>OU466858.1:22668978-23918978 GCA_911865555.2 Thlaspi arvense | reverse complement strand
GAATTGGCGCCAACAACAAAGCTCAGAAAGGGTCCAAAGAAGAAAAATCAGACCAGGAGCAATCCACCAAAGGTGATGAAGGTGCCATTACAATAAAGAAGAGCAAGTCCCAACCAAGAAGAAGCAACCACACAAGCAGAATGAAGAAGGTTTCCCCAACCATGAATAAGAAGAAAGAAAAGGGTAGAGTTTAGGAAAGGGTAGACTTAGAGGGTTCACTTTTGGGTTTAGAAATGTTTAGGACTCATCTTTGGGAAGTAAGGGTAGAAGAGGGCTTTGAATTGCATGCATAAGTGTGCTTTTACCTTTAGCATTTTGCCTAAGATGAAGTCATTTCATTGAGTGATCATTTATGTCTTTAACCCTGTGCTTAAATGAGATCATTCTTGTCTCATAACCTTACCCCTTTTCAACCAAATGTCTTCACTTGATTTGCATAAGCATGATTCATGTTCTAAACTTAATTGAATGTTAAAGAGTTGATTGATTTGAGCATTTGCCTAAGTTGAGATTTGAGATCATTTTGAAACATGATGAGCATGGCTAGGTTCTTTTAAGTATAGCTGATTGTGTTTGCATCCTACAACTAGGCACTTGAGCATTAAAACCATCTCTTTACCTTTGCACTTTTGGAATCTGAATGCCCACTTTCAAACCTCACTCTCCCATTTGTTCTTACTTGCTTGAGGACAAGCAAAAGGCAAGTGTGGGGGTGTTGATATCCCTTGTATTTACACCATTTAGGGCTGCATTTAGTACATGTTTTGGTCCTCTTTTGCATATTTTCCCTTAGTTTTTGTCTCATTTTCTTCTCCTTTTAGACTTAGATTGCATTAGGAGTATAGATTGCATTTTCCTTGCATATTGGATGTTTTTAGGTGCTTTTGGAGCTTAAAGGAGCTTGGAGGAGCTTTGGGAATGATCCAGGAGGCTAGCTGGACAAAAAGGAGCAAGAAAGATAAACAGGATGTGGTCGACACAAACACACTGTTATAATTTCGGTCGTGTGTGTCGATCACTGATGACCGATACAGATAAATTTTGGTCACTGGAGGTAGACACAACTGACCGATATTGACCCAGCCCGAACCTGTTTTAATTACACTTTTTCCATCTTTCTAGGGTTTTCTCCCTTGGGCTATAAATAGCCCATTTTTCTATATTTTCGAGAGGTCTTGTCAAAATACTGTTCTTAAGCTATTTCTTTAAGTTTGTAAGACAATTTCTTTGTTTTGTTTAATACAATCCAGTATTTGCTTTAATCTTTTTTTTAATCATGATTAGCATCTTTTCCCTTTGTGATTTGGTGTTAAACATGATTATGAGTGAGTAGTTACCTTAGGGTTTCTAGATGTGGTAGATTAGGGGAATCTATGGCTTGATTAAGGCTTGTTATGTGCTTCTGTTTATGGGTTCCTCTCTATTAATCTGTTATTCATGCTAGATTAGTCTTGATCAAACTGGTCTAGCTTGTTAGCTTTCTCTTATGCCCACCAAGTGTTTGATGAAATGATGAACCTGTTTAATAGAGGATTTTCTGGCCTTGGCTCAAGAGATTGACTGTTTGAGGAGCATTTTGACTTGAATAGAGTTGATTAGTCTTGCTTGCTTGATGTTTTAGCACTAATGAGAGTTAGTTCATGTTAAGATGTTTAGCAAAGGATTATTTGCCAAGAGATTGGATCTAACTAGCTTAGTTGTGAACTCTATGTCTAGGAACCACCATTTCTTGCTTACTTGCTTGATCAATGTAGTTTGAAATAGCCTTAATCAATGTCTCAAATTCCCCAAAGTCAATAACCACATCTAGGAACTTGTCTTTCTCTAATTTGAATCTCGGATTTGCTCTGTTTTGCTCTGTTTCACTCTGTTTTTCTTGCTTAGAATTGCTTAGTTTGCTTTTGCTTTCACCTTGTTGCTGCTTGTTTCACTTAGGTTGTTAGAACTGTTGCTCAGGCAACAAAACCCCTTTCCTGGCTTGCTTGACTTAGAGATTCCACTCTCAAATCTTCTGTCTTTCAACTCTTCCCATTTGGATTGATACAACCCTATGCTATACTGCAACTGACTAGTACAAGCTAGGGCAATTGTCCTACAAGGGGTAAAACCCCTTTTATCAATTTGAGAGTCACCCATAAGTGGTGACGAGCGTCACCCACTGCTAACAACAGTTTTGAGTTGTTAACTTCATGGTTGATCCTTGCAATGATCCAAAAAGCTCCAAAACCTCCAATTATGCTCCAGACATGCTATAACCTGCAAAGACTCTACTAGGACTCTAAAAAGACCAAAAAGACTCAATAAAAAGGATTTATACCATGGTTAAAAACCATAAAAACTATGCGCGCTGCACAAACCATATTGATGTCGCATATCGAGCAGAACATCGTTCGTACGACCTCGATGCAACTCATCCGCGCATTAACTACTTTAGTTTCTTTGACCTTATCCTATTTTTAGGTTTTTTTATGCTTTTTGTCTCCTTACTATAAAAGAGAAAACACAAAACATTATCTTTATCCAAGTTTAGTCTTTCAACAAAAACTCTCTTCTCTAAACCTTAAAGGGCGATTTGCTTTAGAATCTTAATCTTTAATAAAGTTAGCATTTTATGGTTTAATCTTGTTTTTTAATCTTTGTTCTTGCACCTTGGTAGTTTAGATTTATCATCTTTGCATTTTAATCTCATCTAGTTATGTTTAACTCCAAACAAAGGGACTTAAACATGATTAGTGAGTAGTTTACTTTAGATTTAGGGTTCTATGTAGGGAAAGTGGTTGTTAAGATGTGATTAAGGGTTGATTAGGCTTATTTAACTGGTCTATGTTGTCTCATTCTCTTGCAAAGTGGTTATTGTTCATAAAGCTTTCTCCTTTTGATTGCATATGGTATTGATTGATGCATATGGTTTACTAAATGGCTTGTTATCTTATTTCTAAGCATGGTTCGCTTATTTGGCTTGATATTTTTGCTTGGTCTATGTGTCCTTTGTTCAGTGACACCAAATTGATAGTTCATCATTTCTAGATGGTTTGCTTAGGGCTAGATAGTGCTGGTTTTGAGATTCTTGCTTGATGGTTAGATAGTATGCATTAAAAGATCTTGACTTTGTTCCATTCCTGTTCATTGCTTAGCATTGTTAGGATGTTGCAGTTGTGTGCTTAAATCCATATTTTTGATTGGTGTTTAGCTAACTAGGTCCTTATTGGTTCACAAGATTGATATGTTGATCTGAATTCTTGCTTGGGTGAGAGAATGATTTCTTGACTAGTACATCTCTTAGGCTAGAATGGTTATGATCTTTCTGCTCATGGTTGAAGAATACGCCATCACAAGTGTGTTTGACACTTCAATCTTGTTGAATATTAACTGCTTATTGATGCCAAGTTGGTTCCTTTTAGATACCTTGTCTAGAAGTACAACACTGAGAATTGCTTGCTTATTAATGTTTGATGCTTGCCTTTGTTAGAAATCCCCATTTTCACTTTTGAAAACCACTATCCCACAATTGCTTAGAACCTTGAGTCTTGCTTTAAATCAATTGTCTTTAAGATCATTCTGCTTAGTTCTTGCTTTAGTTATCATTCCTTCTTAATACCTGCTTAGTTATTGCCTTAAGTTCATTTCTTAGTTTTGTTCACTTGCATTTAGTTTCTGCTTTCTTTCCATTGCATTGTTAGGTTGTTAGACTTGTCCTTGCTCTATCAAAACCCCATCATTGCTTAGCTTATGGCATTGTTTGCATCTCATCTTCCACAAATAAATTGACACATGATCCCTATTTTACAACTGATTAGAGGCTAAGAATATTTGGTTTAGGACTAAAGAAAATCCAGTTTCAAATTGGCGCCGTTGCCGTTTGTGGTTCTTTGAGTTTAACATTGCTATAGACTAATTTGCTCTGTTTTATGAGCTCTGTTTTTTTTTGGTACTTGTATGAATTTGAGGTCTAAAGGCTCATCAAATCTGACTCCTTCTATTGACAACATTCATAGGAGAAGAGCTGTAAGACAGAGAGTTCAAGAGTTAGAAGAACAGAGGATGGCAGAGCAAGAGGCTCAGTTACCACATGTTGGTGTTGTTGGACAAGCACCATTACAACAAGCTGCAGCACACATAGATGAAGCACAAGATGTTTTGAACCTAGCGGCTGGAGTTCAGGGATTGCAAGTACCAATCCACGCACCTAGAGCTGCAAGACCAATAGGAGCTGGTGATGCGTCTGATACTCACCATAACAGGAATGGCATTCATGCTCCAGCTGTGCATCAAAACCACTTTGAGATCAAGCTTGGGTTGATAAACATGGTGCAAGGCAACAGATTCCATGGCCTGGCCAATGAAGACCCTTTGGATCATCTGGACCAGTTTGATAAGGTGTGTGGTATGACCAAGATTTAAGGAGTTTCTGAAGATGCTTTGAAGCTGCGCTTGTTTCCTTTCATTTAGGTGACAAAGCACATCAGTAGAGAAGACACTTCCACAAGGCTCTATATCTACTTGGGATGAATGTAAGACATTTTCTCAACAATTTTTTTTCAGCTCCACCAGAACAGCAAAGCTTAAAAACACCATAAGCAGTTTCACTCAGCATGGAAATGAGACATTCGCTGAAGCATGGGAGCGTTTCAAGTCTTATACTTTGGAGTGCCCACACCATGGCTTCACAAGTGAAAGCTTGCTGTCTACTTTGTATAAAGGAGTGACGCCAAAATACAGGATGATCTTGGATACAGCATCAAATGGAAATTTCATGGGGAATACTGTTGTTGATGGTCTAGCTCTTGTGGAGAACTTGACACTTTCTGATGGAAACTATTGTGAAGAATATGACAGAAATCTAGAGCTGTTGTAAGCGCTGAAGGTGAGAGCACAACAAAGATGGAAATTAAAGCTTTGAGTGACAAGTTAGACAAGCTGCTGAGTGTGTCTTTCAAGAATGTCAGTTTTGTTGGTGATAGTGTTGCTACACAAAAAGAAGATGGGACAGTGGTAGAAGAAGAAGCCTTCTACATGAATAAACAAGGAGGCGGTTTTAACAACTACTGAAATCATCCCAACTTCTCTTATAGAAGCACCAATGTGGCTAACCCTCAGGATCAAGTCTATCCATCACAAGCTGCTCAACAAAGCCAAGGAACCAAACCTTTTGTGCCTTTCAACCAACAGAACAACTTTGCTCCAAGACCACCATTTCAAGGCGGTTTTCAACAAACTAACTTTCAGCCAGGACCAGCTTTTATCCCACCAGGTTTTGGCAATACACAAACCTCTTCTAGCACTCAAGATGATGATCTGAAGCAGATGATGCAACAGCTGTTGACTGGTCAATCCAACACCACTATAGAGCTGCACAAGAAGTTTGCTTAAGTACACAACAAGATAGATGCAACTACTTGTGACCTGAATGGCAAGTTAAATGCTCTGAACCAAAGAGTCAAGTCTCTAGAATCAGTTACCAAGAAATCAAGAAGCCAATCCTAAGGAATTCTGCCACTTGCTTGCTAAAGAGGATGAAGAGTTTGATGATGAAGATGATTCATTGGAAGACCTTGGCATTATGCTTCAAGAGATGTTGTTACATGTGGACATGTTAGAGGCTGAGTGTGGGGGGAATGTCATCAATGTCACCATTGATGATCAAACAGCTGTTGATATTGTAGAGAAGTTCCTCCAAGGGTTAGATGAAAGCTTGAACAGGGAAGAAGAGCAAGAGAGAGCTGCAAAAGAAGCTGCTGAGAAGGAAGAGGCTGAGAAAGCCTTAGTTTCTCCAGAAGAAGAAGCCAAACCAGAGCTCAGTGAAGCTGATAAAGAACTTGTAGAGACATATCACGCTTTGATCGTCTTGGCTAGAGAAAGTCCTGAAGACTTCAAGGAGTTGTATAATTGCCAGGTGGACAGCTCCTCAAGCAACAATGAGAAGGGTAAAGCTCCTGAAGTTCAAGCTTATAAACCACCAATCCCTTACCCCACAATGCACTTTACAAAGGCTCATATGCCAGTCTATTCAAAGTTCCAAAAGGACATACAAGACGCTGGAATAAAGCTTCCTCATGGCACCACTTTGCTTGAAGTGAAGGATCAAATTAGGTTCCTCAAAGAAGTCTTTGACAAGTTGGAAGTAGTGGAGCCAATTCTAGAGAATGTGGGGGTTAATCTAAAGAGAAACAAGGAGCTGAAGACATTGACAAAGCTTCCCAATCCAGGAAAGTTTCTCTTCACTTGTGAGATTGAGATGCTAGACAATGTTGGAGCTTTGTGTGATTCGGGATCAACTGTGAATGTCATGTATCTGCACTTAAGCCAAACCTTAGGAATCAAGGAGTTGAAGCCCTGCAAAGCCTCTATCACTTTTGTGGATAACACCTCAGCAAGACCCTTGGGCATGGTGAAGGATTTTCCTTTGAAGATTGGGAATTGCTTCGTGCCAACAGATTTTGTGGTTATGGAGAAGACATATTCAAGAGAGGTGTCACTTCTTCTAAGGACACCATTCTTGGCAACAGCAGGACCTTAAGTAGACATCAAGAGAGGCTTTGTGATTTTGAAGAATGTTGATGAGTTCAAAGTCTACAAGATTGTCTCTCCTTCCATGGCTTTTTGTGGAACGATTTTTGAAGAAAAGAATGAGCAACAACAACTTCTAGAGCGTGTGGAGCATGCTATGAGTTTCACAATGAACATGCTGATGATAGACACTCTCCCTGATGAGCCGGAGCAGAAGCTTGACACTAAGTTGAAGCTTGAAGATGGTTTGAAGGAGGATGAAGGCTTGATCACCAAAGAAGTAAAGCGTTTGATCACACCAAGTGTCAAGAATAGGAGAAACAGGGAGACAGCTCGTGACAAGAAGAAGCTGATGTCAGTGGGCACTTGGATTTACAAGAAGAAAGAGGAAGGAGCACCAGCTCCATCAACCTCTTCTCATTAGTCCTCAAACCATCAAAGTCAAGCTTAGTGACTTAAAACAAGCACACTTGGGAGGTAATCCCATGACTATTCTTGTAAATATATGCTTTCTTTTATTACTAATGTCTTTACTTAGTGTTTCAGAAGTCAAAGAACAGGTCCATGGCTGTGTAGGATGGTTTAATGGCTAAGAAAAGAAAACTCTGTTTTCATATCGTTGTACCATATCGTGCAGAACATCTGTCAATGCTGCTCGATACAGCTTATCTCGGGGAAGGAGCAGTCCGTACACCGAGCAGGTTGCACGATGGAGATCATATCGAGGTGTAGCATCAAGAAAAACACCAAAAGCCTTGCTCGATGTGATCGCTCCTGAGCCCCAGTCCGTACACCGAGGAGTGTGGACCGTACATCGACCAAAACGCACGGTGGAGATTACATCGAGGTGTCGCATCGAGCAAAACACCAAAAGCCTTGCTCGATGTGATCACCATTCCGTACATCGAGGAGCTACAACCTGTACATCGACGAGATTGCTCGATGACACCACATCGAGGATGCTATCAGCCGACTCGACAAAAGACGATATCCGATACAACAACCACCGGCAAACATTGCACCCGGAGTACAAGACATTCCACATCGAGGTGTAGCATCGAGCAAAACACCAACATGTTTGCTCGATGCAGAATGGCCGAGCCAAGAACAAGCATCCGAATGATGTCATGCATTGTCCACGGGAAGGATCATGCAAGCTGAAGTGTCTCCCTACACCGAGTAACAACATCAAGCAGAATATCTGCTGAGACTGCTCGATGCAAGGTGCCCTAGAGGAGAAGCTGATCAGAACACAGAACCCCCGAGGCAGAGGAGCAGGATCGCCGAGCCACAGGACCCGACATCTCCGATATAGTACACATCGAGTGTTTTGCTCAATATGATCCGTGTAAAAACTTTTTGAAATTTTTACATGGGTAAATCGAGTAAAACCTTTTTGTGGGCCTTGATAGCTGGTAAAAGAATCTTTTCTTTCTCCCTCACATGCATTTTTGTATTTCAAATGAGATTTTCTTGCATTATCTTTAGTTATTTTAGATTTTCCTTATCCTCTTGCCGTAAAACTAGCATTTTCATATCTCTCCGCACATCCATATCGAGCTAAACACCTTTTGTCAAACATCTCTTCTTTTTCTCTTGCATTCTCTGTTCTAAAACTTCATCTTTTGGTTCAAAGATTAAGGTAAACTTTGTTGGATCCCTTGTTTCTTAAGTTTAATATTTGCAAAATGAAGTAGGATGCATTAGAATGATTGTTAAAGTTGTTCTGCACAATTTTGTTTATGGTTTTGATCTGCATATCACCATTATTGCTTCTCTTTCAAAATTCATGGTTAAAATGATTAGGAAATTCTGTTTTGTGCTTAGTTTGACATTATGTTTAGATTATGGCCAAATATAAGCATTATGTTGCTTTTCCAGCATATTAACCATTTAAATGCTTCTTTTTAGATTAGTGATGGTGAACCTGATGTATTTTCATAGTTTGGTGGAGAGAAAATGATGTTTTTTTGCTGCAGATGCTTGAATTTGCTCTAATCGCTGCTTGTTACTATGAGAATTTTAGTTTTAATTGTGTCTATCCTTTGAGCTGAAATTTTTTGCTAAATTTGAATATGTTTGTTGGTAATCAGTAAATTTTTACAGATTTCCCGTGCTTGCTTGATTTTTGAAAAATAATTTTCTGCACAGTGTTCTCAAAGGATAGTATACAAATTTTGCTTCAAGCATTGCATTTTCAGGTACTATATCGAATACTAGAGGAGATGAGGAGATTTATGACTCAAATGCTGCTGCAAGAAACAGAGCTGAGGGAAAAATACCAGTTGTTGGAAAAGAATAGGCCCAAGATGCAGCACCAAAGCTAAAGGACTACTTGAGAGCGATGAGGAGAATGGACTTCACTCCTACAAGATATGCTGATCCTGGTCTGTTGGGAGAGCTGGGAATCAAGACTGAGGTGGATGAACTGTTGAGCAACATAGGACTGGAGGAATTTTCTAGTCTTGGCTATCCAACTTACAAGCAACTTTCTTGTGAGTTCCTTGCAAGCTTCAAAGTCTACTTCGACAAGTTTGTTGAAGAATATTATGAAGGAGAAGAAGACTTTGGCAATGGATTCATCAAGTTAAAAGCCAACAAAGCATGGTACACCATGGGGTTTTCTCAGCTTGAAGAAATTTTTGAATTTGATCAAGGCTCAAGAGCACAAAACATGCGCTTCAAGCATGATGAACTAAGGCATGTGTGGGAGGAGATAGCGAATGAGCTGCTCATCTGAAGAGTGCTAGCATCTGCCATCCAGCTATCAGTTATGTTTATAGAGTCCTCACCAGCACACTCTTTTACAGGAAAAAGCAAAGTATGGTCAAAGAAGAAGAGATGGGGTTGCTTGTAAATGGCTTGAAGAATATCATGGTTGAAATAAGGCATGGGAAGATTCAAGGAGAGCGCTTAGGAGTTGGTCTTGTGAAAATCCTAATGAAGCAATTTCTAGCATGCCAACAATGGGCTTTCAACACTAGAGACAAGAAGCCAAAGATAGCCATTGGAGGCGTGATCCCACCTATTTTGCTTGGAGCTGGAGTTGAGCTTGGCACACCAGATGTTAGCATGATCTTCCTTGATGTTCCTTATCTCAGTAAGATCGAATACTTTTCAGGAGCTGTTGAGACAGGATTTAGCTATCAGTTTGAGCTGGAAAACAGGAAAAGGAAATTCATCTTGCCCAAACAGCGCTTAACCAACTTCACCACCTATGAGAATATCCGATTCATGCCAACATAAGATGAGCTTTATGATCCAAGGACTGATCCACCATTGATGAGGCCAAGCAAGGTAAAGAACATGAACACCATCAGAGACTCAGATGTGGAAGAAGACATTGAAGAGCAGCATCAAGAACAAGAGGTTCAGCATCAAGGGATGGAGGAGAATGAGCATAAAGAATATGATAGCCGCCCTTATTCACTTGACCCTTATGATGTCATCTGCACATCTGAATCTTCAAAAGCTGCACATGAGCACATTAGGCTTCTTCAGAGGTCGAACCACTTCCAGGACAAGGCCATCAGAGGTTTTCTGAAGACAGTCAAAGCAAGCAAGAAATCGGTTGACTCATTGAAGAAGAAAGTGAGGAAGCTCAAGAAGAAGTTGGGAGGATCTACATCAGCCGAGAGAACTGATCAAGCGGCCCAAGCAGAGCCACAAGGAGGAGGATCTGACGCTGAGGATATGTCTGAGGACACACGAGAGGCCACAGTCCAAGAGAGACACTCATTCCACATCAGTGAGAGGCCAAGAACACATTCTTCTCAACCGGCCAGACATTCATTTCATGTAGCTGCTCCAAGGCATAAAGGAAAGAAGAGAAGGGATAGACAGCAAACTCCATCAGAGGAGGAATCTTCACCCTCCCATGCCATTGAGAGTTCAAACTCTCACCATTCCTCCACCTGAAGTAAGGTACACTACACTAACCATTGTAAATACGAAAAATTATTTTTTAGTTTCATGTGGTTGTTTGCTTGATGTTTGTGAGCACTCTCCTTAGCATTTTTATTACACAGACACTGTGTAATTTAAGTGTGGGAGAGGGTGTATAATGGACTGATATTTGCATTTGCATTTGTATATTAGAATATGAATCATACAGCACGATTACATAGCATCTAAGGCATAGAAAAAACCAAAAAAATTAAAATATTTTCAAAAAATGCTTCACAAAAGAGTTTGATTTTCATGCATTCTCATAGGATTTAGACTTCATGCATTCATATAGGACTAGCTTGCTTGTTTAAATTAGAAACTATGATAGTACATCTTTGTTAATGCTAGTAGTTTATGAAAATGAAGCCCTTGTTTTTAATCCTTTGGTGCATTTGATGTTGAACTAGAAATAAAGCTGAACCACTTTTGGAATTAGCATTTGTGTGAGCTTTGTTTCAAACTGAAGCATGCTTTGAAATTATTTCAACTTTTGTTTAAGTGGAACCTAATTTGAATTCGCAATTATCATGCCTTATGCATTTGTGATTGATGTCATGGATAGTTTAAAAGATTTGGACCTTCTTATTCTCTTTTGCCACTCTCTAAAAGATTCATTTAGATTTTCTTACCCTCAACTAAACCTTCTTTCAAGCCAAAACATTAATAGTGAGTAATTTGTGAGGCCTCTTTCATCATGGTTGTTGCTTAGCAAAAAGTGTTGGATTGGAACTACGAGGGAAGTATTCCCATTGTAGAACTAACTCACTCTTGAGTTAGATAAGCTAGGATGTTTGGAGAATAGTTTGGCATCTATTTTGGGATTAGTCTTTAAGAGAAGCAAAGAAGCAAAGAAGTTAAGGCACAAAAGAAAAAGGAGTGTGACACAAGCAAAATGATGGAAATGGCGATTCTAAATCAAAGAAAAAAGGCTCATGTTCAAAGAAGAAAAGAAGATGCAAGAAGTGCAAAACAAGTAAATCAGAAAGCCAAAGGTGAATCAAGCACCAGCATCACCAAATAAAGGAGCCAAACTCAAAAAAAGCAAATTGCCACCACTTGAAGTTCAAAAAAAGAAGTGTCCTCCAAAGCGCTTGAAAGAGAAGAGTTTTTGGGTTTCACACTGATAGGCTAGAGTTACAACACATCTTATAGATCTTGGGTAGATGGGAGTCTTCCTTTGTATGTATAAGTTGTTCTTTGACCCTTAGCATTTTGCCAAAGCACAACCATGCTTTCCCTTAAGAGAACCCTTTAAATACCAAAACCAGTTTGTGAAGTGGGATCATTTTTATTCCACCAAGAATTGTCCCTTAGTCAAATGACACATTTGCATTTGCATAAGCATGATTCATAATTTGAGCATAATTGAATGTTAAAAAGGTTGTTTGATTTGATGAGCATGTGTAGGTTGATAGCTTTGCGATCATTCTTGCTTTATAATATCTTTAAAGTATTCTTTCATCAAGTGCATTTTAGAATTAAGAACATGGACTTCATTTTGATTTATGGTTAGCATTTTTAGAGATATGAGTTCTCATTTCAAACCTCATCACCATGTTAAGTGTTTGTTTGCTTGAGGGCAAGCAAAAGCTAAGTGTGGGGGTGTTGATAGCTTGTTATTTTAGACTATTTTAGGCTGCATTTCATGCATTTTTTCCTCTGTTTTTGCCTTATAGTTTAGCATAGTATTATTTGCACTTAGAATCAACATGACATGCATTTAGCTTAGAATTGCATACATTTGCATACATGTGCATGTTTGTGGTGGTTTTCAGGTGAATTTGGAGAGTTTTAGAGTTGGGAAGGAGGTGGAAGCAGCTCAGGATCGAAGAAGATGTCAGAAATGGAGCTCTTGCAAAGTCTGGTCCATATCGAGCAAGCATATCGAGCAGAACACCCGTGGAGTATGCTCGATGTAAGCAGCAGGACGAGATGAAGGGGATCAGCACGAGGAGTCTAAGCCGTTGGTCTGCATCGAGGTCCAGCATCGAGCAAGGAAGTCGATGCGTGCTGCACGAACCATATCGAGGTCGCATATCGAGCAGAACATCGTCTGTACGACCTCGATACAACTCATCCGCACATTGACCACATTATTTTCTTTGACCTTATCCTATTTTTAGGTTCTTTATGCTTCTTTGGATCTATACTATAAAAGAGAAGCCACAAAACACTATATTTATCCAAGTTGAGTCTTTCAACAAAAATTCTCTCTTCTCTAAACCTTAAAGGGTGATTTGCCTTAGAATCTTAATCTTTAATAATGTTTGCATTTTTGTGGTTTAATCTTGTCTTTTAATCTTTGTTCTTGCACCTTGGTAGTTTAGATTTATCATCTTTGCATTTTAATCTCATCTAGTTATGTTTAACTTTAAACAAATGGGATTAAACATGATTAGTGAGTAGTTTACTTTAGATTTAGGGTTCTAAGTAGGAAAAGCGGTGATTAGGCTTATTTAAATGTTCTATGTTGTCCCCTTCTCTTGCAAAGTGGTTATTGTTCATAAAGTTTGCTCCTTTTGATTGAATATGGTATTGATTGATGCATATGGTTCACTAAAATGCTTGTTATCTCATTTATAAGCATGGTTTGCTTATTTGGCTTGATACTTTGGCTTGGTCTATGTTTCCTTTGTTCAGTGACACCAAAGTGATAGTTCACCATTGCTAGATGTTTCGCTTAGGGCTAGATAGTGCTGGTTTTGAGATTCTTGCTTGATGGTTAGATAGTTTGCATTAAAAGAATTTGTCTTTGTTCCATTCTCGTTCATTGCTTAGAATTGTTAGGATTTTGCAGTTGTGTGCTTAAATCCATATTCTTGATTGGTGTTTAGCTAACTAGGTCCTTATTGGTTCACAAGATTGATAAGTTGATCTGAATTCTTGCTTAGGTGAGAGAATGATTCCTTGATTAGTACATCTCTTAGGCTAGAATGGTTCTGATCTTTATGCTCATGGTTAAAGAATACGCCAAGTGGGTTTGACACTTCAATCCTGTTAAATATGAATTGCTTATTGACGCCAAGTTGGTTCCTTTTAGATACATTGTCTAGGAGTACAACATTGAGAATTGCTTGCTTATGAATGTTTGATGCTTGCCTTTGTTAGAAATCTCCATTTTCACTCTTGAAAACCACTATCCCACAATTGCTTAGAACCTTGATTTTGCTTTAAACCAATTGTCTTTAAGATCATTCTGTTTAGTTCTTGATTTAATTATCATTCCTTCTTAATTCCTGCTTAGTTATTGCCTTAAGTTCATTTCTAAGTTCTGTTCATTTGCATTTAGTTTCTGCTTTCTTTCCATTGCATTATTAGGTTGTTAGACTTGTCCTTGCTATATGGAAACCCTATCATTGCTTAGCTTATGACATTGTTTGCATCTCATCTTCCACAAATGAACTGACACCTGATCCCTATTCTACAACTGATTAGAGGCTAAGGATATATATATATCCGTTTTGACCAGACGAAGAGTCAACGCCAGAGGTGGATCTAAAGCTTCACAATATGTTAATCGATATTCTCAATGGACGTTTAGATGAGAGAATGTGGGAGGAGACAGTTGAGAACAATTCAAAGGAGAAGGGGAAGGAGACAGGGAAGGAGACAAGGAAGGATAACAAAAAGGGGAAGGTGAAGGAGAAGAAGGAGAAGAAGGAGAGTAAGAAGAAGGAGAAGAAGAGTAGTGTTGAGGAAAGTGAGAATAATTTTGTAGAAGAGCATAAAAGGAAGAAGAAGCGAAAGGTAGAAAGTGCCTCGAGGGAGAAGAAGAAAGGAAAAAAGAAAGCGATGGAGACAGAGGCAGAGAGTAGTGAGGATGTCTCTCATAAGGAGTCAGAGGGGGAGAGTAGTGATGATGAAGAGTTGGACAGGCCAGTAGGTCAGTTTGTTGAGAAGGTAAAGAAGAGGATAATGACACAGGAGAATGGTAGTGAGAGAAGTGCACTTTTACATGCAATTAAGCTATTATTTTCCAAAATTGACGTTATAGACCAGAGGGTCACTACATTTATGGGTGGGGTGAAAGACAATGTTCAGATTCTGGAAGAGAAAGAACCTGTGGGAGGAAATCCGGCTGGAGATGCCGAATCCAAAGCAGATGAACCTGCGGTTAAGAAGGATCGGGTATGCAAGTCTCTCTTCTAGTAATCAACATCGTAAGAAATTTAAGGTGTTTTGTTTTTTATGCATCTTGAAACTAATAATGGTAGAGTTTTGGTACCAAACTTTGCAGATTTGTAGTATCCATTTCCTCTGTGTATTACAAAGTGTGGTCTTTCAGATATTTATGAATCTTATATTTAAAATTTGTAGACAAGTTTGCTGATTTGGTTTTATTTTGGTTAAATTCAAATGTTTACAAACCTTACATTTTAAATTTTTAGAACAAATCTACTATTGAAATGATAAGTCTAAAAGAATGTACTAATTGGGTTATGATTCAATAGTCATAGACCGTGGAGATGCAGGATACGTCTGATCCTCAGTTTCCAAAAGCAACGGTGGTTAGGAATCCAAAGTTGAAATGTCAGATTCTCTGTAATGTAAAAATACAAAGCTGTAAGGCGAAAGTGAAAATAGAAGGTTGTGAGGCGACACCAGAAGTTATTGATGATCAAGCAGATGTGACGCCTAAACGAGAGAAATTTAAGATTCTACACTTGGTTGATGAGCCCGACGACCTGAATCTCCAAGCTTTGGAGCGGCTTATGGCACTTCCCACCGTCATTCACCAAGAATCTGGCAGAAAGCCAAGAGGCCATGTCATTTTGCCCTCTAAATACTCACCAATTGCAGGGAGTTATGTTGTGCGAAGAATGATAGGTGTTGTATCTCTTGGAGAGGCTTAGTACAACCCATTTGAGGAGGTTGAACGGCGAAAATTAGATTGCTTGCTCCAATACATCAAGAAAGATTTGTAAGTGCTTCGAACTTTCTCTTCCCTTCATTTAAAGGATATTCATTAAATTAGTAGAACAATTTGGTAAGGAGTTCCTTTAGTAAGATTTTTAAATTTTTGTAGGGAAAACCCTTTCGACGAATCAATATCATGGGTTGAATTTTACCTCATGTTGATGACACCTAAAAAAATGTGGCCAACTCCAGAATATGGATTGTTGTCGGGCAAGGTATATTTTGTTTGTTGATATGAGTAGTTGTATAGTTGTGGTAAACTTTTTTGCTAAATAGTTCTGGTAGACTTGTTTTGTAGGCTGGTGTAGTTGTGGTAGACTTGTTTTGTAGGCTCTGGTGTAGTTGTGGTAGACTTATTTTGTAGTTGACTTGTTTCGTAGGCTGGTGTAGTTGTGGTAGACTTATTATTTTTAGAGTATTTGCAAGACTGGTATGGTTATGGTAGACTTGTTTTATAGGCTACTATAGTTGTGGTAGACTTGTTCTCTAGGCTAGTATAGTCGTGTTAGACTTGTTTTGTAGGACTGGTATAGTTGTTCAAAATTTGTAGCTACGGTAAACTTGTTTGTAGACTTCGTTGACTTGCTTAATTTGTTTCCATTTTATTGTTTCAGCATATTGGCTCTGCATTTGATATGTTGAGATCTCGTTCTTACCGAGTTACATCTCCATATTGAAAAGGGAGGGTTGCATTTCTAGACCCATTCTTCTCATATATATGGTGTAGAGATTATGAAAAGAAGTTTGTAGGGGACGAGAAGAATTGGATATTTCCAGACACATATATCAACAAAGCGAAAGGGATTTTCAATGATTTTATTTGTCCACCGAAGAAATGGGAGGAAGATATTGATGTATTGTACATCGCCCACAACATCTCCAATTCACATTGGGTGGCTCTAGATGTTGGATTTTCAAAGTAGAAGATTCGAGTATTTGATAGTGTTCGTTGGTTATATGACAGGTATATAGAAGATTCAGTTAAGCCATGTGAAAAGTTGATTCCTCTTTTGTCGTAGCGTATTGCATCATTTGAGAAGCGGACCAAAAAACGGGAGCAATGCTATAGCACATACCGAGTGAAAACAGCTCCACCCAACACACAAACTAGTGATTGTGGGGTGTATACAGTGAAGTATTGCGAGTGTTTAGCTCTTCGGCATGGTTGGGATCCCCTCACAGATAGTAACATGGCAGGAATTCGGGTCAAACTAGCAGCTGAGATATTGGATGAAGCAGACGATGAATACAATTTGCAGCGCTCTGATCCTAACCCTAGAGGTGAATCAGATGACATGGATCCACTGCAAACAGGGTCAGCCAGTTGATGATGTCGTAGAGTTGTACAGCGATAATGACTTTTTTGGTACACTAACATCTGAGAGGGTGATATCTCATACATTAAAATCATTTAGGCTTGCATTTAGTTCATGTTTTGGTCTCCTTTTACATGTTTTCTTTCTCTTTAGTCCCATTTTCCTTTCTTTTTAGACTTAGGTTGCATTTAAGTTGTAGTTTGCATTCTCTATGCATTTAGGAGGTTTTTAGGTACTTAAGAAGCTATTGGGAGCAAGGAGGATGTGTGAGAATGGTTCAAGGAGTTAGCCAAGCTGAGAAGGAGCAAAATGAGCTAAAGAAGACAATTTCTGGCTTTCCATCGGTCACAGCATGAAACTCATCGGTCTGTTCTGATTGATACAAGGCAGCTGAGAAATTGAAGATCCCATAGATCAAGACCATCGGTCAAGCAGTGACCGATGGGAATCAAGCGGATGCTCCATCGGTCAATCCTATCGGTCAAGACTGACCGATGGGATCCAACATAAGCTCATCGATCAAGACCATCGATCAAGGAGTGATTGATGGGAACCCAGCAAATGCACCATCGGTCACTCCCATCGATCACTGGTGACCGATACAGTTCCAGACTAAAGACCACTTATTTACAATTTTGCCATTTTCGCTTAGACACATATAAATACGAAAAAACCCTAATTTTTGGGAACACCTCTTTATCCAGCAGTTCTTCTTCTTTAGTTTCTTAATCTTAATTTATAGCTTGAATCTTTGGTTTATTTCAATATAAGTTTGCATTTATCTTCTTGATTGGCCTTTCTAATCATGAATAGTTATCTCTTTCTCTTTGAATTGATGGTTTTGATGGTGATTAAGGAGTAATCTTTTTAGAGAATTGAGATGGGTTAGGTTTAGGGAATTCTATGCTTAATCTATGATGTCTTAGTGTTAATTCTTTCATTTTCTTTCTTGATTGCTGTGTTTAATGCCTGATTAGTCTTCGCTAAGTTGATTAGGATCTTAGGCTCATTTTATACCCACCAAGTGTTTGATGAAATGTTTGAACTGCTTTGCAAAAGAATTGCTTATCCTAGCTCAAGAGATTGACTGTCTAGGGAGTGACTTAGAAATATAGGATTGATAGATTGTCTTAATGCTTTCTGTTTATCACTTCACTAATGAGAATTAGTTTTTGAATTGGTAATTAGTAAAGAGCTTAGTGCCAAGAGATTGGATTAGCCTTATAAATGAATTATATGCATAAGGAATAGTATTGTGTGAGTTTGTAAGCATCATAGGTTGAGTTAAGATTTCCCTAGCACCAATGATCTCATCTCAAGTCTCATCTTTTCTCTGTTTTTAGTTGAATTCGAATTTGCTCTGTTTTTGCTTATGTTTTAGTAGTTTTGCTTGCTGTTCACTCTTAGTTTGGTGTTTGCCTCCTTTCTGTTTGTTCACTTAGGTTGTTAGACACTTCAATCTTATCTATATATGTTTGAATTAGGAAATCTACTGCAATCCTGTTGTTTCAATCTTCCTCTTTTGGATTGATAAAAACCCTTACTACAATGACTAGTACAAAGGGTGGTTGAGAAAGAGACTCAAAACTCTTGTATCAATTTGGCGCCGTTGCCATTAGGGGAATGCTTTGTTCAGTAGGATTTTTAGAGATCTTGAGCTCAAGCTTTGTTATTTTCGTTTTTTGTTATTTTCGTTTTTGGTTACTGATTTCTCTTTTGTTCTAGAATTTCTTTTGTAGGTACCCAAAGCATTTGCTCTTAAGTGCCTACAACTACAACAGAAGTTCAAGGTCAGAGATTTTGGGGTTTGCAGAATCAAATATCAGCTGTTGGAGCATGGAAGAACATCAGTATGCTGATGGTTTTGGTTTGCAAGGTCCACAAGGTCTTCAAGGGATCCAAGGCTTGCAAGGTGAACAAGGTCAGGCTGATTTACAAGGAGCTTGGGGCATGAGAGTTCAAAGACCATTAAGGCCTATAGGTGTTGCTGATATACCCTCAAGTTATGCGTCAAGACAAGGTATTATTCTACCTATAGAGACTCATCACTATCAGATCAAGAGCATCCTTATTACTATGGTTCAAGAAAAGCAGTTCTTTGGCTTGCCTAACCAAGACCCCTTAGAGCACTTGGATAACTTTAAGAGGATTTGTGCTTTGATAAAGCTTAATGGAGTTTCAGATGGTGGTTTGAAGCTCAGATTATTTCCATTCTCACTTGGTGATAGAGCTAAAATGTGGGAAAAGTCTTTAGCACAAGGAAGCATCACTTCTTGGGATCAATGCAAATGTGCTTTCTTAACCAAGTTCTTCTCTCTCTCAAGAACAGCAAAATTCAGGAATGAGATCACAAACTTCAAACAGTTGTCTAGTGAGAGCTTTTGGGATACTTGGAAAAGGTTTAAAGGCTTCACTCATCGATGTCCTCATCATGGCTTCACAATGGAAATGCTTCTATCAACTCTCTATAGAGCTGTTCTCCCAAACATCAAAATCCTCCTAGATACAGAAAGCAATGGATATTTCCTTGGTAAAGATGTTGAGGAAGGATGGCTACTAGTGGAGAATATGGCGCTCAGTAATTGGGACTATGTGGATGATAAGGAGTAACATGCTAAGGCAGCTGAAGAGAAGCTAGAAACTGCACTGCATGTGATGAAGGACCTGCAAGAAAAGTTGGATATGTTGTTCAATGGAGCCATCAAACCTCTTCAGAATGTTGATCCACAAAGACACTACCAAGTGCATCAAGTTAAATATGTTCAGTTAGAAGAGAAGCCAGCAATGAGACAAAGCTATGAGGTATGTCAACAACAGTCCAATGAAGACCCTTACATCCAACAACATCATGGTTCTTCCTCTCAAGCAGTTGGCGCCACCATCTCTCAGCCCTCTGAAACCTTAGACCTTAAGGAGATGTTCCTTCAAATGCAACAACTTCAAACTGCAGAGGTTAAGAAAAGTATGGATGTTGAAATGCAAAAAGGCATTGACTCCAGCCTGCAATCCCAACTAGGCTCTTTGAATATGCAGATCAGCAAACTAGAGAGCATGGCTCAACCATCTATTTATTCACTTGCACAAGAGTGTGTCAAAGCTGTCACCTTAAGAAGTGGGAAGCAATTTCCTCCAAGAGTGGCGCCTTCTACACCCAATGTGTACATTGAGGAACAAGAAGAGGGGGTGGTGGCTAAAATTGATGAAGAAGCTCAAGAAGATGAAGTGGTTAAAGCTGAAAAGGGTTCAAAGAACGCCAAAGCCAAAGAAGTGGTTAAGGAGAAACCAAGATAAGCACCTAAGGAGTTAGACAAGGAGCCAAGATACATTCCTCCACCATATCAGCCTACAATACCATTTCCTGGATGGTTCAAGAAGCTACTCATTGCTAAGTATAAAGGCCTCTATGATGAGCAGATGAAGAAGATTCAGCTCACTATGCCATTGCTATATGCTTTTGTCTTGGTTCCACCTTACCAGAAGTTCTTGAAAGATGATGTGGTTGAGAGAACAAAGGATCTGCAAGGGATGGTGGTATTAACTCATGAGTGCAGCGCCATCATTCAGCAACAAAGGATAGCTTCTAGCAAGCTCAGTGACCCAGAAAGTTTTACTTTGCCTTGCTCTGTAGGTCCACCACTACTGTTTGAGAAATGCTTGTGTGACCTAGGAGCAAACGTAAGCCTGATGCCTTTCTCTATAGCTAGGCGCCTTGGGTTCACTAAGTTCAAGGACTGCAGGATATCTTTGGTGTTGGCTGATAGATCAGTAAGACTCCTTAAGGGACTGCTTGAAGATGTGCCAATCAGAATAGGGAATGTTGAGATACCCACTGATTTTGTAGTTCTAAAAATGGATGAGGAACCTAAGGACCCTCTCATACTATGCAGACCCTTCTTAGCCACAACAGGAGCTGTTATAGATGTCAAGAAAGGGAAGACTGGGTTGCAATTGGGCAAAAACATGTCTCTGAAATTTGACATCAAGCAGATTATGCAGCAGCCTACTATTGAAGGTCAAGTGTTTCCGATTGAGATCTTAGATAGGCTGCATGATGAGCTTCAAGAGGAGTTGTGTTGTGAAGATAAACTCCAAGTGGCTTTGGTAAAGGAGCATGGAGAAGATGGTTACTTGGATAAGGAGAGCTTGGGTTATAAGCTGAGGTTAGATTCTCGCAAGGTCTTGGAAGAACCGGAACCATTTGAGAAGCCGGATTACACAAGAAAGGATGTCTTCTCAGTTCAAGAAGCTGGTTATCCAAGTAATGAATCTGGCGCCAAGGAGCACAACAGCTTAGAAGAGGACTGGAGTGAGCTCAAGGCACCCAAAATAGAGCTAAAACCTCTTCCTAAATGGCTAAGGTATGTCTTCTTTGGCTCTAACTCTACTTATCCTGTGATTGTCAATGATAACCTCAGTGATGATGAGATCCTTGCTTTTGTCAAAGTGTTAAAGAGGTTTAGGAGAGCCATTGGATATTCACTAGATGATATCCAAGGTATTTCCCCTAACCTCTGCACTCATAGGATCCATCTAGAGGATGAGACAAGAACTTCTGTTGAACCTCAAAAGAGATTGAATCCTAATCTAAAAGAAGTAGTAAAAAAGGAAAACTTGAAGTTGCTTGAAGCATGAGTGATCTATCCTATCTCATACAGCACATGGTCTCACCAGTCTATGTGGTGCCTAAGAAAGGAGGGATCACTGTAGTAAAAACGAAAATGATGAGCTAATACCAACTAGAATAATCACTGGTCATAGGATGTGCATAGATTACAGAAAACTTAATTCTGCTTCTAGGAAAGATCACTTCCCTTTGCCATTCATAGAACAAATGCTAGAAAGATTAGCAAATCATACGTATTATTGCTTCTTAGATGGTTATAGTGGATTCTCTCAAATCCTTATCCATCCTAATGATCAAGAGAAAACAACTTTTACTTGCCCATATGGAACATTTGCCTATAGGAGAATGCCTTTTGGTTTATGCAATGCTCCTGCTACTTTTCAGAGGTGTATGACTTCTATCTTTTCTAATTTTCTTGAAGAGATGGTGTAGGTATTCATGGATGACTTTAGTGTCTATGGATCCTCCTTTGGTGTGTGCTTGTCCAATCTTTCTCAGATTTTACAGAGATTTGAAGACACTAAGCTGGTTCTGAATTGGGAGAAATGTCATTTCATGGTTCAAGAAGGCATTGTGTTGGGTCACAAGATTTCAGAGAAGGGGATAGAAGTAGACAAGGCAAAGATAGATGTGATGGTACACTTAGAGCCTCCAAACACAGTCAAAGGAATCAGAAGCTTCTTGGGGCATGCTGGCTTCTATAGGAGGTCCATCAAGAACTTCTCAAAGATTGCAAGACCCTTGACAAGACTGCTGTGTAAGGAGACAGACTTTGTGTTTAATGAAGACTTCTTGAGAGCCTTCCTGACCCTCAAACAAGCTTTAGTGTCAGCGCCAATAGTCCAAGCTCCAAACTGGGATTTCCCATTTGAAATCATGTGTGATGCTAGTGACTATGCTGTTGGAGCAGTCTTGGGGCAAAGAGTAGACAAGAAGCTTCATGTTATCTACTATGCTAGAAGAACAATGGATGAGGCTCAATCAAGGTATGCAATAACTGAGAAGGAGCTCCTAGCAATTGTCTTTGCATTTGAGAAGTTCAGAAGCTACTTAGTGGGGTCTAAGGTGATAGTCTACACTGATCATGCTGCACTAAGGCACATCTATGCCAAGAAAGACACCAAGCCAAGACATCTTAGATGGATCCTCCTCTTGCAAGAGTTTGACATGGAGATTGTGGATAAGAGAGGCATTGAGAATGGTGTAGCTGACCACCTTTCAAGACTGAGGATAGATGATTTTGTCCCAATCAATGATACTCTACCAGAAGAGCAGCTGCATGCTTAAGGAATGAAGGCATCTGAAGTGCAAAGCTTAGAAGAGAACAAACTGCCTTGGTATGCTGACTTTGTGAACTACTTGGTTATTGGCCAGATACCACTGAACCTCAACTCACATCAGAAGAAGAAGTTCTTAAGAGATGACTCTCACTACTTTTGGGATGAGCCTTATCTCTACAAGAGAGGGAATGATGGATTGTTCAGAAGGTGCATTGCTGAGGAAGAAGTTCAAGGAATTCTACATCATTGTCATGGCTCAGCCTATGGGGGTCACTTTGCAACCTTCAAGACAGCCTCAAAGGTGCTTCAAGCTGGTTTTTGGTGGCCTAGTTTGTTCGAGGACGCCTAGTCTCACATCTCCTCACGTGATGCATGCCAAAGGAAAGGAAACATCTCCAAAATAGATTAGATGCCTCTGAACTATATTCTTGAAGTGGATCTGTTTGATGTGTGGGGGATTGACTTTATGGGACCTTTCCCTTCCTCCTATGGGAACAAGTACATCCTTGTTGCTGTGGATTATGTCACAAAGTGGGTTGAAGCCATTGCCAGTCCAACAAATGATGCTAGAGTTGTGCTGAAGCTCTTCAAGACAATCATCTTCCCAAGGTTTGGTGTTCCAAGGTGTGTAATAAGTGATGGTGGGTGTCATTTAATCAACAAGGTCTTTGAGAGTCTGCTCAAGAGGAACGGTGTTAAGCACAAAGTTGTCACTCCTTACCATCCTCAAACAAGTGGTCAAGTGGAGGTGTCTAACAGAGAGATCAAAGCCATCTTAGAGAAGACAGTTGGAGTTACAAGAAAGGATTGGTCTAATAATCTTGATGATGCTCTGTGGGCTTACATGACAGCCTTCAAGACACCCATTGGTAGAACTCCTTTCTTACTCCTTTCTGGTAAACCTTGTTATCTGCCTGTTGAGCTGGAATATAAAGCCTTGTGGGCAACAAAGATTCTGAATTTTGACATCAAAACAGCTCAAGAAAAGAGACTCATCAACTTGCATAAGTTAGAAGAAAACCGCCTTGAAGCTTTTGAGAGTTCTAGGATCTATAAGGAAAGGACAAAAGATTTTCATGACAAAAAGATCAAACCCAAGGACTTCAAGGCAGGAGATCAAAACTGTTGTTTAACTCAAGGCTGAAGTTTTTCCCTGGAAAGCTGAAGTCAAGATGGCCAGGTCCATTCAAGATCAAAGAGGTGTTACCATATGGAGCTGTGACTTTGTTTGACAAGGATGGAGAAGGCTTCACAGTAAATGGGCACAGACTAAAGCCATACGTGGCAAATGAGTCTCTGGGAGATGATATAGACATCAACCTTGAGGATCCTCCACAAGAGTGATCAACCAAGGAAAGTCAAGCTCATGACGTTAAACATGCACACTTAGGAGGTATTCCCTTGTTATCCTTATACATATTCTTGCATTTTATGTTTGCTTATGCGATTTTCTGTTGATAACAGGAGCAAGTGGGGTTTAAAGCAAATTGTTAGCTGAGTTGATGCATTTTCTGGCCTGTATCGGTCAACAGTATCGGTCTAAGGTGACCAATACGCCTCTATCGACCACCACCGTCGGTCTGAAGTGACCGATGTTAACTGAGCGAGTGTTCCATCGGTCTGGGGTGACTGACACAGCTCCATCGATCAACACTATCGGTCTAGAATGACTGATACAGCTCCATCGATTAACACTATCGGTCTGGAGAGACCGATACACTCCTCCACTATGTCAAAACTCCTTTTAAGGTACACAACTCCACTTCTTTCCTTCTGAATCCTTCTGAGTATCCTTTATCACATCCTTCAAGCTTCCATTACACAAGGAACTGTGTAATTTAAGTGTGGGGGAGGGCATTGTATTTGATATTGTGTTTTGTTTTCCTATTTTCTCTTTTGCATATTTGAGTCCCTTGCATTCATGCATTCATGCATTCATCTATATGCACCAAAAAGCCTTAAATTTTCAAACATTTTGGAATCAAAAAGATCATTTAGTTGCATTTGCATAACTAAGATCGAGTCTAAATGCATTTCATATAAGTTTGCATACACTTTCATAGGGAGTAGATGATAAACACTTGTCAAGGTGTTAATGTTTGAGTTGTTCTCAATGCTTTGGTTGTCTGTTGTTTGATTGCATTGTAGTGAGTTTAAAGTTAATGCTGCACCATATCTTGACTACTTGCATTGATATTCTTGTCATATGCTGAAGTTTGCTTGATCTGATGCCATCTCTGTTTATTAGAACCATAATTTTGACATTTAATTATCATGTTTATGCATTGAGAGTGACCACATGGCTACCCATATACATACTTGGTTTATCTTCTTTCCTTCTTACCACTCTTGTTAACCCAAGTAGCTGATCCTCATCATTATGGGACAGTTAACCACACCCTAACCCAATCCTTCTTTCTGAGCTTAAACACTATTGTGAGAGTTGTGAGGCCTTGCATTGCATTATTTTTGATTATATCTTGGCAAAAAGTGTTAGGAATAAGGCTGGCAAGGAAGAGCTCTCTTGTAGACACCAGCTTGCATCTTGAGCTTGGTATTAAGTTAGGAGTTTTGGGATGGGTAGTGTAAGTGGTTTGAGCTTTACTGTTTTGTTTTTTAAAAAGAAGAGAAAGAAATATGGAATGGTAGTATGGGGGAACAAGCTAGAATTGTGGTTAAGTGCAAAGGGGGTAAAAGCTCTAAAGGCGCCAACAACAAGGCTATGAAAGGGTCAATCAAAAGAAGAAATCAGACCCAAGGCAATCCACCAAAGGTGAAGAATGGCGCCTAATCAACAAAAAGGAGCAAGTCCCAACAAAAAGAAGCAACCACACAAGCAAAAAGAAGAAGTTTCCCAACCATGAAGAAGAAGAAGGGTTAGAGTTTAGGAAAAGGGTAGACTTAGGGTTTCATTTTGGGGTGTAGAAGATAATAGGTTCATCTTGGGTAAAAAGGTAGAAAAGAGCTTTGACTTGCATGCATAGGTGTGCTTTTACCTTTAGCATTTTGCCTAAGATATAGTCATTTCATTGAGTGATCCCTTATGCATTTAACCCATATCTGAATGAGATCATTTTCATCTCATGACCTTGTCCCTTTAACCAAATGTGTTCACTTGATTTTCATAAACTTGATCCATTGGTTACCTTCAATGAATGTTAAAAATTTGGCTGATTTGAATGCTTGTGTAGGCTAAGCTAGAGTGTATTGTTTGCTATGATAGGTATGTCTAAGGATTTTGAAGTAGAACAATCTTTTTGCATCTTAGAACCTATAACTTGAGCATTGATTCAATTTTTTCATGGGCATCTTTAGTTTTGAGCTCCAATTTTCAAACCTCACTCTCCCATTTGTTCTTATTTGCTTGAGTACAAACAAAAGGTAAGTGTGGAGGTGTTGATATCTCATACATTTACATCATTTAGGCTTGTATTTAGTCCATATTTTGGTCTCCTTTTGCATGTTTTCTTTCTCTTTAGTCCCATTTTCCTTTCTTTTTAGACTTAGATTGCATTTAGGTTATAGTTTGCATTCTCTATGCATTTAGGAGGTTTTTAGGTACTTAAGAAGCTATTGGGAGCAAGGAGGAAGTGTGGGAATGGTTCAAGGAGTTAGCCAAGCTGAGAAGGATCAAAAGGAGCTAAAGAAGGCGATTTCTGGCTTTCTATCGGTCACAGAATGAAACCCATCGGTCTGCTCTGATCGATACAAGGCAGCAGAGGAATTGAAGATCCCATCGATCAAGACCATCGGTCAAGCAGTGACCGATGGAAATCAAGCGGATGCTCCATCGGTCAAGCCTATCAGTCAAGCCTATCAATCAAGACTGGCTGATGGGATCCAGCAGAAGCCAATCGATCAAGACCATCGATCAAGGAGTGATCGATGGGAACCCAACGGATGGACCATCAATCACTGGTGACCGATACAGTTCCAGAATGAAGACCATTTATTTACAAATACAAAAAATTCCTAATTTTTGGGAACATCTCTTTATCCAGCAGTTTCTTCTTCTTTAGTTTCTTAATCTTAATTTGTAGCTTGAATCTTTGGTTTATTTCAATATAAGTTTGCATTTATCTTCTTGATTTGCCTTTCTAATCATGATTATCTATCTCTTTCTCTTTGAATTGATGGTTTTGATGGTGATTACGGAGTAGTCTTTTTAGGGAATTGAGATGGGTTAGGTTTAGGGAATTCTATGCTTAATCTATGATGTCTTAGTGTTAATTCTTTTATTTCCTTTCTTGATTGATGTGTTTAATGCCTGATTAGCCTTAGCTAAGTTGATTAGGATCTTAGGCTCATTTTATGCCCACCAAGTGTTTGATGAAATGTCTGAACTGCTTTGCAAGAGAATTGCTTGTCATAGCTCAAGAGATTGACTGTCTAGGGAGTGATTTGGCAATATAGGATGGATAGATTGTCTTAATGCTTGCTGTTTATTATTTCACTAATGAGAATTAGTTCTTGATTTGATAATTAGTAAAGAGATTAGTGCCTAGAGATTGAATTAGTCTTATAAATGAACTATATGCATAAGAAATAGCATTGTGTGAGTTTGTAAGCATTATAGGTTGAATTAAGAGTTCCCTAGCACCAATTATCTCATCTCAGGTCCCATATTTTCTGTGTTTTTAGTTGAATTCGAATTTGCTCTGTTTTTGCTTATGTTTTAGTAGTTTTGCTTGCTGTTCACTCATAGTTTGGTGTTTGCCTCCTTTCTGTTTGATCACTTAGGTTGTTAGACACTTTAATCTTATCTATATCTGCTTGAATTAGGAAATTTACTGCAATCCTGCTGTTTTAATCTTCCCCTTTCAGATTGATAAAAACCCTTACTACAATGACTAGTACAAAGGGTGATTGAGAAAGAGACTCAAAACTCTTGTATCAGAGGGTCGCATTGTTTTATTTGGTGGTAGATTGCACCACTTTTGTATGTAAAACCCTTTAGCATAATGTTGGTAGACTTAATTATGGCTTTTATTGATCTATGTAACAAAATATTAATGGTGATATGGTAAACATTTTCCAAATCATTTATAAGTTTGGTAGACTTGTTCCAAATCTCTTAAAGTTATGGTAGACTTGTTCGCTAAAGTGTTATTTTATGCAATTATATATTCATAGTTCCTAATGTCAGTTATTATGATCAAACATATGAGAACAACAAAGTTTAGCATCACATAAACTCATGGACATAATTATTACAATAAAACCATATGATAACAAAGTTATTTATGACATAAATTTATGGAACCTAATGACATTATTATTCCAAACAATCCATATGAGAACAAAGTTAAGCATTACATAAATAAAGGTAACAGAAGGAAAGTTGTTCTGAACAAAAACTTAAGCAGTGCAAGTAGCCCGATTATGACCACCTTGATGACACTGAGAACATTTGTGTTCTTTCCTAGGATGTTTTTTTCCCATGGTGACCTCAAATGGTCCCTTAAAGCGCATTTTCTTTGGCCTTTCCGGAGGATTTCGCATCACAGGTGGGAGACACACTTTTATGGCCACTTCATCAGGCACGGGCATTGTAATATCTCGTGGCATAATAGACTTTGAGTAGGCATTGCACAAGTAGTTGGTATGATAGTAAGGATGTGAAAGGGTGATGGGTGTAAGCGAAGCGGGATTCTGAGACCTCTTCAATGCTTCAACCGCTGCAATGGCATGGACACAAGGGAGCTTATCCAAATCAAACCTGCGGCACGTACATGTTTTCTCTGTCAGGTTAACAACATGCAATGTTGTCCCATACGTTACTTGTGTTAGATGGTCCTCAATCTCTTCAACTCCCAAATGCTTTGCATCTTCAATTCTAACCTGTTATGGACACATAAAGAAGAATGATACATGACTTCAATGATCCTTATCTTTTATCATACAAAATAAAACTACCATGAAGACATACCGCAAAGCAAGTTTTCTACTCCCATTGTGAGAGATGTTTGCATTTGACTAGCAACTTGGTGTCTTTTTGCAAACCACCTTGTCATAAGCATCCGAATATCTTTGAGGAGGAGAACAATAGGCTTAGCTTACTTCTACCACTAGACAATACTCTATTCAGCGATTTAGCTATGTTGCTAGTGGTGAAGTTATATCTAACACCTAGAAAATGAGCATGACTCCACTTACACACATCAGCCTTTTGTAAATAATTATAAAATTGAGGATTCAAAGCCTGAATCTGTGCATAGTACGCATTGAAATCTGCTTCAGTATATGCGCTAGCAGCCTTTTTGACAAGGCCGAATGTTTCTCCACCTCTGAATTTCAACAAATTGTTCTTATACAAGTGATATGTGCAAATACCATGGTTTGCTAGGGGATACACATTCCCTATGGCCTTTCCTATTGCTTTATGCCTGTCAGAAATAATGGCTAGACCTTCATCATCTGGAATGACACGGTGAAGTTTTCTAAAGAGCCATTCCCAAGACTCTTCATTCTCAGTATCTACAACACCAAATGCTATTGGAAAAATATTAAAATTTCCATCTTGGGTTGTTGCGATTAGTGATGTACCTTTGTATTTCCCATGCAAGAACGTCCCATCTACCACAACAAATTTCCTCGTGTATGGGAACCCGTGAATACTTGCAGAAAACGCGATGAACATAAAATTGAACCGATTTCATTGTCAACATCAAGCTTTATAAGTGTCCCCAGATTAGCTCGTCTAATCATGTATAAGTAAGACGGCAGTTCTTCATACCCACTTTCCGAAGTTCTGGCAACTAACTCTCGTGCATATCATAGAGCCCGTTGTGCCTTCCAGTAATCGACCTGAAGAAATGAAAAGCCATTGGTACACATAAATCTACCAGCACGACCTACATAAATCTACCAGCACGATGTTAATAATTCTGCCAGCATGACAAAATAAATCTACTAACACGTCGTTAATTAATCTACCACCACAGCGTACATAAATCTACTAGAACATATCCTTACCTTAAGTCCAAATCGTTTTGTCAGAGCATCTGAGACATGGTTGGCAATACAGTGGGTTCAACACCACCAGCAAAATCTTTATAAAGACGTCCTTGTCATTTCCATTCTGTATCCCAACACTTTACTGTTAACAATTTTGGCATCGAATATCCAACATTGTAGTCGAGTTTTTAAATGACGCTCAGAATGCGCATCCCGTCATCAAATCATCTCTTGTCTGATAACTTTGGCTAACCGCTAACTCCATTGAACTATGCTCAATGTTAACATATTCGGGAATTGTTGCAGGAATCGTCTTTGGTGGTAGAGTTTCAACATCATCTTCTACATCAGAACTTCCTCCATCCTTTGATATTGCAGAAGTTCTGTATTCTTCGTCATCAGAACTAGCACCATCCGGATCTTTGCATCCATCATATCTGGAACACAAAACTTCGTCTTCTTCATCTTCTTTTTCTTCTTCATCTCCTTCGTCTCCTTTGTCTTCTTCAACCGTAACATCCTCAGATTGCAATGAAGACTTGTTCCCAACACCAGGTAGATCGTCTCCTTGTGAACCATAATCATCGGGAATTTTTGTTTTAATCTCAATGCACATGCGAATGGGATCTTCTTTCAATTGCTCGAAAACCCCATTCAATTGTCTATATCATGTGGTAGTTTTTACAACATCTCCTTCAACAACATATAACTCAGTTGCACATCTTGATTTCGAGGATCCAAACCAAAATCTTCAAACACCATTCCCAGAAATTCAGCAAAAGAAGTTTATGCGTGTACCTGTAATATCCTACATCCCTTTTGCCTTGTCTACGCCGAAGGTCCATCGATTCTTCTGAAAACTCCATTGACCACAAATCAAAACTATTTGCTCCATCTATGAAATCTTAACAAACCGAAACCAAAAGATAGCGAAATCAAGACTTTGATAAGTAAGAGAATGAAACTCGAAATGATTATTTCATGCAAAATTTTCTTTATTTTTAGAACTAACTGAAGAAGGAGATGAAGAAAATTGGGAAAACACTCTAGGGCTTTCCGTCGAGTGTTGAAGGTAAAGTTGGTGGTTTTTTTTTGGTTTTGGTCCTTATTTCTGTTTTTTTGTTCCCTTTATTTTTTGTGTGGTCCCTTCCTTACTTAAAAATTCACAAACTCCTAACAAACTCTTATCCCATCGAGTTCTCCACCCCGTGTTGTCCTTCTCGACGATTCTGACGCCGCCATCATCACTATTGTCGGTGCGGCCGCCGCCTGTTGTCCCTCTCTCTGATTCTGAGGCCGCGAACTCAGTAAGTTTTCCCCATCCCTTGTTTTCGTGTCAAATTTCACATCAACCGCCTCTCATCAATTATGTCCAAACTTTACAAAAGAAGCTCTCAATTTCCGGCGAGTTCGGACCCATTTTAGGTTACAGTTCGGGATTATCGGGATTTCACATGTCAGGTGTGTAGTCGAGTTTCATCTTCTGGTGTATTTGATTGTAGATTTAATTTATTTGTACGTCTGTCAATAATCAGTTATGGTATATATAATTGGTTTAGTGATGGTAGATTGTTTTTTTTTTAATATGTCTTAAATCAGTTGTGTTAGATTTATTTGTGTATACATTCTTCGCGTATTGATGGTAGATTCATACTTTTTTGTAATTATGACTTCTCTGCTTCTTTGTATCCTCTCTCTGTTTCAGCGTAAAATGCAAACAATATATGGACTCGATCAAATAAGAGAGCTACTCGGTCCGATTCTACAGAGAGTGGGATGACTTTCTGCTAAGGACGCCTGTCGTGTAGCTTGTGCATCAAAACAACAAAATGCAGCATTAAAAAAACCATTTGTAATGCAAGCACTAAACCTATCAGACTTCCTTGCTGATATAACGTTGATCGATCGATATCCTCGCTTCTTCAAATTGTCTGTGTCATCCGACAATCCTCATGCTTTATACTTGCATGGGATGAGGACAATAGCTATTGCCCATGACCTTGAAAATTCACTCAGCTTTTTCAACCAAGCAACACTGATGGTTGCTATTTTAGTAATCATATATAGCCACTATCCATTTGCACTTGAGATGTTGGACAAAGTTGTAGGCTGGAGATCATGCATGGAGTACCTGCTCAAACTTGGTGAAGAAGTTTCTCGATCCAAGAAGGAAATGCAGAGTGATAGTGCAGGTTTGTTGCTATATGCTTTTAGCCATGAAGATTTTCCTAGCTGCAACTTTAAACACACATTAATATGCTGTGAGGACTGCTACCTTTTCGTTCAGTACCAACTACTAAGAACTGAGTTCTGATGTAGTGTATTTTCTACTATGTAGTATGTATCGATGACTTTAGGTACTTGGTGCAGATTAAGATCTCAAATTTTCCGATGTATTTGAACAGGTCTTCAATACTATTTCTGTCAAAATTGAAGTTTAATCTCTTGCTTATGATGTTTGAATGATTATACCCAATTACAGTACATATAACTCAACATGAGGTAATGTCAAAGTAAGTATTACAAGTTTCGCAAGCATGGTAGATTTATATTACATAGTTGAAGTTAATCTACCATAACGCCATGATTATCTAGAAGGAAATAAAAATCTACCATCAGTATTACAACTCTACCACCAAGCAAACATCCGCCAATGCAAAATAACTCTGCCAAGTTTAAAATAAATCTACCACCTCAATAAATAACTCTATCAAGTATACAATGAATCTACCAAAGTAACCAATAAATCTACCGTCATTAAAAGTCAATGAACGGAAAAAGTCAAATAACCACCACGGATTTCCCCCATGTAAGGGTCGACTAAATTAAATCTTTCATTACTAGTTTTAAGTCTACCCATTTATAAAAAAATCTACTGTTTCTCAACAAATCTACTGCATCATATCTACATTCTCGATAATGACAAGTCTAACAAATTCTCCAGCAGAAAACAAATTTACCATTTGTTGACCAAAAATAATAAGTCTACCGCCAAACGAGGTGCCTATGTGGCAAGCTAAAAGTAATGGCACAATCGTAAATGTCATTTTTGTCAACAAAGGCTGTAAAGGTAAAATAGGTACCCTAAGTTAGTTGAGTAATAAAAAAAGTTTTAGGTCTTTCTAGTCATAAACATATCTTTCAAAATTAGTACAGTGATCCTCCTTTTTTTATTAATCAATGTAGTAGGGCAAATAATCTTTTTTTGCTTAGAGCCTTAAATTTGTCAAATCGGCTTGCATTTATACTATTAATAGAGAAACATTAATTTGAAATGTCTAAAAGTTACCATAGTATTTACTAAATATATCATTGCATTTGTTAGATAATTTTATTAATCCATTAAATATAATATCGTCTAATTACAAATATACAAAATAATGTGGATTTTTATTGGATTTCAATGTAATGGGCTTAATAGTTTTTAATGGAATGTATTTGATTTACTGATTTTGAGTTTTAAAAGAAGATTAAGAAAAAAATATTCATAAAAAATAAGATTTTAGGAAATATGTTACAAGATTTCATAGATACAAAATAGATCTAATATTCTGTATAAATGAACGCATGATTTTATTTTCTTAAATCAATTTTTATTTTCTTTCTCAATCAAAAATATTTATTCTCAAAATATCTTATATTCAAATAACAATTCTTGTTGGCATAAAATCCTGCAAAATCAATATTCTTTTAGGAGACCAGCATGTTGATATATTTCATAAAGAAAACAGAGTTAGCAATGATCTATATAATTTTATGCAGGTTTGGTCATGAGATTCTCTCTTAAATTTTGTTTTTCCTATGAACTTCTATGAATACATAAAAATGCTTGTGATTTGTTTCTGTCTTCTTATGTTATGGCGAAACAAATTTTGTTTGTGATATTAATATTGATCTTCAAAGTAGATTTTACATGAATGTGAAAGCAACTGAATAGTTTAAGAGAAACAATGGAATTAAGAAATATTAATGTGTTTTATTGTTAGTGAATATATATCAGTTTGCTTATATTTATCATTAAAATTTTAACTACACACCTTAAACTTTAATTTTTGTGAAATAACTAGATTACCTAAGATGAATTGATATTGAAGCAAGAATAATGGTTTTATTTTTCACAGAAACCTTAGATTGGTTATATATAATTATCTGATGTTATACATGATGTTATACCAATTGGATATACAAATTTTATAATTGCAAAACCACATAATTTACGAATATTAATCTGCTTGAAATATTTTTTTAACATATTGTTTCGGTTATTCCTTTAAGAGAGCTTACATAAATATTGATTGAGAAGTAAAACAAAAATCACGGGTGTTCACATGTGTCTTAATAGAAGTACTCTTCGTACAGTATTTGAAATCACATACTTCAGTTTTATATATGCATTATCATTTTTAATTGTAAATAGATGATTCTAAACAACTTTTATGATTTCTTCTTCTCAGATGGTTAACAGCAAGACACCAGGTTCTATAGAAGCTTTTAAAATCAAAATCGTAAAGAATTACCGATTTCTGAAGCAAAATCGAAGCTAAAGATCGAAAGAACATCTCCATCGCAAAATTTAGAATTTGAAAGTATCTGATTTGAGAAAAAATGATTATGTTTGTATGTGTTGCTATTGGATTAGTAAATAAAAACTCTCTTCTTGAATGTGCTAAAATGTTAGACAAAAAATTTTGGTTTAGACTTCAAAATAAAACAGTTGTTCAGAATGTTACTAATAAGTTTAAAACAAAATTTAAACTAGGTCAAAATATTTTTTTAAACAAAATCTGTTACATAAAAAAATTTGGCTAAAATTCTTTTTAATGTTATTGTAAATTTGTGAAGAGAAGAAATAAAGTTAATGTTTATAATGACTAATAAAATGTATCAAAAATACTTACATATTTTATTTTCTGTTGGGCCAAGATATAAAATTCGACACAATAACAAATTAATTAAAACCTCTAACCCATTTTCTCTCATTTCCACTATGTAAATACATAATATGAAAACCAAAAACATTTTTAAATCATCGAATCCGCACTAAGCGTAAGTCCAAAATCTAATTACTTATGATTTAATCTATGTAATCAAGAGTGGAAACTAATTACGTACATATATCTGAATTTATTGTGTTATTTGAATTCGTCATATATGAAGTACAACTCTCTAGATTTAAAGTAAAACTATGTGAATTCGGTTTTATGGGGTCATAGATATTTAGAATTTAGATATTCGTAAGATAGTCAAAATATTTTCTAGATTATTCAATCTGGATATGTAAGAATATAAAATGATAATAGAAAATATAGATGAATATATTAAAGTTAAATCTGTCATAATTTAATTAACTTATTTTGACCGCACCATTAATATACTATATATATATATGTATATATATATGTCTACATAAAAAAAACAATTACCATCACAATATCCAACCATTTTGAAGATACATATCAATTTAAATTTTCGATTCTGTATTTGAAGAAACAAGTAATTTTCTGGTATAACAGATTAACAGTATTAGAAGATAACTCAAAGATGACTAATATAAGGATTACTATGGATATTTTTTTTGAATTTAATGTATACTATATTTTAGGTTGGTGTGCTTGTGCTGATGTAATTTTTGAAGTGAATTTATAATTGTTTAAAAATGTAAGATAGGAGATATTATATATATATATATATATATATAATATGTTATAAAAAGATAATTTGTGTACTGGTTATTGAGTTATATGATTGAGTTAAAAAATGTTTGAAATAAAAGGAGAGAGGGATGACTTAAATTATAATCAGAGAGAATGAAAGATTTTATTGACTTTTTTTCTTATGTATTTACAATTTGTTTGTTACTTTATTGTATTCTCTTTCATTACAACTATTTATTTATAGTGGAGGAAATACATAAACAACTTTCACAAATATAGAGAGCTAATGACATGTGTTATGGTGATGATGATAATAATTAAGCTTAGTGTCCACTATTTGCATAAAGTAGACAAGTGTCAATAAGGTGGCACTATGATGGATAATCACCATTTTTATAATACTCTCCCTTGAGTATCCATCATTGTGAAGTTGTGTGCTGCCTCATTAAAAACATTTCCATGAAAAAACTCAGTAGGACAAAAACCATGACAAAGGGAAAAAAAGTACATCAGCAAACTCCCCCTAGAAAAGATGGATCTCATTTTCTCTTCACATATCTCGTAGATGCCGCATTCCAATATTGTAAACATGTTTCTTGAATATTGTAGTTGGAAGCGGTTTTGTGAATAGATCAGTTGTGTTGTCACATGAGCGAACATATTGAATATCTACCTCTTCAGTTTTCTCAAGTTCTTGAGTATATGAGAAAAATGTTGAAAGATATGTTTTGATATATCCCTCTTGATATAACCTTCTTTGAGTTGAACAGCGCATGCTGCATTATCTTCAAATATTTTTGTTGGCTTCTTATTGATGATTATTTCACTTGCCTCTTGGATATGATTAGTCATAGAACTTAGCCACACACATTCTCTAGAAGCCTCATGAAGTGCAATAATTTCTGCATGATTTGAAGATGTAGCGACCAATGTCTGCTTTTGTGAATGCCACGAGATTGCGGTCCCACCAATAGTGAAAACATAACCGGTTTGCGATCAAGTCTTATGTGGATCTGATAAGTATCCTGCATCTGTAAAATGCACCAGAGCAACCTCGGAGTTTCTAGAATAATATAATCCAAAATCAATCGTACCTTGAAGATAACAGAATATATGCTTAATTCCATTCCAATGTATGTGCGTTGGTGTTGAACTGTACCTTGCAAGTAAGTTAGTAGCAAAAGCAATATCTGGTCTAGTATAATTTGCAAGATACATAAGTGCATCCATATCGCTCATATAAGGTACTTCAGAACCTAATATCTCTTCGTTACCTTCACAAGGCCGAAATGGATCCTTGTTAATATCAAGCGATCTGTTGACCATTGGAGTACTCAAAAGAGTCGCTTTATCCATACTAAAGCGTTTCAACACCCTTCTGGTCTCATTTGAATGATGCACAAATATTCCATCTTAAAGATGCTCAATTTGGAGCCCAAGACAAAAATTTGTCTTTCCAAAATCTTTCATTTCAGACTCTTCTTTCATATGAGTCTTTGCATCATCAACATAAACAGCTATGGTCACAAATTATGACACAAATTTCTTAATAAACACACAAGGGCATATCGCATTATTGACGTAACCTTTACTCAACAAATATTCAGTTAAGCAATTATACCACATGCGTTCGGATTGTTTTAATCCGTAAAGTGATCGCTGTAATTTGATCACGCATATCTCTTTAGATTTTGATTTTAATGCTTCATATATTTTTAATTCTTCAGGGATTTTCATATGTAAATCACTATCAAGTGATACATATAGATATGATGTCACAACATCCATCAGGTACATCTCAAAATTATTAGAGGCTGTTAAGCTCATTAATTACATGAATGTGATAGCATCCATTACCGGGGAATATGTTTCTTTATAATCAATTATTTCCTGACATTCTGATATGAACCTTGGGTCTGGATCATCATATTCATGATCGATCTCTTCGGATACAGAAAAAAGAGAACATTCCATCATTATCTTCTACATCACTTTTATCCCATAATTTTCTACTTTGGGCGAAGGAGATGGAAATCTCATATTTTTCTGCTCCAGATTCGTCTTCAGGACAAATCTCATCTGAAACTTCTTCACAAATGTCTCCATGAGATTTTGCTTCTTCTGGAACCATTACTCCCAATTTCTTTCTCTTTCGGGGATTTTTATCTTTTGATCCTATTGATCTACCGTGCTTTAGCTGAGCCGTTTCCAGGTATCGAATAATACTTGGTGATTCATAACCAATGTATATCCCCAATCTTCTTTGTGGTCCCATTTTTTTCTTTGGGGTGGCGCTATAGGAACATAGACTGCACACCCAAACACACGAAGATGAGATATATTTGGTTCTTGGCCAGATACTAACTATAAGGGAGAATATTCATTATATGCACTTGGTCTCACTTTGACCAATGCCCCAACATGCAATATAGCATGTCCCCATACAGTGCCTGGGAGTTTTGTTCTCAAGATTAATAGCCTTGTAATCAGTTACAACCGCTTAATCAATGACTCAGCCATACAATTTTTTTATATGAACATGTGGCACTGAATGCTCAACATCAATTTCCAAGGACATACAATAATCATTAAAAGCTTGGAAAGTGAATTCACCAACGTTATCAAGCTTGACTTTCTTTATGACATAACCAGGGAAATGCGCTCTCAACCTGATTATTTGGGCAATGAACCTTGCGAAAGCCGTATTTCTTATAGTCAAAAGACTCACATGTGACCATCTTCTAGATGCGTCAATCAATACCATGAAATATCTGAACGGCCCGCATTGTGGGTGGACCGGCTCACATATATCACCATGTATTCTCTCTAGGAATACAGGGGATTTGTTTCCAGCTTTGGCTGGTGATGGCCGAGTTATGAGTTTTCCTTGAGAACATGCTTTACATGACAACTCATTCGATTGCAAAATTTTCTCGTTTTTCAACGGATGACCATTAGTATTTTGCACAATTTTTCTCATCATGACTGAACTAGGATTATTCGTTTTTCAATGGATGACCATTAGTAGTTTGCATAATTTTTCTCATCATAACTGAACCAGGATGGCCTAATCTTTCATGTCATACTCTAAAAGTGTTGGTAAACTACTGGTTTACCGCAACATGTGGTTATCTTTGTGCAATATAATCCGGAGGACATCATTGGTAATTCTTCCAACTGATGTTCTTTCTCCGTTTTAATGCATATATATTCAATACCAATTTTAGTCTTAGTCTCAGCATGATACCCATTTCTGTGAATATCTTTAAAGCTGAAGAAATTTCTGTGAGACTTGGTGGAGCGTCGTTGTTGGTGGGTGCCACAGCTGGTACATCTCCCGCCACCTTCTTCTTCTTCTTACTTGATACATTCTTAGTCTGCGCGGGAGATGCCTGTGAATTCTTCTTCTTGCCAACTACCTAATTACAGTCCAAAATGTGTTTAGCGTGCTCCAATTTATTCGATTTAGCGATAACCTCCTTCAACGAGAAACTAGCATCTCCTCCTGGCCATTCTTGTTTACTGAACCTATGCTTGCCATTAATCTTCCCCAACAGGTATTTCAGCCGGCTATCCTTGCTTTCGTCATCCCATTTCCCCCATCCTTCATCCTCCCCTAGTTGTACTTCAAGCAGTGGACATACCTTCAGCTGCAAATGGTAGAGACGTTTCCAGTTAACAAAACTTATCATACAATCAAACTGTCAGGGATATACAAAATACCTCAAAGACTTACACTTATCTCCGCTTCCGCGATTAGCACTGCCTCCAAGCTCAAAGACCAATGTTTTGGAATTCAATCATCTAGATGCTTGAGCAGGGTGGGGTGCTATCTGGGATACTTTAGCTTCTCAAGCCGCCCAGGTAAAAGCTCAAACGCCAATAGCTGTAGAGCGAGCGCAAACACGCATTAACCCAAAGCTTAGTTGACGTCTGAATGTCGCCACAACCCTCTCATGATTGTTCCGAGTAGTCACCTTAGGTGTCATTGTCCCTATAGCACGGTAGAATGACTTCGCCCCCATCAAAATTCCAAAAAACTTTCAACATCATCTACCATCCCTACATATCGGGGACTAGGACGATGCGCCTGCGTGTTAGCGATGAGGACCCCATCTACTATGCAGATAAGTGCAAGTTGTCTGCGGCATCTCCAAATCATTCTTCAAAATAAACACCAAATCAGAAACCGTTGTTGTCGAGACTTCAGATATAATCTTCCTTCATGCTTTATTTGGCTTCCATTTATGGTCAAGCGGAAGAAATTCTGGATGGTATCCCTTAGGGAACTCTCCACAACCCAATCCCGTCAAAGTCCCGAACTTCAGAAGGGAAAACCAGAATGGTTGTCCACCGAAGACCATCCATAACTCGTACTTCTTATTGGTCAGCAGTTGCCGGGACAACAATGCGTGGATGAGCTTCCCGGACATGGCTTAGAGTACACATTTACTCGCGCTTCCCATTCCAGACTACCTTTCAATGTGTTGTGTATTGTCGTTAGAATGGCTGGCTTAGAGTACATATGTAATGGCTGGAAAGTGCCTCATACGCAAGAAGTATCCATTATGTAAGAGAAACTACTAAAAGTGCTTGTAGGCGTAAATAACTCATGAAAAAATCCATTTCTAAGTGAAGTTTTTTTCCAGAACTTTACGAGAAAATTAATGATTTTTTTCCTGAAAGTTGCTTTTGTCATTTGTTCAGTCTTCGAATAAATTATTTATCACTGATTCATCTATCTACACAAAATTCGTCTTATCTTCTCTATTTTGAGTTAAATTCAAAGGTATAAGAGGAGATCTACCACTGTGAAGGGAATCGCGAATCACTGTCATTCTTCACACCATCGCCATCGCTCTTCACACCGTTAAATAATCACTTGTCACATCGTTGTTGTCGCTCCACACACAGGTACAAATACTATTCAATAGTTTAATTTTGAATTGTATCTGCAAATTCTGCTTGTGCTTGAGTTTTTAGTTATGTTTCCTATATGATCATCACCTAGAAATTTTAATTCATTTGCTTGTGCTTAAGCTTTTAGTACAATGAGCAATGAAAAATGAGAAACTAGAGCTCCAAGAGGTTTCGTATCTGTTCATTACCAAGAAAATTAAGTTCATTTGCTTGTGCTTGAGCTTTTGGTAAAATGGTCATGTTACTGTTTGTTGCTTGTTGTTTCTGTATTCAGAATTTTCATGGTTAAATTAATTTGTTTGAATCTCTGAAGCTCACGGGAGTGTTTAGGTGGATATGGATAACAAAATCTTGTTTGACTCAAAATTATATAACTGAATTCATAGAGCTTTTAGATTTTGCCTTTGGTAAAATTAAACAGACGTGCTGAAATATCCATGTCAATATTGTTACATTGTCAAATACAAGTGCAGAGTTGATATTGAAAGTGACTTAATGTGCCATGGCTTTCTACACACATATACGAATTGGTATCTACATACTGAAGACTTAGAAGATCATACAGCAGCGGTTAGTTTAGATCATCAACCAAATGTAGATCAAATTAATAACTCAACTATGAATTTCCTTGCTGATGTATTTCCAAGAATGAATTCAGATCATCCAAACATAGATTCAGGGCCAAATGAATACAGGGCCAAATGAATATGCTTATATACATGAGGATCCTTTAAAACAAAAGAAGGCATTGGATGAGCTATTATCTGATTGTAATCAAGCTTGTATGAAGGATGTCAGTCATTCAGAAAGTTATCATTTATGACCAAGCTATATCACATCAAGTGTATTTTTAGAAAAAGTGATAGAGGTATGTCTATGATTATCAATCTCCTGAAAGAAGCTTTTCAGCATGCAAAATTTTCAGATTCATTTAATGATGTAAAGAAAATAATTCGCAAGCTACAGTTGAGTTATGAGACAATTCATGTGTCCTAATGACTGCATGTTGTATTGGGGAGAAGACACATCTAAAAAGACATGTAGAGTTGGTGAAAATTCAAAGTGTAAAACATCAGAAATAGTTGATGATGCATTGGAGAAGAAGAAGAAAAGAAAGAAGCAACAAGCTGCAAAAATCTTTAGGCATTTTCCTCTTAAACTATGCTTGCACCGTTTGTTTATGCCATCACATACTGTTGAACATATGATGTGGCATGCTGATTCTGAGAATAAAAATGGTAAACTAAGACATCTTCGAAATGAATTGGCTTGGGAGACATTCAAAACAGTTTCATGAGTTTGCATCATAACATCAAGTGTATTTTTAGAAGAAGTGATAGAGGTATGTCTATGATTATCAATCTTCTGAAAGAAGCTTTTGAGCATGAAAAATTTTCAGATTCATTTAATGATGTGAAGAAAAAAATTTGCAAGCTACGGTTGAGTTATGAGATAATTCATGTGTCCTAATGACTGCATGTTGTATTGGGGAGAAGACGCATCTAAAAAGACATGTAGAGTTGGTGATAATTCAAAGTGTAAATCATCAGAAATAGTTGATGATGCATTGGAGAAGAAGAAGAAGAGAAAGAAACAACAAGCTACAAAAATTCTTAGGTATTTTCCTCTTAAACTATGCTTGCACCGTTTGTTTATGTCATCACATACTGTTGAACATATGATGTGGCATGCTGATTCTGAGAATAAAAATGGTAACTAAGACATGTTCGAAATGAATTGGCTTGGGAGACATTCAACCAACAGTTTCATGAGTTTGCATCATAACTAAAAAATATTAGGCTAGATTTAGTAACTGGTGGTTTTAACATGTTTGGTAAAATAAGTATAATTTGTAGTATTTGATATGTGATTTTAGTTCCTGACAACCTCCCCCCATAGATGTCGATGAAGCAGACTTGAATGATCATTTTATGATCATTCTAAGAAAACACATGCCATGTAATGATATTGATATATATCTCCAACCCCTTATCGAAGAATTAAAAGACTCGTGGTTTGAAAGTGTGTCAACTTTTGATATTTCAAAAAATAAGATATTTTCTATGTGTGTTGCTTTATTATGGACTATTAGTTATTATCTAGAACTTGGTATCTTATCTAGTTGGAATGTACATGGGCTCGACGTGTCATTCTTGTAATTTTGATACCAATGAAGTTCGTCTTGATGATGGAAAGAAATATTGCTTCATAGGATATCGTCATTTTTTTTGTTAAAGAGCCTTCATTAAAATTAAAATAAATTACATGCTGAATATACCAAAAAGGTAAAAGACAGTCTAAAAACAAACGCACATAATTACAGAGGGGAGAAGATGAGTAGGAAGGAGACAAACAATATCTCAAAAGGAAACTCAGTGAAGATAAAATATCCCCCTTAGAAACCTGAAGACCAGATTCTGCCGAGGGAGTCACCTTTACTAAAGCCCATGTTTTCCAACGCCATAGTTTTGTTTTTTATCACAGTTACAATCATGTGAAGAACTAATTGAGGTGGAAGAGTAATACCATCGTGGAACCTCCGATTTCTCTCACGCCAAATCTCACAGATGCAGGCCTGCCATCCTTGGAGCATTGCTAGAGATCTGTCGGATGAGGAAGAGGTAGTCGGAAGCCAAACTATAATTTCCACCCATGACATGAGAAATTTTGTGAAGTGCAGCTTATGCATTATTCCAATCCAAAGGTCCTGCGAATAAAAACACTGAAAAAATAAATGATCCCGTGACTCTTCACCCTGACCACAGAGAAGATAAGTACTTTCTACGTCTAAACCCCACAACAAAAGACGGTTTAGAGTTGGATTCCTATCAAGATGAACGACCCAAGTCGTTGTTGCATGCTTTGGGATAGCCACTTTGTGCCAGATAAGAGAACTCCATGACATTACCGGCTTGACGGTGCAGATTTTTTCCCATATTTCCTTTGAGACGAAGGAAAGAAAAATCGCATCGCCAACATGCCAAACAGGATAGTCTGTTTCCACACTCTTATTGAGGGAGCAGATGTAGGCCCAAACATTAACCTGGCAATCAGATCGAGCCGGAGGAAGAGACCACCCATCAGAGGAAATGAACTCATTAACTAGGGCGTTGATCGGGATTCCCATACTCGACGAACCTTGAGGACCTAAGTAATGAATCAAAGAGCCAAAGGGAGTCTAAGGATCCCACAAGAAGTAAGTATCCTCTCCATTTCTGACAATTATACGTAGGAAAGAAACCGCCTTCACACGAAATTTCAAAACCTTTTGGAACATCCAAGAATAAGGCGGGTTGTTTTCATTTAAAGACCAGAAACAGTGACGAGACATATAACAATGTCTCATCCATGCCCCCCAAATAGAACCCGCCCTGAAAAATAGTATCCAAATAAGCTTCAACCCACAAGTGTTGTTCCAAGAAAAAACACATCGTAAACCCAGACCGCCATCATCCTTTGGGTAAGCAAGATCAGCCCATGCTACACGAGCACCAGATAAAAAGTTTAGATTCCCATGCCAGAGAAAGGAACCACAAAGAGAGTTAATTATCCGAATTACCGTCTTTCGTAAGAAGAAAGCTTGGGTCCAAAAACCAATAATTCCTGATATGCTTGTGGATATTAGCCTTAACCGACCAGCAAGACTTAAATGTTTATACGTCCACCCATTTAACTTCATTCTGATCTTTGATATAAGAGGATTGCAGTCATAGATGGAAAGCTTCTTTGAACACAAAGGCAAACCCAAGTAGCGAACTGGGAGAGTACCCGACAGTTGAGAAAACCGGTTTTCTAACTGATCCAAGACCGCATCTGACAAACCTGAGGAGAACAACGGAGTTTTGCTGATGTTTATCGCCAAACCAGACATCTTTTCAAATTGAGAAAGAACCGTGAAAACTCCAGCCACTGACTGAAACGAGCCTTCAACAAAAATCAATAAATCATCTGCGAAATACTGATGAGTCAATTTCAAATTATCACAGCCAGGGTGGTAGTTGAAAATTCCATCATTTGCCGCCTTGTTCAACATTAAAGACAATACATTCATGGCCAAGACAAACAGGATATGGGAAAGAGAAATCTCTTGACGTAGACCTGTCTTTCCTACGAAGTATCCTAACGTTGTGCCGTTAATACTAGCCGAGAAAGAAGGGGTGGAGATGCAGCTTTTTACCTACGAGATGAATAAATCTGGGACACGATAAGCCGAGAGACATGTGAGAATAATATCCCAGCGCATGGAGTCAAAATCTTTCGCAATATCATTCTTCATTGTAATTCTAGGAGAAAGATTTAGTCGATGACAGTGATATACTCATTATTTACACCATATTAGCATACATTTTTCATTGATTTATAGTCGTTAAACATGCATTTTTGCTTGTTTTTATCCCATTTGCATTAAATTAGGACTTAGTGTAGATTTAGGGTGTGCATTACATGTTTTGTACATTTGAGGAGTTTGGCAGGTATGTTTGGAGAGTTTGGAGACTACAAAGAGCATGGGAGATGATGGTGGATGCAGCACAAGGCATGAAAAGACCCAAGAAGAAGGTGCACCTTGATTGAAGCGGCCAGAAACTTCACCTGACAAAACCAGCTCGGACAAACCATCTCTAACCCAATTCAGATTCTACAGTCATCAATGTTGTAGCCCCGGGAGTTATCGTGCGTCTGGAGTTGGTTTCAGGTCATTCTCATCAGCAGTTAGAATGTTACAGAAGTTTTCGTGAAACCGCTCATCCACATCGATCAACAGCATCAGTCAAGACTGACCGATGTGATCCACCCGAGAGTTTGAAGATTCATATCGATCAACAGCAACGGTCAAGACTGACCGATGTGATCCACCTGAGAGTTTGAAGATTCACATCGGTCAGGCACATCGGTCATCAGCTGACCGATGTCAAGCAACCGAAGGACCATATCGATTGAAGATTAGCTCAGATGAGGTATTTGCATTCCGATTTGGCCTCGGAGATCTTAAACAACTTTGTAGCCACTTGAGTTAGTTTGTGTTTGGTGTTTGTTTCGAGCCATTCCTGTCGGTGTTTGAAGAGTTATGGCTAATAAAGTCAGCACATGTCCATCTGAAGTTTCCACCGATCATCTTGACCGACTTGAAGATCAGCCTGGACGAAAGGTTTCCGTCTTGATTCAGCTTCTGAACTCTTCGTAAAGGTTGTAGCCAAGTGAGTTATCTTTCTGGAGGAATTGGTTTGAGGTCATTCCGATGAGCGGTTAGAAAGTTACAGAAGTGTTTATGAAACCTCTCAACTTACATCGATCGGGTACATCGAGCAAGTCTGACCGATGCCATTCACATCGGTCATCCACATAGGTCATGGATGATCGATGCTGACCCAGACTGAAGACAGCTTATTTACAATTTTGCCACTCCGCTTAGACTCCTGTAAATACTTAAAATTCCTAATTTTTGGAAACATCTCTTTATCCAGCAGTTCTTCTTTTGTTCTTCTCTTTTGAATAATTTTGTTTTTGAATCTTAGTTTATTTCAATAATATTTTGCATTTCCGTTACTATTTTGTTATCCTAATCATGATTAACTATCTTTTCTTTATAGATTTGATGGTTTTCACCATGACTAGTGAGTAGTTTGCTTTAGATTTGAGATTAGGGTGGGGTGATTTTAGTGATTATTTAGGGTGATTAGGGCTTAGATCATCTCATTTTCTTTCTTATATAATTGTGCTTAATGCTTAGTACCTCTTTGTTGGAGAAGTTGATCTTAGATTTTTACATGCACACTAGGTGTTTGATGAAATGCCTGAATGAAGTTCAATGCTTGAAGATGGTGTTTAGATAATCATGAGTCTTTGCATCTATCATTTCTTGCTTGAATGTGCTTATTGCTTAGTACCACATTGGTTGTAAATTGTCTTTAAATATTGATTATGCATGAGAATGTGAGTTGATGTTTGATCTATTATATAAGAGACTAGTAAACCTAGCCTAAGAGATTAGATGTCTAGCATGCTAATTGGTTGTATGGAACTTGATTTAAATGGTTGTTTGTCATAGATACACCACCAAAAGTGGGTTTGAAATGTGATAAGACAAAAGGATTAGTGTCAAGAGATTGGATTAGTCTTTATTAGTGTTCCTTACCTAAGGTTGAGTGTTTAGAATTGCTTGTTTTGATCACCCTAGACATGAACATGAATCACCCTATCAACATTTCTTTGATCTTGAACCATCTTTCAATCTTTGAAGTTAAGCTTTTACTCTGTTTTTGCTCTGTTTCTCTTTGCCATTACTGCTCTTTAATTTCTTTCTTTTTCTCTCTTGTTTGTCATTAGGTTGTTAGAAATCAAAACCCATTCCATATTTGCTTAGCTTAGCATAGTTCTCTATATCTCAATTGTCATTAACTTTCCAAGTGGATTGACATCTCAAGTGCTACAATGACATGTGTGTTTGAGGATTTATCTAAGGATTCAAAACCTTAACATCAGATATCCCTGTATGACCTCAGCTACGAAGAGAACATTTTCCAGAAGAAGTCGATCTTTAACAAACGCTGTTTGATTGGGCAGAATGATCTGAGGCAGAACCTTCTTCAGCCGATCAGAAATCAAGCGGGTAATGAGCTTGTGTACTGTATTTAAACATGAGATTGGTCTGAAATCTTTCAGGTCATCTGCCCCTCGCCTTTTCGGAATTTGAACAAGAGAGGTGGCATTTAGAGATCTTGGCATAAAAGCTGTTTTGAATAAATCCTGGACCCCAATAATAACCTTGCTACCCAGAATTTCCCAGCTAGCTTTGTAGAACTCAACTGGAAAACCATCTGGACCTGAAGTCTTGTTTAAAGGCATCTTGAATAAAGAGGATTTAATTAGCTATGTGGAAAAAAAGCCTGTAAACATCAGTTGTTGTGAATCTGAGCTACGAGCATCTATTAGCCTATCTAGATATAGTGGTAGAAATGGGGAATAAATTCCTTTCCGGTTATTATAAATTCCAGCAAAATAATCTTACGCCAGTAAATGAACCTGCTGAAAAGAAGAGGTTTTGGTTCCATCTGCTTGAATAAGATACTTTATAGCATTGGAAGCATTTCTAGCTGTTGTAACCATATGATAGAACCGGGTATCCAAATCCCTATCACCCAACCATTTAATCCGAGTCCTCTGTCTGGAAAAACTCTCTTCGGCCCTTGACGCAATAACATCTACTTTTCTCTAGCTTCTTGCTCCACCAAGACATTTACAGAAGATAGATCATTTAAAACTGAAGCTGAAGCTGCTGCAAAATCAAACAGGCTTCCTGCACCCGAGCTTCCAGCGAACTGAATTCCTCCTTGGAAATAGATTTCAGAGGCTGCTTCAGAGATTTTAGTTTGAAGCCAAAAGACTTGAGATTAAGAGCTACAGAACCTGCCCCCTCCCACGCATCTTTCACACAACAAAGGAAAGAAGGAAGCTTTGCCACAAAATTATAAAACTTAAACAGCCGGTTTCCAAAGGCCGGAGGTGGCGTAAGAAGCTTGATGTGACAAGGTGTATGGTCTGAGAAGTCCGGAGGTTCGAAGATGCAATGAGAAGATGGGAAGAGCATCAACCATTTATCAGTTATAAGACACTGATCCAACTTCTTTTCTATAGGCGCTGAAGGTCTTTTATTTAACCATGTGAATTGCGATGGCAAATCAAAGATACCCAGGTTTGACAAACAATCACCAAATCCCCTCATAGCCGCTGCAGAACTCGTGAGAAAAGGATTGAAGGTTTCTTGAGGCAACAAAATCTCATTAAAATCACCATTTACCATCCATGGCCGGTTTGACAGATTGAAAGAGATGTAGGAATCCTGCAGCGAGAGCCACAACTCCTTCCTCTCATCTAGATCATTTAAAGCATATATTGCTGAGTAGATAAAAGAAATACCATCTTCTAAAGTAACATCGCATGTAATTGACTGCTTGTCCAAAAAAAGAGGGTAGATAGTAATCGGCTATTTGAATACTATCCAAATCTTCCCCAAAGCCGAAAATTATTAATTAGAAATAGCTGTCCAACCGGGCCGATCGAAGACAAAAGATGATCTTATTTGATTCTTTAACATGTTTCTCCAAAAGAGCTCCTAAAGAAATTGGTTTACTATTTATCCAATTTGCTAGGAGACGATGCTTCGAAATTTCATTTAGACCCCACACGTTCCAAAAAAAGGTATCACACATAAAAGATTTCAGTGGAGGTGGCGACCCCTTGTTGACAGAGGGAAATCACCACCGGAGACCGGTGAATTCTTTGACCATTTTCACTTCTTCCACTTTGGCTTGGTAGATCCTGAGGATGAGGGAGAAGATGCGAAATATGGCGGATGAGAGGAAGGCTGGTGAATAACTTTGTCCTGATTTTCTGTCTCCTCACAGACAGTGACTTCGCTTGATAACAAATCAAAAAAAAATTAGAACTCCCCAAATCTTTCTATAAGATTGAGGATTTCCATAGAAAATTCCCACTATGCAATATGAGTGCTGTTGGGCACCTCTTTCAAACACCAAAATGGGAATGTTAACCCTAGGAACAGAGAAGGTAACAGAGACCGTAGAAGTTTGGATTTTACAAGTCTTTTGAAGCCCCTTTGCCAGTTAAAATCCGCGGCTACAGCCTTTGAAGCCGAGACAGGATGTGAAGGAGAAGATCGATTTATTAGGTTTGCATTTGAATCCAAAATTTCATCAGAGACAATTGCTGGTTGGTCCACCGGTGTAGAATCTGAAATACCCAAAGAGGAGGAAGAGGGAGCATCACCCAGAATTCCAGACTTTGGTAACGAAACTGAATTGAAGACGAAGGTGGGAGGAGGTGGCGAAAGAAAGAACCGTTTCCTGCATAATCATATCTGAAGGATAAGGAGGAGAAGATGGGATGGATGGACAGTATGAAGATGAGGGATTTAGGATGAGCAGATCGGGAGGAATTGGTGGCGGAGGGCACGGAGGGTCTCCCATCGGAACCTCAAAACCCAGCGACGAAGGACAACAAGAAGTTAGAGATTTCTACAGTGACAGAGTCGTTCTTGAGAGGACAATATCGTCATTTTATTCCTCTTAGCCATATGTTTAGGAGAGATAAGCACAAATTCAATGGTTATACAGAATCAAATCTTATTATGATAAAAAAAAAAATAAGGTGAATTTGGCGAAAAAAATTATAATTTACAAACTAGACAATTTTTAAAAAAGAGATATGGAGAGATAAATAAATAATTTTGTTAGTTTCTGAATAATAATTATTTTTAGTTATTCACTAAATAATCTTATAAAATAATGGAAACTTTGGTTTTATAACAAACAAAACTATAATTTAAAAACTAACTATTATCTTTTTCTATCTCTTCTTATCTCTCTAAACATTTAGTTAGTTTTTAAATTATAATTTTTTTAACATTTGGTTACTTATCAAATTCAACCTAAAATAATCCTAGTGGAGACAAAGTAAAAATATTTATCAACATTGTTTAGATTTTTATTTTACGAAAGGACCTTGTTTAGATTATTTTACACTATTAAGTATGAAGATAATTGTGTAAAAGTTTATCTGCTATTTTTTGTTTGTTTTTAAAAAGTAATTCTAATCATCTTATATCGTTCATCTTGTGGTGTCGTATTTTAGTGTTTTACATTTATAGTTACTCTTGTATTTGAATGAAGTATTATTATAGATACAGATGTAAGGTCAATATAAACCAAATTCGGGGTTCGCCCTAATGCTTTTTTCTCTCTCTTCTTCAAAGTAGCCTCCGCCTGAATTTTTTTCCGGTGGTTAGCATTAGCTTCTTTTTTTTTGCTTTATTTTTTTCTTTCTGACTAACGTAGGTTTTTTATTCTTTGAGTATGATTTCGATTTTATGAGTTTAATAGTCAGATATGACCAGATCTATTAGGGTTTTTCCTAGAATTGTAGGCTACATTTGTCTTTTCCGGTGGCTTGCTTCGTATGCCTGCTGGCGTGTCTTCCCTCTATTTCTTCGAAGACTGGTTCGGGTCCTCTCTGTGTCAAGCTTTCACCGTTCTTCTTCCTTGGAGTTTGGTGTTATTCGGGTTGGACCATTCGCTCCATTGCGTTTCCTTACGGATCGATTTGGGATTTCTTCTCAAGTTTCTTTCTAGATGTTTTTAATCGTGCTTTTGGAAGGTTGTTCGACTCCGTCGTTCTCAAAAAATCTCTGGTTTCTGTCTTGGTGGATATTGAAGCTTTAATTTCTAAAGTCAAAAGATAAGTTTTGTGGAATAATTTGTTTACCGTTAGGAAGGTCGGGGATCTGTTCGGTAATTCTTTGGATCTTTGAAAAAATAGAAGGTTTATTGGTTGGTGGATGTTATAATTTCTAGATTAGATCGATTTGTGTGTTGAATTAAATTTTGTGTCAGTTTTAGTTTTCTGCTTTGTATTTTTTCTTTATGTTACTTTCTTTACATTAGTTTTTGTATCCATAAATGCATTCTTTAAATATATTCTTCAAGATGAGGTATATCAAGTTATTTTCCCACTCGTTGGCAACTTGAAAGCGACTCGTTAGTCGTTGCACATGATTTGTGATTTATAACACGCAACTAAATAATAGATGGGCATGAACGTGTCCCAAAAATTTGCAATTTGTATCTGCAATTTGTAGGCTCATATGAATAAATAATAGATGGGCATGAACGTGTCCAAAAATTTGAACACAAAAAGAAAGATAACCACTTGTAAGTTTCCAGTTTTACATATCTCTTTAGATCTGACAGATATATATATATATATATGCAATATAATGAAAAGAAAATCAGAGAAATGTGAGGCTTGTACATTATCAGATACTTTGTTTTCTTGTTTTAATCTAATATTTGCCATAGTGCGGAAGCATTCTTTTAGTTATCAAACAAATATTGCAAGTGGAGTTTATTTATGATGATGATAAGATATAATTATTTTTTTAGTTTTTTTATAAAAATAACCATATAATTCTCACGTTTATTGTTTTTTGTTATTATATGGTGGATCTTGCGGTGGAAAGGGGGATGAATGTGATTTTCTTCTCAATCATATAAATATTTTCTTCTCAATCATATAAATATTTTCTTCTTGTGTTTATTGATAAAAAAAATTACAGGGGGCTTTCGTTAGATGATGAAAATTTATGGGAATACTAATAAATTATGTAAATTGTTTCTACAAGTTGGGAATAAGGCATTTACGCAAACACGTTGTTGCTGGATATTGACGTCACACGAACATGATGCTCTACTCTATTTGCATCTTCGAAAGCTAAACTTGAAACCTTTTTCCGCAAATGAATCTACGTATGTATTCCTCAAATGTCAAGTGCCAAGAAGAAAATTTTGATACATTGGAAAAATGATTTGATCATTTAATAATATGAAATGTTTTTCAGTATATTTATAAATCATCTAAATTTAACGAAACAGAAGGAACATATATTCAGTTTCTAAACATACATTTAAATTCCACCGTTAGTTCAATCTTTTTTTGCGGAATATCAAAATATCAATCAAGACATAAAACTCTTAAACCTTATAGTATATGATACTCTCACATCATAATTTTCTCACATTTGACCCCCCCCCCCCCTAAAAAAAAAATATTCTCAAATCTTGTTTATATTTATATTTTAGGTAAAAAATTATATTATGAGGAATTTATTTAGCAAAAAAAAAAGTTCTGAGAAATTTGGTTGATCGTGATGTTGAACCAAAAAATTATCACTAGAGTGTGATTAACAGTTGTGGGTTTGGAAAATAAAGTCTTTTATTGATAGCTCAAAGATGAAGCGATTACTTCTAGTTTTTCCGATATTCTGCTTTATTTCGTCAATTTCTTCCTTCCTCGATTTTCAATTTGAAATGGCATCGTCATCCTTCGACCCAAAAGGCAAAGGGAGAGTTTTTTTATGATGATGATGTGACTCTTGCCGAGCGTATCAGGCATCTGAGATCAGAAGCAACTCCTAGTTCGGCGTCGGCTGCTAGTGTGGTGTAACCTCAGAAGATGAGCATACAGAAGCTGTAGTACCCACTATCTTGAGGGCTGCATTTGCTCCCGAAAAGCTCGATCGCCGAAATAGAAGTAAATGATAAGATTTACATTTAATCTCGACCGTCCATCTCAACAAAATAATAACAAACCTATTTTATCGTTCAGGCAGCAACTTTGAGGTCGACCCTGAACCGTACGATCAAATGGACCTTTCATTTTTCCAAGTCTGAGCCATTGATCTCGAATGGTCACCTAATGACGTCAGCGTGCTAGATACGAAGTCTTTTAAAAGAAAAATAATAACAACTCGCCTCCCATTAAAACTCAAACTCATTGTCATTAATGGGGTGTGGGGACAATTGTTGGAGCTGGATTTCGCACAGTAAATCTGGCCCACTCAAGCTCAGCAAGCAAGTCCCAAAACTAAGCACAAATTAACTGGGCCTCGTTCATACGGCCCAGGCTCAGTTCTTCGCAATGGTCCACGCATGAACATGAAATGTTCCATTGTCGAGTAAAATCCCGAGAAACAAGGAAGGATCTAGACCAAGTCGAAGCATATTCCCACCAGTTCAAATGAGCTCGAGATTTTCGGGAGAGGTTGTTGCACGTGGCCAAGATACGCACTGGAGGTTGAAGCTCGACGAGGCGAACTATATAAAGGAGGCAAGCTACTTAGTTTAGGGGGATATCTCTTTCACACTTTTCGATACTCTGTAATCGCTCTTCGAGCTCTTTTTACTTCATCTCTTCCAGAGAAATTCTGTAACCATTTTATTCACCCGATTAATATCAAGTATTTATTTTGGTTAATACTTGCGTATATTGTTAATCTGTTCGAGAGAATGTAACCCTTAATTCTCCTAAAATCTTTTTCTTACAAAAACACATATATTTCTTAGTATGGATTTCTGCATCCATAACGGTACATAATCGGGAGAGGGAAGTTAGGAAGATGCTTATCTTGGAAGGCATTTCCTCCGGGAAATAGTGAGCGTTTCTCTTTAGTCTGGCTGTAAGCACCGGGATGTGGGCGAGCTCTGGTGAAGCGAAGGTCAGAGGTTTTCCCCTCCTCCTCTATTTGGAGCCTCTTATTCTCTTTGGATCTGTCCCATAGCCCCTCGGAGTTCCAAAAGTCTGATCCTCTTTTCTTTGGCTTTAGACTTTTTTTTATATCCAGTCTTTCTCGTCCGGTTTCATTCGTGCAATGCGTCGTGGATATATGCAGCTTAGTACAGCACGCCTAACTCGATAAACATGCCATTTGACCAGGAACAGTCCATTGGTAGCAGGCTTAGTGGGCAAATATCAACGCTTTAATAAAGTTTAATAATTACGTATCACCTTAAGATTATGCGCGCTAAAAGTAATCTCAACAAATATATATATATATTTTTTCATATTAATGTTATACATTAAAATATTTTTTTTGTCGGAACATATTCACTAAAATATATTTTTTTGTTTTATATATATATAATGTTTAAAATTTTACATATAAATTAATAAGTTATTTTATTTTTATTTTTCTCAAATAAAACATCAATTCTAACACAATTCAATTAATTAAAAATAATATACAAAATATAAATAGTTAAAATAATTAATTTTTGTATTAATTTTAAAAAATCATCTAATTTTTTTTAAAAAAAATCGAAAGCACTTTATAAGAATACAATTGTTGTAAATACTAAAATTGTCAAGATATGCACTCCAATCTGTAATACTTTTTTATAGTTTCTTATTAAAGAAAGATAAGATTGTTATTCACACGGGAAAAGATTATTAGCAATACACCAATCCACATGTCGTATTTTCCTTCGTTTATATTTAGGAAGGAGGAAAATCACCTCTAATACATTTTTTTTGGACTTTAAATCACCTCTAATATTTGTATGGTATAATTAAAATGTTATTTTCTACAACATTTTAGGTACATTGTATACTGTAAAATAAAGAATACATTGTACAAACAAATTATTAGTATATTTTAAAAAAATAAAATTCGATGTATGTTAAAAAAGAATTGCGTGTTTAATTTTCACAAGAAATCATAATAACAGAGATCACAATGTGAACAAACTTTTCTCGGTATCATAATGAAATCCACAGTATCTTTGTTACACTATCAAAAGAATCTTGTTGTTGGAAAATAAAAGATAATCTTGTTTTACAAATCTTATCCACGCGCTAGCGCGTGAGATTTAACGATAACTTCACGTGCTCCTACCTATTTGCTTGGACTTTTGATATATTACAGTTTATCTCTCCCCCCAATCACAACCTCATCCACCTGGCACTTCTTAGTTGTCCTTTCCCCCATTTTGTCTTAACCAACAATAATTGACCCTCAAGAGTTTTTACATTTCCATTTTCACCCCACTAGTTCTCATTTATTTATTTCCATCACTCTTTTCTTTTAATTGACTCCACCAACCCCAGCACTATTTTTTGTTTTAAATGAATAATAGTTGACGGAATTATTTAATAGTAATCAACAATGATACATGTCTTTGTCCAATTCAATTCTCTAATTTTCTTGCCATTCATTTTATGTTTTATCAATTTTCACGTTTTGAAAAGTGTTTTTGTTATATATTTTGGAAGTATTAAAAATTACAATTAAGGGAATGGAATTCAGGAAAGTTTTGAAATGTGTTTTTTTAATTATTCGAAGTATTGAAAATTATAATTAATGGAATGGAATTTAGAAAAGATACATGAAAAATTCTACATACTAGTTCTTTGATCTTGATGTCATTTTTATTATTTGAAAAATAATCTGTTTTATCAAATTTGTACATTTTAGCCCATATTTTTTCTCAATTATTTTTGAAAAGTGGACAAAAGTAATTAATAATTAATAATGACGCTTTACTGAATTTCTCCTTTATATACACCCTCATCAATCTCTTCGTCAATCAAACAACCATCTTCTTCATCTTCTTCTATCTCATAAAACTCAAAAAATGGGATTCGTTAAGATAACTATCCATCTCCTAGCGATGATGATCGGCGTTTCGTTCGCCGTCGACATGTCGATCATCTCATACGACGAACAACACCACATCTCCGCCGTCAACGGCCGGAGCGACGCCGAGGTTGCGAAAATCTACGAGGCGTGGATGGTAAAACACGGAAAGAAAACTCAGAACGGCCTTCTCGGGGGAGACAATAGATTCGAGATCTTCAAAGACAATCTTCGTTTCATCGATGAACACAACACCAAAAACCTCAGTTACAAACTCGGTTTAACCCGGTTCGCTGATCTAACCAACGATGAATACCGATCTATCTATCTCGGTGCCAAACCGAGCAAAAGAGTCCTCAAAACCAGCGATCGGTATCGGCCGCGTGTTGGTGACGCGCTTCCCGATTCCGTTGACTGGAGAAAAGAAGGTGCCGTCGCCGAAGTTAAAGATCAGGGAAGCTGCGGTAAGCTTATTTTTCCCGATCTCCAACCATTTTAAAAATCGAATCTAAAAATGATTATTTCCAAGCTTTTTTACCATGAATCAGTTGTCTATGATATTCTATAAAAAGACAACTTTACCCCTGATAATTGTTCTTCTAGGGAATGATGAGGTTATGTTCTCTAGTCGTGACTTTTAGGTGTACGTTTCAAAAATGAGTAAATCTATTTAGATATGAAATTAATTATGGTCAAATTTTGAGAAAATTTTAACTCTTTAATAATTCTTGTGTGTTTTGTTAATACAACAAAAGTAAAATATTTGAATTGATTATAAAGTTGGTGGGTCCTTGTGAGCTCTAAACGTTAAAGTGGGGATGGCAGTGGCGTGACCAATTTAAGCTAATGGACCCATACGATGTTAACTTTTTTTTGCTTTCAAGAACTAAAGAAAGTGGTGGGGCTAATTGATTAATTTGATTGAACTAAACTTGTTTTTTAGGGAGTTGTTGGGCATTTTCAACCATCGGAGCTGTGGAAGGAATAAACAAGATTGTGACAGGAGATTTAATCTCTTTGTCTGAACAAGAGCTAGTTGATTGTGATACATCCTATAACCAAGGATGTAATGGAGGTTTGATGGATTATGCGTTTGAGTTCATCATCAAAAACGGCGGTATTGATACCGAGGAAGATTATCCATACAAAGCTGTTGATGGCCGTTGTGATCAGAACAGGGTTAGTTAATTAGTTTCAGCTTCTTTGGTTATGAAATGAAAACAATGGTCTTTGAAATTAAATTGATAAACTTTTCTGTTTTTCTTGTGTTGCAGAAAAACGCAAAAGTTGTCACTATTGATTCATACGAAGATGTGCCTGAGAACAGTGAGTCAGCTCTTAAGAAAGCTTTAGCTCATCAGCCTATTAGTGTCGCTATTGAAGCTGGTGGACGTGCTTTCCAGCTCTATTCTTCGGTATGTATAACATATTTTTATTTTTGCTTTCACGTTTTTCGAAAAATGATTCAGATCTATTTATTAAATCATCTATATTCCCTTCAGGGTGTATTTGACGGACTTTGTGGGACGGAGCTAGACCACGGAGTTGTAGCCGTGGGATACGGAACCGAAGATGGAAAAGACTATTGGATTGTTCGAAACTCATGGGGAAAAAGCTGGGGAGAGAGTGGATACTTAAGGATGGCACGAAACATCGCTGAGCCAACGGGAAAGTGTGGAATCGCGATTGAGGCTTCGTACCCGATCAAGAAAGGTCAGAACCCACCGAACCCTGGCCCATCGCCGCCGTCTCCGATAAAGCCACCAACCAAGTGTGACAAATACTACTCTTGCCCTGAGAGCAACACTTGTTGTTGTCTCTTTAAGTATGGTAAGTACTGTTTCAGTTGGGGATGTTGCCCTCTTGAAGCTGCTACTTGCTGTGATGATAACTCGAGCTGTTGTCCTCATGAGTACCCGGTTTGTAATGGTGGAAGCTGTTCAATGGTGAGTAGATTCACATCTTTTGGTAATCTAAAAGAAGTTTTGAAGTTATTGTTTACTGATTTTTTTGAAATGTTGTGGGTTTTTCGCAGAGCAAGAACAGTCCGTTCAGCGTTAAGGCTTTGAAGCGTACACCAGCGAAACCGTTCTGGGCACAGAGCAGGAAGAACATTGCTTAAAGAGAGAAGCAGGAAACATTGAAGAAAGGATTCGTTCCTCTTTGAGAGAGGAGAGGACTATGAGAGAAGATAACCTCTCATCAAAGAAGCCATTTTAATTGTTGTTGTTTCTGATTTATAAATTACTGATTCTGCTGCTGGTGGGTTTTCTGTACATATAAGACCCTTCCCTAAGTTTCATTCAAATTCATCATTGTTAAAGTAACAAAACTCAAACAAATGGGGTTTGGTTATTAATCTTAAACTTGGTTTATTTATCTGTTTACTATGGATTAAATTTGATCTTCCCTTATCATACTTTGCTTATTATTCATTTGATGCAGTGCTTAAAACATCATAATGCTTCATCATTATACCTAAATTTGAATTTTAGATTAGTTCGGGTTGAAAATGGCATGTCGTTTTAAGGCATGCCAACTAATCTTTGTTGCCAGCATAGGATGTCCGTTTATTCAAATCAGCTATTTTTAACAGTCAGTTGACGAAATTGTGGTCAATGCATTTAGTAAGTAGTTTAGGTAGTAAATCTAAATTTTAAGTTGGTTCGGGTTGAAAATAGCACGGTTCATTAGTTCAGATTAGAAAATGTACAACAAGTTTAGTTGAGGTTGATATTTTGCCCTGTTCTTTTTAAAGCCGCAGCGGCCGGCGTTCACGACCAAAAATGGCCATTATCAGGAACAATAACTTTTTCCTGCAGTTGACACTGCGACAGTTTTTAGAAATTTCAGTAGTAATTAGGAGACGCAGCAACCACTGGATTTTTTTGGCATCCATGGAGTCAATCGGAAGGAGTGACAGCGTCAGATAAATGAAAGAAGATGACAGAGAGATAAATCCTTTAGTTTTAGTAACTGTTATGATTACTGTCGTTTTATGCTGCCGCAGTCGCAGACGCAGCAACAACTAAAAACAGGGCTATTGGCCATTTTCTCACATATAAACGTCATAGTGCCCGTAGCTTCAAGCTCTGAACTCAATGAGATTGTTTCATTGGACATGACATTTCAAAAAATTGTTCACTTCTCATTATTCAAACTTCAAACGCTAACTTCTACATTTGTGTTTTAATATTTAGAAAACAATAAAGCAAACGCAAACACTAAATGGAGCTCTTATAGTATTCCAAAACCTGCACTTATATCTTTACATTTACTCAAAAACATGCAAACTTGCAAAAAGAACTTAGCTAGCAAGCTTGAAGGCATCAATGAAGAGACCATAAGTGAAACCCATCTTGAAATTATTAAGCAGAGCGATGGGAAACGTCACCGTGGTGCGGCTATAGTAGAATCTTGTCACATACTCTGTTAAAAGAACGCATAGAACCGCAGCGATAACATCGTTCACCCCCAAAGCTCCAAAAGACAGAGAGATAGTCTGTGCCACATAGAACCCACCTAACAACGAGATCCCTCCGAAAAGGGTTCTTCTTGATGGCTTCTTGAAGTAACTTCTTGAGATTTCAGGAACTGTCCTTATGATGTCGATTAGTCTTCTTGGACCTTCGGTTTCTTGCACAGCTCTAATGCTTCTTGCGAATCTCCTCTTACATTTAGACGGCGAGACCAATGTTCTGAAACTGTGACATTGATGGTTATGGACTAAGCTGTTCAAGTTTGTGGAGATTAAGCTCAGAGAATTCGCCATCCTGAAACAATACCGAAGAAACCTTTATCTGAATACATTCAGTAACAAATTGTAACTCAAATCGGAAAGGATAACCAAAGAGTGGAAAGCAGTGACTTTTATCAAACTCCAGTTGAATCAACAGGAGCTAACTGAGAATCGAAGAAACATTCATTCAATAACATGAAAGTTCAACAATTTTCTAACCTTATTCATCTTTGGTTGCTGCACAAATTGTAACTCAAATCTGAAACTACTCAAGACAACTGAATAGTGCAAAGCAAATGCACTTTTTCAAACTCCAACAGAATCAAATAGGAGATCATGAAAATCGATTTATTGAAGAAACAATATCTTGAAATGTTATAAGAGATTTTCAACAAGAGCTAGTTTTAGTGGGATTCAACATAATTAAAAAAGGCTTAACAGATGTAAATCAAACAGGAGAAATCGATTGATAGATCGTAACAATGGACAAAAATGACCAAACTTTGCGATTGTTAAGGTCCCCTGAGATTAGGGTTTTCGGGAAACTGAGATAACTTTTCTAAATCGGGTTCGATTTCCTAAACAGTTGGTCTCTAAAACAGGGAGTTTCGATTCCCAATTGAAATACTTTACAGTGATATCAATACAGGCATTGGAAAAGGAATTACCAACACGGTGAAGAAGGAAAAAACTTGTATAATGAAATGTAATGGAGAGAAAGAGGCCAGAGCGAGTAGAAGAAGAACCAAGGGCTTGAGGCAGAGGTTGGAGAGAAAAAAAAAATCAGAGAAGAAGAATCGATAAGAGGAAAGAGAAGACGAAGGAAAAGGCCCACTTGAAAAATTGAGCACATCCACTACATATTAAAAATAACATTATTGAAAATAGCTGATTTGTCAACACTATATCTAAAATTAGTGCTTTTAATTGATAACATATAAATGTAACATGTCAAACTTTTTAAAATAAATGAAATATTTTGATTGATTGAATTAAAATTATAGAAATTATAAAACTAAAACATAAATAAACTAGATTATATTTATAACAAATTTAAATTAACAGAAAATAAAAGTTATTATAATTTCAATTTTTTACATATATTAATAATTTCATAAAATATAATTACGAATTTTTTTAACAATATATATATATATATATATATTATAGCTTCATATAAAAAAAAATAATACTAAATTATCTAATAGAAAAATAAAAATTCTATTTATTAATAATACTTGAAGTATGATATATTTTTTTCGGGAAGTTATTAATTTACAAAATATATTAATAACATCTAAACAAGTTTTAAATAAACAAATTATTAAATAATACAATTTTAAATAAAATAAAATCATGATAAAAAATAATTTAAAGAATAAAATGTTAAAAATAATAAAAAATAATCAACTTTTATTGAATTTTTTTTTAAAAAAACGTAATTTTAAATAATTTTTCTTTTCAAACCAATATTTACTAAATGAATAAAGTATATACTAATTATTATTTAATAATATTAATAGGACCATAGATTTTTCTATAACTTTTATCATCTTTTTATTGTTGTTTTCTAAAATGTACATAACTTATGTTAACATCTCATCTTATCTCTTATCATATTTTAAATAAAAATAAATTTTATATCATATGTATATATATACATAAATTTATTTTCATTGTTTATCAAAATTTTGAGAACATAAATAAAATGAAAAATAACCGAGCGAAAGACTAAATTATAATAAGATAAAACAATATGAATAAGAAAAAAAAATAGAAGTATATAAAAATAAATCTCTCGCACTTTGTTATACAAAGTCATTTAAAAACTTTTAACATCTAAGAGCCATATTTCAATTTTTTTTACAAATACGCGTACAGACATAAATATTAATTGTACATTAGTTGAAGTCACATGCGAACTTTTCCGTGCATGTATTTTGTTAAGATTGATTACAGACTAATTTTTATTTTAATTATTATATAAATTATATTTTTTTAAAAAAATATTTATCTATTCTAAGTGTGGTGAAGTGGTTGGTATGTCCGCACATGCGTGCCAACCATCTATCCGCTCTTAAAAATAAGTAAAAATAGTAAAAACTATTTCAGTTTAATTTGCAATAAATCAAGAAAAATATATACTTAAAATATATTATACAGTATATGTATTTGCAAATTCATATTATGTAAGACGCAAAAAAGCATCTTGTAGATTGTGTAAGAAGAAATAAAGAATATTATAGAAATATTCAAAAATATTATAAGAATTTAATTATTATTTAACATAACTTTTATATTTGTGATTATATATTATTACAAGCATTATAAAATTAATTTTTTTAAAATACATTGGTTTCAGAAAGAAGTTTGTGAAATATTAAAACAATATATATACAAACATACCAATGTTTAAAAAAAACTAATCAACATTTAAATATTACAATTAACAATGTATATAAAAACAATTATACCCGCACATATGTGCAGACAACCACCTAGTTATCTTTAATACGTGTTTCGGGGTTTAAAGAAAACCATTTGCTCTTGGTTTAGGGAGTTCACCATCAGTCTTGCTCTTTTTTTTCTTTTTATTGTAAATAATACTCTGAATTTATATTTTGACAGGATTTTGCGGAGCTATTTTGTTTATTCAATTTTTTAATTTATAATTTTAGAATTTTATAATACTATTATGTTTACCTTTTTAATAATTTTTTGTTCTATTTTTCAATTTTTAATATTTTTTTTAATTTTTTATTATCTAATGTAGATCTATTGTGAAGTTACTTTTTAAAAAGAAATTATAATATGTTAATTGTTAAAAACTCACTTTCATACTTATATGTTATCGAATATATCTATATTTTCTTACTGAATATTTTTATTCAATTGGCTTTTTCTCTTTTATGTCACTTATTTTGAGCAAGATCAACAAAAGAAATTTACTATCAATCCTATCAAATCTCTTTTTTTTCTTAATTGAAAATATATTTTTAAATTACTATTATGTTTATCTATTTAATATTTGTTCTGTTCATTTTTAATTTGAAATGTTGTTTTAGTTTTTTAATTAACCTAAAAATATTTAGGGCTATTGTTAAATTATTGTTTTTAAATATAAATTGTGATGTGTTGATTTTTTAAAAAACTCGATCTTATACTTATACGTTATAGTATGTATCTATATCTTTTCTCTCCATAACTTTATTCATTTTTTATATGTCGCTTATTTTTGAAGAGATTAACAAAAGAAATTAACCATCAATCTCACACATATTTTTATTTTTTATTCGAAATAAAATTCTAAATTTTTTTATTAGTAGATACTTTACATTTTTGTGGCTTGTAAAATAAGTATTTTTTTTAACTTTTGAATTATGTCTTATGAATATCCAATAAATATGTATGTAAAAGCCCATTTAAATATCAAAATTAGATAATTTATATTTTGTGGTTCGTAAAGTACTTATATACAAAATAAAAGCCTATATAAATTAGAAAATTAAAAGCCCATAAAACATATAAATAAATTGTTGATGTGGATAGCTCCACTGGAGAGAGTTTTTCCTTATTATATATACTAGGTATATAACTCGCGCATTAATATTTTGGTTTATTTTTTTTAGCTATTATCTTTAAAATTATTAAAAATTATATAAATTTATATAAATTTTCATTTATAAAAGAGAAGTTGATATATAATGTGTAGTTTATCTATTTTATTTATAATTTTTTAAAAAATATTAAGTAAAATAATAATAATGACACCTATCGAATTATCCAACTTTGACATATATATACATTTGATTTAGAAAAATATAATCTTGCTAAAATTTTGGTATTAATTTCTGTTTTCCATAGAATTTCTATAGTTATTTTTTTCTTAAATTTTAATGTGTTCAAATATTTAGTTTTTAATTGAAAGTCTTATTGATGTTGTGTACCACTGTATATATAATCCATGATTTATGTTGATTCACATTTAATTTTGTTAGGAAGCTGTAATGATCATGCAAAACCATTTTTTCCTTCTCTATCATGTCTTCCAAGAGTTTTATGTTATATTTTTATTCAGTTTTCATTGTTTTAATTTTTAAATCGAGTTGTTATAGATTTTTTTTAAATTGATAATTGATAATGGTTACTTTTTATACATGTATTCTTAATTGTTAATTTTTTAATTTGACTTTTAGATTTTTTAAACCATATTAACATTTTCTGATTTGATAAATATGTTGATTTGGATCAATCAGATTGAATTTACTTTTTTTGTTGGACATAATTTGTTAAATTAACTTTTAATATTTTAATTATACTTAATAATTTTTAGTTTGATTTAAAAGCTGATGTGGACCAATTAAATCATGTTTTTTCGTCATAATTATACTTAACATTTTTTATTTAATGAATATGCTGATGTGGACCAATCTTATCGAATTTTTTAATCCCATGTGGACGCCCTCAATGCACTATGCTATCAACTTTTATATATTACTAGGTATATAACTCGCGCTATACGCGAGTTTGTATTAATAGTTTGATTTAATTCCTTTTTAGTTACCATCTTTTAAATTATTAAAACTATAATATATAATAAATTATGTGTAATTTTCTCATATTTTTATTTATAAATTTTTGAAAATTATTAGGTAAAATAATAACAATGACACATATCGAATTATCCAACTTTGACGTACATAGACATTTAATTTAGAGAAAAAAATTTATTGCTAAGATTTTGGTATTTTTTCTGTTTACTAGAGAATTTATATAATTCTTTTTTCTTAAAGGTTTATGTGTTCAAATATGTAGTTTTTTTATTGAAAATCTTATTGATGTTGTGTATCACTGCATATATAATCCATGATTTATGTTGATTCGCATTTAATTTTGTTAGGAAGCTGCAATGATCATGCAAAACCATTTTTTTCTTCTCCACCATGTCTTCTAAGAGTTTTAGCTTATGTTTTTATTCAATTTTTATTGATGTCTATTTTTTTACAGTCTAATATTTTATAATTTTAGTTTTCTAACTTGTAGGATCGGTGATGTGGAGTCTTTGCATTATTTTTCACTGTTTTTATCTTTTGTGTGCAATATGCATGCTTTGATTTGAATATTTTATCTACATATACCTATTTAAGTTTTTGGTTTTTTTAACATAATTTTCTTTCCTATTTGTTACTTAAGCTTTTTTTTTTATTTTGATTTTTCCATCTATAAAACGAAATCAATGTTTTTATTTTCTTATCAATTAATTTAGAAGTTAGAGTTTTCCTAATTTATAATATAAATTTGAACTTTTATGCTATTGTTTTTTTTTTGTTGTTTAAACTCTTTTGAAATCAAATTTCTATTTTATTTTTAAGGATACTATTTTTTGGTTTTTAGCATAATTTTCTTTTCTATCTGTTACTTAACTTTTTTTATTTAATTTTCTATTTTTAATGCGAAATTAAGGTTTTAATCATACTTAACATAATTTTCTGTTTAATGAATATGCTGATATGAACCAATCAGATCAATTTTTTTTAATCTCATGTGGACGTCCTCAATGCAATATGCCTTCAACTTTTATATATTATAGATTTATATTTTAAATTTGAACTTTTATGCTATTGTTTTTTTGTTATTTTAATTCTTTCAAAAACAAATTTCTATTTTATTTTTAAGGATAATATTTTTTAGTTTTTTAACATAATTTTCTTTTCTATTTGTTACTTAACTTTTTTATTTAATTTTTCCATTTTTAAAACGAAATTAAGGTTTTAATCATACTTAACATTTTTTGTTTAATGAATATGCTGATGTGGACCAATCAGATCTAGTTTTTTAATCCTATGTGGACATCCTCAATGCAATCTGTCTTTAACTTTTATATATTATAGATATGATGATTTGACAAATATGTTTAATGAAAAAACTAATATGTCAAAACCATATCAGAAGTTAGTGTATCTGGAAATGTAATATGTCAAATTTTCTAAAATAAATAAAATATTTTGATTATCTTAATTATAGTTAAATAAAACTATTATATTAAAGGAGAATCTCAATTGAAATAAAACTATACCTAATATGTCATTGGACTTTCATTAGATATATAAAAGTTTATTAAATCTATTCTTCGCATTAAATCATTAAAGGCTTAATTTTTTTTGTTAATTTTGTCGGCCCAATATTTTTTTTTCTTCTTATTAAAGGGCCTATTTTTTATTAAAAAATTAGAATTATCTTATTTTTTTGTTTTCAATTCGAATTTTATAAAAAAATATATAGAAAATGCCAAAAATATATTTCTTTTTTCCCAAAAGACCTAAAATATGTTTCTTTTTTCTGTGATGAGACTTCCTCAATTACTGTTCATATATCCAGAAAATTAAGTTTATATACTCTGATCGACTTTTTCCCATTACATAGAAGAAAATGAGGAAAAAGAAAAGGAACAAAAAAAAAAACAGAGAAGAAAATCAATAAAAATAAGAAAAGAGGAAGAAGGGAGAAAAATAACGTAGAAAAAAAGCTTAAAATAAAAATAGAGAAAAATAAGAAGAAGATGAAGAAGAGAAAAAGAAGAAGAACAATAATAAATACTTAGAAAAAGAATAAAAACAACAAAAAAGAATAATAATGAAGAAGATAAAAAATAATAATAATATATCTTCTCATTAAAAATCAAACAAACTTTTATTTTATAAATAAAATTGACTAAAAACATGAATACAATTAACAAAAAGATATACAATTAACCATTCAAACTTTAAACTCTGATAGTTAAAATTCAAAATAATATTAAAAACATAAATTTTAATCTTACAAATATTTAATAAACACATGCTTAATATGTAAGAGTGTTGCTTAATATATAGAGTTCTATTAAGTATGTGTTTACGTAAGAGTGGATATATTTTTTCATATACATATTTTATAACATCTTAGTATTATTTGTAGATTAACTATTTTGACTAAAATATTGTAGAACCATAAAATCACATTTTAAAATTATATTTACAAAACCAACATTTTCTAAAATTAAATCTAAAAAAAGAAATTACTTGCGTGGATGCGCATGTTAGATCCTATTATAACATAAATACATTAGATTATACGGTAGAATCACTATAAATTAATAATTCTGGGACTCTCAAATTTTATTAATTTATAGAGTATTCATTAATCTAGAAATTAATAATTGAATAATTTATTATTAATTTATAGAGATTGTTTTCAGTATAAATTCTTAATGTTCATCAAAAAGCAAAAATTAATATTTTCAGAAATGTAAAATTCACTCAAAAAATGTCCTAATAATAAATTTGGAAGATAAATCAAATAAAATTTATAAATTTGAAAAAATAATATAATTATTTTATTATATTATATTATTTATATATGTCTAAATGTATAATACTAATCTACATAATTATTTTGACCATATTTTTCCACAGAAGTTCCAAAAACAATATTCTCTTATGGAAATTTGCTAATTTTCACATTGGTCCAACTTGGTACTGGTAAATTTTATTAATTTATTGAATAATAATTTTTAAAGATTTTGCTGTAACACTAAAATTAGCAAATTTAAATTAACAAGAAATAATTATTATTATAATTTTAATTTTTTTTAACATATATTCAAAATAGATTGTATAAAATATGATTATGTAGTAGTAAAAGTAAAAACAAAAATAAATCTCTACAGTTTTGATTTTTTATAATGAATACATGCGTGGATGCTAACCATAAGAAATTTATTTTCTTCATCAATACAATTTTGTAATAATGAACAAAGAGATGAGCGGAGAGGTGCCAATTTTTTTTATAAAATATGATTTCATCAATTTTATAACAAATTTTTTTTTTTTTTTTATTGAAATAGGAAAATTAATACTAGATTATCCAATCTACTATATAATTTTCATGGCGTAAAGTAAAATATTATATTTTGATTTTTGTAAGAGTTCTTTGTACTTTTTATTAATATTTAATAGAATTTTTTTATTTGAAACCGTATCAAAAATGCTAAAATTAAGAACTCTTGATTAAATACAAAACAGTAAAAATAGTTTTCGTGATTGCACCGAGTAAAAAACATAACGTTTATGGTGAGTATAAAAAAAACTAATCAATACCTAAATATTATAATTTATTTTTAACCCGTATATGCATGCACATACATACATATTTATTTTTTAAAAAAATTCAAATATACATTATAAAATGTATATTACAAAATATATTCTTTGTTAGTTTCTTTTAACGTATAAAAGTCATACTTCGACTCTTCTAAAAAAATGCGTGCAAAGATGAATATTAATTGTATAAAAGTCGAAGTCGCATGCGAACTTGTCGTGTCTGTATTTTGTTTACTTCGAATATACTTCAATATTTATTTTAATTACTAAACAACTTATATTTTTTTTTTTTTGAAATCTTTGTGTGCGGCCAACTGTGATAACTCAAATTCGACTTATAAAAGAACGAGAGTTTGTGGGTTTAAAGAGAGATCCTTTTAATTAAGAATAGCCAGAGCTTGTGGGTACACAAAGGTTTTAGGTCGTCGGGATAAAGACGGCTGACCTAAAATAGTAATAAAAATAAACTCGGGAGCTTAGAACAAAGATTGCTAGTTTGCCCTAGGTCTCTCGAGAGGATTTTCGGATGTCTTGAGAAGTCGAAGACTTCCTATATTTATAGCCGATCAAGGCGGTCTTTAGGAGATAACTATGCGTATCCAAAATAGGAAAATTTCATTGCCGATAAGGCCAATCTTCCGTCTTTTCTGGATTTAGTCCGATAAATGGAAGATTTCCATTTATTTGGCCAACCTGAATATTCTTTGGGTTTCCAAAATGGGCCGACCAGGATTTATGTCGGGCTTTTAGAGATGGTATGAATCTCATCTCTAACAATAAGTCCCCCCCCCCCCCCCCCCCCAGTTCGGCAAGTGGGGGTACGAGACTTGGTGAATTTTAAGAAGAGTAACTCGGCATGAAATAAGGTCGGCCACTGCATAAGTAAGAATATAAAGCACAATTTTACCTTCAGTTCAGATCGGCAACGAGACGATGGTCAGATCTCAATTGGGCGGCAAAAGTTCTCGCCAAAAGTAGATTATACTCGGCTAGGTCTGCACATACAAAACTAGGCTCGAGATGTGTCAAACGATAGATGAAGAAAGCGAAGAGGTCGATTTAAATAAAATGAGAAGAAATGCAAACGGTCGTCGAAGTCATGATAACCCTCGATAACCGTCCAGATTTCTGAATAAATATGAGGGGTTTGGCTCATAAATCTTTACTTCTGCATTTTAGCGAAACTCTGTCAAAATGTTTGCTCTCTTCTCTCTCTTCTTTGTTCTTTGTTTTTTAGATTTTCCGATCAAACCTCTGTCGCATTTCGTTCAAATTCCGCTGTTGGATTTTTCCGATTTTCCCAAAGCCGTCGCTAAACCTCATCAGTCATGAGCAAAACTTTGAAGATTAGAGAAGGCCGATCAAATTCGAAGGGAAACGGGCGGCTCAAGCAAAGGCTAATGAGATCGTTATTTCTCTAGGAGAGTTTCTCCAGATGTCCAGAGACGACCAGGCCGTAAGGGGCCGATCAAAAGGAAAGGAGGTCGTCATCGAAAAGTCAGGGTCAGATCGGTCCTCGGATGCGAGCGATCTTTCCGCGTCGGATTGGGAATTCCAGGAGCGGTAAGGGTGAAGAACCAACAGGCAGCAGCGGATCGATTTCATGCCGACCAGATCGGGTCTGTTTGCCGATCTGGAGAGACATCTTCCAGACTAGATTTTGAGATTCCCGAGCTGCGGGACGAGGCCGATGAGAGAGGTGGATCAAACGAGATGGATATCTGGGATGAACTGAACGCCATTATCGTGGAGGATGAAGTCAACTAGTTCGACATCATCGATATGAACCCCCCAGTGAAGAAAGTGAAAAAGGCAAAAGGGGGAGAAGGTGGTCAAGCCGACCTGTGATAACGCACTCGGAATCATGCTGACCAAGTCGGCTATGGAGTCCTTGGTCACGCTGAAGGAAGAGTGCGATATCGGCCCCGTAGTTGTATTCATGGTCCCGAGCCCGTCAGAACGGCCATGGAACGCCCCAAAGGGACGGTTGTGCCTCTACGAGTGTTTCTTCAAGGATTTCCACCTGTGGTTTCCTCTCCCAAGATTGCTGATGGAGTTCGCCGATCGCAAAGAGATGCCGATCTGCCAGTTCACTAATGCCACGATACGTCTGATCGTCAGCATGCTAGTGATGTCAATCAAGCATGACATCCCGTTGACTAGAGCTGCGTTTGACGCGATGATGAACACCAGACGTACAAAGGAAATACTGAGGAACCGGGGTTTGTATTATACGAGCATGAAGATTGGAGGGATCGGTACTTCATCGTGCTAATCAACGAGTTCTCAATCGCCGAACAGGCTATCCCAATACGAACAAAATGGGCGGAGGTCATGGGTAGAGACATGCATGACCTGAACAATTCGTTGGACGTCCACAGCTTCTTCTTGTTTTGCTGATCGATTTCATTTTTTTATGCAGGCAACAAACATCTTCCCATCGTAGATAATCCGCTTGATACCTTCGATATCTCCGAGAGGTTCTCAACGATTTGTGCGATCACGTGGCCTGAAATTACGGAAGAGAAGATTGCACGAACAAGAGGTTGGTTTAGTTTGCTTTTCCAGTCGGCGACCGTAACTTTCTAATCGGCTAATATTCATTTAATCGCCTTTCAGCTGCCCTCGAACGACATTCACGCCGACGAGAGAAGATGAAATTGCTTTCATTCAAAGATTTGTCAGCCGATTTGGAATCTGCCCTTGGGTCTCCCCAAGTCCAAGAATCCGAGAACCCCACAACGGAGGCATCGATAGACGGGCGTGAAAACCTCGCATCGTCCAAAGATGGTGCTGAAAGTGACTCGACAAAAGCCAAGAAGGCAGCCAAAAAGAAGGCCGAGAAGGATTTGGCTAAGGCCAAGAAAGCGGCCGATAAGAAGGCTGCCAAGAAGGTAGAGAGAGCTCGGAAGAAGGCCGAGCTGGAGGAGCATGGGAGTGAGGACGAGCAAGACCAAGAGGTCAAAAATGACGGTAGGAGCGGGGAAGGCGACCCCACTAACTCAAGGAAAAGAGGGCCAGTGGAGCTGCCCAAAGACCTAGAGAGATCGAAGAGATCTCGGACTGAACGGAGTCTCCGCTCGTTTGGTTTTTCGTACAAGTATCGCGGAGACAGCCTGATATTGTACGACTCAGTGTCATGCCTCGCCTACTTCCTTCATCTAAGTGATAACCCGGCTGGTCCCCCGACAGATCCCTACAGCTTTACTCGTAGCGATGCGATTGCTCGTTACGCGGTCGAGCAGGCTAATGTATCATTTTTACTGTTTGTCTCTGCCTTTGTTCTCGTATTCGTATGTGATTTTGATGGTGAAACTGTCTATGCGCAGGCTCTAAGTACGGCATTGACTGTGATGCACGATTACGATCTTGATGTAAAGAAAAGCTTAGCTGATCAGGCCGAGAGAGAAGCTAACAAGGATGCCCTTGAGGTCGAGAAAAAGAAGAGCGCCGAGCTGGAAATCGCGCTTCAAGGGTCAGCGGAAGAACTTGCGAGAGTCCGTGCTGATAATGCCGAGAAGCACAAGCTTCTAGGCCGAGCAGTCAGGCAAATTACCAAGGAAAGAGCCACCGCCGAGAAGAAGCTTGAGGCCGAGATGAGGGCGGCTAAGGAAGAGAGGATAGCTTTCGGTCGTGAGATGGCTAGACAGGCGGCTTCTTAGGCGAATGGCCATTACGCCAAACTGGTCGGGAAGTTAAGGAATCTCTCCGCCGTAAACAAAAAATCATGGAGTTGGTCTCGACAGCGGCTCAGTGGGTCGGAGCGCAGAGGGCCCTTATCATTGTCTGAAAAGGGCTATGATTTCCCGGCCCTGATCGACAGGAATATGGTGGAGAAGATCGTCGAGAGGAAGGCCAAGTTAGAGGCCTTTGAGGAAGTCAGCTTTTCGGCCGACGAGCTTGAGATCCCTTCTCCAGAATTTTCTTGGAAGTCGCAAGTTAGCCCAGGCAACAAGAGCCCAAAAAGCCTAAGTCTCCAGAAAGAGCCACGTAGGAGGAAGAGCAAGAGGCTGAATAGGGAGATGGTCAAGATACTGATCAGCCTAATAGCCAAGAGGCCGAGCAGGAAGAAGGAGAGATCCAGGAAGAGGCCGAGGCCGAGGAATAGCTTCCTTCTTTTTTTTTGTATTCATGCCTTATTTTTTAAATCAAGTATTTTGTATTGTAGACTGTGATGTATTTTGTCCGCCGTTTTGGCGTTTTATTAATGAAAAGACGTATTTCATTGAAAATCTAGAACATAAACTGCGATGCGATATTGGCTTTAAATTGTTTATGCGATTAAATTTCTAAGTATGAAAAGAATAAGCGAGTGAGATCGGCATGTATTCGATTCTTAGAAATTTTTCCAAGTCGAATGCAAGGTGCGAACATGTCGGCTTAATAATATTGCATGACTTAAGAATTGCAGAGCGGGTTCTGGCTTTTTAGAAAAGTGTGAATACGAACGTGCGGAAGGTCCGACTTATATTTGTTCGTACCACTTATCTTCTAAGTGTGAATACTCGATGTGCGATTCAGAACGGTGTTATTTCATCGGTACCACTTAGAAGCATCCGAGTCGAATGCGGATGCAAGACTGACTTGGCTGATAATTACGCATGACTCGGATCGACTGAAACAGGTTAAACTGTATTATGCAAGAGGGACTTGGCTTTTATGTTGCCGAGCTAAAGTGGATCATACTTTAGTTTTAGGCGAATCGAACATCTGGCCAGGATGCCGATGTGAAATTGATGGTAAAAGCTGAGGAAAAATTATAATTATTCATTGAATAAAGGAGAAAGTAAAGACTTACAACCTCAAAAAAGCTCGAAAAGGTAAAATTATGTGAAGTCCCCCCGGTTTTAGGAGGGGGAACATTTGTGCCATCTGAAGATATGCTGTCTATGTACCCCTTTCGGGGATCAAACCGCTTCGTAGTTCATAGGTATTATTCCCTTTTTTTTTTTTCGACCTGAGGAAGATGCCGATCTAGCTGTAGTACTGTTTAAGGTTTAAAGAATTCCAAGCTCGTGGGATCGATTCACCGTTCATTGCTTCGAGCCGGTAAATACTTGGCTTGGCTATGTTCGTGATGATGTAAGGACCTTCCCAGTTAGCTCCGAGCTTTCCTGCATTGTCTTCCTTGGTGGTTTCGTAGACCTTTCGAAGGACAAGGTCGCCGTTGTCGAAATGTTGATTCTGCACTTTTTTGTTGTAGTACCGAGCTGCCTGGTTCTGGTAGTTCTGCATTCTGAGCAGGGCTTGGTTGCGCGTTTCTTTGAAAGTATCAAGGTTATCGACCAGCATCACTGCGTTCACAGCGGGGAGATCCGGGAGTACTCTGCGTTGTAGGTTGCTGACATTGATCTCCGCATGAACCATGGCTTCACATCCATAGGCGAGTGAGAAAGGAGTTTTCCCGGTAGCTGTTCGTCGAGTTGTGCGATGAGACAAGAGCACGCCATCCAGCTCGTCGGCCCAGAAACCTTGCTTGGCATTGAGACGCTTTTTGATGCCGTCGAGGATAGTCTTGTTAGTAGCTTCAGCCTATCTGTTCCCCTGCGGATGATGGGGGTAAACTTGTTGAGTCAGATCTTCTATTTGGCGTAGAAATCCTCGAACTTCTTCGATATGAATTGAGAGTCGTTGTCGGTGACGATCTCGTAAGGGAGGTCGTATCAGCATATAATATACCTCCAGACGAAGTTTCGCACTTCGGTCGCGGTGACGTCGACAAACGCCTTGGCTTCAACCCACTTAGTAAAGTAGTTGGTCATTAAGAGCACGTACTTGCGCTGACCAGAAGAAATCATTGGTCTGACGATGTCCATTGCCCAGCGCATGAAAAGATACGGAGGAATCGCCAAAGTTAGAAATTTTGTCGGTTGATGGATCATCGGGGCGTGTCGCTGGCAGTACTCAAACTTCCGAGCATATTTGATGGGATTTTCCTGCATAGTTGGCCAGAAGAAGCCGTGTTTCTTTATCTTAAGAGCGAGAGCTCGTCCGCTAGAATGATCTCCTCCTGCACCGTCGTGAGTATCCTTGATACATCGTTGTACTTCGTCGCCATGTAAACAAGTAAGCAATACGCCTGAATCGGTTCATCGGCATAAGACGCCTTCGATGATTGCGTACTTAGCACTGCGTGCACGAATCCGCCGAGCTGCCCACTTCTCAGCTGGCAGCTCGCCGGTTTCAAGAAAACGTCGGATCTCGATTCGCCTGTCTGCTGCTAGCTGTTCGGTAGTGGTTGCTGCTGGAACGGTTTCGTCTTCTTTGGCTGTAATTTGGAGAATTTCTTGGGTCGAGGCTATGCTGGGTTGAGAGATCTCTTGAACCGGGATTGTTCTCTGGAGGGCTGAGTCTCTGTTCGACGCTATAGCAGCTAAAGCGTCGGTGCCGGTGTTGGCAGATTGGTCAATTTGATGTGACTCAAAGGTTGTGAACTCCGCGGCCAACTGCTTCACTAACTACAGGTAGGCGTCCATTTGATCGTCCTTTGCATCGTACTCTCCACTGAACCGCTTGGCAACGAGTTGTGAATCACTGAATGCCCGTATATGTTGGACGTTCATCCCTCGAGCTAGACGGAGACCTCCGATCAGTGCTCTGTATTCGGCTTTATTGTTGGATGCGATGAACTCCAAGCAGAAACACTGTTCGAGAGGTTCTCCGGTGGGGGATTCCAGCAGGATGCCGATTCCAGCTCCTAAGCGAGATGATGCTCCATCGACATAGAGTCCACGTTTCCAAATTCGTCGGGTCGGCGTTCAGGAGTTCAGGTGATAGTTCGATCAGAAAGTCTGCCAGGACTTGGAACTTCGCGGATGTGTGTGTCCGATATTCGGGAAATGAACTCGGATAGCTCGATCGCCCACTTTGCCATGCGTCCGGACTGTGTCGGACTATGTTAGATCGACCGAAGAGGTTGATAGGTCAGGACGGCTATGGAATGCGACTGGAAGTAAGAACGTAATTTCCTTGAGGCGACAACGACTACAAGAGCAAGCTTCTCTAAGGTTGGATAGCGAGTTTTGGCGCCGTCCAAAGTTTTACTGAAGTAGAAGATTGGCTTCTGCTCTCCACGATCCTCTCGAACTGGAACGTCGCTGACTGCCGCACTGGAGATTGCAATGTAGAGTAGTAAGGTGTCACCGTGTTCGGGTTTGGCCAGGATCGGAGGTGTTGACAGATAAGTTTTGAGTTGCAGGAACGCTTCTTCACACTTCTCGTCCCATTCGAATCTCTTGTTGCCGCGGAGGAGTTGGTAGAAGGGTAGGCACTTGTCGGTTAATCGCGATATGAATCGATTCAGTGCGGCTACCCTTCATATTAGGCGCTGAACTTCGCGAGTGTTCCATGGTGAAGGTATTTCCAAGACCGCAGCAATCTGTTTTGGGTTGGCTTCAATTCCGCGTTGAGTGACCAAGTAGCCTAAGAATTCTCCCGATGTGACTGCAAAAGTGCATTTTGCAGGGTTGAGCTTCATGTCGTACTTGTTGAGTATTATGAAGCATTCGCGAAGATGCACGATATGGTCAGCTGCCTTGACTGACTTGGCGAGCATATCGTCTATGTATACTTTCATCATCTTCCCCAGCTGATCGGCGAACATCTTATTGACAAGGCGCTGATAGGTGGCTCCCGCATTCTTCATGCCGAACAGCATGACCTTGTAACAATAGGTTCCCCGGTCTGTGATGAATGCGGTTTTCTCGCTGTCATCCAGATTCATGAAAGAGAGGAGCTCGTTGCCCGCAGTTGCCTCGACTAGCTGGTCGATACGAGGGAGAGGGAAGCTGTCTTTGGGACATGATTTATTGAGATCTGTGAAATCGACAATCACTGGGTTGGCCAGCCACTCCGGATACTTCATCTCAGCGATCGATCCAGCCTTGAGTAGTTTATCCACCTCGTCATGCACAGCCTGTGCTCGCTCAGGTCCCAGCTTTCGTCGCTTCCGTTTTATCGGTTTAAAGGTGGGATCCACATGTAACTCGTGGTCGGTAATCTGGGGGCTGATGCTTTTTATATCGGCCATCGACCATGAGAATGTTCCGACATTCTCCCGAAGAAACGTGATCAGCTCGTCTTGCATGCTCGGCAGGAGTTCCGTGCCGATCCCGACACAATGCACGGGATGAGCGTTGTCGATGCTGACTTGTGTAATGAGGTCACTTTTCGATTTCGCATGATGCACTATCCTGGGATCAAAATCGTTACCGATGACGAATGTAGAACTCGTTACGAACTTGCTGCTTGTCGATGTAGCAATGTCGAGATGCCGTCTGATCATCACCGATGGTAAAGATTCAGCCTCTGATCGGCTTCTTGATGCACTGGTGATATGGGGATGGGACGGCGCGCATGGTGTTTCACCACGGCGTTCCTAGGATAGCGTTGTAGATTGTTGGGCGATCAATGACTTCGAACTTGACTGTCACAGAATTTCCTCCGATGGTAACAGGCAACGTAATCGTACCGATTGTTGATATCGAATCGCCAGCAAAACCCGTGAGTGGTGATGGTGCGATCTTGATGTCTCCTTCGGTGATGCTCATCTTCCACATATTATCCATAAAGATTAGATCGATGGAGCTGCCAGTGTCGACTAGGATTTTCAAGAGGTCTTCTTCCCCAAGTCAAAGTGAGATGATGAGGGGATCGTTGTGTTGTCGATCTAAACCCTGTGCATCCTGTCCGGTAAATGTGATCGGGAGATCGTCTTTGAACAACGATGGGGGGTCTTTTGGTGGATTAGCGGCTTTTCGCTTGTGCTGTTTGATTGAGTTGATGGAGTCAGTGCATGAGATGAGTCCTCACATAATCATGTTGATCCATCGTCGAGGTGAAGTCGGAGGTGTGTGGTCATCCTCTCGATCCTGTTTTGCTTCCTTTCTTTCGTTCTTGGCGGATGGTTGGTCAGTATCAGATCGTCTGTCTTGATCATTGTCTGGTCGTCTATCCTGGTTATTGTCAACTCATCGCAAACTACGGGGTTCTTGAACGCTGCATTCACCGTCTTCCCACTTTTTTCTTAAGAGTGTCATGAGGGTATAGCAATCGTCCGTATGATGGCTATGCACTTTGTGGTAAGTACAGTATGACTTCTTACTGTCGAGATCCTTGGCGCTCTGGTGATCCCAAGTGTTCCAGCTTGATTGCCGAGCGACGGTGTTGATATTCTTGCGGCTTCTATCGTCCCAGTCGTATACTGCCGAGGCTCCTGATGGTTATCCTAATTCGAAGTCTGGGGTTTCTTTTCGCGTGAAGTCTTCTCATCGGCCAAATTGGCTTTGGCCGCCTTGTCCTCCTCGAGTCTGATGTAGCCATTTGCTTTATGCAAGGCATCTTCTAGCGTCTTGGTTTTGCCAGTCTTCAACCTTTCGCAATAGGACTGGTCGTCTCTCAAATTCCTGATCAGGATGTTGAGAGAGAGTTTGTCCGACAAGCTGCATCGGGAAACTATGGACCGAAATCTATTGATGTAGTCACCCAAGTATCGCCTTGGACACATGCCCATAAATCGAGTGTTGTAGATTCCGCATCGATGTAGATCGAATTGTGCTTAAGAAAATGACTCGTGAGTTCCTCGTAACTGTCGATGGAATTCGGCGGGAGCTGCGAAAACCAGGTGAGGGCACTTCCAGAGAGCGACTCCACGAAGTACTGACAGAGGCATGCATCTCGCTCTTTGTCTGTAAAGCGAGCTCGTCCCATGACCGCGTTAAACACGGCCAGATGTCGCTTTGGGTCGGTTGTGCATGTATAGCTGAAAGGCAGCTTCATCCGTCCAATGTCCTTGAGTGGGGCTTTGGTGATGGCTGACGTAAATGGTGTGCTGCGTCTGTTGGAGTATTTTGTCTAACTTTGGGGCCGAGGTCGTCGCCTTGTGGACCTTGGTATTTATGTCGTCAAGGCGTTGATGGAGAAGATCGAGCTCGGAGGCTGTCGTTGGATCGACACCTGTGGTATTTTGGGACGAACGGGCGTTGGAGCCTTCCACCTGTACCCTCCGTAGATCATCTGTTGGAGTGGTGCCGAATAGGTTATTCAGCAGCCTCGTCGTTTCTGGGTTGCGGATCGGCTGGTGTGGAGGCGTGGTTAGGTCGGCCTGCTCCTGGGTATGAACCCTAGCGTTGAGAAGCTGATCTAGGTCTTCTCGGTAAGCGATCTGTTCAGCGCAAAGGGACTCGAACCAAGCATCCATGCCCTGTTGCAGCTGGGTCACGACCGACCTGATGAGGCCGGCCATATCGATGGAAGGTGACTGTGGCAGGTCGGTCTGGTTCGTTCCACTAGTTTGGCCGACCTGTTCCGCCTCTGGGGTATTCTGCACAGCAGCCGTATCGTCTGTTTGCAGATAGGTCTGGTTAATCACTGGGAGTCCAGTGATTGGATCAATGATGGGGTCATGTCTGTTGTCCCCGGTGAGGTTGGCAGCTCCACCGGCGAGAGTGGTGGTATTAGGATCAGTGGGTATTTCAACCATCTTCAAGCTCCGATTCTTTTAAAGATTTAGTCTCTTATTCCCAACAGACGGCGCCAACTGTGATAAGTCAAATTTGACTTATAAAATAACGAGAGTTTGTGGGTTTAAAGAGAGATCTACCCACTCTTAGGATTAGTAAAGATGATAAAACTTATTTTTTTCTTTAATTTGTTATAGATCAAGAAAGAAATATATATTTAACATATATATGAATTAACAAGATTATATTGTGTAAGGAGAAAATAAAACATAGTATCAATAATATTCAAAAAAATATTGTGAGAATTTAGATATTATTTGATATAACTTCTACATTTACAATTATATGTCACTATAAATATTAGAAAAGTAAAAAGTTTTAAAATAAATAAGTTTTAAAAAGCATCAACGTTTCTAAATTACTGAAACATTGCTTGAAATTAAAGATTGGTGTTCCAGTCATGTGTCTTCGTAACATGATCTTAAGGGTGGAATATGCAGTGGAACTAGATTTATTATTACTTAAATGGCTTGATATGTGGTTGAACGTAGAATTATAACGGATAATGAGAAACTCAGAGGTCAAATAGTTATAACCTTTATGATGTATATGACACCACCAGACATAAAGTTTTATTAAAGAATGCGCCGTAGACAATTTCTTTTGACTTTTGCTTTAGCAATGACCATCAACAAATGCCAAGGACAATCACTTGAAAATATCGGTTTGTTTCTACTTAGACCAGTTTTTTTTATAGACAGCTATATGTTGCGTTATGTAGAATTAAGTTTAGATCCAGACTTAAAGTTTTCATAACAGACAAAGAACAAAATATGCAAAAGAAAACTATGAACATCGTCTAAAAAAAAATATTTCAAACTCTTGCTTAGTTTATATGCTTTTGATATATTTTAACTCTACTTTTTTATATATTTTAATTTTTTTTATTTATTTAGTTATCATAATTATATTTTACATTGAATTATATAATATTTTCTATTTAATTTATAGTTAACTAGGAGAAGGTCCGCGCGTTGCACGGATTTGTGATAATTTAAATATTTTCATATTGTTTGTTTCTAAATGTTTCTTGGTAAATATTAATTAGTAATTTTTGATTATTATGTAGTAATAAAATTTTATATTAAAAAATTGGTAGAATAATTATATCTATAGTGAATGAGATTTGTTTTATTCCACATAAGTATATAATCAAATTATTTATCTTTGATAATAAGAATATATTTTTTTTGTAGTATAACCAATCTGAAATATATTTTTGTGTAGTTTGTGATTGCAAAATAAAATATTGATATGTTTTTGGTCATTGTTGTTTATCAAAACCTATAGCACAAATGTCATATTTTTCTTGTGTACTTTGTACTTGTGTTTTCTATAAGTCTCCAACTACAAAATCAACATCTAGAATAGATGTCAGGATAAAGTTTATTAAACTCTCGGTTAATATACTTGATATTATGACATTCATATCATGATTAGTGATGTGGAAGTTAATCACATATTTGAAGGTAGAGGTTTTTGCTTGTAGTATTTTATTGGTGCTAAAAAGAATGGTCTAGTTGATGATCTATTATTACGGAATGGATGTGTAATTTTGAAAAGGATTTTGTTTCCAATTGATCGAGTTAAACAAAATCTATGATAATGTAATGCACTGATTGTAGATTGTATTTAATTATCTTTATTATTTTATTTAGTGTATAATTATGAAGGATACATATGAATTTTTAATGTGTTTAAGCTTTTTCTTTCTTTAAATATAAGTGACACATTTCAGTGTATAGAGTGCCACGTGGTAACGTTTCGAAGCTGTTCTGAAAAAAAATCCTTACTTTATTAGAATAGATTAATTTTTTTTGTGGTAATAAAAGTGAGTTGTGTTTGTAGATTGTTGAATCGTTCTTGCTATTTACAGATTGTTGTAAAATCTATATTGCAGTTTTCGTTTTTGTGTGCATTGTATTTAATTATCTTTATTATTTTTGTTTAGTGTAGTAAATTTAATATTCTCTTTTCGTTAACCAGTTTTCTTTTAAATATAAATATATAAAATGAAGTAAGAGACATAATGAAAGAGGATAGTCTTGAGAAGACAAAAAAAAAAGTGACACATGATCTTACTTATTATATAACATTTCACTGAGTAATTTGATTTTTGTTTTTATTTATTGGATGAAAGAGAATCATTTAGTAACACATGTCAGTTTTTTTAGATATCACGTGACAGCATTACAAAACTGGTTCTGAAAAAAACCTCACTTGATTAAAATAGATATTTTGTCTGAGTGATTTGATTTTCGTTTCTGTTTGTTAGATGAAAAATAATTGTTTGTACAAGAGAACAAAAATCTAAATTTTTTTCACAAAAGCAAATAATACATGGTTTTCTGTTCATTAGGCCAGAAAGAAAACATAAAAAGGAATATATTTTGTACAGTGAGACAATGTCAAAATCAGCTCTTAAAAGTTTATAATCTCCTTGGATAATGTGAAGTAAGAGACATAATGAAAGAGAATAGTGATGAGGAAAAAAAATAGAGAAAAAATAACACATGATCTTATTATATTATATAATATTTGCTTGAGTGATTTGATTTTTGTTTCTCTTTGTTGGAGAAAAAAATAAGCATTTGTAGAAGAGAAAAAAATACTGAAGCTTTCATTATGTGTTTGTTTAATGAAAAAAAATTAATAAATATTGCAAAAAAAAAGAGAAAAAGTGACACATAAAGAAATGAATCTATTTTTTGGGATGAAACAATGTCATAGCTAGCTCTTAAAATTTTAGAAAATCTCTTTGAATAATATGAAGTAAGAGGCATAATGAAAGAGAATAATGCTGAGAAGAAAAAAAAAGAGAAAAAAATAACATATGATCTTATTATGTTACAGAAAGAAAACATAAAGAAACAATGTCATAGTCAGTTACTGGATTAAGTTGAAAGATTGATTGGAATATGTTTTAACGGCAAATGTTTTTGGATTCAAAGAGGTGATCAAAATTACACTACACTTGTGTTCCGTGTTGTGGAAAACTTGGCGGAATGCAGATGCTTGGCCATTCTACAGCGTCAGACGTACTGTTACCCCTCTATAAGAATGATAAGAATTATGAAATAGAATTTATTATAGTATTGTAATAGACTTGTAGAATAAATATATAGTATGGTGTAGTACTTTTGTAGTAAGAGAACAACCACAACTTTTTGAGTTGAGCTTGAGTCTTCCAGATTTGATCATTGGACATGTATAATTTGTCCTACTATATCTGTGAAGAGAAGTATGAATATGTAGGATTCAGTGGAATTAAATTAGTCATGGTTTTTGGTTTATTTCTATAAATATATAGAAAATTACATACCAAGAAGTTAGAAATTGGTGTCAGCGAGAGATTCCAATTCTGAGTATGTGCCCAATCTGAATTCCTCTTCGTTGATAGCAGGGAAGATATCATCGAGTACTTCAAAAATTTGAGTGGCGTTAATAAACCGGAATAAGAGGTGTCTGTTAGTGATTTTGTAGCGACTGTAACTGAGTACTACTTCAAATTGATACAAGAAATAAAGATTTCCATCTTTAAGTAGACTTGTGAATCTGTGGATCCGTCGGTGGTAATTGGAAGCTTGGATGACATTATCCTATTTGGAATATTTGAATAAAAAAGTTCTGTGAGATGACGTCAAACGGTTTAGCATATAAAGATTATGTGTCCACATAGTGTTTAGTTCTCTTAATAATGAAACAATTTAGCAAGGGACATGGTTGTAAGTAAAGAAAAACAATTAATAAAGCCAAAGATATATGTACCTTTTCATCTAAAAGAAGAAGATCAAAACTCATTAGTGCTCTATCGAGTTTAAAATTACGCACTTCCCAAGAGCGAGAAAGATAGACGGTTATGTTTTGGCTGGATTTTCCTTGTTCCAGTTTGCCTTACGGAATGGATGTCGACAACAAAGAGGCCAGATGGTTTTTGTCCATAGTGATTTTGACAAATCTGTGAGAAAATGAAAGAATGATTATATTATTGCAACAAATCACAAGCGCAGTTGCAAGTGTAAAATACGTACGTGTATAATCAGTGAAGAAAGGCAAGACGAAGTGCGGCTAACCATTTGAGAAGTGGTTATTTATAATAGGTCGTGGTTGAGAATTAAGATGACTTTTCGTAAAAAGAGGATATTATTATTAGCACAGAAAAACATCTTTAATAAGTGTGTGATGATTTTGAGAAGAGAATGAACGAATCTATGAATATAAAATGTATCCAATAGTAAAAACTTATTAAGACTTATAAATACAATGAACCAGAATAAATCTTTGTGATTACTATGAGTAATATTAATGTAAGTTGACTAAGTAGTTAAATAGGGAAACTCGAAGGACATTTCATATTTTCGGATCTACTTATATAAAGGAGGTGTGTTTATTTTTTATTCACCAACAAAACAAATTTTAATTATTCTAACCAAATTATGAAACGCAATACTTGCAAAACCGTTCTTACTATGTCACTTTGCCTCCGTCGTTGTAGTACCAATGGCCCAAGCGATGATGAAATGAACTAAGAGTAAAACCAAAAAGAACAAAGAGAAAAACCAATCAAACGTTTTAGCAGAGAATATTCATCAAAGCATTGACACAAAATTATATCCAAAATCTTGCAAACAAATTGGAAAATCTTTTTGGTTAGCTATTCATTTAAGTTGATCATTTGCACATATAAAATCCTTAATCAATGATGCGCTTAAGTTGGGCTGTTGTTCAAAACACAAACGGCTTCAGTCAATGACAGGGAAGAAAGAATTATATTGTTCAGAACCACATAGCTTTACCATGTAAGGATTTAGCTTTGAAAAGCTGTCCGTGTCCGGTAAATCTCCATGGAGTACTGCCTCATAGATTCCTTTGTGTTTAATAGAAGAATAAGATTGTCAGAAAGTCAATAAAGAGATCCAAAAACCAAACATAGAATATTCAGGACCGTGATATGGAGCAGATTAGTTCATAAAGCAAAGGTAACACAGAAGGTTATCTCCAAGTCTGAATTATCCTCATCTGAGAGAGAATAAGGAGTGTAAACAGAAGCCCAGAATACCTGCAACTGAGGAAGAACTTATCGCTCACCACCATCCGCTTCAGCCTTGAAGTCAGCAAAATGAGGAATCCGAAACCTCCAGATCAATCCTCACACGAAGGGAAAATAACCAAAATCGCAGAGTTATGAAGAAGAAATGTTTGATAGATATTGACAAATCTAGATTCGATTTCTTACCTTTTTCTTAATTTGAATTATGTCTCGTAAACCCAGCGGAAAAACAAAACATTCCATACCAAACACGAAAGGAAACAAAAAAAAAAGAGATTCAGAATGATAAGGAAGAAATATTTGGTAGAATCATAGAAATCGTCAACTCTAAATTCGATTTCTTACCTTTTCTAATCTGAACGATATCTCGGTGGAAGAACAAAACAATACAAACAGAGATGAAGAAACATGAGAGAGAGAGAGAGAGAGAGAGAGAGAGAGAGAGAGAGAGAGAGAGAGAGAGAGAGAGTGTTAAGAACTGTTTATGATCAATTGGTCAATGGTCTATATTTTATTTCTGGGCGTAAAACGGTAAAAGAGTTGGAAAGAGTAAAACTATTAAATAAAAAAAATTCAAAGCTGAGGTGTCATGGAGAAGGGTGCTGACATGTCACCCTTTTGTGAGACACAACCCAATTTTTATATAATAGATAATATAATACTAGAGTTTGGATATACAAACTTGCACAAGCTTTTTTTCACAAAAATATTTAGGCCACAACACATTTCATTTAACTTTCGTCTTTAACTGACATAAATTTCATATTTTCATTTCAAACAAATGTTAAATTTCTTCGAATCAAACAGCCAAGATAATATTGATGAGGTATTATGACTGTATATTTGTATCATCTTTTCCCGAGTAATTTAAATTGTATATAATCTTTATTTTTCTCTAAATGTTCAGCACTTAACCAATTTTATGTTTTCATCTTTACATTACAATGACGACATTTGTTTGAGGAACTATACTAAAGTGAGATGCAAGGACTTTAGTGATCAACATAAGTTTTTTGGGGTCCAGATTTATGTACAAATAATCTGTTTACAGAGAAAAAAATTACATTGATTTATTGAATACCCTCAAATTATTGCAGAAGCTACATATCTTTATCGAAGCTAGATGTCAGTAATCTGAAGTTGATCAAATTTTACTATTGAATCATATTATATTGATGAGTTTAACTTTCCTTTCACATTCTTTCTGATATGTATTTTATGATGTTGAAATAATTGAAATTTTACTATTATTACAGATTCCGAAATATAGCAGCGGTTTTGGCATGGTCTGAGGCAAATGCAAGTAGATCATCCTCAGACATCTCTTGATCAAGGTAATAACTAAAATAGAAATCTAATTTGCTAGACTATTAGATTTCATTGCGTGATTGTTATTAAATAGTTTTAACGTGTATTACAAACTTTATAACAATATAATTCTTTTTTTTTTTTTTTGGGCAAATTATAACAATATAATTCAGTTTGCATCATTATTAAATGAAATTAATACTGGAAAGAATAGTAGTATGATAAATGAGAAATAATACAAAATTCTGGAAATAATTAAAACTAAAGTATGTAATTAAGGGAACTTTTTATTTTTCATATGATTCATTAGTTAAAAATGAGTTACCATTAACTATTTAGTAACTACAATAATGAGTTACTAATTAGTTAGGTTGATAAGTTTTGGAAAACCTCTTTTAAAACCACATTCATAGTTTTTCTTTGAAGTTTTCCTTCTTTATCCCAATCACAATCTTCAAACCTTTTTTAGATGTCATTCTCGATATTAGATATGGCAACATTAAGTTGACCATGTGAAAAAACTGGTCTCGGTAAAAGGAGACTAACTTCAGAAACCGACAAACCTTGGTTTTTGTTGATTGTGATTACAAAAGCAACAACTAAAGGCACATATCTTCTTCTCATTTTAAATGGCAATTTGGCATCTGATGGAGTAATCAATAGTCTAGGAATGAGTACTTCTTGTCCATTTTTCTCTCCTGTAATGACTTTAGCTTCAACCATAAAATCTGCTACTTGAGTAATCTGCAACCTAGTTCCATTCATCAATCATCCAATAGGATCAATATTCCATAGCAACATAACATGATAACCAATCTTCAAACGAAGACTATGATTAGGTAATTCAGAAGCTTTCATACTGTTTAGAAACTCTGGAGTAAGAGCTTCATTTGTAGTTGCATTAGTATCAGAAAGGTCTAAAGAGTCTGCACTTAAATAGATCTTTTCCTCACCTAGTTTAAGCAATAAATAAACGCATGTTAAATACATAAAATAAAAACAAACCAAAACAAAATTAATAGTGAAGATTAAATATTAACTAACCCTTTAGTGTATCGAGCATATGCTCATTAATCATGTTGCCATCTTAAAAAAACTTAGGATCTTTATATTCTTGCAATGAAGCAGTATCTCCATATATATTTCTGCTTAAACATTCTATTGGATCTAGAATAAAAAACTCTTTTGGAATGTCAATTAGAGCTTCGCCATCATTAGGCTCACAAATCTTCCCATCACCAACTGCTAATATCCACTGAAAAAATTCTTTAAGGTCTTTTTCTTCTTGAACAGATAGATTCTCAGAAATCAAACGCATATTCTTCGTCAGCTTATGCACTTTACAACGATCCCAAAGATATGAAGAATTAAGCGATGCTAAAACAATTTCTACCCTACCAGCACCATGAATCACAGGAAGTACATGTTTAAATCGCTTCCAAAAACCATAACTTTTCCACTGAAAAGTTTATTCTTCTTCTTCCTAGTAATGTCTTGTAAACTTCGATCCAAAGATTCAAAACAATGTTTGCTCATCATTGGGGCTTCATCCCATATTATAACAGATGCCTGCTTAGCAAAATTTGCAAGATCCAAACCAGCTTCCATTGTACATGTTGAGAACTCATCAAAACATTTATGAATGCCAAACCTTGAATGAGCAGTTCTGCCACCTTGTAACAACAAAGAAGCTATACCGCTAGAAGCAACATTGAGAACAATATCGCAATATATAATTCTCTATAAAAACATCTTTCCTGTTCCACCAAATCCATAAAAAAAAAAGAAGACTCCACCACAATCACCTAAAATGGCACCAATAATCTCATCATATATCTTCTTTTGCTCATCTGTAAGCTTCAGAAAATCTCTGTTATGGTTTGTTTTCAACTCTTCTATGTTGTAACTGAGCTCATCGATGATCAAAATATTCAAACTCTGACTACCACTTAGATGCACCTTAGGCATAGATTCAAATCCTTCCAGTAATGTTCCATTACTTTTCAGAATCCTCTCAATCTCCTGAAGACAAAACTTTTTCTTATCATCATCACTCATAATCATTCCTGTATTAAAACATGATTTAAGATAAAATTCAACAACACTGAAGAAGCAATAACACACTACTAATGAAATATATGTATGTAATTTGAAAAAACCAAAGTAAGTACTAACCTGGTCTATTCATTTATTGTTTTTTCTTGAACTTCATATCGTCCAAAAGAAATTTCCATGTATAATTCCAAACAATCTCAGGTCTAGATAAACTATTAGAGCTAAGCATAATAGAATTTTTTTGACGAAGATATGATGGAGTGCACCTAAAAATCCTTCTTACAATATCATCAATATACTCTTGGTCATCTTCTAGCAAACCTCTTGCAAAACACACATCTTTGTATGAAGGTTACACAACTTTATTGAATGTTTTTATATCCTTATAAGAATTTGGACCTCTAAAAATGTTTAGAAGCACTCAAAGATAATATGAGACCACTATCTTGTGTGGGGCATAATTAATTCTACCAATACTAAAATCTCTCTCTCTCTGACTTTAAAACATTTCTGGCTTGCATTATATGTGTACATAGTCAGGATTTGAGCATAAATGAGTTTCTTAGCATCAGGATCTACCTTGTTCAATTCAAACCATGCCAGGAACATGGTATTTTCAATAAGCTTTTGGGCTACGACTTGTTTCACTTCATCACCATCTCTCCATATCACATTATATTTTCCTGGTAGATGCTAATTAAGTTTCTCAACTGCTGTAGATCGATAATGAATAGGAAACTTGAAAATCCTCCAAGCAGCTTCACATCTAGAAACATACCTGAAAACACAATATAGTTAAAATAGATTTCTAGTATTAAAACAAAATAAAAATATGTGAAGAACAAAATTACAAAAACAGTAAAAATGACTAACCTGCAATCAAAGAAATATTTAATCTCATCTTTATTTTCTCGGAAATCACTTTTATTTTTACTTGAAACATTGTCGTTTTGTATAGAACCATTGTCGTAATCTCTTGTTCCATTATTTTCGTGATCCTTCTCTTCTGGCTCAACAACAACAGCTACACGATCTACTCTTTTAGTGATGTAATAAATATTTGATAGATCCAAAATGATTGCACCGTTCCACGTTAATGTGAGTCTGATAAAGAAGTGATAACTCTCTGTTATATGGAATGATATATCTAGTATCACACTTATAACTATTTTTCTCAACAAACTTATTTGCTTGCTCACGCCTTATATAAACAGGAAAACCTTCTCTATTGACTGTTGTCTTTTCTGCATGAGGCTTAGGATATAAAAATTGGTACATTTACCATTATCCATACATGGTGAATTCAAATTAACCTGTCTGTAAGGTCCATGAATCATCATGTCTTTAATCACTTCGTATAGAACAGGTTCAACGAAACGATCAGGAATCTTAACAGATATAATCTTATCAATATCATCAGTAGTAGGGAACTTGCATTTAGGATGCATGAATAGAATAATGTGAGCATGGAGTAAACCTCATTTCTGAAATGCTATTGTATACATTGCTGCGATAGCTTTAGGATACAAAAAACAATAATAAACCAATAACAAACATAAGTTTAAGACTGAATAACTTACATGAACAACTTTTCCTAATATTTCCTTCTTTTCAAATCAATCATTAGAGAATCAAGCTTCATCTTGAAAATCCGGCAAATGATATATGGCCTATCCTCATACTTGAGATTACACTTCTCTAAATACCTTGTGATTTTAGGCCATTTAGGATTACAAGTAAATGTAATGAGCAGATCAGGAAAACCAAAATGCCTGCATATGGCCATGACATCTAGATATATATTTTTTCATGTATCTTGGGCCGCCTGTAAATGACGCAGGTATGTAAAAACGATTTACATGCTCACTTAGATCAGTAACTCCATCTTCTTCAGCTTGCTTGATAGAGTCATAACTGTCAGATCTCAAAGAAGACTGATTCTTTCTCAAGTATGATAACCAGTTAGCTTCTATCATACATGTAGCTATCAACAAAAAAATATTGAAATGATATTCTAGAACTAAGCAGAATGGGTGATTCATTATCTCGATTCTGAATACAGAATGCAAAAAGTGACACTTACTAATACCTTTCTTCTTAGATTTCTTAGAAGCTGCCATATTTCCTTTTTTAATTTGTAGCCTAAAATCATCTTCTCCATAGGAAAAGATCAATGGATATTTGAGAGGCATGTAAGACAGATGGATTTTACTGATTTTCTTTAGCCTCTCACATTGTTTTTGTAGAACAATATCTCTTTTATATATTTCTAAATTGAAAGCCCCTTGAATGATTGCAGCAACTTCAGAAGATGTTGGCCTATTGTGTTCTTGCATTTGTAGTGCAAGCTTCCAAAATTCTCGAATGAAAACATTCCTCAGGATTAGTGTGAAATCGCTCCCTTGCACTCCTAAATTGGGATATGTATGAGTTGATGTCATTTAGCATTTTGATTAAATCCTCAATGATTTCCTTCCTGAGCTGATTATTTATATTAGGCTGTGTTGAATTTTTTAGTTTCCTCATTTCCTGCATGAGATGAAACAACAATCAGATTTCTTATTCTCATTAGATTTAACGATGGTGAGTTAGTACACATTATATAGTATAGAGTTACCTGAGAACAGTAGCTCTGTTATTATCTCATTTTCAGTATCAACTATGTAAAGCTGGTAGAATTTCACATAATCACCACGTTTGGGCAGCATACTACCCATTAAGTGATAGTTTTCACCTTGCAGCTGGAACATTTGAGGTTCTTTCCCTTTCTTAACTGAACGATCTACTCTTCCTTTTATAGATGTCATAGAGAAAACCATGTTATAAGCCCTCATATTCTTCTGGAAATGTATGCTTAGCTCATCATCGGATGTAAGCAAATGTTTCAAGTAATGAGGAGTATCCTTTAGTTCAGGCAAAACCACTTGTCCTTGTAGATAACACAACGTAAATGTTGGATTTTGAGATCTTTTTTTCTTGTTAATGCACTCTCTGTACCAAAACATTGCACCACAATGTTGACAATTGTAAACATGATCACCCTCATCATTGTATTCTACAAAGTATGAGAAAACAATAATGTCAATAATCAACAAAATTTGATAATACAAATATGTTGAGAACTAAAATACGCAGTTCATTCAAAATGCATGATTAGTATACTATGGAAATCTAAATAAGTACTGATACAAGAGTTTTTACACTCTTATGACTCAATTCCTCGAGTCTGAAATCATGTCAATGCAGCACAAGAGGTTATCAATCCTTCATGTGGATAGCAAAGAGAAGATGCAGAATATTGTTTAGCTAAACCTAAAATTGGGGTTTAGAAATGCTAACACTCATCAAACTAATCAAGTGCAAACAGGAGAACAAGCGAACAAACTAAAGTTAGTTCTAAGAAAGAGAATTAAGCTAAGCAAATGCAAGAACAGAGCAAGCATAACAGAGAAATGGTAAACTTAAACAGCAATGTGCGAAATTGGTCTCAAGATGGGACAAACACCAAGGTGACTTCAATGGTGACTCATGATGCTTCAAACAACATAAACATGATAATCCTTATGCAAAGAACATCAAAACAAGACTAATCTAATTCATTGGCAATAATCTCTTCACTAATCATAAATCCTAACCCACTTTCAATGGTAGAAATATCACTAGCAAGCATTAAGAATCAGTTTTACAAAGCATATTAAGCACCTTAGACAACTAATCACTTAGGCTAAAAATACAAATCACTTAATTAACTCATTCAGGAATTTCATCAAACACTTTCAATGCAACAAAAATCCTATGATCAAGAATACATTTCCTAAGGCTAATCAAGCATTAAGAGCATTAATTAAACAAGGATATAGAAGAATCTAGAGCAAGACATCATAAATCAACCATCTAATCACCCTAATTAGCCCATCTCAAAATCTAATGGAACTACTCACTAACCATGCTTGAAACCATAAGAATGTGATCAAACATGATTAGATGATGAGAAATAGTCAAATACAAATGAAAAACTTAATTAAAATGATCCACGATCAACAAGATTCTTAAATAGATTACAAATGAGAGAGTTTTTTGTTTAGAACTGAATAAAGCTTGGATAACCTAAAAAGTTCTTAGGTTTAAGTATTTATTAGGAATGAATAAAATTAGCACAGTCAACAGAAATTCAACATTCGCACTGGCTTGTACCGAGCAGGGACTTAGTGGTTCTGGTCGGTGCGTCTCGTCGGTGCATACTGAAATGCTTTACAGGGCGTGTTGGTAGAATCGTCGTATCTCTTTAATTACTGACCCGAATGACATGATTCTAACTCCATTGGAAAGCTAAATTTCTCCTCTTCAAGTTCTATGAAGGACTACGAGGCTGAATCGCACTGTAAAAGCTCCGTTCGGGTCGATCAATCGGGCGTTCAGAATTTGTACCATGGAGAGAGAAGGTGCTCTCCTCGGTGTATGGGTTGTCCCTTCACGGTGCAAATCTCCATCGAGCTGGGAACTCAGTTTACGAACTGTCTCTCCACGGTGCAGATCGCCTTCGATCTGGACACTCAGTGTACGGACTGCCCTCCACAGTGCAAATCTCCATCGAGCGGGGCACTCGGTGTACAGACTGTCCATGGTGCATTCTTGAAATCGCTCTTACTTTCGAACCCCGGGTTCGAATGACTGGATTCCGCCAACATTGGAAAGATCACTGGTTCCTATACAACGTTTATGAAGTATGCAGAGGTTGAATCTAAGTGCAAGGCCTTCGTCCGGACTCATTTATTTCGCAGCTCCAGTTGCACCGAACAAGAAGAAATATGCTCTCCACGGTTCACCTCCACAGTATGTATCTCAGACGAGTTTTTCCAATGCTTTTAGCTCAGTTCTTCTGGTACACACCATTCACCATCCTCCACTAACTCTCTTTAGCTCAGTAGACACCTGAAACAAATTTAAAACAAGACAAAACATGCAATGCCTATCCTTAATGCAAGCTAAGTCTAATTTGGATGAATGAGAGACACTTTGAACAATCTAGATGATAAAATTGTATGAAAATATGATAAATGAGGTCTAAGATGATGCCATAATGCAAGCTATCAAGTACCTATAGATTTCTTATTATTTTTGTGATCATATGGAGTAGAGAATATGGTTTTAAGTAAGTCAGTCACTATTTTAATTTTACACTGATCTATTCTTTTTGTTTGGAAACTGGAGATTCAAAACCATTTTTGTCAGAATCATCTGAATGTGTATCTTCTTGACTACTATAATCAAAAATATGTTCATCATCCTCTTCATCAGATTCTGTGTAAAACAGTATAATACAATCTTAATAAAGTATGAAACTAAAGACATAATACTGTTAAACCGCAATGAATACTCTGTAATGTTTGCTAATGTAAAGACCTTAAGATGAATAATGTTGTCGTGTCTGATCAGATCTTGTGATATCTGATTGTATGTCATGGAATAGATCATGCCTACGCGATGATGATGCGTTAAAAGTTTCAAAGCTTGAAAAATGTGAGTTTGATCCTTCTCCAAATACATTTCCAATCATAGATGATAAAAAACTTCTCTCAAATTTACTAGTAGAGAAAACTTCCGATGAACTTTTATCGACTGTTTGAACAAAGAAATGCAAATTCTAGTTAATCAATCTTTTATAAAATGGCAAAAAATATTGTCTCAAACATAGTCTTGGTCTGACAAACTGATGAGGACATGGACCGTTTGACCGTACCGGGTCGAGAGGATGACGGTAGTAACGACCAGCAGTCCGTACCGGTACGAAGGGAGCCGGACTCGAATACCATACCATCCGTACATGGCTCTCCCATGACGCGTTCTAAGACTAGGAGGTTGAGAGAGGGGTTTAACGAGGCAATACAAACACTTTTGACCAACATGGATGTGGAGAACATACTTAGCCCCCAACCATTCTCCATTGCACCCGAACTAGACATTACCGAGGACTTTGCCAAGATGAGCCTCAAAGATGACCGTACTAGCATAAACCAAGGTATGAAAGTTTTTTTTACAGGAAATGACGTTCAGAACATCAACAAACCCACCAAGACTGTACCAAAGCCGCGAGCCACACCAAGTACAAGTATAGAAGCCGATAGAGCATCATTGGAGCAAGAAGATGAATCAAGCCCCGAACGTGGAGAACCTCATGAAGACACGTACCAGCTCGACTTCTACACTCATCAGTACGAAGAGAACGTTGAGAAACTCGCCCCAACTGCACCAGAACAAGCAACATTCACCAACGTACCAAACAAGCATCAAGCGCGCCAAAACCAGGTATTCTCAATTTATACAATTTGTGCAGGTACTGAGGCTTGCCTCAATGGTTCTTAAGCATCCCAACACGCCAAGGAATCACCATTTCGAGCCACAAGAGATTCGGCTAAGTTTAGCTTTTATTTTCTTTTTAGTTAAGTGAACTTTCCATTTTCATGTATTTTTGCCTTATGAGTTTTGTAGTTTTTCTTTTGCTTTGTGTTCTCGTTTATTTACTTTTATTTCGGCCTTAGGGCTAGCTGACTAGCTGTTTATAAAGCTCCCCTGCAGCGTTGTATGATTTTTACCCTACATTATCAATAAAGACTGAACTTTCTTCCAAAAGCAATAGCCGCCACTTTGCCTTTTGTTCTTGCTTTGTTCTTGTTCGTGTGATTCGTGCAAGACTAAGTGTTGCTGTATCAGGGAGCTTTCCATCCTCTCTGTGGTGCCATCAATCCACTTCTTTTCACCGTTCATTCGATCCCTCAAGAGAGAGCGTTATAGCCAGCTTGACAGATCCCACCTCGGCTCAAGGAGTGACCATCACGCCTTGTTCTACCATTCCCACTCCTTAGTCAGCACAAGAGAGCGTCAAAGCCAGTGTGTTGTCTCCACCAAGCCCCCACTCTGATCACCGTAACACTCCCAACCGAGTATTACATCATCTGGTATCAGAGCCGAAGATTCTATCTTCGGTTTCCTATCTTTTACCTTTTATAGATCCGATTCTAGTTGCACTTGTTTTCATTGTTGTTTGGTTTCTTTGCTTATCCCTTTTATTGAAAAACCCATAAGAATCGATTAATTGTCTTGCTTAGTTTCGTGTTTTAAGTTATAAAAAGAAAAACCCAAAAGAATAGATCTGTTTTACTTGTTTCATTTCCTTGTTTAAGTTGTTAGTGTTTTCATAAAACCTATAAAAACCATAAAAAGTTTTCCTTTTGTTTTCTTTTGCGTGTTGCTAGTTGTCTTTGGTCATATTGCTTGATTATTAGACTAGTTAGTAATCTTTGTTAGTTGTTAATTCGTTGGTGCCTTGACAAGTTTGTTAAGTGTTGTAAGGTTAAGCAGTTTTAACAACATGACCGAGGGAGCAAACGGTGCACCAGTTGATCTCGCTCAAGTGCTAGCAGCCATGAGGGAGGACATGAGAAACATGACCCAACAGATGGGTACCATTCGTCAAGAGTTTCGAGCTCGTCTTGAACAGATTGAAACTCAACCGAGGAGAGCGGCTGTACGAGGCCCCCCCCATACCACCAGTAGACCCGGGAGACGAGTTACAAGACATTGATGATGACAACCTTGATCCTCTCATGAGACGAGGGCAAAGGAGACAAGATCCCCTACAAAGAAACCCAAACCGCGAGGTAAATGCTAGAGATACAAACCATGACATTAAACTAACACCTCCTACCTTTGCAGGAAAGTCTAATCCCGAGCTTTACTTGGATTGGGAACGGCGTATGGACCACATATTCGAGTGCTATGGGTACCCTGAGCGTAAGAAAGTAGCCGTAGCAGCTGCTAACCTCACGGAGAATGCACTTGCGTGGTGGGACAGAACCGTAGCCGAAAGGAGAAGGCAACGGTTTGGCCAAGTGTCAACATGGAGCGATATGAAGTATCTGCTCAAACAAAGGTATGTACCTGAGCATTATCATAGGGACTTACAAAAACGTTTTCATAAGCTTTCTCAGGGAGCAAGGAGCGTAGATGAGTACTTTGAGGAGTTTGAGAAGCTGATGAACTCTTTAGAGTTAGAGGAATCGGAGGAAGCCTTAATGGCTCAGTTCTTAGACGATTTGCAAGAGAGGATTGCAAGGAAGGTGGAGCGGATGCAGTACGCGGGAATGCATGAGTTACTACATTTAGCTGTGCAAGTAGAACAACAAATCAAGCGCAAGAACCCCTTCTTCAACCGCAACAAACCTACTCAGCCGTGGGTGTCAAGTAGCTCAAAACCCTTAGATAAGGGAAAAGGTCTAGAGATAGACTCTCGCTTTAAGAGCAAGACTACCGAAGCCCCCAAATTCAACCGACCAGAGCAAGGTAAGTTCCCTAGTACTAATCAAAGGTCTAGAGACATAACTTGTTTCAAGTGTCAAGGCAGGAGACACATCTCAAGAGAATGCCCCAACAACCGAGTGATGATTATCACCCCTAGCGGCGAGTATGAATCACAAGATGAGCTAGAAGAGGACTCGGATGGTGACGAGGGTGACATTCAATATCCTGACCGAGGAGACCTTCTAGTTACAAGGCGGGTGCTTAGCGTGCTAGTTAACCCCGAGGAGAAAGAACAAAGAGAAAACATCTTTCACACAAGATGTACAATCCAAGGAAAGGTATGTAACCTTATCATAGACGGTGGATCATGTACTAATGTAGCTAGCAAGTATATGGTGGACAGGTTAGGTCTTGAGAAGATCAAACATCCACGACCATACAAGCTAAGGTGGTTAAATGATCAAACCGAGCTTAAAATCTCAGAACAAGTCGTTGTGCCATTCAGCGTGGGAAAGTACTTGGACGAGGTTCTATGCGACGTGGTACCAATGCAAGCGGGACACTTACTGCTTAGGAGGCCGAGCCGTTAGCCACAACGGACGTACCAACCATTATGTCTTCATGCATAAGGACCGTAAGTTTACTCTTGCCCCACTTAGTCCAGCCGAGGTACATGAGTTGCAAAAACACATGTCTAAGGAGGTTGAGGTAAGTAAAGCTAGTCTCTATCTTTCAGCTAATGACATATCTAAAACCATGTGTGCCAAGGGCACCGTGCTACTAATGTATTTCAAAGAATGTCTAAGCGCAGGATTAGGTGACTTAGAGGTTCCACCAGAAGTACAAGCTGTACTGGACCAGTTCCAAGATGTTTTTCCCGAAGAGATACCACCGGGACTACCCCCTCTCCGGGGTATAGAACATCAAACAGATCTTGTACCAGGGTCAGCCTTGCCTAACAATCCGGCTTACAGAATGAATCCCACCGAGACTAAGGAGTTGGAGAATCAAGTAAGAGACCTAATGGAGAAGGGATACATCCGGGAGAGTCTTAGCCCCTATGCTGTACCGGTGCTACTAGTCCCCAAGAAGGATGGAACATGGAGGATGTGTGTGGACTGCCGAGCCATCAACAACATCACCATCAAGTACCGCCACCCTATACCGAGGTTAGATGACATGTTCGACGAGCTAAGTGGTTCAACAATCTTCTCAAAGGTGGACCTCAAAAGTGGTTATCACCAAGTTAGAATGAGGGAAGGAGATGAGTGGAAAACCGCCTTCAAGACCAAGCAAGGGCTGTACGAGTGGTTAGTGATGCCTTTTGGCTTAACCAATGCCCCAAGAACATTCATGAGACTCATGAACCAGGTTCTTAGATCATACATAAGCAAATTTGTAGTTGTTTATTTCGATGATATACTTATCTATAGTAAGAACTTAGCTGATCATCTTAAACATCTCGAACTAGTGCTTAAATCACTTCGAAAGGAAGGTCTATATGCCAACCTTAAGAAGTGCACCTTTTGTACTGATCAAATCGTGTTCTTAGGTTTTGTAGTAAGTAAACAGGGACTACAAGTTGACGAGGAGAAGATAAAGGCAATCAGAGAATGACCTACACCTTCTACAATCGGTCATGTGAGGAGCTTTCATGGGTTAGCTAGCTTCTACTGCCGATTCGTGAGAGACTTTAGCACCGTAGATGCACCACTCACTGCCGTGATCAAGAAGAACACACCATTCTCGTGGGGAGCAGCTCAAGAGAACGCATTCAACACCTTGAAGGAGAAACTGACCGAGGCGCCGGTTCTAGCCTTACCAGACTTTGACGAGATGTTTGAAGTGGAGTGCGATGCTTCTGGCTTAGGCATATGAGCTGTGTTACATCAGAGAAAGAATCCAGTAGCCTTCTTTAGTGAGAAACTCAGTGGAGCTACACTGAACTACCCAACGTACGACAAGGAGCTCTATGCATTTGTGAGAGCTTTAGAGACATGGCAGCATTACTTGTTGTCCAAGGAGTTCATCATTCACACTGACCACGAGACACTCAAGCACTTGAGAGGGCAAACATCACTCAAGAGAAGACACGCTAAGTGGCTGGAGTTTATAGAGACATTCCCGTACGTGATCAAGTATAAGAAAGGCAAAGAGAATGTAGTAGCCGATGCACTATCAAGGAGGTTTGCTTTGATATCCACCATGGAGGCTAAGGTACTTGGATTTGAGCATATAAAGGAGTTGTACAAGGAGGACCCGGAGCTAGGAGAAGCCTATCAGGAGCACGGCAAAGGAGCTTTCATTTCTTTCTACCTACACGATGGGTTCTTATTCAAAGACAAGCGGTTATGCATTCCACAATGTTCAATGAGGGACTTGATACTCAAAGAAGCACACGGTGGAGGCCTTATGGGTCACTTTGGAGTTAACAAAACTTTGGCGATGGTGACTGATCATTTCTACTGGCCACACCTGAAGAGAGATGTTGAGAAACATTGTTCTAGATGTGTCACTTGCCACAAAGCAAAGTCCAGGTTACACCCTCACGGCCTTTACTTACCTTTGCCTATCCCTAACGCACCATGGGTGGATGTGTCTATGGATTTTGTTCTAGGTTTGCCCAAGATTAAACACAAGGATTCAATCTTTGTTGTGGTGGACCGGTTTTCAAAGATGGCACACTTCATACCATGTGACAAAACGAATGATGCTACACAAACGGCTGACTTGTTTTTCAAGGAGGTGGTGCGCTTACATGGCTTGCCAAGGACCATTGTCTCCGACCGTGATACAAAATTCCTGAGCCACTTTTGGAGGAATCTATGGAGGAAGCTTGGTACGAAGCTGCTGTTCTCAACCACTTGCCACCCCCAAACGGATGGCCAAACTGAAGTGGTAAACCGTACTCTCTCCTCTCTACTTAGAGTTACCCTTGGCAAGAATCTAAAAACTTGGGTTGATTGTTTACCATTTATAGAATTTGCTTACAACCGAGCTGTTCACTCAGCTACTAAAATGTCCCCATTTGAGGTTGTTTATGGTTTTAACCCACTAACCCCACTTGATCTTTCGCCAATTCCCCAAGTTGAGCAAGTTAATCTAGATGGTCTCAGAAAAGGTGAATTCATTAAGAAGCTACATGAGAGGGTCCGAGAGAACATCTTGAAGAAGACGGAAGCTTACAAGAAACATGCTGACAAGAAGCGAAGAGAGATGACGTTTGAGCCAGGAGAATGGGTCTGGCTACACATGAGACAAGAAAGGTTTCCCCAAAAGAGGAGTTCTAAGCTTGCACCGCGAGGAGATGGACCATTCAAAGTTCTAGAAAAGATCAATGACAATGCATACCGTTTAGATCTTCCAGGTGAGTTTAACATATCCCATAGCTTTAATGTTAATGACTTATCCCCTTATGATGCAGATGATCCAGTTTTGAGGATAAAACCTCGCCAAGGGGGAGGGGATGATGAGGACATGGACCGTTTGACCGTACCGGGTCGAGAGGATGACGGTAGTAATGACCAGCAGTCCGTACCAGTACGAAGGGAGCCGGACTCGAATACCATACCATCCGTACATGGCTCTCCCATGACGCGTTCTAAGACTAGGAGGTTGAGAGAGGGGTTTAACGAGGCAATACAAACACTTTTGACCAACATGGATGTGGAGAACATACTTAGCCCCCAACCATTCTCCATTGCACCCGAACTAGACATTACCGAGGACTTTGCCAAGATGAGCCTCAAAGATGACCGTACTAGCATAAACCAAGGTATGAAAGTTTTTTTTACAGGAAATGACGTTCAGAACATCAACAAACCCACCAAGACTGTACCAAAGCCGCGAGCCACACCAAGTACAAGTATAGAAGCCGATAGAGCATCATTAGAGCAAGAAGATGAATCAAGCCCCGAACGTGGAGAACCTCATGAAGACACGTACCAGCTCGACTTCTACACTCATCAGTACGAAAAGAACGTTGAGAAACTCGCCCCAACCGCACCAGAACAAGCAACATTCACCAACGTACCAAACAAGCATCAAGCGCTCCAAAACCAGGTATTCTCAATTTATACAATTTGTGCAGGTACTGAGGCTTGCCTCAATGGTTCTTAAGCATCCCAACACGCCAAGGAATCACCAGTTCGAGCCACAAGAGATTCGGCTAAGTTTATCTTTTATTTTCTTTTTAGTTAAGTGAACTTTCCATTTTCATGTATTTTTGCCTTATGCGTTTTGTAGCTTTTCTTTTGTTTTGTGTTGTCGTTTCTTTACTTTTATTTCGGCCTTAGAGCTAGCTGACGAGCTGTTTATAAAGTTCTCCTGCAGCGTTGTATGATTTTTACCCTACATTATCAATAAAGACTGAACTTTCTTCCAAAAGCAATAGCCGCCGCTTTGCCTTTTGTTCTTGCTTTGTTCTTGTTCGTGTGATTCGTGCAAGACTAAGTGTTGCTGTATCAGGGAGCTTTCCATCCTCTCTGTGGTGCCATCAATCCACTTCTTTTCACCGTTCATTCGATCCCTCAAGAGAGAGCGTTATAGCCAGCTTGACAGATCCCACCTCGGCTCAAAGAGTGACCATCACGCCTTGTTCTACCATTCCCACTCCTTAGTCAGCACAAGAGAGCGTCAAAACCAGTGTGTTGTCTCCACCAAGCCCCCACTCTGATCACCGTAACACTCCCAACCGAGTATTACATCACAAACGTACTTTTTTTTCTTTGGCTTCTGAGAACTACAACCATTTCATGTATTTACGATAGTTTAAATTATATGTTATAGATGCTCGTTAGTCTTTGGAATGATTATCAAATACCGATAGACTATGGTGTTTGAAATAAGAAACTAAACATTGTCACCTGATATAGTCGAGTACATTTGTGTGGGATTTTCAAAGAAATTGGCCCTTTCATTTGTCGAGGGTGGTCTAATTGGCAAATGTATGTTTGAAATATCATGTAGAACTCTCTTCCAAATAGTTGATGTTGGTGGTGTTTCATATCTTGTTTTCGTCTGCACATATTGAGTTAAATTCTCTAAGTGAAATGCAGTCGTAATTCTCTTCTTCATTAAAGAGGAAGAAATTTGGTTACTTCCTCTACTATCTTCATCTAAATTTTTCTTCATAGTCACATGAACTGAAAATAGAAAAACCTAAAAAATCATTATTAAATTTATGAAATATATTAAATTGTTTTAAGAAAATAATATAAATTGTGGATGTTATTATTGTTAAGTGAATCTTGGTAATTTATCCTACAAAATCTTTTACAATATAAACACGCCCGAACATAACTATTTATACTACTAGATATCTGGTTTTAAATTTTAATGGCGCAGGTCCAGTAAAGACACGTCCAATTAACCACACCTAAGTTATCCATACACAATTATAATATTTGGTCAAATAATTTCATTACAATATATACGGCTTCTGTTGGGCAAGATAGTTGTAATTGAGAGCACAACAGAGTTGTAAAATATATAGCCGTATTACGTATTCTATACGGTTGATTTCTCATATGAAGTTTAAATTTAACCAAAGTGATTTTGAACTAAATCTTAGCTTTAAGACAGTCAAACCTCTGAGTGTAGACTTTAACAATCCACTACATATTATTTGAGAAGTAACATTATTGAAAATTGCTTACTTATCAACACTACAATCAAAGTTAGTGCTTTTAATTGATGATATGTAAATGTGACATGTCAAACTTCCTAAAATAAACGAAATGTTTTGATTGGTTGAATTGATATTATAAAAATTGTAGAATTAAAACATAAATAAACTAAATTATATTTATAACACTAAAATTAACAAATTTAAATTAACAGAAAATAAAATCTATTATAATTTTAATTTTTTACATATATTCATAATTTCATAAAAAATAATTACAAAATTTTTTCAACAATATATATATATTATAATTTCATATAAAAATAAAAAATAATATTAAATTATCCAATAGAATAGTAAAAATTCTATTTATTAATAATACTTTAAGTATGATATATTTTTATTCCGGAAAGTTATTAATTAAATCTAAATTTTTTTTAAATAAACAAATTATTAAATAGTACAATTTTAAATAAAATACAATCATGATAAAAATAATTTAAAGAATAAAATATTAAAAATAATAAAAATAAATAACTTTTATTGATTTCTTTTTAAAAACGTAATTTAAAAAAATATTTTTAAACCAATATTTACTAAATGAATAAAGTATATACTAATTATTATTTTATAATATTAATAGGACCATATATTTTTCTATAACTTTTATCATCTTTTTATTGTTGTTTTCTAAAATGTGCATAACTTATGTTACCATCTCATCTTATCTCTTATCATATTTTAAATAAAAATAAAATTTTATATCATATTAATATATATACATAATTTTGATTTCATTGTATATCAAATTTTTGAGATCATAAATGAATTGAAAAATAACCGAACGAAAGAATAAATTATAATAAGAAGAAACAATATGAATAAGAGATAAAAATAGAAGTATATAAAAAAAAATCTCTGGCCCTTTGTTTTACAAAGTCACTTAAAAAAATTTTAACACGTAAGAGCAACCCTAATGGAGAACTTTGTGTGTCTAAAACAAAAGATCTTAATAATAAAAATAAATAAAAAATAATGAAAGGGTCTTAAAAAATAGACACAGTATCTAAAATATGATACTTTTGTTGAGTTAAGACACCCAGTGTCTAAAATAAATAATAAAATATTTTTAAGACCTTCTAAATAAGTTCTCCATTGGGGTTGGTCGCCATATTTCAATTTTTTTACAAATACGTGTACATATATAAATATTAGTTGTACATTAGTTAAAATTACATGCGAACTTTTTCGTGCATGTATTTTGTTAAGATTGATTACAGTCTGATTTTTATTTTAATTATTATCAGATTTATATTTTTTAAAAAAATCTTTATTATTCTAAGTGTAGTGAAGTGATTGGTATGTCCGCACATGCGTGCCAACCATCTATCCGCTCTTATGAATAAGTAAAAATGGTAAAAACTATTTCAGTTTAATTTGCAATAAATCAAGAAAAATATATACTTAAAATATATTATATATGTATTTACAAACTTATATTATGTAAGACGCAAAAAAGCATACTGTAGATTGTGTAAGGAGAAATAAAGCATATTAATATTATAAGAATTTAATTATTATTTAACATAACTTTTATATTTGTGATTATATACTATTACAAGCATTATAAAAAAAAGTAATAAAATACATTGATTTCAGAAAAAAGTTTGTGAAATATTAAAACAATATATATATATACAAACATACAAATATTTAAATTTAAATATTAAAATTAACTATGTATTTCAAAAAAATTATATCCACATATGTACGGGCCAACCACCTAATGTGCTCTTTAAATGTGTAAAATAAGATTCCATATTCATTTTAACAATGTGCTTTTTTGTTGAACATCATTATAATAAAGATCAAAGCTTTTACTATATTAAAAAAGCCAACTAAATATATCAAAACCAAAATCAAAAAACTTTCAATAGATAAAAATTATGTTTTAAATAAAATTTAAAATAAAAATAATAAAATAGCCAACTTTTATTTTAATTTGCGTATGGTTTTTGTCAATTCTACTTCTTTTTATCTTTATTTGTCGTTGCAATGACTTGATAGACAGCTTGAGTTTCTTACCATTATTTTTTTTTTCAGCATCAATCTTTCAAGCTTGATATCATCAATCTGTTTGGCATTATCAGAGGAATTTCTATCACTCATCTTTTCAAATTTGATAGTTTCATGCATAACCTATTTGACGTGGAAGAAAGATCAGGTAAGCTTTTTAACTTAACTGATGAACGCTTGGAAGAAAGAGTAATTCTAACCATGTAATTCTCATCATCGTTACTTTGGATAACTCAAATCTATATAATAATTAGTTATTAGGATTGTGTTATCATAATCTAGTTCATATAAGTTTGAAAAGAAGGATGAGAATAATATCTCATCACCAGAAACAAAAGTTGATAAATTATCGATTTGAGTTAGTTGGTCCAAAAAAGAGTCTGCTAGTGTAATAGTAACATTCTCAGACCAAACATTCCCATCCTTATAGGTCTCCAAACCATAGAACAGGTTTTCCTTCTCAACACAAACACAAAACTGAAAATTCTTCCCTACTAAATCTTTTATAGACTGTGGAATATTTTTTGGATCCACCATCTAGTTATAAATTCAGATTAGTTTAAATGTTACTAATGAAACTCAACTAATGTATATAACCAATAAACAAAAGATATTGTAAACTACCTCCTCAAAAAACCACCAAGTAGACACGTAGTTGATTGTGGCACATTAGTGCTTGCGACAGTATCTAGCAGCATCACCTTGGTTTTGGCAGTTTAGTCCATAACCATGAAATATAACTTAAACCTTAAATAAGAAAACAACATATTGTTACTACTAAACACTTTAAAAAAATAAGACTGTACAATAAGTAAGAGATGCTAAAATATTACTTGGTTTTGACTTTTGTCACGATTTCTCGACAAGTCTTACACCACCAAGTAGTCCCATTAATACGCACCATTGATAATGATTGCTTCTTAATTGTTCATCAACCTTTTTGTTATATTTAACTCACCCAATATAGTACCAACCCCATTTTGTATTAATAGCATAGAACAAATACACAATCTTGCACTTGTCAATCTGTTTCCAAAAATGTTCATGAATATTTATCCAACACAAGACATGATAGTATATCATCATATCATCAATATCCGTAAATTTACTTCAGACAAAACCTGTAACTCCCCAATAGTCTTTTGTTGCAATTTAGACCAATATTCTTTCTACTTAACCAATGCATCTTGATCATTTGTAGGATCAACAATGGTGAGAGCAAGACCATTGCCTGGCAATGAACATAATCAAAATATGCATCAATAGAGGTTATATATGAGTAATCTCATTCATTCTGTTTGATACAATTCCGAATCTATTTTGGTTTGGCACTTACGTTTTCTCAAATTCTTCCACCTCAGGTAAAGCAGGGTTCATCATTAATTTGGATGTGTTAAATGCATATGTGATATGAAGTTTCACTGTGAAAAGAAGCAAAACATTTGCATAACACTAATATGCAGCGACAAAAACCATCAAGTAATTCAGCTTTATTTTAATACATATCTCTGTAGAAACCAATATTAGCAAATCTGATTAAGCATATAACCATGGTTCTAGTTGTTTTTTGGCAACTGGTCCAAAGTTGATCAGCAAACCTTTCCCACAACAATATAAACTACTTTGGATTGTAGATAAGCTTAAATAACATAGTATGAATATAATTCAAAAGTTGTGATAATAAATAGCAGAGCTACTTTAAATCTCTCAGCTCAAATTCAATCTTTTTCTCTCTCTTTTCCATTGACTTGAACAATTTCAATATTCATTACATCAACTACTTGGTCAATTACATCTACAACCAACATTAAATGCATTGTATGATAAAAATTTAACGAATTCTTAAACAAATAGTCTAATATTATAAAATACTCACCAAACAAGAAACTGTGATTAATGGTTCCACACAAAATAGTACCAAAATCCACGATTTTGATAAATTTCTTTTGATACTGAATTTGGTTATAAAGCTGTTGTTAGTGAAAGCCATTTTGTAATTATGACAAGTTGGTCGATACTGTCCAGATGCATATGTCAAAGAGAAATTTTCAATGACTTCCTATTCTCCAACTGGAACCAAACGTTCAACATGACTACCATAATTCTTCTTAAAAGAAGCATGTACATAGTACCCTGCCAAGGTAACTCTTTAAATAATTAGATTGAATTCGAGTGAATGAAAGTTTAGTCCTAATTTACTTGTAATAGTAAATATAACTAAACGATATATGATTTCACTTACAACTTCATCAGCAGGAATAAGCTCCAAAGTTTGACCTGAATGGGCAGTGTATTGCTTCCATGAGTGGAGGACTTTCACACGGATTCACCTTCCTGTTTTGTAAGGTTTGACATCGGTCAGGTTAGTGAAACCAATTAGAGAACTCATTCTGGGTGTATTGTTTATTGTTTAAAAAATGTGTAGTTCATATAAGTTGAAGGATAGTATTTAGTGCATTACATATATGATGAATAACTAAAGAAATGCAATATTCTCATTGATTATCGTATATTTTTTGGTTTGAGACTTATACGGTTCTGTTTTTTTTATTTTCGTTAGGCCATAAATTCTTGAGAATATACCTTACCTTAACAACTAACTTAGTTAATCCTAATTATAGGTTAAGTACATTACAATCGGATAACTTATAATCAGATATGGTTGTTTCTTAGATAAGATTAATGTTCGGAAACATGTTAGGCGTTCATCGGGCGCTCGATCTATGCCTAATAATTTTTTGAAAAATGGAGATAAACCGAAGAGTAATCAGGGATGAATTTTAGTTTTTTTTTTATATATTTATATAGATTTATATATTAAATATATGCATGTCTACTAAAATTTTCTCATGGTATAGTGGTTCCCGGTGCGATTTTTATACATGTTGTCCCGGGCCCGAAACGCAAGACATACAATTATGTTTATTTTTTATATATTTTCCTTTAATAAAGGGTAATATCATCATTTTGCCTTTATCTTCTTCAAAATTGCAACTTTGCAACCCTAATTCTCAGCCACTATCAATTTTGTTTTATTAGTTCTTCAAGTTTTTGTGTTTTTCTTGTTATTTAACACTTAAAACTTATAGATATATCATTTAGTAACTTAGCTTAAACAAAAAGAAAGAAAAACATAATTTTTTAGTATGCTTCTCTTTGATAGTTTAGATATTATAATTGTAATTTAATTTAATTTAACAATTAATTTTTAATTTATAAAAAAACTAATTTATCTATTCTAATATAATAAAGTTTTTTTTATAATGAGTTTTGAAATGCTGTCAAATGGCACTCCACACATTGACATGTGTCACCTTCATTTTTTTTTAATAAAAAACCATAAACACAATCCATAAATAAAAACATAACTCACTTTTGTTACCACATAAAATTCAAATATCTATTCGAATATAATAAAAGTTTTTTTACAGTGAGCTTTGAAATGCTGTCACATGGAACTGCAGAAACTAACATGTGTCACCTATATTTTTTAATAAAAAACCATAAACACAATGCATAAATAAATACATAAGTCACTTTTGTTACCACATAAAATTTAAATATAATATATATCATATGCATTACTTTATTAGAGATTTGTTTTACCCAATCAAATGGAAGCAAAATCCGTCTCAATTCTAATATAATAAGGTTTTTTTATAATGAGCTTTGAAATGCTGCCAAATGGCACTGCAGACACTGACATGTGTCACATATATATATATATATATTTTAAAAAAAAAACCATAAACACAATTCATAAATAAAAATATAACTCACTTTTGTTATCACATAAAATTCAAATATCTATTCTAATATAATAAGAGTTTTTATTTAAGTGAGCTTTGAAATACTGTCACATGGCACTGCAGACACTAACATATGTCACCTACATTTTTTAATAAAAAAATCATATACACAATCCATAAAAAAAAACATAACTCACTTTTGTTACTACGTAAAATTCAAATATAATATGTATCATACGCATTACATTATTAGAGATTTTGTTTTACTCAATCAATTGGAAGCAAAATTCTTCTCAAAATTACACATCTACTCTGTAATATAGAACACCAACTATATAATCTTTTTTAGCACCGATCAAATAGTACAAACAAGTAACTCTATGTTTAAAGATGTGTTTAACTTCTACATCACTTATATCATGATATGGATGACACAACATCAAGTATATTAATCAAGAGTTTAATAAATTGTATTCAGACATCTATACTACCATGTCGACTACATATGTGCACAATGCCTCAAAGTCTTTTTAAAATTGATGATTTCAAATCAAATGCATCAAAAAAACTATATGTTTATTTTGTAACCGGAGACGTATAGAGAACACAAACACAAGCTACACACGAAATATGATAATTGTGCTACATGACTTGATAATCTACAAGTGCCAAAAAATATTAATATTTTATTTTGTAATCACAAATTTTACGATAAATATATATTTCAGACCGGTTATATTACAAAAAGCATGTCTTTATTAAAGGAAAAATAATATTATATTTTATATGTTTCTAATGAATAAAAAGTTTTCATTCATCACATATATTATTATTTAACCACTCTTTCAATACAAAAATAATAATTACATGGTATTCAAAAATTACAAATTAATATTTACTGATAAAACTTTACTAAAAATACTATGAAATAAATTGTAAAATTAAAACATTTAAATTATCACAAATCTGTGCAAGCACCTGACCTAGTTATAAATAAACATATGTTTTGAAATTTTCTCATGAGTTTCTCATAATCTCTTAAATGAAAAATTCATTACATTCTCTCTCTTGTGTTTTATTTCTTTTTTCATTTTTCTAAGAATAAGAGATTCATCGAGAGACTCACTACAGATGATGTAAAATAATTATGTAGAATAATCATGTAGCTATGTGAGAATGTATAAAAAAAGTTTTTTTTATTTACTGATAAATAATGATGTTAGTCCTAATTTAGGTTTGGTTCGGTAATCCATCTATAGAATAATCATTTAGCTATTAAGCCTAACCGTGAGAATGTATAACATGAATTTTTTTTATTTACTGACATAAGATGATGTTAATCCTAATTTGGGTTTGGTTAGTGATAGGGGGCGGAAGCTGCAGGAAGAAAGGGACGGACTCTGTTTTGCAGTTCAGAAAACAGAGGTTTGAGAATGCTCTTCTCAGCGCTCGAAAGCTCTTTATTATAAAACCAAATCAATAATCCCAAATCGTCGTTTACAACAACGGAGAAGACAAATAAATAGAAGTTAGGGCGATCAGGTCGCATCTATAAAAGTTATCTCTAAGAAAATTTAAGTTTATCTCGAAAACCTTATCCTAAGTTAAAAGAAAATAAAAGAAAACTCAATTAAAGAAGTTGCTTGTCGAACACGTGAAGGTGAGAGACATCCAACGGTAACGATGCTACATCAGGTCCCTCCTTGTTTGAAAAGATTCGCCCCTGAATCTTGCTCCGGATTGTCGCCACGAAATGGTGAGAGATGCTTGACATTGAACACATCGGCGGTACGCATGTGCGGTGGAAGACGGAGTCGATACGCATTATCGTTAATCCGCTCAACAACCTCGACAGGGCCTAACTTACGCGATTTGAGCTTATTATACTCATGAGAAGGCATGCGATCCTTAGTAATAACAGCCCAAACAAGATCGCCGGGTTCGAAACGTAAGACACGACGCTTGGCATCAGCTGCAGCCTTGTATTTTGCATTCGCCAGTTCCAGATTTTCCTTAGTTTGACGATGAACCTCCTGCAATTCCTCCACAAAATCCACCGCTTGTCCCTGTAATCGTGTTTTATCTGGGTAAGCGACAAGATCGAGAGGACTCCGAGGAACTATACCATACACCACATGGAAAGGGCTGTAACCCGAACTGCGATTTACAGCGTGGTTGTGGGCAAACTCGGCCTGACAGAGATGCACATCCCAACTCTTAACGTTATCACCCACAAGGCAACGAAGGAGATTCCCCACAGAACGATTTGTGACTTCAGTCTGGCCATCCGATTGAGGATGGTAGGCGGTGCTCATATCGAGAGAAGTACGCAACAACTTCCAAAGGGAGCGCCAAAAGTGGCCAAGGAATCGCGAATCGCGATCGGACACAATAGACGTCGGGAGGCCATGTAAACGATAGATCTCTTTGAAAAACAGAGAGGCGACATGCAAAGCATCGGCTGTCTTTTTGCACGCCACGAAGTGAGCCATTTTCGAGAATCTGTCTACGATTACGAAAATGGAATCATTCCCTCGTTGCGTACGAGGTAAGCCAAGGACAAAATCCATACTGATGTGCGACCAGGGTTGCTGCGGAACTGGAAGTGGCATGTATAAGCCTGCATTTGATGCGGATCCTTTTCCCAATTGACAAACGCGGCACTGTGAAACAAATCTTTCAACCTCCTTTCGTAACGTAGGCCAATAGTAAGACGAGGTGACCAAATGAAGTGTTCTGTCGCGACCAACATGACCCTCATTGTGCAGTTCACTAATTATCTTGAGACGCCAACTGCACTCCGGAATGCACAAACGAAGGCCTAAGAACAGAAACCCATCTTGGCGAGTAAACTTGGATCCTACACCCATGTCTAAATCTTCCAACACACGAGCAAAGTATGGGTCTGAAACGTACAACTCTGAAAATGTCTCAAAACCTGTTAACGAAGTCTGTAACGTCGTAAGTGTCGAATGGCGTCTACTCAACGCATCTGCGGCTTTGTTCAGCTTGCCAGAACGATGACGGATCGAGAAGGTGAACTGCTGCAGAAACGCGATCCAATTAGCATGGCGAGAAGAGACTTTAGCCTGGCTGTCAAGATGGCGTAGCGCATCGTGATCTGTGAACAATACGAACTCACGATGGACCAGGTAATGTCGCCAATGCTTGATCGCTTGGACAATTGCGTAAAACTCCACATCATAAGTGCTGTAACGTCCCCTAGCGCCGGAAAGTTTTTCACTGAAGTAAGCGACTGGTCGGCTCAACTGACTCAAAACAGCTCCTATACCCAACTTTGACGCATCGCAATGAAGCTCGAATGGAATCGAAAAATCTGGGAGCACCAAGACGGGAGTTGTCGTGAGTTTCTCTTTGATAAGGACAAAAGCTTGCTCTGCCTCGGGAGGCCAACTGAACTTTCCATCACGCATGCAACTTGTAATAGGCGCCATAATAGTACTGAAGTGAGGGACGAAACGTCTATAAAACGAGGCAAGGCCGTGGAAACTTCGAACTTCAGTGGTCGTACGCGGCGAAGGCCATGATTTCACCGCTTCTATTTTAGATGGATCCACCGCTAAACCTTTATCAGAAACCACATATCCCAAGAATAGTACTTGAGATAAGCCGAACTCACACTTTTGATGTCCTGCAAAGAACTGTTCTTTGCGCAAGACGCTTAACACTTCTCGAAGGTGTCGCTCGTGCTCTGTGGCGGAAGAACTGAAAATGAGTATGTCATCAAAATATACAACCACAAACTTCCCAATGAATGGTCGTAAAGCCTGGTTCATGACCCGCATAAATGTGCTGGGAGCATTTGAAAGTCCAAACGGCATAACCAACCATTCGAATAATCCCTCGCGTGTTTTAAACGCTGTCTTCCATTCATCGCCAGGACGAATTCGGATCTGGTGGTAGCCACTTTTCAGGTCAATCTTAGAGAAGATAGAAGCCGCTCCAATTTGATCCAACAAGTCATCTAGGCGAGGGATGGGAAATCGATAACAAACGGTGATCTTGTTGATAGCGCGACTATCGACGCACATTCTCCAAGAGCCATCTTTCTTTGGAATAAGCAGGGCTGGAACTGCGCAGGGACTTAGACTCTCACGAATGTGTCCTTTACGAAGTAGTTCCTCAACCTGACGGCGAAGTTCTTCATGCTCAGTGGGACTCATCCGATAATGAGGGCGATTCGGAAGCGTTGCACCAGGTACCAGGTCTATTTGATGTTGGATATCACGAAGAGGGGGTAAACGTCGTGGCAACTCGGTAGGGAAAACATCAGCAAAATCCCCCAAAACTTTGGTAAAACGTTGTGATGGTTGTGGAGAGATGACAGTGGTAGCGGATGATAAAATAATAAACATGAATCCTTCTTGCTTGAACTCCTCATGAAACTTGTCAAATGAACACAACAACGGCGTAAGTGACGGAGGTGGAGATGGCGTTGGTGGCAAGGAAGGGTGATTGTGCGTTGGTTGTTTTGACCATTGCTCGCGTGAGGGTAGTAACATGATTTGGTGAGTTTCCCAGATGAAGCTATAAGTGTTCTTTGCGCCATCATGAACAATCTTACGATCAAACTCCCAAGGGCGCCCGAGAATGAGATGGCTGACATCCATCGGAGCGATGTCACAGTAGAAGCGATCCTTGTAATGAGGACCAATAGAGAGCGGAACAAGTGCTCGATGCGTAACATGTACGGCAACACCATCCTGAACCCATGTCAACGCATACGGTGCTGGGTGACGCTCGTAGGCCAGGCCAAGTCGAAATACGGCTTCTTGAGCGATGACGTTACGCGAGCTGCCAGAATCTATTATAAAGGAACAGATCTTTCCAAGGATAGTGCAAGTGGACTTAAAAATGTTAGTCCGTAGCCACAAATCTCCGCGACTTAGAGGCACCAAACACGATCGTTTCAACACCATCAGGGTACCCGTATCCCCATGAGTGGGGGTGAAAGAAGCCTCGGTCTCACCATTGTCTTCGTCATGAGAATCATAAATTGGTTCAGACACGTCAGGGGAGTCCTCAAGGAGTAGGTTTTTGCGCGAATTCTTCGGACACGCAGTTTGCCTGTGCCCCTGTTCTCCACAAGCAAAGCATCGCAGAGCATTCGGTCGTGTAGAACGTCGAAGGTGCATATCGTCACCAACGTTGTGTTGTCGCGAACCCTCTCCTTCTTCACGTGAAGTGTGGGTCGCGGGACCCGACACTTGATCAGATGCGCGAGGTTTCACGGGTTGTGAAGCCCAGGTCGAAGATCTGAATTGCTGTTCGAAGGATGCAGCTCGACGATGTGCTTCTGCTACCGTCACAGGGTCGAATTGAGCCAGCGCATTCTGGAGTTGAGGATGAAGCCCTCCAATAAAGCGAGAAATGATTTGCAGTTCGCTATCATGAATCTCGTTTCGAGTTATCAACAAATAAAACTCGTCTGCGTAATCGTCCACCGACCGCGACCCTTGTTTCAAATTCTGAAGACGTGTATATGTCGTACGGTCATAATTTTGTGGTAGAAAAGTCTTACGCAAGTGGCGTTTGAGTTTATCCCACGAGCGGATAGCATCCTTGCCGTTGCGAGCGCGACTTGCTTTCAGCTGTTGCCACCACGATGCAGCGTTGTTACGAAATTTTGTCGCCACAAGAGGGACACGTCTGTCGTTGGGGACACCTTTGAAGTCCAGGGTTTCTTCAACAGCATTGATCCAATCAATTAAGGAATCGCCTTTGACACCACCATGAAATTCTGGGATATCCACTTTGAACCCCGCTTCCCAACGGTTATCGACGTGACGTACACGCCGATGGTCTTCGTCTTCTTCATACTCCGAATCATATTCGCCGTTGTTACGTCGACCAAAAGGATTGTCACCGTTGTGTGCTATGCGAGCTAGGTTGCGAGCATCTAAACGAGTACATATGGCATCGCTCATCTCCTGAATCGAAGCATGTATCGTTGATTGGATATTCTCTTGCATAGCTAGTAGTGTCGCACGCAACTCTGCCAAATCCACGGGAGGGGCTTGTGTTTCACCAATCGGACGATTGTTGTTGTTTTTCGGAGGCATCGTGAAGGATCGATGACAGCACAGGAACGTACTAGTCTGATACCAACTGATAGGGGGCGGAAGCTGCAGGAAGAAAGGGACGGACTCTGTTTTGCAGTTCAGAAAACAGAGGTTTGAGAATGCTCTTCTCAGCGCTCGAAAGCTCTTTATTATAAAACCAAATCAATAATCCCAAATCGTCGTTTACAACAACGGAGAAGACAAATAAATAGAAGTTAGGGCGATCAGGTCGCATCTATAAAAGTTATCTCTAAGAAGATTTAAGTTTATCTCGAAAACCTTATCCTAAGTTAAAAGAAAATAAAAGAAAACTCAATTAAAGAAGTTGCTTGTTGAACACGTGAAGGTGAGAGACATCCAACGGTAACGATGCTACATCAGTTAGGTATCCCATCTTTAGAATAATCATGTAGCTATCAAGCTTGACTTGAGAACGTATAACATGAAAAATTATTTCTTATTTACTGATAGATAATGATGTTAATCCTAATTTGAATTTGGTTCGGTACTCCATGTTTATGATTATCCAAATCGTGTTTAATCTTCAATAAAATTTTCAGTTGAAGGTAAAATTGAACTAATAAAAAAAAGAGAAGTGACGAGAAAAATAAATAAATTTATCTCTTTTGTTTCATAAAAAATGTTGTTTTCATATAGTTTAAATAAATTAAAAAAATCATTAAAAGTTCTATTTTATCTTTTATTCACACACAAAATAACATTTTCTCTCTAATCAAATTATTAAATGAATAAAGTCAAAACTGAGTTTTTTATATTAAATTCTGAATTAAAAATATGGAATAACAATTTTTGTAAAACAAATAATAATTTGAAAATAATATTTTTTTTTTTAAAACGGTAGGAGTATTAACCAACTCCCAAGTGTTAACTGTTGGAATCCCACATCGGAAGTTTAAAAGGACCAACACTAATATATATAAGACTTGGGCTAATCCACTCATTGCCAATTAGTTTTGAGTTGGAAGCCCATATAACTTAACATGGTATCAGAGCCTCGTTTGTTAACCCAAGTAAGGTGGCCCAAAAAGGGTTTATTACTGGTCCTAAAGTGGGATTCAGTTCGAGATGGGCTGATAAGAGCCATCGTCTCGAGGAGGCGTGTTAAAATCCCACATCAGAAGTTTAAAGGGACCAACACTAATATATATAAGACTTGAGCCAATCCACGAGGGGCGTGTTAGAATCCCACATCGGAAGTTTAAAGAGACCAACACTAATATATATAAGACTTGAGCCAATCCACTAATTGCCAATTGATTTTGAGTTGGAAGCCCATATAACTTAACATTAACAGCCATAACAATCTATAATCATAATTAGAATCGAAAAAGAGAAACATAATAGTATATCTTTCTTCGTTACACTAGTTAGATCCGGTCTTGGAATTAGATCGCGTATTCTCCCTGCAAAATCGGCACTCAATATATTTAATCCATCAGATTCTTTTTTGCTTCCTTCGACAGTTTTTACAAGTTTGAATAATACAAATTATATTATGCATCTTCTTACTTTTTCAGTACTCACGTGACTCTGAGCTTTACAGTCCCGACAGCTACTCTCTTGTGTCTTACATCCTTTTGTCACGTACCTCCTGCTCTCTTCACCTCTCTCTAGATTTTTACAGAAGCAAAAAATCAAATCTGTAATTTTAAATCTCAGACATTATTAACAACATGCTTCTTTAACACATTCCCACACAAGAAAATGCTTCGTTGCAACTTCCTCATTACTTGGTTCCTTTTCTTCTGTTTCTTCTTTGCCATTGCTTCTTCTTCCTCCTCAAACCGCACAAAACGCGTGTTTTCTCACCGCGACGCTTATACTCTTTTGCTGTTCAAATCCAAAGCTGATTTATGGAACAAGCTTGGTTTCTTCAGCAACAGAAGCTCTAATTTCTGTCAATGGTGGGGTGTTACGTGTTACAGCAACAAAGTTGTTCGTTTGGTTATAGAGGATCTCTATCTCGGAGGCCAACTCGCTCCTGACTCAGTCAATAAACTCGATCAGCTCCGAGTTCTCAGCCTCAAGAACACCTCGCTAATCGGTCCTTTACCTGATTTCTCCGGTTTGGTTAATCTGAAATCGCTATTTCTCGATCATAACTCCTTCTTCGGTTCGTTTCCTCTCTCGGTTCTCGAGCTTCACAGGTTAAGAACCCTTGATTTCTCTTTCAACAAACTCACCGGTCCTATCCCTCCCGGTTTAGTCTCTTCCGACCGGTTGATTTACCTCCGGCTCGATTCGAATCTGTTTAACGGTACAGTACCTGCTCTAAACCAATCCTCGCTACATTCTTTCAACGTTTCCGTTAACAACTTAACCGGTCCTGTACCGGTCACCGCCGTTTTGTTACGATTTGGGATTTCATCTTTTCTTAAAAACCCTAATCTCTGCGGCGAGATCGTTCACAAGGAATGCAATCCGAGGTCCAAGTTTTTCAGTCAATCTCCGCCGGAGAAGACGGCGGCGCCACCACCGCCTATGTTGCACGGCCATATGGCACACATCGGAGAGTTGGGGATATCCCGGTCGAACCATGGCAAACATTCGCGATTCGCGGTGATTTTAGGGTTTCTATTGGCCGCTCTTCTCCTATTTATCTCCGTCGGTTGCCTAATCGCCGCCGTGAAGAGACGGAGAGACAAAAACGATAAGGAGAGAGGGAAAGAATCGACGGCGGTTGTTGCATCCTACGCGGCGGAGACGGCGGAGGTTGCGGCGGCGATACAGGTGGAGCAAGAGAGTGAGATAGAGGAGAAGGTGAAGAAGCTACAGGCGGCGAAGAGTGGGAGCTTAGTATTCTGTGCGGGAGAGGCCCACGTGTATACGATGGACCAGCTAATGACAGCTTCGGCTGAGTTATTGGGTAGAGGAACTGTGGGGACCACTTATAAGGTGTTGCTTGACAGCCGTTTGATCGTGACGGTTAAGAGACTAGACACCATTAGATTGGCGGGTGTAGGAAGAGAGAAATTTGAGCGTCACATGGAATCAGTTGGGGCATTAGGGCATCCGAATCTGGTCCCACTAAGGGCTTATTTCCAGGCAAAGGAAGAGAGGCTGTTAATCTATGATTATTTGCCAAATGGCAGCCTCTCGTCGCTCGTCCATGGTAAGCTCGTAAGCCCTTTTACACGCAATTACACATTTTTCTAATTTTAATACAACATTGAATTTAATAAATGATATAGTACGTTATCGTTGAAGACATCAAGCACCTGGTTGGTACTTGTAATAAATTAGTACTACTTCCGAGGTCTTTACTTTGCTCTACAGTTAGCTCAGTGGCCACGTGGAATTACTTATTAGTCGTACATCTCAATTCATTAATGACTATCCATAATCTATTGGGATTATTAGAAATTTTAGTCATTTCATGTTCTTATGTACTGTATATATGAAAAACAGAACAGCCAGAGTTTCGGTTTTTTAAAACATCTTATGGGCAATTAGATTTAACTTTTCGTTTTGCTGTGGTTAATGTGGGTTTTATGGGAACTAAACTAATTATTTGTAAATTGTAATAGCTTGGTTTGTTTTAACTTTTAACTGGTTGTGGTTTAGTTTTGGATTAAAAATTAAAAAATTATAGATAAGAAATATATATCTATATATATATATTTTGTAACTGGATATCAGATAAGAAATATTCCTATATACGTAATACTATCTTTTAAAATATCAAATTGTTCTTAAATTTTAATTTATTTGGTTTGTTTTAGCTAAGTTACCCGATAATAATTTGTTTAAGAGTTTTGGTTTTTCTTGTTTTAAAATAACAAAAAACCAACAAGTTATTAACACATTTTCATTGCGTTTTGGTTTTGGTCGAATTGGTCTAATTTTTGTAATAACTAGGTTTGGTTCAATTAGATTTGGTTTAGTTTTTAGATTAAATAATAAGAAAACTATAAATAAATATTTATATATCCATAATATATCTTTAAAAATATTAAAATGTTCATAAATTTCGATTTATGTACACTATACAAATTGGTTTGAGAGTTTTAATTTTTCTTGGTTTCAAATAATAAATCTAAAGTCATGAACACCTCTTGGCTTTGTTCGATTTGGTTTATGAGCAGCATATGTTTATATCACATTATTGTGTAGGTACAAAATCGTCGAGGGCAAAACCATTGCATTGGACTTCTTGCTTAAAGATAGCAGAAGACGTAGCTCAAGGTCTCTCTTACATCCACCAAGCATGGCAGCTTGTTCATGGGAACCTCAGATCCTCCAATGTACTTCTCGGACCAGACTTCGAAGCTTGTATCGCCGACTACTGTCTCGTCGCTCTTGCAACAAACCCTCCTCTAACATCAAACGACGGTGAACAAGAAGACGAGGATGCAAAAGCTTATAAAGCTCCTGAAGCTCGACACAAGAGCTTGAGTCATCAATCGGTTAAAGCCGATGTTTATTCGTTCGGGATTCTTCTTTTGGAGCTTTTGACAGGGAAACAACCTTCGAAGCTTCCGGTTTTTCCTTTAGATGAGATGATCGAATGGGTTAGGAAAGTGAGAGAGGAAGGTGAGAAGAATGGGACTTGGAGAGAGGATAGAGATAAGTTCGGAATGTTGACGGAAGTCGCGGTGGCTTGTAGCTCGGCTTCGCCGGAGCAGAGGCCTACGATGGGGCAAGTGTTGAAGATGTTGCAAGAGATTAAAGAAGCGGCTGTGTTGGAAGAGAGTGAACTTGTCATGGATTCTACTAATTCTGGAAGCTCCTAAGGACAATATTTTTACTAAATTAAATCTCTCTTTCATGTCTTTCACTAATCTTAAAACTATATATTTAACAGTGGCGATTTTGCATTAATGCCACACGGTTTACTTGTCTTGATGATATCTTTTTCCTATTATAGTCCAGTAGTATTTGAGTAGTCGAGTGGAATTGGAATACAGGTGAATTCTCTCCCACAACTTGCCACGCCAGCAAACAAAAGAAGGAAAAAAAATCAAGCATCGATGAAACCTTTCCCTTTCGACGTTAGGTTTCAAATCCGTGTTTTCAATGGGGCTTTACATATTCTGCTTTACATATTATTTTTCTTTTTTTGTCTGTTCAACTCTCAAAACCATGAATTTGCAGTTAAAGCGACGGCTAAAGTGCCTCTTTGCCGAGGCCATTGGCAGAAGAGTTATTGTGCTACGCGCCAGTAACACTGATCTAAATGCAAATCCAAATGTCTTTTATTAGAAATCTCTTAAACAATTTTTATACACTTAGTTAATCAGATTTACTCAAGATTACAATTTTAACTTGATACTGACCAATTTCTAATCTACTTAACCATAGAAACAGTAATGATCACTCACCGAAAACCCCAAATCTCACTTGACCTCTCAATGTGCTATACCCCCAATCACACGGCTAACCTTAGCTGCAGTATATCCAAACTCTATATACATCATCCGTCCTAACTCCTAAATGGTGTCAGATGCATTCCATATCTCCAGATCTTCTAAATTACCAAGTTAAGCAACTTGGTATTTTGCGTGATCCTCAGGAACAACTCCTTAACTCATGCCACATCACCTCTGCTAGAGGTTCTCCTTTCCCACGTCTTTAGTTGTACACACAGCTTCAGTGTTCTAGGAACCTTGAAACTTATAATCTTTTACTTTTTTTTTTTTTGTCTCAATGTGATAACTCAAATACTTCTGCAAAATCAGATTTAAAGAGCAGAGAAAGAGAAAGTACCACAATGCATTCACGAAAACCAAAATACCATTCAATTCAAAATGCATAAGGTTCTTTAAACAAAAAGTTTAGCCAAAAGTAAAATACACAACACCTTTAGTACTAAATCTATGAAGGCCAAACTTAACAGACACTGAGACACTGAAACCAAACAGAGCAAAAAAAAAGACAGAAAATCTAGTCAGTCCGTACCAATAGCTCCATGCCCTTCGTTTGGCGTTTCCTCATGAGAGACAGGAAATAACTCCTCCTAATCAGAGTCTAAGACGACTGGTTTGGGATTCATATGAAATCTATAATCTCCCTTTACCTGAGTACACATTCAGATAAAACAATAATGATCAAAAACACCTAACCAGAATTCACTAGTATCAAAGGAAGACAGACACTTACCTTTAGCTCTACGCTGAATCCGGTGGGTACATCTTGTTAGTTCATCGAGGTCAGCTGGTAGAGAAGGTAACCACTGCGGCTTATCCTTGTCGGACCCTTTAGCAGCCTTTTTATCCTTGTTGATCGTCATTGGATAGCTTTCAAGCATCCCATCGAACCCTCTATGCTGAATCCAGTGGACACATCTTGTTAGTTCATCGAGGTCAGCTCGTAGAGAAGGTAACCACTGCGTCGCATCCTCGTCGGACCCTTTGCCAGCCATTTTTTATCCTTCTTGATCTTCATTGGATAGCCTTCAATCATCCCATCATCCCGATGAGATGCAACAGTTCTCTGAGACCCGAGTAACTGATATATAAGTTTGGGAAACATAAGCTTCATGTCCATAGTGGTTGGATGCTCTGCAATGTGAAAGATCTGATCATGTACATACGACCAGCTACACTTTTGGTTTGAATATGTCCCATTAAGTTCATGTGGATCAACTTCATGTACTCATATTAGCATGTTTTAGGTTGAATTTAGTTCATGTTTTGGTTCATTTCATGCATTAATTCACTACATTTTGTCACATTGCATTTATATCAGACATAATAGGTTTTAGGTTAAACATTTGCATGTTTTGCATTATTTGGAATGTTTTTCAGGTCTAAATAGAGTTATGGAGGACAATTGGAGAATGGTGAATGATGAAAACATGAAGAACCAAGTATAATGGCCAAGATGACGGGTTTTAAGCTGCACCAAAGCCCTGTATCGACCAAAGCTGAGAGAAATCTGTCCAATATACAGATCGATATGAAATGTATGGGTTCGAACGAAGGTCTTCCAGTATGATTCAGCCTCAGATTCCTTCATAGAAGTTGAAGATGATCGAATGAGCTTTCCAACGAAGGTTGGATCAAGTCAATCCGGTCAGTGGTTCAAAAGATGCGGTGGTTCCAGCATCACTGTCTGCAACTAGAAGCTTGTACCGAGCAGTGTATCGGCCCAGACTTCCTTCCTTATGCCCGATTTGCCTGATATCTCTATTATTTATACCATCTTAGCATGCATTCATCACTAGTTTTAGTCTCTTAGCATGCATATTTTGCTTCTTCTTGTCTCATTTGCATACATTTAGAAGTTAGTGTAGTTTTAGGAGTTGCATTTCATTTTGCATACATTTGGAGTTTAATTCAGGTACTAGAAGGAGTTTGAAGACCAAGTGGTGCAATGGATTTGAGCTGGGAATAGAGAAAGGAGAATGACAAGGTCGGACGGACCAATATCGATGATGATATCGATGTGATCTGATCGATATGGAGCATACCAAGGTGAATATCGATGACGTCATATCCATACAACAAGAGCATGATATACAGAAGCAGCATATCGACTAAGGAGGACCTCGATACACCTTGATGGACCCATACCGAGCAGTGTATCGATCACCCATATCGATACACCGGAGACAGGACAATATCAAATGTGCATATCGACATGAATCTGCTCTGTATGCCTTAACAAAAGGGCAATTGTATCGACCTTCACACCAAGGAGAGTCAAGCCGATACACTTTTGAAGCATTCCATATCGACCACCGTATCGACCAGGCCATATCGATACAACCCACAAGAAGACTCAATATCGATGTGTGTATCGATGTGAGAGGCCGATATGGTCCATCCGAGTCTGCTTATTTTTGGTTTATTCTTGGTTTATTAGGGGTTTATAAGCTCCCTTATAAATACTTAAGTCCTAAAATGGTTAGGCAACTTAGATCTTATTAATTTTCTTCTGTTCTTGCTTTAAAAACCTTTCGTCTTTCAGCTTTGCTTTGTAAGAACTAGTTTGATTTAGTGAAATTCTTCCTTTGCCTTTAATCTATTCTTGCTTATTCTGCTTTTTAATCATGCTTAACCATTATTTCTCTTTGGAATCTGTGGTTTTGATTATGACTAGTGAGTAGTCTTATTTAGGGTTTACGATGGGATATATTAGAAGGGTTTTAGGATTAGATTAGTGATGTCTTATGCTTAATATGATTGTCTTCTCTCTATTAGATGTGCTTAACACTAGATTAGTCTTGGCCAGACTTGTTTAGTACCTTGGCTTTCTCTTATGCCTGATAAGTGTTTGATGAAATGATGCAGCGAGTCTTTTAGAGGATTTGTTCTCTTAGCCTAAGGAATTAGATGTCTAAGGTGCATTTTAGCTTTATAAGATTGGAGTTCTGTTTTAAATGCTTGCTGATCATGTGTTTGAGTAAAGGAATTTGTCTTGAATATGTGCTTTGCAAAGTGATTAGTATCAAGGATTTGGGCTAGTTATAAATGTTAATCCTATGCTTAAAAGATAGCATTGTTTGAATGGTTTTGAAGCATCACTAGTTTAGTTTTAATCCCCTCTTAGTCAATAACCCCAATCTTAGATCTTTGCTTTAATATATTTGAATTTCCTGCTTTAAATCTGTGCTGTTTAGTCTTGTTTAGTCTGATCACAACTGCTTTCTTGAATTTGGCTTGACTTAAGTGAACTGCTGCATTCTTAGTGTCTTATGAACTCAGATGGATTGACACCTTTCATACTATAATGACATGAGTGTGTTAGGATTTGAATAGCATAAAATACTGTTATCAAATTGGCGCCATTGCCATATGGGTTTAGTTTAAGCATTAGGATTTGTGGATTGCTTGAGATTAAGCTGCTATTTTCTGTTTGGTACTGATTTGAAAGTTTGCTCTTCCTCTTATTGGTGTATGAACTTGAGGTCTAGAGGCAATCAAAACCTTCTGGATTATTAACACAACATTATGCAAGTGGAGAGAGCATTAAGAGCAGCAAGGGAAAGAGATAGACTGCAAAGGTTTCTGATAGGATTCATGTTTTACCCAAATAAGACTACTCCAAGCGCACAGCAAAAGCATTTGTAGTACAAGGGGTATCGAAATCCCAAGAGAGTAATACAGACTACACTATTGAATGTAGGTTCGGATTAAGCTAAGCAAGATATGATGTATGTAATGCGAATGAATGAATAAAAGTAAGCAAACGATTTTGTAAGATGATCTAAGTTTCAGAAGACTAAAAGCGCTAAGTCAGAACAATTCGCAGGTTGAATCCAAGAATGTAGAATGCATGAAATCATGAATGATTAAGAACCATTTTAAACATGAATCACTGATGTATAACTAATCAATTCTCATTGCAAAAGTTATCTATGCCTAAATCACAGAGTTTCAAATCTCTTTGCAAACCCTAACAACCTAAGCATGCAGGAATGATCAGATTCAATTGTTTACAAAACTCCTAAGCCAAATCTCTTTGCACTAAGTTGTTTTGCTCATCAAATACTAGTTCGGGTTATGAATAATGCTCTCACATATATTTAACAACCTACGATTTTCGGATTTCTAGATGATGTGTCTCAGAAATTCGATTTTAAAGCAAGCAGAGATGAAAAACCAAAAGATATTCCTAACAGAATTGCGATTCTACAATCTCTTCATCAACCCTTGAAAAAGCCCTAACTTAACTATCAGATTACTCAGACATGATTATGGGATCACAAAGCATAACTGAATAATATTGCATTAAGAGAAAGAGTAAAAGAATAGAGGGGTTCGAAATCTTCTCAAAAGAGTACAGGATTTATCTCCCCAAAAAGCTCTGAATAAATCTCTCTCTAAGCTCTCTGAATTCTCAGAAACTAAAATAATAGCCAACAATGGCTGATAAACCTAATAAATAGAGGCTAAACACGATCTGGGGTCTTCTTGTAAATAATGGAACTTCTGGGCTAATTCTGCAAATCTTCTTCACACTTTTAATAAAACAGCCACGCTCCTTCCTTGATGGGTGACGAGCGTCACCAAGGGTGGTGACGAGCGTCACCATATGGGATACTTTCTGCTTCGAGCTTGGTTCTTCGTGGCTTCAACTCAGAATGCTCCAAAAGGTTCCAAAATTTCCAATTATGCTCCAGACATGCTATAACCTGCAAAGACTCTTCTAGGACTCTAAAAAGACCAAAAAGACTCAATAAAAAGGACTTATATCATGGTTAAAAACCATAAAAACCATGATATATCGACTCCCCCAGACTTAGCTTTTGCTTGCCCTCAAGCAAACACCAGACAGAGAACAGGGTCGAGGTTTGAAAACAAGAAACAATCAGTCAATCATCAGGAACACCACACTAGTTAGAACTTTCGAACCCACATACCACAGAGTCAACACAAGATCAAATTTCAGTCTAATCATCACAAGCTTAGCAAATCTCTCAAGTCCAGTCCAAATCCCTTCAAGAAATCCGAAATTTCTACGGTCAACTCCTTATTTTTGTTTATCTAAATGTGAAATCTCATCAGAGCTCTATCATCTCAATCACTTTACAGATTCTTTTCCCTTCCTAACAACTGAACAAATCAATTTCAACACAGCTCTCCTATTTTTTCTTCCCTTGATCTTTTCCTTTGAATATTTTCGAATTTTCACTTCTTTTTTCTCAACTTTTACAGTCTAAGATAGGTGGTACTCAATACTTGTGTTCCTTGTGAGGAGACAGGTTTTTTGAATGTGTTCACTACTATTGTTCCTTGTGAGAAGACAGGGTCATGAATGCACCATTCTTTGGACTTAAACTTTTAAAAACTACATCAGGGAAGATCAAAGAGAGATTGTATCTTGAATTTATTGTCAATGCTAAAAGAGAGAATCAAGCTCAAAAAGAATCAATCAGCAAGATAAGAAGTTTAAAGTTCATTAAGGTGGAGCTAACAACAAATTTTCCAGATTCTCTGAAAACCTAAACCTTCATTGCTAGACTGATCTACCTATGATTTTCAACTTAGTAAGACTTGTAACCAACTATTGTGACAATGGTTCTTATCAGCAAAAACGTCCTATGGTTTGTTCCAAGAAAAACTGACAATTTCAAAATTTTGACTCTATAAAACAGGTTTTTGACTCAACTTTAAGACTCTAAACATGACACAAAGCACACAACGTCAGTAACCATCTCCCCCAGACGTAAACAACACTGTCCCCAGTGTTATCAAGCCAAGAGTTGGTCAGAAAAATGAATGAGAAGTCGAAAAACCAAGTCAGAAAAGTGTTACCTCGCGTTGGGTCGGGTGACGAGAGTCACCACGACCTGTATTACCCAATTTTTAAGTTAGATGTTAATTAACGAATTGTTGTCATGTGTACTCGAAAGTTAGACTTTTTGAGCACTCAAACACATAATTAACAACATCCAAACATAGCAATAATAACCTGGTTCAACAATCTCACAAAACATCATCAAAGAAACTGACAACTGACTCAAAGAAAACATAAAAATGACTCAAGAGAAATAAAAATAAAAGAGAAGAAGAAACAAGTAACCAGATAGTGGAGCCTCAGTCCTCATCCTCACAAGGCTCAGTGGTGTAATGGGGGCGGACACAACCACAATTGCTAAGTGTAGCAACAACATCCCAGAGTCCCTTAAAGCTGTCAATGGCATACTCCTGAAAAGCAGCCATATCCATGGGTGTCTGTGGTCGTGGAGGACGCCTGAAAGCAGTAGAGGAGGTACTCTGGCGTGTAGAAGGTCCAGCATCATCAGCAGCTGCAGTAGAAGCAGAAGCACCACCTGTAGCAGCTCTAGCAGGGCGTAGAGCCAAAGGGCGCAGCAGAGTCCGAGCTGGCATGAAGAAAAGCTGGCGTGGGACTCCCTGAATCGTAGTGAGAGCTCTCTGTGGCAACTTAATGCCAATATACTCTCCAGAAGTAGTAGTGAAAGTCCAGACAACTCAAATCTTCAGCCAAGTGACATGGCGCAGATACTGGTCATCCATAAGTGATCTGTCACTGCGCAGACTGCAAGGAGTGTCATCGATCTGGAAATGATGAAAGATCGGTGTCAGAAGGCTGCCAACACTCTCGGTCTTCTCCCCCGGACTGGTGAATGGCTTGGTCTTCAAGGAGACCAGATGCTCAGCGAAAACAGCGCCCAAGTTGGCGTGAACCATGCTATCGATAGGGATCACATCATCAAGCATCTCATAAAGTCCGTAGTAGAGGAGAATCAGCTCACTAACCCGAGTCTTGCTAGGCGCAGACTTGCAAAAAATGGTATGGCCAAAGAGGCGCAAAATGTACCTCAAGACAGGATGGCGAACCTCTGTCTGCGTGCTAGTCTTGCTGTCATAGACTCTATTCCTGAACTTGGACCATAATGTCCACATATGGGTCCACTAAGAGGGAAGGAGAACGCCTGTGGGATGGTCAGAGAAGCCATAGATCCCACAAAGCTCCATCAGACTGATCTGGTATCGAACCCCTCAGATCAGAAACGTCATCGTGCCTTCCTGCGCACGCTTTGCCAGCTCATTCGCGTAGTAGATGCGAACTGTAGAGAGAAACTGGCGGACCAAATCTGGGTAGAGATCATACTGCTGGAACGGTATAGTCCCCATCCTAATGCTCTCCAGAATTTGAACAACCTCCTCGAAGATCCCCATCTTCTGCAGAACAGCAGAATCCGCGAACCGAGTGGGGGTAATCTTCACTCCCAGCCACGCATTGTAGAATAGCGTGTCATACTCATCCCACTCCTCCTGGATATCACAGAATATGCAAGTGTCCCGTGATATTTCCTGCCTCGGAGTTCCTGCCCAAGCCACTCCAGAAGCTATTTTCCGATCTTCTCGCTTGGGCCATGGAGGCCTGCAAACCGGGTACTGACTGAAGGAATCTGTAGACCCTGTTGCAGTGCTTGAAGATGAGCTTTGCCTTGGTCGTTTCTCCTGTCTAGGCATCTTGCAGATCTTAAAAACCGAGTTGATATTCAGAAAGAGGAGCAAAATCCGCACAGATTAGACTCTTGAATCACTCAATTTGGTTCAAAAAATCAAAAGTTATGAAAGCTCAAAATATTCTATGTGTTCGTTTTTTTTTGCAGGTTGTGGCGAGGAAGAAGAAGACAGAAAACTAATACCCGTCCTCGACTCCTACGGGTGACGATCGTCACCATTTTTTTTTTTTTTAACTGAATAATATTTTAATTACTAATCCTAAGCACGAAACTAATAGCTAAATATAATATCTACAACTTACCAGTGGGTTGCCTTCCACTAAGCGCTTGTTTAAAGTCATTAGCTTGACTTTGGTTGGCTGTTTAGACAGCTGATGCATCATCCAGAGACACAATGTGTCCTGCTGGAATCTCTGCTTGTGCCCAGTAATGCTTCACCCTTTGTCCATTGACAGTGAACTCCTCTCCTTTGGAGTTAATCAGGACAATTGCACCATGTGGGCGAGCTTCTCTGACAGTGAAGGGACCTGACCATCGAGAACGCAATTTACCAGGAAAAAGCTGTAAACGAGAGTTGTAGAGTAATACCTGGTCATTGGGCTCGAAATGACTGGAGATGATCTTTTTATCATGATATGCCTTTGTCTTCTCCTTGTATAACTTGGAGTTTTCATAGGTCAGATATCTGATCTCATCCAGTTCATTGAGCTGAATCAAACGCCTCTCTGCAGCAGGCTTCAGATCGAAGTTCAGCTTCTTGATGGCCCATTCTGCTTTGAACTCCAACTGTACTGGTAGATGGCACGCCTTGCCATAGAGAAGATGGAATGGTGTAGTCCCAAGTGGCGTTTTGTATGCTGTTCTGTAAGCCCATAATGCATCATCCAGCTTTGCAGACCAATCTTTCCTTGTCTTCCCAACTGTCTTTTCCAAAATCTGTTTGATCTGCCTGTTGGAAACCTCAACTTGCCCACTTGTTTGGGGGTGATAGGGCGTGGCCACTCTGTGCTGTACACCATATTTCTTCAACAGCTTGTCAAAAACCTTATTGACAAAGTGAGAACCATCATCACTTATGACAATCCGCGGGACACCAAATCTGGGAAAGATAATGGTCTTAAACAGTTTCAAAACCACTGCAGCATCATTAGTAGGAGTAGCCAACGCCTCTACCCACTTAGATACATAATCAACAGCAACCAGAATGTATCTATTCCCATAAGATGAGGGAAACAGTCTCATGAAGTCAATACCCCAACAATCAAAAACTTCAACTTCCAGAGTGAAGTTCTGTGGCATCTCATGTCTCCTGCTGATTTTTCCTCTTCTCTGGCAAGTATCACAGCTTGTAATGAAGGCCTGGGCGTCTCTGAACATAGTAGGCCACCAAAATCCAGCTTGCAATACCTTAGAGATAGTCTTGAATGTAGCAAAGTGTCCAGCATACTCTGATCCATGACAATGAAAGAGGATGTCCTGCACTTCTTCTTCTGCTATGCATCTCCTGTAAATCCCATCAGCACAATGCTTGTAGAGGTATGACTCATCCCAATAGAATCTCCTAAGTTCTCTCAAGAATTTCTTCTTAGCATAGCCTTTGAAGTCATGTGGTTCATCCTCTGCAGCAAGGTAATTGGCAATATCAGCATACCAGGGTCTCCTTGGATCATTCAAAGCATAAACAGGCTCTTCAAAAGCCATCCCCAAGCTTGCACAAATCACAGAAAAGTGTAGAGATTGGTGACGAGCGTCACCTCTTTCGTACACTCTGGTCGCGACTGTTCTGGATTGGTGACGAGCGTCACCACACTCCCCTGCAGTTTCGTGAAAACTGCAGGTTTTCAACACTTTCCTCATGTTCTTTTGTTTCCACCAAGTAAACATTCTCTTCATGCAAGAAATCATTGATTGGGACACTGTCTCTGACTTGAATCCGGGATAGATGATCAGCAACTCCATTCTCAACCCCTTTCTTGTCCTTCACTTCAATGTCAAATTCCTGAAGAAGCAGGAACCATCTCAACAGCCTTGGCTTTGCATCCTTCTTTTGCATCAGATACTTCAGCGCTGAATGGTCAGTATGGACCACGACCTTGGAGCCAACAAGATATTGCCTGAACTTCTCAAAAGCAAACACAACAGCTAACAATTCCTTCTCAGTTGTTGCATAATTCTTCTGAGCATCATCCAAAGTCCTACTTGCATAGTAGATGGCGTGGAGTTTCTTGTCTTTCCTCTGTCCCAGCACTGCTCCAATTGCAAAATCGCTGGCATCACACATTACCTCAAAAGGTAAGTCCCAATCTGGTGGCTGCACAACAGGAGCCGTAACCAAAGCTTGCTTGATCTGTTCAAAGGCAGATTTGCATTTTTCTGTGAACTCAAACTTCACATCCTTGCAGAGGAGAGCAGTAAGGGGGCGTGCTATCTTGCTAAAGTCCTTAATGAATATTCTGTAGAAGCATGCATGACCCAGAAAACTCCTCACTGCTTTGACTGAATCAGGTGCTTGCAGACTTGTCATCACCTCAATTTCGCCCTATCCACCTCTATACCATCTCCTGAGACTCTGTGGCCAAGCACAATACCATCCTGAACCATAAAATGGCACTTCTCCCAGTTTAAAACCAAGTGCTTCTCTTCACATCTCTGCAGAACTGCACACAGATTATCCAAGCAGCTCTTGAAAGAGGACCCATAAACAGAGAAGTCATCCATGAACACCTCCATAAACTTCTCTATCATGTCTGTGAAAATTGACATCATGCATCTCTGGAAGGTTGCAAGAGCATTACACAGCCCAAAAGGCATTCTGCGATATGCAAAAGTGCCATAGGGACAGGTAAAAGTGGTCTTCTCCTGATCATCTGGATGAATGGGGATCTGAAAGAAGTCTAAATACCCATCAAAGAAGCAGTAATACTTGTAATTCGCCAGCCTCTCCAGCATCTGATCGATGAAAGGCAGAGGAAAATGATCCTTCCTTGTTGCTGCATTCAGTTTCCTGTAGTCAATACACATCCTGTGTCCTGTCACAGTCCTGGTTGGAATCAGCTCATCCTTGTCATTCTTCACCACTGTGACACCTCCTTTCTTAGGTACCACGTGCACTGGACTAACCCAAGCACTGTCTGATATAGGATAGATGATACCAGCCTGCAACAACTTCATGATCTCTTTCTTGACTACATCCTGCAAATTCGGATTCAGCCTCCTCTGATGCTCAACTGATGATTTCGACTCATCCTCCAAGTGTATCCTATGCATGCACAAGTCTGGAGAGATACCTGAAATGTCATCAAGAGAGTAGCCAAGAGCTTTGCGAAATTTTCGCAGCTTACTTAGCAAAAGGGTGAGCTCTGCATTGTTCAATGAAGCATTAACAATAACAGGATAGGTGGAGTTTTCTCCAAGAAATGCGTACCTTAGCCCTGCAGGGAGCTGTTTAAGCTCAAATTTTGGTGCTTTTGCTGCAGACCAATCACCCATTGTGGCAGCTTTCGCAGATGTGGAGACAAGCTCATCCTGTGCAACCAGTTGCACCACTTGTGCAGTAGCATCCAGCATCTTTGTGTAGCCTGTTGCAGCAGCATCTAAATGCTCACACTCTGCTGTAGAAGAGGTCAACGCCCTTTCCAAGGGATCCTCTGAACTCATCTCATGGAAGATCTGATCAGCAATGTTTGTGAGAACATCCACATACTAAGTCTGTCCATCTATAGTTGGCCTCTTCATCAGCTTGTCCATTTCGAATTTCATCACTAAATCACCAACATTCAGCTCTATTCTACCCTTCCTGACATCAATGATGGCTCCTGCAGTAGCCAAGAAAGGTCTGCCAAGAATCAAAGGATCTTTGGGTTCTTCTCCATACTCCAGAACCACAAAATCAGTAGGAATCATACAATCTCCTACTTTGATAGGAACATCCTCTATCACTCCTTCAGGAACTCTGACTGATCTATCAGCTAGGACAAGAGATATCCTTGTAGCCTTGAAATCGGTCATCCCCAAGCTCTTGGCAACAGAATGGGGCATGAGGTTCACACTAGAACCAAGATAACACAATGACCTCTCAAACTTGTCATTGAAGATTGTACAGTCTAAAACAAAACTTCCTGGGTCTGAAAGCTTCTCTGGAATTCTGTTCTGAATCACTGCACTGACCTGCTCGTTGATCATCATAGCTCCAGCCTCTAGACTCAAGTTATTGGTCACCATCCTCTTCACATACCTCCTTATAACAGGAGTGATCCTTACATCATCAATCAATGGGATCTCTATAACCAACTTGTCCATGATAGCCTTGCATCTTGCATCTTCAAGCTCTTGCTTAGACTTCTTAGGATGCTTAGGATAGGGTATCTTGGGTTTATACACGGTCTCCTTAGCATTATCTGAAGTCTTAGGCGAAACTGCAGCATATGGCGTCTGGTGACGAGCGTCACTGGGATGGTGGCGAGCGTCACTCACTTTGGACGAGTCAGGATCGATCATTGGATATGGGTGACGAGCGTCACCCTCCTGGTGACGGTCGTCACCAATTTGTGAAGAGTCGGGGTCGGGGTTGTGCTCGATGGGTGACGAGCGACACCCATTATTGGTGACGAGCGTCACCCGTGGGTCTTCAGCAGATATTTCTTCATCTTCATACTCTTCAATACCCACGAAATTCCTTGGGGTTAAATCTTTCTGCAACACTGGTTGCAGGTTCTTTCCACTCCTCAATGTGATGGCATTCACATGGTGTTTGGAATTAGCATCAGTTCTTCCTGGAAGAAATCCTTCTTGCCTCTGAACAGCTCCTGCAGTTTGGGCAACTTGAACATCAAGCTTCTTCATATCAGAGTTCAGACTCAATTTTCCCATTTAAATCCTGATAGAGCAAATCTATCTTGCCATTGAAGTCCACTGTAAGCTTCTGTTGTCCTTCCAAGATCTGTTCTAGCATTGCTTCCATTTTGTTCCCTTGTGGAGGTTCTGGTTGATAGGAAGAAGAACCATAGTTTCTGTAATTTTCACTGTTCTGGAATGGCTTCTGGTACTCTGTTTTTTGGAATGGGGGCTTAGGAGTGAAACCAGGCGTGCTCTGTCCTCCTGTAAAGGTGTTCTTCTGGTTGTTGTTGCTGTATCTTCTGTTCCACTGCTGATTCTCATACCTTTGACCTTGAAAACCACCAGAATTGATGAAATTTACATCCTCCTGTTCAACCTCCTCTGGAGCTTCGAAAGTTTCCACTTATGCAGCAAAGTGAACTGACTTCTTTCCCACCAAAAGGCTGTGCATATCATCTAGCTTAGCCTTAACTTCAGCAATCTGATTTCCATCAGCCACACCAGCTTGTTTCATTCTCTGAAAGTCTGCATTTTTAGTGCTATTGCTGCAGACCAAATTCTCAATCAGTCTGATCGCCTCTTCTGGTCTGTTGGTGTTGAAGTTTCCTGCACTTGCTGCATCCAGCGCCATCTGATACTTCCAGTCAATGCCTCTGAAGAAAATCCCAAGTAATTGCACCTGACTAAAGCCATGATGAGGACAGTCCCTTTGATAAGACTTGAACCTGATCCAAGAAGCCTTAAAAGCTTCAGTAGGGCCTTGTGTAAATGATGCAATTTTCGTCCTCATGTCCTCATTCAGAAAGGCATTATTGGTGTCTTCCCAAGTGGTCAATGAAGCAGGTTCCAGTTGCTTCAGCCAATATGCAGCTTCTCCTTCAAGAGAGTAAGGGAAAAGCTTGCAGAACAGAAAGTCATTGCTAACCCCATTAGCTTTGATACTGGAAGCTAAATCCTCAAACCTCTCAATGTGATCCATAGGATGCTCATGAGGTAAGCCATGGAATGGATGCTGGCCAACCAGCTGATAGTAGACAGGTTTAACCTCAAAATTGTTCCTCTGGAAGGCAGGAGGTCGGATTGCAGCTCTGTTGGCATAGAACTGATCAGGTCTGTTGTAGTCACCTAGAGTTCTCTGAACAAAACGCCCAGCAGCGTTATTGGCAGCAGCAGGGACTCCCACATTCTCATTCACTTGTTGAACCTGCTGTTCAACAATGACATTTCCCTCTTGATCAATTCTCTGCCCCTCTTCGTTTCTCCTGTTTCCTTCCCTGTCAACCAAATGACCTTCTGCATCTTCAACCAAGATAAGTGGAGCTACCATTGTAGATTGCTTCTTAGCTTTCCTGTTAGTTCTCTCCAACCTAGCAAGCTCGTCGATGCTCAAAGTCACAAGCTCCTTCTCTTTGTTGCTTCTGGTACTGCGATTAGGCATACACCTGAAACAGGAACAAAGAAAAGTAGCAGAAAGTTAGTAAACAAATTAAAACTTAGACAAAATCCTAATACTAGAAATCGATAGGCAGCTATTACTCCCCGGCAACGGCGCCAAAAACTTGATAGGGCTCAGGTTTTACCCAAATAAGACTACTGCAAGTGCACAGCAAAAGCAGTTGTAGTACAAGGGGTATCGAAATCCCAAGAGAGTAATGCAGACTACACTATTGAATGTAGGTTCGGATTAAGCTAAGCAAGAAATGATGTATGTAATACGAATGAATGAATAAAAGTAAGCAAACGATTTTGTAAGATGATCTAAGTTTCAGAAGACTAAAAGCGCTAAGTCAGAACAATTCGCAGGTTGAATCCAAGAATGTAGAATGCATGAAATCAGGAATGATTAAGAACCGTTTTAAACATGAATCACTGATGTATAACTAATCAATTCTCATTGCAAAAGTTATCTATGCCTAAATCACAGAGTTTCAAATCTCTTTGCAAACCCTAACAATATAAGCATGCAGGAATGATCAGATTCAATTGTTTACAAAACTCCTAAGCCAAATCTCTTTGCACTAAGTTGTTTTGCTCATCAAATACTAGTTCAGGTTATGAATAATGCTCTCACATATATTTAACAACCTATGATTTTCGGATTTCTAGATGATGTGTCTCAGAAATTCGATTTTAAAGCAAGTAGAGATGAAAAACCAAAATATATTCCTAACAGAATTGCGATTCTACAATCTCTTCATCAACCCTTGAAAAAGCCCTAACTTAACTAGCAGATTACTCATACATGATTATGGAATCACAAAGCATAACTGAATAATATTGCATTAAGAGAAAGAGTAAAAGAATAGAGGGGTTCGAAATCTTCTCAAAAGAGTACATGATTTGTCTCCCCAAAAAGCTCTGAATAAATCTCTCTCTAAGCTCTCTGAATTCTCAGAAACTAAGATAATAGCCAACAATGGCTGAAAAACCTAATAAATAGAGGCTAAACACGATCTGGAGTCTTCTTGTAAATAATAGAACTTCTGGGCCAATTCTGCAAATCTTCTTCACACTTTTAATAAAACAGCCACGCTCCTTCCTTGATGGGTGACGAGCGTCACCAATGGTGGTGACGAGCGTCACCATATGGGATACTTTCTGCTTCGAGCTTGGTACTTCGTGGCTTCAACTCAGAATGCTCCAAAAGGTTCCAAAATTGCCAATTTTGCTCCAGACATGCTATAACTTGCAAAGACTCTTCTAGGACTCTAAAAAGACCAAAAAGACTCAATAAAAAGGACTTATATCATAGTTAAAAACCATAAAAACCATGATTTATCAGTTTTATCAGCTCAACATGGAGCATGGTATTGATGATCAGCGATTTTAGGGACCACCAGGAGCACAAGGTGTTCAGGGAGTTGCTGGTTTTCAGGGACATCAAGTAGTCCAAGGTGAGCAAGGTCAGAGAGGATCAGCACATGCTGCATACCCAATGAGGCCCATTGGTGCTGGTGATGCTCCTAACGCCTACAATAACAGGACAAGTATCATCTCTCCACCAGTGCAGAACAATAACTTCGAAATTACGTCTGGCTTGATCTCTATGGTTCAGAACAGTAGGTTCCATGGCTTTCATTTGGAGGATCCCTTGGACCATCTAGAAAACTTTGACAGATTGTGCTCTTTCACCAAGATCAATGGTGTTAGTGAAGACAACTTTAAGTTGAGGCTCTTCACATTCTCTCTAGGAGATAAGGCTCACTAGTGGGAAAAGAACTTGTCTCAAGGGAGTATCACCAGCTGAGATCAGTGTATGAAAGCATTCCTCTCAAAGTTCTTCAGCACATCTAGGACTGAAAAAATCATGAATGAAATTTCTGGGTTCTCCCAAAGAAGCAATGAGTCCTTTGGAGAAGCATGAGAGAGATTCAAAGGATTTACTCTTCAGTGCCCACATCATGGGTTCTCAACTGAATAATTACTGTCTACACTGTACAGAGGCACGCTTCCTAAGATCAGGATGCTACTTGATACTGCAAGTAATGGAAACTTCTTCTCTAAGGATGTGGATGAAGGTCTTGAGCTTGTTGAAAACTTAGCTCAGAGTGATGGCAATTACAATGAAGATTTTGACAGAACTCAAAGGGGAGAAGAAGGCCATATAAAGAAGGAGTTAGAGTCCACAAGAAGAGAGCTGAAGGATCTAAACTCAAGGCTTGACAAGTTGCTTCAGGTGCAACATAAGGAGTTGAATTTTGTTGGTGAAATGATTGAGATGCAAAGTGAGGAAGAACTTCAAGTGGAAGAGATGAACTATGCGGGCAATCAGGGAGGCTACAACAACAATTATGGAAACTTCAGGCCTAATCCTAACCTCTCTTACAGGAGCAACAATGTTGTTAATCCCCAAGATCAGGTTTATCCTCCACAACAACCTCAAGGGAACTAACAAAGACCCTTTGTACCTTTCAACCAAGGCTATGGTCCAAGGAATAACTTCCAAGGCAACTTCCAGCCAAAGCAGTTCGCCCCTCCTGGTTTCTCACAAGGCCAAGCTAGCTATTCTAACACCAATGATGCTGAGATGAAAGGAATGCTGCAACAACTCCTTCAAGGACAACAAGCTACAGATATGGAGATCACAAAGAAGTTTGTTGAGGTTTACAACAGGATGAACTCATTCCATGTGGAGATTTCTAACAAGTTTGATGGATTGGCAGCAAGAGTGAAGACACTTGAAAACAACAAGAGTATTGCTGGCCCTAAAACTCAAGGCAACCTTCCTGAAAAATCAGAAGCTAATCCTAAGGAGTTTTGCAATGCCATAACTACTGATGAAGAGACTCTCTTAGCTGAAGAGGAAGCTGTCATTGAAGATTTCCTTTCATTGCTCAATGAGGACATTGAAATTCAGAGTGGGAGAGAGGAGTTTTTGGCAGCTGACGCCAACAAAGAGGATAAAAAAGAAGAGTCTCTTGAAGCAACAACCACTAAGGAAGAGGAGAAGAGTAAGTCACTTGGGAAAGTTCAAGCTGAGAAAGAAACTGGAATCTATGATCTTTCTCCTTACAAGCCAGCTCTCCCTTTTCCTGGAAGGTTTAAGAAACAACTAGTGGATAAGTACACCACTCTCTATGCCAACTAAATAAAGCTTAGAGGTCTAGACGTTGGGAAAGAGCTGAAAGAAGCCATTGCCAAAACTGAGGTATTGAACATCAAGAAGCTTGGAGATCCTGGATGCTTTACTCTCCCTTCTGAACTCAAAGGAGAGATGTTCATGAGTTGTCTATGTGACTTAGGTGCAAGCATCAACTTGCTGCCCTGTACTACAGCTAAGGCGCTGGGCTACAATTCATTCCAGGAGAGCAATGTGTCCTTGACCATAGCATATGGCACAGTAAAGGTGCCTCTACGAGCCCTTAAAGATGTGCCCATGATGATTGAAGGAGTGATTATCCCAACAGACTTTCTGGTCTTAGATGTTGAGGGAAAGATCAAGAATGCCATCATCTTAGGCAGACCCTTCTTAGCTTCAGCTGGAGCAGTTTTTGATGCAAAAGAATGTACAATAGAGCTGAGACTAACCAAGGAGAAAGTGCTGAAGTTTGAATCTAAAGGGAACAAGCTAGATGATGAGCAAACTTTCTCAATGGAGGTTAAGAAGTTGAAAAAAGTGGGTGAGCATTGGCCTGAGTTTGATGGCTATGTAAGAGCAAGATTTGATGGACGCTCTCTGTCCCAGTTGTTTGCTGATACCACTGAAGATGAGGTCCTCGAAGTGGGTAGTCCTGATGCTGTGAATGAAATCTTGTTGGGTCCTATGGAAGATGGAGTGGTTTTAAGACCATTTAGCTCTTAGGGTGGTGAAGTTTGCTACAAGATGAAGCAAGAGGGAAGGTCTAAACCTTTTGCAGTGCTGAGATTGATGAAGTCACCAAGAGAGTCAGAGGAAGCCAAAATCACACCAAAGAGTTCCAAGACTCCTGCTCCTTACCACAATTAAGGAGCTGAGGAAAGTTAAGCTAAGTGACTCTAAACAAGCGCACTTGGGAGGCAATCCCATGGTATCTTTGTACATAGTTTTGCATTTTTATGTTTCTTATGTTTATGTGGGTGTTTTTTTAGTGTCCCTAGTAACCAGGTTTAAGCTGAGGGAAGAGGAACCAAGCGTGGAAGAAGGAAGGAGGCACATAAGGGTCAATATCGACCAGCATATCGGCCATAGCACGTCGATACAGTTCATATCAAGCAAGTGTATCGAGCATATCTTGCTCGATACGGATGTACTGGACTGGTATCGACGTGCGCACCGGGATGATTCTGATCGATACGCATGATAACAAGATTTTTGCAGAGTGTATGCAATGATGTATCAAAGCTCAAATGCAACACTAGGTCGTAGTACAGTATGCAAGCGAGTGTCAATCCAATCCTAGGAGCTAGAAAGGTCAGTGAGAATGCAAGGGTCCTATAAAACTAAGTGAATGATGAGCAGTTTTGTGAAATTCCTAAAAACTAAATGCAACGATTAAATGCAGGGCAAAACTATTATAAAATTACTAGGAATGAGCTAGCTACCACGAGGGAAAGACAGAATAATTAAAATGCAAAGCTATGAATTACTAAAATTCAACTAGTGGATCGACCACGAGATCGACCACTAGATCGAGCAAAAGCAATCGATCTAAAAAGCAGTTTTAAGCGAAAGTAGATCTAATGACCAAGGTGCAAGCAAGTAACATGTGAATGATCAACAAAGACTAAGATATGCTAAAAGGAGGGTCTAGGGTTGAGATTCATGTTCAGAGGTTTCAAAGGTTCGAGCTTGGTTTGAAAACTCTAGATCTACTCACTTTGTGAGGTTCTCTAAGCATTGAAAACAAAACAAGATCCATCCATGGCGTGTGGTATGGATCACTCTTTCATTCTCTCCTCCAGACCCATGGCGTTTGGCGGAAGAAGAGATTGCAAGGCAAGGAAAACAGATTTCAAACACGCAGCTTAACTAGTCCTCTAAACTACCATGGCGTTTGGGAAAGAGTAACTAATCTCTAGGATGCGATTTTCAGAGATCTCTGGATCCTGTCAAGGTAAGAGCTCTCTCTGATCATAAAGCTCTTGGCGTGAGACTCTTTAAGCCTTAAGAACTCGACATCCTAGAAGAGAAAGCCTTTAAAAACAAGAAAACACCAAACTTGAAAACCTTTTTGACCTCTTGAATCCTCTCAACCCCAAAACCCAGTAAATCTACTCGCGATTCATGAGATAAACCGTAAGAAATTGCAAGGCAGTCCACGAGAGGTAGCTTGATCTCTACGTCCTTAAGGTGCTTCTCAAACAAGACTCTATGCTTCTCTATGAGTTGCTTCTTGAAACGGCCGGGAAAAGGTAGCTTAGGTACATACGGTGGAGGTACATAAGCATCCTTCTCCTTAGTAGTTTGCTCCGCTTTCTTCTCAACAACCGCTTTGTCTCCTCTTCTTGGCCCTTGAATCCAGACATTGTCAAAGTTGATCTCATCATCAGCGGAAACCTTACCCTCCCCCTCTTGAATTACAACGTCCTCGTTGTTCTTAGGAGTAACCGTATGTGCTAGCTCTTTCCCACTCCTTAGCGTAATGGCATTGGCGTATTCCTTGGGATTTTGCTCACACTTGCCCGGTAAGCTATTCTGACCACTTGAGCTTGCCTTTCCCTTCTCAAGTTGCTTGATTTTATTATTCAAGGTTGTAATCTGAGTAGAGAAATCCGTGAGAGATGAGTCTAAGCGAGTATTCATCTCGGCAAACTTCTGGTTTGTAGAGGCTTGCCCTTGAATCAATTGTTGAAACATTGCTTGGACAGGATCAACTTGTTGTTGCATCGATTGTTGCTGCTGAGGTACAAAGCCCGGAGGGTACATTGGCGTATAACCCTTGTTTCCTTGCTGTTGTCCTTGGAAGTTGTTCTGCCCTTGCCCTTGGAAGCCACCACTCGGCTGAAAACCTTTGTTGTACTGGTTGTAACCGTGAGTGTAGCCTTGAGGTTTGTAGTTGTTCTGTCCTGCCACCCAATTGGCTTCTTCCTGACTCAACTCAAGTTCCTCTTGGTTCTCATCCGCTTCACCAACAAAGTGAACATGCTTCTGGTTAGCTAACACCAGCTTGTCAATCTTCTCATGCAATGATTTCAACTCTTTCTTGTGAGACTCTAGCTCAGAACCTCTCGGTGCACGGTCATAATCCTCGGCATAGTTGCCGTCACTCAATGCCAAGTTCTCAATCAGCTCCATGCCCTCTTCTACCTCCTGACAAAGGAAGTTCCCTTTACTAGCCGTGTCAAGCAACAAGCGAATCTTTGGTGAAGCTCCGCGGTAAATGGTGCTGAGTAAGGTCTCCTCACTGAAGCCATGATGAGGACACTGGATTGTGTAATCTTTAAAACGCTCCATGGCTTCATTGAACGTCTCATTGTTCCTCTGAGTGAAGCCACTGATTTCACTTCTCAACCGTGCTGTTCTGGTGCTAGAGAAGAATTTTGAGAGGAAGGCCTTCTTACACTCAGCCCAAGATGTAATGGTGCCTTGTGGAAGTGTCTTCTCCCAATGTCTAGCCTTGTCTCCAAGAGAAAATGGAAAGAGACGCAGCTTGAAAGCATCTTCGGATATGTCGTTTATCTTGATCATCCCACATACTTGTTCGAAGTTATCAAGGTGTCCCAAGGGATCTTCCATTGCTAGCCCGTGAAACTTATTGTTTAGCACCATTGAGATGAAACCCGGCTTAATCTCGAAGTTGTTGTTCTGTACAGGAGGAGGAGTGATCCCAAACCTATTGTGATGTGTGTTGGGAGCATATCCAGCTCTTATGATCCTTGGGGGTCTAGCCGCATGTTGGGGGTTTCCATTGCCCCTTCCCACTGCCCCGTGAGCTGGAGGAGGTCCCTCTGGATGCTCGTGTTCAACCATCGCTTCAAAATCAACCAAACCGTGCTGAACAATCTCCTCAAAAGCTCTAGCTTGTTCTCGTACTCTTCTTTGCCGTGAATGACCAAGTTGATGAATGTTGTCCAAGGGTTGAAGTAGATTGTTGTCTCCCCTTGAACGAAGATTCATGTACCTGAAAGACACACGTTTGAGAGTAGAGAAATTAGTAACGTAAACAAAGTAAAGGCTTAGTCTTTACTAAACCCCAAATCTCAATGCTTTGTAAACACTCCTAGAATGGCAACGGCGCCATTTGATAACAAGATTTTGGCAGAGTGTATGCAATGATGTATCAAAGCTCAAATGCAACACTAGGTCGTAGTACAGTATGCAAGCGAGTGTCAATCCAATCCTAGGAGCTAGAAAGGTCAGTGGGAATGCAAGGGTCCTATAAAACTAAGCGAATGATGAGCAGTTTTGTGAAATTCCTAAAAACTAAATGCAACATTAAATGCAGGGTAAAACTATTTTAAAATTACTAGGAATGAGCTAGCTACCACGAGGGAAAGACAGAATAATTAAAATGCAAAGCTACGAATTACTAAAATTCAACTAGTGGATCGACCACGAGATCGACCACTAGATCGAGCACAAGCAATCGATCTAAAAAGCAGTTTTAAGCGAAAGTAGATCTAATGACCAAGGTGCAAGCAAGTAACAAGCGAATGATCAACAAAGACTAAGATATGCTAAAAGGAGGGTCTAGGGTTGAGATTCATGTTCAGCGGTTTCAAAGGTTCGAGCTTGGTTTGAAAAATCTAGATCTACTCACTTTGTGAGGTTCTCTAAGCCTTGAAAACAAAACAAGATCCATCCATGGCTTGTGGTATGGATCACTCTTTCATTCTCTCCTCCAGACCCATGGCGTTTGGCGGAAGAAGAGGTTGAAAGGCAAGGAAAACAGATTTCAAACACGCGGCTTAACTAGTCCTCTAAACTACCATGGCGTTTGGGAAAGAGTAACTAATCTCTAGGATGCGATTTTCAGAGATCTCTGGATCCTGTCAAGGTAAGAACTCTCTCTGATCATAAAGATCTTGGCGTGAGACTCTTTAAGCCTTAAGAACTCGACATCCTAGAAGAGAAAGCCTTTAAAAACAAGAAAACACCAAACTTGAAAACCTTTTTGACCTCTTGAATCCTCTCAACCCCAAAACCCAGTAAATCTACTCGCGACTCATGAGATAAACCGTACGAAATGCAATAAACGAAGAAGTAAACATGAAAGGCGATTGATTTAAGTTAAACGACCCAATATTCAAAAGCAAAAAAAAAGAAAAAGCTTGAAGTTCAACAATGGCGAATCGCCTAAAAACAAGAGAGAAGATGAAAAAGTAGTCGACAAAACGTGATAAGGAAAGTGATCGTTGGTTTTTGCCTAAAATGGCCAAACCGCAATTGGTCCCCCCTTCGCTACGGTCCAAAAACAGGCTGGACGGATAAGGTTAGTCTGGGATCAATCATGAAGCTCGATCTGGCAATCGATCATGTCCTGAATCGAGTGGCTCTTGGTCGATCCTCGAGTCGATCTTGTACTGATCGGGTTGGAAGCTCGATCCGGTCCTCGATCTGCATGGCGTCGTCTACGTCCGTACTCCAAATTGATCTCCATGCTCGATCTTCTGGTCGATCACATCTAGATCGACCTGCCTTGCTCGATGTGCTGCTCGATCTCAGGTTCTTTGCTTGCGATCCTGATTTCTTCAAGTGTCCATAAGCCTCTTCACGAACCTCAGCATGTCCACGAATCTTCCATTGCTCCAAAGTAACCGAAAGCAACCTGATTGTGATGTAAAATGCACGAAACATGCGAATGCTGGTGCAAAGACACTCTAGGACCTAAAATGATGCAAAGTAACCTAATATGCAATGTAAATGCATGATAAACTAAACTATACGTATGCGAAATGCATGGAATATGCAGTTATATCAACGCATGAGAGGATTTTGTATCGATTAGCGTACTGGTGTTAGGCAAACCTATACGCCTTAACAGGCAATGTATTGGGGGTACAAACACTTTGATGTGCCTCAACTGGAACCAATATCGAGCATATGTATCGAGGTGCTAGGTCGATACAACACAAACATGTGTATATCAAGCAACGTATCGATATAGCACACTGATATACCTTAACTGAGAGGATAAAGGGAGATAAATCTCCCTTGTTAAAGCATATCGATGTGCATATCGACCTCCCATGTCGATACACCTTGACATGCGAATGAAAAGATGCTACTCATCATAAGTCAAGGTGTATCGATCATGATATCGAGGTACTAGTTCGATATGCAATATTGCATGATCATACCGAGCTACATATCGAGTTGTCTAGCTCGATATTGGACAGCTAGGATCATCAGTGGACTACGTATCGAGATGATGGAAGTCGATACAGGAGGTGCAGTGCAATATCAATATGCATATCGGTCGATACAATGGCCCAGACATCCGATATCGGTATGCATATCAACTAAACCAAGTTGATATGATTAATATCGATCAGAATATCGACTTGGGTGGTCGATATTGCACCTGAGGTAAGCCTTCTTCAATTCAATTTTTTTCCCTCCATGGTCAAACTAGATCAAAGGTTTTAAATTTGAATCCTTCCCCTTCCCTAGCATGAGTGGGACATCTCTTAGGCACTCTCTGTCCCCTCGCTCCCCACAAAAAGATTCCCCAACCCTCTATATAAACTAACCTCACCCTTTTCTCTTTCTCACTTTCATTTTTCTAGTTTATAACCACAAAATTTCAAAATCTTTAGTTTCTTAAGTGCCTAAGAGAGCCAAACCACTTCAGGTAATGTCTCTTAGCTTTTTACATGTTTAAAATTTGTTTTATTCACTTAAAAACCTTATTTTGTTAAGTGGTTGCATGCTTGATTTATGATTTTGTTAAGTGGTTGCATTAGCATTTTTTAATTTCTAGATACTTTCACAACTGATAGAAGTTTACTTTTAAGTAAATAAACTCCTCCTTTTGTAATTTTTAGCAACATTAAGCTTTGTCTATTGTTCATTCCTTGGTTCTGATTTCTCTTTTAATAATTTGTTTTAGGTACCATGGGGAGAACAATAAGAAGTGGAGCAAACAAAGAGGTTGAGAAGCAAGAGAAAGCAAAGGGCAAGGCTAAGGAAGTGGGGAGTCCAAGCGCTAAAGCTCAAGGCAAAAAGAAAGCTGATGTTGGCGCTAGTGAGAAGGATGTCACTAAGAAGAAAGGCACCACTCCAACTCAAAGGCAGCTGTATGACAAGCTGCAAAATGTGGATGTGAGACCAACAAGATATCCACATACGCTAACTCTGAAGGCCTTGGGAATCTTTGAGTATTGCTCTTCTAGGTTGGAAACTATGGAGCTCACAAAGCTGGTGGGTACTCTTTGCTAATCCAACAAGGACCAGGTGCTTCAATTCTTTGCCACCTTTGAAGTCACCTTCTATGAGCCTGGAGAGGAGGCGCCAGAAGAGGATGGTGATGGCTTCATCACCTTTCGAGTTTCAAAGTGCAGCTATAGGATGTCCTTCTCAGCCATTGAAGATGCTTTTGGATTCTCATATGGCAGCTCTAGAGGACAAAATATTGGAATTGGCAAAGAGGAGATGAACAGCCTTTGGGAGCATCTGCCAAAGGGCGTTTACAAGCCAGGAAGAAGCAAGGCTTCTCTAATCAGAAATCCAGCAATCAGAAATCCAGCAATCAGATATGTGCACAAGGCATTGGCGTATACCCTCTTTGTAAGGAAAGAAAGTGGCGCTGTTGAGGGTGGAAAATGAGAGCTTATTGATTAGAGTTTGATCAACATCCTTGACTACACAAGACAAAGAGTGGAACTCAAAGGCACATATGGGACAACTGGCATGGTCATCATCTTCATACAGCAACTTTTGGTCATAAAACATTGGCTATCAACCAATGCTGAAAAGGCGCCAAAGCTCTATAGTGCAAGCCTTGTTACTCAATTGATGGAAGCTGCAGGAGTTCAAAGTGGACCAGCAACAGTCAAGGTGAAGTATCTAGACTTGCCATATCTGAAGAAAGCAAGGTTTCTTGAAGAGAATGTGGGTGACAAGTTCATATACAATTTCATTCAAGAAGATGGAGCAGCTGCAAAGCTTCTACTCCCCAATCAGCATCTCACATCCTTCTCCAACCCCAACAGCTTTGCATCTGCCATTCCTCAGCCACTGCTCTACCAAGAAGGAGCTCCATCATCCTACCCTCACCAAGGCGCCACCACTTATCTTTCCCAATGAGACTATCCACTTGTAGTTTATGAAGGAGGGAAAATGAGAGAAGGAATTCAGGAAGAAAAAGAATCAGATGCTCCTTGCTACAATAATTGATATGCTAAAATTAATCCTTAGAGCTACTCTCTCAAATTAAGAGATCACTGTAGTACTCAGGGATCGAATCCACAAGGACTTAGGACTATTACTCAACAGATTTTAGATTCAAATATAGCGAAGCCATCGATAACAAGTAAAACTAAATAGCAAATGAAAGTAACGAGATCAAGAGCGGATTATGAGTTCTTAAAATCAATGAGACAGGGCGTTAGGCAACAGGAAATTCGCAGGTTGACATAAATCGCAGACTACAGACTGAAAGGATTATTTATTAAAACCGTTCTAGAACTCGAAAACACGAATGTAAAATCAATTGACTTCCATCGCAAAGATTATCTATGATCAGATTCTAGAATTCCAAATTCCTTTGCAAATTCTAACAACCTAAGCAAACATTATGGTTCAGGTTTGATATGTTCACAAAATCACTAATCCTAATTCCTTTGCAATTAGTTATTTTGCTTATATAAGATAGTTCTGGTGATTAACAATGTTTCCACATCTATTAAACAACCTAAGGTCTGATTTCTAGGTGATCAATCTCAAAACTAGTGTTAAAGCAATATAGATGAAGAACCAAATGATTTACCCTTCCAGTTTTATAGTTCTAACAATTCATTATCAACCTTTGAATAATCCAAAACCTAACTAGCAAATTACTCAGACAAAGAAACTGAAACACAAATCATGACTGAATAATATTGCATAAAAGATAGAGTAAAAGACAAAAGGGGTTCGAAATTCTTCTCTAACAAAGTACAGATTTGTCTCCCCAAAAGCTCTGAATCTAATCTCTCTCTTAGTCTCAATGAAAACAAGATGATCGCCTAAGTTAAGAAGTTTAAAGTTCATTAAGGTGTAGCTAACAACTAATTTTCCAGATTCTCTAAGAACCTAAACCTTCATTGCTAGACTGATCTACCTATGACTTTCAACTTAATAAGACTTGTAATCAGCTGCTGTGGCAATGGTTCTTATAAGCATCAACATTCTGTGATTAGTTCCAAGAAAAACAGACAGTTTCAAAAATTTGACTCTATAAAACAGGTTTTTGACTCAAATTTAAGACTCTAAAAATCAAAAACAATATACACAATGTCAGCAACGACCTCCCCCAGACTTAAACAACACTGTCCTCAGTGTTATTGAGCCTGGAGTTGGCAAAAATAAGCAATGAAACGGTTTGTACATGGGTGAGAAAGTGGTACCTTCGATTGCGCATGGTGTCGATCGACACCCTATGGTTGGTGTCGATCGACACCCAGTCCGAAGATAGAATGTGACTGACCCAAACATGTATAATGTTGCATGTTAGATTGTTAGCTGAAGTACTCCCGAGTCAAGACAGTTAGGAATACTCAAGCACACAATTAAAAGCAACAATACAAATGCATAATCTCATCAGTTCAAACAAGTTTCAAAGCATAACTCAAAGCTGACAAACTGACTCAAAGCAAAACATCAAAAACTGACTCAAATAAAATGAAAATAAACAAAGGAAAAGGGAAAAGTAACCAGGATAGATAGAGGAACTAATCCTCATCCTCATCGTGAGGTGGTGAAGAGGGTCGAACGTAGCCGCAGTTCGACAGTACGGCGATGGCGTTCCAGAGGCTCTGGATACTCTGAACCATCAATCTCTGGAAAGTGGCCTGCTCCATAGGAATGTCCGGAACGTCGGGGAGCGTGTGGCGCCCAATCGGCTCAGGATATGCAGGAGCTCTGGATGCTCGGGAACGACGTGGTGGCACTCCAGCAAGTGCCTCAACAGGTGCGTCCTCGGCAGCATAAGCTGCAGCTCGTGAAGATCCTCCTTTGCTCCTAGTAGCTGGCACGGATGGAAGCAAAGTGGCATCAGGCTGAAAGCTGAGGAGGTCTGGCTGAAGTGTAGTGAGAGCTGGCTGAGGTAGCGGAATCCGAAATCGCTCACCAGTGTGGTTGACAAAACTCCATAGCATCTCGTCTCCCTTGATCCAATGGGTCCTCCTCAAGTAGTCTATGTCGAGAAGGTGGCGCTCAGTATCAATACTGCAGTAGCGGAAGATGGGAGTGAGAAGACTACCAATACTCTCGGGCTTGCCGCTGGCTCCGGCGAACGGCTTGGTCTTCAGCAAAACCAAGTGATGAGCAAAGAAGGCGCCCATGTTGACATCACTGTCAACTGCATACTCCTCTGTAAGTACATCCTCAATGCCATAGTAAAGCAGAGTCAGCTCAGAAACTCGCATTTTCCCGGGCTCAGACTTACACAGAAGTGTAGTGGAGATGAGGCGGGCAATGATGCGCAGCAAAGGATGGCACACATCAGTCTGAGTAGATGTCTTAGAGTCATACCTCCCATTCCCGAAGTGGGACCAGAAGCTCTGCAAATCAGGGAATGGCGCTGGGAGGGAGACGCCGGTGCGCGTCGAATCGAACCCATAGATGAGACAGAGCGCATTAAAATTGATCCTGTATATGATACCTCAGATGATGAATGTGAGAGTGCCCTCATCTGCCCTCTTGACAATCTCATTGGAGTAGTAGACCCTGACTGTGGCAATGAACTGGTGCACTAAATCCGGGTACATCTCGTACTGCTTGGTTGCAATGGTCCCCAAGCCAATCTTCTTCAGGACTCGCAGCGCCTCCTCCTTGAGCCTGAGTCTGTGCAATATATCAGCATCTGCGAACCATGTGGGTGCGATATCCATCTTGATCCAGGCATTGTAGAACAGTGTATCATAGTCATCCCATTGCTCGCTGATATTCCTGAAAACGCAGTCGCATTTAGCCACCTCTTTCGCCGGTGTATCCTCCCAAACTCTCTCCATCAGGATTCTCAGTCCTTCCCTCCGGGGCCATGGTGGAAGAGAAGGGATAACTGATGCGGGGTTGGAGGATTCATCAGCCTCAGTTCGCGATCTCTTGTTGTTCCGTAGAGCCATCTGCACTCAGAAAATCAAGAACACAAATTTCTGAAAATCAGGCAAAAAGTCAAAAAATCGACAATTCAAATTCTGGCCTATATCATCAGTGGCGAACATAACCAGCAACTTAGTGACCAGTAATCACAATCAATTCCAGTTTAAAACCCCAAATTCGAACCTATTTTTGCAAAATAAATCACCAATCCGAAAATTTCAATATTTTGCAAAATTAAGCTGTAAAAACTAAAAGGCAAGGTCGAATTTCTCCTGAACAACCTAGAGAAGCATGATTCAAGTCACAAATCAAGCTAAAACAGGGCAAATCGAAGATTTCAAACCTTGGGGTTGAACTGAAAAGATGAGATTTCGAGTGTCATACGTTGCAGATCGGATGAATAGTTGGATATTCAGAAAAAGCACAAAATTTTGCCCAAGTTTGGCTTTTGAATCACTCAAATCCGTCAAGAAACAAGGAGGTTGTGATTTATGGAAAATATTGTTGTTCTTCAGTTTTGAGAAAGAACTGATGAAGAAGATGAAGTTTCGGGATTTAAAGGAATTTTATCCGATTAACGATGGTGTCGATCGACACCGGTCCATGTCGACCGTGGTCGATATTGCTTTGCCTCGGGTATTTATTTATATATTTATTTATTTTTTACTGAAACACATTATATATACACGAAATTGAGTTAAAAAAGGTAAAATTTAAACTAAGTATGTACACTTACCAGTGGGTTACCTCCCACTAAGCGCTCGTTTAATGTCATTAGCTTGACTGTCTTCAGGATCAGGCTGTGGGTGCATCCGCCAATGGCATAATCTGTCCTTCGGGAAACGCGGCTTTCGCCCAATAATGCTTCACCATTTTCCCATTGACAACAAACTCCCTGCCTTCTGGAGTTGACAAAACAACTGCATCATATGGTCTGACCTCCTTGATGGTGAAGGGACCTGACCAACGAGAACGCAATTTTCCAGGAAATAATTGTAACCATGAGTTATACAGTAGTACCTGGTCATTTGGTTCAAAGTGTCTGGCAATGATCTTCTTGTCATGATATGCCTTAGTCTTCTCCTTGTAGAGTTTGGAGTTCTCATAAGCATGATGTCTGATCTCATTCTGCTCATTCAGCTGCATTTGGCGCCTCTCTGCTGCAGGTTTCCAATCAAAGTTCATCTTCTTGACAGTCCAGTTTGCCTTGTACTCCAGCTCCACTGGAAGATGACAAGCTTTCCCATAAAGCAGGTGGAATGGTGTGGTGCCAAGTGATGTCTTGAATGCTGTCCTGTAGGCCCAAAGTGCATCATCTAACTTGGCTGACCAATCATTCCTTGTCTTTCCCACTGTCTTTTCCAGAATTTCTTTTAATCTGCCTGTTGGAAACCTCAACCTGACCACTTGCCTGAGGGTGGTAAGGTGTAGCAACCTTGTGATGAACTTCATACTTCTGCAGCAGCTTCTCAAACACTCTAGTGATGAAGTGTTTTCCGCCATCACTGATCACAATCCGCGGTACTCCAAATCTGGAAAAAATGATGGTCTTAAACAACTTAAGGACCACTGCTGAATCATTGTTTGGACTGGCAATCGCTTCTACCCATTTGAAGATATAATCCACAGCAACCAGGATGTATTTGTTCCCATAAGATTAAGGAAAGGGTCCCATGAAATCGATGCCCCAACAGTCAAAGACTTCAACCTCAAGTATGAAGTTCTGTGGCATATCATGTCTCTTACTGATCTTTCCTCTCCTTTGACAAACATCACAGTGAGAGATGAATGTCTGAGCATCTTTGAACATCGTAGGCCACCAGAAGCCTGCTTGTAGAACCTTGGACACTGTTTTGAAGGTAGAAAAATGGCCAGCATACTCAGAACCATGACAGTGGAACAGCACGTCCTGAACTTCAGCTTCTGCAAGACATCTTCTGTAGATTCCATCTGAACAGTGCTTGTATAAGTAAGGTTCATCCCAGTAATATCTGCTAAGCTCCCTCATGAACTTCTTCTTCTCATACCCTTTGAGGGTGTCAGGGACCTCATCTGCAGCTAGGTAGTTCGCAATGTCAGCATACCAAGGCCTAGAAGAGGTTGCAATCGCGCAGATAGGGTGAGAGAACATCACGCATGATCTGTTGAAGGAGTAGTTCAGTACGCGACTGGTGTCGATCGACACCACATGAGGTGTGTCGATCGACACTGAGTGTTTGTCAACCAGATTTCGAGTCTGGTGTCGATCCGGCTCGATATTGCTTCGCCTGTAGGGTGGTGTGTCGATCGACACCGCTTCTGTAGCACGAAAAAGCTGCAGTTCTTCATCATTTGGCTCCTGCAGTCTTGCTTCTAAGACCTCTGGCAAGAAATCATCAATAGGGGCGTCGTCATCAACCTTTATCCTTGAAAGATGATCAGCTACTCCATTTTAAATCCCTTTCTTATCTCTGATCTCAATGTCAAACTCTTGAAGTAGCAAAATCCATCTCAATAGTCTTGGTTTGGCATCTTTCTGCTGCATCAAATTTGAGAGCAGAATGGTCAGTATGCACAATTACCTTAGCTCCAACCAGGTATTGTCAAAATTTCTAAAATGCAAACACCACAGCCAACAGTTCCTTCTCTGTGGTTGCATAATTTTTCTGTGCTTCATCAAGAGTTCTGCTTGCATAGTAGATGGCATGAAGCTTTTTCTCCTTTCTCTGACCCAAGACAGCGCCCACTGCAAAGTCTGAGGCATCACACATCACCTCAGATGGTAGATCCCAGTCAGGAGGTTACACAATGGGAGCACTCACTAAAGCCTGCTTGATCTGCTGAAAAGCTGAATGACATTCTGCAGTAAATTCAAACTTCACATCCTTGCAAAGCAGAGCTGTGAGTGGTCTTGCAAGCTTGCTGAAATATTTGATGAATCTCCTGTAGAATCCAGCATGTCCTAGAAAACTCCTCACTGATTTCACACAATCTGGTGGTTGTAGACTTGTCATCACCTCAATTTTCGCTCTGTCCACCTCAATGCCTTCTCCAGAGACTCTATGCCCAAGTACAATCCCATCCCTGACCATAAAGTGACACTTCTCCCAGTTCAGAACCATGTGCTTCTCTTCACATCTTGCAAACACTTAACAGAGGTTGTCAAGGCAGTCTTTGAAAGAGGATCCATACACTGAAAAATTATCCATGAAGACCTCCATATACTTCTCAATCATATCAGTGAAGATGGAAAGCATGCACCTATGAAATTTCGCAGGAGCATTACAAAGTCCAAATGGCGTCCTGCAATATGCAAAGGTATCATAGGAACAAGTAAATGTGGTCTTCTCCTGGTCATCTGGGTGAATGGGGATCTGAAAGACGCCAGAATAGCCATCCAGGAAGCAGTAGTAGGAGTGATTTTCCAACCTCTCCAGCATCTGATCAATGAATGGCAATGGGAAGTGATCCTTCCTTGTTGCAGCGTTGAGCTTCCTGTAGTCAATGCACATTCTGTGTCCAGTGATGGTCCGTGTAGGAATCAGCTCATTTTTCTCATTTTTCACCACTGTGACTCCTCCTTTCTTTGGAACCACATATACTGGACTGACCCAAGTGCTGTCTGAAATGGGATAGATGATCCCAGCAGCTAGAAGCTTCATGATCTCCTTCTTAACAACATCCTGCAGATTCGGATTCAGCCTCCTCTGATTCTCAATTGATGACTTTGACTCATCCTCAAGATGTATCCTGTGCATGCACAACTCTGGAGAGTTACCTGAAATGTCATCAAGAGAGTAGCCAAGAGCCTTGCGGAAAGTGTGCAGCTTGCTTAGCAGTAAAGTGAGCTCTGCATTGTTTAAGGAAGCACTAACAATAACAGGATATGTAGAATTAGGTCCCAGAAAATTATACCTTAGACCTGTAGGGAGCTGTTTGAGTTCGATTTTAGGAGCTTTTTCTTCACTCCAATCGCCCAGTTTTGAAGCATTTACAGAAGTTCCAACCAGCTCCTTCTGTGCTACTAACTGCATGACTTGCTCACTTGCATCCAACATCTTGACATAACCAGCAGTGATGTCATCACGATGCTCTGTCTCTTCTACAGAAACTGTCAATGCTCTCTCCAAATGGTCTGTGGGATGCATTTCCTGAAAGATCTCTTCTGCAAGGCTGGTGAGGGAGTCCACATAGAATGTATGACCATTAATTGTTGGTCTTTTCATCAGCTTGTCCATGTCAAAGGTCATCACCAAATCGCCCACATTAAAGGCTATGCTTCCTTTCCTGACATCTATGATGACGCCTGCAGTGGCTAGGAATGGTCTTCCCAAGATCAAGGGGTCTTTTGGTTCTTCCCCATAAGCTAGAACCACAAAGTCTGTAGGGATCATGCAATCCCCTACCTTGACTGGCACACCCTCCAAAATGCCTTCATGGATCCTTACTGATCTATCTGCTAGGATAAGAGAGATCCTAGTTGGTTGAAAATCTGTCATACCCAAGCTGACAGCAACTGAGTGAGGCAGTCTAGGACAAAGCTCTCAGAGTCTGCCAACTTCTCTAGTATCTTGTTCTGTATCACTGCACTGACCTGCTCTGAAATCAGCATTGTCCCTTGCTCAAGCCCTAGATTCTTGATCATCATCCTTTTCACATATCTCTTGATCACATGAGTAGTCCTTATAGCATCAATCAGAGGAATCTCCACCACAAGCTTATCCATGATAGCTTTGATCCTAGCATCCTCCAGCTCTTGTTTAGACTTCTTCTGGTTCCTTGGGTAAGGTACCTTTGGCTTGTAAACCCTTTCTTCTGTGTTTTTTGGAGTCTGAAAAATCGCAGTCTGCTTTTGTAGGGGGTGTCGATCGACACCAGGGGTGGTGTGTCGATTGACACTCTTCTCTGCATGTGGTGTCGATGGTTCACTCTGCTGCTTGTCGACCTTGGTCGATATCTCTTCGCCTCGAGTCGAAAAATCGTGAGACTCCTCTGGTGTCGATCGACACCAAGGGGTGGGTGTCGATCGACACCATTCAGAATTGGCGAAATCATCCTCTTCAAACTCTTGAAGTTGCTCGAAATCTTCGGCACTAAGACCCTTCTTCTGCACTGGTTGCAAGTTCTTTCCACTCCTCAGCGTGATGGCGTTGACAGAGTGTCTTGGGTTGGTATCTGTTCTTCCTGGAAGAAATCCATCTTGTCTTTTCATAGCTCCAGCAGTTTGAGCAACTTGAGTGTCAAGAGTTTTGACATGGGTGTTTAGGGCTTCGAATTTGCCATTCAAATCCTGATAGAGGGCATCAATTTTCCCATTGAAGTCGACTGTGATCTTTTGCTGACCCTCTAGCAGCTGTTCAAGCATAGCTTCCATCTTACTTGAAGCTGATGGTGCAGGTGGTGGCTGATAAGAAGAGGAACCATAGTTCCTGCTGAAGTTGTTGTTCTGTAAGGCTTCTGGTATTCAGTCTTTTGAAACTGAGGCTTGGGAGTGTAACCAGAAGAATTTTGGTTCCCTGTGAAGTTGCTTCTCTGATTGTTCCTACTGAATCCTCTGTTTCCTTGCTGATTGTTGTACCTTTGGCCCTGAAAACCAGCCCCATTAATGTAGTTGACATCTTCTTCTTCAAACTCCTCAGCTGGCTCAAATGTCGCAACTTCAGCAGCAAACTGAACAGACGTCTTACCCACCAAAAGGTTGTGAACAGAATCCAGCTTAGCCTTCATCTCAGCGACAAACTGATTGCTCCCAGCATTTCCAGCGATTTTCTGTCTCTCATAATCAGCATTCTTTGTATTGTTGCTGGAAGCTAAGTTTTCTATCAGTGTGATGGCGTCAGCTGGGACTCTAGTGTTGAAGTTCCCATTGCTTGCAGCATCTAAAGCCATCTGGTACCTCCAATCAATCCCTCTGAAGAAGATACCCAGCAATTGCACCTCATTGTAGCCATGATGTGGGCAGTCCCACTGATATAACTTGAACCTCAGCCATGATGCCTTGAAAGCTTCAGTAGGACCTTGGGAGAAGGAAGCAATTTCGTCTTCAACTCTTCTGATCTTGCATCATCATAAAAGTTGTTGAGAAAAGCGCTCTTGGTCCCCTCCCAAGTGGTTAAAGAGCCAGACTCTAACTGTTTCAGCCAATGAGCTGCATATCCTCCCAAATAGTAGGGGAAAAGCTTGCAGAATAAGAAGTCATTGCTGACTCTATATTCTTTAACACTTGTAGCCATATCCTCAAACCTCTCTATGTGGGGGAGTCTAGAGTGCACATCATATAGGTTGCACAGCACTTGCATAGGGAGTAAATGATAAACACTTGTTAAGATGCTCATGTTTGAATTGTTTTCAATGCCTTGGTGGTTTGTTGTTTGATTGCATTAGTAGAGAGTTTAAAGTTAAGGCTGCACCATATTTTGATTACTTGCATTGATACTCATGTCTTATGCTAAAACTTGCTGTGAATTGAATCTAACTCTATCAATTTGAATCTTAATTTGAATTTTCAATTATCTTGATCATGCATTGAAAAGTGTCACCATGGTTCCCTTATACATATTTGGACTTTCTTCTTCCTTTTACCACTCTTGCTAGTACAAATAGCTTACCCCACCCTTAAACTAAGCCTTCTTTGAAACTTAAACACTCTCTTTTGTGAATGTGAGGCTTATTTTCGAAAATTTCCAGAGTCGTCTAGGCAAAAAGTGTTACAGTTTAGGCTGACAAAGAGAAGTTTCCATGTAGATACTAGCTTGCATTTGAAGCTAGTCTAGGCTAGGTTTTCAGTTTGGGTAAACTAGGGTGAGTTCTTGTGTTTAAAGTCATATCTTTTGAGAAGAAGAAGAAGAAATAAGAAGAGGTGTAAGGAGCTAACTTGGGGAGATTATACTAAGGTGGTGGCAACAAGAAGGCTTTAAAAACATAAGAAAAAGGTGTTGTCTAACAGTTCAAAAAGGCCAAACAACAAAGAAGAAAAGCAGGCCAGCAAGCATCTAAAAGATGAAACAAGAAGACACCAAATCAACAAAGGAGAGCCCTTAAACAAGCCAATCCACAAGAAAAGGAAGGATCCCCAAGATCAACAAGAAGGTGAAGAAAGTGTGAAGGTTATGAAGGTATAAAAAGCCTTGGGAAAGGGTAGCTTAGGAGGGTTAATCACTGGGTTCAGTCTAGGATAGAATCTGATTTAGGTACTTGGATAGATGGAAATCATCCTTGTATGCATAAATTAGGTTTTACTTTTAGCATTATGCCATAGATTGATTCTTTTCATTGAGTGATCTCTTGAATTATTTAGCCCTTCACATTAAGATCCTCTTTGTCTCATAGCCTTACCCTTTTAGTCAAATGGTTTCACTTTATTTGCATGACCTTGATTCATTTGGTTCCATTTAATGAATGTTAAACAATTAGATGATATGAATGCTTGTGTAGGCTAAACTTGAGTTCAATGTTTGTTCTGATGAGTATGGCCAAAGCTTTTGAAGTAGAATGATATCTATGCATCTTAGAACTTATAACTTGGGCATTGAATTCAGTTTTTCCATTGGCATCTTTTGTTTTGAACTCCCACTTACTTCACTCCCTTGTTTGTTTTGTTTGCTTGAGGGCAAGCAAAAGGCAAGTTTGGGGGTGTTGATATATCCATTATTTTTACCATATTAGTATGCATTCATTACTAGTTTTTGGTCTATAAACATGCATTTCTTACTTGTTCTTGTCCCATTTGCATACATTTAGGAGTTAGAGTAGTTTTAGGTGTTGTACTGCATTTTGTTTGCATTTGGAGTTGTATCAGGTACAAAGGAGTGTTTGGAGACCAAGTGGGGAAATGGATGTGAGCTAGGAGTGGAGAAAGAAGGAGAACAGGGGCGGATGAACCAATATTGAGCTGGATATCGAGCAGGCTTGCCCGATATGGCATGTACCGGTCAGAGTATCGAGCACTTTACAGCGATACAGAGGAGGCAAGGCGTACATAGGAGAATATCGGGCTGCCAGGAATTCGATACACCAAGGAGAGCTTGTACCGGGCAGCATATCGGGCATCCAAGCTGATACACCTGAAACATGGTAATATTGACCACCATATCAAGCAAGGAGTGCCAGATCTGCCTTAATTGAAGGCAAGTGTATCGACGTGCATACCGAGCAATGTCACCCGATATGTCCCCTGAAGTCTGACGTATCGACCACCATATCGAGCAAGAGCAAGCTGATACAACTGAAGAGAGAGCCAATATCGATGAGTGTATCGACCATACAAGCCGATATGGGTCAGCCAAATACCGGTTTATTCTTGGTTTACTAGAGGTTTTCAAGTCACCCTATAAATACTTAAAGTCCTAAAATATTTAGGCATTTTATCTTTTCTATTATTCTAAGCAAAAATCTTTCTCTTTTGAGTAATCTTTGTAAGAACCTTGTTTGATTTAGTGAATTTATGTGTTTCCCTTAATCTATTATTGTTTAATCTTGTTTCTAATCATGCTTAACCATTCTTTCTCTTTGGAATTTGTGGTTTTGACTATGGGTAGTGAGTAGTCCTTTTTAGGGTTTAATATGGGATACATTAAAAGAGTATTAGGATTAGATTAGTGATATCTTATGCTTAATATGATTGTTTCCTCTTTATCAGATGTGCTTAATACTAGGTTAGCCTTGATCAAGCTTGCTTAGTATCTATATTTTCTCTTATGCCTAGTAAGTGTTTGATGAAATGCTGCTTAGTCTTTTAGAGGATTTGTTCATCCTAGCCTGAGAGATTAGATGTTTAGGGAGCATTTTGGCATTATAGAATTTGTTTTCTGCTTTGAATGCTTCTTGATCATTTATCCCAGCCTAATGAGAATTAGTTCTTGAATAGGTGTTTAACAAAGTGATTAGTATCCAAGAGATTGGACTAGTGAATTCTATGCATAGGAGATAGAATTGCTATATGTTTTATGAAGCATCTTTTATCATTCTTGGATATCCCTATATCAATAATTGCTTTAGTTTTGAACCATGCTTTTGTGTTTGCCTTAGGTTGTTATTTTCATTTCTTGTTCACCTTAGGTTGTTAGATTTCAATTCCTTCTCTTTACTTGGGCTAGCTTAGCAAGTTTTCTGCATCTTGATTGTTCCTTAGCCTCTAGATTGGATTGATAACTTCTCTATAATACAATGGCAAGTGTAGAGAGATATTGAGAGTAGTACTTACCACTATAAAATCTTTTTTTTTTAAATTCGCGCCGTTGCCAGTTCATTGTGTCAAAGGCATTTGAGTTTGATTACTTGCTTATACTAGGCTATTTTCTTTATGTTATTGTGTCTTTAATGATTGGAGAAGGAACACTAGTTCCATTGCACTCTCATCTTTGAGTTTCACTTGATAAGAGTTAAGTTTAGTGATTATAAAAAAGCACACTTGGAAGGTAATTCCATGTTTATCCCTTGTCCATATTTGCTTCTTTTGCTTTTGATTTCTTTTGTTTAGTGTTTCAGGTTTCTTAGATGGATCAAATGGTTCAACACAAGGTGAACAATGCGAAGGAGCTGAAACAGCTTATTCATCGAGCTGGTGCACTGATCATGGCCAGGAAAAATTTGTAGGCAACATACTGAGTACAAACCAGACATCTCTGCTCAATATTGATTGCATGTCTATGCACCAAGCTACTCTCCCAATGGCGCTTCAACCAAGAACCAATACCGAGCAGGACCAATGCTCAGAAGATGTCCGAGCCAGGGACATACAGAGTGCACGTCGTTCCGAGCCAGGGACATACAGAGTGCAAGCCGTTCCGAGCCCTTATACCGACGAAGAAGCATTGGAAGCCTTGAAGGATGATCAGGAGGCCGAGCCAAGTTGAAGCAAAGGTGTATCCAGGATTGAGCGCTCATACCGAACTGAATATCGGGCTGCCTTGACCGATATTGGCTCATATCGAACTGCATATTGGGCTGGCTTGCCCGATACCTCCCATACCAACGTACGTACCGGATACACATCGGACAGGACACCATATCGGAGAGCATACCTAGCTGGAAGCTCGATACACCTTGAAGAAAGACGACCTTACCGATGAGTGTATCGGAGCTAGCAGACCGATAAAAGCGCCCTGACCATGACAAGAACTACGTATCGAACAAGCTGCTCGACGAGCTGCCTTAGTTGGAGGTGATTGTACCGATGTACATATCGGGCTTGCAGTTCGATACACCTTGAAGAAAAAGGCAACTGTACCGATGTACATATCGGGGATGGCCAGCTCGATACAGCCTCATGGAGCATACAGAGCAGTGTACTGGCCGATACACACAACAAGCTGGGCGTACCGAGCTGTATACTGGACTCTCCACATCGATACAAGCATGAAGAGCAGCATATCGACCAACGTCTCAGACATCCCAAGCCGATACAGAGGTGAAAAGAACCATACTGATGTATGTATCGACCGATACAAACTAAAGATGGAGCATACAGAGAAAGGTATCGGGCTGTACAAGCCGATACACAGCATCTGAAGACTGTATCGGGCTGAATGTCGGGTGTTTTGGCTGATATGACTCCTTGATCTTGCTCGATATGGTGCATATTGCTGGTTTCAACGGAGTGGGGGCTTTCTTCTTCAACATTCATCATCCCAAGCCAATCCTTGAAGCATTTCCACTCCTCCCCCATTACAAGACCTTGAGGTTACTCTAATACCTTTGCACTTTTCTTATCTTCTTCTTCTCTTAATTTTGGAATTGCTTCTTGAATATTGCCTCCTCTTGCATTTTTATTACACAGTGAATTACACAGGGACTGTGTAATTTAAGTGTGGGGGAGGGTTTGATACTAATAATTCTCTTTCAAATTTTAGCATACACTTCTTGCACATCACTCATATTTGCAAAAATTTGAAATTTTTCGAAAATTTCTAAAAATGTGTGATCATTAAGTTGCATCTTGCATTTTAGGATTGCATTTAATTGCATTTGCATATAGGCTTCATGTTTTTAAATTGAGAGCATGATTTTTCTTTTGAAAAGATGTTAATTTTTGAAATCATTTCATTGTCTAAGTTGTTAGTTCTTTGGTGTTATGGTCTAGTTTGAATTGAAGTTTGAACCATACTTGGAATTCTTTGCTTGATACTCTTGTCTTGATGAAGCTTGCATGATTTGAATTCAATCTCTATCTACTATCTATTAGAGCCATAATTTTAATTAATAATTATCATGTCTTATGCATTGAAAGTGTTTTCATCGATATCATACACATACTTGGGCTTTCTTTTTCCCTTCTTTGAATTCCTCTCTTGCTAGTCCAAGTAGATTTCCTCTCTCTTAACCATAGCCTCCTTTCAAACCAATGAATCTTTAGTGAGAGATTGTAAGGTCTTTTTATATGAATGAGCTTAGTAAAAACTGTTGGAATTTAGAACTACATTGGAAAGACTTCCATGTAGAACTAGCTCGGCCTTTTTGAGCTAGATTAGGTTAGGATAATGGGTATAAAGGGGTGGTTATCGATTTTGGGTTATCAAGTGAAGAAGAAAAACAGAAAGAAAAGGAGAAGGAGTGCATATAAGTTACCTTGGGAATATTGGCTAATCATTAAAAGCTCTATGCAAATGAAGAAGGTGTCCAAAGCTAGCAATGAAGAACACCAGCAAAGTAAAGAAGATAAAAAGCAAACAAGAAAGAGCCAAACCACCAAGAAGAATCAATGAAGAAGATACACCATCAAAGAAGCTCCAAAGGAGAAAGAACAATGGGATCAAAGAAGCAAAGAGCTTCGAGAAAAGGGTAGTATACGACTATGTTTTGGGGAAGAAGCAAAGTGTTTAGATCACTTATGGGTTTTTGGGTAGATGGGAGTTTACCTTTGTATGCATAAGTTATTCTTTACCCTTAGCATCTTACCAAAGCTCATTCTATCTTCTTGAGAGAACCCTTGTTCTTAAATATTAGCCATTTTAAAATTTGTTTGAGGTCATCTTTGCATCATAAAGCCTTGTCCTTTGCCAAACGAAACACAAGATTTGCATAAGCATGATCCACTTGGTTGATGAGTAATTGAATGTTAAATAGATTGAATGAAGTGATTGCTTGTGTAAGTTAGACTTGAGTTTTCATGTATATGCTTGTGATGAGTGTGGCTAGATTTTCAACAAGAACAAACACTATTTGCATCTCAGAATCATTAACTTTGGCAATGACTTGATTTTTATTATTAACATCTTTTGATTACATAGCTTCATTTTTAAACTTATCTTCCACCATGTTCATGTTTGCTTGAGGGCAAGCAAGAGCTAAGTGTGGGGGCAAGCAAGAGCTAAGTGTGGGGGAGTTGATGTATTCATATTTTAGCATATTTTAGGTTGCATTTAGTTCATGTTTTGGTTCATTTCATGCATTCATTCACTACATTTTATCAAATTTGCATTCATATTAGACATAATAGGTTTTAGGTTAGACATTTGCATGTTTTGCATTGTTTGAAATGTTTTTCAGGTCTAAATGGAGCTATGGAGGACATTTGGAGAATGGTGAATGATGAGGACATGAAGAACCAAGTATAATGGCCAAGATGACGGGTTTTAGGCTGCACCAAAGCCATGGATCGACCAAAGCTGAGAGAAACCTGCCGGGTATGCAGGTCGATATGAAATGTATGGGTCCGAACGAAGGTCTTCCGGTAAGATTCAGCCTCCTCGTCCTTCATAGAGCTAAAGAGTTTCCAACGGAGGCTGAATCAAGTCAAGACGGGCAGTGGTTCAAAAGAAACGGCGGTTTTAGCACCACTATCCGCAACCAGAAGCTTGTACTGAACATTGTATCGGCCAAGACTTCCTTCCTTCTGCCTGATATGCCTTAATCCGGGAAAAAACTTTGACCATCTTTGACTCTTTTCTTTTTGTTTCCTAAGTCTATTTTGGGATGTTCTTTATAAATAGCTAAACCTAGATCTATCTTCTTTTATCCTTTCTCTTCCCCAGAACTTTGCTTTGGTTTTTCATAAAACAAGAACAATCCCTTTGTGGAATGAGATTGGATCATTGTATATACTTTTATTTTAAGGTTTCTTCTCTTAATTATTAATCTTTTAGTCTTTGATTTCTTGTTTATCTTTGTTTTATGATTTTCGATTTTGTTCTTGATTAGTGATTTTTAGGGTTTGAGATTTAAGTAGATTAAGGAGGTTTTAAAAAAGATTAATGATGTCTTGTGCTTAATTTTATTGTTTCTTTTCTATTTGATGCTCTTAATACTAGGCTAGCCTTGATCAAGCTTGCTTAGGGTTTTTGCTTTCTCTTATGCCTAGTAAGTGTTTGATGAAATGCTGATTAGTCATTTAGAGGATTTGTTCATCATAGCCTAAGAGATTAGATGTTTAAGGAGCATTTTGGCAATATAGAATACGAATTCTGCTTTGAATGCTTGTTGATCATTTATCCCAGCCTAATGAGAATTAGTTATTGAATATGTGTTTTACAAAGTGATTAGTATCCAAAAGATTAGACTAGTTATAACTGTGAATTATATGCCTAAGAGATAGCATTGTTATATGTTTTATGAAGCAGCTTTTATCATTCTTGGATCTCCATATTTCAATACTTGCTTTAGTCTTGAACCCTGCTTTTGTGCTTGCCTTAGGTTGTTAGTTTCATTTCTTGTTCACCTTAGGTTGTTAGATTTCAATTCCTTCTCTTTATTTGGCCTAGCTTAGCAAGTTTTCTGCATCTTGACTATTCCTTAGCCTCTGAATTGGATTGATAACCTCTATATACTACAATGGCAAGTGTAGAGAAATTTTGAGAGTAGTAGCTTACCACTATAAAATCTTTTCTTTCATAACTCAAGAATTTCCTTCGTTCTGATTTCATTAAGCTGCTTGTGTTGAACTTTTATCTGTTTTTCTTTGTCCTTTGCAGCAGGCTTCACAGACTATATCTGTAGGTGATTCCAACTTGGGAATTCCTCTCACAATCTCAGTTTTAACAATCTTGCTAAGGCTGGGAACATTCATTTGTCCCAGCCTCTTGTGCCATAGATCAAGTTAAGATTCCTTACCTGACAAACATTGCTTGGATAAAATCTACATGTAATAATTATTGCCTGAACTGAATCCAAACAGAACTACATTCCCATTTTCATTAACTTCCTATAATCAATACGTGTGAAAATAATTGTTAAAACTCTCATCACATAACTGACTTATGCTGATGAGATTCACCTTTGAATCTTTCACGTAGTACACGTTAACTATATGTGGTTTATCTTCCTTATCCATATCTCCTACTCCTTTGATTTTCCCTTGTCCACCATCCCCAAAAGTAACTTTACCGCCTTTAATAGTGATAAAAGGGTCAAAAGTATCTTGACATCTAGTCATATAACGTAAGCAGCCCCTATCATAATACCATGGATTTGCTTCTTGTTTCTCAGTGGACATGTATGTAACATTGCTTGTGAGTACAAGGTGCTAAGCTTCAGCAGCAATTTCAGTTTCATTTTTCATTACTCGAGCATAGTTGCAAGCCAGTTGCTCTTTCACTGCATTTTCAGAAGTAGAATATCCATACATATCCTTCTTAGTAATCCAGACTTTACCAAGATGTGTTGGCTTGGCATATCTATGGTTTCTTCTCCACGCATTTCTGATTCTTTTTCTATGATTAAGCTCTGTGAACTCTGCCTTGAGGTGTCCTTGACGTTTACAATGGTAACAACGTCTCTTAGTTTTCCCTTTTTAACTTCTCACATCATTAGTTTTCTGAGGCTTTGTATGTTTGTTGTTCTCGCCTTTGCTTCTTATAGGTTGATTTGTCTCAATCATGGTTGCTGCAGAGGTTGATAGTAAGGCAAAGTTTAACATACTGTTGAAAGAACTGTGTCATACTTGTTGCTCCAATGTATCCTAAACCCCAGTTCTTCTTAGTAGGTTATCCTAAAGACAGTATTTGATTAAGATATTTGGTTCTAGTTTTCAGTATGCGAATCTTCTTGTGGTCGTCATTCAGTTTTTGTAATAGGATTTTCGCTTTTCTTCTCCTTCAGAACACATGCCATGATATGTTAAATGTAAAAAAAAACATTTTTTCATATTTATATGTTTCCATAAGTATCTCTGTATCCTAATGAATATTTTTATTCAATTGACTTCTCTTTTTTATGTTGTTTATTTCCTGCGAGATCAACAAAGTGAATTCACCATCGATCTCACCAATTCTCTTTATTTCTTATTTGAAATAATGTTCTGATTTTTTTATTATTTCGTATGGAATATGCATATTTGTGGGCAATTGTTGGATCCATTTTTACTGTGCCCTATCAAAGAATAACACGTCAGCGGTAGAACTGGCCGAAATGATGAGCTCAACCTCTATGCCTGCCCATCGACTCCCTAGATAACTGTTCTCGGGTAGTTAGCAAGATTCCCAAGGCATGAGCGTACTGCGGTAGCGTACCTGTTCCCTATGAGCGCCTCTCGGATGGGATGAGTCGGAGGGAAGGTGTATAAATAGTAAAGAGAAGGTCCACAAGAAAGGAGGCTGAATCTAGATTGGAAGATCGGAAAAGAGAGTCCCAAATTCAGAGGAAAAAGAAGGAGAAGAGGCAATCCAAGTCATAAAAGTCTCACTGGAACCCAACCCACCAAGCGGACTAAGTAGTGAGACTGAATGGAAAGCTGTCAACAATCCCCTTAAGGAACTCCAACCAAGATGAGCTTTCTCTTATTCCCTAGCTCTTTGTTATATTTCACATAGATAGAAAGCTCCAACCCCACTCTCTCAATGGTTCATTTTACCTTACACTTCCCTCCCCCCCCCTTTACAAAATAGCAGACGGGTATCACGATCTTCAGACGAGGTACCTAAACCATAAACCATCACCATCTATCCACCCTCTCGATTATTTGTTCCCGGTATGACATAGTCTAACTTGAGTGCCGGAGATCCTTCGGGAGGGAAATCTGATAGCTTACATACTTGCATCACTATAAGCATCATATTTAGTAGTTTTTGCATCATTTCATCCATATAAGCAGTCCAAAGAGCACACTTTGTTCTGCTCGATACACTTCTCACACCAACCAAGCAGCCTTATGTGCTGAGGAACCTCCTCAATGGTGATTGCACCATGGAGGGACAGCTGTACACTGCGTGTCTTGCTCGATGGCGATTACACCATGGAGGGAGAAAGATATCTCTTGTATTTACACCATTTAGGCTTGCATTTAGTACATGTTTTGGTTCCCTTTTGCATGTTATCCTTGTCTTTTGTCCCATTTTCTTCTCCTTTTAGACTTAGGTTGCATTTATGACATAGTTTGCATTTTCTATGCATTATGGATGTTTTTTAGGTACATATGGAGCCATAAGGAGCATGGAGAAGCTTTGAGGATGATCCATGAAGCTAGCTGGACCAAAAGGAGCAAAAGGGACCAAGGCAGACGATCTCTGCAGAGCCTATCAATCAAGGCACAAGACCTATCAGTCAAGGAGTGACCGATAGGATCCCTATCGACCAGGCCTATCGGTCAGTGAAGTGACTGATAGCAGTGCACCGGTTATATTTCGGTCACCCTATCGGTCATCTTCCAGACCGATAGGATCCCTATCGATCATTCCTATTGGTCACAACTGACCGATAGGAACCCAGTTCGAGCCTTGTTTTTATTACACTTTTTCCATTACTTTAGGGCTTCCTTCTCTTTTGTATAAATACCTTTTTTCTGGGATTTTCGACAAGTCACCTCATAACACTGTTCTTGAGTTTATTTTTTGGGTTTGTAAGATAAATTTCTTGCTTTATTTAATATAAGTTTGTATTTGCCATTAATTTCTCTCTAATCTCTCTTCAAATCATGATTAACATCTTTTCCTTGTGATTTGGTGTTAAACATGAGTATTAGTGAGTAGTTTGGTTAAGGTTATTAGATGTGGTAGATTAAGGGGATTTAGAGATTGATTAAGGTTTGTTTAGTGTTTAATTTCATGGATTCTTCTCTATTAATCTGTTTATAAGATAGATTTGTCTTGATTACACTTATCTAGAATTTAAGCTTTCTCTTATGCCCACCAAGTGTTTGATGAAATGCTGATCTTGTTTGATAGAGGATTTGCTGGCCTTGGCTCAAGAGATTGACTGTTTGAGGAGCATTTTGACTTGAATAGAGATGGTTGCTATTGCTTGCTAGATTTTTTAGCACTAATGACAGTTAAATCTTGCTAAGGTGTTTAGTAAAGGCCTATTTTACAAGAGATTGGACTTAGCTTGCTTGATTGTGAACTCTATGTCTAGGAACCACCATTGCTAGCTTGTTTGCTTGATCAATGCTGTTTGAAACAATCTTAGTTAGTCTCTAGATTCCCCAAGATCAATAACCACATCTAGCAACTTACTTTCTCTTTTATTGAATTTCCAATTTGTTAAGTGCTCTGTTTATTTTGCTATGTTTTACTTCTTGATCATTGCTAAACTGTCTTCTTTTGAATCCTCTTTGGTGATTGGTCATTATATGCTGTTAGATAAGTTGCTTAGGCAACAAAAACTCTTCTTTGCTTTGCTTGACTTATAGATCTCTGCTCACAACTCTTCTGCTTTCAACAGCCCCATTTGGATTGATATAAAACCCTTGCTATACTACAATTGATTAACATAGAGGGGTGGTTGACTTGAGAGTAAAAACCTCTGTGTCAACTTGGCGCCATTGCCATTTGGGTTTTGAGTTTGAACCATTGATCATGCTCACTCAATTCCTCAACTTACAACTCCTAGAAACATTGGAGATGAACCAGGGATTTGCTGAGTTGCATAACAAATTGGACTTTGTTCATGATGAGCTTACCAAGCTTGATGATTGGGATTCAAGGACACAGATCAGAAGAAAATAGAGGAGTTGACATAGCACCATGCTCCCAAGATATTCTCCCTGAAGCATGTAAGCAAAATCCTCAGGAATTCTGCCACTTACTTACTGAAGAGGATGAAGAATTTAATGATGAAGATGCTTCATTGGAAGAACTTGGCATTATGCTTCAAGAGTTGCTGTTACATGTGGACATCTTAAAGGCTAAGTATGGGGGGGAGGTCACCCATTCCAACATTGATGATCAAGAAGCTACAGATACTGTATACAAATTCCTCAAAGGACTGGATGCCAGCTTGAACAGAGAAGATGAGCAAGAAAGAGCAGCACAAGAAGCTGCTGAGAAGGAAGAGGCTGAGAAAGCCTTAGCTGCTCCAAAAGAAGAAGCCAAACCAGAGCTCAGTGAAGCTGACAAAGAACTTGTAGAGGAACACCATGCTTTGATGGTCTTGGCTAGTGAAAATCCTGAAGACTGCAGGGAGCTATATGATCGCCAAGTGGGCAGCTCCTCAAGCAGAAGTGAGAAGGGTAAAGCCCCTGAAGTTCAAGCTTACAAACCAAAAGTCACTTACCCCACAATGCACTTTACAAAAGCTAGGATGGAAGCTTACACAAAGTTCAGGAAAGACATACAAGATTCTGGAATAAAGTTTCCCCATGGAACCACTTTGCTTGAAGTGAATGATCAGATCAGGTTCCTCAAGGAAGTTTTTGACAAGCTGGAAGTAGTGGAGCCAATTCTGGAAAATGTGGGGGCTGATCTGACTAGAAGCAAAGAGCTGAAGACATTGAAAAAGCTTCCCAATCCAGAAAAGTTCCTCACTACTTGTGAACTAGAGATGCTAGTCAATGTTGTGGCCTTGTGTGATTCAGTATCAACAGTGAATGTCATGTCTCTCCACTTGAGACAGACTTTAGGAATCAAGAAACTGAAGCCATGCAGAGCCTCTATCACCTTTGTGGATAACACCTCAACAAGACCTTTGGGCATGGTGAAGGATTTCCCTCTGAAGATTGGGAATTGCTTAGTGCCAACAGATTTTGTGGTTATGGAGAAGACTTATTCAAAAGAGGTGTCACTTCTTCTAGGAACACCATTCTTGGCAACATCAGGAGCTCAGCTGGACTTCAAGAGAGGCTCTGTTATTCTAAAAAATGTTGATGAGTTCAAGGTCAACAAAATTGTCTGTCCCTCCATAGTCTTTTGTGGAATGATCATTGAAGAGAAAAGTGAACAACAACAACTTCCAGAGCATGTGCAGCATACTATGGGCTCCACAAGGAGGATCTTGATGAGTCACACTCTCCGTAAGGAGCCAGATCAGAAGCTGGACACTGGGTTGGAACTTGAAGATGGTTTGAATGAGGTTGAGAGTTTAATCACCAAGGAAGTGAAACCTTCAACCACACCATGTGTCAAAAAGAAGAGGAACAGGAAGTCAGCTAGTGAGAAAAAGAAGCTGATGTCAGTGGGCACATGGGTCTACTAGAAGAAGGAGGCAGGAGCACCAGCTCCATCAACTTCTTCTCACTAGTGAGGTAAACAAAGTCAAGTTTAGTGACTTTTAACAAGCACACTTGGGAGGTAGTCCCATGGTATCCTTTGTATATATTAAGCTTTCTAGTTTATTTTAATGTTCAGTTCATGTGTATAGAAGCAGGAGTTCAGTTTGGGGATTGAAAAAGTGCCTAAGGGACAAAAAATAGGTACATTCTGGCTACTATCGATCACAGTATCGGTCAAGACAAGACCGATACAGACCCTATCGGTAATGCTATCGGTCATGATGTGATTGATAGTAGTAGAGCCAGGATGCTACCAGTCAACCTACCGATCACTTGTGATCAATAGGGAAAGGAGTCTGCTAAGTGATTCCCTATCGGTCTAAGCTATCGGTCATAGACTAATCTATAGAAATGTATCGGTTATTTTTTGGTCACTCTATCGGTCTAGAGAGTGACCGATACAAAACAATCTGATATATTTCGGTCAGTGTATCGATCAAGCTAGAGACCGATAGGATTCACAAGAGGGTATCGGTCAGTGCTATCGATCACTTGTGATCGATAGGCACCCTATCGGTCATTCCTATCGGTCAACTATGACCGATAGCCCGTGAGGTAAGTGATCAAAATTTTTGAAAAATTCCCTCCTTTGGTTTGGAGCCAAGGAGGTTTAAATTCAAATTTTGGCTCCTTCCTGACACTTTGCAGAGCTCCTGAGCACCTTTCATTCTTATCCCCCACCCACTTTTGATTCCTTTGGTTCCCCACTCCTCTCTTTAAAAACTAACAATCTCTTCTCTTCTCTTCACACTTCATTTTACTACTTCTCTCACCAAAATCCGAATTCTTTAGTTCTCTCTCTCTTTTGTTTATCTATTCTAAGTGCTCAGAAGCTTCATTAAGGTTTGCTTTCTCAACTATTCACTTCTTGTTCTTACACTTTGCATGTGCTTAAAATTGTTAAAAATTATGGTTTTAAGAGCAAGTTTTGTTTAGTTTAAGATGTTGTGTTTTGGTTTTGCATGGTGGAAATGTTTAAATTGAGCAAGTTTACTGTTAAAGCTTTGTTTACTTTTCTTTAATCTCAGTTCTTTCTAGTTTGATATCCCTTTGCATGATCATTTTATCTTTTGCTTAGAGCCACCATGCTAGGTTCACATGCATGAATGTCTTATCTTTATGAACTCTAGCATGTTTAAACTGTTAACTTGTGAATTCTTCTTGCTTTGTAGGAGTTTAATCTTGTTTAGTGACTAGATAAACTTCTTTTAGCTTAGAGAAATTCATTTTAAAGCTTTCAGTTATTAGTTTCTCAAACTTTTATTCTTGTACTTATAGTATCTTCAAGCTTTGATTTTGTAGGTACCATGGGTAAAACAAGAGCAGCTGCTGGAAGCAAGGGAAAGGCACATCAGGAGGAAGCGCCCACTTCTCCTAGAGCAAGAAGGGATAAAGGAAAGGGTGCTGCTGCTGAACACTCATCAAAGGCTGCTGGAAAGATACCAGTTGGAGACAAGGGAGCCAAGCAGAAAGGAAAAGGAAAAACTGTGGAGGAGGAAGTCCCACACCATGAGCCAAGTGCTAGGGAGCTCATGGAAGCTTTCAACCAGTGCAACTTTAAGCCAACCAGATACCCTTGTGCCAACACAATGAAAGCACTTGGGATCTACATGGACTGCAAGTGCATCTTTGAGCACATGGGGCTTGGCGAATTGATGTCAAAGCCACTTCCCTCCTAGCAGCAGCTCACTTATCAATTCCTCTCTACTCTCAAGGTGGTTGGATATGATGAAAGTGTGCTCCCAAATAAACATGGATGGATCTCCTTCAAGCTTGGGAGGCAAAGGTTCACAGCAACTTTCCTTGACCTCTCTCGAGAGCTTGGGCTGATGTCTTATGCACAAAGAAGGAACAAGTTCTCAATCACTCAAAAGCAGCACACAAAGCTATGGAGGATGATTGGAGCTGGAGAATTCATAGCTGGCACCACAAGGAACCAACACATGAAGCATCCTGCAGTGGGATATGCTCACAAGGCGTTTGCAAACACTTTCTTTGCAAGGAAGGAGACAACAAACCTCACTGGCAAAGAGAGAGACTTCATCTACACTGGAATGTTTGCACTTGTGGATACCAGCGACAATGGGACACCTATAGGCCCACCAAGCAGATACCCATGCTTTGTGAGATTGCTGATGGAGCAGCTGCTGACATATTAGAGCTGGGCTTTAAACAAGGGGGAAAGGGAGAAGAATCCACAGCTTCACATTGGAGGAATTATGACTGCTGTTCTAATAGCCAGTGGTGTGGACTTTGAAGAACATGTTGATGATGCTCTGGGTCCTTTATGGGTAGATATGGACTACCTTAGGAGAAGCCATTACATTGAGAAGAGTATTCAAGACAAGCATGTCTACAAGTTCCTCAATGAACTCCAAGAGCCAGCAAGAGTCCTTCTCCCTAATCCAAGGCTTACCTCCTTCACCACAAGGAGCAACATCAGTTTCAATCCAGGTGATGATCAGCTCTACCAAGGTGGCCCTGTCCCTGAAGAAAGAGAAGAAGCTAGTGAGGAAGAAGAACAAGAAGAGGTTGAAGAAGAAGTAAGAGAAGAGAGAAGAGAAGACGGTGAAGAAGAAGTCCATGAAGATGCTACTGCTGGCGCTGAAAGCCAAGGGGAAACACAAGAAAAAGAAGATGAGCTTGATGAAGAAGAAGTGCTGAACTACAGCTCAAAGCAGTTCCACTTTAAACCTTATGGAGGCCCAAGCCAAGAGAGTTAGGTGAAAATGGTTAAAGGGAAGTTCAGGAAGAACAAAGCTACATCAGCAGGAGCTTCCCATCAGAGCCGCACTCATAATCACACTTCTCATCAAAAAGAGTCTATGCCACAAGCTGACCCAACTGAAGAAGAGAAGGCTCTTTGGAACCCCCATGGAAGACATTTCTTTCATGCACAGCCAAGTGATCAATGGGGGACATGGGCACAACCAAGGGCTTCATCATATGAGCCAAGGTCCCATATTCCATCAGCATGGGAAGAGGCAACTCCCATCCCTTCTGAGGTTCAACAAACATGGCAATGGGGTCACCAAGGTACTTCTTCTTAAGCTGAGCAGTTATGGTCAAGCTGGGTTCCCCCACCACAAGAAGCAGCGCCATCTTCAAAGACTTATGAGAAGAGGAACAAGAGGAGAGCTAGCAAGTCTTCTCAGACATCTGGATCCTCCCACCACTCCAATTATTAAACAAGGTACCACATCCTATCCATTGTCTATACCATTGCATTTTTATTCAATTATGTATTATATTTTGTTGCTTCTCTCTCTCATTGCTTTCATTACACAAGTGACTGTGTAATTTAAGTGTGGGGAAGAGATTTGGGGTTTGACTTTGTGTTTTGTTTTCTTAGTTTTTCATTTTCTTTCACTTTGAGTCACATGCATATCATGCATTCATCTAAGGCATAAAAAAACACAAAAAATTTGCAAAACAAAAAAAAAGCATATAGTTGCATTTCATTCTTATAGGATTGAGTCTAGTGTTGACATATAGGTTGCATTGCATTTGCATAGGGCATAATGATGAAATTTCCTTGTAAAGTGCTTAGAGTTTAGAGATGATTTCAGAGTGATTAGTTGTTTGATGCATCATAAGATAGCTAGAGGTTAAGACTGAACCATGCTTGGAATGCTAATTTTGATTATCTCATCTCATACTGAAAGCACTTGTTCTCTGAAAATCAACTCTATCAACTTGAACTTTAATTTGGACTTTTAATTATCATGTCTTATGCATTGAAAAGTGAATTCATGGCTACCATATACATACTTGGATCATATTTTTCCTTTCTACCACTCTTGTTGATCCAAATAGCCGATCCTCATACTTATGGGACAGTTAATCCACTCCCTTAACCAAAACCTTCTTTTTAGCCTAAACACTATCTTGAGAGCTGTGAGGCCTTTGCATATCATTTTCGATTTTGTCTTGGCAAAAAGTGTTAGGAATAAGGCAGGCAATAAGAAGCTCTCTTATAGATATCAACTTGCATCTTGAGCTTGATTCTAGGATAGGAGTTTTGGGTTAAAAGGGTAGTGTTAAGTGGTTTGAACTTCATGTGTATATGTTTTGAAAGAAAAGGAAAAGGTTTGAAATGGTAGAAAAAGGGAAACAGTCTAGAGTTGTGGTTAAGTAAAGGGAAGTAAAAGCTCTAAGTGTAAAGAAGAAAGACGCCAGCAACAAAGCTTAGAAAGGTCAAAAGAAGAAAAATCAGACCAAGAACAATCCACTAAAGGTGATGAAGGTGCCAATGCAACAAAGAAGAGCAAGTCCCAACCAAAAAGAAGCAGCCACACAAGCAAAAAGAAGAAGTTTTCCCAGCCATGAAGAAGGGTAAAGGGTAGAGTTTAGGAAAAAGGTAGACTTAGGAGTTCACTTTTGGGTTTAGGAGTACTTAGGATTCATCTTTGGGTAGAAGAGAGCTTTGAATTGCATGCATAAGTGTGCTTTTACCTTTAGCCTTTTGCCTAAGATGGAATCTTTTTCATTGAGTTATCCCTTGTGTTTGAAAACTTTTTTGCTAAAATGAGATCATTTTTATCACATAACCTTACCCTTTGAACCAAATGTCTTCACTTGATTTGCATAAGCATGATTCATGTTCTGAGCTTAATTGAATGTTAAAGAGTTGGTTGATTTGAGCATTTGCCTAAGTTGAGATTTGAGGTCATTTTGAAACATGATGAGCATGGCTAGGTTCTTTAAAGTATGGCTGATTATGTTTGCATTCTACAACTAGGAACTTAAGCATTGATACCATCTTTTAACCTTTGCACTTTTGGATTTAATGCCCACCTTCAAACCCTCACTCTCTCATTTGTTCTTATTTGCTTGAGGACAAGCAAACTGCAAGTATGGGGGGGGGGGTGTTGATATCTCTTGTATTTACACCATTTTGGCTTGCATTTAGTACATGTTTTGGTTCTCTTTTGCATGTTTTCCTTGTCTTTTGTCCCATTTTCTTCTCCATTTAGACTTAGGTTGCATTTAGGACATAGTTTGCATTTTCTATGCATTATGGATGTTTTTAAGTACCTATGGAGCCATAAAGAGCATGTAGAAGCTTTGAGGATGATCCAGGAAGCTAGCTGGACCAAGAGGAGCAAGAGGGACCAAGGCAGACGATCTCTGCAGAGCCTATCGATCAAGGCACAAGACCTATCGGTCAAGGAGTGACCGATAGGATCCCTAACGACAAGGCCTATCGGTCAGTGAAGTGACCGATAGCAGTGCACCAGTTATATTTCGGTCACCCTATCGGTCATCTTCCAGACCGATATGATCCCTATCGATCATTCCTATCGGTCACAACTGACCGATAGGAACCCAGTCTGAGCCTTGTTTTTATTACACTTTTGCCATTACTTTAAGGCTTCCTTCTCTTTTGTATAAATACCCTTTTTCTGGGACTTTTGACAAGTCATCTCATAACATTGTTCTTGAGTTTATTTTCTGGGTTTGTAAGATAAATTTCTAGTTTTATTTAATATAAGTTTGTATTTGCCATTAATTTCTCTCTAATCTCTCTTCTAATCATGATTAACATCTTTTCTTCTTGTGATTTGGTGTTAAACATGACTATTAGTGAGTAGTTTGCTTAGGGTTCTTAGATGTGGTAGATTAAAGGGATTTAGGAATTAATTAAGATTTGTTTAGTGTTTAATTTCATGGGTTCCTCTCTATTAATCAGTTTATGATATATCATGGTCTTTATAGTTTTTAACCATAGTATAAGCCCATTTTATTGAGTCTTTTTTGTCTTTTTAGAATCCTAGTAGAGTCTTTGCAGGTTATAGCATGTCTGGAGCATAATTGGAGATATTGAAGCTTTTTGGATCATTGCAAGTTGAAGCTACAAAATGTCTAGCTCGGAGAAGAAAGTATGCGTTTTGGTGACGCTCGTCACCCAGAAAGGAAGGGGTCATGGCTGTTTTCTAAAAGATGGAGGATTAATTGCAGTTTTGGCCCAGAAGTTCCAGTATTTAAAAAAAGATCCCAGATCGTGTTTTGGCTTGTATATATTAGGATTTTTGCCTATTGTTATCAAAAGAGACAGATCTTAGATCTTGTATCTTATTATTCTAGAGAGCTTTAGAGAAAGATTTGTAGCAGAGCTTTTCCTTCAGAGCAGATTTCGAACTTTTTTATTTCTACTTCTTATTTCTTTTATGCAATCTATTCTTTTATGCAATATATTTTCTATAAGTTTAGAAATTCTACAAACTCTTCTTCAACCTTTGAAAAGCCCTAACTTAACTAACAAACTACTCAAACATGGTGAATGATTGCATTCATATCGATTTCTTAGACACATCAACTGGATTTCGAAACCCTAGGTTGTTTGATAGATGTGAGAGCATTATTAATCACCTGAACTAGTATTAGATGAGCAAAACCCCCTAGTGCAAAGAGATTTGGCTTAGGAGTTTTGTGACCAATTGAACCTGATCATTACTGCATGTTTAGGTTGTTAGGGTTTGCAAAGAGATTTGAAACTCTGTGATTTATGCATAGTTAACTTCTGCAATGAGAATTGATTAGTTATACCTTTGCGATTCATGTTCAAGACGGTTTTAATTCATTCCTGATTGCATGCATTCTACACTCTCGGATTCAACCTGTGAATTGTCCTGACTTAGCGCCTTTAGCTTTCTGAACTTTAAGAACAATCATAAAATGCCCACTTACATTTATTTTACTGTTTCGCATTACATTCATTACTTACTGCTTAGCTAATCTGAACCTACATTCGATAGTGTAGTTTACATACTCCTTTGGAATTCGATACCCCTTGTACTACAACTGATTTACTGTGCACTTACAGTAGTTTTATTTGGGTAAAACCTTAGCCTTATCAAGTTTTTGGCGCCGTTGCCAGGGAGTAATAGCTGCCTATCGATTTTTAGTTTTAGGATTTTGTCTAAGTTTTAATTTCTTTACTGACTTTTAGTTTCTTTTCTTTGTGCTGGTTTCAGGTGTATGCCTAATCGCAGTACCAGAAGCAACAAGGAGAAGGAGCTTGTGACTTTGAGCATCGACGAACTCTCTAAGTTGGAGAGAACTAACAGAAGAGCTAAGAAGCAATCTACAATGGTCGCTCCACTTATCTTGGTTGAAGATGCAGAAGGTCACTTGGTTGACAGAGAAGGAAACAGGAGGAACGAAGAGGGGCAGAGGATTGATCAAAAGGGGAATGTCAATGTTGAACAGCAGGTTCAACAAGTGGATGAGAACGTTGGAGTCCCTGTTGCTGCCAATAACGCTGCTGGGCATTTTGTTCAGAGGACTCTAGGTGACCACAATAGACCTGATCAGTTCTATGCCAACAGAGCTGCAATCCGCCCTCCTTCCTTCCAGAGGAACGATTTTGAGCTTAAACCTGTTTATTATCAGCTGGTTGGTCAGCATCCATTACATGGCTTACCTCATGAGCATCCTATGGATCACATTGAGAGGTTTGAGGACTTAGCTTCAAGTGTCCAAGCTAATGGTGTTACCAATGACTTCCTGTTTTGCAAGATTTTCTCTTACTCTCTTGGAGGAGAGGCTGCATATTGGCTGAAGCAGCTGGAGCCTGGTTCATTAACTACTTGGGAGGACACCAAGAATGCCTTTCTGAATAATTTATATGATGATGCCAGATCAGAAGACATGAGGACGAAAATTGCATCCTTTACACAAGGTCCTACTGAAGCTATTAAGGCTTCTTGGATAAGATTCAAGTCTTATCAAAGGGACTGTCCTCATCATGGTTTCAGTCAGGTGCAACTACTTGGGATCTTCTTCAGAGGCATTGACTAGAAATACCAGATGGCGCTGGATGCAGCTAGTGCTGGAAACTTCAACACCAACAGACCAGAAGAAGCAATCAGGTTGATTGAGAACTTGGTCTGCAGCAACAGCACCAAGAATGCAGATTTTCAGAGGATGAAACAAGTTGGTTTGGATGATGGGAATCAGATTGCTGAAGTTAAGGCTAAGCTGGACAGTATGCACAGCCTTTTGGTGGGAAAGAAATCAGTCCAATTTGCTGCAGAGGTGGACACTTTCGAAAATTCTGAAGAGTTGAAGCAAAAGGATGTTAACTTCATCAATGGAGGTTTTCAGAACCAAAGGTTTGGGAATCAACAGTAAAACAGAGGTTACAATGGCAACAATCAGAAGAACACCTTCCCAGGAAACCAGAATACAACTGGTTATACTCCAATGCCACAGTTCCAGAAGACTGAAGTTGAGAAACCTTATCAAAACAGCAGGAATTATAGTTCTTCTTCCTACCAAACTGCACCTCCACAAGACACTAAGATGGAAGCTATGCTGGAGCAGATACTTGAAGGACAGCAGAAGATGACAGTGAACTTCAATGGCAAGCTAGACTCGTTGTACCAAGACCTGAATGGAAAAATTAAGAGTCTGAACTCTCACATGAAGAAGCTTGATGTGCAGGTTGCTCAAACTGCAGGAGCTGTTCAAAGGCAAGAAGGATTTCTTCCTGGAAGGACTGACATCAATCCCAAGCACCAGGTTAATGCCATCACAGTCAGGAATGAAAAGGAGCTTAAAACAGTGCAGAAAAAGAGGTTGAGTGCAGAACAGATCGTGCAACTGATGGAGTCTGAAGATGAAAATTTTGCAGTCTCAGAGGTGAGTGACGACCGTCACCAAGGAGGAGTGACTCTCGTCATCAACTTACAAGGGAATCGGGGGCTGTCACAAGTGAGTGACGAGCGTCACCCCCCTGGTGACGGTCGTCACCCACCCCAGAACGAAGCTGCTTCGCCTGTAACTGCAAATAATGGCCAAGAGCAAGCGTATAAACCCAAGATACCATTCCCCAAGCATCCTAGGAAGTCTAAACAAGAGATAGAAGAAGCCAGATGCAAAGCTATGATAGATAAGCTGATGGTTGAGATGCCTCTTGAAGATGCAGTCAAGCTTTCACCAGCTCTAAGAAGGTATGTAAAGAGGATGGTGGTGAATGGTGTAAGTCCTGAGAAAGGAGCATTGCTTACCAGAGACATCAGTGCAATCCTCTTGAGTACAGTTCCAAAGAAGAAGAAGAAGGTGCCTGTTTCTGAACAAGTCAATGCCATCATTCAAAGCAGAGTTCCAGAGAAGCTATCAGATCCAGGGACCTTTGTTCTTGATTGCTCAATCTCTGCAGGACGTTTTCCCCACTCTCTATGTGATCTAGGGTCAAGTATTAACTTGATGTCTTTCTCTGTTGCTGCTAGACTTGGAATGACTGATTTCAAGCCAGCTGGGATCTCTCTCATCCTAGCTGATCGATCCATAAGAAGTCCAGAAGGCGTCTTAGAGAATGTTCCAGTTAACATTGAAGGCTGCATAACTCCTACAGATTTTGTGGTTCTAAAATATGCTGAAGAACCTAAAGATCCTCTTATTCTGGGGAGATCATTTTTGGCTACTGCTGGAGCCATCATTGATGTGAGAAAGGGGAACATTGAGCTTGATCTTGGTGATGTTGTCATGAACTTTGACATGGATAAGTTAAGAGGGAGTTTTACCATTGATGGTCAGACCTTTTCTGTAAGGACTTCCAGAGATGAAGAGAATGCCATGGAACATTCAGAAGACATTACTGCTGGCTATGTCACTGAATCTGATACAAGTGGGCAAGTGAACAAGATGGCTGTTCAAAAGGCAATATCTGCAACTTCTGCCAAAGCTGTTGAGTTTGAGGATTGCAGTGAGGATCATATCTTCATGACTAGGCTTGAAGAAGAGGTTCTCATCAATGCCAAGTTGCTGGAGGAAGACGTGTTTGTGATGGAGGCAAGACTTGCAGAGCTGAATTGCAAAAAAGTTGCAGAAACTCGAACTGCAAGGTCAGTGACGACCGTCACTGACCTGGTGACGCTCGTCACCAACCTGGACACAAATTATCGACATGATCTTGCAGCTAAAAGTCCATCTGACGCTGCCAAACCGGAAATTCGACATTCCACAACCCAGAAACCTGCAATTAAGCAAAGGTATGCACTTCCTGGAACCAATTCCAAACCTCCTAATCTCATCAATAAGAACTTAAATTGTGCAAAAGATGCTACAAACTTATGCAAGCAACGAGATTCTCGTGGAAAGCTTGGTGTTTCTTTTGATGATTTTGTAGGAAAAAGAAGTCTGCCACCCACAGTCACAACCCGCCCTACTGATGTACCTCACTTCCTTGGAAGAGTTCATGCATCTACTGCTTATAAACCACCATGGATGAGAAGACATTCTCCTCCAAGGTATTCAATGCCACCTTCTGCCCCACCAGCTGTCTGAGCAGCATTCAAAGTCGAGCTAATGACTTTAAACAAGCGCTTAGTGGAAGGCAACCCACTGGTAAGTTATCTAGCTATCATACTCTAGTCTATTTTCGTTTTCTAACATAAAAAAAAAGAAAAAAAAAAAGAGAGTCAGTTTGTTCAGTTTGCTTTGAGGATGTCTTGTTAACTTGTTCAACCATAAATTATGCTTTGTTTGGATATTTTTGATGTGTTTTGAGTGCTCCAACAGTCTAACTTTGGAGTACATATGATAACACAATGTTTAAGCATCCAACTTGATGATTCTGAAGTATCAGACGTGGTGACGCTCGTCACCCGTCCCTTAGAGTCCTAGTAGAGTCTTTGCAGGTTATAGCATGTCTGGAGCATAATTGGAGATATTGAAGCTTTTTGGAGCATTGCAAGTTGAAGCTACGAAGTGTCTAGCTCGGAGAAGAAAGTATGCATTTTGGTGACGCTCGTCACCACTTTTGGTGACGCTCGTCACCCAGAAAGGAAGGGGTCGTGGCTGTTTTCTAAAAGATGGAGGATTAATTGCAGTTTTGGCCCAGATGTTCCAAAATTTGAAAAAAAGCCCCAGATCGTGTTTTGGCTTGTATATATTAGGATTTTTGCCTATTGTTATAAAAAGAGACAGATCTTAGATCTTGTATCTTATTATTCTAGAGAGCTTTAGAGAGAGGTTTGTAGCAGAGCTTTTGGAGAGACAAATCAAACTCCTTCAGAGCAGATTTCGAACTCTTTTATTTCTACTTCTTATTTCTTTTATGCAATCTATTCTTTTATGCAATCTATTTTCTATAAGTTTAGCGATTCTACAAACTCTTCTTCAACCTTTGAAAAGCCCTAACTTAACTAACCAACTACTCAGACATGGTGAATGATTGCATTCATATCGATTTCTTAGACACATCATCTGGATTTCGAAACCCTAGGTTGTTTGATAGATGTGAGAGCATTATTAATCACCTGAACTAGTATTAGATGAGCAAAACGCCCTAGTGCAAAGAGATTTGGCCTAGGAGTTTTGTGAACAATTGAACCTGATCATTACTGCATGTTTAGGTTGTTATGATTTGCAAAGAGATTTGAAACTCTGTGATTTAGGCATAGTTAACTTCTTCAGTGAGAATTGATTAGTTATACCTTTGCGATTCATGTTCAAGATGGTGTTAATTCATTCCTGATTGCATGCATTCTACACTCTCGGATTCAACCTGCGAATTGTCCTGACTTAGCGCCTTTAGCTTTCTGAACTTTAAGAACAAGCATAAAACGCCAACTTACATATATTTTACTGTTTCGCATTACATTCATTACTTACTGCTTAGCTTAATCTGAACCTACATTCGATAGTGTAGTTTACATACTCCTTTGGGATTCGATACCCCTTGTACTACAACTGCTTTGATGTGCACTTGCAGTGTTTTTATTTGGGTAAAACCTGAGCCCTATCAAGTTTTTGGCGCCGTTGTCGGGGAGTAATAGCTGCCTATCGATTTTTAGTTTTAGGATTTTGTCTAAGTTTTAATTTGTTTACTGACTTTTAGTTTCTTTTCTTTGTGCTGGTTTCAGGTGTGTGCCTAATCGTAGTCCCAGAAGCAACAAGGAGAAAGAGCTTGTGACTTTGAGCATCGACGAACTCGCTAAGTTGGAGAGAACAAACAGAAAAGCTAAGAAGCAATCTACAATGGTCGCTCCACTTATCTTGGTTGAAGATGCAGAATGTCACTTGGTTGACAGAGAAAGAAACAGGAAGAATGAAGAGGGGCAGAGGATTGATCAAGAGGGGAATGTCATTGTTGAACAGCAGGTCCAACAAGTGGATGAGAACGTTTGAGTCCCTGTTGCTGCCAATAACGCTGCTGGGCGTTTTGTTCAGAGGACTCTAGGTGACCACAACAGACCTGATCAGTTCTATGCCAACAGAGCTGCAATCCGCCCTCCTTCCTTCCAGAGGAACGATTTTGAGCTTAAACCTGTCTATTATCAGCTGGTTGGCCAGCATCCATTCCATGGCTTACCTCATGAGCATCCTATGGATCACATTGAGAGGTTTGAGGACTTAGCTTCAAGTGTCAAAGCTAATGGTGTCACCAATGACTTCCTGTTTTGCAAGCTTTTCTCTTACTCTCTTGGAGGAGAGGCTGCATATTGGCTGAAGCAGCTGGATCCTGGTTCATTAACTACTTGGGAGGACACCAAGAATGTCTTTCTGAATAATTTCTATGATGATGCCAGATCAGAATACATGAGGACGAAAATTGCATCCTTTACCCAAGGTCCTACTGAAGCTTTTAAGGCTTCTTGGATAAGATTCAAATCTTATCAAAGGGACTGTCCTCATCATGGTTTCAGTCAGGTGCAACTACTTGGGATCTTCTTCAGAGGCATTGACTGGAAATACCAGATGGCGCTGGATGCAGCTAGTGCTGGAAACTTCAACACCAACAGACCAGAAGAAGCAATCAGGTTGATTGAGAACTTGGTCTGCAGCAACAGCACCAAGAATGCAGATTTTCAGAGGATGAAACAAGTTGGTTTGGATGATGGGAATCAGATTACTGAAGTTAAGGCTAAGCTGGACAGTATGCACAGCCTTTTGGTGGGAAAGAAATCAGTCCAATTTGCTGCAGAGGTGGACACTTTCGAAAATTCTGAAGAGTTTGAGCAAAAGGATGTTAACTTCATCAATGGAGGTTTTCAGAACCAAAGGTTTGGGAATCAACAGTGGAACAGAGGTTACAATGGCAACAATCAGAAGAACACCTTCTTAGGAAATCAGAATGCTACTGGTTATACTCCAATGCCACAGTTATAGAAGACTGAAGTTGAGAAACCTTACCATAACAGCAGGAATTATGGTTCTTCTTCCTACCAAACTGCACCTCCACAAGACACTAAGATGGAAGCTATACTGGAGCAGATACTTTAAGGACAGCAGAAGATGACAGTGAACTTCAATGGCAAGCTAGATTCGTTGTACCAAGACCTGAATGGAAAAATTGAGAGTCTGAACTCTCACATGAAGAAGCTTGATGTGCAGGTTGCTCAAACTGCAGGAGCTGTTCAAAGGCAAGAAGGATTCCTTCCTGGAAGGACTGACATCAATCCCAAGCACCAGGTTAATGCCATCACAGTCAGGAATGAAAAGGAGCTTAAAACAGTGCAGAAAAAGAGGTTGAGTGCAGAACAGATCGTGCAACTGATGGAGTCTGAAGATGAAAATTTTGCAGTCTCAGAGGTGAGTGACATGCGTCACCAAGGAGGAGTGACGCACGTCACCAACTTACAAGGGAATCGGGGGCTGTCACAAGTGAGTGACGAGCGTCACCCCCCTGGTGACGGTCGTCACCCACCCCAGAACGAAGCTGCTTCGCCTGTAACTGCAAATAATGGCCAAGAGCAAGCGTATAAACCCAAGATACCATTCCCCAAGCATCCTAGGAAGTCTAAACAAGATATAGAAGAAGCCAGATGCAAAGCTATGATAGATAAGCTGATGGTTGAGATGCCTCTTGTAGATGCAGTCAAGCTTTCACCAGCTCTAAGAAGGTATGTAAAGAGGATGGTGGTGAATGGTGTAAGTCCTGAGAAAGGAGCATTGCTTACCAGAGACATCAGTGCAATCCTCTTGAGTACAGTTCCAAAGAAGAAGAAGAAGGTGCCTGTTTCTGAACAAGTCAATGCCATCATTCAAAGCAGAGTTCCAGAGAAGCTATCAGATCCAGGGACCTTTGTTCTTGATTGCTCAATCTCTGCAGGACGTTTTCCCCACTCTCTATGTGATCTAGGGTCAAGTATTAACTTGATGTCTTTCTCTGTTGCTGCTAGACTTGGAATGACTGATTTCAAGCCAGCTGGGATCTCTCTCATCCTAGCTGATCGATCCATAAGAAGTCCAGAAGGCGTCTTAGAGAATGTTCCAGTTAACATTGAAGGCTGCATAACTCCTACAGATTTTGTGGTTCTAAAATATGCTGAAGAACCTAAAGATCCTCTTATTCTGGGGAGATCATTTTTGGCTACTGCTGGAGCCATCATTGATGTGAGAAAGGGGAACATTGAGCTTGATCTTGGTGATGTTGTCATGAACTTTGACATGGATAAGTTAAGAGGGAGTTTTACCATTGATGGTCAGACTTTTTCTGTAAGGACTTCCAGAGATGAAGAGAATGTCATGGAACATTCATAAGACATTACTGCTAGCTATGTCACTGAATCTGATACAAGTGGACAAGTGAACAAGATGGCTGTTCAATAGGCAATATCTGAAACTTCTGCCAAAGCTGTTGGGTTTGAGGATTGCGGTGAGGATCATATCTTTATGACTAGGCTTGAAGAAGAGGTTCTCATCAATGCCAAGTTGCTGGAAGAAGACGTGTTTGTGACGGAGGCAAGACTTGCATAGCTGAATTGCAAAAAAGTTGCAGAAACTCGAACTGCAAGGTCAGTGACGACCTGGTGATGCTCGTCACCAACCTGGACACAAAGGATCGACATGATCTTACAGCTAAAAGTCCATCTGACGTTGCCAAACCGGAAATTCAACATTCCACAACCCAGAAACCTGCAACTAAGCAAAGGTATGCACTTCCTGGAACCAATTCCAAACCTCCTAATCTCATCAATAAGAACTTAAAAGGTGCAAAAGATGCTTCACACTTATGCAAGCAATGAGATTCTCGTGGAAAGCTTGGTGTTTCTTTTGATGATTTTGCAGGAAAAAGAAGTCTTCCACCCACAGTCACAACCCGCCCTACTGATGTACCTCACTTCCTTGGAAGAGTTCATGCATCTACTGCTTATAAACCACCATGGATGAGGAGACATTCTCCTCCAAGGTATTCAATGCCACCTTCTGCCCCACCAGCTGTCTGAGCAGCATTCAAAGTCGAGCTAATGACTTTAAACAAGCGCTTAGTGGGAGGCAACCCACTGGTAAGTTATCTAGCTATCATACTCTAGTCTATTTTTGTTTTCTAACATAAAAAAAAAGAAAAAAAAAAGAGAGTCAGTTTGTTCAGTTTGCTTTGAGGATGTCTTGTTAACTTGTTCAACAATGGATTATGCTTTGTTTGGATGTTTTTGATGTGTTTTGAGTGCTCCAACAGTCTAACTTCGGAGTACATATGAGAACACAACGTTTAAGCATCCAACTTGATGATTCTGAAGTATCAGACTTGGTGACTCTCGTCACCCGTCCCTTTGCGAGGTACCACTTTTCTGACATGGTTTTACATGTTCTCATGCTTCATTTTGACCAACTCTTGGCTTAATAACACTGGGAACAGTGTTGTTTAAGTCTGGGGGAGGTGGTTACTGAAGTTGTGTGCTTTGTGTCATGTTTATAGAGTCGTAAAGTTGAGTTAAAAACCTGCTTTTATATAGTCAAAATTTTGAAACTGTCAGTTTTTCTTGGAACTAACCATAGGACGTTTTTGCTTATAAGAACCATTGCCACAGTAGTTGATTACAAGTCTTACTAAGTTGAAAGTCATAGGTAGATCAGTCTAGCAATGAAGGTTTAGGTTCTTAGAGAATCTGGAAAATTTGCTGTTAGCTCCACCTTAATGAACTTTAAACTTCTTGTCTTGGGGCTTGATTCTTATTGATCTTGATTCTCTCTTTCAGCACTGACATTAAGGTTAAGATACAGTCTCTCTTTGATCTTCCCTGATGTAGTTTTAAAAAGTTTAAGTCCAAAGAATGGTGCATTCATGACCCTGTCTCCTCACAAGGAACAACAGTAATGAACACACTCAAGAACCTGTCTCCTCACAAGGAACACAAGAATTGAGTAGCACCATATCTTAGACTGTAAAAGTTGAGAAAAAGAAGTGAAAAAATATTGAAACTATCCAAAGGCAAAGATCAAGGGAAGAGAAAATAGGAGAGCTGTGTTGAGATTGATTTGTTCAGTTGTTTAGGAAGGGAAAAGAATCTATAAGTGATTAGGATGATAAAACCTTGATGAGATATCACATTTAGATAGATATAAGGAGTTAGTAGCAGAGATTTCGGATTACTTGAAGGGATTTGGATTGGATTTGAAAGATTTGCTAAGCTTGTGATGATTAGACTGAAATTTGATCTTGTGTTGACTATGTAGTATGCGGGGTTCAAAAGTTCTAACTAGTGTGGTGTTCCTGATGTCTGACTGACTGTTTCTTGTTTTCTCACTTGCATAGCTGAATTGCAAAAAAGTTGCAGAAACTCGAACTGCAAGGTCAGTGACGACCTGGTGATGCTCGTCACCAACCTGGACACAAAGGATCGACATGATCTTACAGCTAAAAGTCCATCTGACGTTGCCAAACCGGAAATTCAACATTCCACAACCCAGAAACCTGCAACTAAGCAAAGGTATGCACTTCCTGGAACCAATTCCAAACCTCCTAATCTCATCAATAAGAACTTAAAAGGTGCAAAAGATACTTCACACTTATGCAAGCAATGAGATTCTTGTGGAAAGCTTGGTGTTTCTTTTGATGATTTTGCAGGAAAAAAAAGTCTTCCACCCACAGTCACAACCCGCCCTACTGATGTACCTCACTTCCTTGGAAGAGTTCATGCATCTACTGCTTATAAACCACCATGGATGAGGAGACATTCTCCTCCAAGGTATTCAATGCCACCTTCTGCCCCACCAGCTATCTGAGCAGCATTCAAAGTCGAGCTAATGACTTTAAACAAGCGCTTAGTGGGAGGCAACCCACTGGTAAGTTATCTAGCTATCATACTCTAGTCTATTTTTGTTTTCTAACATAAAAAAAAAAGAAAAAAAAAGAGAGTCAGTTTGTTCAGTTTGCTTTGAGGATGTCTTGTTAACTTGTTCAACAATGGATTATGCTTTGTTTGGATGTTTTTGATGTGTTTTGAGTGCTCCAACAGTCTAACTTCGGAGTACATATGATAACACAACGTTTAAGCATCCAACTTGATGATTCTGAAGTATCAGACTTGGTGACGCTCGTCACCCGTCCCTTCGCGAGGTACCACTTTTCTGACATGGTTTTACATGTTCTCATGCTTCATTTTGACCAACTCTTGGCTTAATAACACTGGGAACAGTGTTGTTTAAGTCTGGGGGAGGTGGTTACTGAAGTTGTGTGCTTTGTGTCATGTTTATAGAGTCGTAAAGTTGAGTTAAAAACCTGCTTTTATATAGTCAAAATTTTGAAACTGTCAGTTTTTCTTGGAACTAACCATAGGACGTTTTTGCTTATAAGAACCATTGCCACAGTAGTTGATTACAAGTCTTACTAAGTTGAAAGTCATAGGTAGATCAGTCTAGCAATGAAGGTTTAGGTTCTTAGAGAATCTGGAAAATTTGCTGTTAGCTCCACCTTAATGAACTTTAAACTTCTTGTCTTGGGGCTTGATTCTTATTGATCTTGATTCTCTCTTTAAGCACTGACAATAAGGTTAAAATACAATCTCTCTTTGATCTTCCCTGATGTAGTTTTAAAAAAAAAGAAATTAAGTCCAAAGAATGGTGCATTCATGACCCTGTCTCCTCACAAGGAACAACAGTAATGAACACACTCAAGAACCTGTCTCCTCACAAGGAACACAAGAATTGAGTAGCACCATATCTTAGACTGTAAAAGTTGAGAAAAAGAAGTGAAAAAATATTGAAACTATCCAAAGGCAAAGATCAAGGGAAGAGAAAATAGGAGAGCTGTGTTGAGATTGATTTGTTCAGTTGTTTAGGAAGGGAAAAGAATCTATAAGTGATTAGGATGATAAAACCTTGATGAGATATCACATTTAGATAGATATAAGGAGTTAGCAGCAGAGATTTCGGATTACTTGAAGGGATTTGGATTGGATTTGAAAGATTTGCTAAGCTTGTGATGATTAGACTGAAATTTGATCTTGTGTTGACTATGTAGTATGCGGGGTTCAAAAGTTCTAACTAGTGTGGTGTTCCTGATGTCTGACTGACTGTTTCTTGTTTTCAAACCTCGACCCTGCTCTCCGTCTGATGTTTGCTTGAGGGCAAGCAAAAGCTAAGTCTGGGGGAGTTGATATATCATGGTCTTTATGGTTTTTAACCATGGTATAAGTCTTTTTTATTGAGTCTTTTTGGTCTTTTTAGAGTCCTAGTAGAGTCTTTGCAGGTTATAGCATGTCTGGAGCATAATTGGAGATAGTGAAGCTTTTTGGAGCATTGCAAGTTGAAGCTACGAAGTGTCTAGCTCGGAGAAGAAAGTATGCGTTTTGGTGACGCTCGTCACCCAGAAAGAAAGGAGTCGTGGCTGTTTTCTATAAGATGGAGGATTAATTGCAGTTTTGGCCCAGAAGTTCCAGTATTTTCAAAAAGGCTCCAGATCGTGTTTTGGCTTGTATATATTAGGTTTTTGGCTATTGTTATCAAAAGAGACAGATCTTAGATCTTGTATCTTATTATTCTAGAGAGCTTTAGAAAGTGATTTGTAGCAGAGCTTTTGGAGAGACAAATCAAACTCCTTCAGAGTAAATTTCGAACTCCTTTATTTCTATTTCTTATTTCTTTTATGCAATCTGTTCTTTTCATGATGTTTGTTTCATTCACCATGTCTGAGTAGTTTGTTAGTTAAGTTAGGGCTTTTCAAAGGTTGACGAAGAGTTTGTAGAATCGCTAAACTTATAGAAAATCCATTGGTTATTCATTTGTGCTTGCATTCATATCGATTTCTTAGACACATCATCTGGATTTCGAAACCCTAGGTTGTTTGATAGATGTGAGAGCATTATTAATCACCTGAACTAGTATTAGATGAGCAAAACGCCCTAGTGCAAAGAGATTTGGCTTAGGAGTTTTGTGAACAATTGAACCTGATCATTACTGCATGTTTAGGTTGTTAGGGTTTGCAAAGAGATTTGAAACTCTGTAATTTAGGCATAGTTAAATTCTGCAATGAGAATTGATTCGTTATACCTTTGCGATTCATGTTCAAGACGGTTTTAATTCATTCCTGATTGCATGCATTCTACACTCTCGGATTCAACCTGCGAATTGTCCTAACTTAGCGCCTTTAGCTTTCTGAACTTTAAGAACAAGCATAAAACGCCAACTTACATTTATTTTACTTTTTTGCATTATATTCATTACTTACTGCTTAGCTTAATCTGAACCTACATTCTATAGTGTAGTTTACATACTCCTTTGGAATTCGATACCCCTTGTACTACAACTGCTTTGCTATGCACTTACAGTAGTTTTATTTGGGTAAAACCTGAGCCCTATCAGTTTATAAGCTAAATTTGTCTTGATCACACTTATCTAGAATTTAAGCTTTCTCTTATGCCCACCAAGTGTTTGATGAAATGTTGATCTTGTTTGATAGAGGATTTGCTGGCCTTGGCTCAAGAGATTGACTGTTTGAGGAGCATTTTTACTTGAATAGAGTTGGTTGCTATTGCTTGCTAGATGTTTTAGGACTAATGAGAGTTAGATCTTGCTAAGGTGTTTAGTAAAGGGCTATTTTACAAGAGATTGGACTTAGCTTTCTTGATTGTGAACTCTATGTCTAGGAACCACCATTGCTAGCTTGTTTGCTTGATCAATGATGTTTGAAACAAGCTTAGTTAGTCTCTAGATTCCCCAAGATCAATAACCACATCTAGGAACTTGTTTTTTCTTTTATTGAATTTCGAATTTGTTAAGTGCTCTGTTTATTTTGCTTTGTTTTACTTCTTGATCATTGCTAAACTGTCTTCTTTTGAATCCTCTTTGGTGATTGATCATTCTAGGTTGTTAGATAAGTTGCTTAGGCAACAAAAACTCCTCTTTGCTTTGCTTGACTTATAGATCTCTGCTCACAACTCTTCTGCTTTCAACAAACCCATTTGAATTGATATAAAACCCTTGCTATACTACAATTGATTAACATAGAGGGGTGATTGACTTGAGAGTAAAAACCTCTGTGTCATAGAGTTTTTTTCCCATGTTACAACTTTCGTACCAATTCGGTCGATCCGGAATGGATCATACACCGAGTAACCTGCTCGATATCGGGAGACACAAGACATACCGAGTACGTACACCGACCAGGGCCCCTTCACAGTCTGCCAAATGCATTCTGAGCCGAGACACCAACCGGAGAGCCTACGAAGCCAAGCATCCGGCGCAGCATTTCCAAGCACACCGAGCAGATGCACTGTGGAGAGCACGTCTTATTTTGATCGGTATAGCCTATCCAAGAGTTGGCCATTTTTATTGCCTCGGTTTTATTTTAATTGACCAAGCCTATTTTAGGACTACCCTTTAAATAGTCTTGGCCGAAAATACCTCTTATGATCGAAGTCTTATCTTTTATCACATAAATCTCTCTGATTTTTGTATTTCTCTCAAGAACAAGTTGTGATCTTGGATCATTTTAATAAATTTTTTACACTTGCCTTTAAATTTTTACCACCTCTTAATCATGTTTAGCCATACTCTTATGGTTCTAAGCATGGTTAGTGAGTTGTTTTATTTGGTTTTAAGATGGGTAGAGTAGGATGATTTGATGATTGATTTTTGATGTTTAGTGCTTAATTCTTTCATATCCTTTCTTGTTTGATGCTCATACTACTTGATTGGCTTTGGGAAAAGTATTCTTGATCTTAGGGATTTTGATGCACTGAAAGTGTTTGTTGAAATTTCTGAATTAGTTGAACAAGTGATTTACATGCTTAGCCTAAGGAATTAGTTGTCTAAGGTGTTTATTGCCTTCATAGAACTGAAGTTTAATGATTGTTAATTGTCTTTCACTAATGGAAGTTAGATTTGATTAGATGATTAGCAAAGGGATTAGTATCATGAAAGTGAATTAATCTTGTTTAGGAGTTATATGCCTAAGGATTAGCAGTGTAATATTTGTTGGGCCTCATTGATCATTTAAGAAATCATCATAACTCAATGATCCCATCTTGAGACCATTTTGCTCTCATTGTTTAAGCTCATTCATTTTTGCTCTGTTTTATGTTTCACCATTTGCGCTTACTTAAGTTTAAGTTTTATGTTTTGAATTGTTCTTGATTTGGTCTTTTAGTTACTTGTTTACACTTGAGTGATTGTTGAGTGTGAATCTCTTTAACCACCTTTTGGCTTAGCTAGACAACTTCTACATCTTCATTATACTATCCTCATGAAGGATTGAGAACCTCATGTACTTCAATGACAAGATTTTAGACTTTAGCAATTGAGTTACAAGACATAAATAAAGTATTGTATCAATTTGGTGTTGTTGCCTTAGTGGGATGATTAGTGTATTAAAGTTTGAATACTTATCTAGTCTAAGCTTTTTATTTCAGTACTAATCTTCTCCTTTTGCATTGTTCTCTCTTAAAGGTACCAAATCTTGATCTCCAGGGAGCTTTGGAAGTTATTGAGCCTTTGGTTGTACTTCAAGCGCTTGCAAGAGAGGCAAAATCAGTTTGAGAAGAGAGAAAACTCAGCCAACAGTGAAGCTGAGGATGAAAGACCCTCAAGGTCATGATGGTCAAGGACCACAAAGAGCAGATATTCAGGAGTAAAGAGCTCATTTTCCATGGAACCAAGGGGCTGTTCCACTTACTGCACGGTCTCAAGAGCAAGGTCCAAGGATGGTGAGGAATATTGGAGCTCATGATTCACCAATTACTCATGTCAACAGAAATGGTACCATTCATCCACCTCTTGGAAACACAAACTTCAAAATCAAGAGTAATCTCATCACTATGGTGCAAGGGAATAAATTTCATGGGCTCCCTATAGAAGACCATTTGGAGCATCTAGATCAATTTGACAGAGTGCACAGCTTGACTAAGATTCAAGGAGTTTCAAATGATGTTTTCAAGCTAAGGCTATTGCCTTTCTCATTTGGAGATAAAGCTCACATTTGGGAAAAAAATCTCATACATGGCTCAATCACTTCATGGGATGACTGCAAAAAAGATTTCCTTGCTAAGTTTTTCAACAACTCAAGAACATTTAAGCTGAGGAATGATATTTCAGGCTTCACACAGCAGCACAATGAGCGCTTTTTTGATGCATGGGAAAGATTCAAGAGCTATACAATGAAGTGTCCACACCATGGCTTCTCTAATGAGGCATTATTGAGCACTCTATATAGAGGAGTATAACCTAAATTTCTAACGCTTCTAGATACATATAGTAATGACCATTTCTTTGGCAAGTGTGTTGAAGAGGGCTTGCAATTAGTAGAGAATTTTGCACAAAGCGATGGGAATTATGCTGATGAGTATAAGCGGTTGTCAAGAGAAGATGTTGAGGAAAGAGCAAGTGATGAGATAAAGTCTCTTCATGCTAAGATAGATTTTCTACTTCAAGGACATCCAAAGCAAGTGCGCTTTGTGGGCAAGTATGATCAGGTTCAAGTTAGAGAGACAGATATGCATGAGAAAATGCACTACATTGGCAACCAAACTAACTTGTAACAAAACTTTGACAGCTATGGAAATCACCAAGAGTACCAACCTAGAAGCAACACTTTCGCATCTCCTCAAGCTACATTCTCCCATCACCAAACCCATTACAACCAAGGAGAAGCTATTCTCCCAAGAACCATTTTCAAGGGCATCAAGACAGTTCTCAGCCAAAGGAATATCCTCCACAACCTGCCTTTGTACCTCCTCAACAACATAGTAGCACCTCTACAAGTCAAGCTGATGAAATGAAGACTATGCTCCAACAACTTTTACATGGACAAACAACTGTCACTCTTGATACAAACAAGAAGTTGGTAGACATAGAGACCAAGATGGCTTGCTCTTATAATGATCTCCCAATGCAAGTATGAGACACTAAGCTCTAAATTTGAATAACTTACCACAAATGGCGTTTTCCTCTTTTTCACATGGTTGAGGAGAAAGCTAAAGAGACTCCAAAGTTAAGGAAGTTGCTTTTGTACCTCCACCTTGATCTGATGAAGCAAGCTCCATCAAAGTAAAAACAAAAAAAAACAAATCCAGATCAGATCTACTAAAATCAGAAACTTAAAAACAAAATCACAACACAGAAAAGAAAATCCAAACTGATACCATGACTGTGTAAGCCCAAGGCCCGGAAATTGAACACATAAGATCTGGATTTTTTTTCTAAAGAGAAGGGGGAGAGAATAGAGAGAGAGTCATCGGTCAGTGAGCTTTAAACATTAGATTTAGTTTCTTAATCTATTTCTTAAGTTCATTTAATTTAATAGTTTGGCTAACAGTTCATTAATGCTTCTACAACAAGAAATCTAGATTTCAAATCTTAGTAAATATAGTTTATTACCAATTATAGAAATTATTAGAGACAATCTTACATAATATCTTTAGTGTGGTGGTGCAAGTAAAGTTATCAATCATAGATCTTCATAAAATAGTAAGCGTAATGTAGTGATAAAGGTAAAGCCGTTAATCGTCTTTGTCCACTGTAGAATGGCTCATGTAATAATTTTCATAATTTGTAATCTTAACTACTATTTGAGAATTAGTTCAAATTTAAAAAAAAAAACTGACTTGTCATCACCACAACAAAAGTTAATGCGTTTTAAATACGATATGGAAATGTGACATGATAAATTTTCTAAAATAAACGAAATATTTTGATTGGCTAAGGTAAAATTAAATAAATTATAAAATTATGATATAAATACATTATATTATAACACTAATCTTAACTATTATTTGAGAAGTAGTTTAAGTTAAAAAAAAACTGACTTGTCATCCAGAACAAAAATTAATGTGTTTCAAATATGACATGAAAATGTGACATATCAAATTTTTTAAAATAAACGAAATATTCTGATTGAATGATATAAAATTAAATAGATTATGATATTATAATATAAATATACTAGATTATAACTTTAAAAAAACTAACAGAAAGTGATAATAATTATGATTTCAAATTTATTTACATATATTTATAATAGGTTAGGTATTTACCCGCGCTACGCTGCGGGATATTTTTAAAAAAATTATATATTTTTAATATAATAAAGTAATTTTATAATGTAAATAAATATTATATTTATTTTTTATTACCTTAAATTATGTATTTATATCTTTTAAATCTGAATAGAAATTGTATTTCCTTATTTTTTATTTTTAAAAATTATAATTTGCTATCAAATTTGTTTAACTAATTAACTATAAATGTATATGTAAGAATAAAATAATATATTTTTAACTACTTTCGAACTAATGACAAAGATAATTTATTTTTTCCATTAAATTGCCACTTGATCCTTCTTTATAATTATATAAAACAAAATACAATTTTAAAAAATTATTAAATAAAAAGAAAACTAAAAATTTGTATTTTTCCGTTAAACTGAAAAAAAGTATTTTTTCGCGAAAACTGAGAATTTCCATATTCCCATCAAAACCAAGAAAATCGATTTTCTGTCAAACCAAAAATTATATTTTCCTACCAAAACTGAGAAATTACAGATTTCTGCGAAAAATTGTGTTTTCCTGCAAAAACCAAAAAAATTGTATTATTCGTCAAAAAATGAAAATTTGCATGTCCTATCAAAACCGAAAAATTGCTTATTCCCGCCAAAACTGAGAAATTTTGTTTTTCCATCAAACCAAGGAATTGCATTTTCTGCCAATATCGTCAAATTGCATTTTCCCGTAAAGATTAAGAAATCGTATTTTTCCGCAAAACTAAGAAATTGCATTATCCTTCAAATACTGAAATTTTAAATTTCCTATCAAAACCGAAAAATAATATTTTTCGTCAAAATCGAAAAGTTGCATTCCCCATAAAAACTGAGAAATCACATTTTTCAGTCAAAACCAAGATATTTTATTTTCCTGTTAAAATCAAAATGTTTTGTTTTCCCACCAAATCCAAAAATCACATTTTCCCACCAAACACGAGAAATCACATTTTCCCGTCATAACTCAGAAATTCTGTTTTCCCACCAAAACTGAAAATCACATTTTTTCGCCAAAACCGAAAAAACCTCAATTACCGCCAAAACCGAGAAATCCCTAAATTTTGTTTTCTCGTCGAACCGAGAAATCGTGTTGTCCTAACAAAACTAAGAAATTGCAATTTTCTGCCAAAATCGTCAAGTTGCATTTTCTTGCAAAAACTATGAAATTGTATTTTCCTGCGAAAACCAAGAAATCGCATTATCCATCAAAAACATAAAAATTGCATTGCCCATCAAAACCAAGAATTTACATTTTTCCGTCAAAACCGAGATATTTTATTTTCTCATGATAACCGAGATATTTTGTTTTCCATCAAAACTGAGAAATTTTATTATTTATAGAGCAAAAACCTCTTGCTTAGGATTTTCTCGTAATTGTGATGGGAGTAGTTAGCAACGCTATTTGCCAACCACTTGTCGGAACGGTCCTAAAAATCCACAACGACTAAAGAAGGTGGAGCCGCCCGAACACCGCCGCCATACGACAAAAGCTGGAAGACAAAATGGAGTGGGGATGAGACTCCTATCCCCAGAGTCCGGTCGGACCGCCAGCCCGGGCTGTCGCCCTCGAGCTGGACTGCCTAGAAACCTTTGCCACAAAGGCGTTGGAGGAAGTTGGCCCGACCCCCATTGGGATCCAAGGCCCCGACCAGTTGATAATGCTCTTTCTTTGGCATACACCATCCGGTCGAGTGAAAGACCTCATGATGCAGAGAAAAGATGCTAGCTAAGGCCGAAGAATCCCTCACCCCTTGCAAGAGGGCCAATGCCAGCAGTAAGGACCATCCTCTCCAGAGGATGAAACCTGTAGGCGAAACATGTGCAAGAATCCGGTCAATTCCAACAATCAGTCGGGAGCATTTCTGGTGCTCGCCCCAGGCCAAGGAAGTTAATTCGTTGATATAACAAATCAAGTCAGATGGTAGTTATTAAAAGTACGCATCATTTATTTCGGGGGAGCCGATGTAATAAAGTCATGACTAAAGTATTGAATTAAGTTTTATTCATGTGGCAAACTCCGAAGGGGCAAAAATTACGACTAAACTACTACAACAAAATTCGAAGGGCCGACCCGCCACAAGCGGCAAGTATAAAAAGCGAGAAAGGGGCAAAATTCCTGAAGACGAACCCAAGGAGAGCCCAGATCTCCCCCGTAAGAGCATCGACCCGGCAGCACTCCGCATGCAAGCGCTTTTCAAGGAAAGGAAATCTGAAACTCGAACAGGAAACCGAGGGCACCACCCCGGTGACAAAAGAGCCATTGCTCGGAGCACCCTGAGAACCCGCTTTAGGATGCAGCCGCCGAATCTCCTCCATGACTCTTTCTTCCCGTTATTATGCCCACGTGAGGGAGTCTTGTAGGTACGCCACCGACCCGATCGTCTTTGCCAGACCGTCGATAGTCAGGTCGGTGAAGCGAGTGCGACCATCGATCCGAGACACAGGCGCTCCCTCGGATAAAGCGCCGAACCTCAAGTTCGACAACAAAGGGCCCGAAAGAGTTTTGGATTCTTCTAGAAGATGGGGCTGCAGGGCCTGATGAGGAGAGGGCTGTGTGGAGCGGTTCCTCTCATGAAGAGGCTCGCGCCTTGATCGCCAGAAACGTTTGCGACTGGTACTGCCTCGAGAGTTATTAGAAACTCTCTTGAGCATGAGGCACCCTCAAGAAACTGGAGACGAGCAGAAAGTAACTGACGCCTAACCAGTCGGGCTTTGGTGTCAAAGGAAGCAGGGTCCTTGTTGACCATCTCGACGATGCTCGAAGAAAAACTGCAAAACTAACCAGAAGGAAAAAAACTAAGAAGTATGTCAAAATCTGCTTTGGAGAAGAACTGAAGGAGGAATTCCCTTGCTCCACCTATTTATAGGAGTTAGGGAGACGAGGAGGCAATTGCAAATCTCGGGTCCATGACGAAAGGCGGTAAAAACCAAAGGTAAAACTTGCAATTAACTTCGTCTCGAGCTGTGAACCGAAGTGACACCTGCTTTAATGGGATGGACGACGCGATGTGTCCTGATTTAGGAAAACGAAGAAGCGTCAGTTCACGAGAAGCAAGGAGAATAGTGCAACACAACTCTCTATGCAGCGAGTAAACAAAAACTCGCCACATGGCTTGCTTCCATCGACGAAAAAAAATTATCTATTAAACAAATTTCTCAATAATGAACGAAAAACCAATTATAAGAAATTTTTTTTTTTATCAAACAAGTTCTTCGTAATACTTTGTGATAAGGGATTCAGACTTCATATGCTGATGAATACTTCTTTCTCCTGGACCAACCACTTACTCAGTAGCTCATATGAATCTGGTGACTATTGGTATGTTTAGTCGGGCGGCGATCGTCTTCTTAACAGTAAGAGATTTTTGTCTTTGTTGTTAGTCATCAACGCATTTATAATGAATGAAAAAATGAGTGAAAAACTATCAGAAAATTTTATAAAATATATTTTCACATTATATAAATGTTTATTATAATTGATTGAAAAAGGAAAATTAATATTAAATTATCTAAACTATAAAATATTATTTTTTGAATTATTTTTTAAAAAAATAATTTTTATTAATATTTAATATTTTTAATTTAAAACCGTCTATCATCAAAAATACCAAAAAAATATAAGAAATTTTGATTCAATTGATCTTGCGTACTTCAAAATGTTATAGAAAAACTTGATCTTGTTCAAAATATCCCTAAGACGGTGTTCCACAAAGTTTTGTTGTAAGAGGCTAGGTCTCCTACGTCGAGCTTAGTGAAGGTACGCTTGGCATTTTAATATATATATTAAGTTTATATTTATTATAGTTTTGATAATTTATAAAATAATATCTTAAAAAAAAATTAAACTATTAATACAAACTCAAAAAAAATTCTTTTATATAAGATAAATTAAAATATAATATGTATTTTTCTCCTATTTTATTTATAAAGTTCTAAATTTTATTATGTAAAATAATAACAATAACATCTATCAAATTATCCAACTTTGACATATACATACGTTTGATTTAGAGAAATGTTTTTTTGCTAAGATTTTGGTATTTTATTTTGGTTTTCATAGAATTTCTACAGTTTTTTTATCTTTAAAGTTTATATGTTTAAATATTTAGTTTTTTATTGAATGTGATATTGTGTACATATGCATTATAATCCATGATTCATGTCGTTTCGCATTTAGTTTTGTTAGGAAGTTGCAATGATCATATAAAGCCATTTCTTCCTTCTTCACCTCATCAATGAGTTTTAGCTTATATCTTTATTCAGTTTTCATTGAGATCTATTTTTTTGCAGTCTAATATTTGATAATTTTAGTTTTTATATATACTTGTAGGATCGGCGGTGTGGAGTCTTCGCATTATTTTTCAGTATTTTTATGTTTGTGCGCAATCTGTATGCTTTGAATTGAATATTTTATCTACAAATACCAATTTAAGTTTGATTCATAACTCTCTCATATTTTATTATTTAAATTTTAGAATATGTTACTCATATGTTACTAATGTTGGTTCATATATAAGTATTGACTATGTATAAAAATCAGATTTTAAGAACTTGTTAAATTATGAATGTAAGGTTATTTATGTTGTCTTTTTCTTTGTTAGTTTTTAAAATCTGAAACATCTAGTGTATTAATCATTGTATATTTTACTCCTGTAAACCTATTGCAACTTTAGATAGTTATTTATTGTTAAATTATGATTTTTTTGAAACTACTTTCAAATTAATTTTGTTATAATTTTTTTATATACTTTACATCTTTAGATAGTAAATTTATATTTTATTTTTATTTATAAAATTCTTTTTTGTATGTTTGATATACTTAAGACTTATATTTGTTTTTATTGAGCTCTTTTGTCGTTTCTAACAAAATAGGTAACATAAACATCAAGTTAATTTCTTTTATATGAATGTTTTTTCTTTGTTAAATTTTTTTTTGATATTAATTTCATTTTATTTATAATGCTCATTTAACATGTTTCAAATGTTCAATTTTTCTTTTTATGAACTTTACTCAAAATCTTATAGCATCATTTTTTAGTTAAGTTTTTTTATGTTGATTATTAAAAATACTAGCCTAAATATCAAGTTAGTAAATTATAACATGTTGAAAGCTAAAAAACATAAATATTTATAAAAATGTTATAAATGTTTATGTTTTTCATAAAATTTATAAAATAAATTGAAACATAAATTTATAATATATTGAAAGCCAAAAAAACGTTTTATAAAAATATGTTTAATTTCTCGTCATATCATAATAGCTTTAAAATAGTTTGGTTTGATATTTAAAAAATTAACAACAGATAATTAAAGTATGGCAGGTATATGCATGAGAGTGTACTTACCATGTCAAATAGTCAGTAGTTCCTTCAATATTTTTGTCGAAAAAAATATAAACATAATCATAAATATTTATAAATTTTATAAATGTTCTAATTTATGTTTCAAAAATTATAACTTTTCTTTCAACATGATAAGTTATATTTTTATTTTTATATTATCCAAATTCATTTCTTCAAACTTGCTATGAAATGCTGATATAATTTTTATACAAATATTTATCTGGATAAACATGAATAAATAATTTATCATTGTATATTATCAATCGACTTACTACCAGGATAAAATAAGGTAATTAATATTATCTTCACAATGACAAACTATTATTAGAAACTTATAATCCTTATTTAACGCGTAACTTCTTTATTGTTTCCATAGATCTTGAGCCAACTACTACAATATTATTCTTCCTCCATCTCTTGATATTCTCAAGTTATTCTCATGGTCTCTATGAGCACTCTCTAATTTCAAATTAGTTTCATTTTAATTATTTTTTTGATACTTTACATCTTTTGATAGTAATTTTATATTTTATTCTCATTTATACATTTTTTATATACTTGATATACTTAGGACTTATTTTTATTTTATTAAGCTCTTTTCTTATTGATTTTCAAAATATGTAGCATAAATATGAAGTTAATTTCTTTATATGAATGTTTTTTTTGTTAAATTTATTTTAATATTACTTTTCAAGGTAATTTTTGTTTTAGATATTAAGTTAATTTGCATTTACGATATTAATTTTTTATTATTATTTTAACTCTTTTGTCATTAAATCTCTATTTAAATTTGAAGGATACTATATTTTAGTTTTTAAAATAATTTATTTCTCTATTTGTTACTTAAGCTTTTTTATTATGATTTTTCCATTTATAATACAAAATTAATATTTTTTTCTTTTTTTTAATTAATTTAGAAGTTATAAATTGTATTAATCTATATTAAAAAAATTTGCTTTTACGTTGTTGGTTTTTTTTGTTAGGTTAACTCTTTTGACAATAAATTTCCATTTTATTTTGAAGGATACTATATTTTTGTTTTTTAACATTAATTCCTTTTCTATTTGTTACTTTAGGTTTTTATTTTGATTTTTCCATTTATAAAACGAAATTATATTTAAAAAAAATCAAATTTAACATTTTTATCTTTAATGGAAAACGCTGATGTGGATCAATCATATTGAGTTTTTTCATCTTAATCATACTTAACATTTTGGTGATTAAATAAAAAACAATGATGTGGACCAATCAGATTGAGTTTCTTCGTCATATGTAGATGTCTTCAATGCACTATGCCATCAACTTTTATATATTATACTAGGTATATAACTCGCGTTACTTATTAATATTTTGGTTTATTTTTTTTAGCTACTATTTTCAAAATTATTAAAAATTATATATATTTATAGAAAATTTTATTTATATAAGAGAATTTAATATATAATGTGTAATTTATCCTATTTTATTTATTAATTTTAAAAAACTATTAGGTAAAATAATAACAATGACACCTATCGAATTATCCAACTTTGACATACATATACATTTGATTTAGAAAAATATAATCTTGCTAAGATTTTGGTATTATTTTCTGTTTTCCATAGAATTTCTATAGTTCTTTTTTCTTAAAGGTTTATGTGTTCAAATATTTAGTTTTTTATTAAAAAGTCTTATTGGTGTTGTGTACCACTGTATATATAATCCATGATTCATGTTGATTCGTATTTAATTTTGTTAGGAAGTTATAATGATCATGCAAAACCATTTTTTCCTTCTCCATCATGTCTTCCAAGAGTTTTATGTTATATTTTTATTCAGTTTTTCATTGTTTTAATTATTAAATCGAGTTATTGTAGATTTTTTAAATTGATAATTGATAATGATTACTTTTTTATACATGTATTGTTAATTGTTAAATTTTTTATTTAACTTTTAAACTTTTAAACCATATTAACATTTTCTGATTTAATAAATATGTTGATTTGGATCAATCAGATTGAATTTACTTTTTTTGTTGGGCATAATTTGTTAAATTAACTTTTAATGTTTTAATTATACTTAATAATTTTTGGTTTGATTTAAAAGCTGATGTGGACCGATCAGATCAAGTTTTTTAATCCCATATGGATGCCCTCAATGCACTATGCCATCAACTTTTATATATTATACTAGGTATAAAACTCGCGTTACTTATTAATATTTTGGTTTAATTTTTTAGATACTATTTTTAAAATTATTAAGAATATAATATATTTATAAAAAATTGTTTATATAAGAGAATTTAATATATAATGTGTAATTTATTCCATTTTTATTTATAAATTTTAAAAACTATTAAGTAAAATAATAACAATGACATCTATCGAATTATCCAACTTTGACGTACATATACATTTGATTTAGAAAAATATAATCTTGCTAAGATTTTGGTATTATTTTCTGTTATCCATATAATTTCTATAGTTTTTTTTTTTGAAGTTTTATATGTTCAAATATTATTAAATAATAAATGTAATAATATTATTATATAACATATATGTAATAACATATATTATTATATATATTATTATAAGGTATAATATAAGATATAATATAATATAATATAAGATATAATAAGATATGATATAATATATTATAATATAATATAAGATATAATATAAAATAAGATACAATATGATATTATTTTAAATTTTAATAGATATAATATAAAATATAATATAAAATAAGATATAATATAAGATAAAATAAGATATAAAATAAGATAAAATATGATAGATAAATTACTTTGATAGCTAAAAAATATGATAACAGATTGAATAAAATAAAATTGAATTTACTTTGATAGCTAAAAAATATGATAACAGATTGAATAAAATAAAATTGAATTTACTTTGATAGCTAAAAAATATGATAACAGATTAAATAGCTAAAAAATATGATAACAGATAAATTACTTTTTATTCTGTATTAATATTTATGGAATTTACTTTTTCACGGTAATAGCAAGCTATGACAATAGGTGGAAAATATGATAACAAATTGAATTTAAAAGATAATAGCTACGCGCGAGTCTGTATTAATATTTTGGTTTAATTTTTTTTAGTTGTTATCTTTACAATTATTAAAAATTATATATATTTATAGAAAGTTTATTTTTTAGCTACTATCTTTAAAATTATTAAAAATTATATATGTTTATAGAAATTTTCATTTATATAAGAGAGTTTAATATATAATGTGTAATTTATCCTATTTTTATTCATAAATTTTAAAAAACTATTATGTAAAATAATAACAATGACACCTATCGAATTATCCAATTTTGACGTACATATACATTTGATTTAGAGAAATATAATCTTGCTAAGATTTTGGTATTATTTTCTCTTTTCCATAGATTTTCTATAGTTCTTTTTTTCTTGAAGGTTTATGTGTTCAAATATTTAGTTTTTTATTGAAAGTCATATTGATGTTGTGTACCATTGTATATATAATCCATGATTCATGTTGATTCACATTTAATTTTTTAGGAAGCTGTAATGATCATGCAAAACCATTTTTTCCTTCTCCATCATGTCTTCCAAGAGTTTTATGTTATATTTTTTATTCAGTTTTCATTGTTTTAATTGTTAAATCGAGTTATTGTAGATTTTTTAAAACTGATAACTGATAATGGTTACTTTTTTTATACATGTATTGTTAAATGTTAATTTTTTATTTAACTATTAAATTTTTAAACCATATTAACATTTTCTGATTTAATAAATATGTTGATTTGGATCAATCAGATTGAATTTACTTTTTTAGACATAATTTATTAAATTAACTTTTAATGTTTTAATTATATTTAATAATTTTTGGTTTAATTTAAAAGTTGATGTGGACCAATTAAATAATTTTTTTCATCCTAATCATACTTAACATTTTTTTATTTAATGAATATGCTGATGTGGACCAATCAGATCGAGTTTTTTAATCTAATGTGGACGCACTCAATACACTATGCCTTCAACTTTTATATATTATATGATGCAAAATTTTATATCTACGATTTTGCAGTCCTATATTTAATCCAATAATTTACTTATAAATGATTTGATTATTGTTGAAGACTTGAAAACCAGATATTTTTATTTTTGAAAACCTTATGGGCAATCTAAAGTCAACTAAATTAGACTAAAAATAAGAAAGAATAAAAAATAAATATTTCTATACTGATAATATCTTTAAAATATCAAAATGTTCATAAATTTTGATTTATTTGGTTTGTTTTGGCTATGTGACACTATAATAATTGGATTGAAAGTTATATGTATTTTTCTTGTTGTAAAGTAATAGAATCTAACATTCATGTTATAAACACATCTTGGTGTTTTCAGATTTGTTACAATTTTAGCAATAAGGAGCATATGTTTATATCATATTGTCCTTATGGCAACTCGTTCACGGGAACCTCAAAATCTTCCAATGTCCTTCTCGGACCAGACTTTGAAGCTTGTATGACAAACTACTATCTCATCGCTCTTGCAACAACCCCCTGCTTATTTATAACATCAAAAGATGGTCGAGAAGAAGACAAGGATGCAACAACTTATAAATTATGCTCCTGAAACTCGACACAATAATCTGAGGTCTCAATCAGTTAAAGCCGATGCTTCCTCGTTTGGGATTCTTCTTTAAGGAGTATGCATAATATGGGAGGAGAAGGGAATTATAGACTCTCAAAGACTATAGCCTCAAAATTTAGCATTTATTTCCAATAAATTAAAATGTTGATCTGAGTGAAGAAGGTTGTGATTTTGCCTACTCTGGCCATCCACACAAAACGTGTAATCACGAATTCATCTTTGATAGAGAATTTTGCTCATTTTCTGATGAGGACATCTTAACTGAACCAGATTTAATCGAGCCTCAACTACAAAAAATAGAAATACCGGTTCCAAACAAAGGAGTTATAACAAGACAAAAGATTCGTGCACTTCAAGACAAATACAATCAAGCTATTTTACGAGCCATGACCGAGTCTAATGAGGAAAGCCCAAGTTTGATAGTTAAAGCTGCATGGAATGATGCATGGGATATCTTAGAAGCAACGGATCCAACAAAGGCACAAGTAAGCTGGCCCTTAATATCAAACAAAACCCACGTCAACTTATTTGTTGTCTCTACACTTGAGAACAACACTTAATATCAAGGATCACGGTCAAAGGAGAATACATTACACTTATTCACGCCCAAGCCAAAGAAGGTAAGTCCTTAGTCTCGTTAATCATATTAATTCATTTTGACTAACCTTTTATGTTTTTTCCTTGTGATTTATTTTAGCCAGCCAGTAATTTATTTTCTCTTAATTAGTTAAGGCATTTGTTAGCCAACAATTTCGCATTTTCATTCTAATAATATTGTTTTCATTTAAGTGTAATTTTGCTTCAAGTCCCCTAGAAGGACATAGCTTTTAGGACCATTTATAAGGTCCCCTCTCACAGCCTTGTAATTTACTTTTGATTTTAATAAAATACCGAATTTTCTTTCACAAAGATTGTTAACAATTTTTGTGTTTCTTTCTCTTCTAATTTGTTGAGACTAGTATCTCCGAATTATATAGAGAAGCTCTTGTGTTGTATCAAAGGAAATTCCATAGCCTTTGAGGTACACTTCGATCCCTCCGATCACATTGTTTGGTCAGTTCGTCCCCCAGTCCAATCGTTTTAGATCCTCGACCATTCAACCAATCCTACCATCACGTCATATCGTCCATCGTCACGCCTCGTACCGTCCATTGTCACACCTCGTACCGTCTATCGTCACGCCTCGTACCGTCCATCATCACGCCCATACTGTCTCTCGATACGTTCGTACCATCACTCGTCCCGCGTGTACTGTCCCACGTCCTGTTCCAACCCGTGGTCCAGAAGCCTGAGTTCCTCAGCTGTCCGACCCATAACCCTCATCCCACTCAACCACTCATCCGAATGAGTCTGAATGAATCTAAAGATCTTGAGAAACAAGTTAAAGAACTACTAGACAAAGGATACGTGAGGGAAAGCCTTAGCCCCTGTGCTGTACCAGTTCTACTTGTACCAAAGAAGGACGGTTCCTGGATGATGTGCATTGATTGTAGAGCCATCAACAACATTACCATAAAATACCGCCACCCAATACTAAGGTTAGATGATATGATTGACGAGCTTAGTGGTTCTGTTTTGTTCTCTAAAATAGATTTAAAGAGCGGATACCACCAAGTGAGGATGAAAGAAGGAGATGAATGGAAGACAGCTTTCAAAACCAAACAAGGGCTACATGAATGGATGGTGATGCTGTTTGGAATCACCAATGCCCCTAGCACTTTTATGCACCTCGTGAATCAAGTGCTTAGAGCATATATCAGTAAGTTTTTTGTTGTATATTTTTATGATATTTTAATACACAGCAAAAGCTTATCTGAACATATGACACATCTTGAGCTTGTTTTAAAGACTCTTAGACAAGAGGGGCTTTACGCAAACTTAAAGAAGTGTTCATTCTGCACTAATCAACTAGTTTTCCTAGGTTTTATTGTAAGCTCGCAGGGATTACAGGTTGATAAAGAGAAAGTTAAAGCTATTCAGGAATGGCCAGCAACCAACAAACGTTAGTCAAGTGAGAAGCTTCTACGGTTAAGCAAATTTCTACAGGAGGTTCATTAAATATTTCAGCAGTATAGCAGCTCCTCTCACGGCAGTAGTCAAAAAGAGTGTTGGTTTTACATGGGGAGAAGCACAGCAGCAAGCTTTTGACACTTTGAAAGACCGGTTAACCAATGCACCAGTTCTGGTCTTACCTGACTTCAACAAGACATTTGAATTTAAATGTGATGCCTTGGGATAGGCATATGAGCAGTGCTAACTCAAGACAAGAAACCAGTGGCATTTTTCAGCGAGAAGCTATGAGGAGCTACCCTCAACTACGCTACATATGACAAGGAATTATACGCTCTTGTGACGGCTTTAGAGACGTGGCAGCACTACTTGATATCAAGAGAGTTTGTGGTTCATACTGCTCATGAAACGCTGAAACACCTTATAGGACAAACACATCTTAAGAGAAGGCATGCTCGTTGGATGGAGTTCATAGAGACTTTTCCTTACATCATCAAGTACAAGAAAGGCAAAGACAACATTGTAGCGGATGCTTTATCACGGAGATACGCATTAATCTCTACAATGGAGAGCAAAGTCATGGGGTTTGAGTTTATCAAAGAACTTTACCTCGAAGATAAAGACCTTATGGAGATATTTGGCGAGTGCAACAAAGGAGCGTTTGGCAAGTTCTACATCTTTGAGGGATTTCTGTTTAGAGAGAAGCGGCTCTGTATTACTCAATGCTCTTTACGAGAGCTCATTGTCCGTGAAGCCCATGGAGGAGGACTAATGGGGCATTTTGGGGTTGACAAAACCTTAGCTGTGGTCAAAGAACACTTCTACTGGGCACACTTGAAGAAGACGGTTGAAGCTCATTGTTCAAGATGCATTGTTTGCAAAAAAAGCCAAGTCTAGAGTTCATCCTCACGGCTTATACTTGCCACTGCCAATTCCAACAGCGCCTTGGGTTGATATATCTATGGACTTCGTCCTAGGATTACCGAAAATCAACCATAAAGATTCTATATTCGTGGTGGTGGATAGATTCTCCAAAATGGTGCACTTCATCCCTTGTGCTAAGGTGAACGATGCAACACAAACAGCGGATCTATTCTTCAAAGAGATAGTTCTGCTACATGGAGTTCCGAGAACAATAGTTTCTGACCGGGACAGCAAGTTTCTGAGTCACTTCTAGAGAACCTTGTGGAAGAAGCTAGGGACTAAACTTCTCTTCTCTACCACTTGTCACCCCCCAAACGGACGGCCAAACAGAGGTTGTGAATCGCACACTATCAGCTTTGTTAAGGACAACTATTGGAAAGCATATGAAGAACTGGCTAGAGTGTATACCTTTCATTGAATTCGCCTACAACCGAGCTCAACACTCAGCCACCAAGATGTCACCGTTCGAGATTGTATACGGATTCAATCCCACTGCACCACTTGATTTGACTCCCTTACCACCAGCAGAAGCGGTCAGTCTAGTTGGCGAGGAGAAAGCTAAGTTCATCAAGAAACTTCATCAAAAGGCCCGAGAGAATCTAGAGAAGAGGACGGAGCAATATACAAAACAAGCCAACAAAGGAAGAAAGGAGATAGCTTTTCAACCGGGAGAATGGGTTTGGCTGCACATGAGGAAAGAAAGATTTCCAGACCAAAGAAGCTCAAAACTTAAACCGAGAGGAGACGGCCCATTCAAAGTCTTAGAAAGAATCAACAACAATGCTTACCGTCTTGAATTACCTGGTGAGTTAAATGTATCCTCCATGTATAATGTTACTGATTTAGCTCCATTTCTTGCAGATGAAAACATTTTTGGGTCAAAATCTATTCAAGAGGGAGGGAATGATGAGGACATCTCAACTGAACCAGATTTAACTGAACCTCAACTACAAGAAATAGAAATACCGGTTCCAAACAAGGGACTTATAACAAGACAAAGAGCCTGTGCACTTCAAGACAAATACAATCAAGCCATTTTACGAGCCATGACCGAGTCTAATGAGGGAAGCCTAAGTTTGATAGTTAAAGCTGCATGGAATGATGCATGGGATATCTTAGAAGCAACAGATCCAACAAATGCACAAGTAAGCTGGCCCTTAATATCAAACAAAGCCCACACCAACTTATTTGTTGTTTCTACACTTGAGAACAACACTTAATATCAAGGATCACGGTCAAAGGAGAATGCATTACACTTATTCACGCCCAAGCCAAAGAAGGTAAGTCCTTAGTCTCGTTAATCATATTAATTCATTTTGACTAACCTTTTATGTTTTCTCCTTGTGATTTATCTTAGCCAGCCAGTAATTTATTTTCTCTTAATTAGTTAAGGCATTTGTTAGCCAACAATTTCGCATTTTCATTCCAATAATGTTGTTTTCATTTAAGTGTAATTTTCCTTCAAGTCCCCTAGAAGGGCATAGCTGTTCTGACCATTTATAAGGTTCCCTCTCACAGCCTTGTAATTTACCTTTGATTTTAATAAAATACCGAATTTTCTTTCACAAAGATGGTTAACAATTCTTGTGTTTCTTTCTCTTCTAATTTGTTGAGACCAGTATCTCCGAATCATATAGAGAAGCTCTTGTGTTGTATCAAAGGAAATTCCATAGCCTTTGTGGTATACTTCCATCCCCCCGATCACATTGTTTGGTCAGTTCGTCCCCTGGTCCAATCGTTTGAGATCCTCGACCATTTGACCAATCCTACCGTCACGCCGTACTGTGCATCGTCACGCCTCGTACCGTCCATCGTCACGCCTCGTACTGTCTATCGTCACGCCTCGTACCGTCCATCGTCACGCCCGTACTGTCTCTCGATACGTTCATACCATCACTCATCCCGCGTGTACTGTCCCACGTTCCATTCCAACCCGTGGTCCGAAAGCCTGAGTTCCTCGGCTGTCCGACCCATAACCCTCGTCCCACTCAACCACTCATCTGGTGCTTGTATCATCTTTGTGATCATAACTTGATCACATGACACTGAGAGACAGCAAAACAATCTCTTATACCAAAACCTCAGAAGCTAATTTGAATATGTTGGGATATCAATCCAAGTTCCACATCGAAAGGTAAAACAATAATGGTTTAATTTATAAGTAATATCAACTCTGATCAGTATGAGGTCTTTTGGTAGGAGTTGAAAGATAAATCCTTGCGGGCTTTATCACTTGGACCTAAAGCAGACAATATCATATTAATAGAGGAGTTCGACATAGGCTTAAAAATCCAACAATTGGTATCAGAGCCAAAGTTCAGAAAAGGTAGACTTTAGGAAGTGGGTGTTGGGTATGTTCGTTGTTCGAGGAGATCCCTCAAGGTGACCTTGTGATTAAGGGTATTGGTGTTTTGTGTCGAAAGTCTTTCTAATGATATTGCAAGGGTTAGGTGAAGAGTTCCATTGGTGCATACATGATAGGTATGTAGTTTTACCCAATTTAAATCAATACTGCAAGTGCACAGCAAAGCAGTTGAAGTATAAAAGTTTATCGAATCCCAAGAGAGTAGACTACTACACTACATATTTTAAATTCAAATTATACTAAGTCGAATCAATAAGATGTAGATCGAAATAACTAAACAAAACAGTAGCAGGTGATTGATTGAATGTTCGTAAGATTTAAGAGACTATAAACGTTAGGCAATGGGTAATTTGCATGTTGAAAACGAGAATGCTGAATGTATACTGTCAGGATATTATTTAAAACCGTCTAGAACTCATGTGCAGCCAAATGCTAGGCAATGGGTAATTCGCATGTTGAAAACAAGAATCTCTCTAGACGTGGTCTCTCTCTCTCTAGGTTTCGGATCCCGGATTGCGTATTGCAGATCCTCTTTCCTTTGGTTTTGAGCTCCCTTTTATACTCCCTTCTCCTTGACAAGTCTCATCAACGCGGTGCACAGCGGGAGCAGGTTGGACAGTACAGCACACGTGGTTTGGTAAGCCTGCTATCTGCTCGGGAACAGTTTGCTAGGAAACCTTTGGCAGGTCTATGTGAAAAAGTCAACGCTCAGGTGGAGTCCAATGACCATGTGTCGTCTCAAGAGTGGTTATAGTAAATAGGATTCAACAGTGATATTAATAAATAATATATAATTATTTCATATTTTTGTAACTTTATTTCAAAAAATTTAGTACTTGATAGCAAATAACATTTTTTGAGAAATAAAAAATTTAAGGACATATAATGTTTTTATTTAGATAAAAAAATATATGCATACAGAATTTCAGATAACTAAAAAAATATAATATTAAAAAAAATAACTTTGTCATATAAAAAATTGATAAAATTTAAAAAAGCTCTAGGAAACTCAAATGATTTGTTTTTTAAAGAACAAGTAGTCAAAGAATTCAAGTTTTATAATTATGATCTCAATTAAAGTAAACTAAAAGTGTCTTATATTCTTGTGTTATTCTATTCAAAGAAGGATTGATATGGATCAAGTTAGTATGTTATTTTTTTTGTTAAATTAGAAAACAAAGTTTCGGATGAATCAATTCAATGAATATTGCGATGGTGTAACGAAATCATTTTGGCTTGTGATGAGTCATATGGAATTTGCCTCCCAAATTGATGAATCATTTACCTTCATGCCTTAGGAAAAAGAAATCTTCAAAACAAAAATGAAGAAAAATCACAAACCCCCATGGACAACCCTATTTAGGCGCGGACCAGTCCGTTTCACATTTCTACCCACAATACAACGCTTTCTCTCCCTCTTGCTATATAATATATATAACCTAATGAAGTAATTTTCAAATACTTCACTTCTCGAACTGCAAGATATGTAAAGTATGTTGAATTATCTGCGAAGATATATAAACTGTATGTTAAATTTAATTGAAAGATATACAATGGATTCACAAAGAAATTTGAGGGGAAAGCTTTTAAAAATCATTACTGAGTTTCTTTCATGATATCTCCTGTAAAATGTTTTTCAATGCTTTTCAGCCTTGAAGAAAGACAATATGTAGGTGGTATTACTACGTCTGGTTTGACATCAAGTATGGCATGATCTCATGTGCAGGTGCAAACATTTTATTCGATTCTCAAGTTTCATTTTTCGTGATCCATTTGCTGTTCTGTCTAATTTAAAAATTCCATTTGGTATCTTTATTTGACTGGGGATATAGGCTTAGACAGTGTTAGGCTAAATTAGGCTTTTTGATAAAGATTTTCACTTTTACATTCATTAATTAACTAGTTTTATCTTAGCAATTGAACAGATTTCTATGTAATACTTCTGTTTCTTCTATATCAAATACTCACCAAACCGGTTTAGTGATTTACTCATCTAACTATTTGATCTTCATGATCAAGATCTTTTCCAAGAAGAGCAAGCTAGTCGAAACGAGTTGTAAAATCTTGAAAATATTCGTCAATGGTTTTTGTACCTTTGGTCCAATGCTTCAATTGTTGTTTCAGTTGCTTCAGGGAGCTACGGCTTGGTTTGGCGTAGGTGGATAAGAAAGTATTCCAGATCTCGGCTGCAGTGGTGGTGGCTGAGAGCAATGGTTGGAGCGTTGTGGTGATAGCTCCTAAGAGGCTGCTATAGAGAAGCTTATCTTGTCTTTTCCAGAACGTGTAGGCTGGATTTAAGATATCACCAGTAGCAGTGGTGATCGTAGGAGAGGGAATAATGACAGATCCGTCTAAGTACCCGGTGAGATCGTATCCATCGAGAAGGGCGTGAACTTGTCGACACCACATGATAAAGTTAGAAGCAGTGAGCTTTGTAACATTTGTCATATTTACATTCAAAAGAGTTTGAGTGTCGGAGACAACAACAGTCTCGTTAGAAGTGGCCGATGAATGAGACAAGATGAAAAAAATTAAGAAGCGGCCAAAAGTAAGAAGAAAAATTTAGAGGTTTAGGTATTGAAACTCTAATACCATATAGGAAGAGCTTGAATGAATTGTAGGCTGGATTTAAGATATCACCAGTAGCAGTGGTGATCGTAGTAGAGGGAATAATGACAGATCCGTCTAAGTACCCGGCAAGATCGTATCCATCGACGAGAAGGGCGTGAACTTGTCGACGCCACATGATGAAGTTAGAAGCGGTGAGCTTCGTAACATTTGTCATATTTACATTCAAAAGAGTTTGAGTGTCGGAGACAACAACAGTCTCGTTAGAAGTGGCCGATGAATGAGACAAGATGAAAAAAATTAAGAAGCGGCTAAAAATAAGAAGAAAAATTTAGAAATTTAGGTATTGAAACTCTAATACCATATAGGAAGAGCTTGAATCAATTGTATTTGTTATATTGATTCACGTTCTGTACATTATAATTTATACAAAGAGGAAGAAGACAATAAGGAAAAGCTATTATATTATACACTTAATGGTTAAGCAATCAACAAATGATTCAGTAATCTTAGGGATTGCATATCCATTCCCATTGCTACTTGTCAACATGGTTCTTCGGGACCGATGTTTGGTAGGTACAATTACACAATTTCCATCATCCGTATCCTTGGTTAAGTGGAGTCATTCAATTCAAGTTCCTTTGGTTGAATGTGAATATGACAAATGTTAAGCTCATCCGTATCAGTACGGCTTCAACTGGTGACCAAGGGAATGAGGGAGAATAATAAATTCCTCTTCATTCCTTAAAATTTTTATCATTTGTTAGTAATAATATTTCCCCATCATTCTTTCTTATTCCTTATTATATAAGGAATTATAGAACAAATGTATTCCTTATTAATCTTGGGGAAAAACAAAATATATATATTTACTTCCTTATATATTTTTCATTCCTATTCATTTTTTTTCTTTTGTTCCTTTCATTTTTTTTCTTTTCATTCATGTTCCTTTTTTATTGGTCACCAGTTAAAGTCTACAAATTAGAAGCAATTTCCATCATCTCTATAATATTATTTGAGAAATAGAGAAGTCGTTTTTTCAAACAATCGAAAAAATCAATGTATTTATGCTGAATGCCACTCAGTTATTGACTAAAATGTTTTTGCTAACAAGTGTAGTAGAGGTTAAAACTGACATAAGATACTGAGTCAACTCAGTAGTTCGACTCGACCCGACCGGAGACCCATTTCAAAAGACGCGGATCCTATTGAGTCACTTAAATCAAACCAAGCTTGAATTAGAAAATTTCATTGGCCTCCTCGATTTGCAACTTCTTTTATTCACCTGTTTCAGAAACGGAAAATTAAATAACAATTGGAACGGATATCGCGGAAAATATCATAACCAAGCAAATATGGAAATCTCGAACTAATTGCTTATGCATAACAAATATATTAATATTTAACGGGCTAATCAACAATCTTGCCTAATAAGATTGTGAATATCATTAAAAATCTTAAGCAGTTACCAACTAATTGAATATCTTTAAATAAAATTCTTGAATGTCAATCTTTTTAAATATACCGTAATCTTTTTGAAACACTATAAAAAAAAACCATTAGCATGATAGAAAACATACTTCAAAGCAATTTATCTTAAAGCATCCTTAGAGCTTTGTCAAATCGGAAAAATTGATGCACTTCTTCCTATTCTCTATCTAAAAGACTTCAAGTCTTTCATAAAAGCTTGGAGCATTCTAGCTCATGTCCTCCAAACATAGAAGAGGAAAGGTAAGAGTCTATTCTAATCAAACAGCATCACTGCTTCTATAATATTCTCTATTATCTACCGATTTGACGTATTAAAATTTACAATGTCTACATAGATTAACAACTCTGAATCTAGCAGTGACAATACTTTGTCACGGTTGATATTGAGGAAGCAATGAAAAACGGGCAAGTAAGTCTCATAACTCATTTATAATCATGAATCTTAGATATTAATTTTCTTTTAATGAAAAGAGCAGCTTACTCTAAGCTTAACGGAATTGGAACAGAGTATTAACATCATAGCAAAGAGAATGAGTTCTCTCATTGCTTTTTCTTACCTTTCCGATGCCAAGCATTTAAAACATAGAGATTGCGGTTAAAAGTCCTCCGGTCAAGGAAGCAATAGAAGGCAGTCTGGTGAGTAACAAGAGCTGATTCTTGCTCATGAATCTGTAAGTGAAATTTGTCACGATGTTAAGACATGATCAGTTTACATGTTCATTATACTTGCGGACTAACTAAGCTATTTTAAAGTTGCAGCATGTCATGATACATGCTCATGTAATAAGGGCAAGAAAAAATACATGCTTGATACTTAGTTGTAAAATACAATTATCTACGATTAGTTAGATAATAGCCCTTTCCAAAAAGTTCTATTTCACCGAGGTTCTATTGTTATCTACGATTCAAAGGTTAGTCCTACTTCATATAATTATTATTACAATGCCAAGTAAGAAAATATATTTTTGCACAGGAAGTATGAAACAGTAAAAATACAAAGAAGTTAGACCTGGCAACCAGCTGCCCTGAAGGAGCTAAAATCATGAGATCCAACAATAACTCTGCATGACTATGGTCCTTAGAGAAGGGCTAAGGAGTTATCTTTAAAGGAGAAATAAAAAAAATTGGATCACGCTGCTGATGTTGACCATAGTAACGGAAAAGCTGCTCAAAATACAAGTACTTGAACCTGCATAGAGCGAGGATGGATAAAGGATCCAGCCCCCTTTAGTAAGCAGTAGATCTCTAGAATAATAGAATCTTAGCCTTTCTAATGAGTGATGTATAGAGAATACCTACGTGCGCTCCTGGGCCTTATATTTGGCATGATAATTATTTGGAACACACCGAACATCAATCACCACAACATCACCGTCATTCCTCTGGTGAATTTAACCATCATTTGCAAGTTGACAGTTTTTTCTTCTGCAAACACCACACAAATAAACTGAATCTCAACTTTTTCATATTACAAAACGTTCCCACAGTGATTTTGCCATTTCAAGCATCAAAAAACAAAAAAAAAACAAAGCTTATTTGCAAATCTAATTAAGACAAGCTACTTATGTAGTCTAACAAACTAAAACATAATGTTCATGCAATCAGATACATCGGCAATCCCAAATCAAAATTAAATTGCCTACTTGACGGTATCAAACTGCAAACACACTAAAGCCCAGAAATTTACCTAAAGGAAGGCGGAATTCTCAATTGGGTTTTCTCAATTTCCTCTAAATTGTCCTTGGGGCCTAAGATCTGAATCAAAATGCAACAGAAGAAACAAACACACGATCAGATTCCAGATCAACCATTGAAAAAGATGGACGATGAAGAGGAACATAGAGTAGCGATTCACAGAAACTCATGAGGAGCGAGAGCGCGATCGAAGGAGGCACGAAGCCGACACACTTCCATGGAGCTCTGAAACCTTTCTGGCCTTCTCTTGGAGACGATTTTGATCCTGTCAAAGAGATTGCTTGAGATAACGAAGAGTTTGCAGAGATGGAGTAAGTAGAAAGAGAAGTAGAAGACCTTTTTTTTTCGTGTGTGCAAGACAAGTAGAGGAGTTATGTGTAGAACAATCGACTTATCAACTCTTTTTTATTTAACAAATAATTAATATTTAAAATCCAAAACATAGTCAAATTTTGATTTTATATAACCATAAATAGTTAATTTAATATTAAAAGTTTACTTCAACTAACATAAAATTAACTATCACAACCATAACAAATCAAATATTACATTTATGTTTCTAACCCTAAATCAGACAACTACGGAATTGAAAAAATCAATCAATTCCGACATTTTAAAATTTTATAAAAATTATTCTCACGCATAGAAGAGACTAAATCCTATAGAGAATATGTGTAGTTCTTTAACTATACTACGCTTTTAACTCGCGCTACACGCGAGTCTGTATTAATAATTTAGTTTAATTTTTGGCTAATATTTTTTAAATTATCAAAATTATAATATATTTATGGAAATTTTCTTTTATATAAAAAATAAAACATAATATGTAGTATTTCCTATTTTTGTTTATAAAATTATAAATCTTATTAAGTAAAATCATAGTAATGACACCTGACGAATTATCCAACTTTGATGTGCATATGTTTGATTTAGAAAATGATTTCCTTACTAATTTTTTGGTGTATTATTTTGTATCCTTAGGATTTCTATGGTTCTTTTTTTTAAAAAGATTTATATGTTAAAATATTTAGTTCATTTACTAAATGTATCACTAATGTTGTGTACATATACATATATAATATATGATATATGTTGATTCAGATTTACTTTTGTTAGTAAGCTACACTAATCGTGTAAAGCTGTTTTTTGCTTCTCCACCAGATTTTCTACGAATTTTAAGTTATATCTATATTCAGTTTATAAGATCTGTTTTATTTGCAGTCAACTATTTGCTAATATTTGTTTTTAAACATGTAAGATAATGTTGAGACTTCACATTATCACTGTTTTTTTATTTTTTGTGTGTTTATTCATGTTTTGATTTGAATATTTTATCTTCATATATTCTCATTTGAATTTGATTCATAACTTTGTCATATTATATTATTTAAATAAAATTTTAGAGGATGTTGCTCATGTGTTGTTCATGTTGACTAAGTTATAAGCAGTAAATATGTATACAAATCAGACTTTATTACTTATTATATTTTGAATGTAAAGTTACTTGTGTAGTATTTTATTTTGTTAATTTTTCAACCAGATGCAACCAAGGTATTAATCTTTGTAAATTTAAATAATATATTTGATTTAGAAACTTGTATAACCTATTAAAACTTTATATGGTTATTCATAGTCAACACCAATATTTTAGAAATCATGAATGTTTTTGAAACTATATTTCAAACTAATTTTCTTCTTAGATCTTGTTTTTTATTATTTTAAATATCTTCATTGGTAATTTTATATTTTATTTTAATTATCTTATTTTCTGCAGGTTTGATATACTTAAAACATGTATATTTTTAATTAATATCTTTTGTTATTGATTTTTCAAATATGTAGAGTATATAATAATCTAATATATTTTACATAAATGCTTTTTCTTTTTTAAATTTACTTTTTAAATTAATTAAAATACTATTTTGACATGCTATAACTGGTTATTCTAAATTTTACGTGAACTTCTCTCAAAAGCTTATACCATCATTTGCTTTTTTTAGTTAATATTTGTTTGGTAGTTAGCCTAAATATCAAGCTAATTTTACTTTATACGACTTTTTCCCTTGATAATTTACCTCTCTTGATATTGATTTTTATTTTATTTTAACACACCATTGTTTTTAAAATATTGATATTTTGAAGACATAAATTTTTTGTTAGTCAAATATTTGTATATGAATTTTTAAAGTAGTTAGTCAGATATCAAGTCAATATATTTTTAAATATTTTTTTTAAATAATATTTTGTAAAACTTAATTTTTGCTTTAATTTTTTAGTTAATTAATTTCTTAATATTTATTTTTAAAAATAATTAGCTTAAATATTTATACATTTTTGTTAGTTAAGTTTTTTTAGTATTATTTAGGTTTTTTTATTCTCTTACTTACTCTGTTTATATTGATTTTGTTAAATAAATAACATAGATATTAAGTTAATATCCTCTTTTTTTGTTAATTTAACTTTCGCGATATGGGCTTTCATTTTAATTGTATTGACATGTTATAAGAAATAATTTATGTTTTGGTTTTTGCTAGTTAAACATTTTTTTATATTGATTTCTTCAGTAATTAGCATAAAGTATCATTTTTTAAATATTTCCCCAAAAATTATAAGTTTTAGATGACTTTCTTTTTTGATAATTTAAGATGAATGTTTTTTTTGGTAGTATTGATATTTTTAAATAACAATTTTATATGTTTATATGAAAATTTAATCTTAATATTTTTTCTAAATAAATTACTCATTTAAAATATATATGCTAATTTTTTTTAATTTAACTTTTTCGGTATTGATTTACATATTTGTTTTTGTTAGTTTAGTTTTTTGTGACAATGAGTTTCTATTTTATTTTCATAATATATTTAGACTTTTGATATCAATTTATTTTATTTAGTTAAAAAAAATTATGCTAATTTTTCATTGTATTGTGATAATTTTATATTTTTGTATGTTTTAATTTATTTAAATTATTAATTATATTTTTTATGTTTTATGTTTAATGAAAAACGCTGATATAAACTAATCAGATTGAGTATGTATGTCATATGTGGACGCTCTCATTGATCTAAGCCATCAACACGGACCACAACTAATATATTTTAAGTTAGCAGTTCAGATTTTAATTGTTTGTCATGATTAAAATTTTAAAATAATTTAATTATGGTTTTAAATACAGTTTTTAATAATTTTGTTCAATATATATAATTTTTCTTTCATAATATATTTATATGTTAATTTACCTTTTTATTGTTAATAGAAAAATAAGATTTATTTTCAAAACTCTTTTTTTATTATTATCTAACTTAAAATTTAGAAACTTTCCTAATAACAACAAAAACAAAATTAATTAAAATTTAGAAATTTTTCTTATAATAATTAAAACGAATTAATTAATTCTAATATATAATATATAATTTACTAAAAATAATGATGATGTGTACCAATAGAATTGAATCTTTAAATCCTATGTGAACACTCTTAGAGGCATTTAGCATCAACTTTTATTAGTAATAGATAACTTTGTGCATCGAACAGACTAATAAACAAGTTTTTTAGAAATATTATTATTTAAATTAAAACATATATGAATAAAACTATAGATAATTATAACCAAATCAAATATAGTTCTAATATAAAAAATATATAATTATGTGTATATATATAACTAACTCATACATAATAGGTTTTTTTAAATTAGATTGTTAATATTATAGCACACAATCTTTTTTATAAAGAAAATTATATATTATTATCATATAACATTTATAACAAACTAAAACACAAAACTAAAATATTAGAGCAAATATATTTTGAATTCAATATTTATATAATCTAAATATCAATATTTATTTTCTTATATTTCATAAAATATATATTTCTTATAAATTAACTCTTCACATTAAACAACTTAGAGAGAGCTATAAAATAAGTATTATTTAAGAATATCATAAAAAGATATGCAACAGACGAGCTGAATAAACCTTTAAACGATGTTAATGCTAAGTTTTTAATTTATAGTTTTTCTAGATATTATTTTAGCGAAATTATAATTAATAAAATTTTGGTTGGATTTGTTTTATAATTGCTTTTTTAAATATAATGTTCAAAAAAAAATCCTGTTGATAAAAAAAAATCGTAAATCAAAATTCTACATGATAAATCAAATGTAATGTGACAGTTTTGACGAGATGAATTTTGGTAAAAAAAATACATAACTCCATTCATTAACTTAACTTACTCAAATATAGCTGCATTTTTTCGGGTTGTATAGATATATTATAAAAATTATTTATATCTCCATTTTATATTTGTAGATTGCTTTTAATTTCAAAAAAAAAAAAATTAGAAACGATATGGGATAAATTAAAAAAATTATATTTAATGGGTTTAAAATATAGAAATGAAAACAAATAATTTACAATTTAGTAACATATATAATACATGTATACCAAAAATAAAATTTAATGGGTTTGTATATTATAAATAAAAATATAATAAATCTATATCAAAATAATACATCACATATAAAAATGTATATCTCTGGCAAATTGAAATTGAGAATCGGAATAGAATGTAATGAGAAGATATTGACGAGATTAAAAATTGATTAAAAAATAAATAACTCTATTTATAAACCTAAGTAACTCAAATGTAGTTATACTTATAAATTGTATGGACACATTATACAAAATAAAAATATAGTAAATCTAATATAGAATTGTATTTTTTATATGAAATCAAAATTTGAGATTAATGGGATGATTTTGACGAGATAAATTTTTGACAAAAAAAAAATTATGTTCATTAACCTAACTAACTTAAATATAGCAGGATTTTTGGGTTGAATCAATAATATAAAAATAAAAAAAATTAAATATAGTAATTCGTCTTCATGGTAGGTTAAAATTTAGTAATGTATAACAAAAATAAAACTGAATGGTTTCTATTAACAAAAAATACAATACATCTATAGCAAAATAAATATTTCATATAAAAAATTATTTATATAGGAAATCGAAATTTGAGATCAGAAGTATAATGTATTGGAACGATTTTGACAAGATAAAATTTTGGTAAAAAAGTACTTAACCTCTATTCGTAAACCTGTAACTAAAATATACCAAGATTTCCGGGTTGTATAGGTACATTATACAAATTATTTGTATCCATCAATTATATTTGTTGAATTTTTAAAATTTCTTACATAACTTCTTATTTTCTAACAATAACTAACAATAATTTTAATTTCATATTTTATTTTATATAATCAAATTATCAATATTTATTTTTCTTACATTTTATAAATATATTCAATTTCAAAATCAAACTCTGAACTATAACAAAATACAATCAACAACAAATACAATAATTATAAATACAAATTTACTAACTTAAAACAAATATCACACACAAACGAAACCAAAATACCATTCACAGATAATACAATATTCTCATTCCAACAAACAATTAAATCATATAACAAACATACCAACCAATATATTAATAATATAGATAAAACAAATTAAACTTTTAAATATAACATAAATTTAATAAATTTTTAGAAAATTGCCCCGCACATAGGGCGGGCTAAATCCTAGTCCGTATACAATTTCTATCATCTGCTTGATTTGATTGTGCGACAAGTACGAGGGTTGTTGTTACCTATCAAGAACCTAAATTTGTAGTGATAACGACTTAGTCTTTTGTTCTTTATATGTAATGACTCTACTTAAAAAAAAGAGTAGAAAATCCCAAAGAAGATCAAAAAATGCAGAAAGAGAAGCTAACAATAATGTTTATGACACAATGGTCGATTTATGTGTTTTTATTTGTTATCATGATTTTAAAAATCATATGAAAAGGAAAAAGACTTGGATCTTATTTTGTGTCAAGGTGATTGATGATCAAAGATTTTTGGATGCAGCGTATTTTGGAGACAAGAGATCAAGCGGCTCCAAACTGATTTCCCAACCACCATCGATTAATTATGTTAAAGCCATGGGTGGAAATTGTTTTAAAATTTTCTCTTGCACTTTTTAGGTGAATTAGATGATTATGGAAGATGATGGATTTAGCATGTAAACTATTGGTGCATACAATCAATCGTTTACCTTCCAAGCGTCCTAAAATTAATATTTTAAATAGTTTTACTGATCATGCAATTCTAACATATTTTTTAAAATAGAGTCTTTTAAAAATTCTAAAATTTATGTGTGAAATTGCTTTATGCTTTTATTGTATAATGCTATCAATTTATATTCTTTTTAGAATTTGGTGATCAAACTAGTTTAATATTAAACAACTTAAATAATGATAAACAATAATTTGATTTTTTTTTCATCTCACATATCTTACATACTTAAAACGTAAATACAGACAAATTAGCACGGAGTGCTCACGACTACCTTTACAGTTTAAATGATGTAAACTCAACTGCACTAGATTGATTATTTAAATTATTATAAGAATTTGAGGCTATTAACAAAAAAAAATAATGATAAAGAATTTTTATAAAAACAAAAACATTCTCTCGACATAACGCAGATATATATCTAGTGTTAATTAATATATGAAACAAAATTTACTCCAAAACTATTTCTTGCATGTATTTATGCATGTAAGTGTATTTCCATCTTCTCCCATATTTTTTTTAAAAAAATTCTAATTGGCTTTTACTCCATCACCAGGGGAAACTTTTGTACTACTAGGCTTTTAACTCACGCTATGCGCGAGTCAGTATTAATAATTTAATTTAGTTTTTTTTAGCTAGTATTTTTTAAATTATCAAAACTATAATATATTTATAAAAAATTAATTTTTATATAAAAAATAAAATATAATATGTAGTTTTACCTATTTTATTATAAAATTATAAATTGTATTAAGTAAAATCATAGTAATAACATCTAACGAATTATCCAACTTCGACATGCATACATTTGATGTAGAGAATAATTTCCTTACTAAGTTTTTGGTGTTTTATTTTGTGTCCTTAGGATTTCTATAGTTCTTCTTTTTAAGGTTTATATATTCAAATATGTAGTTTTTGATTAAATGTCTTACTGATATTGTGTACCTATTTATATATAATATATGTTTCATGTTGATTCGGATTTACTTTTGTTAGGATTCTTCAATAATCATGTAAAACTGCTTATTACTTCTCTACCAGATTTTCTATGAATTTTAGGTTATATCTATATTTAGTTTATAAGATCTATTTTTTTTTGCAGTCTACTATTTGATAGCTTTTTGTTTTTAAACATGTAAAATGGTGTGGAGTCTACACATTATCACTGTTTTTATCTTTTGTATGGTTTATTCATCTTTTGATTCGAATAGTTTATCTACATATATGCCAATTTGAATTTGAATAATAACTTTGTCATACTTTATTATTTCAAGGAAATTTTAGAAGATGTTACTCATGTGTTGTTCATATTGGCTAAGTTATAAGTAGAAACTATGTATAAATTAGTTGTTATATTTCAAATGTATAATTACTTGTGTAACATTTTTTTGTTAGTTTTTAAAGCAGACGCAGCCAAGGTATTAGTCATTGTAAATTTAAATAATATATTTTTTTTTAATTTAGAAACTTGTATAACCTAATGTAACTTTATATGGTTATTCATAGTCAATACCAATATTTTAAAAATCATGAATCTTTTAGAACTAAATTTCAAACTATTTTTCTTCGTAGATTTTGTTTTTTGACATTTTACTTATCTTTCGATGGTAATTTGTATTTTATTTTAATTTATCTAATTTTGTGCATCTATGTTGTATTTTTAAAAAATATATTTTTAATTAATCTCTTTTGTTATTGGTTTTCCAAATAGGTAGCATATATCAATTTAATCTCTTTTACATAATTCTTTTTTCTTTGTTAAATTTATTTTTACATTAATTTTTATTTTATTTTGACATGCTATAGCTGGGTATTCTAAATTTTATGTGGACTTCTCTCAAAAGCTTACACCATCATTTGCTTTTTTTTTTAGTTAGCTTTTAATGTTGGTTTTCCAAAATATTAACCTAAATATCAAGCTAAGTTTTCTTTATACAGCTTTTTCCTTTGATAATTTACCTCTCTTGATATTGATTTTTATTTTATTTAAACACATATTTATTTTGTAAATATTGATATTTTTGAAGACATAACTTTATTTTTTATTTTTTTGTTAGTTAAATATTTTGATACTGATTACTTAAGTATTTAGTCAGATATCAGGTCAATTTCCTTTTAGGTGATTTTTTAAAAATTTAGCATTTTCTAAAACTTAATTTTTATTTTATTTTTCTTTGTTAACTAATTTTTTAATATTAATTTTTTAAAAATAATTATCTTAAATATTTAATTTCTTTTTGTTAGTAAAGTCTTTAGTATTACTTAAGTTTTTTTTTATTTTCTTATTTATTTTTTTATATTCATTTGTTAAATAAAAAATAGTATAGATATCAAGTTAATGTCCTCCTTTATTTGTAAAATTTAACTTTTTCGATATGAATTTTCATTTTAATTGTATTGACACATTGCAAAAAATAATTTAGTTTTGGTTTTTTTGTTAGTTGATTTTTTTTGGTTAGTTCAGTTTTTTGTGTTGATTTTCTAAATAATTTGGCTAACTATCAAGTTTCAGATGAGCTTTTCTTTTGTTAATTTAACATCAATATTTGTTTATAGTATTGATAGTTTTAAATAACAATTTTATATGTTTATATAAATAATTTAATCTTAATATTTTTTCCTAAATAAATTACTCATTAAAATTATATTTGCTAAATATTTTTCTTTTTTAATTAACTTTTTTCGTTATTGATTTACATAATTATTTTTGTTAGTTTATCTTTTGTGACAATAAATTTCCATTTTATTTTGACAAACATTATAGATTTGGATGTGTGAAATAATTTTATTTTATCTGTTTTGCTAGTTAAACTTTTTATCTTAATTTTCTATTCTACTATGATAATTTTATATTTTTGCATGTTTTAATTTGTTGAAATTATTAATCATATTTAACATTCTGTTTAATAAAAAATGCTGATGTGAACCAATCATATTGTTTTCTACGTCAGATGTGGACGCTCTCATTGGCCTAAGACATCAACATGGACCATAACTAATATATTTTAGGTTAGTAGTTCAAATTTTAATTGTTTGTCATGATTAAAATTTTGAAATAGTTTAATTATAGTCATAAATAAGGTTTTTAATTATTTTGTTTAATATATTTGATTTTATTTAATAATATATATATATGTTAATTTTATTTTTTGCTAAAGATATTTATATGGTAATTTAATTTTTCTTGTTAATAGAAAACAAATATACTATATAAACTCTTTATTACTAATAATCAACTTAAAATTTTGAAAATTTCCTAATAACAACAAAAGCGAAATTAATTAAAGTTTAAAAATTTTATTTTAACAATAAAATCGAATTAAATAATTTTAATATACAATATATAATTAAAATTTGTTTTTCATGATTAAAATTTTGAAATAGTTTAATTATGGTATTAAATACGGTTTTTAATTATTTTGTTCAATATATATTATTTTCTTTAATAATCTAATTAAATGTTAATTTTTTTTTATTAAAGAAAAATAAGATCTAGTACTTTATAAACTCGTTATTATTCATATCTTACTTAAAATTTCGAAACTTTCCTAATAACAACAAAAACAAAATTAATTAAAATTTAGAAAATTTACTTATAATAATAAAAATAAATTAAATAATTTTAATATATAATATATAACTAACTACGGATAATAATGATGTGTACTAATAGAATTGAATCTTTTAAATCCTATGTGAATATCCTTAGATTCATATAACATTTGTTTTTGTTAGTTTAGCTTTTGTGACAATAAGTTTCCTTTTTATTTTGAGAAATGTTATAGATTTAGATTTTTGACATAATTTTATTTTATCTGTTTTGTTAGTTAAACTTTTTCATCTTAATCTTCTTTTCTACTATGATAATTTTATATTTTTCATGTTTTAATTTATTTAAATTATTAATCTTTAATATTTTTATGTTTACTGAAAAATACTGATGTTGATCAATCATATTGAGTTTCTTCGTCATATGTGGACGCTCTCATTAGCCTAAGACATCAATACGGACCACATCTAATATATTTTAGGTTAGCAGTTCAGATTTTAATTGTTTGACATGATTAAAATTTTTAAATAGTTTAACTATGGTCTTAAATACGGTTTTTAATTATTTTGTTCAATATATATAATTTTTTTTAATAATCTATTTATATGTTAATTTTTTTTATTTGTTAAAGATATTTATATGGTAATTTACTTTTATCGTTAATAGATAAATAAGTACTACTTTATAAACTCTTTATTATTAATAACTAATTTAAAATTTCAAAATATTTTCCTAATAACAACAAAAACAAAATTAATAAAAATTTAGAAATTTTACTTATAATAATAAAAATGAATTAAATAATTATAATATATAATATATAAATAATTATGGATAATGATTATGTGTACCAATAGAATTGAATCTTTAAATCTATGTGGATACCTTTAGAGACATTTAGCATGAACTTTTAATAAATTTTGTATATTAATATTTGTTGGTTTTGTATATTGGCTACGCGCGAGTCTGTATTAATATTTTGGTTTTTTTTTAGCTACTATCTTTAAAATTATTAAAAATTATATATATTATAGAAATTTTCATTTATATAAGACAATTTAATATATAATGTGTAATTTATCCTATTTTTAATTATAAATTTTAAAAAACTATTAAGTAAATTAATAACGATGACACCTATCGAATTATCCAACTTTGACGTACATATACATTTGATTTAGAGAAATATAATCTTACTAAGATTTTGGTATTATTTTCTGTTTTCCATAGAATTTCTATAGTTCTTTTTTTTGAAGGTTTATGTAATATTTAGTTTTTTATTGAAAGTCTTATTGATGTTGTGTACCACTGTATATATAATACATGATTCATGTTGATTCACATTTAATTTTGTTAGGAAGATATATAAAAATTTAATCTTAATAATTTTCTAAATAAATTACTCATCTAAAATATATATGCTAAATATTTTTTTTCAATTAGATTTTTCGTTATTGATTTACATATTTGTTTTTGTTAGTTTAGTTTTTGTGACAATGAGTTTCCATTTTATTTTGACAGAAGTTATAGATTTGGATTTTTGACATATTGTAAATTTATTTTATCTAGTTAAAAAAAATTATCTTAATTTTCCATTCTACTATGATAATTTTATATTTTGCATGTTTTAATTTATTTAAATTATTAATAATATTAATATTTTTGATGTTTAATGAAAAACGTTAGTATAGACCAATCAAATTGAGTATATATATCATATGTGGACGCTCTCATTGGTCTAAAACATCAATGCAGACCACAACTAATATATTTTAAGTTAGCAGTTAAGATTTTAACTGTTCGTCATGATTAAAATTTTAAAATAATTTAATCATGGCGTTAAATACAGTTTTTAATTATTTTGTTCAATATATATAATTTTTCTTTCATAATTTATTTATATATTAATTTATTTTTTATTGTTAATAGAAAAATAAGATCTATTTTCAAAACTCTTTTTTATTAATAACTAACTTAAAATTTAAAAAATTTTCTAATAACAACAAAAACAAAATTAATTAAAATTTAGAAATTTTACTTATAACAATTAAAACGAATTAGTTAATTTTAGTATACAATATATAATTAACTAATGATAATGATGATGTGTACCAATAGAATTAAATTTTTAAATACTATGTGGACACCCTTAGAGGCATTTAGCATCAACTTTTATTAGTAATAGACTAGGAATATAATTCGCGCTACGCGCGAATCTATGTTAATAGTTTAGTTTAATTTTTTTTAGTTACTATCTTTAAAATTATTAAAGCTATAATATATTTATATAAATTTCCACTTATATAATATGATTTTATATACTGTATAATGTGTAGTTTTCTCCCATTTTTAATTATAAAATTTAAAAACTATTAGGTAAAATAATAACAATGACACCTATTGAATTAGCCAACTTTGATGTACATATACATTTGATTTAGAGAAATATTTTCTTGCTAAAATTTTGGTATTATTTTCTGTTTTCCATAGAATTTCTATAGTTCTTTTTTTTCTTGAAGGTTTATGTGTTCAAATATTTAGTTTTATTTATTGAAAGTCTTATTGATATTGTGTACCACTGCATATATAATCCATAATTCATGTTGATTTGTATTTAACTTTGTTAGGAAGCTGCAATGATCAAGCAAAACTATTTTTTCCTTCTCCATCATGTCTTCCAAGAGTTTTATGTTATATTTTTATTTAGTATTCATTGATATCTATTTTTTTACAGTCTAATATTTGATAATTTTAGTTTTTTAACTTGTAAAATCGGTGGTGTAGAGTCTTTGCATTATTTTTCATTGTTTTTATCTTTTGTGTGCAATATACATGCTTTGATTTCAATATTTCATCTACATATAGCAATTTGAGTTTGATTCATACATATGTCATACTTAATTATTTAAATAGATTTTTAGAATATGTTATTTATGTGGATTCAGATATAAGTAGTGACTTGTATAGAAATCATATTTTACTACTTGTTAAATAACGAATGTAAAGTTCTTATAGTATTTTTCTTTGTTAGTTTTTAAATCAGAAAGTGTATTAATCATTGTATATGTAAAAATATGTTTGGTTTAGAAACTCATGTAAACCTATTGCAACTTTAAATAGTTATTTATTGTTGATACTAATAGTTTAGAAATCAGGAACTTTTTGAAACTAATTTCAAATTAATTTTGTTTTAATTTTTTTTGTTGATAATTTACATCTTTTGATAGTAATTTTTTATTTATTCTAATTTAAATACTTTTTGTATGTTTGATATACTTATGACTTATATTATTTTTATTAAGCTCTTTTGTTGTTGATTTTCCAAATAGGTATCATAGACATCACATTAATTTCTTTTATACAAATACTTTTTCTTTGTTAAATTTGATTTTTATATCAATTTTAAATTTTAGTTATAATGCCGATTTGATATGCTCTATCGATTGAATTTAAATATTAGATGGACTTTTCTAAAAAGCTTATAACATCATTTGTTTATTTTTGTTAAGTTTTTATATTGATTTTCAAAATCTTTAGTTTTCTTTTATACAACTTTTTCTTTTGTTAATTTGCCTCTTTTAATAATGATTCCTATCTTATTTTGAAACATAAATTTATAACATGTTGAAATCTAAAAAATCTTTTAATAAAAACATGTTTAATTTCTCATCATATCATAATAGCTTTAAAATAGTTTGGTTTCATATCTAAAAACACAATAGAAAATTAAAGTATGGTGAGCTATATGCATGTGAGCGTACTTATCATGTCAAATAGTCAGTATAGTCAGTAGTTGCTTCAATATTTTTGTCGAAAAAAATTGGCTGAAAAAGTGAAGTTCAAAAATAATACTTCTACATGATTCAATTTAAAGTATAGTGTTGAGAGTTAAATAAATCTTATTATCTAATTTAAATCAATTTTTTCCGTCCTAATCATACTTAACATTTTTTTATTTAATGAATATGCTGATATGGCTAATCAGATCGAGTTTTTTAGTCACATGTGGATGCCCTCAATGCCCTAACACTCTAATAATCAGATTGATAATTTAAGATGAATGTTTTCTTGGTAGTATTGATATTTTTAAATAACAGTTTTATATTTTTATATGAAAATTTAATCTTAATATTTTTTTTCTAAATAAACTACTCATTTAAAATATATATGCTAATTTTTTTTTAATTTAACTTTTTTGTTATTGATTTACATATTTGTTTTTGTTAGTTTAGTTTTTGTGACAATGAGTTTCTATTTTATTTTCACAATAGATTTAGACTTTTAACATAATTTTATTTTATTTAGTTAAAAAAGTTATCTTAATTTTTCATTCTATTGTGATATTTTTGTATGTTTTAATTTTTTAAATTATTAATAATATTTTTTATTTTTTTATGTTTAATGAAAAACGCTGATATAGACTAATCAAATTGAGTATATATGTCCTATGTGGACGCTCTCATTGGTCTAAGACATCAACACAGACCACAACTAATATATTTTAAGTTAGCAGTTCAGATTTTAATTGTTTTTTATGATTAAAATTTTAAAATAATTTAATTATGATTTTAAATACAGTTTTTAATAATTTTGTTCAATATATATGATTTTTCTTTCATAATCTATTTATATGTTAATTTACCTTTTTATTGTTAATAGAAAAATAAGATCTATTTTCAAAAATCTTTTTTTTATTAATAACTAACTTAAAATTTAGAAACTTTCCTAATAACAACAGAAACAAAATTAATTAAAATTTATAAATTTTCCTTATAACAATTAAAACGAATTAATTAATTTTAATATACAATGTATAATTAACTAAAACTAATGATGATGTGTACTAATATAATTGAATCTTTAAATCCTATGTGGATATCCTTAGAGGCATTTATCATCAACTTTTATTATTACTAATAGAAATCGAAGAAATACAAATTAAAATTCGTCTCATGAGAGGCTAATTTATTTTTGGTTAGAGTGAATAGAAACTTAACATTAAGCAAAAAGTAAGACGACAAAAAAAAGAAGCAAAAAGTAAAAAAAAAAACACAAAACATAAAGCAGAAGGAAATAACACCAAATAGGTAAAACGATAGCGTTTCAAGTAGCCGAGTCATCATGTAGAGCAATCTCCCGTATATTAGTCGAATTCTGGAGAGACTAAACCCATTGCTCAAGAAAAGTGTAGAAACAAAAAAATTGTAGAGAGAACATTCGAGCTTCGCTTTCAGGAAATCTGAGATCTATCTGTAGAAGAAGAAGAAGAACAACGATTCAGCGAGGATGAGTGACGTCGTCGACGATGCCGCTAGACGCCGTACCGCAGCGGTCGCCGAGTACCGGAAAAAGCTCCTCCAACATAAGGAGCTCGAATCCCGTGTTCGAACAGGTTCGATTCCTCCACTCCTATTTTGAATGTACCCAGATTCAATTTCAACTTGCTATCGTCTGATTTTTCTTTCTCTGTCGAATTTGTACTTAGTTCAGTAAAGCTTTGATTGAGTTCAATCTAGGGCTCCTTTTTCCGTTGTACATCATCAGTTTGGGGCATCGGATTATATTTGCGAGTTGTAAATTGTTTAGTTAAATTAAGCAATTCAAGGGTTTTTCTCAATTTTCCCCGTTTTTTTGACGAGAGGAGTGTGTTCATTCGATTGGTGAAGAAGATCTGAAGTTTTGACATATCGCCTTGACTACTCTGAGTTCCAAATAAGCAGATGACTTGAGTGTTAATCACAACATTGATTTTGTGGTCTTGTAGCTAGGGAGAACTTAAGAGCATCTAAAAAGGAATTCAACAAAACTGAAGATGATCTGAAGTCTCTTCAAAGTGTTGGGCAGATAATCGGAGAAGTGCTTCGACCATTGGATAATGAAAGATGTAATCTTTTTGCTCTCTATCTAATAACTCACTTTTAGCTTCTGTGAGATTTAATGCTCGTTTAATGCTTTGTTCTTGTGCAGTCTGTTGTTCTAAACTCTTGCCTGTTTTGTGTTTCAGTGATTGTCAAAGCGAGCAGCGGTCCTCGGTATGTGGTGGGCTGTCGTAGCAAAGTGGATAAGGAGAAGCTGACCTCGGGAACTAGAGTTGTTCTTGATATGACAACACTAACAATAATGCGAGCCCTTCCCCGAGAAGTAAGTCCGTTTTTGGACATGTGTTGGGTTCTGTAAATACCTTCATAGGTGTATTTCTCTTGACAAGAATGTGGTTTTCGTTTTAATGTTAGGTTGATCCCGTTGTTTACAATATGCTGCACGAAGACCCTGGCAACATTAGCTACTCTGCGGTGGGAGGTTTAGGTGATCAGATCAGAGAGCTCAGGGAATCTATTGAGCTACCTCTCATGAATCCTGAACTTTTCCTCAGAGTAGGGATCAAACCCCCAAAGGTTATTACTGTGCATCTTTAATCGCCCTTAATCCTTTCGTTCTTTTGCTTATTCAGTCTCCATCATGTTGTGTGATTGTCAGTATGAATTAGCTGATTAATCTTGTGGAGATTTAAAATTTTGGTATATCTCAATGCAGGGTGTCCTTCTGTATGGACCTCCGGGTACTGGAAAAACTCTACTAGCTAGGGCTATTGCCAGCAACATCGATGCCAACTTCTTAAAGGTTTAATTTTGAGCTATGCTTATTTTGAAAATTTTAAGCAATGGCATATCCTGTCTTGAGGTTTAATCGAGTCTATTTCTTCTTGTCAGGTTGTATCTAGTGCAATCATAGACAAGTACATTGGAGAAAGTGCTAGGCTGATTCGGGAGATGTTTAACTATGCCCGTGACCACCAGGTAAAGTCTTGCCTTTGATGGGTGTATATATGCTTCTTCCTCTTTTCTTTTCTATAAGCTTTTCGTGTATCACGTTCGTGAGTTTGTTATTTACTTTTGCCTTTGTTTAGCCTTGTATCATATTCATGGATGAAATCGATGCTATTGGTGGGCGTCGTTTTAGTGAAGGAACTAGTGCTGATCGTGAAATCCAAAGGACACTGATGGAGTTACTCAATCAGCTTGATGGGTTTGACAACCTCGGAAAGGTACTACTCTCTATTTCTGAAATTATATCTAAGATCAAATCTGGTGTAGATGTGCATTAGGTTGTGTTGTGAAGTTATATGTTGGGTCATTTGAGATCTATTGGACACTTGAAAGCCATCATCAATGCTATATAATGTCTGTGAGCGTAAATGAATGTGTTTTAACTTGTTTTGGAAGAATGTATTAGGTGAAAATGATAATGGCCACGAACAGACCCGATGTGCTTGATCCTGCTCTTCTCCGTCCTGGTAGATTAGATAGAAAGATTGAGATTCCATTGCCAAATGAGCAATCAAGAATGGATATCCTCAAGATCCATGCAGCTGGTATCGCCAAACATGGTGAAATTGACTACGAGGCTATTGTCAAACTTGCAGAGGTTGGTTTCTTCTATCTCTTTCTTACAATGCTGAGTTAGTGACAGGTTGCTTTCGCTAATTTAAACGTTTCTTTGGTCCAAAAAAGGGTTTCAATGGTGCTGATCTGCGTAACATATGCACGGAAGCTGGAATGTTTGCTATCCGAGCAGAGCGAGACTATGTGATCCATGAAGATTTCATGAAGGTATGTGTTTATTGTATATGAGATTTGTGCTTAAATCATGTTGTGTAATCTTGGTTGTGATATCAAAATGAAACAATGTTATCAGGCGGTGAGAAAGCTGAGCGAGGCCAAGAAACTAGAGTCTAGCTCACACTATAACGCTGATTTTGGAAAAGAGTGAAGAGAAATACACTCTCTTCTTGTGCTGTAGGGATGAAGAAAGGACAACGCAATGGCAGTTTCGTATTGTTATTTGTTTTTTTTTATTTATATTTTGGGCAATGTGAAACTTCTTTGTTTTACTTTAATGAGGAGCAAAGATTGTGGAGTGTGTGCTTACGTTTTAGTAATTTAACGCTTCAAGCATTTGCCTCGTTTCTCGTTGGTACTGTGCCTAAGTGACACTGACACTTATTCTTGCATTTGGTCTTAGTGAAACACCGATTGGTCCAAACCAAAAAGAGTTACAAAGTTACAATAAAGTTCACCACTTGCAATTAGAGAAAGGCCAATTCATGTACAAAACTAAATACTACTATCCTCAAAGTATGAAACTAAATTTGTCTGCTTTAGTTGTTTAACAAATTTATAGGCTGTAGGCGTGAGCATAATACCCAGATAAAAAAAACCAAACCGAAACCGATCCTCAAAATACTCCGATCGGATTTTGTATTTAAATACTTCGGTTTTAGATTCAGATCATATATGTAACCCGATAATCAAACGAATATCCAAAAATATCTGAAAAACCAAAATATTTACTCTAGTCTCTCTACTCTCTCTAGCTTGTTTCGAATCTTTGGATGTTTGTTCTTTTTGGGCGGCAAATGTGATTCTTTCCCGCCCCATTTAGAGCTTTTCTATGCCTTACAGTGTTAGTGTGAAAATTTTTTTTTTGTCCCTCTCTCTGTCACATTCTTTGAGTCGGCTTCAATGGCGACGGAGTACGAGCTCAAAAGACTGGAGAACATTAGACGGAACGATGAGATGATGGCGGCTCTCAAAGTCCATGCTAAAGCGTCTCTTCTCTCCGCCGCAACAAAACCATACAAGAAGAAGAATCAGCAGAAGAAGAAGAAAGAACCTGAAGCTCCCATCGTCACACGTCAGTCTCTGCGCACCAGAGGCTTAACCCCAGATTCCGATGGCTTACCCGATGGTTTCTCAGATTGTCCGAAAGGTACCGTTATTCCCAGTTACGTATCGCTTCGTGTATTGGCTCCTCTGCCTTTAGATGATTCCCATACGCAATTCGTCGACACCATTTCGGGTATTGCGAGAAAGCCGAAATTTGATGATTCAATTGTTAAGAATGAGGATGGTGATGATGATTCTCCTATGGGAAGATTTGATCTTAGATCCTTGTGTTTAGAGCCGGAAAACGTAAGACGTGTACACCCTGAGAGGATTATTGTTGTAAAGTTCTTACCTTGCGATGATGTTAAGCTGATTGCTGCTGGAGACAAAGATGGGAATGTTGGGTTTTAGAATTTGGGTCAAGAGGATGATGACGGGATCTCTCTGTTTCAGCCTCACACTGCTATAGTTACATCTAGTTTCAACAAAACTCTTTCTCAAAGGTAAAGTTTTTCTTCCTTTTGTTGCTCAAAGTTAAAGTTTTTTTGTTAAGTTTGGGAATTTGGATCAAGAGGATGATGGTAAACCTAGTTTCGTTTTCTTTTGTTTCAGCAAAACTCTTTCTCAAATGTAAAGTTTTTCTTTCTTTTTTTCTCAATGATAAAGTTTTTCTTTTTGGGTTTTAAAATATGGTTCATGAAGCTAATGGGATCTCTCTATTTCAGCCTCACACTAGTTTGATCTCTTTCAACAAAACTCTTTCCCAAATGTAAAGTTTTCTTTCTTTTTTCTCAATGGTGAAGTTTTTCTTTTTGGGTTTTTGGAAATTTGGATCAAGAGTTATCTCTGTTCCAGCCTCACACTGCTTTAGTTTCATCTCTTGTATTTCAACAAATCTCTTTCTCAAAGCTGAAGTTTTGATTTTTCTTGATTAAAGGAGTCGTCTTTATTAAAAGTCAAGCTCTTTGGTTCATGTCAGGTTATTAGCAGCAGCTACGATGGTCTAATAAGGTTGATGGATGTTGAAAAGATGGTTTTTGATCTGGTTTATTCGAGGGACGAGCACGAGCGTATATTTTGCCTCTCGCAGAGACCAAACGATGAGCAAAGCTTGTACTTTGGTGAAGGAGAAGGAATGTTGAATGTATGAGACCTTCGAGCAGGAAAGTCATCTTTTGCCAATGGGATTTACATAAATACAGGATATACACCATTGACTTTAACCCTCGAAATCCAAATGTTATGGCTACAAGTTCTCAAGATGGTACTGCTTGTCTTTGGGACATGAGATTCATGGGAGGAAACAAGAAACCAAATAGATTGGCTACTGTTAATCATGCTAAGTCTGTGCACTCCACTTATTTCTCACCTTCTGGCCTTTCACTTGCAACTACAAGGCATCTTGTTTTTTTTCTTGATTCACTTAAATCATTCAAGAAAACTCATTGATCGGATGCCTTGATTGTTTTGAGACAGCATATGTTACTACTTTAGTCTCTGAAAAGGTTACAACTTTAGGGTTTTGTTTTTTCCTTTGTAGCCGTGACAACTATGTTGGTATTCTAAGTGGAGCGAATTTTGAGGATAGTTCCATGATATATCACAATAATAACACCGATAGATATATCTCTAGTTTCAGGTATGGTCCAAGCATCTTGTAGTACCCATATATATAAGCTCTCTGAGTATTCACTTTTAATGAGAAATGAAAAGTAGGATGAGCTGTGTTTGATTGCAGGGGAGTATGGGGATGGGATGATTCATTCATCTTTGTGGGAAATCTGTCGAAAGGAATCGGGAATAATCAGTGATATATCATGGTTTTTATGGTTTTTAACCATGATATAAGTTCTTTTTATTGAGTTTTTTTAGTCTTTTTAGAGTCTTAGTAGAGTCTTTGCAGGTTATAGCATGTCTGGAGCATAATTGGAGATTTTGGAACCTTTTGGAGCATTCTGAGTTGAAGCCACGAAGTACCAAACTCGAAGCAGAAAGTATCACATATGGTGACGCTCGTCACCACCTTTGGTGACGCTCGTCACCCATCAAGGAAGGAGCATGGCTGTTTTATTAAAAGTATGAAGAAGATTTGCAGAATTGGCCCAGAAGTTCCTTTATTTACATGAAGACCCCAGATCGTGTTTAGCCTCTATTTATTAGGTTTTTCAGCCATTGTTGGCTATTATCTTATTTTTTGAAAATTCAGAAAGCTTAGAGAGAGATTTATTCAGAGCTTTTTGGGGAGACAAATCCTGTACTCTTTTGAGAAGATTTCGAACCCCCTTTATTTCTTACTCTTTCTCTTAATGCAATTTTATTCAGTTATGTTTTGTGATCTCATAATCATGTCTGAGTAATCTGCAAGTTAAGTTAGGGTTTTTCAAAGGTTGATGAAAAGATTGTAGAATCGCTATCTGTTAGGAATATCTTATGGTTTTTCATATCTGCTTGCTTTAAAATCGAATTTCTGAGACACATCATCTAGGAACCCGAAAATCTTAGGTTGTTAAATATATGTGAGATCATTATTCATAACCTGAACTAGTATTTGATGAGCAAAACAACTTAGTGCAAAGAGATTTGGTTTAGGAGTTTTGTAAACAATTGAATTTGATCATTCCTGCATGTTTAGGTTGTTAGAGTTTGCAAAGAGATTTGAAACTCTGTGATTTAGGCATAGATAACTTTTGCAATGAGAATTGATTAGTTATACATCAGTGATTCATGTTTAAAACGGTTCTTAATCATTCCTGATTTCCTGCTTCATACATTCTTGGATTCAACCTGCGAACTACCTTGACTTAGCGCTTTTAGTCTTCTGGAACTTAGATTATCTTACAAAATTGTTTGCTTACTTTTATTCATTCATTCGCATTACATACATCATATCTTGCTTAGCTTAATCCGAATCTACATTCGATAGTGTAGTCTGCATTACTCTTTTGGGATTTTGATACCCCTTGTACTACAACTGCTTTTGCTGTGCACTTGCAGTAGTTTTATTTGGGTAAAACCTGAGCCCTATCAAGTTTTTGGCGCCGTTGCCGGGGAGTAATAGCTGCCTATCGATTTTTAGTATTAGGATTTTGTCTAAGTTTTTATTTGTTTACTGACTTTCAGCTACTTTTCTTTGTTCCTGTTTCAGGTGTATGCCTAATCGCAGAACCAAAAGCAACAAAGAGAAGGAGCTTGTAACTTTGAGCATCGACGAGCTTGCTAGGTTGGAGAGAACTAACAGGAAAGCTAAGAAGCAATCTACAATGGTCGCTCCACTTATCTTGGTTGAAGATGCAGAAGGTCACTTAGTTGACAAGGAAGGAAATAGGAGGAACGAAGAGGGGCAGAGAATTGATCAAGAGGGGAATGTCATTGTTGAACAGCAGGTTCAGCAAGTGGCTGAGAACAGCAGGTTGAAGCTGCTGGGCGTTTTGTTCAGAGGACTCTAGGTGACTACAACAGACCTGATCAGTTCTATGCCAACAGAGCTGCAATCCGACCTCCTACCTTCCAGAGGAACCAATTTGAGGTTAAACCAGTCTACTATCAGCTGGTTGGCCAGCATCCATTCCATGGTTTACCTCATGAGCATCCTATGGATCACATAGAGAGATTTGAGGACTTGGCTTCCAGTGTCAAAGCTAACGGGGTTAGCAATGACTTTCTGTTCTGCCAGCTTTTTCCTTACTCTCTTGAAGGAGAAGCTGCATATTGGCTGAAGCAACTGGAACCTGCTTCATTGACCACTTGGGAAGACACCAAGAATGCCTTTTTAAACAACTTCTATGATGATACAAGATCAGAGGACATGAGGACGAAAATTGCATCATTTACACAAGGCCCTACTGAAGCTTTCAAGGCCTCTTGGATCAGGTTCAAGTCTTATCAAAGAGACTGTCCTCATCATGGTTTCAGTCAGGTGCAATTACTTGGGATTTTCTTCAGAGGCATTGACTGGAAATATCAGATGGCGCTGGATGCAGCAAGTGCAGGAAACTTCAACACCAACAGACCAGAAGAGGCGATCAGACTGATTGAGAACTTGGTCTGCAGCAACAGCACTAAAAATGCAGACTTTCAGAGGATGAAACAAGCTGGTGTAGCTGATGGAAATCAGATTGCTGAAGTTAAGGCTAAGTTGGATGATATGCACAGCCTTTTGGTGGGGAAGAAGTCGGTTCACTTCGCTGCAGAAGTGGAAACTTTCGAAGCTCCAGAGGAAGTTGAGCAGAAGGATGTAAATTTCATCAATTCTGGTGGTTTTCAGGGACAAAGGTATGGGAATCAACAGTGGAACAGAGGATACAACAACAATAATCAGAAGAACGCCCTTACAGGAGGACAGAGCACGCCTGGTTTCACTCCTAGACCCCCATTCCAGAAGACAGAGTATCAGAAACCATTCCAGAACAGTGGAAATTACAGAAACTATGGTTCTTCTTCCTATCAACCAGCACCTCCACAAGGAAATAAAATGGAAGCAATGTTAGAACAGATCTTGGAAGGACAACAAAAGCTTACAGTGGACTTTAATGGCAAGATGGATTCGCTCTATCAGGATTTAAATAGAAAAATTGAGAGTCTGAACTCTCATATGAAGAAGCTTGATGTTCAAGTTGCCCAAACTGCAGGAGCTGTTCAGAGGCAAGAAGGATTTCTTCCAGGAAGAACTGATGCTAATCCCAAACACCATGTGAATGCCATCACATTGAGGAGTGGAAAGAACCTGCAACCAGTGTTGCAGAAGGATTTAACATCAAGGAATTTCGTGGGTATGGAAGAGTATGAAGATGAATAAATATTTGCTGAAGAACCACGGGTGACGCTCGTCACCAATAATGGGTGACGCTCGTCACCCATCGAACAGAACCCCGACCCCGACTCTTCACAAATTGGTGACGACCGTCACCAGATGGGTGACGCTCGTCACCCATATCCAGTGATCAATCCCGACTCGTCCAAATTGGGTGACGCTAGCCACCATTCCAGTGACGCTCGTCACCAGACACCACATGCTGCAGTTTCGCCTAAGACTTCAGATAATGCTAAGGAGACCGTGTATAAACCCAAGATACCCTATCCTAAGCATCCTAAGAAGTCTAAGCAAGAGCTTGAAGATGCAAGATGCAAGGCTATCATGGACAAGTTGGTAATAGAGATCCCATTAATAGATGCTGTAAGGATCACTCCTGTTATAAGGAGGTATGTGAAGAGGATGGTGACCAATAACTTGAGTCTTGAGGTTGGAGCTATGATGATCAACGAGCAGGTCAGTGCAGTGATTCATAACAGAGTTCCAGAGAAGCTTTCAGACCCAGGAAGCTTTGTTTTAGACTGCACTATCTTCAATGACAAGTTTGAGAGGTCATTGTGTGATCTTGGTTCTAGTGTGAACCTCATGCCTCATTCTGTTGCCAAGAGTTTGGGGATGACCGATTTTAAGGCTACAAGGATATTTCTTGTCCTAGCTGATAGATCAGTCAGAGTTCCTGAAGGAGTGATAGAGGATGTTCCTATCAAAATAGGAGATTGTATGATCCCTACTGATTTTGTGGTTCTAGAGTATGGAGAAGAGCCCAAAGACCCCTTGATTCTTGGAAGACCCTTCTTAGCTACTGCAGGAGCTATTATTGACGTCAGGAAGGGTAGAATAGAGCTGAATGTTGGCGATTTAGTGATGAAATTCGAAATGGACAAGCTGATGAAGAGGCCAACTATAGATGGACAGACTTTTTATGTGGATGTTCTCACAAACATTGCTGATCAGATCTTCCATGAGATGAGTTCAGAGGATCCCTTGGAAAGGGCATTGACCACTTCTACAGCTGAGTATGAGCATTTAGATGCTGCTGCAACAGGCTACACAAAGATGATGGATGCTACTGCACAAGTGATGCAACTGGTTGCACATGATGAGTTTGTCTCCACATCTGCGAAAGCTGCCACAATGGGTGATTGGTCTGCAGCAAAAGCACCAAAAGTTGAGCTTAAATAGCTCCCTGCAGGGCTAAGATACGCATTTCTGGGAGAAAACTCCACCTATCCTGTTATTGTTAATGCTTCATTGAACAATGCAGAGCTCACCCTTTTGCTAAGTAAGCTGCAAAAATTTTGCAAAGCTCTTGGCTATTCTCTTGATGACATTTCAGGTATCTCCCCAGACTTGTGCATGCATAGGATACACTTGGAGGATGAGTCGAAATCATCAGTTGAGCACCAGAGGAGGCTGAATCCGAATTTGCAGGATGTGGTCCAGAAAGAGATCATGAAGTTGTTGCAGGCTGGTATCATCTATCCTATATCAGACAGTGCTTGGGTGAGTCCAGTGCACGTGATGCCTAAGAAAGGAGGTGTCACAGTGGTAAATAATGACAAGGATGAGCTGATTCCAACCAGGACTGTGACAGGACACAGGATGTGCATAGACTACAGGAAACTGAATGCAGTAACAAGGAAGGATCATTTTCCTCTGTCTTTCATTGATCAGATGCTAGAGAGGCTGGCGAATCACAAGTATTACTGCTTCCTTGATGGGTATTCATGCTTCTTTCAGATCCCCATCCATCCAGATGATCAGGAGAAGACCACTTTTACTTGTCCCTATGGCACTTTTGCATATCGCAGAATGCCTTTTGGGCTGTGTAATGCTCCTGCAACCTTCCAGAGATGCATGATGTTGATTTTCACAGACATGATAGAGAAGTTTATGGAGGTGTTCATGGATGACTTCTCTGTTTATGGGTCCTCTTTCAAGAACTGCTTGGATAATCTGTGTGCAGTTCTGCAGAGATGTGAAGAGAAGCACTTGGTTTTAAACTGGGAGAAGTGTCATTTTATGGTGCAGGATGGTATTGTACTTGGCCACAGAGTCTCAGGAGACGGTATAGAGGTGGATAGGGCGAAAATTGAGGTGATGACAAGTCTGCAAGCACTTGATTCAGTCAAAGCAGTGAGAAGTTTTCTGGGTCATGCAGGCTTCTACAGAAGATTCATCAAGGATTTTAGCAAGATAGCACGCCCACTCACTGCTCTCCTCTGCAAGGATGTGAAGTTTGAGTTCACAGAAGAGTGCAAATCTGCTTTTGAACAGATCAAATAGGCTTTGGTTACAGCCCCTGTTGTGCAGCCTCCAGATTGGGACTTACCTTTTGAGGTAATGTGTGATGCCAACGATTTTGCAATTGGAGCAGTGCTAGGAAAGAGGAAAGACAAGAAACTCCACGCCATCTACTATGCAAGTAGGACTTTGGATGATGCTCAGAAGAATTATGCAACAACTGAGAAAGAATTGTTAGCTGTTGTGTTTGCTTTTGAGAAGTTCAGGCAGTATCTTGTTGGCTCCAAGGTCGTGGTCCATACTGACCATTCAGCACTGAAGTACCTAATGCAGAAGAAAGATGCAAAACCAAGGCTGTTAAGATGGATCCTGCTGCTTCAGGAATTTGATATTGAAGTGAAGGACAAGAAAGGGGTTGAGAATGGAGTTGCTGACCATTTATCCCAGATTCAGGTCGAAGACAGTGTTCCAATCAATGATTTCTTGCCTGAAGAGAATGTTTACTTGGTGGAAACCAGAGAACAGGAGGAAAGTACTGAAAACCTGCAGTTTTCACGAAATTGCAGGGGAGTGACGAGCGACACCAGGAGGGTGACGCTCGTCACCAACCCAGTTCAGTCGCGACCAAAGTATACGAGAAAGGTGACGCTCGTCACCAATATTGGTGACGCTCGTCACCAATCTCAACACTTATCTGCGATTTGTGCAAGCTTGGGGATGGCTTTTGAAGAACCTGTTTATGCTTTACATGATCCAAAGAGGCTCTGGTATGCTGATATTGCAAATTATCTTGCTGCAGAGGATGAACCATATGATTTTAAAGGCTATGCTAAGAAGAAGTTCTTGAGAGAACTTAGGAGATTCTATTGGGATGAGCCATACCTCTACAAGCATTGTGCTGATGGTATCTACAGAAGATGCATAGCAGAAGAAGAAGTCCAGAACGTCCTTTTTCACTGTCATGGATCAGAATATGCTGGACACTTTGCTACATTCAAGACTGTCTCTAAGGTATTACAAGCTGGATTTTGGTGGCCTACTATGTTCAGAGACGCCCAAGCCTTCATCACAAGCTGTGATACTTGTCAGAGAAGAGGAAAAATCAGCAGGAGACATGAGATGCCACAGAACTTCATTATGGAAGTTGAAGTTTTTGATTGTTGGGGTATTGACTTCATGGGACCTTTTCCCTCATCTTATGGGAATAGATACATTCTGGTTGCTTTTGATTATGTATCTAAGTGGGTAGAGGCGTTGACTACTCCTACTAATGATGCTGCAGTGGTTTTGAAGCTGTTTAAGACCATTATCTTTCCCAGATTTGGTGTCCCGCGGATTGTCATAAGTGATGGTGGTTCTCACTTTGTCAACAAGGTCTTTGACAAGCTTTTGAAGAAGTATGGTGTACAGCACAGAGTGGCCACGCCCTATCATCCCCAAACAAGTGGACAGGTCGAGGTTTCCAACAGGCAGATCAAGCAGATTCTAGAAAAGACAGTTGGGAAGATAAGGAAAGATTGGTCTGTAAAGCTGGATGATGCATTATGGGCCTACAGGATTGCATACAAAACGCCACTTGGGACCACTCCATTCTATCTTCTCTATGGCAAGGCGTGCCATCTACCAGTAGAGTGGGAGTTCAAAGCAGAATGGGCCATCAAGAAGCTGAACTTCGATCTGAAGCCTGCTGCAGAAAGGCGTTTGATTCAGCTCAATGAACTGGATGAGATCAGATATATGGCCTATGAAAACTCCAAGTTATACAAGGAAAGGACAAAGGCATATCATGATAAAAAGATCATCTCCAGGCATTTCGAGCCCAATGACCAGGTATTACTCTACAACTCTCGCTTACAGCTTTTTCCTGGTAAATTGCGTTCTCGATGGTTAGGTCCTTTCACTGTCAAAGAAGCTCACCCACATGGTGCAATTGTCCTGATTAACTCCAAAGGCGAGGAGTTCACTGTCAATGGATAAAGGGTGAAGCACTACTGGGCATAAGCAGAGATTTCAGCAGGACACATTATGTCTCTCGATCAGGCACCAGCTGTCTAAACAGCCAATCAAAGTCAAGCTAATGACTTTAAACAAGCGCTTAGTGGGAGGCAACCCACTTGTAAGTTGTAGATATAACACTTAGTTATTATTTTCGTGCTTAGGATTAGTAATTATATTAATATTCAGTTAAAAAAATAAAAAAAAAGAGGGGTGGTGACGATCGTCACCCTTATGGTGACGCTCGTCACCCGTCAAAGTCGGGCACGGTTATTAATTTTCTCTCTTCTTCTTCCTCGGGGATAACTGTTTAAACTATCGAACATTTAGAATTTTCAGAGATTCATAACTTTTGATTTTCTAAACCAAATTGAGTGATTCAAGAGTCTAATCCATGCGGATTTTGCTCCTCTTTCTGAATATCCACTCGATTTTTAAGATCTGCAAGGTATGTGTTCAGAATTCCTAATTTTCAGTCCGCCATAGGTTTGGTAAAATCCGATTTTTGACTTGATTGGCTTGATTTAACTGTTGAATCATGGGTAGTTAGGTTGTATTAGAGGAATAGAACCATCTATGTGAGCTTTTATCGGTTTATTTGCATGTTTTGAATTTTTGAGTTCATGATGAAAATTGCAAAAATCTGGAAATTTTGGATGATTTGGGTTGAACTGATGATTGAATTGTGTTCCTTGTAGTGCTGTAGTTGATCGCCATCAGTTATTTCAGATTGATTGGTTGATTTTTTGAACTTTGAAAAATTTGCTAATTTTTGTGATGTTTTTGGTCGATTTTGCTCTTCAATTTTCAGATGCCTCGTCAGGAGAAACGACCAAGGCAAAGCTCGTCTTCAAGCACTGCAACAGGGTCTATGGATTCCTTCAGTTAACACCCGGTTTGCAGGCCCCCATGGCCCAAACGAGAAGATCGGAAAATAGCCTCAGGAGTGGCTTGGGCAGGGACTCCGAAGCAGGAAGTGTCCCGAGACACTTGTGTATTCCGTGAGATTCAGGAAGAGTGGGATGAATATGACACGCTGTTCTACAATGCGTGGCTGGGAGTTAAGATTATCCCCACTCGGTTCGCGGATTCTGCTGTTCTGCAGAAGATGGGGATCTTCGAGGAGGTTGTTCAGATTCTGGAGCGCATTGGGATGGCGACTATGCCGTTCCAGCAGTATAATCTGTACCCAGATTTGGTACGCCAGTTTCTCTCTACAGTTCGCGTCTACTACACGAATGAGCTGGCGAAGCGTGCACAGGAAGGCACGATGACGTTTCTGATCCGAGGAGTTCGATACCGGATCAGTCTGATGGAGCTTTGTGGGATCTATGGCTTCTCTGACCATCCGACAGGCGTTCTCCTTCCCTCTCAGTGGACCCATATGCGGACATTCTGGTCCAAGTTCGGGAATGGAGTCTATGACAGCAAGACTAGCACGCAGACGGAGGTTCGACATCCGGTTTTGAGGTACATTCTGCGCCTCTTTGGTCACACCATTTTGTGCAAGTCTGCGCCCAGCAAGACTCGAGTCAGTGAGCTGATTCTCCTCTACTACGGACTTTATGAGATGCTGGATGATTCGATACCTGTTGATAGCATGGTTCGCGCCAACTTAGGCGCTGTTTTCTCTGAGCATCTGGTCTCCTTGAAGACCAAGCCATTCACCAGTCCAGGGGGGAAGACTGAGAGTGTTGGCAGCCTGCTGACACCGATCTTCCACCATTTCCAGATCGATGTCACACCTTGCAGTCTGCGCAGTGACAGATCACTTATGGATGACCAGTATCTGCACCATGTCACTTGGATGAAGATTGGGGTTGTATGGACTTTCACTACCACTTCTGGAGAGTATGTTGGCATTAAGTTGCCACAGAGAGCACTCACTACTATCCAGACAGACCCACGCCAGCTATTCTTCATGCCAGCACGGACTCTTCTGCGCCCCTTGACTCTGCGCCCTGCTAGAGCTGCTACAGCTGGCGCCTCTGCTTCTACTGCCGCTGCTGCTGATGCTGGACCTTCTACACGCCAGAGTGGTTCTTCTACTGCTTTCAGGCGTCCTCCACGACCACAGACACCCATGGATATGGCTGCTTTTCAGGAGTATGTCATTGACAGCTTTGAGGGACTCTGGGATGCTGTTGCTACACTTAGCAACTGTGGTTGTGTCCGTCCCCATTACACCACTGAGCCTTGCGAGGATGAGGATTGAGGCTTCACTATCTGGTTACTTGTTCCTTTTTCCCTTTTATTTTTTCTTGCTCTTGAGTCATTTTTATGTTTTCTTTGAGTCAGTTGTCAGTTTCTTTGATGATGTTTTGTGAGATTGTTAAACCAGGTTATTTTTGCTATGTTTGGATGTTGTTAATTATGTGTTTGAATGCTCAAAAAGTCTTTCGAGTGCATATGCAAACACTTCGTTAATTAACATCTGACATAAGAATTGGGCAATACCGGTCGTGGTGACGCTCGTCCCCAGACTGGTGACGCTCGTCACCCGACCCCACACGAGGTAACACTTTTCTGACTTGGTTTTTTTACTTCTCATTCATTTTTCTGACCAACTCTTGGCTTAATAACACTGGGGATAGTGTTGTTTAAGTCTGGGGGAGGTGGTTACTGACGTTGTGTTCTTTGTGTCATGTCTATAGAGTCTTACAGTTGAGTCAAAAACCTGTTTTAGAGAGTCAAAATTTTGAAACTGTCAGTTTTTCTTGGAACTAACCATAGGACGTTTTTTCTGATAAGAACCATTGCCACAGTAGTTGATTACAAGTCTCACTAAGTTGAAAGTCATAGGTAGATCAGTCTAGCAATGAAGGTTTAGGTTCTTAGAGAATCTGAAAAATTTGCTGTTAGCTCCACCTTAATGAACTTTAAACTTCTTGTCTTGGTGATTGATTCTTATTGATCTTGATTCTCTCTTTCAGCACTGACAATAAGGTTAAAATGCAGTCTCTCTTTGATCTTCCCTGATGTAGTTTTTAAACGATTAAGTCCAAAGAATGGTGCATTCATGACCCTGTCTCCTCACAAGGAACAACAGTAGTGAACACATTCAAGAACCTGTCTCCTCACAAGGAACACAAGTATTGAGTAGCACCATATCTTAGACTGTAAAAGTTGAGAAAAAAAGAAGTGAAAAATCGAAAATATCCAAAGAAAGAGATCAAGGGAAGAGAAAATAGGAGAGCTGTGTTGAGATCTATTTGTTCAGTTGCTAGGAAGGGAAAAGAATCTGTAAAGTGATTGAGATGATAGAACCTTGATGAGATATCACACTTAGATAAAAATAAGGAGTTGACAGTAGAAATTTCAGATTTCTTGAAGGGATTTGGACTGGACTTGAGAGATTTGCTAAGCTTGTGATGATTATACTGAAATTTGATCTTGTGTTGACTCTGTAGTATGTGGATTCGAAAGCTCTAACTAGTATGGTGTTCCTGATGACTGACTGACTGTTTCTTGTTTTCAAACCTCGACCCTGTACTCTATCTGATGTTTGCTTGAGGGCAAGCAAAAGCTAAGTCTGGGGGGGTTGATATATCATGGTTTTATGGTTTTTAACCATGATATAAGTCCTTTTTATTGAGTCTTTTTGGTCTTTTTAGAGTCCTAGTAGAGTCTTTGCAGGTTATAGCATGTCTGAAGCATAATTGGAGATTTTGGAACCTTTTGGAGCATTCTGGGTTGAAGCCACGAAGTACCAAGCTCGAAGCAGAAAGTATCACATATGGTGACGCTCGTCACCCATCAAGGAAGGAGCGTGGCTGTTTTATTAAAAGTATGGAGAAGATTTGCAGAATTGGCCCAGAAGTTCCTTTATTTACATAAAGACCCCAGATCGTGTTTAGCCTCTATTTATTAGGTTTTTCAGCCATTGTTGGCTATTATCTTAGTTTTTGAGAATTCAGAGAGCTTAGAGAGAGATTTATTCAGAGTTTTTTGGGGAGACAAATCCTGTACTCTTTTGAGAAGATTTCGAACCCCTTTTATTTCTTACTCTTTCTCTTAATGCAATTTTATTCAGTTATGTTTTGTGATCTCATAATCATGTCTGAGTAATCTGCAAGTTAAGTTAGGGTTTTTCAAAGGTTGATGAAAAGATTGTAGAATCGCTATCTGTTAGGAATATCTTATGGTTTTTCATCTCTGCTTGCTTTAAAATCGAATTTCTGAGACACATCATCTAGGAACCCGAAAATCTTAGGTTGTTAAATATATGTGAGAGCATTATTCATAACCTGAACTAGTATTTGATGAGCAAAGCAACTTAGTGCAAAGAAATTTGGCTTAGGAGTTTTGTAAACAATTGAATCTGATCATTCCTGCATGTTTAGGTTGTTAGAGTTTGCAAAGAGATTTAAAACTCTGTGATTTAGGCATATATAACTTTTGAAATGAGAATTGATTAGTTATACATCAGTGATTCATGTTTAAAACGGTTCTTAATCATTTCTGATTTCCTGCGTCATACATTCTTGGATTCAACCTGCGAAATACCCTGACTTAGCACTTTTAGTCTTCTGGAACTTAGATTATCTTACAAAATCGTTTGCTTACTTTCATTCATTCATTCGCATTACATACATCATATCTTGCTTAGCTTAATCCGAATCTACATTCGATAGTGTAGTCTGCATTACTCTCTTGGGATTTCGATACCTCTTGTACTACAACTGCTTTTGCTGTGCACTTGCAGTAGTTTTATTTGGGTAAAACCTGAGCCCTATCAATCAGTCAAAAGGAATTGATGTGATCTCTACGAAACTAAAGGGAACAGTGAAGAAATTGCAGAGCCCTCTTATGAAAGCTGTTCCATGCAGATTCCATTGCCATCCTATTAATGTTGGGATGCTTGCAGGATCTACTGTTGGAGGAGAGGTCTATGTTTGGACAACAAAGTAGCCATTCTCAATCACATTTTTTCTTTCCAATCTGCATGATGAGGTGATGTGTTGTTTTTGTTCTGTCCCATAGAAACGTATTTGTTCTTCCCTTCTATTTAGTAGTTTGATTTTCTTGGGTAATGGTTGAGCCAAGGTTTTTTTGTGTTCCACAATGAAGTAGAGGTTTTTATATTTTCCTCAATTTCTCATACTTAAATGTCATTGTAGTAATGAGCTATCAATCCACTCAAGAAGTTAATGCAAATGAGATACAAAATACTTGCTAAGCTAAACATAGTGGGGTTTTTAGACTAACAACCTAGTGATAAGCAAACAAAGAAAGTAAACCATAAGCAATAGAATCAAAATGTAAAACAAACAATAAGAGCAAGAGAAAAAGAGCAAAACAGAGTGTAACTAAGCTTCAAAGATAAAAGAGAGATTCAAGACCAAGGCAATTGATGTAGGGTGATCCTTATTCATATCTAAGATGTTCAAACAAGCAATACAAATCACTCATTCTTATGTAAGGTGCACAATTAAAGACTAATCAATGGTGTTTGGTACTATTCTTTTGCTAATCACATGTCAAACCCAAGGGCTAGCTGGTGTATCTATGATTAACAAGCATTCATTCACAAATTCCATAGAACTAAAAAGCATGCTAGACATCTATTTTTATAGGCTAGGTTTACTAATCTCTTATGCAACAAAATTCAGATATTTCATTAACATTCTCATGCTCAACAAAAGTCTAAGACGATTCCCACCAATATAGTACTAAGCATTTAGCATATTCATATAAGAAAAGATGGATGTAAAGAATCTAGATTTTTTAAACAACACTTTCAAATACAAAATTCATTCAAGCATTTGAACAAACAACTTAGTGTCAACAAAAGCCTAATATTAACTTCTCCAATAAAGAGGTACTTCGCGTTATAAATAATCACATAAAAAAGAGAATGCAATTTTTTTTATGTCCTGCACATCTTAAATAATCATTAGAATCACCCTAATCTATCTTGATCTCAAACCTAAGATTACTACTCACTAACTATATTTAGACCCATTGATTTCACGAGAAAATAATGGATAAACATTATTAAACAAAAATAAACAAGAAGAAATAAAAGATAAGTGCACGATTTAATTAAAAAAGCAATGATCCAAGATACAAATCTCAAACTTTGTTCTTTGCTCCTAAGAAAGAGAGAGAACAAATGATAAGAGAAAAGAAAGAATTAGGATAATGTATAGGATAAGAGATACAACCTCTTTATAGTAAAATTCAAAAGAAGTTGGGTCAAACTTAGGTAAAATCTGGTCAACGCTCGGAATTGTCTTACATCGGACAGGGAAAATTGAAGTACCATGCATGTTGTCTCTGCCCAATGTATTCTTGATCGTGCTGCATCAGATAGGTTTGGACGATTTGCTGTCGGAAGTGTTCGACAACATGCTTTGGTTCAGATAGCATCGGGCGGGGAAGAGTGCCATGCACGGTGTATCTGCTCGATGTGCCATGTAACTTCAAATATCAGGCAACTTCTTTCCATGCACGGTGTGGACCTCAGTGAGGATTGTTCCGACCTTCAAACTCATTCCCAACTCGATGTAGACCTTGGTGTGGTTTCAAATGCCTTGACATCATTCCCCAATAAATCTCCCCACCTCCAAAAACATCTGAAATGCACTCCATATGCAACAACATATGCAAATCTAATCCTAAAACACACTAACCCTAATATGAATGCAAATGAGAAACTTTGGACAACTTATATGGATGAAATGATGCAAAACTACTTTAAATGATGTAAATATGCAAGCTATCACACAACAATCTATTTCATTGTCTCTTCGATTTGCTTCCAGTTTCTCTTTCATTTCCATTAGCTCTCCGTGAGACTTAGACTAGGTGATCCATGGAGATTTCATGAAGTATATATTACAGTTTATAGATATGAAGTTTGATTAAATCATGTTGTGTAATTTTGATTGTGATTTTGATGAAATGGAACAATCTTTTCAAGAAGTGAGAAAGCTAAGCAAGGCCAAAAAACTCGAATCGAGTTTATACTATAACTCTAATTTTGTAACAGAGTCAAGAAACATTCTTTTATAAAAACATTCTTTAAAAGTAATAATTTATTTTCTCTTATTTTCGATTTAAAAATTAAATGTCAAGTATGACTAAAAAAAGAATATATATAATTTATAAAAATATAAAAGTCAATTTGTCAAGTTTGTTGAAAGCAGGTAAATGAGTAGCTAAATAAGTAGCATTCATTCAAATATGAATAAGAAAAGAGTAATATCATTGTTAAGGTGCAGACAATTTTCTGACAAAGAAGCTTTTACGAGAGCTGCAAAGTTGTTTTTCTCATTCTGTTTATTCCTTTCAGAAACAATTTTTTTTTCCTTTTTCAAGATTTTCAGATTGAGTTTGGTTATAGTAAATTGTTTAATGTGAAGGCTGAGAGCAGAAACAGGGGACTATCTTTGTTTTATTTAGATTTTTTTTTAATGTTAGGATTCTTTTTTTTTCAAATGATTATATGATTGATATTGAGGAGAAAATTGAATGCCTAACGGTGTTTATAACATTTGTGTATGGTGATCCAGTTGTTGAATGCCATAAAATAGTTTGGGAACATCTTACACATACAGTCCAACCAGATCAGGAGCTTGATTTATGATTGGCGACTTTAATGAGATAAGGGGAAACCACGAGAAGCGAGGAGGAAAGAAACGATCTGATGCGTCCTTCCTCCCGTTTAATACAATGTTAGCAAATTATGGTATGGTGGAGTTCCATTCAAAAGGTAACCTCTTCTCTTAGCTAGGCTACAAACGTTCGGGAAAGATTAGATGTCGACTTGACATGACTGGTAATGAAGAATAAAATCACTATTTTTCCCACATAAATGTGCAGTATTTGAGATATGGGGTTCTGAGTCTTTAGACTATCAGCCGGTTCTTGCCACAATTAGTTCCCAGGAATGGTGAATACAAAAGAGTTTCTGATTCAATAAAAGATGGCTAGATAAACATGGATTAAGAGAAGCAATAGAAAAAGAGTGTGGCAAGATAAATGAATCAAATGATGACGATCTTTTTGTGAAGATTGAAAAAGGCTGTAAATCAATCTCAATTTGGAATCAAAATAATCCCTCGAATTCCATAAAGAATCTGAAGCCATCAAAGCTCAATTGGAAGCTGCAATCAAAGATGATTCTGTTATAAGTGACAATGTCCTTAAGCTGAAATGAGACTTAAGCTTCCCTTTCAGAGATGAGAAGTTTTAATAGAAATAAAAAAGCCGAGCGAACTGGCTTAAGAGAGGGAGACATGAATACAAAGTTTTACCATGCTACCACTAAGCAACGTCGAGCTCAAAATAGAATTATGAAACGGAAAAACGCCTGTAGAGCATAGGTTGAAAAAAAAGAAGGTATCTATGTGGTGGCTTCTAGTTATTTCTAGAATCTATTCACGACGACAAAGCCCACAAACTTTGAGGAATCACTCTGGTATATTACTGCGAAAGTAACACCACAGATGAACGCGATGTCAACAAAGACCCCATTGGAGTCTGAAATAAAAACTGTCCTCTTTGATATTAAGCCAGAAAAGCTCCAGGACCAGATGGTAAGACAAGCCTTGTTTACCAGAGATTCTGGACAGTCATTGCAAAAGACACTGTCAAAAAGGTCAATGGGTTCTTTGAAACAGGGTTTTTTGACCCTCAACTAAATTAAACGAATATATGCCTCATCCTCAAGATGGAAAGACCGGTGGAGATGTCTGAATTCCACCCTATAACCGTGTGTAATGTCTGTTACAAAATCATCTCTAAGATCGTGAGCAAGAGGCTTAGACATTTCAACCTGAAGATGATTTTGGAGATCTATCAGCCTTTATGGCTCCAAAATTAATCATGGATAATATCCTTCTAGCAAAAGAATCCTTTCATGCCCTGCACACAAATGCAATTTGTAAAGTGAATTTCGTCGCAATAAAAACAGATATGAGTAAAGCCTATGATAGTGTGGAATAGAGCTTCCTAGAGGCACTCATGCTTAAGATGAGTTTTAACCCGAAGTGAGTATCATGGATATGAGGGTGTATCTCCTCACTATCTTATCAAGTGCTAATTAATGGGGAACCAAAAGGGAATATAACGCCATTCAGAGGACACTAGCAAAGGGATCCGCTCTTCCAGTTTTTATTCATCATATTTACGGAAGCACTAATAGACATATTAGAGGAGCTGAAACTGAAGGCCGTATTACAAGGCTCAAAATTGCGCAAGCGAGTCCAACCATTTTCATCTGCTTTTTGCAGATGCCAGTTTATTCTTTTTCAAAGCAGATGTCCTGTAATATGTAGAGTTGATAAAGATAATCAATGAATATAGACAAGCTTCAGGGCATAAATTTAATACTGCAAAGTTCTTTATATTCTCCGAAAGTGAGTACCACAGAAAGTAAGGACATAACTAAAACGTACCCTAGGGATCTAAAAGGAAGGAGGGGGTTGTGGGTGGGCGGGTTGGATGTGGATGTGGATGTATATGGGACTTTTAGAGAAAATATGTGGATCCAAGAAACAAGCATTTACATTCATTCAAGAGCGATTTAACAATCGAATCAACTCGTGGTCCTCAAAAATATTATCGAATGGAGAAAAGGAGGTTCTCATCAAATCTCTAGCCTAAGCTTTACCAGCTTATGTCATGTCTTGCTTTCTGCTACTCAGGAAATTCTTAATAAGCCCAAGAGCATCATATCAAGATTTTGGTGGAGTTGAATGCAAGATAAAAAAAGAGCTCTCCATTGGATTGCATGGGAGAAGATCTACTTAACACAAGACCAAGGAAGTTCGGGCTCTGGAGACCTAAGAAAACTTTAGTTTAGCACTGCTGGCAAAGCAATTATGGCAAATCATCCAAAACCCATCTTCTCACTTAGCCAGAGTTTTGCGAGGAAGATATTTCCGACACTTGAGTCTAATGGAGGTAAACAATGTTAATTCCCCATCTTATGGGTGGAAAAATATATTAGCCGTTAGAGACCTTCTCAAAGCCTGCATGCAGAAATCCATTGGGTTGGGTTGTAACATCAAGGTGTGGAGTGATTCTTGGATACCTGTTAACCTGGCAAGATGAGCCTTAGACAATGGGTGTTACTGCGCCCCCATCTCTTCCTTAGTCACTTGATAGACAGAACTATAAAATAGTAAAGATTGGATATGCTTCAAATGCTCTTTGATCCGGAAGATATTCCGCGTATTCAAAGTAAAAAACCCAGCCAGTGTTTTAGAGCTGATGGGTACTGCTGGATCCAAACGAAGTTAGACGCCTATAAGGTAAAATCAGGATACAATCTTGCCAATGATATCAGAGACACGATAGACCCCAAAATGATGACAGAACCAAGTACCACATCACTAAAAAAAAGGAGCATGGTCTATGAAACCATTGAGGAAACTTAAACATTTTCTTTGACAATCTATCTCAGGTTGTGTTGCTGTAAATAATTGTCTTGCAGATAGACATTATGGCAGATACGGCGCAGAAGAAGAAACAATAACCACCTTCTGTTCGAATGTCCACCGGAACTGCAAGCATTGGCTCTCTCAGTGATCCCAACAACTGTGGGGGAATTCCCTTGTATTTCCTTTACCAAATTATCGATTAACTACTCTGGCATATAAGAGGTAGAGGGGGCACTAGACGTATCAATGGAGGTCTTCTCATAGATATGCTGGTATATCGGTAAAGCCCGAAAAATGAAAATGTTTTTAATGGTAAAGATATTTCAGCAATAGATATTATTCAGATGGCTATATAAGAAACAAGAAAATAGAAAGTGAGAGAAATATGATGAAGTAACACTGGAACAAACCTTGACTACAGATAAATCAAACCGACCTCCACTTCCACGATGCAAATTTGATGGGTCCTGGACCTCAGATGGACTAGACTTCGGGGGAGGGGCTGTTATGGACTTGGAAGATGGAAGTTCATGCTTCGGCTTATTTGCAAAGAAAAAGGGCTTCTGGCCTATTCATACCGAGTTTGATGCGCTCATTTGGGATATGAAAAATGTCACTACAATTAGTTATCTCCTCCATGGCTTTTGATACAGATTGTCTCCAACTAATCAGAGTAATTGTGGAAGAGGAACGTTGGTCGACTTTAGAGTCGGAATTAGAGGAATTCAATGTGGTTAGATTATCTTTTTTAACTTCTCTATCTCTTTTATCCCTTGTGTTTTGAATGTCCGTGTTGACTGCCTTGCGGAAGACGCTCGACTGCGTGGTTTTGTATTCTCCATTTTAACTTTGAGGTTCTAGAGTGGCTAGCTCACAAGTCAAATACTTTTGGAACATAAGATATAAAATAGTGCTTTTGATGTTAAAAAAAGAGAGTAATACCATTGAATGGCAAATGACCGGTTTTAAATAAACAAAAGAACTAAACCTATTTAGAGGTCTAAACAACAAAATAGGTTGCCAGTATTTTTATCCATTATACCCCCATGCGCCTGCCAGAATCCTTTTGAAGTCTCATATTATTTTAATATTTTTTTTATTGCAATCCTTATTTTGTGTTACATGCCTCTCATTCTTTATCTCTCCTTCTCTATCTCTTCCTCCTTCACCATTGTATCTCCTCCTCTTTTATGCTACCCCTGACCCCAATTTCTTCCCCTTTATGGGAACTTGCAGTTGGCTCCAACAAAGAGTAGGTGGTCTCAGAATCTATCTTTGCTGTTTCCACCACCATGTGGCCCAATCTTTACTCTCTGCTGATATACCATTCTCTTATACCGTCCAATTCATCTTTCTGATTAATTACTACACCACCGCATGTGTCTTCCTTTGACATCGCCTGCATCTTTTTGTTTCTTGATTTACCAGATTCTGAAAACTTACATGCTCTACAACTCATAAATATGGAGCCGGTTCCTGCAGCATTAGAATCAGTAGGTTAAGAGATTGATCTGAAGTCAAGAGATGAAGAATGTATTCCAGTCAGCACAGTTAAATTAGATAAGCTATGGGATCTCGCTTCCTCTGGAGAGGTATAGTTTCTATCACAAGTGTATACATTGATAGATATCCACATATAAAGTTAGAATTGTGCATTATTAGAATGCATACAAACCACTAATTTAAGTATCTATTTAAATATATAGATATCTATAATTTCAGTTGGATATTTATCCAATTTTATGCTAAATAATGTCCATAATATCAGATTGCTGTAACTTCAATAATAAAAAGAGAATTGATGGAATACCTGACAAGAAATTTGCATGGTCATGAGGTCAACGACTAATATCATTTATATGGAGATGCTCATTTATGAATCTGTATAATATAATATGAATATCTACTATACCCTTTTAGCTATAAAATTCTATATTATCTGCTTATTCTCTATCTGTGTGTCTAAACATGACTATGTGCTTATATATTTTGTATTTTGCTAAACGTATTGTATTTTTGTAAGACAATCCTGTTTATCTTGTGAGATCAAAAATCTCTATGTAAACATAGTATTCATGTCTGGTTAATATGAGTAGACACAAAAAACTTAAATTTAAAGGTTTAAACAAGAAAATATATACATACATCATAAGATATATATTAACTTAAGATATTTACATAACAATATATAGCCTCTTTATTGTAAGATATACACATGCATAAAATAATATATAAGTGCATAATATGACATATGATGTTCACATAACAATATATAGTCCTTCATTGTAAAATATATACATGTATAAATAACATAGCTGTGTATAATACAACATAGCACTCCATAGCGTAATTTGAACATATTACAACATAGCACTGAAGGCGGTTCCCTGGGCGCTGCATTATATCCAAATATATGGTATCAATTATAGATGTACGTATTATAAATTAAATTGCTATATTCAGATATTTACTCTTCTTGTCAACCAAATCCAAGTTAAAGTGTTTTCTAGTTGCATTTATTTACTATCACATCGCTGTGTTCAGAACACCTGTCCTTGCATTTAAGACAAATCCTATGCGCACCTGAATGCCAATATTTGTAATTTAGCATCGTCAAATTTCTAGGATGAAAATCCTTCACCTTTTTCTTTCTAGCTTTTCTTAGATGAAATTTCAAATTTATTGACCAGAATGGAGCTAATATGTACAATGTTGTGTTCATATTAAGATATAAATGAATCGAAAATTGAATTTTCAGTAGCCAGGAGATCAAATCTATGCACCACCAACTTTAAACCATCTTTTAAGCAACCCTTCTAGCTTTATTTTTGTATTTATCCATATGTTAATTTTTTAATCTAAATTTAGTCATCCACCCATTTCACTTACAAAAAAGTAAGCAATATAAGAAAAATTAAATCTAATTAAAAAAAAAAAAAATCTAATTTAACTATAAACGTATGAATAATTTTGTCAACTTTTTTTCCAAAATAGTCAAAAGAATAGCTAAATAAGAAAAACATAAATGTAATTTAAATATAAATAAAAAACAAAATATTTTAAAAATTGTGATAAAATTTAATTGAAAAATAAATAATAAAAAGAATACAAATAATAAAAATAAATAAATAATTCTGACTCTATTAGGCTTCTAAAATATATTGTAATATAAAAATGTATAAATCACACCTATACTTTAAGCCTAAAGTAACAAGAAATAAAGTATAACAATGTTTGACCAAGCAATATTCACAAAGTGTCGGAATACTTACCTAATTTTTTTTTTCTATTAATGTGGATTGTAATTTTTTTTAAAGAGAAATACCACTAAATAGCATAAGACCGGTAGTGAATTAAGTAATCGACATAAGGTATTTTAGAGTTCAAGCATTAAAATATTTCACCACCTTTTTTCTCCACTTTACCCTTACGCGCTGACCAACTTATTTCCACAAACATCCGTTCATGATATGTAATATCTTGTAATAGGGACCTACAAACAATTAATATATTATGTCACTCACTTAAACTTAGGAAGTTATAACTCTTTTTTGTGTGGTCCATGAAACGGCATATTTAATTTCCTGCCTTGTTGCATTCACGGAACCTTAAAGCCCACTTCGTTGTCTTCAGATACCAATCACCCGAAAAACCCAAAGCTAATTGTTAATCCCTATTCAAACAGATTCAGAGGAATAATAGTCTGTTTGCCGGTGAAATATAGCGCCCCACACGCCAAGAGTTGATTATCCAGGTAACCTCTATTCGTCGGTAATGTACACGAGCCCCCAGGAATGTTGTATTACTAATTTTGTCTCATAGACCGTAGTCAGAAAAGTTTCTGGTGATTTACTGTTAGGTCTATCGATAGTGGCGACTGATTCACTAGTCTGTATCTGTTTCAATCTTTGATTTTTTCCTACAATATTCCGTAAATCTGAAAATCTAATTCTGGAAACCAGATCTTCAACATTTGAAACAAAATTGTAGATATCCTTAGCAGACTTTTACATACAAATATGCACATCCGCTCTGATATATAGTCATCCATTAGTCTACTTAGAGTTCAAGGTTTCTTAGATCTAGCCGCATATCCAGATTTATGTGTAGAAGTCATATTTATACACGGTAATCCTTTCTGATAAATAGCCATCCACCATATTCAATTGGATCCCCACAAATATCACTCAACTAACCTTTATCTTAGATGTATATATATAAATCCTTTCCCACAAATAGGCCTCTATGACTGCACATAGACCTTCAACGTCTTTATATTTACTCTTTGTTCGACTGACAACTTTTTTAAACTCAATTGGCAGGGATGGAAACCAACGATCTCCCGCATCGCCTATTCGCCGATCACATAGTCATTATTTGACTTCTCATTACGATAACTGAACCTCATATTTATGGCATGGACAGCTATCTTCACCTTGCAGTCTCGTTTGTTCTTGAAAACACGTCCCAAATACAGTTTGTCCCCCTCGTATGCCATATCCAATATGACATTTACTGTTCGATCCAATCTTGTGAAAACCCATCCATAAAATATATTTGACGTCCATATCTTTATATACTTGTTTATGTATTGTTATTTCAGTACCCATTCAAATAAATGACCATCATTTTTAATCACACTCCATTGATAATGATAGACACATATATAATGTAATAGACTGTCATATATTTTTGGTATTAAAGCAACAAAAACATTTATGAAATCAAATAGCAAACTATAACACACTATAAGGTACATCATCAGACAATTAAATATGTAACACTCCATTATTATTAATAGACCAGTCCAATATACTCATATCATTACAGATTGGGCCACTTGGACTCCTTCTCACCACCTCAACCAAAGCAAAAATGTGCGTTACAGGCACGACCGAAAACCCTTATATATCCAGAGTCATGTTCTTAGACATCAGAACCACATAGAGCTTCAGCTCGTGCAGGTCATCCGCATAGCCAGGAACATGTCCATGTCCTCGGCGTTTCGAATATGCACTAGCACAGGTTTGATAACTCCATCTCCGTCCATCCACTATGGCGTCTCGTATGTTAGCTTGATAATCTCCTCATCTATGTCGATGCTTAGTTCTCTACATACATTCGCCTTTACCGAAGCTATTCCTTCCCCCTCTCGCAGCTTTATTCCTTTGCTAAGCCTGTCCTCCAGTAACACAAATCGCCACACCCTCCTGCATCTTTCATACACCACCCCTGCTCTGCCCGCACCAGATCGCTGAGGACTTCCCACAGTTGCACCATTGTTGATAATCCCTAATAATATCAAATCCACGACGATGCTGTTATTAATGAGAGCAAAGGTTCAAGTTCATACATAGATATTCATATACAGTATGAAAGGATTTAGAACATATGTTTACCTGATTATTCCGCTTGTAACTCTATATGGAATTAGAAGCAGGAACTAGTATTTATGGACACTCTACAAATCTAGGTGTATTCAGATATTTTAATTTCCCGCCCCGCTCATCGATAATTCTTGTTGCAGTATCACATATCGCATTAACTAGCCATCACCTCCGTCCATATCATGCTTACGTAAGACATCAGAAAATATATCTTGACTCCTCATTTAATACCAAGCCCAAGGTCAGCTTTAATTGATACCATAAATGTCTACATATCTACTTCAATCATCAGATTGCCCACGCGCACTCGATGGCAAAAGAGGTAAATAAGCAAAGTCTCAAATTACTGTCCGTCATCTTTTAGCTAGTTCCTTCTATCTCATTTGGGTCTTGCTATTTACCTAATAAAAACCCTACATTTGGCCATCCACCTCTTTATCCCTTTTTAATTTGTATAAAGTTATGACTTTCTCTTACCTCTTTCTTATTTTTTAGAGAGAGAAGATGTTATCTTTTTTATTTTGTTCCTTCTGATTACAAGTGAAACTCTTTCCGATTGAATATAAGATTTCATTTTTTGAAGCTTTCTGAGTTATTTCAGATCTTGTCTCTGGCTATATCTGATTTCGTTTCTGGCTTTATCAGGTTTCTGTTTTTTATTAATTTATTGCAGATCTATTTTTGTATATTTAATTCTGATTATTTTTAACCTTATATTTTTAGATTTTTGCTTCACTTGCTTTTTTTCCTGCAAGAGTCATATCTTTACTCATCCTTTTTATGCCTCTTTGATAGGTTTAAAACTCGTGATGGTGGAAGATTACGTCAGTCATGGCAGAGATTTGATGAAATTCTGACTGGTAATCATTGACGATCATTGTAAAAGTATCTTCTATAAGAATATTGGAGTCAGATTTGGGATTTACTGGATCTGAATTAAGATTCTAAGATACAACAGATTTGGTAGATCTTGGTGGTGCCAGAGAATTCGTGGCTGTGGTGTTTGACCTTCCCCAACCCATCATTCAACATGTGGCCCTGTATGTTAATTTTACCTTAACAATATCATGTAATCTACAATCAGAGAAGATTGGTGGAAACAATGGAGGACGATGAGATAAATTAAGGTCAATGTGTCATAACCATGGTCATGGTATGTTTTATCTTTTGTTAGTATTTATTTTTTTTCCGTCAATTTTTTTTATTCCTTTATCAACTTTTCTTTAATTTTTTTTTTTATATTCTATTTTAAGTAAATATTAACAAAATTTATTTTCATCAATATTGAATCTACTCAATATTAATAGTTGACTGAAAAATTAGATTTATAGCATTAATAATTAGGAAATTAGCAAAAAAAAAAAATTATACCATATGTTAGTGTCTCCAAAAGCCGAGAAATCTATGTTGTTCACAACAGATGTATGTAGATAACATATCCCGGATTCAAAAGAATTTTTCTTGGTACAGTTGTTAGAAGAGATCATCGTATTTTTGGAATCTACTATGACTGCATGATTAAAATACTAGAATAGAGAAACATGGACGATAATTGAAGAGCAGATGGCTCAATTTACCGACATTGTAGGTCACGATTGGCTAACATACACCATGGATTCAGATGGGGTAGTTTGGTGGATCAGTTCCTCCCATGTTGCCTTCACGTATGGACCTTCAATCGATAAAGTACATCCCTAATGATTGGCACATATACAAAAGCTTAGAGGAATGGCGTAGAGAGATTCATATTATTGATCTTCTCCTCCAAGCTCTCCACTACATTCCACAAACCATAAGCCCCTGCACAAGCCATTAATGATGGTTTCATTGAATGAAAATCGATAGTTGAAGACACCGAGAGAGCTACTGATCTTCCAAACAATCTCATTCGATTCCAGTGCGTAAGTTAGTCCTTCGTGAACTACAACTTCTGTGAATTGAGCAATTTTCTCTTCTATTACCGTCTACATATATTCATTTGAATATATGATCCTCCTGTCCGAGCAGATTCTGAAAACATGTTGATCTCTTCTAGCGAGAGTAGCAAAAACAACTCTTTTGAATCCGAGTGTCTGTATTTGCAAGTCATAGATAGGTCTGGGCAATATACCCGGACCCAAAAACTCAAACGGGAACCAATCTAAAATAACCGGTTCGGATCGGGTTTAATTATTGATTACTTACCCAATGGATTTTGTATTTGAGAACCGTGAGTATCAGTTCGATTCCGGTTCTGACCCGGAACCGACCGCTTATCCAAAACTAAAACACCTAACCCTAAATTAGATGTTCATCTTCTTGTCTGCTATAGATTTCGAATCACTAGAGATGATTGCGGAGGAATTGGAATCATCAGCAACAGCAGATGCGGATGATTAGGAATTAGCGATAGCAGTTGAAGCTCTCCGCTGGGCCTTCAGCTCCTGCTCACACCATTCTTCCGCTTGAAGCTTCTGGATTTTTTTGCTCCATCTCCGATCGCCTTGAATAATTTCTTCCGATGAAAGTGGCTTCAGGTATGCACCAAACATTAGTGAAAATTTCATCGAGTGAAGATCCATACCAGAAGATACTAATATTTGGTGTAGAGACTTAAGCTTTGTGGAATGTGGTGGAAAGGTTAAAGAGAGAATTAAAAGTGTAAACCTCTCCACCACGGTCCACAAAGATTAAGTTTTTGCATCAGCTATTATTGACACTTTCATCAAGTGAAGGTCCATACGTAAAGACACCAAGATAAGAACTGAGCCTCTAAACTATCTCATTAGAATCTTAGGTGTAAGTTAGCACACTGTCGCTGAATTGATTCGTCTACTCTTTGATTCTACATTTCTCAATTACAGTACCATAACCTTTGTCCCAACAAATTCCAAAAACACGATGATCTTCCCAACAATAGTAGCAAAAACCACTCTTTTGAATTGATGATAAGTTCTCTGCATGCACCAGTCGTGAGCAACATAGGCTTCACAGATCTCAGAGACAATGAATGAAGGAGAGGGGCATCCAAACAACATTTTCTAGATTTAGAAGAGTGGTTCTTGCTACAGTTGATGTGGGATATCATGCTGTTTCCACAATTTGTTGAAATAGAATGATCATATAATAGAATGGAAAAATGTGGATGGTAACCGAAGAGCATATTGCTCAGTTCATAGATATTATAGTTCAGAGAGGGATAAATTACGCCTTGGATTTAGATGAGATAGGATGGTGGATAATTTCCTCTCTCTGTGTTCAGGTATGGACCTTCACCCTATGAAGTGCCACTAATGGCTAGTCGAGATACTTAAGCTTTGTGGAATGATTTAGAAAGCTTTAGATTTTTGATTCTCTTCTTGATACTCTTCCCCACATTCCATAAAGCTTATGTCTCTACTATAGCTATTAATGATAGTTACATTGAGTGAATGATCATCCTTGTAGACAATGAGAGAGGAATCGATCCATCATACTATCTCATTTAAATCCAAGGCGTAAGTTAGCTCTCCATAAACTACAATGTCAGTGAAATGAGCCATCTTCTCTTCGATTACTGTCTATATTTCTCTATTCCAGTATATGATCAACCAGTCCCAACAAATTGTGAAAACATGTTGATCTCCCAAAACAGTAGCAAGAAACACTCGCCTGAATCCACAAAATGTTGTATGGATGTCCTTATCATTCATTCATTGTCTCAGATGCCTGCTAAGCTTATGTGGTTCACAACAGGCGCATGCTATCATTGGGGTTGACCATCTTGTTTTTGGAATTTGCTTGGACAAGAGGATAATGTAATTGATAATTGTGGACAGTAATCAAAGAGCAGATAAATCAAATCACTGACGTTGTAGCTCACAGAGGGAAAACTTACATCTTGGATTCCAATGACATAGTTTAGAGGTTCAGTTTCTCTCTTAGTGTCTTCAGGTATGAACCTTCACCTGATGAAAGTGTAACTAATGTCTAGTGTAGAGACTTAAGCTTTATGGATTGTGGTGGAGAGCTTCAAAGAGAGAATCAACAATGTAAAGCTCTCCACCACATTCCAAAAAGCTTAAGTCTTTACACCAGCTAAAGTGAACGTTCGAAGATAGCAAGAGAGGAACTGAGCTGCTCAACTATCTCATTTGAATATAAGGCCTATTAGCTCTTTGTGAATTACAAGTTTGATGAGTTGATCTATATATTTTTTAATTATCGTCTACATTTTTCAATTATAGTGTCGTTTATCCTTTCGTCCCAACAAGTTCTGAAAACACGATGGTCTCCCCCAACGATAGTAGCAAGAACCACTCTTTTGAATCCGTGATAAGTTCTCTACATGTGCTTGTGGTGAACCAGATGTAAAGCTCTCCACAACATTCCAGAAAGTCTAAGTCTCTCCACTAGCCATTAGTGACACTTTCATAGGGTGAAGGTACATACCTGAAGACACGAACAAAGGAGTTTATCCACCATCATATCTCATCTAAATCCAAAATGTAAGTTATCCCTTTGTGAACTTCAACATCTATGAAATGAGAAACAGGCCATTTGGTTACAATCCATATTTCTCTATTCTAGTATATCATCCTTCAGTCCCAACAAGTTGTGGAACATCATGATCTCCCACAATAACTGTAGCAAGAACCACTCTTCTGAATCTATAAAATATTGTCTTGATGTCCTTGTCGTTCATTTATTGTCTCTGAGATCTGTGAAGCTTATCTGGTCACCACAATCACATGTAGAGAACTTATCATGGATTCAAAAGAGTGATTCTTCCTACTATCATTAGGGGAGACCATCGTGTTTTCAGAATTTGTTGGGACGAAAGGATAAACGACACTATAATTGAGACATGTAGACGGTAATCAAAGAACATATAGATCAACTCGTCAAACTTGTAACTCACAGAGTGCTAACTTAGGCCTTATATTCGAATGAGATAGTTGAGCGACTCAGTTCCTCTCTCGTTATCTTCAAGTATAGACGTTCACTAGGTGAAAGTGTAACTAATAGCTGGTGTAAAGACTCAAGATTTGTGGAATATGCTGGAGAGCTTTACAATGTTGATTCTCTCCTTGAAGCTCTCCACCACAATTCACAAAGCTTAAGTCTCTACATGAGACATTAGTGACACTTTCATCGGCTGAAGGTTCATACTTGAAGACTACGAGAGAGGAACTGAGCCTCTAAACTATCTCATTGAAATCCAAGATGTAAGCTTTCTCTCTGTGAGCTACAACATCGATGTATTGTTTTATTTGCTCTTTGGTTACTTTCCATTATTATCAATTACATTATTGTATCCTCTTGTCCAAACAAATTCCAAAAAGATCATAATTTCCTCGAACGATAGTAGGAAGAACCACACTTTTGTATTCGGGAGAAATTCTCAGCACGCGCCTGTGTTAACCATATTAAATTCGCAGATCTTTGAGACAGTGAATGAACGACAAGGGCATTTAGACAACGTTTTTTGGATTCAGACGAGTGTTTCTTGTTACTGTTTTGGGAGATCATCATGTTTCCACAATTTGTTGGGACTAGAGGATTATATACTGGAATGGAGAAATATGGATAGTAGCCGAAGAGCAGATGGCTCATTTCACTGATGTTATAGTTTACGGAGAACTAACTTACTCTTTTGATTCAAATGAGATAGTTTGGTGGATAAATTCCTCTCTTAGTGTCTTCAGGTATGAACCTTCACTTAATGAAAGTGTCACTAATAGCTAGTGCAGAGACTTATGCTTTATGGAATGTGAAGAAGAGCGTCAAGGAGAGAATCAAATATGTAAAGCTCTCCGCAACATTCCACAAATCTTAAGTCTCTCCACCAGCCATTAGTGACACTTTCATAGTGTGATGGTCCATGCCTGAAGACACAAGGAAGAGATTTTATCCATCATTCTAATTCATCTAAATACAAGGCGTAAGTTACCCCTCTATGAATTACATTATCTATGAATTGAGCGATATGATCTTCGGTTACCATCCATATTTCCCTGTTCTAGTATATGATCCTGCAGTTCCAATAAGTTGTGGAAACATCATGATCTCCCACAGCAACTGTAGCAAGAACCACTCTTCCGAATCTATAAAATGTTGTTTGGATGTCCCTATCGTTCATTCATTATCTCTGAGATCTGTGAAGTCTATCTGGTTCACCACAAGCACATACAGAGAACTTATCAATGATTCAGAAGTGTGATTCTTGCTACTATCATTGGGGGAGACAATTATATTTTCAGAATTTTTTGGGACGAAAGGATAAACATTACAATAATTGAGAAATGTAGACACTAATCAAAGAACATATAGATCAATTATAGCTTGCATTATTGCATCATTTTAGGCCTAATTTAGTATATTTTTTCCATTGCATATCATCCACTTTATAGTCCAAAGAGTCCCATTTGCATTCATACTAGAGTTAGCAAGCATTAGGATTAGGAATGCATGTTTTTTTGCATTTTGAGTGTATTTTAGGTACTATGGAGCTTTGGAGACCCTCTGATCAAGTGGAGTTCATGTGGATGGAAGAAAAAATACAAAAGAAAAAGGAGCAGGAAGATTCACCTGCACCGGGCAGTGCACCGGCTTCTACACTTCGGGATAAATCAGATCAAGAGAATTGGGAGCTGCACCGGGCACTTGCAGCAGCATCTATACCTCAGAAGAAATCAGCCTCGAACTTCAAGGTGCTGCACCGGGCACTCACACTTTGCACACCTCGGAAGAAATCAGCCCGAGACTTCAAGGATCTGCACCGGACACTCACACCGGCCTCAACTCCCAGTTACAGCCATGGCGACGTCCTTCCTTTGGGTTTTCTCTAGTTTTAACTTTGGTAAACTTCCAAGTTTTGACCATTGACCAAGCCTTAATCCCTTGACTATTTAAGCAAATCTTATCAACAGTTGATATTATCTTCTATTATCTTATCTTGTATGCTTTTTGAGATCTAAATATTCTCTCTTTCTTGTTCTTAAGCCTTTACCCATAATTCTTAGTGTTTGTAAGCAATATTTTGAGTTTTAATTTTTTTTTGTCAACGAACTCCATAAATTAAATCTAAGTATACCGGCTTGGCAGTGATCTCTAGGAGTCGACCAAGCCGGTTCATTATGACTTATATGAGAAAAAGAACGACCCAGGCTTGTGCCTCTTTAGCTAGGGCATCGGCACATACATTTTAAACATGAGGAATCAAACATAAACTAAAGAACTCGAATCCCATCTGCATATGTTCCAAGTAGTCTAACTCCAAAGTGAAGGCAGGCCAATAAGTTGGTTTTTTAACCATCTTGATCAGATCCGAGCAGTACGTCTTGATCCTAACATAGATGAAACCCCTCTCTCTTAGGCAAGACATTGCCCAGAGTAGTCCTTCAAACTCTGCATGGAGGGATGGTAGGCTCCTCTGTCAGTCGTTCATGTCATACATGTGACGTCCCAACTCCTCTTCGAGACACCACCCTAACCCAATAGATGTACCATGATCAATCCAGGAAGCATCAATCTGGCAGGTCAGAACATGGGGGAACAAGGGGTGGGGGGTGGTGAACGGGATGTCTAACGACGAGGAAACTTCCTCTTCTTCTTTTTATTACTCCATTTGCTTTGCCATTCTCCAAATTTCCGCCTCAAGGCGAGCTAGTTGAAAAGTTTCCGATGGAGGCACAATATTGTTATTAAAAAAAATTTTATTACGTGCTTTCCAGATATACCACATGATCCAAGAATAAATATCCTTTTGAAGTCCGGGGGGTACCCTTTCCTTTACTCTCCAAAATAGGAAGTTCATATTTTGGTATATAAATTTACTCGGGAAATAACCCGGAATAGGTGAAAGTTCTGTAAGGGCCCACACTTGAAGGGCAAGGGGGCAGTCGAAAAGGAGATGGTTTATCGTTTCTTCTTGCGCTTCACATCTTGGGGATCTTGCCCAAGATTTTGAGTTTTAATTATGAGTTTGCATTTTGTGCTTTTGATCATCCTTTTATTGCTTTTAATTATGTTTTCTGCTTATGAATCTATGATTTTTGCCATGTTAACTATGTGTTCTGAGTAGTTCTCTTAGAGTTCTTAGAATGGGTTAGATCTATGGTGATTTAGTTGTTGATCCTTGATGTTTAGTGCTTAATATGATTGATCATTTTCTTCTTGATATTTTTCATGCTTGATCCTTGAAAACACACTAGGATTTCGAACCTAGGCTTTTCCTGCACCAAAAGTGCTTGATGAAATACCTGAACCAATCATTTAGGAGGTTTACTAATCCTTACACACGAGAATGGATGACTAGGGAGTATTTTGGCTTGATAGAACTGATGTTTCATGCTTGTTAATTGTTTGATCACTAATGAGAATTAGCTTTGGTTAAGTTCTTAGTAAAGGGATCTTTGTCAAGAGATTAGACTGATCTTCTTGTTTAGAGTTCTATGCTGAAGGATTAGTCTTCTTGGTTGAGTTTTCACATCAAAGATTGACTACTATTTCATTTTGGATCAATAACCTCATACTAAGATACCTGTTTGTATCATTTCTATTTTGCTCTGTTCTTGAGTTTGAATTTGCTTAGTTACTTGCCTTGCACTCTAGCCTTTTTTCTTCTTTCACTTGTCTGATTGATCACTTAGGGTGTTAGACTTTTAAACAACCTATTTTACTTGGCTTAGCTTATAATGACATTCATGTATTGTCAATGATTCACATTCCTTATTGGATTGACACCTTAAGTGCTGCAATGACATGATCATAGGATTCAAATGAGATAGTTTGGTGGATTATTTTCTCTCTCAGTGTCTTCAGGTATGAACCTTTACTCAATGAAAATGTCACTAATAGCTCGTGCAAAGACTTAAGATTTATAAAATGTGAGGAAGAGTTTAAGGTGAGAATAAAAAAAGTGAAGCTCTCCACAATATTCCATAAATCTTAAGTCTCCCACGATATATTAGTGACATTTCATGGGGCGAAGGTCCATATATGAAGACACCAGGAGAGAAATTTATCCACCATCCTATCTCTTCTTGATCCAAGGCTTAAGTTAGCCCTCTGTGAACTACCACATCTGTTAATTGAGCAATATGCTATTTGGTTACCATCCATATTTCTCCATTCTAGTATATGATCCTCCTGCCCTAACAAATTTTGGAAACATCATGATCTCCCACAACAAATCTAGCAAGAACCACTCTTCTGTATCCAGAAAATGTTGTTTGGATGTCCATGTCGTTCATTCATTATCTCTGAGGTCTGCAAAGCCTATATGGTTTAAGACAGGCGCATGTAGAGAACTTATCCCAGATTCAAAAGAGTGGTTCTTGCTACTATCGTTGGGAGAGGCCACCATGTTTTTAGAATTTGTTGGGATGAACAGGTAAACTATACTGTAATTGAAATGTAAACGGTTATCAATGAGCAAATAAATTAACTCAGCGACCTTGTAATTCACAGAGGGCTAACTTATGCCTCCTATTCGAATGCAATAGTTTAGGGGCTCAGTTCCTCCCTTGGTCTCTTCAGGTATGGATGTTCACTCGATGAAAGTGTAACCAGTAGGTGCAAAGACTTAAGCTTTGTGGAATGTGGATGAGAGCTTTACATTGTTGATTTTCTACTTGAAGATCTCCACCATATAAGTCTCTGCACCAGACATTACTGACACTTTCATCGAGTGAAAGTTCATACCTGAAGACACCAAGAGAGAACTTAGCCTCTGAACTATCTGATTCAAATAAAATATGTAAGTTTACCCTCTGTGAACTACAACGTCGATGAATTGACCTATCTACTCTTTGAATACTGTACATAATTATTAATTATATTATTGTCTCATCGCAATAAATTCTGAAAGCAAGATGATCTCCCCCAACAATAGTAGTAAGAATCACTCTTTTATATTCAGGAGAAGTTCTCTACATACGCCTGTCGTGAACCACATAAGATTTGCAGATCTCTAATACAGTGAATGAACGACATTGCAAAGTGTGTAAGAGGAAGGTTTGTCAGATCGAGGATATTGAGGGTCATGAATTAGGAGTCAATTATATCAATGATTGCTCATATCAAGGATCTACTTATGTAAACTATATATTCTCCTTAACTGTCTTCGAATACCTTAATACTATAGTCTCACTGAACAAACAATCTATAAGGTCTACAAACCCTTTTCATTTTAATTTTTTTGTCTCATTGTTTATCATGGCTTCTGAAATCACCTCCCCAACCATTGTTACTGACACTATTATCACAAATTCTCAACCTCTCCTCACTGTCAACATGATCAGTGTCTCAAAACACATGGCCACCAATGCAGCTTCTCTTGTTGGATTCACCTTGGCTACTACTGATGTCCTCATCATACTCTCCCTCTTGATGAATTTTTGTCCTCAAAACTTGCTTATCTGCAACAAGATAGAGTAAATCAAGTTCTTTACAAACCTTTGAGTTTTTGGACATTAGATGCTCTAATAGCAAAATGATGGGAATGTTTTTGGCTTCAGAAAGCTCCAGTGTTGGTTTCTGCTTAGGTATGGACGTTTTTTCTTCCTTATACATCATGTCTTCATGCTTGAGTGATATGTTTTTGCTCCCTTGATTTGTAAAACCTGCATAGAGCTCATTTGGACAAGACAAATGCATTATATATGGTGGATCAAATAAGAATGGATCTTGAATATGAAAATTACTTACCTTAGCTTTAGCATCAGTCTTAGCTCTGACTTGCATATATTAAATTTCTTTTTGTGATAATGGGGCAGTAAGCTTAACTTCTGGGGGCAAACTTATATTGGCAAGATCTTGTGTCACTTGTATGGGGTCTGGTGCTTGAGGTGGAGGTATATCAGGTGGCTCCTCTTCACTGTTTGGATCATTAGGGCCTCTAGGAGCAGTGGAATGCATATTTCACCTTGATGCTAAAGGATCTTGGCGCTGAAGGATTAAACGGTCAAGGCGTGGGATGCATGCTTGGAGGGTCTTGTTTATTGTTGTGAATTGGTCTTGGAACGTGGTCATCATGGCCATCATGGCTTATATTAAGTCTGCTGGTGTATTTTCCATATTGTACCTTGCAAAATATGGTAACAAATATTTAAAATAAAGCATAAAATCTGGTGTAACAAAATGCTAGTCATTTGTCTTAATGGGGGGGGGGGGGGGGGGGGGGATGTTTTGAATGATCAGGATCCCCTCTTATGAATGTATGGTCGAGATTAGGTAGATATGATGGCTGCTGGTCCTTGTTTCCTTTTGTTATGAAGTTAACATGTTCAGAATAGGAAAGCTTCTTCTTGGAGCAGTCTTCTTTGACTTGTTATGAAATGAAACGTGTATTGACTTGATCTGGTGTTGTGAGACTCTTGTAAGCTCTTGTGGACGTGAGGGAAGGCGAATATAATGTCTAGGTAAGACATATATCTAAAGTGTCTTTGCTTGGCTCTAATAATGCAGATATATGTCCATTTATGCGAATGAATGGTTCTCCCTTGGTTTGATTTGAATGGCTTCGGTTATTGGCTTGATTTGATGTCTCTGAATACTCTTTCTAGCTTCTGTGGTGGTTGAATGAAAGGTTTGGTTGCATAAAATGCCTTGCTTCTTCTAGTTTCCATAAGTAGCTCCAATGTAGGTCCATGCACATGTTTTGGTATCTTACTGGTTTGATCTCGGTTCTCTTGCATTTTAATTAGAACTGGTGATGTCTTGGGTTGTATTAAGTGTCTCTCTTGATGAATAGATCCTCCTTTGTACGTTGCTTCTCCTTTATAAACAGCTTCAAGTCCTCCTTGCTCCTCGTGTACAAGGAAGACAGGTTCTGGTTTAGCTCCAATGCAGCTTGATATATCATGGTTTTTATGGTTTTTAACCATGATATAAGTTCTTTTTATTGAGTCTTTTTGGTCTTTTTTAGTCCTAGTAGAGTCTTTGCAGGTTATAGCACAACTGCCGCACAATTGGAGATTATGGAGCTTTTTGGAGCATTGCAAGATGCAGCCACGAAGTATGCAACTCGGAAAGCGAATACAGAGTTGGGTGACGATCATCACCACTGCTGGGTGACGCTCATCACTTATAGAGAAAGGACTCGCGATGGTTTGTTAAAAGATGCAGGATTATCTGCAGTTTTGGCCCAAAAGTTCCAGTAATTGCAAAAAGTCCCCAGCTCGTGTTTTAGCTTCTATATATTAGATTTTCAGCCATTATTGATTTATATCTTAGATTTTAGAATTCAGAGAGCTTTAGAGAGAGATTTATTGACAGCTTTTTGGGAAGACAGATCATGTACTCTTTTGAGAAGATTTCGAACCCCTTTAACTTTTACTCTTTCTCTTTAATGCAATTTTATTCAGCTATGCTTTGTGATTCCATGATCATGTCTGAGTAATCTGCTAGTTAAGTTAGGGCTTTACAATGGTTGATGATGAGTTTGTAGAAATCGCTACCTGTTAGAAATATCTGTTGGTTCTTCATTTGTGCTTGCTTTAAAACCGATTTTCTTCACATCATCTGGAAATTCGAAACCTAGGTTGTTTAATAGATGTGAAAGCATTATTGATATCCTGATCTAGCATTAGATGAGCAAAACGACTTAGTGCAAAGAGATTTGACTTAGGAGTTTTGTGAACAATTGAACCTGATCCATTACTGCATGTTTAGGTTGTTAGGGTTTGCAAAGAGATTTAAAACTATGTGATTTAGACATAGTTAACTTCTGTAATGAGAATTAGTTAGTTATATATTTGTGATTCATGTTCAAGACAGTTCTTAATCATTCCTCATGCATTCTACATTCTCGGATTCAATTTGCGAATTGTCGTGACTTAGCACTTTTAGTTTTCCGAGTCTTAGATCTATCAAATTTTTCCTGCGTTCATAATTTTAGTTACTTTTCATTACATTCATTATTTACTTCTTAGCTTAATCTGAATCTATAAATCGCTAGTGTAGTAAGCTCACTCCCTTGGGATTCGATAACCTTTTATGGTACAACTACTTTGCTGTGCACTTGCAGTAGTTAATTAATTGGGTAAAACATGAGCCCTATCACAGCTTCTCTTGTTGGATTCACCTTGGCTGCTACTGATGTCCTCATCAGGCGTGAATACCACTTCTTTGTTCTTTGGGGTCTCCTTTGCTTTCTCAACAGCCATGTCCTTGCATTTCTTAGCTCTTATCTCATCTTCAACTACCACATGCTCTTTGTTTTTAGCAACAGTCTCCGCAACCTGATCTTCAATGTCCTCATTGATTTGAGGAGGAACCTCTCTTGGTGGAAGATTTCTACTGCTCCTAAGGGTGATTGCGTGAACCTGCCCTTGTTGTGGGGGATAGTAGGGAGCAGTGATACTTTTAATAGAAAGTTCTTCAAATTTGGAATTGAGTGTCTCATACTTGCATTGCTGATCTTTGTAAGAGCTGCCCATCTTGGTAGTGATGTTAGGCATGGCTATGAAGAGGCTGTTGTAGCATGGTCTTCACATCATCATCATGACTAGAGGAGGCGCCACTTTGCGGTTGAGGAGGTGTAAAAGTGGCTTGTGAACCTTGCAAGTGATTCGTAGGAATATAGCCTTGTTAACCTTGGTAGATGTTACTTTGCTGGTGGTAGGTGTTGGCTGGTGGAGGTGTGTAGATGTTGCTGCTCTGTTGGTATCCTTTCTGATTTCCATAGCTGTGAAAGCTTTGTTGATGGTTACTGTGGAGACCTGACCTGGCTAACTAAACCGCAGCCTTGCCTCCCACCGAACATCCTATCGGCCATTCCACACTTAGTCAAAATTAGTGTTTTTAATTTTTTTTAGCAGTCTCATTAACCAAGCGGATTCAAGTCAACCAAAACATTCTCATTGCATTATAACTTGAATAAAAAAAAACACTTAAACAGAATTCAGGGTTCATTAACCAAAACACACTGTTCACTAAACAATACATCATATCATCTAACCTCAACCTAAACGATCAACACCTAAGCCCGTAAACAGAATAACAAGTCAAAATGAATAAACACCCAAAAACCTCCAATCCATCCATGTTCATCACTGCCGCCGGTCTCGCTCCACCTACTTCTTAGATTATGAACACTCAAACAAGAGAAGCATAAGTATTGTTATAAATACTTAGTGAATACGATCATCCCGTATCACCTTAGCCAGAATCAATCACACAATCATACTATCGGATTCAACATTCACATAACGCTTAAGCAAGTAAATCAACACATCACAATCGGCCCTGATCATCTACCCTAACCCATGATCAATCCCTTTTTAAGACCCATGTGTACTTCAGCGAGAATCACACATCCCATAAGCTAGCACATGCTCCAGACTACCCTGGGGTTAGTTAAATATCATCCTAGCCACGGTAAACACATCATGATCGAATCTCATGCAAAAACATTAACCCTTGCTAACCACACAAGCAAACTCACACAAGCAATCATGAAAAACATAAAACACTAGCAGTCCTACGATCATAGACTCTAGCCACAGTCACACACTCACCTTACCCACGCTTAGAAATAGATTAGTCAGAAGAAAACTCGGTGAAACTGGCTCAGAAACAAAGATAGTCAAACACCCTAGGGATTCCTCGGCTCGGCCCATCCCAGCCATCCTTCGACTATTTCCCAGTCATCACTCGACTATAGTCTGAACCTCCCATCCATACGGATTTCCTGAACTCACTAATCCCTCGGACAACGTCCTATCTGGTCTCGATCATTTCAGTTTCTCGAATACATATGCTACAGTTACCATGGTGATCAATTTAGTGCATGTCTTCTACCAAATCTGTCTCCCCAACCTGAACTTGATCATAGTTTCCTAGAAAGTTCATTAGCTTAAGATTGCCTTAAAGTAGCAAATTAATCTTGGCATGAAGGGACCTGATCTCCTTACTTGCTTTATCTTCAGAATCTCCTCTTGAGAGGTGGTCATATTCATCAGTATAATTCCCATCATTTTGGGCAAGGTTCTCCACTAGTTACAAACCCTCTTCAACACACTTTTCCCAGAAATTTCCATTGCTTGCTGTGTCTAGGAGCATTCAAAATTTAGGCGACACTCATCTGTATAAAGTGCTAAGCAATGCTCATTGGAGAAGCCATAGTGAGGACACTTCATTGTGTAGTCTTTGAACCTCTCCCACGCATCACAAAAATGTTCATTGTGCTGTTGTGTGAAGCTGGAGATGACATTCCTAAACTTAGATCTTCTTGGGTTGTTGAAGAACTTAGCAAGAAAAGCTCTCTTGCATTCATCCCATGAAGTGAAACAGCCATGTGGTAAATTCTTTTCCCAAAGGTGAGCTTTATTTCCCAAGTGAGAAAGGGAAGAGCCTTAGCTTAAAATCATCATCTGAAACACCTTGGATCTTTTTTAAGCTGCAAACTCTATCAAACTGATCTATATGCTCCAAAGGATCTTCTAGTGGCAACCCGTGAAATTTATTGCCTTGAATCATGGTGATAAGGCTACTCTTGATTTTGAAGTTTGTGTTGCCAAGAGAAGGAGGGACAATACCATATTTGTTGGCATGACTGTTTGGTGAAGCATGAGCTCTATTGCTCCTCACTATCCTTGGACCATTGTCCTGAAATAGTGCAGCGAATGGAACAGCTCCTTGGTTCCACTGAAACTGAGCTATTTGCTCCTGATTGTGTGCTCTATGTGGTCCTTGACCATCCTGATCTTGAGGGTCGTCTATACTCAGCTGCTGTAGTTGTTGAGACCCTTCTCAAACTGCTTGTGCTACTTTTTCAAAGGTGTGATGATCAAGTGCTCAACAAGGTTTTCAGCTCCTTGTAGAGTAAGATTAGGTACCTGAAAGAGAGAACAAAGTAACTGAAAAAGATTAGTACTGAATTAAATAGCCTAGACTAAACAAAAGTTTAAACTTTAATACATTAAACATCCCACTACAGCAACGACGCCAAATTGATACAAGACTTTTTATGTCTTGTGACTCAATTCCTCCTGAGTCTTATATCAAGTCATTGCAGCATAAGAGGTTATCAATCCTTCATGGGAATAGTGTAGAGAAGATGTATAAGTTTGTCTAGCTAAGCCTAAAATTGGTTTTAAAAGTGCTTACACTCAGCAAGGAAGTAAGTGCAAGCAAAAGATTAATCAAGTAGACTAAGAACAATTCTAAAGCAAGAGATTTATACTAGACAAGAGTAGATTCAGAACAAGCAAAACAGAGCAATAGAAGCTACTTAAGCAATTAAACGCAAATGGTCTCAAGATGAGGAAGTTGGTACTATGATGATTCTTTGGATGATCAATGGTGCTCAAACCACAAAACAATGCTAATCCTTAGGCAAAGAACATCAAGGCAAGACTAATCCAATTTTTTGGCAATAATCTCTTTACTAATCATATTCATAACCCACTTTCAATGGTGGAAACACAATTAGTAAGCATTAAGATTCAGTTCTACAAAGCCAATAAGCACCTTAGATAACTAATTATCTAGGCTAAGAATGCAAATCACTTGATCAATTCATTCAGGAATTTCACAAACACTTGCAATGCATCAAAACTCTTATGAACATGAATACCTTTCTCAAGGCCAATCAAGCATTAAAACATTAAACAAGCAAGGATATGGAAGAATTAAGCATTATACACCATTAATCAACCATCAAATCACCTTAATCACCCCATCTCAAAAACTAATACAACTACTCACTAACTATACTTTGAACCATAAGAATATGGCTAAGCGTGATTAGAGAATGATAAACAATCAAAGACAACTACAAAACTGTATTTAAATGATCCAAGATCAACTTGTTCTTCCAAGGGATACAAGAGAGAACGAGTTTTTGTGCTTAAGGAACTAAAAACTTGGATAACGCAAAGATTCTTAGGTTTGGAATATTTATAGGAAAGGATAAAAAATGACTAAGTAACCAAGAAGTCAACATCCAGATTGGTCACAATGAGCAGGATTGGGAGTAGCCCTCGTCGGTGCATGTGCTTGGTGCGGTTGAAGGTGCTTCGTAGGATCAATCGACTTGGCGTTTTTTTTCAGCTGAGTTTCGGTCTGGCACGCACCGGGCAGGACACATAGTAGCTCTCATCGGTATGTCCTGAGGTGCTTTGTGCCGAGCAGGCTCATCGGCGTACGGATGTCCATCATCGATACAGTCGCCACCGTAGATATTCATCATTGCACGGATGTCCCCCATGGTATGATCGCTTCAGCTCGGGTCCCTTGGTGTACGATCAAGTCATGGCTGCACCGTGGAGGGACATAAAAGCCTTCCACTGTCTATTTGCATGGTATGGCCTCCTGCGACTGATTGGTTTGCTTTTGGTTGTACTCTTCTTCTCTATTGAATCCATCATCCTCCTAATATCCCATTAGCTCTTGAAATACCTGAGAACACACTCAACATGTAAGCATGTATACAATCCTATTCTAAAGTCTAATTTGGATGAATGTGAGACACTGTAGACAATCTAGATGATGAAATAAGATGAAAATTACACTAAATGAGGTCTAATATGGTGAAAGAATGCAAGCTATCATAGATCATTTTATCAACATTGTAGTTCACAGAGGGCAAACTTACATCTTTGATTCGAATGAGATAGTTTATACGCTTAGTTCATCTCTTAGTGTCTTCAGGTATGAACCTTCACTTAATGAAAATGTCACTAATATCTGGTGCAAAGACTTAACTATGTCAAGGAAATAGGATATGTCTTCATGCTCCTTGACTGAGAACTGTGTAGTGTAGCCAATGCATCGAGAGTGTGATGGAGAAGATTATTGTCATTACCAGTGACTAAGATGTTATCTACATAGATAAGCATATACACAACTGACCTTCGTTTCTTCAGTAAGAAAAAATAAGTGTCTGAAACATAGTTAATAAAAAAAACCGATAGTAAGACGTTATGAATTCAATATACCATGCTCGTGGCGCTTGCTTGAGTCTGTAAATTGCCTTCCTGAGCCAACTTACGTAATGTGGTTTGTCTTTGTCTACAAAGCCTGGTGGTTGCAATATATAGACTTCATTCGTTAGGGTGCCTTGTAAGAAGGAATTGTTGACGTCTAATTGACGAATAGGCCAAGAACAATCCTCAACGACCCCAAGAATTGTCTGGATGGTAGTTATCATGATGACAGAACTGAGGGTTTCCGTATATTCTAATCATGACCTTTGGTTGTAACCTTTGGCAACAAGACGTGCCTTGTATTTTCTTAGGGTGCCATCGGAGTGATATTTCTTGGTGAACACCCAATGACAACCGACAATGGTGACTTGTGATGATGGATGTGGAATGAGGTCCTAACTAAGCCTAGTTGTGCATTATATTCGGTGCCCATCGCATTTTGCCATCTTTCATCTTTCAGTGCTTGGATTGCTGTACTTGGTTTGTCATCAACGGCAGGAATAATGATGGTGGTTAAACCATATATAGCATTTTGTTTTATGATTCCTTGTTTAGCACGCGTGGACATATTATGTCTATTTGCAGTATTCAATCGGGATACAGGTAAAGGTCTCGGATGTCGTCTTGAGGATGTGGGATATTATGATCATCAAGATTGGACTTGAGAAAAGGCTCGATAATGTGATGAATTTTGTGTTTGGGTGATTGGATTTGGTATATTTGTTTTGGCTGGGGTTCATCGGTGGTTTGCTTGTAATGTTAAGGGTGTTGTTGAGCAGTGGGTTGCGGTCTATTTTCAATTGGTGCAGTGGGCTCAGAGGAGAAAGAGACAGAAGGTGATTGAGGGTTAGAAGTCAATACCTGAGAGTTAGTGGAGATTTTCGGATGTAGATGCAATGATGGTGGTGTGTCAGAGTGAAGGTCTGAGCACGAAATTGGTGGAGACGAAACCATTGTCAACATCAGGAGAGTTTTATGAAGCGGCCAGCTCGGAGTGTCATACGGTATACGAGTCTCATATGGTGAAATTGATTGCCGATTAGCAAATGGAAAGCTGCTATCATCAAACTGGACATGGCATGATGTGTAGATGCATTTTGTTGAGATGTGAAGGTAGTAAAAGGCACTCTGATAGCTGGAGTAGCACAAAAATGCACATCAGAGATCATCAAGCATATGGCCATTGTATGAACCATGGATAACAAGCATAACCAAAAACCCGAAGCTTCAGATAATTAGGAGCGACTCTGAAATGCTTCTGGAATGGATATTGTAGATCGAGTGGTAGTGTGGGTAGTCAGTTAATTAGAAAAACTGCAGTGGCAAAGTCGTAAGGCCAATACATCTTTTGAATTGATGATGTAGATAGAAGAGTGAGGCCAGTCTCCACTATATATTGGTGTTTTCTCTCAGAGAGTTCATTGTGCTTAGGAGTATGTGGATGTGATATGAGATGAAAGAAGCCATTTGCAAAGAAGAATTCTTTCAAGGCGATGAACTCTTCCCCATTGTGAGAGTAAAAGGTACCAATTGTTTTTTTTGTTACTACATCATCTGCACCATGGTAAGGTTGATGCAAAGTAAGATTGTTGAGATCGGACATGATGTGGTTCGTGGCACGACTATCCAAAAGCAAGTTGTTGTCAGAATAAGTTTGATTGTTGGAGCCAACAGCAAGATTTGCACGAGGCTGATATGTAAATAATAGTTTTGATTGTTGATTCACCAAGAACTGCAATTGTTAGAGTTGTGAGCATCTTTTAGCACTATGCCATTGGAAACCATAGATCTGAAAATGGCCTAGGTATGGTCTTGGACCCCGATTGTTCTGCTGTGATTGTTGCCAAGTTGACCGTTGCGAAGTCTGAGAATTATTAGAGTTGTTTGTGGTATTAGTGTTGTTGTTTGATTCTTGTAGCGATTCTAGACGTGGTAATTGTTGATGTTAGGACAATGTTAAACTGCATTTGCTGTTACATGAGTATGATGCATAATATTAACTACAGCAAACTGAAGTTTTCCGATATGGTTGAGGAGACGCTCATGAAGTTCAGTGATTGTTGGCGGAGTGTCTCTGCCTTCAAATTGTTCGGCAACAGTTTTGTATTCATCAGATAATCCTTCAAGAATAAGGACAATATGATCTTCATCCTCAATTCCTTTACCAAAGATTACAAGTTGATCAAGGCGTGTGGTAATGCTTTAAAGATAAAACATAATAGTTTTGTCTTCTTTGCGCCAATGTTTATGTGGAATTTTTAACTGTTTAACATGACCACGACTTGGCTTGGCGTAGATAAGTGCGAGCATGTTCCATATTTCAGAAGACATGGTAGATCTGGAGACTATTGCCTGAAGAGATTGTGTAATGGCACCAATGAAAGAACTGAAGATTAACTAGTCTTAGCGTTTGGGTTGACAGAGATCTCATCACTATTGGTGACAGTGGGAACAATGGTGAGAGTGGATCCATCGACATATCTTCCTAGATCATAGCCATCTAATAGGGCATGGACCTGAGGTTTCCGCATCAGGTCATTGGTGGCCGTGAGTTTTAAGACACTGATCATGTTGACAGTGAGGAGAGGTAGAGTATTTGTGATAATAATGATAGTAACAATTGTTGGTGAGGTGTTCTCAGAAGACATAATAAACGATCAAAATAAAAAAAAATAAATAAAAAGGATTTGTAGATCTTATCGAATGTTTGTACAATTAGAGTACATTATTAGGGTATTCTGATATATCATGGTTTTTATAGTTTTTAACCATAATATAAGTCTTTTTTATTAAGTCTTTTTGGTCTTTTTAGAGTCTTAGTAGAGTCTTTACAAGTTATTGCATGATTGGAGCACAATTGGAGGTTTTAGAGCATTTTGGATCAAAGCAAGAATCCTTCTCGAATGAAGCAACTAAGAAGGCATTACTATGCACTGGTGATGCTTGTCACCAATCAAGGGTGACGCTCGTCATCCACATCTGAAGAAGAGACACACGACTAATTAAAAGATGGAGGAAGATTTGCACTTTTGGCCCAAAAGTTCTATTATTTACAAAAATGTCCCACTCGTGTTTTAGTCTATATATTAGGTTTTTCAGCCATTCTTTGGCTTGTATCTGATTTTCGAGAGAGCTTTTGAGAGAGATTGATTTTGAGCTTTGAGGGAGACAAATCATGTATTCTTTTAGAGAAGATTTCGAACCCTTGTTTCTCTCTTCTTATTTTTTTTAATGCAGTTTATTTCAGTTATGATTTGTGTTATCATCTTCATTTCTGAGTAATCTGTCAGTTAGGTTAGGATGATTTAAAGGTTGATGAAGAGTTTGCAGAATTGTTAAAACTGTTAGGAAAATCCATTGGTTCTTCATATAGACTTGCTTACATATCGATTTTAGGACTGGTCATCTATAAATCGAAACCCTAGGTTGTTTCATAAATGTAAGAACATTGTTAATCACCTGAACTAGTATTAGATGAGCAAAATTACTATCTGCAAAAAGATTTGATTTAGGAATTTTGTGTACAATCGAAATCTGATCATTAGTACTTGTTTAAGTTGATAGAATTTGCAAAGAGATATGGAATTTTGGAATTTAGGCATAGATAACTTCTGCAACGAGAGTTAATTTGTTTTATCGCAGTGTTTCGAGTTCTAGACGGTTTTAATTATTTCTTGATTGCATGGATTCTACATTCTCGGATTCAACCTGTGAATTATCCTAGCTTAGCGTTTTAAGCTTTCTAAACTTTAGGACAAGTCTTCAAATCGCCTGCTTTTTATTTACTTTGTTATTTCGCTTTTCAATAATTCATTATCACTTAGCATAATCTGAATCTAAATTATGTAGAGTAGTAGTTTACTCCCTTGGGATTCGATAACCCTTTGTGCTAGAACTGCATTGATGTGCACTTGCAGTAGTACTATAATTTGGGGAAAACTAGACCCCGATCAAGTTTTGGCGTCGTTGTCGGGGAGTAATAGCTGCCTACAGATTTTTAGTATTAGGATTTTGACTAAGTTTTGTTTTGCTTACTAACTCTTAGCGACTTTTTTGTGTTTGTTTCAGGTGTATGCATAATCGCAGTACCAGAAGCAACAAAGAGAAGGAGCTTGTGACCCTGCATATCGACAAACTCGCTAGATTGGAAAGGACTATCGGGAAAGCTAAGAAGCAATCTACAATGGCCAATCTGATGGTTTTGATCACTGATGCAGAAGGTCACTTGGTTGACAAAGATGGGAACAAGAGGAACGAAGAGGGGCAGAGACTTGATCAGAATGGTGATGTTATAGTTGAACATGCTATTCAACAAGCTGTAAATCAGGCGCAGCCACCTGCTACATTGAATGCTGCTAGGCGTGGGAGAACACTTGGTGACTATAACAGGCCTGATAAGTTCTACGCCAACAGAGCTGCAATCTGCCCACCTCCTTATTAGAGGAATGACTTTGAGCTGAAGTCAGCTTACTACACACCCTTTTCATGGTCTTCCTCATGAACATCCCATGGATCATATTGAGAGGTTTAAGGACTTGGTGACAAGTATCAAGTAAAATGGTGTGTCCAATGATTACATCTTCTCCAAGCTCTTCCCATACTCACTTGGAGGAGATGCATCATACTGGCTGAAGCAGCTTCCAGCAGGTTCACTGACCACTTGGGAGGACACCAAGAACACATTTTGAACAATTTCTATAATGATGCCAGGTCTGAAGAGTTTAGGACGAAAATCTCTACCTTTTCTCAAAGACCAACTGACGCTTTCAAGGCTGCTTGGCTGAGGTTTATGGCATATCAAAGAGACTGTCCACACCATAGGTTTAGTGAGGTTCAGTTGTTGGGAATCATCTTCAGAGGAGTGGATTGGAGATGTCAGATGGCCTTGGATGCTGCTAGCAATGGCAACTTCAACACAAGAGTTCCAGAGGAAGCATATGTGCTTATTGAGAATCTGGCATCCAGCAACAGCACTAAGAATGCTGACTTTGAAAGGCAGAAGAGAGCTGGTGCAGATGATGGGAATCATATTGCTGAAGTCAAGGCCAAGTTAGACAGTATGCATAGTGATATCATGGTTTTTATGGTTTTTAACCATAGTATAAGTCTTTTTTATTGAGTCTTTTTTTCCTTTTAAAGTCCTAGTAGAGTCTTTGCAGGTTATAGCATGACTGGAGCACAATTGGAGGTTTCTGAGCTTTTTGGATCAAAGCAAGAAATCATTCCCAAAGTTAGCAACTCAGGAGGCTATGTCGTTCATTGGTGACGAGCGTCACCACTCAAGGGTGACCCTCGTCACCACTCAAGGGTGACGCTCGTCACCCTCATCTGATAAGGAGTCGCATGTTTTATTAAAAGTAGGAGAGGAAATTACACTTTTGGCCCAGGAGTTCCACTATTTACAAGAAGACCCCAGCTCATGTTTGAGCTTGTAAATAATGTTTTTCAGCCATTCTTTTGGCTTTTATCAAGTATCTGAATTTCTACAGAGCTTTAGAGAGAGATTTGTACCAGAGCTTTTGGAGAGACAAATCAGACTCCTTCAAAGCAGATTTCGAACTCCTTTATCTTTATTTCTTATTTATTTTATGCAATCTATTCAATTCGTGATGTTTTCTCAATTCACCATGTCTGAGTAGTTTGTTAGTTAGATTAGGATGATTTAAGGGTTGATGAAGAGTTTGTAGAATTGCTAAGCTGTTAGGAAATTCATTGGTTCTTCATCTACACTTGCATTCATATCGATTTCTTTGACTAATCTTCTACATTTCGAAACCCTAGATTGTTTAATAGATGTGAGAATATTGTTAATCACCTGAACTAGTATTAGATGAGCAAAACGCCTATTTGCAAAGAGATTTGACTTAGGAGTTTTTTGAACAATCTAAACTTGCTATTTAATGCTTGCTTAACTTGTTAGAATTTGCAAAGAGATTTGAAATTCTGTGAATTATGCATAGATAGCTTCTGCAACGAGAGTTGATTAGTTTTATCGCAGTGTTTCGAGTTCTAGACGATTTTAATTCATTCCTGATTGCATGCATTCTACATTCTCGGATTCAACTTGCGAATTATCCTGACTTAGCGCATTTAGCTTTCTGAACTTTAGATCAATCAATAAATCGCCTGCTTTCATTACTTTAGTTACTTTGCATTACATTCAATCATTATTGCTTAGCTTAATCTGAATCTAAAATCATTAGTGTAGTAGCTTACTCCCTTGGGATATGATAACCGTTTGTGTTACAACTGCTTTGCTGTGCACTTGCAGTAGTAAAATAATTGGATAAAACTTAGACCCTATCACATAGCCTTCTGGTGGGAAAGAAATCAGTCTAATTTGCTGCAGAGGTGGAGACTTTCAAAAATCCTGAAGAATTTGAGCAAGAGGATTTTAATTTTATCAATGGAGGGGGTTTTCAGAGTCAAAGGTTTGGGAATCAGCAAGGGAACATAGGCTACAATGGAAACAATCAGAAGAGTACCTTCACAGGAAACCAGAACTCTTCTGGTTATACTCCAAAGCCACAGTTTCAGAAGACTGAGTTTCAGAAGACTGAGTTTCAGAAACCATACCAGAGCAGTAGCAATTTCAACATGAACTATGGTTCCTCTTCCTATCAAACTGCACATGCACAGGACAACAAGATGGAAGCTTTGTTGGAACAGATCCTAGAAGGACAGCAGAAGATTACTGTGGACTTCAATGAGAAGATGGATTCACTGTACCAAGACCAGAATGAAAAAATTGAGAGTCTTAACTCTCATGTTAAGAAGCTGGATATACAAGTTGCTTAAACTGCAGGAGCTGTTCAAAGGCAAGAGTAATTCCTTCCTGGAAGGACAGATGTTAATCCCAAGCACCACGTGAATGCCATCTCATTGAGGAGTGGAAGAAACCTTCAACCAGTGTTGAAGAAGGGTTTGAGTGCTGAGGAAATCGTGGAACTAGAAGAAGTTGAAGATGATGAAATTCCTACTGAGAACGAAGGAGTGATGATTGTCACCCCAGATGAGTGTCGCTCGTCACCAGATTTACAAAGAGAAAATATACGTTTCGACGGAGTGGTGACTGATATATCATGGTTTTTACTGAATTTTGACCATGATATAAGTCTTGTTTATAGAGTCTTTTTGGTATTTTTTGAGTCTTATAGAGTCTTTGTAGGTCTAGGTACGTTTGGAGCATAACTGTGAGTTTTGGAGCCTTTTGGAGCTATGTTGAAGCTGATGCTGAAAAGATCAAGTCGGAGAGCACTATGAAGCAGGGTGTCGATCGACACCCACCCTTTGGTGTCGATCGACACCGATCGTGGACGAGCAAAGAACTTTAAAAACTCTTTTGAAGAGTTTGCAACTTGGCCCAAAAGTTTCTTATTATTTGCAAAAGTACCCCAGTCTTGTTTAGACTTGTATTTAGGTTTTCTAAGCCATTGTTAGGCGATCATCTTGTTTTCATTGAGACCTAAGAGAGAAAGATTTGATTGAGAGCTTTTGGGGAGACAAATCCATACTCTGTAGAGAAGAATTTCGAACCCCCTTCATGTTTTACTCTATTTCTTAATGCAAAATTATTCAGTCATGATTTGTGTTTCACTTGCTATGTCTGAGTAATCTGCTAGTTAGGTTTTGGGTTATTCAAAAGTTGATAATGAATTGTTAGAACTACAAAACTGAAGGGATAAATCATTTGATTCTTCATCTAGATTGCTTTAACACTGGTTTTAAGATTAATCACCTAGAAATCAGATCTTAGGTTGTTTAATAGATGTGGAAACATTGTTAATCACCAGAACTATCTTAGATGAGCAAAATAACTGATTGCAAAGGAATTTGGATTAGTGATTTTGTGAACATATCGAACCTGAACTATAATGCTTGCTTAGGTTGTTAGAGTTTGCAAAGGAATTTGGAATTCTAGAATCTGATCATAGTTAATCTCTGCGATGGAAGTCGATTGGTTTTACATTCGCGTTTTCGAGTTCTAGAACGGTTTTAATAAATATTCCTTTCAGTCTGTAGTCTGTGATTTATGTCAACCTGCGAATTTCCCATTGCCTAGCATCTTGTCTCTATTGATTTTAAGAACTCATAATCCGCTCCTGATCTTGTTACTTTTATTTTACTATTTAGTTTTATTTATTATTGACTGCTTAGCTTCATTTGAGTCTAAAGTCTGTTGAGTAATAGTCTTAAGTCCTTGTGGATTTGATCCCTAAGTACTACAGTGATCTCTTAATTTGAGAGAGTATCTCTAAGGCTTAATTTGAGCATATCAAATTTTGGCGCCATTGCCGGGGACTTAATTGTTGCCTATAGATTTTAGTTTTAGAATCTTGTCTAAGTTTTTATTTTTGTTACTAATATTTTTTTGTCAGTTTCAGGTGCATGCCTAATCGCATTACTCGAAACAACAAGGAAAAGGAGCTGATCGACTTTGACAACCAGACACTAGCTCGCTTAGAGCGAACAAACAGGAAAGCAAACAAACCTGTTAAGATGGTTGCTCCGTTGGTGCTTATTCAAGGTGAAGATGGTATGCTGTATGATGCAGAGGGTAACATGTGAAATGAAGAAGGACAGCGACTTGCTGATGATGGGACTGTGATAGTCGAGCAAGCAGTGTTACCATTGCAGAATCAGCAGCGTGCAGCCGCAGGGAATGGCGCAGGAAACGCTGCTGGGAATTTTTTTCAGCGCACTCCGGGAGATTACAACAGACCATACCAGTTTTATGCCAACAGAGCTGCAATCCGCCCTCCTGCATTCCAGAGAAAAGATTTTTAGCTGAAACCTGCCTACTACCAGCTTGTGGGTCAGTATCCTTTTCATGGCCTTCCACATGAGCATCCCATGGACCACATAGAGAGGTTTGAAGACTTGGCAACCAGCATTAAAGCTAATGGAGTCAGTAATGATTTCTGTTCTACAAGCTGTTCCCTTACTCTCTTGGTAGAGATGCAGCTTACTGGCTGAAACAGTTGGAGCCTGGATCACTGACTACTTGGGAGGACACCAAAAACACCTTCCTCAACAATTTATTTGATGATGCAAGGTCTGAAGAGTTCAGAACGAAAATCGCCTCCTTCTCTCAATGACCAGTTGAAGCTTTCAAGACTGCTTGGTTGATGTTCAGATCATATCAGTGGGACTGTCCACATCATGGTTTCAATCAGGCACAACTGCTAGGCATTTTCTTCAGGGGCATTGATTGGAGGTACCAGATGGCTCTAGATGCTGCTAGCAATGGGAATTTCAACACCAGGATTCCAGCAGATGCAATCACATTGATTGAGAACTTGGCATCTAGAAATAGTACCAAGAATGCAGACTTTGAGAGGCAGAAGAGAGCTGGAAACATGGATGGCAATCAGATTGCTGAGGTGAAGGCTAAGTTGGACTTTGTACACAACCTTCTAGTGGGCAAGAAATCAGTCCAAATTGCTTCTGAAGTTGAGCAATTCGAACCAGCTGAGGAAGAAGCTGTTAACTTCATTAATGGACCTGGTTTTCAAGGTCAACGATTTGGCAATCAGCAAGGATTTGGTTCCTCTTACCAGAAGCCTTTTCAGAGCAACAATTTCACTAGGATCTATGGTTTCTCTTCTTATCAATCACCACCTGCACCATCAGCTGCAAGTAAGATGGAAGCTAGGCTTGAACAGCTGCTAGAGGGTCAGCAGAAGATCACAATGGTCTTTAATGGGAAGATTGATGCCTTGTACACTGATGTGAATAGGAAGTTTGAGTCTTTGAACTGCCATGTCAGAAATTTGGATTCTCAAGTTGCACAAAATGCTGAGTCTGTTAGGAGGCAAGAAGGATTCCTTCCTGGAAAAATTGATACTAATCCAAAGCATTATGTCAATGCCAACACAGTGAGAAGTGTTAAAGAGGTGAATCCAGTGCTGAAGAGTTGTCATACTGCAGAAACACCCGTGCAAAATTTGTGCGATTTTAGGTGTGCAGATCCCGTGTCTATCGACACTCAGGAGGGGTGTCGATCGACACCCGTGCAAATTTTATGCACTTTGAATTCTGACGAAGGGTTATCGATCAGGGTCGACACGGATCAAGGCAGAAGGTCGGTCGACACAAGCTCCTGGTGTCGATCGACACCCTATTCGAAGCGTGCAAAAACTGGGCAGTGATGTGCAAAAATTGGGCATCGTTATGGAAACCAAAACTCAACCAAAATCTATCATAGAACATGTCTACACTCCTAAGGTTCCATATCCTCTTCCACCAAAGCATCTAAGGAAGTCTATTAGTGAGGAAAACCTGGTTGATTTTAACAAGAGGGTGAAATAGATTTCCAACCACATCTCATTTGCAGAAGCTTGGGAGAAATATCATTTGGGTAATTTCTTTAAGCATTGCAGAGAAAGTCTTGAAGAGATTGAAGAACTCTTTAAAAAAGCAAGGATTACACCACTCCCAATGAAGCAACTGCTTAAGGTTGAAGATCCTGGGATGTTTGTTGTTCCATGCTCCATTGGAGGAGTTGAGTTTGAACATTCTCTCTGTGATTCTGGTTCTAGTGTGAATCTCATGTCAAAGAATATTGCAGAGAAGTTAGGAATTGCTGATATGAATCCTTCCCAGATGACTCTTGCTTTTGCCAACTCTTTTACTACAACTCCATATGGTACAATTCTAGACTTACTTATTCAAGTGGGAGATTGTCTAGTACCTACTGATTTTCAGGTTGTGGAGATGGATAAGGATTCTAAAATGCCCTTGATTCTTGGAAGACCATTTAGGGCTACAGTGAGTGCAGTTGTAGACTTGCCTAATAAGAGAATCTCCTTCTCTAACATTGCTAAAAAAGTCTTCTTCAAGGCCATCCCTCCTAGTGGAACCACCAAACATGTTTCATGCATTACTGTGACCACTATAGATAAGCTCGCAGTTGCTTCTAAGGAAAAACCTCGTGATAAGAGGGAACATGATGAATTCAAAGGTGGAAATCCTAATATGACAACAAGGGAAGCTAGTAAAAGGGTGAAAGTGACTGAGACAGTGCATAGCAAAAAGATCAAAGAAGATCCTCAAGTGACTTTGATACCTCAGAGCTGTGATGACAACACAATTGAGTATAAGGTGAAGTGCAAAGGAACTTCAAGGCCTTTCTCAAGGTTTAGAGCAGTTCTTACATCTGAGATGAAGGAGAAATGACAAGGTGCTGTGAAAGGATTTCTGAGCAGATATTTGAAGCTGAAAGTGTCTGAATGTGGAGCTTGTTTTGCAACAAGTTTTCATGATCAGCCTGACTAAATTCCAGCATCCAAGTCAAGCTAATGACTGAAAACAAGCGCTTAGTGGGAGGCAACCCACTGGTAAGTGTATATATTTCGTTTTCTTTTGTTTTCTAACCTTCAGTTTTGGTTTTAAGTGTTTCTGTTTCAAAAAAAAAAAAAAAATTCAGAACTCGAGATGGAAGGTTATCGATTGAGGTCGACACCTTGGTCGACAATGAACAGTGTCGATCGACACCCACCTACTGGTGTCGATCCACACCTTGACGGGACTGCAATTCCAAAAGTTCAATCATCCATAACTTTTGCGTTTCTTGAGCTTTTTGAGTGATTCAAAAGCCTAAACTGGTTGGATTTTTATGCTCTTTCACATTCTATCACTCACTCATCTGACCTACAAGGTATGTTTCTCTAAAACCTCTGTTCACTGAGTTCTGATTTCTCTTTTCACCTACTTCAGGCTTGATAACACTGGGGACAGTGTTGTTTAAGTCTGGGGGAGGTAGTTGCTGGCGTTGTGTTTGTTTTTGAGAGTCAGTTTTGAGTTAGTCCAAAATTTGTTTTATTGAGTCAAAACTAGTTGAGAACTAGGATTTTTCTCTTGATTGTTTGTGCTGATTGTTTCATCTGAGTGACCATTACTGCATGATTAATACCAGTTTCTGACTAATGAAAAATCCTTAGGCTGACCAGTTAACTAGAAACATCCATAGTTCCAGCAAAGTCCACTTAACTTAAGCTTCAAAAAGACTAATTTAGTAAGTTTAATGTTCATAGAGCTTGATTCCCCATTCATACCTGATAAATTGCCTGCAATGTTTGAAAAATGATGATACTCCTCTCCCTTGATAGTTAAAGAAAAAGAAAGAAATAAAGTGATCAAGAAAAATCTAGCTTTAAGAACAGATTAATAGAGAGGAACCCATATAATGAAGCACTAAACAAGCCTTAATCAAGTTCTAAATTCCCCTAATCTACCACATCTAGAAACTCTAAGCAAACTACTCACTAATACTCATATTTAACACCAAATCACAAAGGAAAAGGATGTTAATCATGATTAGAAGAGAGAATAAAGAAAGATTAAAGGCAAATACTCAAATATATTAAATAAAGCAAAGGTTTTGTCTTACAAACTCAAAGGAAATACTTAAGAACAGTAATTTGACAAGACTTGTCAAAAATCTGGAAAAGAGGCTATTTATAGCCTAAGGAAGGAAGCCCTAGAGTAATGACAAAAGTGTAAATAAACAGGTTCGGACTGGGTTTACATCGATCAGTTACAATAGTCAGGGTTGATCGATGTAGAGTTACATCGGTCTGGGCAGTGATCGATGTAGTGACCGAAATTAACTCGGGGCGTTTGTACCGTTCACTCCTGATCGATGCTGATGATCGATGTGCTCGTGTCGGTCACTTCCTGATCGATGCTCCTGACCAAAAATCTTGCATCGATCACCCCTTTGATCGATGTTCTCCGTGCTCTGACCGAAAAGCTCTGCAAAGAGTGTCTACTTTGATCCTTTTTGCTCCCTTTGGTCCAGCTAGCTTCCTGGATCATCCTCAAAGCTCCTCCAAGCTCTTTTAGCTCCATGAGCACCTAAAAACATCCAAAATGCAAGAAAAATGCAAAATATATCCTAAATGCAACCTAAGTCTAAAAGGAAAAGAAAATGGGAAAAAACCTAAGGAAAACATGCAAAAGAGAACCAAAACATGTACTAAATGCAGGCCTAAATGGTGTAAATACAAGAGATATCAACACCCCCACACTTGCTTTTTGTTTGTCCTCAAGCAAATAAGAACAAATGAGAGAGTGAGGTTTGAAGGTGGGCATTCAGATTCCAAAAGTGCAAAGATAAAGAGATAGTATCAATGCTTAAGTGCCTAGTTGTAGGATGCAAACATAATCAGCTATACTTTAAAGAACCTAGCCATGCTCATCATGTTTCAAAGTGATCTCAAATCTCAACCTAGGCAAATGCTCAAATCAATCAACTCTTTAACATTCAATTAAGATCAGAACCATGGATCATGCTTATGCAAATCAAGTGAAAACATTTATTTGAAATGGTAAGGTTATGAGATAAGAATGATCTCATCTCAATGAAAAGGATTTCATCTTAGGCAAAATGCTAAAGGTAAAAGCACACTTATGCATGCAAATCAAAGCTCCTTTCTACCTGAAGATGAATCCTAAGCACTTTTAAACCCAAAAGTGAACTCATAAGTCTACCCTTTCCTAAACCCTACCCTTTACCCTTCTTTATGGCTGGGGAAACTTCTTCTTTTTGCTTGTTTGGCTGCTTCTTTTTGGTTGGGACTTGCTCTTCTTTGTTGCATTGGCACTTTCATCACCTTTGGTGGATTGCTCCTGGTCTGATTTTTCTTCTTTTGATCTTTATGAGCTTTGTTGCTGGCGCCTTTCTTCTTTGTACTTAGAGATTTTTCTTCCCTTTACTTAACCACAATTCTAGACTATTTCTCCTTTTCTACCATTTCAAATCTCTTGCTTTTCTTTCAAAACATAAGAACTTGAAGCTCAAACCACTTACACTACAATTTTTAACCCAAAACTCCTATCCTAGAATCAAGCTCAAGATGCAAGCTGATATCTACAAGAGAGCTAATCATTGCCAGCCTTATTCCTAACACTTTTTGCCAAGACAAAATAGAAAATGCAAAGCAAAGGCCTCACAGCTCTCACAATAGTGTCTAGGCTCAAAAGGAGGTTTTGGTTAAGGATGTGGATGTAACTGTCCCATAAGTATGAGGATCAGCAATTTGGATCAACAAGAGTGGTAGAAAGGAAAAAGATGATCCAAATATGTATATGGTAGCCATGAATTCACTTTTCAATGCATAAGACATGATAATTAAAAGTCCAAATTAAAGTTCAAGTTGATATAGTTGATTTTCAGAGAACAAGTGCTTTCAGAATGAGATGAAAAGACCAAATCTAGCAATCTAAGCATGGTTCAGCCTTAACTTCTAGACTTCTAGCAATCATAAGGTGCATCAGACAACTAGCCACTTAAACACTGAAATCATCTCTAAACACTAAGCACTTTACAAGGAAAATTCATCATAATGCCCTACGCAAATGCAATGCAACCTATATGCCAACACTAGACTCAATCCTAAAAGAATGAAATGCAACTACATGTTTTTTTTTGGTTTGCAAAAATGCAAAAAATTTCAAATTTTTCGATTTTTTGTGTTTTTCTATGCCTTATATGAATGCATGATATGCATGAGACTCAAAATGAAAGAAAAAGAAACACTAAAAAAACAAAACACAAAGTCAAACCCCAAATCTCTCCCCCACACTTAAATTACACAATCCCTTGTGTAATGAAAGCAATGAGAGAGAGAAGCACAAAATATAATACAAAACTGAAAAAGATGCAGTGGTATAAACAATGGAGAGGATGTGGTACTTGCTTAGTGGTAGGAGTGGTGGAATGATCCAGAGGTCTGAGGAGACTTGCTAGCCCTCCTCTTGTTTCTCCTCTCATAACCCTTGGTATAATGCTCTGCTTCTTGAGGTGGTTGAACCCAACTTGACCATAACTGCTCTGCTTGAGAAGAGTTCCCTTGTTGACCCCATTGCCATGATTCTTGAACTTCAGAGGGAATGGGAGTTGGTTCCCAAGCTGATGGTACATGGGTACTTATCTCATATGATGAAGCTCTTGGTTGTGCCCATGTCTCCCATTGATCACTTGGCTGTGCATGGAAAGAGTGTCTTCCATGGGGGTTCCATACAGCTTCCTCCTCTTCAGTTGGCTCAGCTTGTTGTAGATGCTCTTCTTGATGAGGAGTGTGCTCATGAGTATGGCTTTGGTGGGAAGTTCTTGCTGATGTTTCTTTGTCTTTCTTGAACTTCCCCTTAACCATTCTCACCAACCCCTTAATGGCTTTGTCTTGCCATTTACACCATTTCTGGAGAGCATTGATTTGCTCATGAGCCACCTTCAAAGAGCTTCCTTGGCTGGGTACTTCATAAGGTTTGAAGTGGAACTGCCTTGAACTGTAGCTCAACACTTCCTCTTCTTCAAACTCATCTTCTTCAGCATCAGCATCTCCTTGGTGATCTTCTTCAGCTTCTGCTTCAATCTCTTCAGTGTTTCCTTCCTCACTGTCTTGTTCTCTCTCTCTAGGGATAGGGCCGCCTTTGTAGAGCTCCTCCTCACTCAGATTGAAGTTGATGTTGGTCCTTGTGGTGAAGGAGGTGAGCCTTTGGTTAGGGAGAAGGACTCTTACTGGCTCTTGGTGATCATTGAGGAATTGGTAGACATGATTGTCTTGAACACTCTTCTCAATGAGATGGCTTCTCTTCAGATAATCCATGTCTATCCAGGAAGGACCTAGAGCATCTTCAGCATGTTCCTCAAGATTCACATCACAGGCCATGAGTATAGCTGTTACAACTCCTCCAATGTGAAACTGTGGGTTCTTCTCCCTTTTTCCTTTGTTTATAACCCAGCTCTGATAGGTTAGCAGCTGCTCCATCAACAGTCCTACAAAGCATGGGAATTTGCTTGGTGGACCTATAGGTGTTGCATTCTCGTCGGTGTCCACATTGGCATACAATCCATAGTAGAGGTGTCTCTCTCCTTGCCAGTTAGGTGTGAGGTTTCCTTCCTTGCAAAGAAAGTGTTTGCAATTGCCTTGTGTGCATATCTAACTGCAGGGTGCTTCAAGTGTTGGTTCCTTGTAATTTCAGCCCTGAATTCCCCAACTCCAATCATTCCCCAAAGCTTTGTGTACTGTGATTCGCGGATTGAGAACTTCTTTCCTCTTTAAAAATATGTGCTTAGCCCCAGCGCCTTAGAGAGTTCCTGGAAGGTGATTGTAAACGGCTGCTTCCCAAGCTTGAAGGAGATCCATCCATCACGGTCAGAGAGCTCACTCATCTCATAATTGACCACCTTGAGAGTGGAGAGGAACTGATGAGTGAAGCGCTCATAGGAGGGAAGAGGCTGTAACAGCTTTTTAAGCCCCATGTCCTCAAACAGGCAAATGTAGTCTTCATAGATCCCCAGCTCCTTCATTGTGGTGGTGCATGGGTATCTTGTTGGCTTGAAAGTGCATCGACTGAATGCCTCCATGAGCTCCCTAGCACTGTATTTTCCGGATGGAATTTCCTCCTCAATAGCTTTTTCCTTGCCTCTTTGCTTGGTGCCCTTGTCTCCAACTGGTCTCTTTCCAGCAGCTTTGGATGAGTCTCAGCAGCAGCGCCCTTTCCCATATCTTTCCTAGCTCTTGGTGAAGTGGTTGCTTCTTCCTGTTGTGCCTTTCCCTTTTTCCCATCAGCTATGTTTGTCTTTCCCATGGTACCTTCAAAAACAAAACTTGAAGATAGTGTAAGTGAAAGAACAAAAGCTGAAGAACCAAATGACTGAAAGCTTTAAAAGGAAAACTCTCTAGGCTAAGAAAAGCTCAACAAGTCTTAACAGCAAGATTAAACTTCTACAAAGCAAGAGGAAATCAAAAGCTAACAGTTTAGATAAGCTAGAATTCACAAAGATAAAACAGTTATGCATGTGAATCTAGCAAAATAGTTCTTAAGCAAAAGGGATGATGATCATGCAAAGGGATAGTAAATAAGCAAGTAATGAGATATTTGAACAGTAAACAAAGCTTAAACATCTAACTTGCTCATTTTAAACAAATCCACAATGCAAAACCAAAGCACAACACTTAAAGCTAATCAAAACTTGCTTTTAAAAACATATACTAAGCGATTTTGAAAAAATGCATAGATTAGGAGCAAAGAAATGATAGTTGAGGAAGCAAACCTTAGTGGAGCTTCTGAGCACTTAGAGAAAGCAAATAAAAGAGAGAGAACTAAGAATTTCGAGCTTTGGGTGAGAGAAGTAGTGAACTGAAGTGTGAAGAGAAGTGAATGAGATTGTTGGTTTAAATAGAGAGAAAAAGGGGGAACCAAAAGAATCAATGGTTGGTGAGGGAACCAAAGGAATCAAAAGAGTGGGGGACAAGAACAAAAGTGCTCAGAAGCTGTGAAAGAGGTCAGGAAGAATCCAATGTGTAAATTTAAACCTCCTTGGCTCCAAACCAAAGGAGGGAAATGTTTTTGAAAAATGAAGTACTTACCTCGGGTGGACATCGATCACAAATGACCGTTGTAACTGACCAAAATGTCAGTATTGATCATAATTGATCGATGCTAATGATCAATGTTTTTCCTGGAGATCATATCAGTCACCACCTGATCGTTTTACTTGGCCGAAATTAATCTGATGGGTTTATAACGATCAGTGTGTGATCGTTATGGGTGATCGATATGTTCCTGAGAATCACATCGATCACCAACTGATCGTTACACTTGACCAAAATTAGTCCGGCGGGTTTACAACGATCAAGCTTGATCGATGTGAATGACCGAAATGCATCTCCCTTTCAAGCTTCCTTCCATATCGATCACAAGTGATCGATATGTTGACTGGTGCAAACTGGCTCCACTGACATCGATCAAATATGATCGATATTCATTATCGAAAAGTTTGGAACTCCTTGGTGGTGGCTTGCTCCTTTTGACTCTGGCAGAGTTTCCATTCATCCTGATCTTGACAAAAGGCATAGTCTTCCCCTCTTGCTGAAGCTTGAAGCTAAATTCTCCCCTCTTAGAGACACTTGGTTGCAAAACCACCTCCCCTTTGTTAGTACCCAACTTGATATCATTCAGATTCTTGTAACCAACCACTTCAAGGACCTCCTTTTCAGTGGTGTCTTCAAACAACTTTGGCAAACAGCAGCCATCAAAACTCTCCCCTTGGTAGCCTTCAAACTCTAGCCAATGTTTACCAAGCTGCTTCAGCTTCTTGATGTCCATTGAGAAGGCTTGCTCATTCTCCAGCTTATTCCCCTTGGAGTCAAACCTTAGAACCTTCTTCCTGGTCAGTCTCAGCTCAATTGTGCATTCCTTGGCATCAAACAATTCTCCAGCTGAGGCTAAGAAAGGTCTTCCTAGGATGATAGCATTCTTTATATGGCCTTCCACATCAAGCACCAAGAAATCAGTGGGGATGGTTACTCCTTCAATCATCATTGGTACATCCTTGAGACTCTCAAAGTGGTCTCTTCACTGTCCCATCAGCTATAGTAAGGGACACATTACTCTCTTGAAGTTGAGTGTAGCCAAGAGCTTTAGCAGTAGAGTATGGGAGAAGGTTGATACTTGCTCCAAGATCACAAAGACAGCTTTTGAAGGTCTGCCCCTTAAGCTCACATGGGAGAGTAAAACATCCTGGATCTCCAAGTTTTTTGATAGTAAGCTCCTTAACCTCTGATGTTCCAGCTTTTGCCCTTAGCTTCTTAAGCTCTTTTTGGCCATCCAAACCCCTCAATTCCATTTGAGCAGCATAGAGGGTTTCATATTTCTGCACAAGCTGTTCCTTGAATCTTCCTGGAAAAGGGATGGTTGGTTGGTAAATAGGAAGGACAGCAGCTTGAGCCTTTTCTTTATCATCAGCAGCTTCCATCAAGTAGTCCTTTGTTTTATCAACAACTTCATGTGGCGCCCACCACTCTTCTTCATCTGAGTTTTCCCCATCTCCAAAGGGTTCTTCTTTTACAGCTCCTTGGTCAGTTTCAACTTCTAAAAACTCTTGCCCTTAGCTTCTTAAGCTCTTTTTGGCCATCCAAACCCCTCAATTCCATTTGAGCAGCATAGATGGTTTCATATTTCTGCACAAGCTGTTCCTTGAATCTTCCTGGAAAAGGGATGGTTGGTTGGTAAATAGGAAGGACAGCAGCTTGAGCCTTTTCTTTATCATCAGCAGCTTCCATCAAGTAGTCCTTTGTTTTATCAACAACTTCATGTGGCGCCCACCACTCTTCTTCATCTGAGTTTTCCCCATCTCCAAAGGGTTCTTCTTTTACAGCTCCTTGGTCAGTTTCAACTTCTAAAAACTCTTCCCCCCCCCCCCCCACTTTGAGGTTCAAAGTCCTCTGTGAACAAGTAGAGGAACTCTTCAATGATAGCTTTCTCTTCAGCTGAGAAGCTCTTTTCTTCTATGACTATGGCATTGCAGAACTCCTTTGGGTTAGCTTCTGGTTTTCCAGGAAAGTGTCCTTGAGGCTTGGGACCAGTTATGCCTTTGTTGTTCTCCAGTGTTTTGACTCTTGCAGCCAACCCTTCAAACTTGTTGGTGACCTCTACATGTACTGAATCAATTTTGTTGTGGCCTCTGCAAACTTTTTGTTCATTTCCAAGGTTGTGGTGACTTGAGTGTTGATCATTTGTTGCATGAGAGTCTTGAGTTCAGTGTCTTGAGAGCTGGAGGAAGCTTGTCCTTGAGCTTGAGCATTGAATCCTGGAGGATTGTAAGGCGCTCTAGGTTGGTAGTTGTAGTTCCTTTGCTGAAAACCTTGATTGTTGTAGGGAACAAAAGGTCTTGGGGCAGCTTGTTGTTGCTGTTGAGGGTAGACCTGATCTTGTGGATTGACAACATTGTTGCTCCTGTAAGACAAGTTGGGATTTGGTCTGTAGTTCCTATAGCTATTGTATCCACCTTGGTTGCCCAAGTAGATCATCTCCTCAACTTGGCATTGTTCTTGATCATCAAGCTGAAGCATGTCTCCTACAAAGTTGACCTCTTTCTTCTCCCTTAGCAACAAATCCAGCTTCTCATGTAAAGACTTGATTTCCTTCCTGCTAGATTCTAACTCATCCTTTTCACTTCTTTGAGCTCTGTCAAATTCCTCATTGTAGTTTCCATCAGACTGAGCTAAATTCTCTACCAGCTCCAAACCTTTATCCACATCTTTTGACAGGAAGTTTCCATTTGAGGCAGTATCCAAAAGCATTCTTATCTTAGGGAAGGCTCCTCTGTATAGAGTGGAGAGCAAAGAGGCTTGTGAGAAGCCATGATGAGGGCATTGCAGTGTGTAGCCCTTGAATCTCTCCCAAGCTTCACCAAAGCTTTCATTGTTCCTTTGTGCAAACCCTGAAATCTCATTCCTTATTCTTGCAGTTCTTGAAATGGAGAAGAACTTTGCTAGAAAAGCTTTCTTGCACTCATCCCAGCTGGTGATACTCCCTTGGGGCAGGTTCTTCTACCATTGGTGTGCTTTATCTCCAAGAGAAAAAGGAAATAACCTGAGTTTGAAGCCATCTTCACTCACTCCATTGATCTTTGTGAGGGAGCATAGTCTATCAAAATTATCCAGATGATCTAGAGGATCTTCAAGTGGCAGCCCATGAAACTTACTGCTCTGAACCATTGAAATCAATCCAGACTTGATTTCAAAGTTGTTGTTTTAGACAGCTGGTGGAATGATACCTGTCATGTTGTTGTAGGCATTTGGTGCATCACTAGTGCCAATGGGTCTAGCTGCTCTTGGAGCTTGTGCAGCGCCTCTTGGTCCTTGCTCACCCTGTAAGCCTTGAACACCTTGATGTCCTTGTATACCCTGAGCGCCAGCAGCTCTTTGGGGACCCTGAAATCTGATGTCATCCACAGCATGTGGGTCTTGATTATTCATCCCTAGTCTTTCAAAATGTTGTGATCTTTCTCTCTGTCTTCTTGCTATTAACTCTCTCTCAAGCTGTGAAATGTTGTTCTGATAAGGTTGCAAGTGTTCAGTGCCTCTTGACCTTAAATGCATACACCTAGAAGAGAGATATCAAAAGTTGAAACAGAGTTAGTAATCAAGTAAAGATAAAAGCTTGATCTTAAAGATTCTACAAACTCTAATGTTTCAAACAGAAAACCCAAATGGCAACGGCGCCAAATTGATACACAATTTTTGAGGTCTTGATTCAATCACTCAAGCTTGTACTAGTCAGTTGTAGTATAGCATAGGGTTTTTATCATTCCAAATGGGTTTTAGTTGAAAGCAGGAGAGTTGAGAGTAAAAATCTCTAAGTCAAGCAAGCAGAAAAGTGTTTTTGTTGCCTAAGCAACCAATCTAATACCCTAATATGATCAAGCAGCAAAGAGAGTAAAGATAAAAGCAAACTAAACAAAACTAAGCAAGCAAAACAGAGCAAAACAGAACAAATCCGAAATTCAAATAAGAGAAAAGCAAGTTCCTAGATGTGGTTATTGACTTTGGGGAATTTATGAACTAACTAAGGCTGTTTCAAGCAACATTGATCAAGCAAACAAGCTAGCAATGGTGATACCTAGACATAGAGTTCACAATCAAGCAAACTAGATACAATCTCTTGTAAAATAGCCCTTTGCTAAACATCTTAACAAGAACTAACTCTCATTAGTGCTAAAACATTAAGCAAGCATTAGACAACAACTCTATTCAAGTCAAAATGCTCCTTAAACAGTCAATCTCTTGAGCCAAGGATAGCAAATCCTCTATTAAACAAGATTAACATTTCATCAAACACTTGGTGGGCATAAGAGAAAGCTAACAACCTAGATAAGTGTGATCAAGACAAATCTAGCTTTAAGAACAGATTAATAGAGAGGAACCCATATAATGAAGCATTAAACAAGCTTTAATCAAGTCCTAAATTCTCCTAATCTACCATATCTAGAAACTCTAAGCAAACTACTCACTAATACTCATGTTTAACACTAAATCACAAAGGAAAAGGATGTTAATCATGATTAGAAGAGAGAATAAAGAAAGATTAAAGGCAAATACTCAAATATATTAAATAAAGCAAAGGTTTTGTCTTACAAACTCAAATGAAATACTTAAGAACAGTAATTTGACAAGACTTGTCGAAAATCTGGAAAAAGAGGCTATTTATAGCCTAAGAAAGGAAGCCCTAGAGTAATGGCAAAAGTGTAAATAAATATGTTTGGACTGGGTTTACATCGATCAGTTACAACAGTCAGGGTTGATCGATGTAGAGTTACATCGGTATGGGCAGTGATCGATGTAGTGACCGAAATTAACTCGGGGCGTTTGTACCGATCACTCCTGATCGATGTTGATGATCGATGTGCTCGTGTCGGTCACTTCCTGATCGATGCTCCTGACCGAAAATCTTGCATCGATCACCCCTTTGATCGATGTTCTCCGTGCTCTGACCGAAAAGCTCTGCAGAGATTGTCTGCTTTGATCCCTTTTGCTCCCTTTGGTCCAGCTAGCTTCCTGGATCATCCTCAAAGCTCCTCCAAGCTCCTTTGAGCTCCATGAGCAACTAAAAACATCCAAAATGCAAGAAAAATGCAAAATATATCCTAAATGCAACCTAAGTCTAAAAGGAGAAGAAAATGGGACAAAAACTAAGGAAAACGTGCAAAAGAGAACCAAAACATGTACTAAATGCAGGCCTAAATGATGTAAATACAAGAGATATCAACACTGTCGGGCAAAAACTGTGCAGTGTACGTACAAATCCCGTGTCGATCAACACTAGGGTCTTGGTGTCGATCGACACCAAAAGTGCACAAATCCTGCCCGAGTTTTTAAAGATTTCTGAAGACTTACAAGTTCGCCCAGAAGTTTTATATATTTGCAGTTTCGCCCCAAATCGCGTTTTGGGTCTATAAAAGGAATTTTATGGTCATTGTTTAGACCTAAGCTTGATTTTACATAGAGATTTAGAGAGAGATTTTTATAGAGTTTTTGGAGAGATAAATCATTCTTTTATTGATTTCTTTAATGCTATCTATTCAAATTATGATTTGTACAAATCCCGTGTTGATCAACACTAGGGTCTTGGTGTCGATCGACACCAAAAGTGCATAAATCCTGCCCGAGTTTTTAAAGATTTTGAAGACTTACAAGTTCGCCCATAAGTTTTATATATTTGCAGTTTTGCCTCAAATCGCGTTTTGGGTCTATAAAAGGATTTTTATGGTCATTGTTTAGACCTAAGCTTGATTTTACAGAGAGATTTAGAGAGAGATTTTTATAGAGTTTTTGGAGAGATAAATCATTCTTTTATTGATTTCTTTAATGCTATCTATTCAAATTATGATTTGTGTTTTATTGATCATGTGTGAGTAGTTTGCTTGTTAGGTTTAGGGTTTTTCAAAGGTGATGATGAATTGCTAGGTTGAAATGAATTGTTAGGATAAAATCATTCGAGTTCTTCATCTGGATTTGTGTTTAATGCTTATTCTAGATTCATGACCTAGAATCTCTTATTAGGTTGATTAATAGATGTAGAAGTATTGTTAATCACCAGAACTAGTCTTTGATGAGCAAAATTCCTCTCTGCAAAGGAATTTGGTTTAGGATTTTGTGAACAATTAAACCTGATTTTAATGCTTATTTGAATTGATAGGATTCGCAAAGGAATTTGGAATTTTAGGATTTAGACATAGATAATCTCTGCAGCAGAAGTTGATTGATTTTATATTAGTGTTTCAAGTTCAAGAACAATGCTTAATAAACTCCTAACATTCTGTCTAGATTTGCAATTCGAATTCACCTGCGAATTTCCCAAGGCCTAGCGTTTGTCTCTTTTAAAACCTTCGAAATCGATTTGCTGCTTTCTTTTTATTACTTGCATTACATTTATTTAGTTTTGCTTAGCTTGATTTGAATCTAAAATTTATTGTGAACCAATCTAAGTCCTTGTGGATTCGACCCCTAAGTACTACAATGATCTCTTAATTTGAGAGAGTAGCTCAGGGATAATTTGAGCATATCAAATTTTGGCACAGTTGACTTCAATGGCAAGATTGACGCCCTCTATCAGGATCTAAATGGGAAAATCAAAGCTCTGAACACTCATGTCAAGACTTTGGATACTCAAGTGGCTCAAACTGCTGGAGCTATAAAGAGGCAAGATGGATTTCTTCCAGTAAGAACAGATATCAACCCAAGACACTCTGTCAACGCCATCACGCTGAGGAGTGGAAAGAATCTGCAACCAGTGCAGAAAAAGGGCCTGAGTACAGAGGATTTCGAGCAACTGCAGGAGTTTGAAGATGAAGATTTTGCCAATTTTGAAGAGTGTCGATCGACACCAGAGGAACTTCACGGTTCTTCGACTCTAGGCGAAGAGATATCGAGCGAGGTCGACAAGCAGCTCGAAGGACGCTCGACACCACCTGCAGAGGCTAGTGTCGATCGACACCCACCCCCTGGTGTCGATCGACACCCACCACAGAAGCAAGCTGCAATTTTTCAGACTTCAAACAGTGCAGAAGAGAGGGTCTACAAGCCAAAGGTGCCTTATCCAAGGAACCAGAAGAAGACTAAACAAGAGTTGGAGGATGCTAGGATCAAAGCTATCATGGATAAGCTTGTGGTGGAGATTCCTTTGATAGATGCTATAAGAACTACTCCTGTGATCAAGAGATATGTGAAAAGAATGATGACCAAGAATCTGGGGCTGGAGCAAGGGATAATGCTGATTTGAGAGCAAGTGAGTGCAGTGATACAGAACAAGATACTAGAGAAGCTGACTGATCCTAGGAGCTTTGTTCTAGATTGCACAATTTTTTCTGAAAGGTTTGAGAGGTCATTATGTGATTTGGGGTCAAGTGTTAACTTGATGCCTCATTCAGTTGCTGTCAGCCTGGGCATGACTGATTTCCAGCCAACCAGAATATCTCTTATCTTAGCAAATAGATTTGTGAGAATTCCTGAAGGCATTTTAGAGGATGTTAGGAGATTGTGTGATTCCCACAGACTTTGTGGTTCTAGCTTATGGGGAAGAACCAAAGGACCCCTTGATTTTGTGAAGGCCATTCCTAGCTACTGCAGGCGCCATCATAGATGTCAGGAAAGGGAGCATTGCTCTGAATGTGGACGATTTGGTGATGAACTTTGACATGGACAAGTTGATGAAGAGGCCAAAAATAGATGGCCACACATTCTATGTACCTCACCAGTCTTGCAGAAGAGATCTTTCAATAGATGCATCTTACAGACCCTTTGGAAAGGGCATTGACAGTTTCTGCAGAAGCAACAGAGCATCTAGACAACATTGCTGCTGGTTATGTCAGAATGATGGATGCAAGTGAGCAAGTCATGCAGCTAGTGGCACAACAAGAGCTGGTTGGAACCTCTGTAAAGGCTGCAAAACTGGGCGATTGGAGTGAAGAAAAAGCTCCTAAAATCGAACTCAAACAGCTCCCTGCAGGTCTAAGGTATGCTTTTCTGGGACCTAACTCTACATATCCTGTTATAGTTAGTGCTACCTTAAACAATGCAGAGCTCACTTTACTGCTAAGAAAGCTGTGCACTTTTCGCAAAGCTCTTGGCTATTCTCTTGATGACATCTCAGGTATCTCAACAAAGTTATGCATGCACAAGATACACCTTAAGGATAAGTCAAAGTCGTCAATTGAGAACCAGAAGAGGCTGAATCCGAATTTGCAAGACGTGGTTAAGAAGGAAATCATGAAGCTTCTAGCTGCTGGGATCATCTAACTCATTTCAGACAGCACTTGGGTCAGTCCAGTACATGTGGTTCCAAAGAAAAGAGGAATCACAATGGTGAAAAATGAGAAGAATGAGCTGATTCCTACAAGGACCATCACTGGACACAGAATGTGCATTGACTACAGGAAGCTTAACGCTGCAACAAGGAAGGATCACTTCCCATTGCCATTCATTGACCAGATGCTGGAAAGGTTGGCAAATCACTCCTACTACTGCTTTCTGGATGGCTGTTCTGGCTTCTTTCAGATCCCCATTCACCCAGATGACCAGGAGAAGACCACATTTACTTGTCTTTATGGCACCTTTGCATACCGCAGAATGCCATTTGGGCTTTGTAATGCTCCTGCGACATTCAAGAGGTGCATGCTGTCCATCTTCACTGATATGATTGAGAAGTACATGGAGGTCTTCATGGATGATTTCTCAGTATATGGATCCTCTTTCAAAGACTGCCTTGACAGCCTCTGTCAAGTGCTTGCAAGATGTGAAGAGAAGCACCTAGTTTTGAACTGGGAAAAATGCCACTTTTTGGTCAGAGATGGGATTGTGCTTGGGCATCGAGTTTCTGGAGAAGGCATTGAGGTGGACAAAGCCAAAATTGAAGTGATGACAAGTCTGCAGCCACCAGATTGTGTGAAGTCAGTGAGGAGTTTTCTGGGACATGCTAGATTTTACAGGAGGTTCATTTAGGATTTCAGCAAGATTGCAAAACCACTCATAGCTCTGCTTTGCAAGGATCTGAAGTTTGAATTTACTGAAGAGTGTCATTAAGCCTTCCAGCAGATCAAGCAAGCATTAATAAGCGCCCCTATTGTGCAACCTTCTGATTGGGATCTACCATTTGAGGTGATGTGTGATGCTTCAGACTTTGCAGTGGACGCTGTCTTGGGTCAGAGAAAGGAGAAGAAGCTTCATGCCATCTACTATGCAAGCAGAACCTTGGATGATGCTCAAAAGAATTATGAAACCACAGAGAAAGAACTGTTGGCTGTGGTATTTGCATTTGAGAAGTTCAGACAGTACTTGGTTGGAGCTAAGGTGATTGTGCATACAGATCATTCTGCTCTCAAGTTCTTGATGCAGAAGAAGGATGCAAAACCAAGACTGTTGAGATGGATTTTGTTGCTCCAAGAGTTTGAGATAAGAGACAAGAAAGGGATTGAGAATGGGGTAGCAGATCATCTCTCAAGAATCAGGATTGAAGACAACGCGTACTGCACTAGTCCTTCAGCAGATCCTGTGTGATGTTTTCTCTCAGCCTATCTTCGCAGTTGTAACCTCTTCTAGGCCTTGGTATGCTGATATTGCCAACTACCTAGCTGCAGATGAGGTCCCTGAAACCCTCAAAGGGTATGAGAAGAAGAAATTCATGAGAGAACTTATGAGATATTACTGGGATGAGCCTTACCTGTACAAGCACTGTTCAGATGGAATTTACAGAAGATGTCTTGTAGAAGCTGGAGTTCAGAATGTGTTGTTCCACTGTCATGGCTCTGAGTATGCGGGACACTTTGCTACTTTCAATACTGTCTCCAAGGTTCTACAAGCAGGTTTCTGTTGGCCTACAATGTTCAAAGATACTCAGATATTTATCTCACAATGTGATGTCTGCCAAAGGAGAGGGAAGATCAGTAAGAGACATGAGATGCCACAGAACTTCATACTTGAGGTTGAAGTTTTTGACTGCTGGGGCATTGATTTCATGGGACCCTTTCCTTCATTTTATGGGAACAAGTACATCCAGGTTGCAGTGGATTATGTCTTCAAGTGGGTGGAAGCAATTGCTAGTCCACAAAATAATGCTGCAGTGGTCCTGAAGCTGTTCAAAACTATCATTTTCCCAGGTTTGGAGTACCACGGATTGTGATCAGTGATGGTCGAAAGCACTTTATTAATAGAGTGTTTGAGAAGCTGCTGCAGAAATATGGAGTTCACCACAAGGTTGCTATACCTTACCACCCTCAGACAAGTGATCAGGTTGAAGTTTCTAACAGGCAGATCAAAGAAATCCTAGAGAAGACAGTTGGAAAGACAAGAAAGGATTGGTCAGCCAAGCTGGATGATGCACTTTGGGCCTACATGAAAGCATTCAAGACACCACTTGGCGCCACCCCATTCCATTTGCTTTATGGGAAAGCATGTCATTTTCCAGTGGAGCTTGAACACAAGGCAAATTGGGCTATCAAGAAGATGAATTTTGATTGGAAATCTGCAGCAGAGAGGCGCCAGATGCAGCTCAATGAGTTGGATGAAATCAGACATCATGCATATGAGAACTCAAAGCTGTACAAGGAAAGGACTACGGCTTACCATGACAAGAAGATCCTTGCCAGACACTTTGAACCAAATGACCAGGTACTTTTGTATAACTCACGCTTACAATTATTTCCTGGAAAATTGCGTTCTCGTTGGTCAGGTCCTTTCGCCATCAAAGAAGTCAGACCATATGGCGCAGTTGTTCTATCAACTCCAGAAGGCAGGGAGTTTGTTGTCAATGGGCAAAGGGTGAAGCATTACTGGGCGAAAGCCGCGATTTCCGAAAGACAGATTGTACCTTTGGCAGATGCACCCACAGCTTGATCCTGAGGACAGTCAAGCTAATGACGTTAAACAGCGCTTGGTGGGAGGTAACCCACTGGTAAGTGTACATACTTAGTCTAATTTTAGTTTTTACTAACACATTTTTGTCTCTATGTGTTTCAAAAAAAAAAAAAGGGTCGTGGCGAGCCAATATCGACCGTGGTCGACACCACAGTCGACACAGGCTGGTGTCGATCGACACCCTCATTAATCAGGTAAGTCCTTTATATTTTTCGGGACTTCTTCTTCTTCCTCTCTATCTCTCTCAAACCTTGAAAGGGGTACGTAGGCAGCCTATCTTCGGATGGCGCAACTGCTCCCCATATTAAAACCGGGGGGAGGGGGACTTCGTACTATTTTTATAGTTTTACCTTTCCGAGCCTCTATGGTTTGTAAGTTTTTACTTTACTTTGATTCAATAAAAATCCATATTTTCTGCAAATACCTTGTCAATTTCACATCGGCATCCTGGCCAGATGCTTGATTCGCCTAAAGCTAAAGTTTGATCCACTTTAGCTCGGCAACTCAAAAGCCAAGTCCTTCTTGTATAATGCAGTTTACCTGTTTCAATCGATCCGAGCCATGCGTGATTATCAGCCAAGTCAGTCTTGCATCCGCATTCGACTCGGACACTTCTAAGTGGTACCGATGAAATGACGTCGACCTGAATCGCACATCGAGTATTCACACTTAGAATATAAGTGGTACGAACAATCATAAGTCGGGTCTCCCGCACAATCGTATTCACACTTTCCTTTCAAGCCAGAACCCGCTCTGCAACTCTTAAGTCATGTAAAATTATTAAAACGACCTGGTCGCACCTTACATTCGACTTAAGAAAATTTCTAAGTATTGAATTACGAACCGACCTCACTCGCGTATTCAACCTATACTTAGAGATTTAAAATCGCATAAACAGTTAAGCCGATATCATATCGTAGTTTATGTTCAAGATTTTCAAAAACCGTAACTTCATTAATTAAAAACGCCAAAACGGCGAACAGAATACATCAGTCTTCAAATGGTACAAATACTTAATACAAAAAAAGAGAAGGAAAATCTATTCATCAGCACTGTCGTCTTCTTGGATTTCTCCTTCCTCCTGCTCGGCCTCGTGGCTGTTGGGCTGGTCGGCATCCCGATCATCTCCTTTATCGGCTTCTCGCTCCTTTTCCTGTTCGTTTCTCTCAGGAGACTTGGTTTTATCAGCTTCGCTTGCTGTGACCGCCAAACCATCAGCTCAAGATGGAATACAGCTGGAGACTTCCATGAAGATTTCCGCCTCTAGAGTTTGAAGCTCATCGGATGTAAAGCTGATTTCCTCAAAGGCATCCAGATTTACCTTGCTATCGGCGATCATCTTCTCCACTTTCTCGTCCACTAGAGCCGGAAAATCGTAGCCCTGTTTGCGAACGATATTGAGTGCTCGTTTAGCCCCGACCCACTAAGCTGCAGTCGATATTAACTCTTGAGCTTTCTCCTTACGGGAGAGAGATTCTTTCACTTTTACGACCAGACCAGCATAATCATTATTCACCACGACGGTTACACGCTTGCCCACTTCTTGACAAAAAGCACGTTTCTCTTCTTGGAAGGCTATCTGCTCGGCCTCCAGCTTCCGCTGCGAGTCAGCCCTCTCCTTCTTTATTTGTTTTACTGCTCGATTGAGTAGTTTGCTTTTCTCCGCGTCCTCAGCACAGACCTTTGCCAGATCCTCGGCAGATCTTTGAAGCGCAGCCTCCAGCTCTGCACTCTTTTTCTGTTCAGCCTCAAGGGCTTCCTTGACTCTCTCCCTTTCGGCCTGATCGACCAGGCATTTCCTCGCATCCCGATCGTAATCATGCATCACGGTCAATGTTATGCTCAAGGCCTGCATACACAAAATATTAGCATTAGAGATCGTTCTAACACACGAAGGAATTACAAAGGAGCGTTTGAAGTACTTTTTTACCTTGGCATGGTCGTGCGCAAAGCGCGTGATCGCATCACTGCGAATAAAGCCGTGAGGATCCATCGGCGGACCTGCTGGGTTATCCCTCAACCAAAGGAAATAGTCCAAGCAAGACACTGAGTCATGTATCAGTGGACTATCTCCCCGATACTCGTACGAGAACCCAAACGGACGGAGTTCCCTTTCGGCTCGGGATCTTTTCGATTTCTGCGGCTCCTCGGGAGGTTCTTGCGAACCCCGCTTCCTCAAGTTGGCAGGACTTCCTTCCCTGCTACCGTCTCCATCCTCAACGTCGCGACCCTGTGCGTCATCGCTCCTTTGTCCTTCTAGCTTAGCCTCTTTCCGAGCTTTCTCTGCTCTTTTGGTGGCTTTCCTGTCGGCCGTTTTCTTGGCCTTAGCCAAGTCCCTCTCAGCCTTCTTTTGGGCCGCTTTCTCAGCAGACTCATTCCTGGTACAGTCTTTGATTGGGGGATTTTCCGGTTCCTGGGCGCTGAGAGACCCAAAGACGGACTCCAGGTCGGCTGACAAGTCCTTGAAAGAGAGAGACTTCATTTTTTTCTGGTCGGCGAGAACGACATTCAAGGACAGCTGAAAATCGAAAGACGATCAGTCTACCCGGAAAAGATAATAGCCGACTAGAAAATGTGAATCAAACCAACCTCTTGTTCATGCGATTTTCTCTTCCGTTATCTCAGGCCACGTAATCGCGTTGATCATTGAGAACCTCTCCGAGATGTTGTAGATATCAACTGGATCGTCAACTATTGGAAGAGGTCTGTTACCTGCACAATAAACCAAAGTAAACATTCAAAGCTAATTTTCAGGTTGGGCATATCTCTACCCATGACCTCCGCGCATTTCGTTCGAATTAGGATATCTCGATCAACAACGGAGGATTCGTTGATCAGTACGAAGAAGTAGCGATCTTTCCAGTCCGCCACTTTCGACTTCTGACCGCCAGTCACGATATTAAAACCCGTCTTCATGCTCGTGTAGTACGACCCGCGATTTGTCAGTTTCGCCTTGGTACGTCTGGTGTTTGTCATCGTATCGAAGGCGGCCCGGGTTAAGAAGATGTCGTGCTTGATCGACATCACTAACATGCTGACGATCAAGCGGATCGTCGCATGGGTAAATTGGCAGATTGGCATTTCCTTCCGGTTGGCAAATTCCAGCAGCAGCCTCGGGAGGGGAAACCACAGATGAAAGTCCCTGAAGAAGCATTCGTAGAGACATAGCCATCCTTTGGGGACATCCCATGGCCGCTCTGAAGGACTTGGGACCATAAAGATCACCTCAGGGCCGATGTCGCACTCCTATTTTAATGTCACCAAGGACTCCATGGTCGACTTGGTCGGCATCACCCCCAAGGCATTATCACAGGTCGGCTTGATCACCTTCTCCCCCTTTCGCTTCTTAATCTTCTTCACGGGAGGATTCATGTCAATTATACCAAAGTGGTTGACTTCTTCTTCCGCGATGATGGCGTTCAGTTCATCCGAGATATCCATCTCGTTAGATCCGCCTCTCACATCGGCCTCATCCCGTAACTCAGGAACTTCAAATTCTAATCTGGAAGAAGTCTCACTAGATCTAGCTACAAACCCGATCTGATCGGCGTGAAATCTATCAGCCGCCGCCTGCTGATTCCTCTTCCTTACGCGCTCCTGGAACTCCCGTTCCAGTGCAGAGAGTTCGCTTGCATCCGAGGATCGATCTGACCCCGACGATTGGACGATAAGCTTCTTTCCTTTTGATCGGCTCCTTGCAGTCTAATCGTCTATATGCATCTGACAAAACTCTTCCAGAGACACGCCGATCTCATCGGCTCTCACTTGAGCTGACCTGTTCTTTCCTGACCTAGGTCGACCTTCTCTGATACTTAAACTTTTGCTCATCGTAGATCTGGGGCTCAACGGGTCCTTCCGGCTGATCGGAGAAATCACACGGCAACGATCGAACGAAATACGGCGGAGGTCTAACCGGAAAATTCTAACAAAATAAAATGAAGAGCAAAGAAGAGAGAGAAGGGAGCAAACCTGAATTTGACAGAGTTTCGTTAAAAATGCAGAAGTGAAAGTTTCTTAGCCAAACCCCTCTTATTTATACAGAAGTTTGGATGGTTATCGAGAGTCATCATAAGTTCGGTGACCTTTCGTATTTCTTCTCATTTTATTTTAATCGGCCTCTTCGCTCTCCCCCTCTAGTGTTTGACTCGTGTCGAACCTAGTTTTGCATGCGCAGACCTATACCTAGTCTATATAGCTTTTGGCGGGAACTTTAGGCGGGAGTTTTTCGCACCCAAATTCACCATCTGACCCTCGTCATCATGCCGACCTGAACTCGAGGTAAAATTACGTTTTATGTTCTAACTTTTTCAGCGGCCGACCTCATTTCATACCGAGCAACATCTCTCAAAATTCGCCAAGCAATGTATCCTCACATGCCGAACTGGGGGGGGGGGGGGGGCTTACTGTTAGAGATGAGATTCGTACCATGCCTGATATGAATTCTGGTCAGCCCATTTTGGAAACTAAAAGCAATTCAGGTAGACCAAATAAATGGAAATCTTCTATCTATCGGACCGGATCCGGAAAGAACGGAGGATTGGCCTTATCGGCAAAGGCAATTTCCTATTTTGGATTCACATGGTTATCTCCAAGAGACCGACCTGGTCGGCTATAAATATAGGGAGTCTTCGACTTCTCAAATCATCCAAAAATCCTCTCTCGAGACCTAGGGCAAACTAGCAATCTGTTGCTCTTAGTTCTCGAGCTTTCTTTCATCCAGTCTTTAGGTCGGCATTCTTATTCCGGCGACGTAAATCGCCTTGTATCTCTCAAGCTCCGGCTTTATCTTATAAAGATATCTCTTTAAACCCTAGATCGGAACTGAGTTTCACAATGTGGTATTTTTAGGGATAGAATCATATATATCCACTACATATTATTTGAGAAATAACATTATTGAAAATAGCTGATTTGTCAACACTACAGTCAAAGTTAGTGCTTTTAATTGATGACATGTAAATGTGCCATGTCAAACTTCTTAAAATAAACGAAATATTTTGATTGGTTAAATTCAAATAATAGAAATTTTAGAATTAAAACATAAATAAACTAGATTATATTTATAACAAATTTAAATTAACATATAATAAAGTTATATAATTTCAATTTTTTACATATATTCATAATTACATAAAATATAATTACGAATTTTTTAACAATATATATATATATATATTATAATTTTATATAAAATGAACAAATAATACTAAATTATTCAATAGAATAATAAAAATTCTATTTATTAATAATACTTGAAGTATGATATATTTTTATTTAGGGAAGTTATTAATTTACAAAATATATTAATAACATCTAAACAAGTTTAAAATAAATAAATTATTAAATAATACAATTTTAAATAAAATACAATCATGATAAAAATAATCTAAACAATAAAATGTTAACAAAATAATAAATAATCAACTTTTATTGAATTTTTTTTAAAAAAAACGTAATTTTAAATAATTTTTATTTTCAAACCAATATTTACTAAATGAATAAAGTATATACTAATTATTATTTTATAATATTAATAGGACCATATATTTTTCTCTAACTTTTATCATCTTTTTATTGTTTTTTTTTAAAATGTACATAACTTATGTTACCATCTCATCTTATCTCTTATCATATTTTAAATAAAAATAAATTTTATATCATATGTATATATACATAAATTTATTTTCATTGTTTATCAAAATTTTGAGAACATAAATAAAATAAAAAATAACCGAGCAAAAGAATAAATTATAATAAGATGAAATTTATAATATGAATAAGAAATAAAAATAGAAGTATATAAAAATAAATCTGTCGCACTTTGTTTTACAAAGTCACTTAAAAACTTTTTAACACCTAAGAGCCATATTTCAATTTTTTTCCAAATACGCATACAAACATAAATATTAATTGTACATTAGTTGAAGTCACATGCGAACTTTTCCGTGCATGTATTTTGTTAAGATTGATTACAGACTAATTTTCATTTTAATTATTATACAAATTATATTTTTTTAAAAATATTTATCTATTCTAAATGTAGTGAAGTGGTTGGTATGTCCGCACATGCGTGCAAACCATCTATCCGCTCTTAAAAATAAGTGAAAATGGTAAAAACTATTTCAGTTTAATTTACAATAAATCAAGAAAAATATATTTAAAATATATTATATATGTATTTGTAAATTCATATTATGTAAGAAGCAAAAAAAACATATTGTAGATTGTGTAAGAAGAAATAAAGCATATTATAAAAATATTATAAAAATTTAATTATTATTTAACATAACTTTTATATTTGTGATTATATATTATTACAAGCATTATAAAAATAAAGTTTTTAAAATACATTGGTTTCAGAAAGAAGTTTGTGAAATATTAAAACAATATATATACAAATATACCAATATTTAAAAAGACTAATCAATATTTAAATATTATAATTAACAATGTATATAAAAAAAATTATATCCGCACATATGTACGGGCAACCACCTAGTTGTAATTTATATAAGAAATATCACAACTTTTTTTGTCTTTGGTTATATAGCTAATTATAAAAGTTTTTTGGTTGTTGGTGTCAATTTCCCTATATAGTTTTTGTCTGATCCAACAATAATAAGATTCAAACAATTAACACAAATATTTAAATATATCAAGGTTGGAAATTTTCTGGTAAGATGATGAACTAAGAGCAGATCAATGAACAAAAATATCTTTTATTTTATTTTTCTAGGATAATTATGTTGCAGCAATGAATTGGAAACAGTACTAAACGAACTTTTTTTTTTATGGATTTTCAGTTTGATTGAATGCAGAAATAATTATGCAAAACACAATTTAGTTCATTTTATTTTTATTTTCTGGAAATAATATGTGAAGAACACAAAGAAACCGAGAATGCAAATATGCAGAAACAAATAGGGTAGATTAACTTGATGTTACGAGTCTAACGTCTAATACCCGATGATGTAGATCGAAGGGAGATCTGATCTTACAAGGGAATGAGGTTCAACTGGTCATACGGCTCTCCTTGAAGGCTCAATAAAAATGGAGATGAATAGCTATGAACAATGGATCGATGGACAGCACTCGGGTAATGATAAAAACCAAGATAAGTCAGACACTTAAAACCACAAAGCTTTGCATTCGAGTGAATAAGAGATCAAGGGATTTTCTTTGCTAAAAGCACAAGACAAGTTTTGCAGAATAATTCGTGTATTGATAAAGAAATGGATATGGAGCTTTATAGGTTTAAAACAAATGGTAATAAGAAAGAAATAAATGGTAAAAAAAGGCAAGATTGCTGTGATGAAATGCAATGAAACAAATCAAGTTTTAAATTAACTAGCTCTTGGTCTTCATTTGAGTTAAATTCCTCTCTACTTAAGGAAGACTTCTTTGATTGTTTTGATCGGATTTGAATATGTGATCAGCTGAGAGATAGCATGGAATCTCTCTAACTTCGAGTCTTGTAGAGCATTTAAGGGATTAGAATTTCTAGCCCTCCATTAAGCTCTTTAGTTATGCCAAATAATGTCATTTCTCCAATGCCTTGTAGAATCAGCAAAAATAGGGTTGGTTAAGTCTTTGTATGCAAGTAAGCATCTTCATGTGATTTGGTGTAGACCATGACTTCTTGAATGGTACGGATTGTACTTTGATGGTTGTTTCCGTCTTTTGAAGCTCTAAAGAGTCCAAGTGTGATGAGGACATAGACATCACCAATGAACCGAGAGAAGGAGAACAAGGAGAAATGTCCATACCACCGGTCAATGACTCAACCATGACACATTCCAAGACCAATAGACTAAGATAAGGGTTTAACGAGGCTATACAAATACTCTTGACCAACATGAACATGGAGAACATAATTAATCCCCAATCGAGCCCCATTGCACTTGAGATAAACATTGCGGAGGTTTTTGCTAAGATGAACCTCAAAGATGATCAAACTACTATAAAGCAAGGTATGCAAGTTTACTTGACAGGAAATAGAGATCAGAACAACAAAAATCTCACCAATGCTGTACCGGAGCAGCTAGATATGCCAAGTACAACTCTAGAAGCCAATAGAGCATCAAGGGAGCAAGAAGACGTTTCAAACCTAGAAATCAAAGAAACATTACAAGAAGCGTACCAGCTTGGCTTCAGTGGACTTGAAGGGAATGAGGACTTCAAAGAACCAACAAGAACAAGACCAATGCAAGACATAATCGCCAACCTCCCAAACAATCCCCATGCGCTTAAAAATTAGGTATTTTCCATTTATACAATTTTTGTAGGTAATGAGGCTTGTTCCACAGGTTCTTAAGCACAACATCACGCCAAAGTTGCATCAGATCGAGCCACAAAGAAGTCGGCATAGTTTAGCTTTTATTTCTTTTAGTTTAATGAACTTTCCTATTTGATGTCTTTACGCCTTAAGCATTTTGTAGCTTTTCTTTTCACTTTGTGTTGTCGTTTTATGCTTTTCATTTTGGCCTTAGGGCTAGTTGACGAGCTCTTATAAAGCTCTCCTGCAGCGTTGTACTACTTTTCACCCTTGATTATCAATAAAGACTGAAATTTCTTCACAAAGCAAAGCCACCGCTTTACCTTTGTTCTTGCTTGTGTTCTTGTGTGTGTGATTCACAGGGCTCGAGTGCTTGCTGTATCAGAGAGTTACTCATCCTCTATGTGGTGTCATCGATCCACTTCGCTTCCCATTCATCTGATCCCTCAAGAGAGAGCGTAATAGCCAGCTTAATAGATCCCATCTCGGCTCAAGGATTGTTTACAAGCCTTGTTCTACCATTCTCATCCACTAGTCCACACAAGAGAGCATCAAATCCAGTGTGTAGACTCCATCACCACATCTACTCTGAACCATGTAACACTATCATCCAAGTATTACATCAAAGTGTTCTTGGGGACCGATTCGTGTTTCTTGGTTTATCTCCTTTGCAAGTCTCTTTAAGCTCTTCGTGGTCAATGAGAGTGATTAAGCTCTCTACTGATTTAATGGGACATGGAGAATATGTGTGGACTGCCGAGCCATCAACAACATCACCATCAACTACCGTCACCCCATTCCACGGTTAGATGACATGTTAGATGAGCTGAGCGGTTCAACCATCTTCTCAAAGGTAGATCTTAAAAATGGTCATCACCAAGTTAGAATGAGAGAAGGAGATGAATGGAAAACCACCTTCAAGACTAAGCAAGGGCTGTACGAGTGGTTAGATATGCCTTTTGCCTTAACCAATGCTCCAAGTACATTCTTGAGGCTTATGAACCAGGTTCTTAGATCATACATAAGCAAATTTGTAGTTATTTACACTGATGATATACTTATCTATAGTAAGAACTTTGCTGATCATCTTAAACATCTCGAACTAATGCTTAAATCACTTCGAAAGGAAGGTTTATATACCAACCTTAAGAAGTGTATCTTTTGTACTAATCAACTTGTCTTTTTAGGCTTTATAGTAAGTGAACAGGGACTACAAGTTAATGAAGAGAAGATAAAGACAATCAAAGATTGGCCTACACCAACTACAATCGGTCATGTAAGGAGCTTCCATGGGTTAGCTAGCTTTTACCACCGGTTTGTAAGAGATTTCAGCACAGTAGCTGCACCACTCACTGCCGTGATCAAGAAGAATACACCATTTTCATGGGGAGCAGCTCAAGAATCATCATTCAAAACTTTGAAGGAGAAGCTTACCGAAGCCCTGGTTCTAGCATTACCAGACTTTGAAGAGATGTTTTAGGTGGAATGCGATGCTTTTGGCTTAGGCATTGGAGCTGTATTACATCATAGAAAGAAGCCAGTGGAGTTCTTTAGTGAGAAACTCAGTGGAGCTACACTGAATTATCTGACGTATGACAAAGAGCTTTATGCATTAGTTCGAGCTCTAGAGACATGGCAGCATTATTTGCTGTCCAAAGAGTTCATCATTCACACTGACCACGATACACTCAAGCATTTATAAGGGCATACATCACTCAATAGGAGACACAATAAGTGGTTAGAGTTTATAGAGACATTTCTATATGTGATCAAGTACAAGAAGGGCAAAGAAAATGTAGTAGCCGGTGCACTTTCAAGAAGGTTTGCCTTAATATCTACTATGGAGGCTAAGGTACTTTGGGTTCGAGCATATCACGGAGCTATACAAGGAGGATCCGGAGCTGGGAAAAGCATATCAGCAGCATGACAAAGGAGCTTTCAGTTCTTTCTATCTACACGATGACTTCTTGTTCAAGAATAAGCGCTTGTGCATTCCTATGGGGGACTTGATAGTCAAGAAAGCACGTGGTTGAGGCCTTATGGGGCATTTTGGAGTTAACAAAACACTGGCAATGGTGACTGACCATTTCTACTGGCTACATTTGAAGAAAGATGTGGAGAAGCATTGTTCTAGATGTGTTACTTGCCACAAGCAAAGTCCATGTTACACCCTCACACCTTTATTTACCTTTACCTATCCCTAATGCACCATGGGTGGATGTTTCTATGGATTTCGTCTTAGGTTTGCCCAAGATAAAAACACAAGGATTCAATCTTTGTTGTGGTGGATCGTTTTTCAAAGATGGCTCACTTTATTCCATGTGATAAAACCAATTATGCTACACAAACCACTGACCTGTTCTACAAGGAAGTAGTAAGTTTGCATGGTTTGTGATATATCATGGTTTTTATGATTTTTAACCATGATATAAGTCCTTTTTATTGAGTCTTTTTGGTCTTTTTATAGTCCTAGTAGAGTGTTTGCAGGTTATAGCATGTCTGGAGCATAATTGGAGATACTGAAGCTTTTTGGAGCATTGCAAGATGGAGCCACGAAGTGTGCAATTCAGAAGAAAAATGTGGATTTGGGTGACGCTCGTCACCACCTATGGTGACGCTCGTCACCCGTAGAGGAAGGCTCGTGGCTGGTTTCATAAAAGAAGGAGCATTATTTGCAATTTGGCCCAGAAGTTTTTAGTATTTGCAAAAAGGCTCCAGATCGTGTTTTAGCTTGTATATATTAGGTTTTCAGCCATTGTTGTCTTTGATCTTAGATTTTATAATTCAGAGAGCTTTAGAGAGGATTTTATTCAGAGCTTTTGGGGAGACAGATCCTGTACTCTTTTTGGAGAAGATTTATAACCCCTTTATCTTTTATTCTATACTTTCAATGCAAATTTATTCAGTTATTTTTTGTGATTCCATGATCATGTCTGAGTAATTTGCTAGTTAAGTTAGGGTTTTTCAAAGGTTGATGAAGAGTTTGTAGAATTGCTATCTGTTAGGAATATCTTTTGGTTCTTCATCTCTGCTTGCTTTAAAATCAATTTCTTAGACACATCATCTAGAAATCCAAAAATCATAGGTTGTTTAATAGATGTGAGAACATTATTGATAATCTGACTTAGCACTAGATGAGCAAAACGATTTAGTGCAAAGAGATTTGGCTTAGGAGTTTTGTGAACAACTGAACTTGATCATTACTGCATGTTTAGATTGTTAGGGTTTGCAAAGAGATTTGAAACTCTGTGATTTAGACATAGATAACTTCTGTAATGAGAAATGATTAGTTATATATTTGCAATTCATGTTCAAGACGGTTCTTAATCATTCATGATTTCATGCATTCTACATTCTCGGATTCAACCTGCGAATTATCCTGACTTAGCGCTTTTAGTTTTCTGAGTCTTAGATCAAACAAATTTCGCCTGCTATCTTTAATTTTGTTATTTCGCATTACATACACTATTTATTGCTTAGCTTAATCTGAATCTAAAATCGCTAGTGTAGTTTACATACTCCTTTGGGATTCGATACCCCTTATACTACGATTGCATTGATGTGCACTTGCAGTAGTTTTATTTGGATAAAACCTGAACCCTATCAGTTTTCCAAGAATCATTGTCTCTGACCGAGATACAAATTTCTTGAGCCACTTTTGGAGGACCTTATAGAGAAAGCTTGGTACGAAGCTGCTGTTTTCAACCACTTGCCATCCCCAAACAGATGGCCAAACTGAAGTGGTAAACCGTACTCTTTCATCTTTACTTAGAGTTACACTTGGTAAAAATTTGAAAACATGGCTTGATTGTTTACCATTCATCGAGTTTGCATATGTCCCCATTTGAGGTTGTTTATGGTTTTAATCCACAACACCCCCCCCCCCCCCCCCCCCCCCCCTTGATCTGTCACCAATTCCCCAAGTTAAGCAAGTTAATCTAGATGGTCTCAGGAAAGGAGAATTTATCAAAAAGCTACATGAGAAGGTCCGAGAGAACATTTTGAAGAAAACAGAAGCTTATAAGAAGCATGATGACAAGAAACATAAAGCTTTGATGTTTGAGCCTGGAGAGTGGGTGTGGTTACACATAAGGCATGAAAGATTCCCACAAAAGAGGAGTTCTAAGCTTGCACCAAGAAGAGAGGGGCCATTCAAAGTCCTAGAGAAGATCAATGACAATGCTTACCGTTTGGAGCTTCCAGGTGAGTTTAACATCTCCCATAGTTTTAATGTTACTGACCTATCTCCTTATGATGCAGATGCGTCAGTTTTGAGGACAAAACCTCTCCAAGGGGGAGGGAATGATGAGGACATAGACTTCACCAATGAACCGAGAGAAGGAGAACAAGGAGAGATGTCCATACCACCGGTCAATGACTCGACCATGACACGTTCCAAGACCAGGAGACTAAGAGAAGGGTTTAACGAGGCTATAAAAACACTCTTGACCAACATGAACGTGGAGAACATACTTAACCCCCAACCGAGCCCCATTGCACCTGAGATAGACATTGCTGAGGGTTTTGCAAAGATGAGCCTCAAAGATGATCAAACTACTATAAAGCAAGGTATGCAAGTTTACTTGACAGGAAATGGAGATCAAAACAACAAGAATCTCACCAATACTGTATCGGAGCCGCGAGATATACCAAGTACAAGTCTAGAAGTCGTTTCAAGCCTAGACATCGAAGAAACATTACAAGAAACGTACCAGCTCGACTTCAGTGGACTTTAAGGGAATGAGGACTTCAAAGAACAAGACCAATGCAAGACATAATCGCCAACCTCCCAAACAAGCCACATGCGCATCAGAAACAATTATTTTCAATTTATACAATCTTTGCATGTAATGAGGCTTGTCCCACCGGTTCTTAAGAACAACAGCACGCCAAAGGTGCATCAGTTCGAGCAACAAAGAAGTCAGCATAGTTTAGCTTTTATTTCTTTTAGTTTAATGAACTTTCCTATTTTGATGTATTTGCGCCTTAAGCTTTTTGTAGCTTTTCTTTTCTCTTTGTGTTGTCGTTTAATGCTTTTCATTTCGGCCCTAGGGCTAGCTGACGAGCTCTTAAAAAGCTACCCTGCAGTGTTGTACTATTTTTCACCCTTGATTATCAATAAAGACTGAACTTTCTTCACAAATTAAAGCAAAGCTGCCGCTTTACCTTTGTTCTTGCTTGTGTTCTTGTGTGTGTGATTCACTTAAAACTCGAGTGTTTGCTGTATCAGAGAGTTAGTCATCCTCTCTGTGGTGCCATCAATCCACTTTGCTTCCCATTCATCTGATCTCTCAAGAGAGAGCGTTATAGCCAGCTTGATAGATCCCATCTCGGCTCAAGGATTGTTTACAAGCCTTGTTCTACCATTCTCATCCACTAGTCCACACAAGAGAGCTTCAAAGCCAGTGTGTAGACTCCATCACAACATCTACTCTGAACCGTGTAACACTCTCATCCAAGTATTACATCAAAGTGTTCCTGGGGACCGATTCGTGTTTCTTGGTTTATCTCCTTTGCATGTAAAGTCTCTTTAAGCTCTTCGTGGTCAATGAGAGTGATTAAGCTCTCTACTGATTTGTTGAACTCCTCTCTTAAGCTTCTCTAGATGACATCAGCCACTGCATGGGTCAGATAACTCTCAACCAGCATGTACTCGACCAGCTTGCAATGGAGATAGTCGAGAAGAGCTTAAGGCCCGACAATTAACAGAACTCTTCACTACTTAGTGGACCTCAAGACAATGATAGATCCGACCTCAACATACTACTCAACAGACATCTACCAAATGGCCACTACTCAAATTCACCAAGGCTCATCCGTGATTTTCACGATATAACTCCTAAATAACTAAGTGCCAAAACGACAACAGTGTGAATGTTTGATTTATTTCTTTTAAACTCACGAGTTTATCATTTTTCTTGAAAGATTTTTTTAGTTATGCTTTGCGTTTTATTCATTAAACTAGAGTTGTTCTCGTGTATATTTTTTTTTATTGCTTTACGTTTCAAGTTAGATCCTAAAAGGTCATAGTTGCCGAGCTACTTTTTACTCAGGTTTGTAATTTACAATTTGTTTACCATAAATTAATAAAGAGAACACTTTCTTTTTTAACTGGCAGTCGCATAAATAATTAAACATTAAAAAGTTTCTCCTTATTCTTTAGTTCAAATTAAGTTATCACGGTTTCAGACATCAATTTTTTTTATATAATCCAGGTGTTTGGGCCCCAACCTGAAGATGAGGCACCAACTAGCGCGAACCCCAATCTCGAACACCAAGTTACGGATCCAGATGGGTCCGGGTAGCGAGGACACCAACCATAAGGTGGGTCTTGCGATATCATGGAGGCCCGAAGAACGCCATGTAAATACCTCGGTGGCCAGGGATCGAACCTAGATGACGGTACTAACAGCCATGAGCCCATTACCACCAGGCCACAACCGCCTGGTTTCAAACATCAATTTTGTGGTGTCATTCAATCCATCATTGTTACTTAATTATCATCAGCCAATTGCCATGGCTCCATTAACCATGTCGATCATTACTTGACTTTGTGAAAAAAAACATTTCGGTCAATCATTCTTTTTTTTGTCAACAAGCTAACTATATATTAAATCAATTTGGGTTCATGGTTACGGTTTCTGAAGATTCTGTTTCCATCAACCGAGTCTGACTTACATAGGAAAAGATACAACCTCGTGCTTTTGTCCTTCTAGCAAGGTCATCTGCATGGATATTTTGGCTACGAGGAAGAAAGCGAATAAAGCATTCCTCAAAAGAGGGCCTAAGAAGGAATAAAAATCCTAATTTCAATCTAAAAGCAGGCCAATCCACAGGATCTTCTATCATATGTATCAAATCCGCACAATCTGTCTCGATGCAGACTCTCTGGAGCTGTAAGTCTTTTAGACATGTCATTGCCCAAAGAAGCCCATCCAGTTCTGCATGTAAGGCCGAGAGACTTCTTATGCATCCTTGCTGTCCGGTGGTGACGAATCCCAAAGTGTCTGTCAGTGCCATCCAATACCACTGATCGGACCATGTTTGGTCTAAGAGGTGTCAATCTGGCAAGTTGGGGGTTTGAGGGGCCACTAGAGGTTTGTCCAGGGTTTGAGTAAAACGTCTCCTCTCATGCTCCTCTTCCATCTCCTTTTCATTCGCTTTACGCAAGCTTTCTGTTTCTGCGGAAGCATGTTGGAGGGTGTCCATGGGTGAGTTTGAATGTCCCAATCTTTCGTATCGCCTCTCATGAGCTTATGGACAATTAGGTCATGATTTCTACCTACGGCTGGCGATTCCTCTTACGGGCCATGCTAGTCTATCTGGAATCCATGGTTCGGTCCAGACTCGAGTGTTATATACGGATCCGATGGTCTTCCGGAGTCCTTGAAGTAGGAGTGATCTTGGAGCTCATTTTAGTCAATCATTCAAAATATTTACAATAAAAGTTTCTTATGGAAACTCTCAATATAATGATATATAAATATTTTATTAATTAATATATATATATATATATTAATTTAATTAATATATTATTAATAAGTCTCTCAAAAAGTTAAGAGATTCATCCCAAAATCTCTTATCTGAGAGACTTTGAAATAATTGAGAAATTCATTAATAATAGCCATGTTCTTTATACAATCTCAGCGGCAGCGGCACAAAAATAACAAGGAAATGAGTTATTAATTTAATGTTGAAGACACCAGCGGCTGCCGCTCCTTCATAAAAAGACACCAGCGGCTACCACTTTTTATTTTTAGCGGTTATGGAATCATCGGAATAGAGATGCAGTGTCTGAAAACAGGATGGGTGAAAGCTTTACAACATAAATGTAAAGGAGAGAAAGCTTTGTTTTTTGGTCGCTGGTGTCCGACGCTGCGTGCCGGTGTCTGACGCTGCGTCTTTCCAACGAACAGGACTAATATATTAATATAAATCTATATATTGATTAATAAAATATTCATATATTATTATATTGGGAGTCTCTCCCATTGTGAAAGTCTACCAACAGTCGCAATGTTTGAGGTTGAGATTGCAATTGCGATCACTTAAAAAAAAAATTAAACTTAGACCCAGAATTCATTTTACTTTACTTTTTGTCACAATCTAGGATTTACTTACAGATTTAGGACCACCTTTCCAATTTTTTAACATGCCGAAATTACATACGTCGTAAATCACCAAACAGCGGAGGATTAACTGTATCTTATTACGCTTGAAAATGATTACTGATGTTTTTAAATCTATTACACTACGTACAGCTGACTTGCAATGATATCAAACCAAAAGACCCTAAACAAAATACTTCAACAAAACAAAAGTTCTTTGGTTCCCTATGCAATAAATAGTGAAGAGTTTTAATTATCACGGAATTTCCCATACTTAACTTTTTGATTTTTATCTCCCTAATCATTAACTAATCATCTTTTCACATCATTATAAAAACAACCACGTACCAAGTTCTCCTCTCAAAGGCAAGCTTCTTTATTCATTCTTGGTGAAAAAAAAAGCTCCTTACATATATTTTAAAATTTTCAAAATGCCAATCCTAACTCCAGTCTTAAAACTCGTAGTTTTTCGGCAAAGTCTTAGACCACATTCCCCTATTGCATTCCTCGTCGAGTTCCTCTGCTTCATCTTAGAGCTACTCGACAAGGAGAAAGATCTAGCCAAAATTTTCGGCATCTTATGTGCTTGCGATACATTAATCTTCACATTGCTAGATCTAATCCAAAATCTGATCCAAGAAAAAGTGAAAATACGAAGATACGGTCGAGTGTTTTGGCTTTACACAAACGATGGACGTCTCTATTGGCACACATTAAACGCGTATCTACTAATGTTGTGCATTATCAATGTCATCGGTTCTGCGATCTCTTACAGTTCTCGTAGACACTATTTGGTTTTGCTCCCGCTTTTTGCTGCTGGCCTTGAGCTGGTTCCTCAAGAAGTATATCAGTTTCTTGGAAACGATCAAACCATTCAAGATTATGTTGGGTCGGATCAAGGTGATTATATTGGGTCTATTCACGGCCCATTATATGGTATTGAGCTGGAGCAAGGTGAACTAATTCCTAAAGAAGCATATCAAGTTCTTGGAAATGATCAGACCCTTCAAGATCAAGAGGATTGTATTGGGCTGGAGCAAAGTGATGAAGTTGGTATAGAGGGGGATCAAGAAGTTGGTGGTCGTGCTGGGCCTGATGGTGGCCCATAAAACGTTAATGCCTACTATGGAATAAAAAGCTAAAACGATGTAAGATGTGGACGTATTTTATTGTACTTTGTCCTAAAAATGTACTCGAGTCGTACGATTATAATCAGAAGACAATCGAGTTGTACGGAAAAGAAGTGGTAATGTAAGAATATTTGCAAGAAATGATTTATGAATAAAAATCATATTTTATTTAAATCGAATCGTATCGTCTCAAAAAAAAAAAAAAAAAAAAAAAAAAAAATCGTATCGTCTCTTCGATGTCTATGGAGTCAAAAAGCTTAAAGACGGTGAAGGACTTATTGACACGTGGGAACACGAAGGTTGATTTAGAGCCGTCCGATTGAAGTGGTGGTTTTGTAATTTTTGACGCTTTCACCGTTTCACGTGTCTTTTTCTCACTCCCGAAAAAAAGATTTTTTTGTTGGCTTTTCACTTTTATTTCTTTTCTTTTTTTGATATTCGAATAGAGAAAAATCCAGAGAGAAGCCTAAGCAAACCTTTCTCTCTGTCTTTTTCTCCGTCTCTCTCTCTCCGCCATGACAAGCTCTTCGTCTCCTTCACACAAGGTCTTTCTCTCCTCTTGATTATCAGTTTTGTCCGTTTTCTTGGATTTTGGATGTCAATTTTTAAATTTTGATTTTTTTTTGGGAAATTGTGATTATGATGATGATGCGTAGGCGTTAAGCAAGATCGCGTGTAATAGGCTACAGAAGGAGTTATCAGAGTGGCAAGTAAATCCACCGACTGGGTTTAAGCACAAAGTCACTGATAATCTTCAAAAGTATTAATCACAAAATTTCATCAATATCGTCTTCTTCGATTCCGAAATTTTGATGAGTTGTGTTAATATTTGTTTTGTGTGATTGTAAGATGGATAATCGAGGTAACAGGAGCACCAGGTACGCTCTATGCGAACGAAACTTACAAGCTTCAGGTTGATTTTCCTGAACATTACCCCATGGAAGCTCCTCAGGCAAGTTTTCTAATTTCTTTTTGGATTAGAAATTAAATTCTGTGTTCTTATTGGTCTGAATTGTGAATTTTGTTCGAATAATTTTTGATTTTCGCGCATGTTTCTCCAAATTTCTTAATCGTGTGATTAAGGGCTCCATAATCAATGTGGCTTTACTAACTAAACTAGTTGAGTCATAGTGTTTTGTTCAGACAATAAGATTGAGATAGTGACAGCTTTTAATTGTTGTGATTAAAACTAGTCTTTACCTAAAGGGAACTAATTGTGATATATATATATGCCTCTTCTCCAAATTTCTTAATTTTGTGATTAAGGGCTTCATAATCTAATGTGGCTTTACTAATGTAGTTATATCCGAGTGTTTTGTTCGGACTATTAGAGTGATATATTGACCTTTTTCTGCTTTCTCGTGTGTTTGATGTTGTTGAGCAGGTAGTTTTTGTTCCACCTGCACCGTTACATCCACATATTTACAGCAATGGGCATATTTGTTTAGGTATTTTTATTGAGTCTCCTCTGCTTCTTCACTCTCTCTACTCTCTTCACATTTTCCCTTGCTTTTGGTTTCTTTGAATTTGTTTGTATGTGTTTGTGTGCCTCTTTCAGCTCAGTGTGATATTGTTGGGACGTTACCTTTTGTCTGATTAGTCTTATATATGATGTATATGCAAAATTGGGAAATAAACTTGATGCATATGTATAGGTTTCTCACAAAGTGTAATATGGTGAAAAGAGAAGCAATATTGTTCTTCTCTGCTTAAATCTTTCTCCTGTATCTGGTTCCTCTATAATGCTAACTCAAGTTGTTTGTGTGTTTGCCTCTTTCTTTTCTTTGTGGGTTTTTTCAGAACATTGCTTTTTCTCTGATTAGTCTTATATATGATGGTTATGTCAATCAAGATAGGTTGCTCATAAATTTTAATGTAGTGAAAAAAGAGAAGCAATATATTTATGCCTTAGTGCTACATTACAATCTCACCAATATTGTTCACTCTATCCATAGCTAAGTCTGTCTGATGCTTAAAGAGTTTCTAATGCCATTGTTGCATATCATGAAAGTAGTGTTGTGAACAAGTCTGTCTGATGCTTAAAGAGTTTCTAATGCCATTGTTGCATATCATAAAGAAAACCCAATACCGCCCGTTTGTGACTCTATGCAGCCTCTGGATAACTTGTTAATCGATATATCGAACTCTCCATTAACTTGTACATCCTTCTTTTGTTCTTTGTATGAAGAAAAATCTATATTCCTTGCACATTATATATGAACTTATAAATCTTGTTGAATGATATGTTACAGTATCGTAATCAAGAATACGCCTCATAGTGCTGAGCTCTTAGGAAAAAACTCCACACAAGAGTATAATGGTATTAATGCAACACTCTCTCTTTTATTCCTGTTCTTGCAGATATTCTGTATGACTCTTGGTCTCCTGCAATGACGGTGAGTTCAGTCTGCATCAGCATCCTCTCAATGCTATCGAGTTCACCCGAAAAGGTTTTCACATTTTCTCTGTATCATTTACAAAGCCAACGCTCTATGACCTAACCACACTATCTCTTACTATCTTTCAATTCTCTTAAATCTGTCTTAGCTACGCCCTACTGATAATGACCAATATGTGAAGAACTGCAAGAACGGGAGGTCTCCTAAAGAGACTAGGTGGTGGTTCCATGACGATAAGGTATGATGATGATATGACCAAGAATGATAATAAGAAACAAATCGAAGAGGTTTTATATAACTTCCCTAAACTGATACTAATTGGATTTCCTCTTTTTTTTTTTGTTTTTTTTGTATGGTTTAATTATGTATAAAAGACATTTGAAATGTCTCTCTCACACTTGATTTAACACCTTCTGCTTTTGTTGTCTATAAAGTAACAACATTGTAGATTTTAGGCAAGATCATTGTATTTGGAGCCATGTAGTTTGCAATCTATGTTCGTTTGTATTCAAGCTGGTGCAAGGGACGGATCCCCGTCTCAGTCTCAACTGATGAGTTATTTTCTTTCTAACTTTATTAATGCGATTCTTCAGTGCAATAATATTAGAGGCTACACGTAACATATGATGATCCTTTGATCCACATTGTACGTTAGAGATCTTTAAAGGGATGATAATGTTTTATTACCATTCACGCTGTATCGAGAAGAAAGTGTAAAATGGGAAAAAGTTTATTAACCTCTAAATGTTGTGATACAACTTGTTTATATACAACTCAATAACCAAACATAATCAGAGAATAACCGGACAATTCCAGAGCCTTTAACCTAGTATTATGCACAAGTATTTAAACTATATGTGCAGACTCTAATAACCCCCCTCTCTCTTTAAAGGAGGTGCAAAGATGTTGCTAATTCCCATCTTGCAAATGGGTTCTCGGTATGGAGCTGGATGCAACGCCTTATAAGAGCATCCGCTAGTTGATGACCTGATCGAACTAACATGGTTTTGAGAAACCACAATCAATCGCTTCACAGATCTTATACCAATAGAGCTCAACATGTTTTGTCTTTTCGTGATAGACTGAGTTGTTAGCGATGTGAATAGCAGCTGTATTATCGCAATGTAGATGTGCAAGAGGATGAAATGGTACATGTAAGTCCATCAATAACCGAGATAACCAAATCATTTCCTTCGTAGCAAGAGCCATTGCACGAAGCCCTGCTTCAGCAGTACTGCAAGATATTGTATCCTGCTTCTTCGATTTCCAGGAAACCAAAGAATCTCCAATAAACATGCAGTAGCCAGATACAGAACGTCTAGTATCAACGCATGCTGCCTAATCAACATCTGCATATCCTCGTAAATCAAACTTGTTATCCGCAGGATAAAACAGACCTTGCCCCACTATTCCTTTCAGATACCGCAATAGCTTGTGTGCAGCATTGAGATGAACATCATGTGGGTCATGTGAAAACTGACACAAAGTGTTTACGACATAAGAGATGTCAGGCCTTGTAGTATGTAGATACATGAGCTGCCCAATGAGCTTTTAATAAGAAGAATGGTCCGTTAAAGGAACTTTTGTGTCCTTAGAGAACTTGACACTCGGATCCATAGGGATACTCGATGGTTTACTGCCGAGAAAACCAGTGTGAGCCAGCAATATCAAAATGTACTTCCTCTGGCACATTGATATGCCTGCAGCGGAACGGGCAATCTCAAACCCAAAAAATATTTGGCCTCACCTAGATCTTTGAGTTTGAAGTGAGACTTCAACTCATCCTTGAAGTCAATAATAGCCTGATCATTGTTGCTTACGATCATAATATCATCAGCGTAGACTAAAACACCAAGTGTAATGTCGTTGTGACATTTGACGAAGAGTGTATGATCAGCATGAGACTTCGTGAAACCCATACCAAGTAAGGTAGAAGAAAGCTTGAGAAACCATTGGCGAGACGCTTGCTTCAAGCCATAAATCGACTTATGAAGGCGGCAAACATCATTGGGAGGCAAAGGATCACCTTGCAAATCAGCATAACCCGGAGGAATCTTCATGTAAATCTCCTCGTCAAGGTCTCCATTGAGGAAAGCATTCGATATATCAAGCTGACTCACGGACCAATTCATCTTCGCAGCAGTCAAGAGAAGCATACGAACTGAAGTCTGCTTAGCAACAGGGGAGAAAGTCTCTTCATAGTCTAATCCCACTTGTTCAGTGAAACCTTTGGCAACGAGTCGAGCCTTGTATCTCTCAATACTTCCATCAGCATTATACTTGATTGTGAAAACCCACTTACAACTAATAACTTTCTTGTTAGGCGGAAGAGTAGTAATGCTCCACGTATAAGTCCTTTCCATAGCACCAATCTCTACTTTCGCAGCATCACACCACACCTTTAAATCCTTGGCTTCTGAATACTTTTGTGGGACAAAGGTATTTGTAATGGTGTTTATGAAGGCACGAAAAGTTTCAGATAGATTTGAATAAGAGATATAGTTTGTAATGGGATATAAGATAGTACTAGTAATATTAAAACAATGAAAGTCCTGAAAGTGTTTAAGGGTTTTCTTTTTTCTGTGAGATTTGGATTCGTAGGAATCACAACCTCGGAAGATAACTCGCTTTGATGTAAGTAAGCATCGGAAGATGTTTGCACTAGAGGCAGAGGAACATCAGTGGGAGCAGGGGAATGAAAATGAGGAAAGAAGTCTTTGGTTACATCTGACATGTTGGATGAAGCCAAAGGAAAAGTATCCTCATGAAATATAACATGACGAGAAATGGAAACAGCATGTGTCTCTATATCTAATAGCTTGTAACCCTTGTAACCAGATGGATATCCTAAGAATATACAGGCTCTAGAACGAGGTTCAAACTTATGTCTACCCTTTGGAGAAGTGGAACAGTAGCATAAACAACCAAACGTTTTTAAAGATTGATAGTCAGGGGTTTTGCTAGTGAGTTTCTCATAAGGAGACTTATTATCTAAAACCAATGTTGGGAGTCTATTGATTAGAAACACAGCAGTTAAAACACAATCGCCCCAATACTCTAAAGGTACATTAGACTAAAATAGAAGGGCACGAGCTACATTCAGTATATGTTGATGCTTTCTCTCTACAACCGAGTTCTGTTCAGGTGTTATAGGACATGAGTGATATGCAACAATTCCTTTTTCAGTGAACAAATGTGTAAATTTCAATTCATGAGCATTGTCAGATCTAACAGATTGAACTTTCAATTTATATTGTGTCTCAACCATCTCAATGAAACAAGGGAATATGTGCAAAACATCAGACTTTTGTGTCATCAAGTAAATCCAAGTTGCTCTACTATAGTCATCAAAAATTGTTAAGAAATATTTAAAACCGTCAATAGTAGGAACAGAAAATGGACCCCATGTATCTATATGCACAAGTTCGAAAGGTTCTTTGCAAATGTTAAGACGATATTTGAATGGAAGATGTTTTTATTTAGACAAATGACAAATATGACAAACGTGAGAACCAGTTATTCATCTTTGTATTCTTTAACTGTAAAACATCAGAAAGAATATCAACTTTAGACTCTGAAGGATAACCTAAGCGTTTGTGCCATACACTCGAATCAACAATCACATTAAAAAAGATAGGCGGAGAGGAACAGATGGTGGTACCTTTGAGAGAGAGTACTTTTCAACGCATGAAAGTCCAAAATGTACAGCCAACTTGACTACCTTGGCCAATCATCAACTCCCGTGTAAGATCCTGAATAAACCATTGATCAGCAGTGAAACTAACTTTAGAATGCAATGTTCGAGTTAAAACACTGACTGAAATCAGATTCAATTTGAATTCAGGGATGTACACAACATTGTGTAGAGAGATAGCATCAGTTAACCGAATCAAGTCTATGCCCACTATCCTAACCGTATAACCATTAGGAAGGGTAACGAAGGTGTTCTCTAAGATGTGATACTCTACATATAGCTCTATATTATGAGTAACATGATGGGTTGCTCCTGAATCTATTACCCAAGCTCTAAGAGACACAACTGGTTCCTTAGATACTGAAGAAATAAGCATGTCATAATAGGAGAAAGTACCCGAGATTTGTGGAACAACCGGTGTAGATGATGAAGTCGAAGCACAATTCTTGTCAGGTGTGGTGTCAGCTGGAATTTGGAGTTTGGAGCTAAGGTAAGAGAACATAGTGTGACTTTGATCCTTAGACATATCCTCGTATGCGGAGACAGTACGGTCAACATTCTGATCAGTTGTAGCCATGTTGGTGGTACCAATATTCTGATCCTTCTTCCTGGATGCAGGTGGATAGCCATGTAGTTTGTAGCATTTATCAGCTGTGTGGCCTGTCTTGTGACAGTGTGAGCACTTAGGCTTTTGATAACCACCTTGAGTCAGGAGAACTTGAGACTGATTAGGAACATGATCAGGAACATGGGATTGAGCAGACGCTTGAAAGTCTGTGGGGTTAGAGAATGTACTCTGATTGTTTCCACCAACAATGCGTTGACTCTCCTCTTGATCTAACATGTTGTATATCGTTGCTAGTCCTGGTCGAGGCTTCATATTCAGAATTTAACCTCGAATGTTGGCAAAGCTGTCATTGAGTCCCATGAGGAATTGAATGATTTGGCTTGTCTCGGCTTCTTCCAATAGTTCTTGAACATGATCACAGTTACACCTCTTGACTGTAGAACTCTTTGTGTTGGCGAGTTGTTCCCATAGAGTCTTCTTCTTGGTGTAATAAGCAGAAAGATCCAGAATCCCTTGCTTAAGTGTCATGACAGCTTGCTCAAGTTGATACTTTCTTGGAAGATTACTGACTTTGAACCGAGAGTGCAGGTCGTTCCACATTTCAACCGCATCATCATAGTAGAGGATACTATCATAAATTTATTTGTTAACTACGTTCAATATCCAAGTCTTAACCATACTATTGCAGCGGCTCCAGATCTTAAACGAACTATCCTCAATCTCAGGCCTAGGAAGATATCCGTCTACAAAGCTAAGCTTGTTCTTCACATCCAAACTCATGCGCATAGCTATTAACCAAGTGTTGTAGTTCGTACCATCAAGAATGTGGGAAACAATGGACGAACCTGGATGATCGCCTGAGTGAAGGAAGAATGGAGTATGAAATGTATCTTATGAGTCCATAACTTCAGAACTTGTGCGAGATCTGTTACGATTGGCCAAGAAATTGAGATGTGGAGTGATCACGACCAATGGGGGAGAAGATCCACGGCGAGAAGCTGAACGAGTCTTCATCGGCGAGTGTTCTGGTGTCGGCGATAGAGTCTGACCACGCGATTTCTTGTTTTGTTTCACCATTGAAGAAGATCAAAGCTCAAATATCAGATCGATACTCAAAAGGGGCTCACGGGAGCAAAAACGAAGCTTCTGAGATCAATCGAACGCAAATCCGAGCTTGAATTAACCAAATTCGCGAAGAAAACGAAGAAAAATGATGAATCAAAGGCGAATCAGAATAAAAACGAGCAGAAAATGTTTGGATACCATATTACCATTCTGACTGTATCGAGAAGATATTGTAAAATGGGAAAAACTTTATTAACCCGTAAATGTTGTGATACAACTCGTTTATATACAACTCAATAACCAAATATAACCAGAAAATAAACCGGATAATTCCAAAGCCCTTAACCGAGTATTATATACAAGTATTTAAACTATATGTATATATGTACAGACTCTAATATGGTTTCTTAAGTTTGTTCTTTTTTCAACTTACTAAAGACTAATGGCACTTCATACTTTACAGCAATGAAAAATAGAGACCCAATATTTAGTTTAAACTAGTAATAGAGCAAGAAACCCTAGAATCTCTATTTTCCCTATCGATTCATGAACAAGTTTCTGTGTGGACTGCACTATTGTCTGGGTATAGTCTGAACAGAAAGCATGAAGATGCGTCAAGTGTTGTCTATGACATTTCAGATTAAAAGGGACATTGACTGAAGCTAACTCTCTGCTCATTGAGGTCTCAATATCGGCTCTTCTTCTTTTTCAAGTTAAACATAAATTATTGTATCGATGTTTAGCATTTAATTTGAACGTCTTCTTTTTATAGAATATTTGTTGTTGTAGACTTGTAGTATGTTTATAGAATATTTGAGCTTTTCTTGTGTTCAGTCTATTACAACGTTCAGCAGTTAGTAGTTGATTCTTGTTTAATACCTTACATGATGTCTAGGCTTCACAAAAAACCCTTTGCATATTTTGAGCCACGAGTTCTTTGATTCTATCGCAAGTCCGCTCAAACCGAGATTAGCGTGATCTTTTTTTTTCTACTAATAAAGCATGTCTCTAATTTACCTACAAAATCAGATTAGATATTTGTTGTTGTAGACGTGTAGTATGCTTACAGTATGCTCATGAGTTGCATGGAGTTTGAGATTACTTCTTATAGACCCTTTCCTGAGCATAGCAAGAAAGACTTTTATAAATATTATATTGAAAAAAGTATTTAAGAAACAATTATGGGGAATAATCGTTTCTTGTGTGGATGCGGCTTACTTTTGTGAAATGATTTTTCCCCATAAAAGTAAACTTTAAAATTTTAACGGCCTTGTGTGGACGTATTAAATAGGAAATTTCGCTTAAGTTGCATCAGAAAAGTCTAAGAAATAATGGTGAAATTGTTCTCATTAATCGCCTAAGTTATATATATATATGGTCCAACATTCTTCAGAAGATCAACTTACCAAGTCGTTATCTTTCTTAAAAAATTGTTTGCTCCTCTCTCTTTCACTATGGCTCTCTCAGCATCTTCTTCTTCCTCTTCTTTCACTTGGGTGTATGATGTTTTCCTGAGCTTCAGTGGAGAAGACGTCCGTGTTACTTTCCTCAGCCACTTTCTAAAAGAGCTTGATCGGAAAATGATCATTGCTTTTAAAGACAATGAGATCGAGAGAAGTCGGTCGCTGGATCCCGAGCTGAAACAGGCGATTAAAGACTCGAGAATTGCAGTGGTCGTGTTCTCCAAGAATTACGCCTCTTCAAGCTGGTGCCTTAACGAGTTGCTCGAGATAGTGAAATGCAAGGAAGAGTGTGGTCAGATGGTGATACCAGTTTTCCACGGTTTGGATCCTTCACATGTGAGGAAACAAACCGGTGACTTTGGAAAGTTATTTGAAGAGACATGCCACAACAAAACAGAGGATGTAATAATTCGATGGATGGAAGCATTGACCAGTGTAGCTAATACCCTCGGATATCATTCTGTAACCTGGTACGCTTTCATGAACCAGTCATTATGCTTATACATCTTAATTCTTCAATAAAAGTTGTTTCATGTTTGTGAAATTATCTCTATTTTCTTTTCTTGTTAGGGGCTACGAAGCAAAAAATGATTGGAGAAATCGCCAATGATGTTTTGCACAAACTACTTTTAACTCCGTTGAAGGATTCTGAGGACTTTGTCGGCATCGAAGATCATATCGCAAAAATGAGTGTATTGTTGCAGTTGGAATCTGAGGAAGTGAGGATGGTTGGTTTATGGGGTTCCTCAGGGATTGGCAAGACTAGCATTGCAAGAGTTCTATTCAATCGACTCTCCCGTCACTTTCAAGGTAGCATTTTTATAGACAGGGCTTTTGTATCTAAGAGCAAGGAAAATTTTGGTAGAGCCAATCCGGATGACTGTAATATGAAGTTATATTTGCAAGAAAATTTCCTTTCTAAAATTTTCGGGAAAAAAGACATACATATTGATCGACTAGGTGCAGTGGGTGAGAGGCTAAAGCATCATAAAGTTTTTAGATACATTGGTTGGTCAAACTCAATGGTTTGGAAGTGGGAGTAGAATCATTGTGTTTACAAAAAATAAGCATTTTTTAAGGACCCATGGGATTGAACACATTTACGAGGTATGTCTCCCATCAAAAGACTTTGCTCTAGAGATGTTATGTCAATCTGCTTTCAGGAAAAAATCTCCACCTGAAGGTTTTGAGAAATTTTCAGTTAAAGTTGCAAGACTTGCGGGTAGTCTTCCTTTGGGTCTTAATGTTTTGGGTTCATCTTAACGGGAGAGCAAAAAGGAGTACTGGATAGATATGTTGGCAAGGCTTCACAATGGTATAGTTGGGAAACTTGAGAAAACACTAAGAGTCGGCTATGATGGATTAGATAGCGAAGAAGATAAATTAATATTTCGTCATATCGCATGTTTTTTCAATGGTATGGAAATGGATTACATCAAGTTGTTGCTCGCAGAGAGTAACTTGGGTGTTAATACTGGGCTGAAAAACCTAGCTGATAAGTCCCTCATTCATGTAAGATGGGGTTATGTACAGATGCATCGTCTGCTACGAGAAATGGGTAGAAATGTTGTTCGCATGCAGTCCATTGACGAGCCAGAAAAACGAGAATTTCTGATGGATTCAAAAGATATTTGTGATGTACTCAAGGAAAACATTGTAAGTTTTGTTTTATTCATGATCCTTTCATTACTCGAGTATATAAGATTAAGAGCAAGTTATTTGATACTTGTTGATAGTATAATTTTCAGGGTTCTAAAAAGGTTGTAGGTATATCATTGAATACTTTTGAGATTGATGAGTTGCATGACCACGAGCATGCTTTCAAAGGGATGTGTAATCTGCGTTTCTTAGAAATCAAGGAAACAAAACTAGGCAAATTACATATACCCAAAAACTTTGACTATTCGCCCCCTAAACTCAAAATATTGGGGTGGCCCGGATATCCAATGAGACGTATGCCTTCTAAGTTCGTCCTGTAAACATCGTCAAGCTCATCATGCAGCACAGCAAGCTCGAGAAGCTTTGGGAAGGGGTTGTGGTAAATTTTTTTGAATAAGTGTTATGTTATCAGTATTTAGTTAAATTGGAATTTTATTAATTTTTACTGACTGTTTTATCCTCTCTTTTTCTTGTTTTTGTGAGTATAGTTGCTTATATGTCTCAAAGGGATATATTTGTGGGGATTTCACAGTACGAAAGAAATCCCAGATCTTTCAAAGGCGAGCAATGTAATGCCCCCGACTGTCCTTATCGGCGAGTCACCCATTTCTCCGTCGGGTTCGTGGACCCCGCTCGACGATGCGTTATTTTTTTTGGAGCCCAACCGTTTTTTTTTACTAATCCTGTAATCACAACATGATCTTTCTCCGTGTTGTAGCCTCACTCACATGGTTTTGGGAAGCAATCACCACATTGTCTTTCCTTGTGTTGTGGCCTCACTCACATGGTTTCGGGAATCACTTCACGAAAGGTCACCCATCCTAGTCCTACTCGAGCTCAAGCACCCTTAACTGTGGAGTTCTCTCAGGACCATTAACCAAAAAGATAAGTGCACTTTGGTGACATAGGTAGACAAATCAATCTATTTTAACTTATTCAAATGGGACGGGCCCGGGTCGTTACAATTCTCCCCTACTAAATAGGAATTCATCCCCAAATTCTGATCTTGATAGTGAGAGCCATAACCCCCAAACCCCAAGACAGTCTCCTGGGACAGAACCAGATTGACTTCCCAGGCTCTGATACCACTTGTAACACCCGCCTCTTTCAAACCAAGACAGCATGTTAAAGTGCATTAACTTTCACACAAGAAACCACTTGCTAGTTCAATGCTACTTTTATTCCCAAAGATCGTATTTAAAACGTCTTATAAAGACCACTTTAACTTAACCAGTAAATCCGAATTTAAATAACGTCTTAAAAATAAATAGCGAATAATAAAATAAAGCCCGCATCTTCCCAAAACCATCACCAAGCCACAAGACTCCTAATTATCTATGCGCTCACCTGCAGAGGAAAGAGAGATGAGTATTCCAACAATACTCAGTGAGGGCGGGTCTTAGAGACCTACGATATACATCTCGCACATGCATAACCATTCCAGACGAAATTCCTAAGCTAATACACACAAGCAAACACGTCTGAAGAGACTTATATATCAAGAAATGACATCGCTAGACCAAGCTGGTGCATCCACGCCTTCACCGGCGCACACCCCGTGGCATATAGCGGCACACACGCTGTCCGTCCTCAAGACGCAGGGCTCGTCAACCCGCCAACTATGGAAATATGGAGTGCCACACGCCTCCATATCCAAATCTATACATATCAAAAGAGGTTCCTAAGTCTAATCCCACCCGCAAGTAGTTTTCCCATATAATGCAAACACCCGCAAACACTATTCATACATCAATCAACAGTTTTCCGTTTAACAATCTATGATACTAAGTTCATCAATCATCAACCGCAGGACAATAATAATTATAATAGTGTTATAAAGCGCTACTAGTTAGGTTCAATCAACAATCAAGTACGTGTATTCATATAGATACAACGCAGGTATGTGCAGATTAACAAAGGACTACTCTGTAAGAAACAACTATGAATCTGAGAGAAATAAATCACGATCAGTCCTCACCTTAGTCTTAGCTCGGAAGTGGAAACAAAATTGGAAGGAGATCTGGTTACTGCGGGTCCTCGCTGAACGCATTTGGGAATTACGACGCCATGGGTCCGACCCCACAACAAACGGAAAGGAATATTAGAAAAAGACGGATCTAGATCTAGAAAAAGTAGATCAGGGAAAGAAGATCTATATCTGAAAAAGTAGATCTAGATCTGAAAATGAAAATGGCTCAGATCTGCTCACCAAGGCGTCTAATGAGAGAAACAATCACATATTCGAGAAGAGGGCACGAAGGAGAACGTTTCCGGTGGCTGGAGATTTTCCGGAAACTTTTCCGGCAGCGGCGGCTCTGGCAACAACTCCGGTGACAATGGTGGCGGCTCCGGCGACAGCTCCGGCGAGCGATTCCGACAGGAACTGGGCAGAACTTCGGTGGAGAATTTCTGTGCAGAAAACTGAAGGGAGGCAGCTCTATGTATACTGGGAGAGGGAGGAGACCTAGGTTAGTTTTCAGATTGGGCCTGGACTTGGTGAAATTTTCTCCAGAAATTGGTTTTCTGCACCAAAATCATATGGGCTTGGGCCCAGGATGTCACAAGCAATCTCGAGAAACTGACACTTGTGAATTGCTATCGTTTGGTAAAGATTCCTTCATCTATTCCACATCCCAATATACTGACAATATTAAACATGAAGAATTGACGAAATCTGGAGATTATTCCAATTGGCATTAGCCTCAAATCTCTGGACTACCTTGATCTCAGAAGATGTTCACGGTTTGAGACTTTTCCAGAAACCTCAACCAATATATCAGAGTTATTTCTAGACAAAACAGCCACTGAAAAACTCCCATTTAATGTACGTCTCGAAAATCTCTGTGAGCTTAGCATGGAAAACCTAAAGAGTAAGAAACTATGGGAAGGAGTGCAGGTATGTAATTCTAAACTTGATGTTTTTTCCAGTCTCTTTTACAGTAGATATATGCATATATCCGTTTTTCCAATTGAAAAAGAAACATATTGAAGCTAATCTAAAAGTTCTTTTTACTAATTGTTTTTATAAGAAACCATTGTCGCTAGGTTGGTCGAATTTTGTACATGTTGTGTATCATTGTGGTTATTATGAGATTATTGATCTCTGTATCTGATTTATGTTTTGTAAAAATTAAAGTTAGAAGTAATTGGTGTTACGTTGTTTTATTCTACAAATAATGAAAGATATATATATATATATATATATATATAAGTATACAATAGTGGGGTCATCTATCGAATCGGGTTCGCCCTAGTGAGAGAAAAAAAACTCTCTGCCTTCTCTCCTCTTTCAGTCGCTGCATCCTTTCTGGTTATCGGCGTTGGGCTGCTCCCTTAGAGCCAACGCTGATCTGTGTCTTTGCCTTGCATTTGCTTCTGTTTTCTGTCTTGGGTTTTTAATTTCGGTGGTTTTGTGAGTTTTGGATCCGATTGAAGATGCGTTGCTGGGGTGGATTTTGGTTATATGTGTTTTTTTTAGCAGATCGAGGCTGTGTGAGGGCGGAAGAACCGGATCTGGTGTGTCTCCAATGAGGAGTGGCCATTTTTGATCTTCTCGCTCAGATCTCGCCTTGGTTGTTTGTGTGGCTCGCCGAGTTTATGCTTCGACGGAGTGGTTAGCGTTTCTCGTTGGCCTCCGTCCGGTTAGGTTTCTCTTCTCAGCTTTCGCTTCGGTCGGATCCCTTCTCTGTGTATCCTTCGTTTGGCTCGATTCCGATTTAAAAGAAGGTCAGCTGGTTCTGGAGTTGGTTTTATTGGGTTTTTCTTGCAGGATCTGTTCCACTTTATTGAAGGTTGGTGGTTTGCTATTCCGTCATTTTGTGCTTCTCTGTTCTTATTGCCGTGGTCTAGTTTCTACGGGATGGTTTAGGCTTCGCTCTTGGTCTTTTGTCCTCTGCTGTTGAGCACTGGTTCGTTCGGGTTTCTTACATGGCGTCTTCTGTCTTTGTGACATCGTCGTTTCTAGGAGTTTTCGAGGTGCAGCTCTTGTTTGCAGTTCTTGCTTGCCGGATCATGGAGCCTTGGTTCTGTTTCTGGCGTAAGAGAAAGTTTAGTTTCGTTGATTGGCCTTTGGCAGCTTCGATACTATCATTCTTAGATTTTTCAGAAGTATTAGAAGACTTGCAAGTCTGATTCGTAACAGTTCTTCAGGTTTTGCTAGTGTTGTGTCTGTTTTAATCTCGATTTCATAGAATTATTTTTCTTAGGTTTTCACAAATGTATCCTGCAAATGCCCTTCTGGTTTAAATACTTCATAAGAGAACTGCTGGTCAACACACATGTTACTTTTGCAATTGACCGTGTGTATCAATTTCTGACAGTATACTTCGGTTGAAGTCTGCGCCATTTCCTTTGACAACAAAAAACATAGTGTAGACTTCAAAAGAAATCTACGTAAAAAGGGGTCAGTTTTGCAATTGACCAACCTTTGACTTTTTCGTAAGAAGTCTACTCGCAAAAGTAGACTTCTTCGGAGAAGTCTACTTTGAAAGTAGACTTCTTAGAGGTTAGTTTTGCAATTCACCAATGTTGACTTTTCAAAGTAGATTTCGTTTGAAGTCTACTTGGGTTAGTTTTGGGGTTGACCAAACATTGAATTAATTTTCGAGTAGACTTTGTTTGAAGTCTACTCAGAAAGTAGACTTCAAACGAAGTATACTCGGAAAAGTTGACTTTAGACGAAGTCTACTCGAAAAAGTCAACTTTGGTCAATTGCAAAACTAACCTCTAAGAAGTCTACTTTCAAAGTAGACTTCTCCGAAGAAGTCTACTTTTGCGAGTAGACTTCTTACGAAAAAGTCAAAGGTTGGTCAATTGCAAAACTGACCCCTTTTTACGTAGACTTCTCGAGTAGACTTCTCGGAGTGAATAGACTTTTTTGAAGAAGTCTACTCATCTTTTGGCAATTGCAAAAGTAACCTAAAATATAGACTTCATACGAAGTCTACATTTGTAGACTTTGTTGCTAGTCTACTTTTGTAAACTTCGTTGTTAGTCTGCTATTTCACTTTTTTTTATGAACGCGTTTTTATCAAATTTACAACGAATTTTTAAGATTTTTTTTGGTCCTACGATTGTTTTAGTAAGTGTACTTACATTTGTATCAGTTTTACATGTTTATATTATATATATTTGGTGAAATAAAGTTTCTTGTTTTATTTAGTATTTAGCTTATTAGTCCGTAAACTTCGTTTGCAGTCTGCAACATTATTTTTTTATAAAATTAATTGATCAGATATTTGCAACAAATAATATTTATTCTTAGACTCTTAAGTGTGTGTTATTTATTGTTCTTAGTTATGTAGGAGTTTGACATGTTTGTTTGTTATAGTTTAGCTAATTAATTTTCTTGTTCTATTAGGTATTTAGCTTATTAGTCTGTAAACTTCATTTGAAGTCTACATAGTAGACTTCATTTGCAGTCTGCGACATTAATTTATTATAAATTTAATTGATCAGACATTTGTAACAAATAAAATTTATTATTTGGCTCTTAAGTGTGTGATATTTATTGTTTTTGCTTATGTATGAGTTTGATTTTTTTTTTTTTGTTACAGTTTAGCTTTAATTAGTTTTTTTCTTTTATTTGGTATTTAGTGTAATAGTCTGCAGACTTCATTTGAAGTCTACATAGTAGACTTCGTTTGCAGTCTACTTTTTCGATAATGATTTCTAATGTGGTTTGAATTGAGTTTTCTTACAAAGAATAGTTCACATTACCCACTGTTTATAGAGAATGTGTGAAGAAATACTAGTTTTGGTATTTCTAAGTAGATTTATATGTTTTTTTTGTTATGAGTTTTACATTTTTTGTATAGTTAAAATTGAATTAATTTTTTGTGTTATTAGAGGTTCAGCCATTCTTTTGGCAGATATCTTGTATCTTATTCTATTTGAGAGCTTGAGAGAGAGATTTGTAGCAGAGCTTTTGGAGAGACAAATCAGACTCCTTCAAAGCAGATTTCGAACTCCTTTATTTCTACTTCTTATTTCTTTTATGCAATCTATTCTTTTCATGATGTTTTCTCAAATCACCATGTCTGAGTAGTTTGTTAGTTAATTTATGGTTTTTCAAAGGTTGAAGAAGAGTTTGTAGAATTGCTAAACTTATAGGAAATCCATTGGTTCTTCATCTGTGCTTGCAATTAAAATCGATTTCTTAGACACATCATCTGGATTTCGAAACCCTAGGTTGTTTGATAGATGTGAGAGCATTATTAATCACCTGAACTAGTATTAGATGAGCGAAACGCCATAGTGCAAAGAGATTTGGCTTAGGAGTTTTGTGAACAATTGAACCTGATCATTACTGCATGTTTATGTTGTTAGGGTTTGCAAATAGATTTGAAACTCTGTGATTTAGGCATAGTTACCTTCTGCAATGAGAACTGATTAGTTATATCTTTTCGATTCATGTTCAAGATGATTTTAATTCATTCCTGATTGCATGCATTCTACACTCTCGGATTCAACCTGTGAATTGTCCTGACTTAGCGCCTTCAGCTTTCTGAACTTTAAGAACAATCCCAAAAATGCCCACTTACATATATTTTGCTGTTTCTCATTACATTTATTACTTATTGCTTGGCTTAATCTGAACCTGAACTCTTTAGTGTAGTTTACTTGCTCCCTTGGGATTCGATAACCCCTTATACTACGATTGCATTGTTGTGCACTTGCAGTAGTTTTATTTGGGTAAAACTTGAGCCCTATCAACCATATGTTATGCAATATAAATATACTTACGAAGTCTACTAGAGAAGTCTAATCGAGAAGTCACATATAAAGTCTCACAAAGAAGTCTGCATATGAAATCTGAATATTATAGACACACATAATTTAAAAAAATATAATAAATAACATTCGGTGCAATCCAACTTTATATATAAAGTAGACATTCTAAACAAACAAACATTTAAGGATCACTTATTATAAATCTTAAAATTGGCATTTAAAAACAAAATGTCTGAAATAGATGTATGTGACTGAAGTCTACTCGAGAAGTCTGCTCGAGAAGTCTGCGGCTGAAGTGTGCTTCCAACAAAACCAAAAGAGAAATGAATAAGCTCAAGTCTGCACAATAAGAAAAAAAATGTTAAAATTCATATTTCAACAAAATCTGCTATATTTACAAACATCAAATCTGCAGCAAAAAAAAAAAAAAAAAAAAAAAAAATCAGCTATGCAACAAAAAAATTCTAGATCTACAATAAAATAAACAAAATTCAGATCTGCAACAACAACAAAATCAGAACTGCAACAAATTTTACAAAATTTACACAACAATAAGCGCATATTTACAAGAATAAATTCAGATCTACAACAAGAAGCTCAAATATGTAATAATAAACCGCGATTTACAGTATGAACACAAAGCAAACAACAAAAGAAACACAAAACCTCAGATTTGCTTACCATCACCATAATTGAGATAGAGAGGATGGAGGATAGAGATGAGATTGAGGGCAAGAGAGGAAGGAGAAGAGATTCATGGCCAGAGAGGAGGTAGAGGAGAGAGAGGCTTTTTTAGAGGGAGAAAAAACTTTATTTTTAATCCAATTAGGTTAATCTCCTTATACATGTAGGAAAATTTTCGGTTAAGAAGTCTACTGGAGAAGTCTACTCGAAAAGTCTACTTTAGTATATTTTTCCGATTTCGATTCCCGCCCAATTTGTTAAATAATTTCGATTTCCCGCTACGTTTTTTTAAGTCTGTTGGAGAAGTCTATTGGAGAAGTCTATCCGAGAAGTCTACTGCATAAGTTTACCATAAACCCTAAATCAAATGTTTTTGATTTAAACTTGTATCAAAACATTAATTTTCTTACCATTTTTACATTTTAAAGTTCAAATAACAATGATATAGAATTTGGTTTTACCCAAACCTTAAACTATAATTCATATAGAATTTGGTTTTACCCTAACAATACCCTAAACTTTACATTTCAAACCCTAACCCTTTTGAACTTCAAACCCTAACCCCTTTCAACCTTATACTTATGAAAATTATAAATTGATTTATTTTCATGAAATTTTATTTAATATAGATGACATTTGTCTATGTTTTGGCTATGTTTATATTTTTTGTATTATAATATTTTTATAACTTTAGTAAAAACAATTAAGATTTAATTATGTAGTAGACTTCTAAGAGGTTGTATGTTTTCAATTTAATTTTTTTCTGCATTTAAATTGATTTATTTGTATGAAATTTTGTATTCTATACATGTCAAATATATATGTCTTACTTATGTTTACCATTTTTTAGAAATTTATTTATTTTATATTTTATAATTGATATTTAAAAAACTAATTATCTAGTAGACTTCTTGTAAAGTCTACTTACGTAGACTTCTTGTAAAGTCTACTTACGTAGACTTCATTAATAGTCTACAAAAATAGATTTCTTTAACGTAGACTTCACGAAGGATAAAATCGTAACTGTGACAGACATTTTTTGTTTAGTCACAAAAAACTGAACTGTAATTTCACTATCTCTTTAGACTAGTTTTGCCAAACATTCAATAGAGAGTTTATATATTTTTAAAAAACCAACTTTTAAGTTATAATAAACAATTCCCCCCAAGATCATAAGTTTCTTTCCCTAAGACTTCTACTGTTTGCTTAGAAAGCGCTATGCTATTTCTTATACACGTTTCTTGCTTTATACTTTCTTTTTCTGTGTTTTTATTTCTTTTTGGAACTATCACAAGAGAAATTGTATTTCAATGCACTCCAAAAGAAACAGAGATGGGACATGAACATGTCTAATATGGTTGTCTTCAGTCAAAAGCTTTTCAGATTCAGAGCCAATTTTAACCGAATCATGTTTTTAGATTTTAATTTATATAGAGATAAGCATGCTGTTATTTCGAGATTAATTATCATATCTCTCAACTCTAACAATTTAAGTTTACTTACAAAATGAGATGGCTTTTTTGTTATTGTAGTATTTGCTCAACACGGGCAAGTGTTGCTAAAGCTTGAGGAAGAGAAAGAGGGTGCGCTTGTGATAGATTCTATTAAACGAATAAAATGATTGTTTCTACCATCGACCAAATAGATGGTTTCATTTGGTGACTCAAACTCTGCTCTTTGATTTACTAAGTATTATAAGTTTGATATGTTGTTCTTGGTTATCGTTGTGAAGTAAATAAGTATCATAAGATTTAAAGATTGATCATTCATGTACACATAGGTACTTAAATCAGATGATACTGATTACATATATGGTTTTATTGTGCATTATATTCTCTATCGCTACATCTTATATGTTAAAAAAAGAAGATATTGTCTATATATGGTTTACGAGCTTTTGTAAAACTTTGATGTGTCTTTGTGATTAAAAAGTATTTGCGTGATTTTTAACGTACTAAGAGCATGTTCAATGGAGGTATTTTAGGTAATATCTTAATATTAAATTATTCAAAAAAATTGAAAATTATGAAAGAAAAAAAAGAATCAGCTCTTACATAGGAGACTTAAGAAACTATTCTTAACTTTTTCTTAACACATATCATTTAATTACTTGTTCATTTAAAAAAAAAATTATGAGAGAGAAAATAATAGTTTTTTTAATGTTTAGATACTTAAATTAAGAATTTTAGCATTGCACATGATAGAGGGTTTTTTCAGAAGATATTAAATGCGTATGGTTTAAATGCTCTTGATCTCAGCGCCACACAGAACATCACTGGAAAATTTGTAAAGGCTCATGCTCATGCAATCTTTAGATATCCAGCACTTTGTGGTTAAATATTCCTTTTAATGAATAATTTTCCTTACAATCTTCTAATTAATGGGCTATTTCATCTGTGTTTTGAAAAAAAAAACATGTTTTTTTCAAAATTTCTTGCATTTTTCTATTTGTCCACTTCTGCTGATTTCTTAATAAACTACATTAAAGATGAATTCCCAATAGTATCATGCTATCTATACAAACCTATGTGAAGTATGAAATATGCAACAGCGTCTTAATGAAATACACAACAGCGGAAAATAGACACAATCGAAGACGAGTTTCAACACAAATTATGTAAGAGTATCTTTGTTTTCATTCATTAGCTCGAGCAAATCACTACTGTTTACCATAAACAGCTTGTGCATAAACACATGGGTTTTCTTGCGAATACAAAATAAAATTGCAACAACGAAGAACAACACAGAGAGAGCCAAAGAGGCTAAAAGGTAATAAAATTTTGTTTCATTGGAATCTTTGTTTTAAGTACACATTACTTCAACACTTACGTAACACAAATAATGGCGCAGCGTACGAACTCAATAACAGCTCGATCAAGTGATTGTTTAATCGCTTGAGACCTGTTCTTGCTCGATCAAGGGATTCGTATGAATCTCTTGAGACCAACTTCTTGTTTGATGACGTTAATCCAAAGCAAGATTAAGAGAAACTATTAATATTATTATTCAAAAAACTGTCTTACAAAGAATCCAAAACCACGGCTTATATAGATCCTTGAGTAGGATAAGAAAAGAAAATCTTCTAAAACACATCCTAATGCAATAAGGAAATAAAGAACCGCCCTTGGAAACAGGGCTTTAATAAGTAAAACACAAAAACCCAAGATTTCTCGAAACATATTTTAAAAGTATGTTAAGTAGGCGCCAAGTTACAGGATGCTGCTGCATCAGGTCTCCCGGGGTAAGAAGGATTCGACCTCGAATCAGAACCAGTGTTAGTAGGAACATAACGAGAAAGATACTTGACGTTGAACACATCAGAAGTGTTAATATCCGAGGGCAAGCAAAGGCGATATGCATTATCGTTAATGCGCTCCAGTATCTCCACATGACCAATCTTACGTGACTTGAGTTTGTTGTCAGAATGAGACGTATTCCTATCTTTTGTTAAATAAACGCAGACGAGATCACCAACCTTGAAAACTAGACGACGCCGATGGACATATGCAGCCTGCTTATACTTAGCCATTGACGCTTCGAGATTTGCAGTAGTCTGGGCGTGGACTGTTGCGATTGAATCCACCAAAGCAGAAGCATCGCCATGAATTCTGGTGCGATCAGGAAGGTTAGAAAGAGCAACTGGGCCTCGAGGAATCATTCCGTAAATCACCTGAAATGGACTAAAACCTGAACTCCGATTTATTGCGTGATTATGCGCAAATTCTGCCTAAGGAAGCCTTGAATCCCATGTTTTGACAGCATCTCCAACCAAACAACGCAAGATATTCCCTAAAGAACGATTGACAACCTCTGTTTGACCATCTGATTGAGGATGGTAAGAAATACTCATGTCCAAACTAGTGTCGGGAAGCTTCCACAAAGAACGCCAAAAGTGTCCAAGAAAGCGTGAGTCGCGATCAGATACGATTGAAGAGGGCAACCCGTGAAGCCTATAGATCTCCCAAAAGAATAAAGTAGCCACTTGCAACGCATCAGTCGTCTTCTTACACGGTATAAAATTAACCATTTTAGAGAAGCGGTCAACAACGACGAAAATAGAATCAAAGCCTCGTTGAGTACGCGGAAGGCCGAGAACAAAGTCCATGCTGACATCTGTACATGGCTGAGTAGGGATCAGAAAAGGGATATATAGACCAGCATTGGAGGCTGTACCTTTTGAAACTTGGCAAACCACACGACGTTCTACAAAGCACTTCACATCACTCGTAAGGACGGCCAAAAGTAAGATGTCACAACAAGATGTAAAGTACGGTCACGACCCATATGACCTTCATTATGCAATTCAGTGATCACCTGTAAACGCAGACTACAGTCAGGAATGCACAGACGAGTACCCTGAAAAAGAAACCCATCATGGACAGTGTAGTCAGGTGAGGACCCATCAGTGGCAACTTCGAAGATCCGCCCAAAGAAAGGATCACTGGGATAGAGATCAACAAAAGAGACAAACCCAGGTACAGACGTATGTAGAATCGCAAGGACTGAGTGTCTACGGCTTAAAGCATCAGCAACACAGTTAGAAACGCCCGAAATATGCTTGATGACGAAAGTGAATTGTTGGAGATAAGCAATCCACGACGCATGCCGAGAAGAAACCTTGACTTGACTGCTGAGATGCTTAAGTGCATCATGATCGGTATAAAGTACAAACTACTTATGGAATAAATAATATCGCCAATGTTTAACAGCTTGCACAATAACATAGAACTCTACATCATAAGTGCTATAACGAGAACGTGCACCTGCTAATTTCTCGATATAGAAGGGGATTGGACGACCCTTTTGACTAAGAACGGCACCCACACCTGCTTTGGAGGCGTCGCAGTGTAGTTCGAACACCAAGGAAAAGTCAGGTAACTCCAAAATAGGGGCAGAACATAATTTTTCTTTGATTACGACAAATGCGGCATTAGCTGCAGGGGTTCATATGAAACAACTATCACGCATGCAGTCTATTATTGGGGCCATTAAACTGCTGAATTGAGAGACAAAACGGTGGTAGAAAGAAGCCAGACCATGGAAGCTACGCACTTCAGAAATCGTAGAAGGTGTTGGCCAAGATTGGGTTGCTGAGACCTTTCCTGGATCCACTGCTAAACCTTGTGCAGACACAATATAACCAAGGAACTACACTTCAGAAGAGCCAAATTCACCCTTTTTCAGAGTGGCAAAGAACTTATCACGGCGTAGAACTGAAAGTACCTCTGTAAGATGGTGAATGTGATCAGAGAGGGACGAGCTGAAGATTAAGATGTCATCAAAATAGACAACTACAAACTTTCTGATGAAAGGTCGAAGAGCCTGATTCATGATGCGCATGAAGGTATTGAGGGCGTTAGACAAGCCAAATGGCATAACAAGCCACTCAAACAAGCCTTCACGAGTCTTGAAAGCCGTCTTCCATTCATCACTAGGGTTGATTCGAATCTGATGGTATCCGCTCATCAAATCTAATTTTGAAAAAATAGAAGCTGTACCGATCTGATCAAGCAGGTCATCCAATCTGGGAATGGGAAAACGATAGCGTACTGTTATTTTATTAATAGCGCGACTATCTACGCACATTCTCCAGGAACCATCTTTCTTTGGAATCAATAAAACAGGGACAGCACACGGACTGAGACTCTCACGCAGAAAACCTTTTGTCACGAGCTCTTCTACTTGACGTCGTAACTCCTCATGTTCGCTTGGACTCATTCTGTAATGAGAACGATTAGGTAAAGCGGCATCAGGAACAAGGTCAATACGATGTTGGATATCCGTTAGTGGTGGCAGACCTTCAGGAAGATCTTCGGAAAAGACATCGGCAAACTCATAAATGAGTTTGATAAACTCGGGTGGAACCTGGGAAAAACACGAATTAGTAGCCGGTTTTGCTATCAAAATCCAGACAAAACCTTCATCTCGCAAGGCAGAGATAAACGGAGCTTTTTGGAGAAAAAGAACCGGTTTCGAAGGTGTTCGCGAAGGTGCAAGCTGGGCTGGAACTGTCAGCTTCAACACAAAGCGACGGTTATGGAAAATAAAAGTGTACGTGTTATGAAAGCCATTATGAATAACATGCCGATCAAATTTCCACGGATGTCCAAGGAGTAAGTGACAGGCGTCCATAGGTACAATGTCGCAGTAAGTCTTGTCCTTGTATGATTCACCAACAGAGAAGGAGACTAACGCGCGACGAGTGACGACAATGTCGTTGCCCTGTTGTAACCAGGCTAATTTATACGGAGAAGGGTGCGGTTCATTGGTGATGGCCAACTTAGAAACAGCATCAGCGGCAATGACGTTTTCACAGCTTCCCGAGTCAATGATAAACGAACAAACCTTGCCAATAATGGTGCAGCGCGACCGGAACAAATTGTTTTGTTGAGAAAAGTCTTATAGTGCACGCGGAGCCATACAAGAACGCCGGACTACCAAAAGCTGACCGAAATCAGGAAGAAGCTTTTCTTCTGTTTCGAGTGGTTCCTCGTCATAGATAGCATCACGGTCTGGGTCTATATCTTTGAGGAGCAACCCGCGTCGAGTCTTAGTAAGGCAATTTGATTGGCGGTGTCCAGCTTCCCCACAAGCAAAACAATGCAATCCACCAGGTCGAGGAGCTGTTGTAGTGGCAAGAGGAGTAAGAGATGTCTCTGATTTTGGGGAAGAAACATCAGTAGAGGCAAGCTTCGTAGCGAGTGGGCCTTGGCGCGTCTGGCGAGCTGTGTTCCAAGTCGGTAGGCTGGTATGGCCTTGAGCTTCCACAGTTAACGCTTGTTGGTGTGCCTCGGAGATTGAAAGTGGTCGGAATAGATTAAATGTGAATTGAATTTGCTGGCGAAGGCCTCCCACAAATCGTATGACTAATTGTTGCTCGGTATCTTGTATGTCTACTCGATTAACCATCCAAAAAAATTCGGTGGCATATTCATCCACTGTGCGATTGCCTTGTCGCAGATTTTGGAACTTCTGAAACATCAGCTGATCATAATTGTATGGCAGAAAAACTTTACGCATCTCTCGTTGCAATTTCTCCCAAGTTGTAATTTTTGATTTGCCTGCACGAGAACATGTTGTTTTGTTCTGTGACCATCAAGCGGCTGCTCTGTCTCGGAATCTGATTGCGATAAGAGGAACACATCGATCAAGTGGTACACGCTTGAATTCAAGAATTTCTTCAACAGTAACGAACCAATCCAAAAGTTCTTCAGCAACGGTTGAACCCCGAAACTCTGGAATTTCAAGGCGAAAACTCGACTCCCAACGCAAATCTTCAGTTTCTTCTTCAGTATCAGAATCTTCTTGTTCGCGACGGTTACTGCAGCATATATGGTATGCAAACGGATTGTTCTCATCATACGTTTTGACTGCGTCTTCAACTTGTGCTGGACGAACAGCAGGAGCAGCTTGCTGTAAGCTGATCTGTTGAACTGCAGCGTGGTTAGGTGTTGAATTTGAGCATGGAGATCAGCGACTGATTGTCGCGTAATCTCAGCTTCCGTCGGAGGTACGACTTTCCTCGGTCTCGCCATTGAAGCAAGGAGCATAACAAGTCTCTGATTCCAACCTGGCGCAGCGTACGAACTCAATAACAGCTCGATCAAGTGATTGTTTAATCACTTGAGACCTGTTCTTGCTTGATCAAGGGATTCATATGAATCTTTTGAGACCAACTTCTTGTTTGATGACGTTAATCGAATCAAAGCAAGGTTAAGAGAAACTCTTAATATTATTATTCAAAAAACTGTCTTACAAAGAAGCCAAAACCATGACTTATATAGATCTTTGAGTAGGATAAGAAAAAGAAATCTTCTAAAACACATCCTAAAGCAATAAGAAAATAAAGAACCGCCCTTGAAAACAGGGCATTAATAAGTAAAACACAAAAACTCAAAACTTATCGAAACATAGTTTAAAAGTATGTTAAGTAGGCGCCAAGTTACAGGATGCTGCTGCTTTATTGATGTACACACATAGGTACTTAAATCAGATGATACTAATTATTAGGGATAATATCCCACATCGGAAGTTGGAAGGGATCTTAACTAACATATAAAGAGTATGGACCAATCTACTTACTGCCAATTGGTTTTAAATTGGAAGTCCATGTAACTTAACATGGTATCAGAGCCCGATCCAAACAATCCAACCCGATCCATAATCGATATGTGACACAAAGATGGTCCGTCGATCCTTGCCCAAACATTACCGAGATCAATGGCCAAAGTAGCCATCATCTCGAGGGGGCGTATTAAGGATAATATCCCACATCAGAAGTTGGAAGGGATCCTAACTAATATATAAAAAGCATGGACCAATCCGCTTACTGCCAATTGATTTTAAGTTGGAAGCCCATGTAACTTAACACTAATTACATATATGGTTTTATTGTGCATTATATTTGATGCAGCGTACATCCTTATTCGTTTGAGCTTTGGTTTTTAAATGAAATTTCATTTTCTTTTGAGCTTTTCCTTTTCTTGATAAACAAGGTGTTTTCTTTTCTTAAACTAATAAGGCGTTAGCTTTGCCTTTATATATCGTGTAAACCTTGGCTTGTAAGGTCACGACTTTATTCAATTATTAATCAAAGAAGCTTTGCTTTCTTAAACTCTTGTTCTCGGCTAGAACTTTAGTTCTCAACGAGCTCAAGAACGTGTGATCGTTTGGGTATTCACAGATTAAACAATCAATTCCATAAATCTTATCGGTTACTACATCAGGTGGTATCAGAATCCAGCAGCTTTAGTTTCTCAATTAAAGCACGATCCGTTTCAAGATGGCACCTCGGAAGCCCACCATGGAAGAACAGCAGAAAGAACTCCATCGCACTTTGGAGACGTTTACCGCAGGCTTACAAACGGTGTTACTTACCGCTATCGAACAGGCGATGAACATAGTGCTTCAGCGTCAACAAGATTTGCAATAAAAGAATCATAATCAGCACCGTCAAAACAGAGTACCAGTTTTCGATGGCGATGGTGATGGTTTAGAATAAAATCTCTTTGCTGACCCACTCCGTGCCAATAACCTGCAAGCTGCAGCAGATGACGACAGAGATGAACGCAACAATGATCGTCGCATCAACATTCGCGACGCCGACCGTAACGAGGGAGCTCGTTTCAATCAAACTTCTCACTGGGAATCAGATCTCAAAGTGGATATACCAGAATTTTCTGGTTCACTTAATCCGGAAGAGTTTTTAGATTGGTTACATTCGATAGAGGAGATTCTGGAATTCAAACTGTTCCCGATGAGATGAAAGTTCCTTTGGTAGCCACTCGTTTCAAACAGAGAGCTATGGCATGGTGGCAACAACTTAAAGAATCTCGTTGCCATTCAGGGAAATCGCGACTTGATTCTTGGGAGAAACCTAAAAAGCATATGAGAAAAGCCTTCTTACCGAATAATTATCAGCAGACGTTATACAATAAATTGCAGAACCTGCGTCAAGGTACTCACTTCGTCGATGACTATGCAACTGGTTTCTTTTCTTTGGTATCTCGCTCTACGCTCTCCGAAACAGAAGCACAGCTTGTTTCGCGTTTCATTGGTGGTTTACGCGCTCAACTGCAGAATGCTCTGCAGCAATTCAGTCCCGATACTGTTTCTGAAGCTCACCAACGAGCACTGGCTATGGAAGTTCAGTTTCGGTCCCCCTGGAATTCATCAACAACAAGAAATCGTTTTCAACCAAAACAACAAGCTGACGTTCCTCCTAATGCCTCCGCCGAACAAAATTCAAATCGCTTCAATTCGCTCAGATCGGCTCCTGTGCAGGATTTCATCGCCACTTCACGACCTCCGCGACCAAACACTTTGAGATGTTTTATGTGTGGGGAACACGGACATCGTCAAACAGCCTGTCCGAAACAGGATTGTCGTGGTCTAGTGATTCAAGACGTGGATGACGAATATGCCTCTGACAACGACACAAACGAGGAAGTCATTCATGGCGATATAGGACACAATCTGGTGATTCGTGGTAATTGTCTCCTACCCAGAGCAAGTGAAGAATCTTGGCTCTGATCCACTCTATTTCGTACCTCCTGCACAATCAATGGAAAGGTTTGCAAACTCATTATTGACTATGGCAGCTGCGCTAATGTGATTTCTCAGGATGCATTACACAAGCTTGGTCTCAAAGCGGATACTCATCCTCACCCGTATAAGCTTGCTTGGTTGAATAATGGAACAGAAATAAGTGTTTCAAAGCAGGCTCTTGTTGCGTTCTCCATTGGTACATATGCAGACTCTGTGTGTTGCGATGTTGTTCCCATGGATGCCTGTCATCTTCTATTAGGACGCCCCTGGCAATATGATAAAGATTCTACACATAAGGGATGCAACAACACATATAGCTTTCAGTCTGGTGCACGGACGATTACACTACTCCCATCTAACGAGGTTTTTGAATCATGCGGGTTGCCAAAGAGTACTGCTTCCCCAGCTTCTGTAGTTTCTCCGTCTCAAACACTATTACTAATCCCAAAAGTAGAGTTTGAATCACAGTTGTGTGATTCACCTTTTGTGTGCGCATTGATCAATACTCCGTCCGCACCTTCGCTTTCTGCTACTGTTCCGCTGGTGTTTCATTCACTTCTCGCGGAGTTTCAGGACGTGTTTCCTGAAGAACTACATGATATGTTACCACCACTTCGCGATATTCAACACCAGATCGATTTAGTACCTAATGCCTCTCTTCCGAACCGACCTCATTATCGTATGAGTCCCCAGGAACACGATGAATTGAGTCGAAAAGTCGAAGCACTCCTTGCAAATGGTCATGTTCGTGAAAGTCTAAGCCCGACAGCTGTACCGGCTTTGTTGATTCTGAAGAAGGATGGCACATGGCGAATGTGCGTTGATAGTCGCGCTATTAACAAAATCACCGTCCGTTATCGATTTCCAATACCGCGACTTGATGATCTTCTCGATCAGATTGGGCGTGCTTTAATATTCACCAAACTTGATTTAAAGAGTGGATATCATCAAATCAGGATTCGCCCCGGAGATGAATGGAAAACAGCTTTCAAAACGCGTGAGGGTCTCTTCGAATAGATGGTCATACCTTTTGGATTGTCCAATGCACCCAGTACATTCATGAGAGTGATGAATCAAGCTCTGCGACCATTCATCAGTACGTTTCTCGTTGTATATTTTGATGACATCTTAATCTTTAGCGCAGATTTGAATTGTCACATTAAGCATTTGTCGGAAGTGCTTGCTGTTCTACGATGAGAAAAGTTATTTGGTGCCCGACAGAAGTGCATCTTTGGGTCCTCTCAAGTACTTTTTCTGGGTTACCTCGTCTCTCACAAAGGGTTGGAAGTGGATCCAAGTAAAGTCGAGGCTATTAAAACTTGGCCTACTCCCACGTCCATAAGTGAAAGTAGTTTTCACGGGTTAGCTTCGTTCTATCGACAGTTTGTCCATCACTTCAGCAATATTACGGCACTGCTTACTGATTGCATGCGTGGCTCCACTTTTAGTTGGACCCCTGAAGCTAATCAAGCCTTTGAGACGATCAAACAAAAGCTTCTCTCTGCTCAAATCTTAGCTTTGCCCGACTTCTCTGTGGTGTTTGAACTTCATTCTGATGCTTGTAAGTTTGGTATAGGCGCGGTGCTAAGCCAACATGGACGTCCTGTTGCATTTTACAGTGAAAAAATTGCAGGTTCGCGCGCTCGTTAAAGTACTTATGATGTGGAGTTCTATGCCATTGTCCAAGCAATAAAACATTGGCGCCACTATCTCTTTCATCAAGAATTCATCGTATATACCGATCATGATGCTTTGAAACATTTGAGTAGTCAAGACAAGATTTCCGCTCGTCATGCCTCTTGGATCGCGTTTCTCCAGCAGTTTACTTTCGTGATCAAGCATCAATCTGGTCGTACTAACAAAGTGGCAGATGCATTAAGTCGCCGACACTCTTTGCTCGCAGCTTTACAAGTTTCCGTTCCCGGTTTTGCTGCTCTTGGTGATCTTTATGAAAGTGACCCTTTCTTTGGCTGCATTTGGTCTGAATTGCAACAAGGCTTGAGTTTGGACTTTGTCTTGTTAGATGTTTTCATCTTTCGCAACAATCGGTTATGCATTCTTGAAGGCAGTTTACGGTTACAGTTGATTACGGAACTTCATGAGGAAGGGCACGTCGGACGAGATCGCACACTTGAGTTAGTAGCTGCATCATATTTTTGGCTTTCGTTACGTCGTGACGTCGCTTGCTTCATTGAACGACGTGTTATTTGTCAGCTTTCAGAAGGACACGCCAATAACAGCGGTTTGTACTTACCTCTTCCGATTCCCACTCAACCTTGGACAGATATAAGCATGGATTTTATCTTGGGATTACCACGAACACAACGAGGATTTGATTCAATCTTTGTTATTGTGGATCGTTTCTCAAAGATGGCTCATTTTATTCCGTGTAAGAAGACAACGGATGCATTACAAGTGGCTCAATTAATTTTTTTGCGAGATATACAGTATTCATGGATTGCCTTTGTCTATTGTGTCTGATCGCGATTCTCGCTTCTTGAGCCATTTTGGCGTTCTCTTTGGAAACTTCTGCGCACCAGCCTCGATATGAGTTCCACCTATCATCCACAATCTGACGGGCAAACAGAGGTAACTAATCGGTCTGTTGGGAATATGTTGCGATGCTTGGTGGAAAATAACATCAAGATTTGGGATTCGATCTTGTGCAAAGCTGAATTTGCACACAATCACGCTGTCAATAGAAGCAAAAAATTCAGTCTGTTTGGCGTGGTTTATGGATTCGTACCGTGCGGTCCTGTGGATCTTAGTGTGTTACCAGATGCAATCGACTTTGTTGCCAACTTATCTTTTATTCACGCCCAAGTTCATGAAAATCTTCATGTTTCTTCCGCCAAATACAAAGCTGACGCTGATCGCCATTGTCGTGATGTTCATTTTCAAGTTGGTGATCGTGTATGGGCTGTTTTAACAAAAGATCGCTTTCCACTTCGAGAATACAACAAGCTGAAGGCACGCAAAATAGGTCACTTAGAGGTTCTCGAGCAAATCAATACTAATGCCTATCGTCTAAAGCTTCCTCCTGATGTTCGTTGTTCTGATGTGTTAATGTGAAACATCTGGTTTCGTATGTCGCAAATGAGGAAATCCAAGATTTGAGGGCGAATCTTTTTTTACCCCGGGTGGCCTGATGCAGTGTACATCCTTATTCGTTTGAGCTTTGGTTTTTAAGTTAAATTTCCTTTTCTTTGAGCTTTTCCTTTTCTTGATAAACAAGGTGTTTTCCTTTTCTTAAACTAATAAGGCGTTAGCTTTGCCTTTATATATCGTGTAAACCTTGGCTTGTAGGTCACAACTTTATTCAATTATTAATCAAAGAAGCTTTGCTTTCTTAAACTCTTGTTCTCGGCTAGAACTTTAGTCTCAACGAGCTCAAGAACGTGTGATCGTTTGGGTATTCAACAGACTAAACAATCGATTCCACAAATCTTATCGGTTACTACATCAATATTCTCTATCGCTACATCTTCTATGTTAAAGAAAGAAGATATTGTCTACATATGGTTTAAGAGCTTTTGTAAAACTTTGACGTTTCTTTGTGATTAAGAAGCATTTGCGTGATCTTTAACGTATTAATGAAGGGTTTTTCGGAAAATACTAAATGCGTATGATTTAAATACTCTTGATCCCAGCGCCACACAAAGCATCACTGGAAAATTTGTAAAAGCTTATGCTCATACAATCTTTAGATATCCAGTACTTTATGGTTAAATATTCCTTTTAATGAATGATTTTCCTTGCAATTTTCTAATTAATGGGTTATTTCATCTGTGTTTTGAAAAAGACATGGTTTTTTTCAAAATTCTTACATTTTTCTATTTGTCCACTTCTGCTGATTTCTTAAGAAACTACATTAAAGATGAATTCCCAATAGTATCATGCTATCTATACAAACCTATGTGAAGTATGAAATACAATAGCGGAAAATAGACACAACCAAGACGAGTTTCAACACAAATTATGTAAAAGTATCTTTGTTTTCATTCATTAGCTCGAGCAAATCACTACTGTTCACCATAAACAGCTTGTGCATAAACACATGGATTTTCTTGCGAATACAAAATAAAATTGCAACAACGAAGAACAACACAGAGAGAGCCAAAGAGGCTAAAAGGTAATAAAATTTTGTTTAATTGGAATCTTTGTTTTAAGTACACATTAAATAAGGATCTTTATATGATCCAAAGAACTAATTAAGAAATGGGAAGTCATGTGAACCCAATCTTCAAATCTGACTGATTCTGACAACACAATAATAATCTCAGGAGTAAAAAAATTAACATAGCATAGAGTTTGCAACATTTATTCACACCCAGGCTTGAAGCCACCACATAAAGAGACACATCAAAGGTCATGTTTTTAAGGAGATGACTCCATCGAGAGATGTCAATAAGGCAACAAGGGCTTTATTAAAATACCAAACATATATTAGCAAAATAGATAGAGAAAAGCATCCATCCGCAAGGTTAGATGCTAATCAAGCTGCAGCAACAGCTACATTGTGCTTCTCAAGCTTCGCGTGGATTTCATCTTTCGCAGCACCAACCACCTTATCGAGGACCACATCTTCTCTCATGAAGATGAACGTTGGCATTGCCTCAATATCAAAATCCTTAGCAACAGTCTGAAGAAGAACACACACAAACAAGCAAGTTTAAGTCCAGAGAGGTTTTACTACTACTAAGTCAAGTGTTTTGTTTGGATTATTGAATACTGAAGCATCGATGAACAACTCACTTTCAATTCGTCAACGTCGACCTTGAAGAACACTACGTTGAGGAACTTCTTGGCGTACTCAACAAAGACGGGTGCGATGAAACGGCAAGGTGGGCACCATGTTGCAGTGAAGTCAATCACAATCTGTGTCATTAGTTTCATCCACAACCAAAGTTTAGTAGAAACTAAAGAACAAAATCGGTAGATAATACAACTCATACATACACGAAATGGGTTAATTATGATAACAAATGTGAAAAACGAATGGCCATTTTCATGTGATTTCACAGAACATGTTGCAGTGAAGTCTATCACAATCTGTCTCATTAGTTTGATCCACAACCAAAGTTTAGTAATGAAGGAAGCTAAATCGATAAGATAATACAACCTATAGATATACAACATGGATTAATTACATTTACACGATAACAAATGTGAGAAACGAATGGCCACTTTCATGTGATTCCACAGAACATGTTACAGTGAAGTCAATCACAATCTGTGTCATTAGTTTCATGATCCACAACAAAAGTTGAAGAAGGAAGCTAAATCGATAAGATCATACAACCCATAGATACACGAGATGTGACAAACAAATGGCCATTTTCATGTGATCTCTAGGAAAATGAAGCATCGAATCAAATTTGCATAGTTTTGTACAATTTCATCATACTTTATCAACTGAATTTTCAAATTTCAATCGTGTTACTAGGGTTTCAATTTCCCAGATCCGGAGTTTCTAAACTTTCAATCGACCTATTAGGGTTCATCAGTTTCATGTTGAATTTCACGCCGAAAATTTCGATCCGGGTATCAACAAGGTCATATTCAAAACCGAATTACGGATCTGTCATGTTCCAAATCAGAAGGTTTACAACACTCGATAAGCAGGATTTAAACGATAAGAAGCCGTAATCGATTAGAAAAACAGAGATCTAAAACCCTAATTCGTGAATTTCGAATCGAGAGGACACACGGAAGGAAAACGAGAAAGAAGAAGTACCAGTTTCTTAGATTCCTTGGCAGCCTTGAGCTTCTCGTTCCAGTCCTCGACGGTGTGGCATGCGATGACTTCTCCTTCTCCGGCCATTTTTTTTTTTCACTTTTGCTTTCTCGTTTCTTCTCTGTGTGTTTTGGGATTTGATTTGATGATTTGTTGAACAATTCCTTTGTCTTCGGTCGGTTCTTATAGAAAAAGGTGGCTGTGAGAGAATTTCGAGTCTACCAAATTATTATTTTACTTATTTTATTCTTTCCTCATTCAAAATGTTATTTAAAATGGGAAAAAATATAATATTAATATTTCTCTTTGACAAAAATGGACCAAAAGGTTTTTATCCACCACGCGAAGGAATTCGATGCGTGATTAGGATGATCTAACGGCTGAGATTGAACGAAAATGGGAATCGGCATTTTGGTGACGCGTGTAGTGTACGCTCCCTTTAAAATATAAGAATATGCTAGAATGGATAGTTTTTGGTGTAAGGGAATGAGTACTATTTTTGTAAAAAGAATATTTAGGTAGTTGGCTACAGGAAATGTCTTCATATGACACAATTAAAATATGCCGACGTAATCAACAAAATAACTTGTCGAAATCAGACGATTTACAACAGTAGAGTATGATGAAATTGTACAAACCTATGCAAATTTGATTCGATGCTTCATTTTCCTAGAGATCACATGAAAATGGCCATTTGTTGAAATTGTACAAAACTATGCAAATCAATCCTGCTTATAGAGTATGATGACATTGTACAAAACTATGCAGAATTAATCAATAAAATGACTACAACATAGTCTACCAAAATCTTTTTTTTTTTTAGAACGGGCCTTCAGTCTACCAAAATCTTAATTTGTCGAAAAGGTTGAATACTGAATATTGTAGTCTAATAAAACATAACAGCAAAAATAGTTAAGTCGACAGATGGTACAGTGTTTTAAATTAGAAACCATTAAAAATTACATCTATAATATATAAATGTTAAAGGTATAGTGCCTTTAACTTGATCTGATCGAGAATGTCTACATATGATTAAAAAAATTCGATCTGATTGGTTCACATCAGCATATTCATTAAACAAAAAAATGTTAAATATGATTGAAACCTTAATTTCATTTTAAAAATAAAAAAAAAATTAAATAAAAAAATTAAGTAACAAATCATATCTATTACTAATAAAAGTTGATGTTAAATGCTTCTAAGGGTGTCGACATAAGATTTAAAGATTCAATTCTATTGGTACACATCATCATTATCTTTAGTTAATTATATATTGTATATTAAATTAATTAATTTTGTTATTTATTTTTAAAAGGAAAATTTCTAATTTTTAATTAATTTTGTTTTTGTTGTTATTAGGAAATTTTCTAAATTTTAAATTAATTATTAATAAAAAAGGTTAGAAAGTGGATCTTATTTTTCTATTTACAACAAAAAGTAATTTAACATATAAATAGATTATTAAGGAAAAATCATATATATTAAACAAAATAAATTAAAAATCTATTTAAAACCATCATTAAATTATTTTATACTAATGAAAGCGTTCACATAGAACATAGAAACTCAATTTGATTGGTCAAAATCAGCGTTTTTATCAAACATATATGATTAACAATTTAAATAAATTAAAAACACAAAAATATAAATTATCATAGTATAATGGGAAGTTAATATAAATTATCATATATATTTCAAATGAGTAATTAATTTAACAAAATATTAAAGTTAAATTGTTATATAAACATATAAAATTGTTATTTAAAACTATCAATACTACAAAAAAAATTCATGTTAAATTAACAAAAAAAAGTCATCAAAAAATTTGATATATAGCCTAATTATTTAGAAAATCAACACAAAAAGCTTAACTAACCAAAAAATAATATTTTATACTATTTACTAAGATAAAAACATTTAACTAACACAAAACAAAACAAAAATTATTTCTTACACCATGTCAATACAATTAAAATGAAAATTCATATCAAAAAGGTTAAATTAACAAAGAAAAAAAAGGAAATTAACTAACAAAATAAATATAAAGAAAATTAGTAAGAGAATAAAAAAACTTAAGTCACACTAAAAAACTTAACTAACAAAAAAAAAGATAAATATCTAAGATACTTATTTTAAAATCAGTATTAAGAAATTAATTAATCAATAAATAAAATGAAAATTAATTTTTACAAAATTTTATATTTAAAAAATTCATCTAAAAAGAAATTGACTTGATATATGTCTAACTACTTAAGAAATCAATATAAACAAAATTTAACTAGCAAAATAACGAAAAATGAAATTATGTCTTAAAAAATATCAATATTTTGTGTTAAAATAAACTAGAAATCAGTATCAAGAGAGGTAAATTATCAAAGGTAAAATTCGTATAAAGTAAAATTAGCTTGATATTTAGGCTAATGTTTTGGAAAATCAACATAAAAATATAATCTAAAAAAACAATGATGGTATAAGCTTTTGAGATAAGTCCACATAAAATTTAGAATATCGAGCTATAGCATGTCAAAACAATATTATAATTAAAATTAAAATTTAACAAAAACACACTTATGTAAAAAAGATTAAATTAATATATATTCTATCTATTTAGAAAATCAATAACAAAATAACTTAATTAAAAATATATATGTTTTAAGTATATCAAACATGCAAAAAATTATATAAATTAAAATAAAATATAAAATTACTATTAAAAGATATGTAAAATAACAAACAAACAAAATCTAAAAAGAAAATTAGTTTGAAATTTAGTTCCAGAAAATTTATGATTTCTCAAATATTGGTATTCACGATGAATAACCATATAAAATTACAGTATGTTATACGAGTTTCTAAATCAAATATATTATTTAAATTTACAAAGACTAATACTTTGGCTACGTCTGCTTTAAAAACTAACAAAAAAATACAACACAAGTAACTCTACATTCGAAATATAACAAGTAATAAAGTCTGATTTTTTATACATAGCTACTACTTATAACTTAGCCAACATGAACAACACATGATTAACACTTTCTAAAATTTTATTTAAATAATAATGTATGACAATGTTATGAATCAAATTCAAATTGGAATATATCTATATAAACTATTCAAATCAAAACATGAATAAAACACACAAAAGATAAAAACAGTAAAAAATAATGTGAAGACTCCACACTATCTTACATGTTTTAAAAAAAAATTTATCAAATAGTTAATTGCAAATAAAACAGATTTAATAAATTAAATAGAGATATAACCTGAACTTCGTAGAAGATCTGATGGAGAAGCAGAAGAAGCTTTACAGCTATTGTAGCATCCTAACAAAAGTAACTCTGAATCAACATGAATCATATATTATGTATGCATAGTTACACAACATCAGTGAGATATTTAATTAATAACTAAATATTTAAACATATAAAATCTTAAAAAAGAACAACTATAGAAATCCTAAGGATACAAGACAAAATACCAAAAGTTTAGTAAAAAAATCATTTTCTAAATCAAATATATACACGTCGAAGTTGAATAATTCGTTGGATGTCATTACTATGATTAGACTTAATAAGATTTTAAATTTTCTAAGCAAAAAATAGGAAAAACTACAGATTATGTTTTAAAAATTTTTTTATAAAATAAAATTTCTATAAATATATTATAGTTTGTATAATTTAAAAAATATGAACCAAAAAAAGAATTAAATCAAATCATTAATACAGACTCGCGCGTAGCGCGAGGATTAAAAAATTTGATATGATTGGTCCACATCAGCATATTCATTAAATAAAAAAATGTTAAGTATGATTAGAACAGAAAAACTTGATTTAATTGGTCCAAATCAGCTTTTAAATCAAACCAAAAATTATTAAGTATAATTAAAATATTAAAAGTTAATTTAACAAATTATGTCCAACAAAAAAAGTAAATTCAATCTGATTGATCCAAATTAACATATTTATTAAATCAGAAAATGTTAATATGGTTTAAAAATTTAAAAGTTAAATAAAAAAATTAACAATTAACAATACATGTATAAAAAAGTAACCATTATCAATTATCAATTTAAAAAAATCTACAACAACTCGATTTAACAATTAAAACAATGAAAACTGAATAAAAATATAACATAAAACTCTAGGAAGACATGATGGAGAAAGAAAAAATGGTTGTGCATGATCATTACAGCTTCCTAACAAAATTAAATATGAATCAACATGATTCATGGATTATATATACAGTGGTACACAACATCAATAATAAGACTTTCAATAAAAAGCTAAATATTTTAACACATAAACCTTCAAGAAAAAAAGAACTATATAAATTCTATGGAAAACAGAAAATAATACCAAAATCTTAGCAAGATTATATTTCTCTAAATCAAATGTATATGTACGTCAAAGTTAGATTATTCGATAGGTGTCATTGTTATTATTTTACCTAATAGTTTTTTAAAATTTATAAATAAAAATAGGATAAATTACACATTATATATTCAATTCTCTTATATAAATGAAATTTTTTATAAATATATATAATTTTTAATAATTTTAAAGATAGTAGCTAAAAAAAATAAACCAAAATATTAATAAAGAAAAAATGGTTTTGTGTGATCATTGCAACTTTCTAACAAAACTAAACGCAAATCAACACAAATCATGGATTATATATACATAGGTACTACATCAATAAAACATTCAATTAAAAAAAACTAAATATTTGAACAGATAAACCTTAAAGAATTTTTTTTTCTAGAAATTCTATGGAACAAAACAAAATACCAAGATCTTAGCAAGAAAACTCTTCTTTAACTCAAACGTATATGTATGTCAAATTTGGATAATTCGAGAAATATTTCTTAGCTAACAAATAGAAAAGAAAATTATGTTAAAAATAGTATTTTTCAAAATAAAATGGAAATTAGTTTTTAAAAGAGATAAACTAACAAAAAAACCAATATCATAAAAGCTCAAACTTATAATGTAGACTAGGAAAATTCTAACTTCTAAATTATTTGACAAGAAAATAAAAAAAAAATATTTATTTCGTTTTATAGATGGAAAAATCAGAAAAAGCTTAAGTAACAAATAGAAAAGAAAATTATATTAAAAAAACCAAAATATAGTATTCTTTGAAATTAAATGAAAATTTAATGTAAAAAAGTCAAACTAACCAAAAAATCAATATCGTAAAAGTTAAAACTTATAGCATAGATTAGAAAAATTTATAACTTATAATGCATTACACATATACAAATATATAATAATGTTATATACTGTCTAGATGCTATTAGAAAACTGATCATTATCAACGACGAGAACTTTTTTTGTTCAGTTAAGCTAATGATATCGCCAATGGTGGAAGTCATAATAAAATAAATGTTCACATGCAATTAAAAAGATGAGCTAACAAGTCATTTATATAAATTATAATCTGAAATACAATCTATGTTTTCTTGCAATTAAAAAGATAAGCAGTCACTTATATATATTATAGTCTGGAATACAATCTATGTTTACTTACCACCATTTTACATTTTCTAAACAGTGGTCCAATTGTTCGTGATACTCTTCCGCCAATTTTCAAAGAAAAATAATGAAAAGTGTTGTTAAACCTGTCGTGCTCCTAACCACAATTATGAACCCAAAAATATTTCAAAGTTCATAATTTCAGACATATAATTATCACTGTTTTACTAATCTATATGAAATATGATGAATCCAGAAATAAATTAGATAATAAGATTTATTTAACTCTTAATATCATACTTTAAATTGCATCATGTAGAAGTATTATTTTTGAACTCCACTTATTCTACCCGTTTTTTCTGACAAAAATATTGAAGCAACTACTGACTATTTGACATGATAAGTATGCTCACATGCATATACCTCATCATACTTTAATTTCCTATTGTGTTTTTAGATATGAAACCAAACGGTTTTGAAGCTATTATGATATGATGAGAAATTAAACATGATTTTATTAAAAACTTTTTTAGCTTTCAATAAAATTTTACTATCAAAAGATGTAAATTATCAAAAAAATTGAAACAAAATTAATTTGAAATTAGTTTTAAACAGTTCCTAATTTTTAAAGTATTAGTGTCAACAATGAATAACTATCTAAAGTTGCAATAGGTTTACATGAGTTTCTAAACCAAACATATTTTTAAATATAGAATGATTAATACACTCGATGTTTCTGATTTAAAAACTAACAAAAAAACACTATAATAACTTTACACTCGATATTTAACAAGTATTAAAATATGTTTTCTATACATCGCCACTACTTATATCTGAATCAACATCAATAACACATTCTAAAATTCTATTTAAATAATAAATTATGACATAGTTATGAATCAAACTCAAATTGCTATATGTAGATGAAATATTCAAATCAAAGCATGCATATTGTACACAAAAGATAAAAACAGTAAAAAATAATGCAAAGACTCCACACCACCGATCTTACAAGCTAGAAAACTACAATTATCAAATATTAGACTGTAAAAAAAAAATAGATATCAATGAAAACTAAATTAAAATATAACATAAAACTCTTGGAAGACATGGTGGAGAAGGAAAAAATGGTTTTTCATGATCATTGCAGCTTCCTAACAAAATTAAATGCGAATCAACATGAATCATGGATTATATATACAGTGGTACACAACATCAATAAGACTTTCAATAAAAAAACTAAATATTTGAACACATAAACCTTCAACAGAAAACAATACCAAAATCCTAGCAAGAAAATATTTTTCTAAATCAAATGTATATGTACGTCAAAGTTGGATAATTCGATAGGTGTCATTGTTATTATTTTACCTAATAGCTTTTAAAATTTATAAATAAAAATAGGAGAAATTACACATTATATATTAAATTCTCTTATATAAATAAAAATTTCTATAAATATATTATAATTTTAATAATTTTAAAGATAGTAGCTAATAAAAAATTAAACCAAACTATTAATACAGACTCGCGCGTAGCGCGAGTTATATAACTAGTAATAAATATAAAATGAAATAAAAGAATAATTTAATATTGATAAATAATCTTTTTTCTTTGGAATACTTTACTAAACTTAGTCATTGTTAATATATCCCACATAGCAAAATCTTGTAACTCTTTTTTTTCCACAAACTAATTTTATCAATGCAAACGTGATAATACATAATCCTTACGAAGGAAAGACGTTAACCAAATAGGAGAATACATTAAAGCAGAGTAAAATGCTTCGCTAGATGATGAGCTATTTCATTGGATTCTCGTCGAGTGAAAATAAATTTGAAAGAGGGAAAAGCAACTACATGAAAGAAAATGTTCTTGCACAAGTTAGTGATAGAGTACTCCAGTTTCTCTCCGAGTAGTTGAGCAATTAGCGATTGGCAATCTCCTTTAAAATAGATTTTGCAGAAACCCCAGAACTTAGAGTTTAAGATAGCCATTAAAAGAGCTTTACCTTTAGCTTCCAAAGGAGAATTTGTAGTTCTTAAAGCTGCACTGCCCCAATATTTAGCAATACGTTAGTATCTCGAATCATCCAACCCCTTACAACATTGCGGGTTATTGGGTCAAACACAGCATCAAAATTATATTTGAAAAAATTCAATGGAGGTCTGATCCAGTTGCCGTTTTCAGATCCTGAATAACTTGAAGTTGTTACATGGTAAGAAGAAGCCGAAGGTATCATGGTAGCTGTTATCCATTGATTCACATTAACCAAAGCTATATTAACATCCCGCTGACTACTCGGTATTTGATGATTAAAGATTAAATTGTTTCTTGACTTCCAGATGCGTCACATCAACCAAAAAGGAAGGAGTTGCTGTTTTATATCGATTGTTGTATTCTCCGATTGGTCAATGAAATATCTGATTATCTCTTCAACATTATCAGTTGAACTTACTGCAGGCAAAGCCAAGTTTTATAATTTCCAAGTTGCAGTAGATACTTGGCAAGTGAAAAGCAGGTGAATAATCGATTCTTCATCTCGACAGCATCGTTGACAAGTAGTGTCCAAATATATACCTCGCGTACACAATCTGGTTGCAGTACCAATAGCTATGGAAAGAATTCTCTACAGAAAATGTTTAAATTTTGGTATAGCAGGTTTCCATACTCGTGCTTTTAGCTGCGGATCACCATGGAGTGGGGGCTCAACTGAACTCTCTAAAGCACCTCTAGAAGCTTGGTGCCATGTTTTAACAGAATACTCCCTATTGTTAGAGTAACTCCAGACTATTGAATCAGCTTCTGAAACTTGGGCTAAGTATATTGATCTCACAAGATTGACATCTTCATCCTGCAAATGTGTTCGTAACTTATTTTCATCCCAGGATCGATGATTACCTGATCGAGTAATGAGATCTGAAACTTAGGGGATGTTCAAAGGATCTCCTGAAGCTGGACGAGGGGAGAGGAAGGGATCCAGTTATCTACAAACACCCAAATGTTGGACCCGTTCTCAACAGTGTAGACGGCCCCTTGTTTGATAATTTCTATGCCTTCAAGAATATAAGCCCATCCAAACGATTGATCTCTTTGTCTCTTAGCCTCCAAAACCGACCCATCTCGATAGTATTTTGACTTAAAGAGCCACGCAAAAAGAGTGTTAGGGTGTTTAATCAGCCGGCAAGCCTGTTTAGCTAGAAGGGCGTTATTAAGTTGTTCTAGATCTTTAAAACCAAGTCCTCCTTCTTGTTTTGTTAGCTGCATCCTTTTCCAATCTACCCAAGGGATTCTTTTTTTATCCTGATTCGTTTCCCACCAGAATCTTGAGACTAAACTTGTAATCTCATCCACAACTTGTTTTGGTAATTTAAAGCAAGACATCGAATGCATTGACATAGAAGTAGCAATTGACTGCAATAAAACCTTTTTACCAGCCGAAGATAATTATTTTGAACTCCAAGAGCTTGTACGTTTCTTAACATTATCAATAATGTAACTAAACATACTCGTCTTCTTTCTGCCAAAAAGTTCCAGTATACCTAAATATTTACCGCCTCCCCCTTGATTTTGTGTGTTTAGAATCCTTTTCAAATGGCCTTGCAGATCCCCTGCAATTCGAGAACCGAAAGTAATTGTGGACTTACTTGGGTTTATCATCTGACCAGAGCACTCCTCATAGATGCTGAAAATATATTGCTTTGAAATTTTTGCTATTAGCTTGACAGAAAAACAAAGAATCATCGGCGAATAGCAAGTGAGTGATAGCAGGTACTCCGTTTCCAATCTTGATACCCCGTATATGCCCTAATTTGGCCTTTTAAATCAACAAGTGACTCAGAACACCAGCACAGAGGAAGAAGAGATAAGGTGATAGCGGATCTCCTTGGGGGTTACCATTGATTAACACTGAATAACTTACTGAACGAACTGTTGCCATAATCCACTCAATCCAAGTTTCACAAAAACCAAAAGCTCTCAAAGTCAACTCAAGGAAACCTCACTCCACTCGATCGTATGCTTTGCTCATGTCCGTTTTTATTGCCATATAAGTTTTGGACACACGTTTTCTCGACTTCAAGGAGTGCATAAGTTCATTGGAGACCAGGATATTGTCATAAGCCAACGTCCTGGTATAAAAGCAGCCTGAGCGTCTGACACGATCAAATCCAAACAACCTTTAAGCCTGGAGAGAAGGAGCTTATAAATGTTATTGGCACAAGCCGATGGGTCTGTAGCACAAGCCGATGGGTCTGTAGCACAAGCCAATGGGTCTGTAGTCAGACAATGTTATTGGCTTCATTATCTTTGAAATCATATAGATGTTAGTGTGATTCATTCCTTGGCACATAGACTTTGTATCAAAGAAACGTTTAACCTCTAAAATAACATCATTCCCAACAATGTCCCAGCAATTCTGATAAAACTGAGCTGTAAAACCATCTGGACCAGGGCATTTATCAGCACCAATGGAGCATAATGCTTTAAATATTTCTTTGTCTGTGAAATCTTTTGTCAACAAGGTATTAATTTCTTCTGTTACCATAGGGAGGAAGCCATCAAAGATTCAAGGATGGACAGGTTTTGATTACTTGTGTATATGCCTCTAAAGAAAGATTCTGCATGACCTCCCACTTCTATATCTCCTCGATATTGTTGCCCATTAGCGTCACAAATTGAAAAAATTATATTACTCAAGAATCTTGTGTTTGCCACGGACTGATAGAAAGCTGTATTCTTATCTCCTTCGCATAACCAACTGTTTCTACTTTTTGGGAACCAGTACGTTTCTTCGTCTTTATATGCTGCAGAGAGTTGTGTGCGCAAGAGCACCACGTGATCATGAGAGGAGCCTGGAGCGAGCATAAGCGACTCAAGTTCTTGTTTTAGATCCTCTATACTCTGAGCCGAATTTAAATTTGAGTTCCAACGGCATTGAGAGATTGTTCTCCTGCATTCCTGAATCTGATCCATGATTGAGTGATTTTGGCGATGTCGAGGAGAATTCCATCCACACAAAACATAGTCTTTGAAATCTGGTTGAGAGAGGAGCCTCTTATCAAACCTGAATTAGTTACGTTTGCCCGGCAGAACAACAACAATATGAACTACCATTGGACGATTATCTGAACCATATAATCCCAAAAACTCTGCTTCAGATGCTGGAAACGATGTCATCCACTCGGATTTCACGGCGACTCTATCAAGACACTCATAAATTTTATGATTATAGCAATTGCCCACCCATGAAAACTTATTTCCACGATGCTTAAAATCAATAAGATCACAAGATGAGTACATATTTCTGAAGCTTCTGAATGTCCATTCATCACGAGCCGGTCCCCCAACCTTCTCTGCATTGGACATAATTTCATTAAAATCACCCATCACCATCCAAGGTCCTGTACGGACTCTCGCTGTTTTTTCAAGCCTTTTCCAGAGTTCATGCCGAAATCTTTGTATTGAATGCCCATAAATACACGATAAGTAGAAGTTGAAACCATTATATTCAATAGAAACATCGATAACCCTTACATCTGAATAAAACAAGTAACTGAAAGATCATTCTTCCACATAACAGCTAAACCTCCGCTTCTACCAATTGGAGAGACACAGAAAGCATAATCAAATCCTAAAGAAACTGAAAGATCTCTAACGACATCAGAGATATTCTTCGTTTCAACTAAAAAGAAAATATCAGGCCTAACTTTTCTACAAAAATCCTTCTTCCTTGGCTCTGTAACTAGCCCGCCCAACCCCTGACAATTCCAGGAGCATATCTTCATCTTGGGAACAATGGGGGTATCGCCCCCCCCCCCCCCCACCTCTGTCTATATGTTGGTTGACTGAACATGAATCATGTGATTCTTCTCCACATTCTCTCTTCTTAAGCAGACTCAGGGCCACCTCATCATTGCCCCTAAACGGATCAGTAAGCAAATCTTCAATGATCTGTCTCTTGCGCTTGTTAAAACAAGAACCCTCCGCTGCATAGGTTTCAAAAACATCTGCAAAATATCCCTCATGAAATTTCCCGTTAGCCTTTTTCAAAGCACACAGACGGAGCACTTCATCCATGTCTTCATTCGGCTGTTCTTCCTGAGCAACAATTACCCCATGAAGAGGCCCCTGAATCGTTTCTCTGACAACTGTATAGCGGAGTCTTCCACCGGAGCAACAGTTGGAGCAACATCAGCATTGGGAGAAGAGTCCGGGTTATTGTCTGGGTGTCCGTTATCTCCGTCATGTACATCTGCTTCTTCATCAAAACGTAAAGGGCAATCCTTTTTGTCGTGAGAGAGCATACCACAAGTTCCACAGAAGTTTCGTAACCTCTCGAACTTGAAATGGAGGATAGTGTTTTCTTCATGACCGAATTGGAAAGCCCGTTGGAATCTCAAAGGTTGGTTGATGTTCCACAATAGTAGAACATGAACAAAATCCCCCCGCATGGAATTTTCATCAAAGTCAATATCAATGACCGGAGTAAGCTTTTCCCCAATGTATTCGATCATCTGGCGAGAAAGAAACTGAAGAGGAATGCCTCTGATTTGAACCCAGAAAGGAATGATTTTACAGGCTTCATCGGGGAGTTTGGAGTCCACCGACGAATAGTGATCATCCAGTCAGCAAAATACCATGGAGCACGGCGAAGGACAAGATGCATTGCTTCCTCGGAACGAAAGAGGAACTGGATTTTGTTGGGGCCAATAATCCGACTTGTAACAGATTCCAAGCCCCAAAATCGCGACAATTGATCAATCATCACCCGTAACTTCTGCTTCGTTGAATTCACTGAAGATACCACCAGGGAGAATTGGTTGGTTGTAACTCTTTTAGTACAAGTCAAAATGTATGAAACTATAATTTTGTCAAGTAGCAAAGTTTTATTAAATTTTGTTAAAAGTTATAAAAATAAATATCTGACATAAACTAGTATATTATATTGAAAAGTCAACTTAGAAGAGACACTTGAATATTACTATCTAATCTGTTGTCATTTGGATCAACTAATATAAAATAAAAACCAATCTAAGCCACATGCGCGTGAAGAGTTGTGTGCAGAGTTTGTATTCATCTTTATAATTTTTATATCTTTACGAAATCTCAAACTAATTAGGTTGACCTTCTACATTGAATATGAGAAAAGGATAAGTGTAACACTCCCGACCGCCCATACCGGTGAGCATATCCATGTTCTCTCTCGGGTCTGTAGGCCCTACTCTTGTCTGATGGTATGTGCATTATATTTTTCAGAAGCCTGATCGACGTATTTACTGACCCTACAATCACTACATGATCTTTTCCTTTGTTTTAGCCTCACTCAGGTGGTTTTGGGAATCACTTCCCAAAAGGTCACCCAACCTAGTCCTGCTCCAGCTCAAGCAAGCTTAACTCTGGAGTTCTCCCAAGCCCAGTAACTGAAAAGATAAGTGCACTTTGGTTATATAGATAACTTATTGAATTATTGAATCTATTTAAACTTATTCAAATGGGTCGGGTCCGGGTCGTTACAATAAAACTGTTTGAATTATGCTACTAGATGCAAACCAAATGAAATGAAATGTGTTTTTGTTTTTTAACCACTCTAAGATACCAATCTAGGTTGACCTTCTACATTCAAATGTATTTTTTTCTGATTAGTAATAAAAGATGGTAACCGTTATAAAAAAAAATTATAGTGAAAAATTAATTGATTAGAAACCAAAAAAAAAGTTTAAAGATACATAAGTATTAATTGGAGACAAATAAAAAAATATAGTGAAAATGATATTTTTTAATGTCCAAATAAATTAAAACTAGTCTCTATCTATATAACGTAAACAATGCTAAATTTTGATAATTTTTTTTTAAATGTTCTACTATTAATTATTTGAGGATTAATAATTTAGATGAAATAAAAAAATTAAAATCTGAAGAACCAATAGAAAAATAGTATATTTCCCTTTAAAAACTGAATAATTACTGTTGATGCATGCGCTATATGCAGTAAACTCTTCCTATCGGATTTTGCCACATGGCCACGCGAGATCCATTAATTTCTCATTCAAGTGATTGAATGTTTTTAACTCGTTTTAAACCAGATGTATTCACAATTAATTCAATACTAGGTGGTTGGCCCGCACATATGTGTGGATATAATTTTTTTGATATACATAGTTAATTGTAATATTTAAATATTGATTAATTTTTTAAAACATTGGTATGTTTGTATGTATATTGTTTTAATATTTTACAAACTTCTTTCTGAAACCAATGTATTTTAAAACTTTTTATTTTTATAATGCTTGTAATAATATATAATCACAAATATAAAAGTTATGTTAAATAATAATTAAATTCTTATAATATTTTTTGAATATTTCTATAATATGATTTATTTCTCCTTACACAATCTACAATATGCTTTTTTACGTCTTAGATAATATGAATTTGCAAATACATATATAATATATTTTAAGTATATATTTTTCTTGATTTATTGCAATTTAAACTGAAATAGTTTTTACCACTTTTACTTATTCCTAAGAGCGGATAGATGGTTGGCACGCATGTGCGGACATACCAACCACTTCACTACACTTAGAATAGATAAAGAGTTTTTAAAAAATATAAATTGTATAATAATTAAAATAAAAATTAGACTGTAATCAATCTTAACAAAATACATGCACAAAAAAGTTCGCATGTGACTTCAACTAATGTACAATTAATATTTATGTATGTACGCGTATTTGTAAAAAAATTGAAATATGGATCTTACGTGTTAAATTTTTTTTAAGTGACTTTGTAAAACAAAGGGTGAGAGATTTATTTTTATTTCTTATTCATATTGTTTCATCTTATTATAATTTATTCTTTCGTTGTTCGGTTATTTTTCAATTCATTTATGATCTCAAAATTTTATTTTTATTTAAAATATGATAAGAGATAAGATGAGATGGTAACATAAGTTATGTACATTTTAGAAAATAACAATAAAAAGATGATAAATGTTATAGAAAAATATATGGTCCTATTAATATTATAAAATAATAATTAGTATATACTTTATTCATTTAGTAAATATTGGTTTGAAAATAAAATTATTTAAAATTATGTTTTTTTTTAAAAAAATTCAATAAACGTTAATTATTTTTTATGATTTTAACATTTTATTCTTTAAATTATTTTTATCATGATTGTATTTTATTAAAAATTATATTATTTAACAATTTGTTTATTTAAAACTTGTTTAGATGTTATTAATATATTTTTTAAATTAATAACTTTCTGAAATAAAAATATATCATACTTATAGTATTATTAAAAAATAGAATTTTTACTGTTCTATTGGATAATTTAATATTATTTTTTACTTTCATATGAAATTATAATATATATATATATATATATATTGTAAAAAATTGAAATTGTAATAGCTTTTATTTTCTGTTAATTTAAATTTGTTAATTTTAGTGTTATAAATATAATTTAGTTTATTTATGTTTTAATTTTATAATTTCTATAATTTTAATTCAACCAATCAAAACATTTCGTTTATTTTAGGAAGTTTGACATGTCACATTTACATGTCATCAATTAAAAGCACTAACTTTGGGTGTAGTGTTGACAAGTCAGCATTTTCAATAATGTTACTTCTCAAATAATATGTAGTAGATTAATATTTATGTCTGTACGCGTATTTGTAAAAAAATTAAAACATGGTTATTACGTGTTAAAAAATTTTTAAGTTACTTTGTAAAACAAAGGGCGAGAGATTTATTTTTATATACTTCTATTTTTATTTCTTATTCATATTGTTTCATTTTATTATAATTTATTCTTTCGTTCGGTTATTTTTCAATTCATTTATGATCTCAAAATTTTGTTATACAATGAAAATAAATTTATGTATATATATATTAATATGATATAAAATTTTATTTTATTTAAAATATGATAAGACATAAGATGAGATGGTAACATAAGTTAAGTATATTTTAGAAAACAACAATAAAAAGATGATAAAATTTATAGAAAAAATATATGGTCCTATTGATATTATAAAATAATAATTAGTATATACTTTATTCATTTAGTAAATATTGGTTTGAAATGAAAAATTATTTAAAATTAAGTTTTTTTTTAAAAAAATTCAATAAAATTTAATTATTTTTTATTATTTCTAACATTTTATTCTTTAAATTATTTTTATCATGATTGTATTTTATTTAAAATTGTATTATTTAATAATTTGTTTATTTAAAACTTCTTTATATATTATTAATATATTTTGTAAATTAATAGCTTTCCGAAATAAAAATATATCATACTTAATGTATTATTAATAAATAGAATTTTTACAATTTTATTGGATAATTTAATATTATTTTTATGTTTTTATATGAAATTATAATATATATATATATATTGTTGAAAAAAATTCGTAATTATATTTTATGAAATTATGAATATATGTAAAAAATTGAAATTATAATAGCTTTTATTTTCTGTTAATTTAAATTTGTTAATCTTAGTGTTATAAATATAATTTAGTTTATTTATGTTTTAATTCTATAATTTTTATAATTTTAATTCAAGCAATCAAAACATTTCGTTTATTTTAGGAAGTTTGACATGTCACATTTACATGTCATCAATTAAAAGCATTAACTTTGGTTGTAGTGTTAACAAATCAGCTATATTCAATAATGTTATTTTTCAAATAATATGTAGTGGATTCTCGCTAAAACTATTAATTTGTTGAATTTTTTTATCCAGCTATTCCATTGTGAATAGTCTTAGACATAGACTAGGTCGATAGACAAACTTGGTCAACCCAGACCAAACTTGGCTAGATCTACAATAACAAGAAAATATTTAATTCAGTCTGCCAGATAGGTCTGCCATTGGTTTGTAGAACCTTTTTCTCCTTGATTTTTTTTTGTCTTCCCATCAAATGTCAATGTTTTGTGCACAATCTATTATTTTTTATGTGAAATGATTTTATTTTAATGTTTTTCATTTATATTATTTGATAAAACAATATTATTTTAAACTTTTTATATATATAAAAAAATAGTTGATTTAAATCCGACAAATCTAAAATTTAATAAATTTAAACGAATCTAAAATTAAATGGATTTAAACAGACTATTTGCTTTATAAATTGGTTATTGCGTAAGACTAAAAAATCGATAAAGGAATGGACATTCATGATGGATAAACGTTAGTATAGACATTATAGCCTACACACAAGTTAAATGTTGTGCTTAAATTCATAATCTACTAATAAAAAGAATAATTTGTGTTTAAAAGCTTTACACTGCGTACTATTAAAGATAAACTTACTTTACAACAACACGTTTATACTTTAGACGCACACATATCCAACAAGTGCAACATCCATGTATGTTGGTAACAAATGGTTGGATTGAGAAGAATATGTATGTTAGCAACATCCATGTATGTTGACAACAACGGCAACCAATGGCAGATTTAGGAGACTTTTTAGCTTGGGGCAATATCATAAAATTTGATTTAGTTAAGAATACTATCATATAATTTTAAGTTAGCAAAGAAACATTATCACATAATTACTTAAAAAACAACAAAAATTACCCAGGCACGTGATCCGTTATCGCCCTGCTCTCCTAGCGTGCCGTATGGAAGAAACATGACGAAGAATCCACGAGTATAAATAAGAAGAGATGACTACGAAAAAAGAAGAGAGATCGACAGATAAGAGGAAAGAGACCCCTCCGAAGGAGGTGGTATCTGTTCATATCTAAGCCAGTCGATCCAGGCAAGCAGCACGATCACTGGTTAACTTCATGTTCTTCTCGGGTGAATGCCGACCAGCTTAAATCACTCATAACCCGACCTTCATACTCGCCTCGCTTTCTTTTTTCTGTGTAGGAACCTCTTTAAAACACCTGAAAACAGATAAGAGCCTTGATTTCTGGACGAGACTTCTCACATTAACCCGTAGAAAACTCCCTTCCGAGTACTTGCTCTCGGTAGGACGTTCACTAACTTGGGCGTCGGAGAACCTTCGGGAAGGAAACCCTCTTTCGGTCCTCCCGGAGGCTCATCTGACCTTTATTTGAGTATTTACAGGATGGAGCGCAACATTCACCCCATCGCCCCATGACCAAAAGCTTCCGCCTCGGAATGACTCGCCGCCTTTCCCCCCAGAGGACGAACTCGGAGGCACAGCTCCAACCTCCTGACGAATCACACACCCCCACGTGGCATCCCAAAATTTGCTCCCGAATAGTTGGCGCTAGAAGGAGGGGGGATCACCGGCGAACGTTCCATGAGGGAAGCGAAGCACTCAAAATTAGCTACACAAAAGTATGCGGGTCGAGCAGGCTACGGTTCTGCTCAACCGACTCAAGGCTTCAGGACCATTACGCATATTGGCCCCGAAACCCACACTTCGGATCCGTAAAACAGAGTAAAACACGAAAGGAACATGCAAAAGATGAAGATATGTAAAATAAAATGAAGTGCATTTTTTAAAGAGAAGCAAACAGTCCAAAAGCGGCCACTGATTCAGGTTCGAAAATGAAATTTACTAGGGGAACGAATCCCCGAAACAAGTAGATAATTTAAAAATCTGGCGGGCGCGAGGATCCCGCCGATGAAGACGGGCATGCGCCTCCAGTGCCTCCAGCTGCTCCTGAAACATCTGGCCCCCATGGCCTGCCGTATCATCGTTCTTCCTCGAGCCCTCGCTTAAGTATACAGATCGTGGTTTGGCTCGTCGAGAAAGCCTCAGCCGCCATCAGCGCCAAATCCACCTCGGCCCCCAGAGCGAACCCTCAGTACACCATGAGGGTTTGACGGAGCGTTTGCACTTTCGAGTTATGAGCTTCCAGATCCCGCTGGCTCTCATTCAACGCCAAGGATAAGTGTTCCATATCCGCACTGAGATCTTCCCCCCAAGCAGAAGTTTGGGCTTCGGCGAGTTGGTCCCAGGTGACCAGGAGTTCGGCCTGGAGCTCGCTAGTCCTGTCAGCAAGACCGCGCTCACGATGTTCGGCCGTGTGGAGCTCGTGCTCCAATTTCTCAAGCGAGCGCTGGCTCAGTTAGAAAGCAAAAAAAACCGGTAAGTCAAAGTTAAAAACTGGAAAAGCAAAAGAAGACATCCCAAGGAAGTAGCTTACCCCGTCTAGCGATTGAGCGAACTCCGAGGCGGTCAACCGCCAACCGGTGAGCTCGCGGGTTGAGCTAACAGTCAAACGAGGAGGCACAAACATTGACTCCGAATCCAAAGAGATGCTCATCGCCTTCGGCGAACCCGGTGCAGCAGGGATCGGAGTGGTGGCTCATGCGGCCCTGGACATCTTGACAGTTCCAAGGTACTCCAGAGCGTCGAAGTCCCTCAGAGCCCTGCCGCTGGCAGTTGAGGCTGACTCCGAAGAAGAGCGAGCAGAGAGGGCAAAAGAGGGACCCGGTGACCATGTCGCCCTCACCACGAGAGACCTGATAAGGTGCCGTAGGCACGAAGGCCGAGACAAAGCTTACCCCTCAGAAGAGTCGGCTCGAGGCCTCCGGTGCGGTGTTTGGACAGGTGTCCTCTAAGCGGCCCATAAAAACCTCGCTGGGGGCAGGCGGCCGTCAGGGGCATAGGGGTCTCAGATTTCCTCGATCCGATTCCGAGAACCTGCCAAGACAGAGCCCACAGGTGAAGATCGTGGAACCAGCACATGATCAGAAGCAGAAGAGTCATATTTGATACCTGGGGTGTCCGGGGTCATGCCGGATGGAAGGATGAGCGAACTCGCCCCGATGCTTGGTGGAGAGAGCAGGAAGTCGAACGATCGGAACCATTCAGGTGTCTCGAGCATCTGGTGCAGATCGACCCGTGCAGAGGCCGGCGGCGTCACGGAACCTGGTTAAACGAGACAGAAACCAAAGGATAGTAACATCGGACTGAACTCGAAAGAAAATGACAGCGGCAGTTGAAGAGTCGTACCCCTTGGCATCCATGTGAGCTGGACGTTGACCTCTGACGGCACCGTCCAGAAGATGTATCGCTCCCGCCAGTCATGGCTCCTGGAGCGGTCACCCAGGATGGGGGTAGTGCACCCGCCCCTGGCGTGCAAGGTGTAGCGGAGAGCGTCGACGGTCAGGTTCCAGAGCTGATAGGACAGCAGCACCGTGGAACTATGGACACGGACTCCGAACAAGTCCGAGTGGACTTGATAGGCGCAGAGGAGTCCCCACGCGGAAGGATAGAGTTGGCTGGAGCAGATGCTGACGAACTGACAGAAGCCGACCACCATCCGAAGGAGACTGCCTCGGAAGCCGTACAAGATGTAGTCATCGTGGATCGCAATGCAGCGTCGCAGAGGTTGGTTGGCCCGATCCCATTCACCGAGAAAGGTGGCGTTGAGCATGGAGGAGTAGGGAAGGTTCGTTGACAGGACCTTTTCCAGTGAGTCCGGCGTGCAGGAAGAAGGAGGGCGGTCGGCAGGTTTGGAAGCTGAGGGCGCCCCGGCGATTTCCTCGACCTCGCCCCCAGCCCATGAAAAGTCAGCAAGGACAAGTTCTGAGGGGATCCCGACGATATCTTGAACTTCGCCTCCGGCCCAGGAGTAACGAGCACGCCATTCACCAAACGACAAACTTGAAGCCGACATCTCAATTGATCGAGAAGAGGGATGTGTGTCAGAAAAGAGAGATAGTTTGAGAAGAGAGAGTTCTAGGGTTTGCTTCGAAAATGGAGTAAATCCGTAGAACTGCAAACTTTCCGATTTTATAGAAGAAGAAGAAATCGAAGAGGCACGCAAGAGGAATCGCGTCAGTCGGGGAAAGCCAAAAGTCAGTGGAGAACTAATAATTATCAGTCTCTCAAGCCGTGCGTGGGAAGTGATGCGCATTTAATGCGGAGAGAGAAAAAGAGTCCACCACAGCAGAAAAGAGGATCAATGGCTCTCAAGGAAGCGGTGCACGCTACGTGAAGTGACGTGCTGCGATTCGAGTCACCAAGGGCTCACCATGTGGACCGCACTCGCCAGACTGCAAAGATTTGCGCGGGAACGCTCGAAGGGAGACCACCGACCTTACCGAAAGTCTTCTGAAGATCAATTGACAAGCAGTCGCGACTGTATGAATTTCGCACCCCCAGAGGATAATTGCAAACACCTCCTGGGAGAAATTGACTATGGGGACGGGGTGCAAGACAGCCGCACCTGTGGGTCTAACGTAACCATCCAGGCAGCACGGACCCTGCGACGGGTTTAACAGTACCCATAACGGTAGACAAACGTGACCATCCCTAACACGGTCTTGGCCACTAAGGGCCTGCTACATTTCTTGCTTCCTTGATTGCTTGATTTCTTGCATGATTGATTGTCTGATTTCTTGTCTACTTGATTGTTTGGTTTCTTGCTTGATTAATTCGGCTCATTGCTTGTGTGATTGCACGGTGCTTCCCGGCGTGACCGAACAATCACTTGCTTGTCCGGTCGCACGTCCCTCCCACGCACCATGCAAGTAATTCTCCTCCTCTGTCATACATATAACTTCCTTAGAATCCTTTTTCTTGGCATGCTCCTCCGCGGACTTGCTCGTCCTCAGGGACACCATTCCTCTGGGAATTCAGGACTTTGGTCCGACAGGCTCCATTGGCTCGCCCTGTGCCAGCTCCCTCTGCGGACCACGCACACCCTGAGCACACTTCCCCGCAAACTTGCTCGCCCCTCAGGGCAGTATCCCCATGGGATCCAAGGGCTTAGGCCTCTCAGATCTCCGGATCTTCCCCGCTAATCCCCACCAAAGGGCCGAGCGACAAATCAGTGTGCTCCTCACTAGGATACGCTTGCCACTCAGGCACAACAGGAATTGAGGTCGCCGAATCGCAGGCTTTCTCTTCCTGATAATTTCTCGACCTCTTCCCCTTCGGGGTACGTCACAAGCATGTTCTCAAAACCCACAAAATTCTGGGTAATCACAATGCGAAGACTGTCCAGGCAGTAAGGGAGTCGAGGTAACGCCCTCGGGAAACGCCTTACTTCACACCAGCTGCATTCGAGTAGCGACTCCCCTTTGCGTGAGCCCCTTTCGACACATGGAACATCTATTCATCCGTTCAACGGCGCCACCTCTGGCCCTTGGGCCGGTGTCTTAGCCCGCGTCGTTGTCTTGTGCCGATCCCCATGATCACCCAAGACTATAACCTCACCCATGACCCCGATGAGCAGGGGCAAGACAGCTTCTCGTCTAGTGCCTCACGAAGCGAGAAGTAAAATCTCTCTGGAGAGATGTCCACCAGTGGCCAAGCTATCAGTTCCCCCCCCGGGAACGCCTATCATCCTACCCTGAGCAAGCTTCGCACTCCCCCGGATGCACGCCTAGTAAGGATAGGACCGCATCATTATAACTCCCTAGGCCAAACGGCGTACTCCACCGAATGCGTAACGTAAACTGGGCGAGTCTCTCTATATGTATCTAGTCTGACCGTCTCACGGTTTGTTTCCCCCAGAAGCGTAATTCCTTCGATCAATAACGTACTCCCCCGATGTGAATAAGGTCGAAGTTGACATCTAATAAGAGCTGCCCCGCGGCTCGCTTTCTCGTAAATAAAACTTCCTCGACCAATAACATGCTCCCTCGGGACAAACAAATAAGGTCGGGGTTGAGAGTCTATTTCGGACTACTCTTTGACCAAGGACATCCTCCATCATGGAAGGCACCGAGGTCGAAGTCGATACCCCATCTAACTTCCTCGGAAGTTCGGACCATTTAGGCAGTTCCGTGCTCCCTCGGGATGCGTGGCACGGCTTCGATGAGTTTCTAAATTTTTGCTATCATTTAGAACTTAGCTTCGCCCAGACTAGTACCGTATCCCTTGTGATACGTGGCACAGTTGCCGCGTCAATCCAGCCTTTAAGCGGCACAAAACCTAGGGAATCAGATAAACCATGCTCGTCTTACAGGAAGCCAAGGAGGATTCGACTTCCCGACTCACTTTCAGATCAGATGAGAAGTCGGGAGTAACTGTTGAGACCCATTTTACCAGGTCGAAAGAGAACCCGACACGTAGATCTAGACTGTGCTAGACGCTGACACACGCCACGCTAGCTTGGCCTACCCACTCCCGCATACTGTTCCGAGGCAGTTGGCGGACTTCCCCAAACACGCCAAAATCATTACCCTCACTTACTCCCCTAGCACGCCGCATGGAGGGGACATGACGAAGAGCCCGAGAGTATAAGTAAAGAGAGATCACCACGAGAAAAGAGGGGAAATCGGCGGATGGGAGGAAAAATACCCCTCCGAAGGAGGTGGTATCTGCTCATATCTAAGCCAGTCAATCAGGCAAGCAACACGATCACGGGTGAACTTCATGTTCTTCCCGGGTGAATGTCGACCAGGTTAAGTCACTCCTAACCCGGAACCCCGCCTTCATACTCGCCTCGCTTTCCTTTTGCTGTGTAGGAACCCCTTTAAAACATCTGAAAACAGATAGGAGCCTCGATCCCCGGATGAGACTCCTTATATTAGCCCGAAGAAAAATCTCCTTCCGAGTACTTGTTCCCGGTAGGACGTTCACTGACTTGGGCGTCGGAGAACCTTCGGGAAGGAAGCCCCCTTTCGGTCCTCCTAGAGGCTCATCTGACCTTTATTTGAGTGTTTACAGGATGGAGCACAACATTCACCCCATCTCCCTGGGACCAGAAGATTCTACCCCGGAACGACTCGCCGCCTTTCTCCCAGAGAAAGAAACTCGAAGGCACAGCTCCAACTAGCCCTGAGCATCAGAACCGGAACCGACGGACCCGAACCAAACCGACCCAAAAAACCCGGTTCGGTTCGGTTTTGGTTCTCGACCAAAAATCGAATAGATCCTAAGCAAACGTGATTTGGTTCTCAATTCGGTTAGAGTAAAACCTGAGAACCGATCGGTTACCCGAATTACCCGAACCAAACCATAAAATATTTAATATTTTTATTTTTTATTTATCTAATTAAAAATAAAAACCTAATTTTCTAATTAAGAAGAAGAAGCCGTCTCCTTCCATTCTTCTTCGATCCTTTGATGCAATTAGAGTAACACATAAGAGAGAAGAGGAAGAACAAGATCAAGGAATTGATTCTGATCTGCAATCTGCAATTTTTTTTCCTTTCTCTAGCGAAGTACACGACGTTACGCTATGATCCGAAACAGATCTCGAGGACTACGAAACCATCATACACCCCATCGTCTTCTCCGTCTCGTAGCCACCGAAGATAGCTTCTGCTCAAGAGAAGTCTCTCCTCTCTGTCTCTGAGAGCTACTTGCGGCAGATCCACTCCCGCCGAGTTCTGTGGTGGCACGACGGTGAGTTGCGCCGCTGTATGGTGCTGATGTCCCTGTAGGCTGGTCAACTTTCTCGTCCTCGCGATCTACAAAGTCCCCCACAGAATCAACATTGAATATGTCGTTGCACCATCCGCAGTCGTCTCCTTAAAATGCTCATCAAGGTGCCATTAGAATCATGTAGATGAAAGCAACGAGGAAGAGGAAGAGGGCAATTGGGAAAACAAAAAAAATCAATTGGATTTATTTTCAATGGGACCCGACCCGACCCGGACTCGAACAAGATCTAAACCGAACCGATCCAATTTTAAGTCGGGTCCTAACCCCTTCTACCCGAACTATCCGAACCCCGAACTACCCGACCCGACTCGACCCGACCCGAAAACTCGAATGTCCAGGACTAGCTCTAACCTCCCGACGAATCACACACCCCCACGTGACATCCCAAAATTTTCTCTCGAACAATATATATATAAGTTTTATCTTTAGTGAGAAGGAAGAGAGAGAGGCGTGAGTAAGAGATTGGGGAAAGGAAGAGAATTAAATGTTTCTCTTACTTATTACTCATGTGTTATTGTGTATAAATTACAAAGAAGTGAAGCTTTTATATAGTAACAGTAGAGGCGGTCGAATGTATATTGATAAATTATATTGGATAATCATTATCAGTTTATAACACTCCTTCTTGATTATCTATCATTGATGATATATTATGTACTGCCTCGTTAAAAACCTTATCATGGAAAAACCCGTTTGGGATAAAAATCATGATTAGGAAAAAAAGTACAGTAACTCTCCCCCTGCAAATAATGAATATAATCTTTTCTTCATAGATCTTGGAGATGACGCATTCTGATGCTATGAACATGGTTTCTGAATGTTGTAGTGGGAAGTGCCTTCGTAAATAGATCAGCTGCGTTGTCGCAAGAACGAACATATTGAATATCCACTTCTTCATTTTTCTCTAGCTCTTTTGTGTAAGAGAAAAACCTTGGAGGGATATGCTTCGTTCGATCACTTTTGATATAACCTTCCTTAAGTTGAGCAACACATGCAGCATTATCTTCAAATAATTTTGTTGGCTTGTTCTTTGTTTCTATTCCGCTTGCATCTTGTATATGATGAATTATAGATCTGAGCCATACAAATTCCCCACAAGCTTCATGTAATGCAATAGTTTCTGCATAATTAGAAGACGTTGCATCCAAAGTTTGCTTTTGGAAATATATGTTTTATTCCGTTCCAATGTCGGCGTGCAGGAGATGAGCTGTATCTTGCAAGTATATTAGTAGCAAAAGCTATATCAGGTCTAGTACAATTTGCAAGATACATAAGCCCACCGATAGCACTCATATAAGATACTTCAGGACCTAATATTTCTTTGCTACCATCACATGGCCGAAATAGATCTTTATCAACATCGAGCGATCTATTGACCATCGGAGTACTCAAAGGAGTAGCTTTATCCATACTAAAGCATTTCAAGATCCTTTTCGTATAATTTGATTGATGCATAAATATACCATCTTGGAAATGCTCTATCTGGAGCCCAAGACAAAACTTTGTCTTTCCAAGATCTTTTATTTCGAACTCTTCTTTTATATGAGTTCTTGCATCATCAATATCTTTTTGAGTTCCGATTATATTCAAGTCATCAACATAAACAGCAATGATCACAAATCCCGATGTGTATTTTTTATAAATACACAAGCGCATATCGTATTGTTTACGTAACTTTTACTCAACAAATATTTACTTAAGCGATTATACCACATGCGTCCCGATTGTTTTAATCCGTAAAGTGATCGCTGTAACTTGATCGCACACATCTCTTTAGATGTTGATCTTAATGCTTCCAACATTTTCAATCCTTCAAGGATTTTCATATATATATATATATCATTCTCAACTGATCCATATAGATATGTTGTCACATCATCCATCAGATATATGTCTAGATTCATGGATGCTGCTAGACTCATTAAGAATCTGAATGTTATTACAGCCATTACCGGGGAATATGTTTCCTTATAATCAATTTTCCGGTCTTTGAGAAAAACCTTGAGCCACAAGCCTTGCTTTATACCTTGTGACCTCATTTTTCTCAATTCTTTTACAAACACACATTTGTATCCGACAGACATTACATGCTCTGGTGTTGTGACAATAGGTCCAAAAACCTTTCTTTTATTCAGGGAGAATAATTCTGTTTCAATGGCTATTTTCCATTTATCTCAATCATGTCTTTTCTGACATTCTGATATGGACCTTGGATCTGGATCATCGTTTTCAAGCTCTTTAGATACAAAAAGAGAATATTCCATTAATATCTTTTATTTTATCTCTGATCCATAATTTTCCATTTTGGGCGTAATTGATGGAAATCTCATATTTTTCTGTTTCACATTCAAACGAAGCTAAGCAATAAATAATAAAATGAAAATAAAATAACAAAGAAAGCAATGATGTCAGGGGCGGATTGTAGGTTCTTAAAATCAGAAGACAAGACGCTAGGTAATGGGAAATTCGCAGGTTGACATAAATCGCAGATTACGGACTGAAAGGAATGTTTATTAAAACCGTTCTAGAACTCGAAACACTAGTGTAAAACCAATCGACTTCCGTCGCAGAGATTAACTATGATCAGATTCCAGAATTCTAAATTCTTTTGCAAATTCTAACAACCTAAACATGCATTATAGATCAGGTTCGATATGTTCACAAATCACTAATCCAAATTCCTTTGCAACTAGTTATTTTGCTCATCTAAGATAGTTCTGGTGATTAACAATGTTTCCACATTCATTAAACAACCTAAGATCTGATTTCTAGGTGATCAATCTTAAAACCAGTATTAAAGCAATCTAGATGAAGAACCAAATGATTTATCCTTCCAGTTTTGTAGTTCTATCAATTCATTATCAACCTTTGAATAGCCCAAAACCTAACTAGCAGATTACTTAGACATAGCAAGTGAAACACAAATCATGACTGAATAATATTGCATTAAGAAAATAGAGTAAAAGACGAAGGGGTTCGAAATTCTTCTCTACAGAGTATGGATTTGTCTCCCCAAAAGCTCTCAATCTAATCTCTCTCTTAGTCTCAATGAATATCAGAATGGTTGCCTAACAATGGCTTAGAAAACCTAAATACAAGTCTAAACACGAACTTGGGCAAAATTGCAAATAGTGGGAAACTTCTGGGCCAAGTTGCAATTTCTTCCAATGAGCTTTTATACTTCCTCACGACCACGACCGGTGTCGATCGACACCAAGTAGTGGGTGTCGATCGACACCAAGTAGTGGGTGTCGATCGACACCCTGCTCCTTAATGCCCTCCGACTTGGTCCTTTCAGCATTAACTTCAGTATAGCTCCAAAAGGTTCCAAAATCCACAATTATGCTCTATTTGTACCTAGACCTGCAAAGACCCTATAGGACTCGAAAAATACCAAAAAGACTCTGTAAACAAGACTTATATCATGGTCAAAAACCAGCAAAAACCATGATATATCAACTCCCCCAGATTTATCTTTTGCTTGCCCTCAAGCAAACATCAGACACAGCCTAGAGTAGAGGTTTGAAAACACAGAAAAAGTCACTCAGACATCAGGAACACCACATTGATTAACACTTTTTGAATCCACATACCACATGGTCAACACAAGATCAAATTTCAGTCTAATCATCACAGGTTTAGCAAAATCTTTCAAATCCAGTTCAAGCTCTTTCAAGAAGTCCGAAATCTCTACTGTTAAACTCCTTATTTCTATCTAGTGATGTCCCATCAAGGTTTTATCATCTCTATCACTTATAGATTCTTTTCTCTTCCTACACAACTGAACAAGCAGTCTCAACACAGTTCTCCTATTTTCTCTTCCTTTGATCTTTTCTTTCTGATTTTTTTTTTATTTTAAGCTCTTTCTCATATTCTAATAGTCTAAGATATGGTGATACTCAATACTTGTGTTCCTTGTGAGGAGACAGTTTCTTGAGTGTGTTCACTACTGTTGTTCCTTGTGAGGAGACAGGGTCATGAATGCACCAAACTTTTTGACTCAAAATCTTTTAAGCTCATTCAGGGAAGATCAAAGAGAAACTGTGTTTTAATATACTTGTCAGTGTTAGAAGAGAGAATCAAGATCAAAGAGAGTCAAGCACCAAGACAAAAAGTTTTAAGTTCATTTAAGTGGAGCAAACAGCAAATTTTTCAGATTCTCTAAGAACCTAAACCTTCATTGCTAGACTGATCTACCTATGACTTTCAACTTAGTAAGACTTGCAATCAACAACTGTGGCAATGATTCTTATAAGCATCAGTGTTCTGTGGTTTGTTTCAAGAAAAACTGACGATTTGAAATTTTTTGACTCAATAAAACAGGTTTTGACTCAACTTTGAGACTCTATAAATAGAAAACAATGTACACAATGTCAGCAACGACCTCCCCCAGACTTAAACAACACTGTCCCCAGTGTTATCAAGCAAGGAGTTAGTAGAAAGAGTCAATGAAACGGTTTGTACAGAGATGAGAAAGTGGTACATGTGACTGCGCGTGGTGTCGATCGACACCACATGGTTGGTGTCGATCGACACCCTGTCCGAAAACAGAATGGGATAACCCAAACATGTGTATGTGTTGCAAGTTAGATTGTTAGCTGATGTTCTCCAAAGTCAGGACTGTTAAGAACACTCAAGCAAACAATTAAAAGCAACAGCATAATCCATAATCTCATCAGTTCAAACAAATTTCAAGACACAATCAAAGCTGACAAACTGACTCAAGACAAAGACATAAAAACTGACTCAAGAGAAAATGAAAAATGACAAAGGGAAAAAGAAAAATGTAACCAGGATAGCTAGAGGAACTAATCATCATCCTCAGGATCAGGTGAATGTGGGCGAACACAACCGCAGTTGGAGATCACCGAGACAGCGTTCCACAACGCCTGAATACTCTGCACCACATAGAGCTGAAAAATAGCCTGCTCCATCAGAATGTCGGGAGTCGGTGGAAGTGTATGTCGACCAATCGGCGGAGGCAGCGTCCGTGGTAGAGATGGGTGACGAGAGGAACCTCCAGCAAGGTCCTCAGCAGGCGCATCCTCAGCAGCAGAAGCAGCAGCTCAGGAAGATCCTCCTCTGCGCCTAGTAGCTGGTGCGGATCGTAGCAGTGTAGCATCAGGCTGGAAGCTGAGGGAGTCCATCTGCAGTGTAGTGAGAGCAGTCTGAGGTAGCGGAATGAGGCATCGCTGACCAGTGTGACTGACGAAGCTCCATAGTGGCTCATCTCCTGCGATCCAGTGTGTCCTCCTCAAGTAATCCAGGTCAATGAGGTGGCGCTCAGACACAACTCTGCAAGTCGAAGTGTCAATGCGGAAGTGTCGGAAGATGGGTGTGAGGAGGCTGCCAATACTCTCGGGCTTGCCCCGAGCTCCAGTAAACGCCTTGGTCTTCAGCGAAGCCAAGTGATGGGCAAAAATGGCTCCCATGTTGACATCGCTGTCAACCGGGTAATCCTCTGTCAAAACATCCTCAATGCCGTAATACAGGAGAGTCAGCTCAGAAACTCTCATCTTCCCGGGCTCAGACTTGCACAGGATGGTGGTGGAGAAGAGGCGGACTAGGTAGCACAGCAGCGGATAGCGCACATCAGTCTGAGTAGACCTTTTAGAATCATACATCCCATTCCCGAAATGGGACCAGAAACTCTGCAGGTCTAGAAACGACGTCGGGAGGGAGACGCCAGTACGCTGTGGATTGAACCCGAAGATGGTACAAAGCTCAGGAAATGTGATCCTGTACCTGATGCCTCTGATGAGGAATGTGAGAGTGCCATCATCCGCTCTCCTCACTATGTCATTGGTGTAATACACCCTCGCCGTGGCAATGAACTGGCGGACTAGCTCTGGGTAGAGATCATACTGCTTGGTCGCCATAGTACCCAAGCCAATCTTCTGCAGCACACGCAGAGCCTCCTCCTTGAGCCCGAGGCGGCGCAATGTAGCCTCATCTGCGAACCGTGTCGGCGCAAAGTCCATCTTGAGCCACGCGTTGTAGAACAACATGTCATAGTCATCCCACTCTTCGCTGATGTCGCGGAAGATGCAATCGCGCTTCGCGACTTCCTTCGCCGGAGTATCCTCCCAAGCCCTCTCCATCAGGATCCTCAACCCTTCTCTCCGAGGCCATGGAGGAAGAGCTGGTATAACAGGTGCAGGGTTGGCGGATTCTCCGGTCTCCGTGCGTGATCGTTTGCTATTTCGTGGAGCCATCTGCACGCAGAAAACCAAAAACACCGAAAATTCCCAAAATCAGGCCAAAAATCGAAATTTCGAAAAGTCAAAATCTGGCCTATATCATCAATGGCGAACCTAACCAGCAACTTAGTGATCACTAATCACAAACAATTCCAGTCTAAAACCCTAATTTCGGACTTATTTTTGCAAAATTCTTCATCAATCCGAAAATTTTAAAATTTTGCAAAACAAGTGATAATGACTAAGGGGCAAGGCCGAATTCCTCCTAAACAACCTAGAGAAGAATGATTCAAGTCCTAAATCAAGCTAAAACAGGCCAAATCGGAAGTTTCAAACCTTGGAGTCGAACTGAAAAAGTGGGATTTCGAGTGTCATACCTTGCAGATCGAATGAGTGAGTTATATATTCAGAATCAGCACGAAATTCCGCCCAGGTTAGGTTTTTGAATCACTCAAATCCGTCAACAAACAAGAAAGTTGCGAATTTTGGGGAAATATGAGAGTTTTTGGGTTTATGGAGAATGAGGAAGAAGAAGAAGAACCCGACGAGTTAAAGAAGACTTACCTGATTAATGAGGGTGTAGATCGACACCGGGTAGGTGGTGTCGATCGACACTGGTCAGTGTCGACCAGGGTGTCGACCGTGGTCGACAGGTGCTCGCCTCGACACCCTGCTCGTTTTGTTTTGACTGAATACCATGAAAATAAGTTAGTAAAAATCAAAAATTATACTAAGTATGTACACTTACCAGTGGGTTGCCTCCCACCAAGCGCTCGTTTAACGTCATTAGCTTGACTGTCCTCAGGATCAGGCTGTGGGTGCATCTGCCAAAGGTATAATCTGTCCTTCGGGAATCGCGGCTTGCGCCCAATAATGTTTCACCCTTTGCCCATTGACAACAAACTCTCTGCCTTCTGGAGTTGACAGAACAACTGCACCATATGGTCTAGCTTCCTTGACTGTGAAAAGACCTGACCAACGAGAACGCAATTTTCCAGGAAATAATTGTAAACGTGAGTTATACAAGAGTACCTGGTCATTTGGTTCAAAGTGTCTGGCGAGGATCTTCTTGTCATGGTAGGCTTTGGTCCTCTCCTTGTACAGCTTTGAGTTCTCATATGCATAATATCTGATCTCATCTAACTCATTGAGCTGTATGTGGCGCCTCTCTGCTGCAGATTTCCAGTCAAAGTTCATCTTCTTGACAGCCCAACTTGCCTTGTGTTCAAGCTCCACTGGGAGGTGACATGCTTTCCCATAAAGCAGATGGAATGGTGTGGTGCCAAGTGGTGTCTTGAATGCTGTTCTGTAGGCCCAAAGTGCATCATCTAGCTTGGCAGACCAGTCTTTTCTAGTCTTCCCTACTGTCTTCTCCAGGATCTCCTTGATTTGCCTGTTGGAAACTTCAACCTGACCACTTGTCTGAGGGTGATAAGGTGTAGCAACCTTGTGATGAACTCCATACTTCTGCAGCAGCTTCTCAAACACTTTATTGATAAAGTGTTTTCCACCATCACTGATCACAATCCGTGGCACTCCAAACCTGGGGAAAATGATGGTTTTGAACAGCTTCAGGACCACTGCAGCATTATTGTTTGGACTGGCAATTGCTTCCACCCATTTAGAGACATAATCCACTGCAACCAGGATGTACTTGTTCCCATAGGATGAAGGAAAAGGTCCCATGAAATCTATGCCCCAGCAGTCAAAAACTTCAACTTCAAGTATGAAGTTCTGTGGCATCTCATGCCTTATACTGATCTTCCCTCTCCTTTGGCAGATATCACATTGTGAGATAAATGTCTGAGCATCCTTGAACATTGTAGGCTACCAGAACCCTGCTTGTAGAACCTTGGAGACAGTCTTAAAGGTAGCAAAGTCTCCTGCATACTCAGAGCCATGACAGTGGAAAAGCACATTCTGAACCTCAGTTTCTGCAAGGCATCTTCTGTAGATTCCATCTGAACAGTACTTGTACAAGTATGGTTCATCCCAGTAATATCTCCTTAGTTCCCTCATGAATTTCTTCTTCTCATACCCTTTGACAGTGTCAGGGACTTCATCTGCAGCTAGGTAGTTGGCAATATCAGCATACCAAGGCCTAGAAGAGGTTGCAACTGTGAAGATAGGCTGAGAGAAAACATCACGCAGGATCTGTTGAAGCACAGTTGCAGTTCGGGACTGGTGTCGATCGACACCAGATGGGGTGTGTCGATCGACACTGGTCAGTGTCGACCTGAGTGACGAGGGTGATGTCGATCCTGCTCGATTATGGCTCGCGTCAAGATTGGTGTCGACCGACACCAAGGGGTGGGTGTCGATCGACACCCTGTTTGCCGTTTGAGAAAACTGCAGTGCATCCGTATCTGAAGTCTGCAATCTTGCCTCAATGAGACATATGTTCTCCTCTGGCAGGAAATAATAAATAGGGACGTTGTCTTCAATTCTAATTCTGGAGAGATGGTCTGCTACTCCATTCTCAACCCCTTTCTTGTCCCTTATCTCAATATCAAATTCTTGCAGCAGCAAAATCCATCTCAACAGTCTTGGTTTTGCATCTTTCTTCTGCATCAAGATCTTGAGAGCAGAGTGATCAGTGTGCACAATTACCTTAGATCCAACCAAGTACTGTCTGAACTTCTCAAATGAAAATACTACAGCCAGCAATTCCTTCTCTGTAGTTGCATAGTTCTTTTGAGCATCATCCAGTGTTCTGCTTGCATAGTAGATTGCATGAAGCTTCTTGTCTTTTCTCTGACCCAATACAACGCCCACTGCAAAGTCTGAAGCATCACACATCACCTTAAATGGTAGATCCCAATCAGGAGGTTGCACAATAGGGACGCTCACTAAAGCCTGCTTGATTTGCTGGAAGGCTGAATGACATTCTTCAGTAAATTCAAACTTCACATCCTTGCAAAGCAGAGCTGTGAGTGGTCTTGCAATCTTACTGAAATCCTTAATGAACCTTCTGTAAAATCCAGCATGTCCTAGAAAGCTCCTGACTGACTTCACACAATCTGGAGGCTGTAAACTGGTCATCACTTCGATCTTTGCTCTGTCTACCTCAATATCCTCTCCAGAAACTCGATGCCCAAGTAAAATCCCATCTCTGACCATAAAATGGCATTTTTCCCAGTTCAGAACTAGATGCTTTTCTTCCCACCTAGCGAGCACTTGACAGAGGTTGTCAAGGCAGTCTTTAAAAGATGATCCATACACTGAGAAGTCATCCATGAAGACCTCCATATACTTCTCAATCATATCAGTGAAGATGGACAGCATGCATCTCTGAAATGTCGCAGGAGCATTACAAAGTCCAAATGGAATTCTGCGATATGCAAATGTACCATAGGGACAAGTAAATGTAGTCTTCTCCTGGTCATCTGGGTGGATAGGAATCTGAAAGAAGCCATAGTAGCCATCCAGGAAGCAGTAATAGGAGTGATTTGCCAACCTCTCTAACATCTGGTCAATGAATGGCAGTGGGAAGTGATCCTTTCTCGTAGCAGCGTTGAGCTTCCTGTAGTCAATACATATTCTGTGCCCAGTGATGGTCCTTGTGGGAATAAACTCATTCTTCTCATTTTTCACCACCGTCACTCCTCCCTTCTTGGGAACCACATGTACTGGACTGACCCAAGTGCTATCTGAAATCGGGTAAATGATCCCAGCAGCCAGAAGCTTCATGATCTCCTTCTTCACTACATCCTGAAAGTTTGGATTTAGCCTCCTCTGGTTCTCGATTGACGACTTCGACTCATCTTCAAGATGTATCCTGTGCATGCACAACTCTGGAGAGATACCTGAAATGTCATCAAGAGAATAGCCAAGAGCTTTGCGAAAAGTGCGCAGCTTGCTTAGCAGTAAAGTGAGCTCTGCATTGTTTAAGGTAGCACTAACTATGACAGGATATGTAGAGTTAGGTCCTAGAAAAGCATACATTAGACCTGCAGGAAGCTGTTTGAGTTTGATTTTGGGAGCTTTTTCTTCATTCCAATCACCTAACTTTGCAGCTTTTACAGATGTTCCAACCAGCTCTTGTTGTGCAACCAGCTGCATGACCTGCTCATTTGCATCCATCATCTTGACATACCCAGCAGCAATGTTGTCTAGATGCTCTGTTGATTCTGTAGAAACTGTCAATGCTCTGTTGATTCTGTAGAAACTGTCAATGCTCTCTCCAAAGGGTCTGCAGGATGCATCTCTTGGAAGATTTCTTCTGCAAGACTGGTGAGGGAGTCTACATAAAATGTGTGGCCATCTATTGTTGGCCTTTGCATCAACTTGTCCATGTCAAAATGCATCACCTAATCGCCCACATTCAGAGCAATTTTCCCTTTCCTGACATCAATGATGGTGCCTGCAGTAGCCAGAAATGGTCTTCCCAATATCAAGGGATCCTTTGGTTCTTCACCATAAGCCAGAACCACAAAATCTGTGGGAATCACACAATCTCCCACTTTGATTGGTACATCTTCTTTCAGGAATCCTTACAGACCTGTCTGCTAGGATAAGAGATATTCTGATTGGCTGGAAGTCAGTCATACCTAAGCTGACAGCAACTGAATGAGGCATTAGGTTGACACTTGACCCTAGATCACATAATGATCTCTCAAACCTTTCAGAAAAGATTGTGCAATCCAGAACAAAGCTCCCAGGATCAGTCAGCTTCTCTGGTATCTTATTCTGACACTTACTTGTTCTGAAATCAGCATTGTTCCTTGCTCCAGTCCTAGATTCTTGGTCATCATCCTTTTCACATATCTCTTTATCACAGGAGTAGTCCTTATGGCATCTATCAAAGGAATCTCCACCACAAGCTTATCCATGATAGCTTCAATCCTAGCATCCTCCAGTTCCTGTTTAGACATCCTCTGGTTCCTTGGATAAGGCACCTTTGGCTTATAGAGCCTTTCTTCTGCACTTTCTGGAGTCTGAGAACTCGGAACTTGCTTCTGTGGTGGGCGTCGATCGACACCAAGGGGTGGGTGTCGATCGACACTGGTTCCTAAGAGTGGTGTCGATCTGGTGTCGGGCAGCTTGTCGACCTCGATCGATATCTGTTCGCTTCGAGTCGAGGAGTCGCGAACTTCCTCTGGTGTCGATCGACACCGAGGGGTTGGTGTCGATCGACACTCTTCGAATTTTTCGAAATCTTCATCTTCAAACTCCTGCATCTGCTCGAAACCTTCTGCACTAAAGCCCTTTTTCTGCACTGGTTGCAGATTCTTTCCACGCCTCAGCGTGATGGCGTTAACTGAGTGTCTTGGGTTGGTGTATGTCCTTCTGGGAGGAATCCATCCTGTATTTTCACAGCCCCGGCAGTTTGAGCTACTTGAGTATCCAAAGTGTTCACATGAGTGTTCAGAGCTTCGATTTTCCCATTCAAATCTTGATACAGGGCGTCAATCTTGCCATTGAAGTAAACTGTAATCTTCTGCTGACCTTCTAGCAACTGTTCAAGCATGGCTTCCATTTTGCTTGAAGCTGATGGTGCTGGTGCAGGCTGATAAGATGAGGAACCATAGCTCCTGTTGAAATTGCTGTTCTGATAAGGCTTCTAGTACTCAGACTTCTGAAACTGAGGCTTGGGAGTGTAGCCAGTAGAACTCTGGTTTCCTGTGAAGTTGTTTCTCTGCATATTCCCACTGAATCCTCTGTTTCCTTGCTGATTGTTGTACCTTTGTCCTTGGAAACCAGCTCCATTGATGTAGTTGACATCTTCTTCTTTAAACTCTTCAGCTGGCTCAAATGTCTCAACCTCAGCAGCAAACTGAACAGACTTCTTCCCAACCAGGAGATTATGCACAGAGTCCAGCTTGGCTTTCATCTCAGCAACAAACTGATTACTTCCTGCACCCCCAGTGTTTTTCTGTCTCTCAAAATCAGCATTCTTTGTGCTGTTGCTGGAAGCTAGGTTCTCTATCAGCTTGATGGCATCAGCTGGGATTCTTGTGTTGAAGTTCCCATTGCTTGCTGCATCCAGAGCCATCTGGTATTTCCAATCAACACCTCTAAAGAAGATTCCCAGCAGCTGTACTTCATTAAACCCATGATGTGGGCAGTCCCTTTGGTACAGCTTAAATCTAACCCATGCTGCTTTAAAAGCTTCTGTTGAACCTTGGGAGAATGTGGCGATATTTCTCCTCAACTCTTCTGACCTTGCATCATCATAGAAGTTAATGAGGAAAGCAGATTTAGTGTCCTCCCATGTAGTCAAAGAAGCAGGTTCCAGCTGTTTGAGCCAATGTGCTGCATCTCCTTCCAAAGAGTGAGGGAAAAGCTTGCAGAATAGGAAGTCATTGGTGACTCCATTGGCTTTAACACTTGAAGCCAGGTCTTCAAACTTCTCAATGTGGTCCATTGGGTGTTCATGTGGAAGCCCATGGAAAGGATGCTGACCTACAAGCTGATAGTAACTGGGTTTCAGCTCAAAGTCATTCCTCTGAAAGGCAGGTGGGCGGATTGCAGCTCTATTTGCATAGAACTGATCTGGCCTGTTGTAATCTCCCAGAGTCCTCTGTGGATGACGCCCTGCAGCATCTCCAACATCTTGCTGTTGTACATTCTGCTCCTCAATTACAACGCCATTGTCATCTATCCTTCTGTTCCCTTCTCTGTCAACTAAATGACCCTCAGCATCTGTCCTCAGAACAAGTGGTCCAACCATTTTAGTCTGCTTTTTGGCTTTCCTGATGGTTCTCTCTAACTTGGCAAGTTCGTCGATGCCTAAAGTCACAAGTTCTTTGTCTTTGTTGCTCCTGGTACTGCGAATATGCATGCACCTGAAACAGACAACAAAAAAGTGAAAGAAGTTAGTAAACAGAAAATAAAAGCTTAGTCAAAATTCTAAAACTAAAGATCTGAAAGCAATATCTAAGTCCCCGGCAATGGCGCCAAAATTTGATATGCTCAAATTAACCCTTAGAGCTACTCTCTCAAATTAAGAGATCACTGTAGTACTTAGGGATCGAATCCACAAGGACTTAAGGCTATCACTCAACAGATTTTAGATTCAAATGAAGCTAAGCAATAAATGATGAAATGAAAATAAAGTAACAAACGAAAACAATGATGTCGGGGGCGGATTGTAGGTTCTTAAAATCAGAAGACAAGACGCTAGGTAATGGGAAATTCGCAGGTTGACACAAATCGCAGACTACGGACTGAAAAGAATATTTATTAAAACCGTTCTAAAACTCAAAACACTAGTGTAAAACCAATCGACTTCCGTCGCAAAGATTAACTATGATCAGATTCCAGAATTCTAAATCCCTTTGCAAATTCTAACAACCTAAACATGCATTATAAATCAGGTTCGATATGTTCACAAAATCACTAATCCAAATTCCTTTGCAACTAGTTATTTTGCTCATCTAAGATAGTTCTGGTGATTAACAATATTTCCACATCCATTAAACAAACTAAGATCTGATTTCTAGGTGATCAATCTTAAAACCAGTATTAAAGCAATCAAGATGAAGAACCAAATGAGTTATCCTCCCAGTTTTGTAGTTCTAACAATTCATTATCAACCTTTGAATAACCCAAAACCTAACTAGCAGATTACTCAGACATAGCAAGTGAAACACAAATCATGACTGAACAATATTGCATTAAGAAAATAGAGTAAAAGATGAAGGGGTTCAAAATTCTTCTCTAGAGAGTATAGATTTATCTCCCCAAAAGCTCTCAATCTAATCTCTCTCTTAGTCTCAATGAATATCAGAATCGTTGCCTAACAATGGCAGAAAACCTAAATACAAGTTTAAACACGAACTGGGGCAAAAGTGCAAATAGTGGGAAACTTCTGGGCCAAGTTGCAATTTCTTCTAATGAGATTTAACGCTTCTTCGTGACTACGATCGGTGTCGATCGACACCAAGTGGTGGGTGTCGATCGACACCCTGCTCCTTAATGCCCTCCGACTTGGTCTTTTCAGCAACAGCTTCAGTATAGCTCCAAAAGGTTCCAGAATCCACAATTATGCTTCATTCGTACCTAGACCTGCAAAAACTCTATAGGACTAGAAAAATACCAAAAAGACTCTATAAACAAGACTTATATCATGGTCAAAAACCAGTAAAAACCATGATATATCAAATATCCACCGGAATTTATCCACAATACCCTGTCCACGACCCCCAATTTACGATAAATCTATTCTCAACTTGTTCTTAGCATTTTTTCAGTTTGAACCTTAAAATTATGATAGACATATGAAGATCAAATTAAGCTAACTAAATCAAAATAACATCAAATCGATGAAAATTATCCTTGCATTTCACATCTAAATCACAATGCTAATACATCAAGATCATGAAAAGAGCTAAATAAGCAGAACACACCATCATGTCCATATCCACGACTTCGTCTCCACGACTTCATGTGCATGCCATCATGTCCACGACTTTATGTCCACGAATGCATGTCCTTCCTGCAAACTGGTAGTATTTCTATTTAACACAACCTGTCCATCATCTACTGTCCATCCACACGAGTCACAGCACAAGCCCAACACCACGTATATCCTGGCCAAATCCTTATGCCACATCACCCGGATCCTCGGCCGCCGCCTCCGACAACGTGACATCTCTGCCGGAGAAACCTTGTTTGCACCATCGCCCATCATCTACCTCTTCCCTTCTTCTCCTTCCTCCCCCACCATCACCATGAGAGATCAATGTATACCCTTTTGTTTCTACAAAGGAGATTTCATCAGATCTCATCAAGACTCAATTTTTATTAGCAAAATACCCAGATTTTGGAGGCGGATTTAAAGAGAAATGAAATTGAGACGAGGATGTTTCACCCCCATTAGTTCCTGCTTCTGCTTCAAGAGAGAGCGAGAGAGATGAAGTTGAGGGATTGTTTAGTCTTTTTGCATAGCCAAAGTACACCTCCCTTCATAAGTATATGTATGTGTAATTGGAAAGTCGAAAAGTGCTTTTAAATGTAATATTCTCCCCCTTTGGTACACCATGATGAATCAAGGGGGAATTCAGACAAGGGTGTTTTCAATATGGCTTCAAAAGTATTTAAAATCTGGCACTGAGGGTGGGGAGATAATCTTTGGAGGTTTCGACACAGTGCACTTCACCGGAACACATAAACAGCGCACTTCACCGAATCACCGATCTTTGAAGGTTATCACACTTATAAATCATAAATGGCGACATTAATGTCGGTGATCCACCTCAAAATTCACATTTTACACTTATAAATCATAAAATGAACAAAAATTATAATAAAATGTCATATATCACGTAAAATACATAAAAGTTGTATGCATTACACATGTTTTTTAATAATTTTTTAGAAAAATAACTATGCATTATTAAAACGAGAAGGGTCATTTGGTATATTTATAGAAAATTTTGAATTAAGAAGAAAATAAAGAAGTTGACTACACTATTCAAAAGATAAGCAAAACAAAAGGAAATTATAAGCAAAAATCTAACTCTATAAATGTTATAACTAAATTGGAAAAACTATAAAAAGCACATAACTGTTTATCAGTTGAAAATGCATAACCCTGTTTATATGTAGGAAGGCTCTCACTAATCATAAACATAAACTGTTTTGTTATATACAATAGTTCATAAAACAATGTTTGACATTTGCTCGAGTTGAAATGTTTCAAAATAGAATATTTGATATTCAGTAGTCAGTCTGTTGTATTCACGAGATTGATATTTTCAGTTGACTGAACCACTAAAAACTAAAATTCATATTTTAAACGATCGAATAAAGTAATCCAATATCGACTAATATAAAATCAACTAGTTTTTTTTGAACAAAATTGCGAACCCAACCAACATTGATGAAATATTTTTCTATCACAATTATATTTTATTTAAAGCTATAAAAATTGATTTTGTTTCTTCTTATGAAACCCTGTTTTGCCCGAATAATCTATCGAGTTTCAAAGTTTTACAAGTTCAAAATCAAATACATACCTGAAATCAAACAAGCATTACCAACTGGAAATATTTCCAAACCCCTCATAAGAGGAAAACTATTACCAAAATGTTTTAAATATATAAAAAGCGCATATAATAAAGACAGAATTGATCATTCTCGTTTTAAACTAGGTAAAAACCATCATGCATTAGAGCATGGAATGGAAGAACAAATGAATTGGTGTAGTGGTTCAACCTTCTCTGTATCAACATTGAATATGAAAATATCATTTTCGTCATATTGATATTCAAAATCACGACCATGGTAGATCGAATTGCTCTAGATTCATTCAATATCCTTGGCGAGCTGTGTGATACCCAAATTCAAAAGAATTGCATCGTCTCCCAAAGAAACAATTTTCTCCCACTTGTTTCCCTTCGATGAATCCATCTTGTAGCTAGATTTCAAATTTCCATATTTTGGATCCACTCGGATGCATGCTTTGAACAATTAAGACATCTCCACTTAATGTGACCACCAAATCATGCTTCAAACAAGTCCAAGAGATATTTGAAGAACTTCTTCCAGGAAACATCAGTGACATTTGTACGCACCCATGTACCTTAATTTTGAAAACTTGCAAAGGAATTTCTCCAGAAAAATCAAAAATCTTTAGTTTTATTAAAACTTTAATAAAACACAACCAAATTCAATTCGGTTTGGTTTGTATTCAGTTCAGTTTAAATTTAATTCGATTTGGTTTGTTTCAGTTTGGTTAATTTTGATTCTTTTTTTTTAAATATATTATAAACAAAACTCTGTAATTTTTTTTTAAAAAATGACAAATATAAAAAGAAACAAAAATGTATACTTAATAACTTTTTTTAGTTTTGACATTTAAAAATAAAAGAATCTTTAAATAATAGAATTTTTATTAATATAATTAATACAAAACAGACTGAAAACCGAACCGAACCATTCAGGTTAATAAATATTCTAACAGAAATGTTTTATCATTAACTTTGATTTGGTTTGGGTCAGTTTGAGTTTGGTTGGTTCGAGTTGGTTCAGTTAAGTTTGGTTTTTTTCTCACCCGTGTATCATGTTATTAATTGACAAGCAAGTTGGATTGTAATTGAGAGTTATCATACTTTTTACCCTTTATATAATTTAGTATAATTATTCTTAATGAATATATTAATTATTTACTTATATATCTTATTTTAATATTATTATTTCCCTAATTGAATATTCTTATCTTTGGGCACTAACATGTAAACTATTAATCATAAGAACACAAATTTTTTTGGCTCTATATATATTCTTTGTGCTTCTCGATTTTGCATTCCATATTATTGTTTGTTCTAATTTATTTCTTTAATTTACGTTGTTCTTCGATAGTTTTATTCTTTTGTATTCTGATTTGTTTGATATGAAAGCAGGTGGGTATGTTTTGGTTTACGTGATGATGTTATCTATACTAGAGGTTTCAAATTGATTTAAACGATATGTTTATGTTATTTTCATTTGTGTTATATAATTTTTTTGTAGTAATTTTGTGGTTGCGGTATATATGATCCTTAATTATTTATTATTTAACTCTTATTTTGACATTTATGTCTTTGTTAGATATGAAAATGTATTTTTCAGCTGTTCTTAACTTTTTATTTTGATATTTGTGCTTTTGTTTGATCTAAACAGCCTAATTTTTTAATTTTACTTTTTTCAGGGGGAATTGCTTAATATGACTCAAACTTGAGTTGAAATGTAAAACTAGATCCCCTATTGCATGTTTGACAAAAATAACTCACACGGATAGTAAAATTACAATCTTAACCCTTATGACCAAACAAAAAACGCCAGCCTCAATTACTATTTTAGCCCAGAGAAGTCTACTCTCTAATAATATGTTTACAATTAATTTTAAAAATCCTAAAAAATAATTTGATAAAAAATTAGATACATAACACAAATATATACTTTTTACACCTACTAAAAATAAAATCTGACACAAAATAATCAATTTAAATCATCATAGATAAATTAGAATAAAAATCAATACTAAGTAGACTTCTCGGTTTCTCGAGTAGACTTCTCGAGTAGACTTCTTAATTCATGTGGAAGATTCACTTCAATATGCACTCTCTATATAAAAACCCAAAATCTCTCCTCACAATAAACTCCATCTACAAGTCTTCTTAATTTATCTCACATCTCACTCTATCTCTCTCGAATAGCCAGTGCTGTGCCTAGCTTCAGTAAAGGTTGAGTTGAGGCGAATATTAAAAAAAAAATATTTATATTTTTAAAATAAAATAAATTCAAAACATGAAAACATTTTGCTGTAGTTTAGTAGTTACATCATTTTTATCTTTTTTTTAAGTATAGATATGATTTTAGAAGTATAATTTTAAAAATTAATGATAAATATATCAAATAAGCATCACTTATTAATTATTAATAAAATTCTATAATTACAAGATGTTAAGTTAATAAATTTAGAAACATTACAGCGAATTTCTTCATCTTTTAGATATAAAAACTGAAAAATATGTAAACAGACTTGCATTTTTCTCAACCCCCTTCAAAAAAAAAAAGAAATGAAAAAAAAAACTGAGGATAGTACTCATCAAACTCGGGTTGGTAGGTAAGAAGCCTTCTCTCCATTGCCACTTGGAAACAACGTCTTTTGGTAATAAAGTTCCCCAAAGTTATTTTTATAATTTGTTTACCTGGGGCAAATGTCTTTTTGATTGTACAGTAGGCACAGCTCTGTGTATAACAAACAAATATGGATCTTACTGATGTTATTATATTATTGTTCGCTTTTTATTTCATCAACCTATTGTGGCACCGTTACTCCTCCGCGGGAAGCAGCCAATGTCGTATGAACATTCCGAAAGGGTGGCCTCTAGTTGGAAACCTAGTCCAAGTCATTTCCAAACGTCAGCATTTTGTCTTCCTGATACGTGGCCTCAGAACTCGCCCATCCGGCTCATGTTTAGTGTCGGAAAATGTGCTATAAACTTGGCGGAGTACGGATCATTATGGTGGATTCTGAGGCGGAACTTTGTGACAGAGCTCGTGACCCCGACTAGAGTGTAGCAGTGTTCGTGGATAAGGACTTGGGCTATGACAAATCATACAAAGAGCATTAAAACAGAGAGTATTGAGAAAGGTTACGTCGAGGTTATGAGTCAATGCAGGCTAACGGTTTATACAGGCCCGACCCAAACAGAAACTAGGCCATGTGCCAAATCCAACTTAGTTGCACCATTTCAAAGAATTTATGGCCCTCAATTACATGACTTTAAAAAATTTAGGGCTCTAAAATGTATCAGAAAATAGATGAAAATAGTAGGACCTAGTGAAAAAGCACCTCCAGCACACCCTTAAAAGCAGGCCTGGGTTTATAGCATCTTGATATGTCTTTGTTTCAGTGCCAAGATCAGCGAGGCAAAGATTAAGAACATAGAGAATGTTCTTAAGGACGTTATGCTTATTACTTGTCCGACTTTACCGGATTTTTTACCGGTTTTAACTCTGTTGTTTTGGCGTCAAGTTAGAGAAGCCAGAGAGCTAAGGAAAACGCAGCTTGAATGTCTTGTACCGTTGATTAGAAACCATACGTCGTGCGTTTGTTGACGCAAAGGAGATCCCTAACGAAGAGATGATACCGAGTCTGATTGGTGCGGCTTATGTGGATTCTTTGTTTGGTTTAAAGCCGGTCGAGAGAGGCGGGCCAGGCCTAAATAGAACAGATGTGGAGCGGGCTTGGGCTTCGTAATAGTTGTCCGCTAGTTAGCGGGTCTAGCAGGCCAGACCCGTGCGGATTGCGGGTTAATCGGGCTAAACTGGCCATGGGTCGTGTGGACAAAATCGAAAAATATCCCATCGACAGTTCATCATCTCAGATTCTCAAATTTGTTCAGCGATTCAGCCATGAAGCTGTATTTTTCTTTGATTCCGCCATTGTTGATCTCGATATACTCTTATTTCCTATCTATTTCTCTTAGATTCCGCCATATGAAGATGATTTGATGATTGATTGGAAATTAGAGTATTTGGAGATCACCGTCGAATCTGGCTCTTCAAATCTGTGGAAACTGGAATCTCTCATCCGCATCTCCTATTGAGTGTTCACTTATTCACGAGGTAAAATCACGAGGTCTAGATCCAAGTTTATAGGTTTACTTATTAAGAATCATCTTGTGGCTTACTCATGACTCATGAGTTTGATTTCGATGTTGAGTTTTATGTAGAGTTTATAAAACTGATGATTCTTATTGATTGAGAAGTTGTAATATATATACACGTACATCAAGTATGAATAAGGAATTTGTACATATCTAAAGAAGAGAGAATATACGAAAGAGAGAGACATAATATATCGTGTATATGAATATATCCTTATATCCCCTCTCAAGATGGACGTCGGTGAGTAAGTCCAATCGTGGAAAACAATCTTTCAAACTGAGGGCGCGGGAGTGGTTTGGTAAGTGCATCAGCCAGCTGGTCTTTGGAGGAGACATGAGAGACACGAAGGTTACCAGCTTGAACGAGTTCCCGAATGAAGTGATAATCAAGAGCTAGATGCTTCATTCGTGAGTGAAAGACCGGGTTTGCACTTAAATAAGTAGCTCCGATGTTGTCACAATATATGACGGGAGGTGGAGACACATGAATGCCAAGTTCGGTGATAAGTGAGAGAATCCATCGTACTTCGGTAGCTGTTGCCGAGACTGCCCAATACTCAGCTTTGGTAGAAGATCGTGCAACACCTTTTTGCTTTGTGGCAGACCAAGATATGGGGTGTCGACCAAGGAAGACAACATATGCATTAGTCGACGTGTAATCATCTTTATTGCCAGCCCAATCTGCATCAGAACACGCATGAAGTGTCGAAGGTTGTTACGAGATAAGAAGATACCAGCGGTGGGAGAGCCAGCGAGATAGCGAAGAACACGCTTCGCAGCTAACCAGTATGTGGTAGTCGGCTTGTGCATGAACTGAGATAATTTATTCACAGCAAAGGCGATATCTGGGCGTGTGAGGGAGAGATACTGAAGACTCCCAACCACAGTGCGATACTCTGTAGCATCATCAAGTGTAACACCATCCAAAATGGAAAGAGAGGTGGAAGAGCACATCGGAGTGGGAACCAGTTTGGCATCGGACATGTCATGTCGGTAGAGTAAGTCAAGAATATACATACGCTGGCAGAGATGAAGGCCTTTCGAGCTGCGTGTCACTTCAATCCCCAAAAACTGAGAAAGATCACCAAGATCATTCAAAGAGAAGTGATTGGAGAGAGCAGTGATAAGAGCGTGAACTTTGTCAAGAGAGCTTCTGGTAATGACAATGTCATCAACGTATACCAAAATGTAGATAGTGATCCCATGAGCACATAGGAAGAAAATATAGGCATCGGCTAAGGAGTTTTGAAACCCAAGGCTAAGAAGATACGTCTTAAGTTCCGTGTACCATGCACGCAGAGCTTGTTTGAGACCGTAAAGAGCTTTCTTGAGTTTGCAGACATAATCGAAGCGATCTTTGTCAATGAACCCTGCTGGTTGTGACATGTAAACTTCATCCTCTAAGTTCCCTTGAAGAAAGGCGTTGTTAACATCCACTTGCTTAAGAGGCCAATCATGAGCAACAGCATGGCCAAGTTACTATACGAATGGTTGGTGCTTTAACGACAGGACTGTAAGTTTCAAAGTAGTCAACTCCGGGTCATTGATGAAACCCCTTTGCAACCAATCGGGCCTTGTACTTGTCCAGAGACCCATCAGATAGAAACTTGGTGCGAAAAACCCATTTGTTTCCAACTAGATTTTGAGATGGTGAAGGAGGGACAAGATCCCATGTACCATGGCGAATTGTAGCATCAAACTCATCGCTCGCAGCTCGACGCCAACGTTCATCAGCCAAGGCCTGGCGAATGTTTTGTGGTTCAATATCATTGGAAACAGATTCTGTGTTAGCATACTTAGGGATTCAGCTTGCGGATATTGTGTTGCAACCGAGTAGCCATGCAAGGTGGAGGACGTGGTGGTGGCTGTGGTGGAGGAGTATGTGGAGCGGGTGGAGTGCGAGACACGGTAGGAGTTAAAGCCGGTGTCAATGAGAGAGGCTTCTGGTGTTGTTGTTGCCCATGTTGGACTGGAGAAGCTGGTGGTGCTGGAGTAGCAGGCTCCGGTGTTTCAGGAGAAGTAGCACAACTAGTGGACAACGGGACATCTGCGGGAGTTGTAGCTGAGCATGGTGTGACCGTGGGAGTCCATGGGGCCTCTTGCTCTGTCTTGGGAGGTGGTGTGTGAGCTGAAAGGTTAGAGAAAGGAAAAATAGACTCGCAAAACTGGACATGACGAGAGACAAAGAGACGTGAGGAGGTAAAACAATAGGGGCGCTCACTAAAGCCTGCTTGATTTGCTGGAAGGCTGAATGACATTCTTCAGTAAATTCAAACTTCACATCCTTGCAAAGCAGAGCTGTGAGTGGTCTTGCAATCTTACTGAAATCCTTAATGAACCTTCTGTAAAATCCAGCATGTCCTAGAAAGCTCCTGACTGACTTCACACAATCTGGAGGCTGTAAACTGGTCATCACTTCGATCTTTGCTCTGTCTACCTCAATACCCTCTCCAGAAACTCGATGCCCAAGTACAATCCCATCTCTGACCATAAAATGGCATTTTTCCCAGTTCAGAACTAGATGCTTTTCTTCACACCTTGCAAGCACTTGACAGAGGTTGTCAAGGCAGTCTTTAAAAGATGATCCATACACTGAAAAGTCATCCATGAAGATCTCCATATACTTCTCAATCATGTCAGTGAAGATGGACAGCATGCATCTCTGGAATGTCGCAAGAGCATTACAAAGTCCAAATGGCATTCTGCGATATGCAAATGTACCATAAGGACAAGTAAATGTAGTCTTCTCCTGGTCATCTGGGTGAATGGGGGATCTGGAAGAAGCCAGAGTAGCCATCCAGGAAGCAGTAGTAGGAGTGATTCGCCAACCTCTCCAACATCTGGTCAATGAACGGCAATGGGAAATGATCCTTCCTTGTAGAAGCGTTGAGCTTCCTGTAGTCAATACACATCCTGTGCCCAGTGATGGTCCTTGTGGGAATCAACTCATTCTTCTCATTTTTCACCACTGTCACTCCTCCCTTCTTGGGAACCACATGTACTGGACTGACCCAAGTGCTGTCTGAAATCGGGTAAATGATCCCAGCAGCTAGAAGCTTCATGATCTCCTTCTTCACTACATCCTGCAAGTTCGGATTCAGCCTCCTCTGGTTCTCGATTGAAGACTTTGACTCATCTTCAAGATGTATCCTGTGCATGCACAACTATGGAGAGATACCTGAAATGTCATCAAGAAAATAGCCAAGAGCCTTGTGGAAAGTGCGCAGCTTGCTTAGCAGTAAAGTGAGCTCTGCATTGTTTAAGGTAGCACTAACTATGACATGATATGTAGATTTAGGTCCTAGAAAAGCATACCTTAGACCTGCAGGAAGCTGTTTGAGTTTGATTTTGGGAGCTTTTTCTTCATTCCAATCACCTAACTTTGCAGTTTGAGCCACTTGAGTATCCAAAGTCTTCACATGAGTGTTCAAAGCTTCGATTTTCCCATTCAAATCTTGATACAGGGCGTCAATCTTGCCATTGAAGTCAACCGTAATCTTCTGCTGACCTTCTAGCAACTGCTCAAGCATGGCTTCCATTTTGCTTGAAGCTGATGGTGCTGGTGCAGGCTGATAGGATGAGGAACCATAGTTTCTGTTGAAGTTGCTGTTCTAATAAGGCTTCTAGTACTCAGACTTCTGAAACTGAGGCTTGGGAGTGTAGCCAGTAGAACTCTGGTTTCCTGTGAAGTTGTTTCTCTGCATATTCCCATTGAATCCTCTGTTTCCTTGCTGATTGTTGTACCTTTGCCCTTGGAAACCAGCTCCATTGATGTAGTTGACATCTTCTTCTTCAAACTCCTCAGCTGGCTCAAATGTCTCAACCTCAGCAGCAAACTGAACAGACTTCTTCCCCACCAGGAGATTATGCACAGAGTCCAGCTTGGCTTTCATCTCAGCGACAAACTGATTACTTCCTGCACCCCCAACGTTTTTCTGTCTCTCAAAATCAGCATTCTTTGTGCTGTTGCTGGAAGCTAGGTTCTCTATCAGCTTAATGGCATCAGCTGGGACTCTTGTGTTGAAGTTCCCATTGCTTGCTGCATCCAGGGCCATCTGGTATTTCCAATCAACACTTCTGAAGAAGATTCCCAGCGCTGTACTTCATTAAACCCATGATGTGGGCAGTCCCTTTGGTACATCTTAAATCTAACACATGCTGCTTTAAAAGCTTCTGTTGGACCTTGGGAGAATGTGGCGATATTTCTCCTCAACTCTTCTGACCTTACATCATCATAGAAGTTGTTGAGGAAAGCAGATTTAGTGTCCTCCCATGTAGTCAAAGAAGCAGGTTCCAGCTGTTTGAGCCAATGTGCTGCATCTTCTTCCAAAGAGTGGGGGAAAAGCTTGCAGAATAGGAAGTCATTGGTGACTCCATTGGCTTTAACACTTGAAGCCAGGTCTTCAAACTTCTCAATGTGGTCCATTGGGTGTTCATGTGGAAGCCCATGGAAAGGATGCTGACCTACAAGCTGATAGTAACTGGGTTTCAGCTCAAAGTCATTCCTCTGAAAGGCAAGTGGGCGGATTGTAGCTCTATTTGCATAGAACTGATCTGGCCTGTTGTAATCCCCCAGAGTCCTCTGTGGATGACGCCCTGCAGCATCTGCAGCAGCTTGCTGTTGTACATTCTGCTCCTCAATTACAACACCATTGTCATCTATCCTCTGCCCATCCTCATTCCTTCTATTCCCTTCTCTGTCAACTAAATGACCTTCAGCATCTGTCCTCAGAACAAGTGGTCCAACCATTTTAGTCTGCTTTTTGGCTTTCCTGATGGTTCTCTCTAACTTGGCGAGTTCGTCGATGCCTAAAGTCACAAGTTCTTTGTCTTTGTTGCTCCTGGTACTGCGATTATGCATGCACCTGAAACAGACAACAGAAAAGTGAAAGAAGTTAGTAAACAGAAAATAAAAGCTTAGTCAAAATTCTAAAACTAAAAATCTGAAAGCAATATCTAAATCCTCGGCAACGGCGCCAAAATTTGATATGCTCAAATTAACCCTTAAAGCTACTCTCTCAAATTAAGAGATCACTGTAGTACTTATGGATCGAATCCACAAAGACTTAAGGCTATCACTCAACAGATTTTAGATTCAAATGAAGCTAAACAATAAATAATGAAATGAAAATAAAATAACAACGAGAGCAATGATGTCAGGGGTGGATTGTAGGTTCTTAAAATCAGAAGACAAGACGCTAGGTAATGGAAATTCGCAGGTTGACATAAATCACAGATTACGGAATGAAAGGAATGTTTATTTAAACCGTTCTAGAACTCGAAACACTAGTGTAAAACCAATCGACTTCCGTCGCAGAGATTAACTATGATAAGATTCTAGAATTTCAAATTTCTTTGCAAATTCTAACAACCTAAACATGCATTATAGATCAAGTTCAATATGTTCACAAAATCACTAATCCAAATTCCTTTGCAACTAGTTATTTTGCTCATCTAAGATAGTTCTGGTGATTAACAATGTTTCCACATTCATTAAACAACCTAAGATCTGATTTCTAGGTGATCAATCTTAAAACCAGTATTAAAGCAATCTAGATGAAGAACCAAATGATTTATCCTTCCAGTTTTATAGTTCTATCAATTCATTATCAACCTTTGAATAACCCAAAACCTAACTAGCAGATTACTCAGACATAGCAAGTGAAACACAAATAATAACTGAATAATATTGCATTAAGAAAATAGAGTAAAACATGAAGGGGTTCGAAATTCTTCTCTACAGAGTATAGATTTGTCTCCCCAAAAGCTCTGAATCTAATCTCTCTCTTAGTCTCAATGAATATCAGAATGGTTGCCTAACAATGGCTTAGAAAACCTAAATACATGTCTAAACACGAACTGGGGCAAAAGTACAAATAGTGGGAAACTTCTGGGCCAAGTTACAATTTCTTCCAATGAGCTTTTATACTTCCTCGCGACCACGACCGGTGTCGATCGACACCAAGTAGTGGGTGTCGATCGACACCCTGCTCCTTAATGCCCTCCGACTTGGTCCTTTCAGCATTAACTTCAGTATACCTCCAAAAGGTTCCAGAATCCACAATTATGCTCCATTTGTACCTAGACCTGCAAAGACCCTATAGGACTCGAAAAATACCAAAAAGACTCTATAAACAAGACTTATATCATGGTCAAAAACCAGCAAAAACTATGATATATCAGAACCCATCGGTCTCCCCCTTTTCAACTGAACCCTGGGTTCATTTAATATGTTCCCACCAATGTGTTCTTCAGGTATACTAATTTTGGATGAAACATTTGCTGCGGGGATTTATGACTTTATCACCCTCTTTGTATCTGTGAACACATCTGGTAATTGGTTTGCCATATTTTGCATATGTACAATTTTTTGAACTTTCATCTCACGTTGATTGGTAGGAGGATCAAGATAAGCCAAATATTTTGTACACCAAGTGATATCTTTTGGTGATTCTCTCAATACTCCCCCTAACGGGAGGAATTCATCTTCATTAAAATGACAATCGGCCAAACGTATCGTAAACATATCACCAGTTACTGGTTCAAGATACCTAATTATACTTGGTGACGTATAACCGATGTAGATTCTCAATCTTCTTTGTGGTCCTATTTTTGTTCTTTGGGGTGGCGCTATTGGGACATAGACCGTACACCCAAACACACAAAGATGGGATTTATTTGGCTCCTGTCCAGATACCAACTGTAATGGAGAATACTCATTATATGCACTTTTCCATATCTGGATCAGGGCCGCTGCATGCAAAATAGCATGTCCCCATACATTAATTGGGAGCCTTGTTCTCAATATTAACGGTCTTGCAATCCATTGCAACCGTTTAATCACTGACTTAGCCATGCCATTCTGTATATGAACATGTGCAATCGGATGCTCAACATCGATATCCAATGACATACAATAATCATTAAACACTTGTGAAGTGAATTCACCAGCGTTATCCAGCCTTACTTTCTATATAACATAATCAGGGAACTGCGCTCTTAACCTGATTATTTGGATAATGAATTTAGCGAAAGCCGTATTTCGTGTGGTCAATAGACACACATGTGACCATCTACTAGATGCGTTAATTAAAACCATAACATATCTAAATGGCTCGCATTGTGGATGGATCGGCCCACATATATAACCATGTATTCTTTCCAAAAATTCTGGTGATTCATTCCCAACTTTGGCTGGTGATGGCCAAGTTACGAGTTTTCCTTGAGAACAAGCATTACATAAAAACTCGCCCATTTGTAATATTTTCCTGTTTTTCAACGGATGGCCATTAGAATTTTGCATAATTTTTCTCATCATGACTGAACCAGGATGGTCTAACCTTTTATGCCAAACTTTAAAAGTACTAGTAAACTTCTGGTCTGTAACATATGATTCAGTCATGTTTATTTTTGTGCAATATAATCCAGAGAATAACATTTTTAATTCTTCCAACATATGTTTCCTCTCTATATGACATCCATTTCCGTGGATATCTTTGAAACTTAATAAGTTTCTATAAGACTTTGGGGAATATAATGCCTCATTTATCTTAAACTTTGTTTCCATTGGCATTGAAAAACTAACTATTCCGGAGCCCATAATAATTTTTGCATTACCAGATATCGTATTCACGCTTCAAGTGGAATCATTTATTTTGAGATTGGAGAAATACTTTTTATCTTTAATAATCGTGTGCGTTGTACCACTGTTTGCCAGACATATTTCTCCATCCATTGTCTCAAATTCTAGCATTTTTTGAATTTAAAATATTCATAAAAGATGTATTAATAAATATTAAACACATACCTGGCAATATAACTTATGGTACTATATAACCTACAACAAAACATTCAAAAACAGAAGCGTATAGTACATTAAAAACATTAAGCTTTTGTTTTCATGTCTTCTTCAGGTCGTTCTCTGAACAGATTGAGTTTTATCGGTCGATCGTCTCATCGATCTTCTTCCTGGATCGAGTAATCTGATCGATTTCCAGTTCGATCTCTAGGCACTCGCCTTCATCTTCTTTCACAACCTTGCGAGAATCAAGAATGTGTACATACTCCTGGGTCTGTTCACTCAAGAAACCATACTTCCCACACTCCTTAGTCAAAACCAGCTGTAGATGATCTTCTTGTGCCAATTCTTCAAGCAACTCATCAGCCAATTCATCCAAAGTTTCAATGTAGAATGCTTGTCCACCAATCGTTGGCTTCTTCAAGACTTCATTGATGTCAAAGTTCAGTTTGATGTCTTTGCCAAGGTGTAGAGAAATCTTGCCATTCTTCACGTTGATGATCGCTCCAGCAGTTGCTAGAAAGGGTCTACCAAGGATTAGAGGGTCCTTTGGTTCCTCATCCATTTCTAGCACTACAAAATCTGTTGGCACATTCACATTGCTGATTCTCACGGGTAGGTCTTCAAGCAAGCCTACAGGGAGCCTTATACTTCTATCAGCCAGAATGAGTGAGATTCTACACTCCTTAAACTTGGTGAAACCTAGCTTTTTGGCAATGGAGTGGGGCATAAGGTTTATGCTTTCTCCTAGATCACATAAGCAATTCTCAAACTTCAAAGGACCAAGTGCACAAGGGATAGTGAATGACCCCGGATCTCCTAGCTTCTTTGGTGCTATCTCCTTGTGGATAATTGCACTGCATTCTTGACTCAATACCAAGACCTCATCGCTCTCTTTCTCCTTCTAGCTAGAGTATCCTTCAGAAACTTGGCATATTTTGGCATCATAGCCAAGCAATCAACCAACGGCAGCTTGATCTCAACGTCCCTTATGTGCTTCTCAAACAAGGCTTTATGCTTCTCAATCAGCTGCTTCTTGAAACGTCCAGGGAAGGGGAGCTTTGGTTTGTAAGGAGGAGGTATGAAAGCTTCCTTCTCTTTGCTAACTTCCTCCACCTTTTTCTCCACAACCGCTTCATTGCCCTTCTTTGGCCTTGCAATGTAGACATTGTCAAACGTGATCTCTTGATCATTTGAAAGCTTACTCTCCCCCTCTTTAACTACAATGTCCTCATTGTCTTTAGGTGTAGACCGTGGTGGTAGCTCTTTCCCACTTCTAAAGGTAATAGCATTGGCGTACTCCTTAGGGTTTTGCTCACACTTCTCGGGTAAGCTACCTTGACCGCTGGAACTAGCTTTTCCTTTCTCTAACTGGCGTATCTTTTTGTTGAGGTTAGTGATCCGAGTAGACACCTCAGTAAGAGAAGAGTCCAGCCGATTGTTCATATCAACAAACTTCTGATTTGTAGTTGCTTGTCCTTGAAGTAACTGTTGAAACATGGCTTGAATCGGATCTTGATGTGGTGGTTGAACTTGTTGATGCTGAGGCACGAAACCAGGAGGAAACACAGGAGAGTAACCCTTGTTCCCTTGCTGTTGCTGACCTTGGAAGTTCCCTTGTCTGTGCCCTTGGTACCCACTGTTTTGTGTAACCCCTCCTTTGTTATAAGGAACAAAAGGTTTGCCTTGTTGTGGAGGGTACACTTGATCTTTAGGGATCTCCACATTGGTACTTCGGTAAGAGAGGTTGTTGTTGCCTTGATATCCTTGAACATAGCCCTGTGGCTTAGTATAGTTCTGGCCTCCAACCCAATTCGCTTCTTCTTGGCTCAGCTCTAACTCATCTAGAACATTTCCAGCTTCTCCCACAAAGTGTACATGCTTTTGATTTGCAAGTAATAACTTGTCAATCTTTTCATGGAGAGATTTCAGCTCCTTCTTGTTTGCCTCAAGGTCAGATCCTCTTGGTGCTCTATCATAATCTTCAGCATAGTTCCCATCACTCAAACAAAGATTCTCAATGAGCTCCATTCCCTCTTCTACATTTTGACCAAGAAAGTTGCCTTTACTCGCCGTGTCTAGGAGCATGCGAATATTGGGAAGAGCTCCTCTATAGATGGTGCTCAAGAGTGTCTCCTCACTGAAGCCATGATGAGGACATGCAATGGTGTAGTCCTTGAACCGCTCCATTGCTTCACTAAAGGTCTCATTCTGCCTTTGTGTAAAACCGCTTATCTCACTCCTTAGCTGAGCTGTTCTTGTGCTGGAGAAGAACTTAGACAGAAATGCCTTCTTGCAATCAGCCCATTATGTTATAGTCCCCTGAGGTAAGGTCTTCTCCCAATGCCTTGCTTTATCCCCAAGTGAAAAAGGGAAAAGCCTAAGCTTGAAGCTATCCTCCGAGATCCCTTTGATCTTGATCATTCCACACACTTGCTCAAAGTTGTCAAGATGCTCCAAAGGATCCTCCATTGCAAGACCATGGACCTTGTTGTTCTGCACCATTGAGACAAAGCCTGGCTTGATCTCGAAGTTGTTGTTTTGCACCGGTGGTGGAGTGATGCCAAAACGGTTGTGATGTGTGTTAGGTGCATCACCAGCACCAATGATCCTCGGTTGCCTTGGGGTGTGGTTGGGGTTTCCATTGCCTCTTCCAGCAGCAGCACGGTGAGGTGGAGCCTCAGCTTGGTCTTTCTCAGCCTTTTCCTCAAAATCAAGAAGATCTGGTTGCAATATCTCCTCAAAGTGTTGTTCTTGTTCTCTTGCCTTTCTTTCTCTTGCACTTCCAAGTTGATGAATGTTGTCTAGAGGTTGTAGTAGATTGTTGTCACCACTAGACCTCAGATTCATGTACCTGAGAAGACAAGTATGAAGGTAGATAGATTAGTAACCAAAGTAAAAATAAGAACTTAGTCTCTACTAAGCTCCAAATCCTAATACTTTCAACTCAAACCCAAGTTGGCAACGGCGCCATTTGATAAACAGTTTATATTTGGGACTATTTTGATCAAACCCAAACCAAGATAATGATGTAGTATAGTGGTGAGGGGTATCAATCCAGCTTAGATTGATGAAAGTTACTAGGAATGCAAGAACTAAGCAAATCTAAGTGAAATCGGGTAAATGGAGGAGAAAATCGATAAAAACTAAATGCAAGTACTAAATGACCACGAAAAATATTTTAAAATCCCCTCTTAAGGGTTAAACAACTACTAGATGACTCCTAGGAATTTAAAATGCAAGACTACTAATTTATAAAAATCGAACTCTAAAGGCAGATAAACAGAGAAATTTCTAACAATCTAGAACTATAATTTTCAAGACTAAAGAAGCAAAATTTATGACTAGGAAATGATAACCTTGAGTTTTTTAAAAAGCTAAGAGAGGATCCAAGGTTGGGGGTCATGTTAAGAATGTTCAAGGTTCAAGCTTGGATTTTGAAAACATTCTACACATTTTGTGCTATCTCTAAGCCTTGAGAAGCTAAAAGAGGTTTATCCATGGCGTGTAGTATAAACCCTTTCCTCAACCCTTCCTCCTAACCCATGGCGTGTGGTGGAAAGATGGGTCAAATAACATTAAGAATAGATCTCAAATAATGGCCTAACTAGCTCTCTAAGCATCCATGACGTTTGGGAAAGGATGAGCTAATCTCTTGGATTTGGTTTTAAGAGATTCCTGAATCCTGCCAAGGTAAGGAGATCTCTGAGATCAAAGAGATCTTTTTCAAGACTCTCTAAGCATTAAGAGGCCAAATCCAAGAAGAGAATAGGTTAAGAACAAGAAAAAATCCAAGCTTAAACCTCTTAAACCCTCTTAATCGCCCCAACCTTAAACCCAAGGGAAACTACTTACTACACATTGTTAAAACACATGAAAATGCAAAGGATGAAAAGCTAAACATGATTAAACTAGTAAGCAAGAAGATTAATGGAAAAATACTTAAGATTAAGCAAGATTAAGAGGTTTACAAAACTAAGAAAAGATTAAAACTTCAACAATGGCGATTTGCCTGAAGGAAAGATAGAAAACTTGGAGACAAAGTGTGTGTATGAAAAGTGATAATGTTTTACGCCCAAAATAGGCCAACAAGGGAAATGGTCCCCTTACTAAAATCCAAAAGTGAGCTGGCCGGATAAGGTTCTAGAGATCAACTTGGATCATCGATCTCTAACTCGATCTTCTTCGTGGATCGTCTTCCTTTGCTCGATCTTTGGGTCGATGCGGTTGGGTGGATCGAGTGCTTCCATCGATCCTTGGATGATCGAGTCGTGACCTCGATCTAGCTCTCGTTCTGCATGGCTTAGTTCACGTCCGTACTCACGATCGATCACCTTGGTCGATCTTGACCTTGATCCCTCCCTTGAAACGACCCGGGCTAAGTCGATCTTCTAGTCGATCTCATCTAGATCGACCTGCCTAGCTCGATCTTTCTCTCGATCTCGGTCCCTTTGCTGAATGGCTGAGTTCTCCCAACTGTCCACAAGCTTCCTCTCGATCCTTAGCACGTCCATGCAACCTCCATAGCCCCAGAGCTTCCAAAACAACCTGAATATGATGCAAGAATGCAAGAAACATGCAAAATGCTAATGCAAAGTGTTCTAGGACCTAAAATGTGATAAAAGGTGCAAACTAGCCTATTATGTAAGATGTATGCATGAAAAGTACTCTAATTGCATGCTAAATATGCGAAATATATGAGTATATCAACTCTCCCAAACTTGCCTTTTGCTTGCCCTCAAGCAAACAAAATTCAAGAAAGGAAGAGAGGTTTTAAAAGTGGGAGCTCAAATTTCTTGACAAGTGTTTTTCAAATGAATCAATTCAATGGTCCTAGTTCTTAATTCTAAGATGCAATGCACAAACTCATACTCCAAAGAACTTAGCCATATTCATCACATATTGAATCTCAAATCATGACTCTCATATTCCAAACAATCTAAGAATCCTAACCTTTAACATTCATTAAGATCAAACTGTGAATCACACTCATGCATTTTAAAACCGAATACATTTGGCTAGGGACAAGGTCATGAGATAAAAATGATCTCATTCAAATGGGTACTCCAAGCAATGATTTATCTCAAAAAGGAATGAACTTATGCATAATGCTAAAGGTAAAGGCAATTGATGCATACATGACTAGACTCTCATCTACCCATGTACACTAACAGTGATCCTAAAACCCTCTCTCATTTTTTTCTTTCTTTCTTTTTAAAGCTCACTCACCCTCTAGAGACTACCCATATCAAACAAGGCAAGACGCCAAGCAAAAACCAAATAAATACTATCATTTTTCAAACACAACTTAGGAAAACATCTTAAACCTTATAGCTAGTGGGATGGCCTTTCATAAACTTAGCTCTTTTCTTTTCTTTTTGGTACCTCTCTTCTCAAATACTTTTTTTTTCTTTTTTTTTCTTTAAACACTTGGCCTTTTGGCTCTTTTCTCAAATTTTTTTTTCTTTTTGAGAGCTACCTTCTTTTCATTTAAACTTGAGCTTTTACAATATAAAACAATGCCACCCACTTAAAACTATGAATCCCTTTTAAACAAACTCCCAACATCAACTTCTTTTTAAACCGAAACAAGTAAGCAAATTCAAGAACACCCATGAATCCCCATCCTAACCTTAAGCCTAAAACTAGCTTCAAAATACAAAGCTAGCAATCATATGAGAGCCTAATCATGTCGCCTAAACGTAACACTTTATGCCAAGTTCAAACCAAAAATAAGGCCTCACAATGATGTCACACAAGAAAATTGGCTTGAAAGGAGGATAAGGGTAAAGGTAAGGAGTTCTATTTAGGCTTACAAGAGAGTGGTAAGAAGGGAGTAAGAAAGCCTAAATATGTATATGTGATCCATGTATTCTTTTTCAAATGCACAAGTATGATAATTCAAAAGTTCAAATTAAGGTTCTACTTGATAGGAAATTATTCAATTCATGAATTTTCAACTTCAGCCACGAAAATCAAAACAAATGATCCAAATATGGTTAGAGCTTACTTTCAAAGTTTGAACAAAGCATCAAAGAACTACTAAATAGGGTCTTGAAACAATTCATGAGCTTAAAACACTTTTCAAGAAAAACTCCCTATGCAAATGCAAGCAACCTAAATGATAAAAATTCTAGACTCAATCCTACAATATTTAACAATGCAAATGCAAGCTACATGATTTTTTTTGAATTTTGTTTTAAAATTTTATGATTTTTTCGTATTTTTCTATGCACTTAGATGATGCATGATGACTCAAAGATGCTAACAGAAAATAAGATCCAAATAAAACATGTCAAACCACACACTCTCCCTCAAACTTGAATGACACCGTCTCGGTGTCAAACAAATTCAAGAGGAGATCAAAAACACAAAGAAAAAATAAGAAAAATGCATGATATTTACAAGGGTTGTGTTTGGTACCTTGGAGCTAGGCACGGCTGGAGCTTGAGGATGCTCCAGTCCTCCTGCTCTTTCTAGGAGTGTCGTGGGTGATTTCCTTGCCCTCCCCCTTGCTCGTGCCTTCATGGAGAGAAAGACGGGCAGCTTGGTTGCTTCCTTGGGGCTCACGGATCTCTACTCCTTAGGTTGATCTTCTTCTCTTCTCCGGTTGCTCAACCTCTTCACTTGAAGATCCCTCAGATGAGCTTCTTTGTAGGTCCTTGATCTTATTTACCAACTTCTTAATCATTTTCCCTTGCCATTTGTTGACCTTGCACTGGATCTCCACAACTGATACAAGGAACTTCTCGGCTTTTGTTCTCGGCTCATAGTCGAGCTTGGGGAGAACAAAGCTTGGCGGCATTTCAGCATCTGAAGGAGGCGACTCTGAAGGTGGACGAGCGAGCTGAGGTGGTGCAGCCGTGCCTCCAAGAGGCGCAAAGCATTCTTCATTGTTTAGCAAAAACTCTATGGTCCCGACGCTTTCTAGGTGTGTCTCGTCAGGGTTAGTGATGTGGTCATGGAAGGCAATCAGGAAGAACATGTGGAAGCTGAGCTTGAACCTGCGGATGCAATGCTTGTACCAGTAGCTGGACCTTTGACTCGTTCTAAAGCTAAGCGATTTATGCAAGGAATTGGAGGTTTACTTAACCAAATGCTCACATCCAAAGAGAACTCGGATTGGAATGGAGAAGATTCAACTCAAGAAGTTCTAATGATGATCCAAGTCCAAGAAGAGCTCTAATGGGTTTGTGATCATTTGTACTCTTTTTCCTTATCCTTGGTTTTGTCCCAATGCGTTTTCCAGGAAAGGTTTTAATGAGGCAAATAGATCACAAACTTACTAAGCCCATTCACTTAAGCAAGACAGAGTTGAAGAGGCATCCACAAAATCAGTTCAAGAGTCACTTTTGAAGCTCAAGAGTCATTCAAACTTAGTTTTTATTAAGTCTTTCTTTAGTTAATGCTTTGACCACGAGTTTGCCTCTTGGTCTACTCATTTTATTTCTATATAACTCATGTAATCTCATTTGAGAACAACAACCCTTTTTTATAAAACCTTTTGAGAGTGATTCTCTTTGTTCCTTGTGAACATTTCGATCTGTCTTAGTGTGTCATATCCAAGGGATCAACCCGGTTTATCAAGTGTTCTTCATCACACTTGTGTGGCCATTCTACCGACTGAAGTTAGTTGTTTGTGGTATAAGTTAGTATCAGGTGGTGAGTTTCATATACTCACTATTGGAGCTATTTGCATCACCTTTCTAAGGTTCCACCGCTTTTTCCTTTGGAATTTCCGCTTCCATTAGATTAAAAGATTATCCCTACAAACTTTAGAGTGCCCGATCTTGGAGGATCGCATCATCTGGTATCAGAGCGCCACTCAAAAGTTCGGTATTCTATCTTTCTGTTCATCTTCTCATCTTTTCATTTTTTATCTCTTCATCTTCTTATCTTTTCATCTACTATTTTTTCACCTTCTTATCTTTCCATCTTCTTATCTTTTCATCTTCTTTTTTTCTATTTTTTTCCCGTTTTTAATATTTATTTTTGAATCCAGTAAAAAAAAATCCAAAAAAAAAGAACGAAAAAAGAAAAGAATATATATAAAAAAAAGATCTAAGAAGTTCGGGAATTTGTTTTTGCAAAATTTAAAGTTTCTTAATTCTAATTTTCTTTCAGTTATTTCTCTCTTTCTATTTATTTCTTTTCTTTCTATTTTATTTCTATTCTTTCTATTCTATTCTATCTTACTTTCTTTCTGTTCTATTCTATTTGATCTTTCTCTTCTTTCTATTCTATACTTGGTTTACTGGTTGATTCCTGAGAGAAACATATCGAGTTGATTGTTAGTCCTATTGGAACTTTGAGAATTCACTGAGTGACATTTGATTGAGTGAAACACCTTTCTGAGGGAAACACATGTGAGGACTTTTATTTCTAATTTGTTTGTTAATCTTAGCAGGAACAACATGTCTCAAGATGGAGATAGCCGTGAAGGAGTACCAGCAGTCCCTAATCTCCAGATGGAAGCCTTGTTAGGAGAGATGCGGCGGTTGCTGAGGACTGAAATCAATAGAGTCTATGAGCGACTTGAAGAAGTCAGAGTTGAGGCTAGAGAAAGGCAACCTCAAAACGTGCCTGTTCAAAGAGAGGAAGAACAAACGAGACCAGCAAGGGTTAATCTAGACGATGACTACTACAGCCGTGATGGTGACTCTTCTCAGGGGAGTAGAAGGAGACCTAGACGTGATAGAGACGGCAGAGGTCAGGCTGATAACAACTTGGGAGGTCTTAAGCTGAAAATTCTATCATTCCATGGGAAAAATGATCCAGACGCCTATTTGGAGTGGGAGAAGAAGATTGAGCTAGTCTTTGACTGCAAAAACTATTCAGAATCCAAAAAGGTTAGAGTAGCAGCTACTGAATTTTATGACTATGCTATTAACTGGTGGGATCAGTTTGTTACGAGCAGGAGACGGAATGGAGAGCGTCCCGTTGAGACATGGCATGAGATGAAAGCGATAATGAGGAAACGCTTTGTTCCTAGTCACTACCACAGAGAGCTACACCAAAGGCTAAAGAGACTTACACAAGGTAACAGGAGTGTGGAGGACTATTTTCAGGAAATGGAGACTCTTATGATAAGAGCTGATGTTGATGAGGACAGAGAAGCCACCATGGCAAGGTTCTTAAGTGGAATGAGCAGAGATCTTCAGGATCGGATGGAGCTACAACATTATGTAGACATGGAGGAGATGTTACACAAAGCTATCTTGATGGAGCAGCAGCTCAAGAGGAGGGGTACAACTCGTCAGTCTTATGGTTCTGGAACGTCTAGTGTGAGACCTAGTTATTCCAGAGAAGTGAAGACAGCCCCAAAGCCACGGTTTGATGCTAAACCAACCGCTACTGGTCAAGATAACAAAGGGAGATCCAAGACTACAAGGACAAGGAACCGCGGTGGTCAGTGCTTCAAGTGTCATGGCAAGGGAGATTATGTCAATGAATGCTCTAACCAACGAACCATGCTGCTTCTGGACAATGGAGATATTGTTACTGAAGAAGAAGGAGAAGTGGTATCTGATTCGTTGCCCTCATCAGAAGAACATGAAGACCTTCCAACAAAAGGTGATTTGCTTGTTACTATACGGTCATTGAGAGTTCAAACCAAGTCTGAGGAGACTGAACAGAGAGAGAACCTGTTTCACACAAGGTGTCTTGTTCAGGAGAAGGTTTGCAGTCTCATCATTGATGGAGGAAGCTGTACGAATGTTGCAAGCCAGACTTTGGTTCAGAAGCTGTGTCTACAAAACTGAGAAGCATCCGAGACCTTACAGTCTTCAATGGTTGAATGACAATGGGGAAATGACAGTGACGAAGCAAGTAAGAGTTCCTTTTTCAATTGGGAAGTATGCTGATGAGATTCTTTGTGATGTTTTGCCTATGGAAGTGGGTCATATTCTTTTGGGAAGACCATGGCAGTATGATCGCAAGGTTACGCATGATGGATTCACAAACAAGCATTCTTTTGAGTTTAAGGGGAAGAAGTTCACTCTAGTTATATTGACACCATCTGAGGTACATCAAGATCAGAAACACTTGTGCAAGAAGAAAGAAAAAGAAAGTTTGAGTGCCCCAAACACTAATCACGAAAAAGAGAGTGAGAGTTTGAGAAAAGCCAAGAAAAAGGCCTGTGAGAGTAAACCCGTGAGAAACTCAAACTTCTTTGTGACATCTTGTGAGGTTAAGAGAGCTCTTTTCTCTAAACAGTCTTTGATTCTATTTGTTTATAAAGAGGCTCTCTTGAGCTTGACTGACCTTGAACCGGTGCTGCCGAGTGAAGTTACTTTTCTTTTGCAGGATTTTGGAGATGTATTCCCTGAAGAAAACCCGAGTGGTTTACCCCCAAACCGTGGGATTGAGCATCAGATTGACTTTGTACCTGAAGCTTCACTACCAAATCGTCCAGCCTACAGAACCAATCCCGTGGAGACCAAGGAGTTGTAAAAGCAAGTTGGCGAACTGATGGAGAAGGGATACATTAGAGAGAGCATGAGCCCTTGTGTTGTGCCAGTTTTACTTGTTCCAAAGAAGGATGGAGGTTGGAGAATGTGTGTTGACTGCCGAGCCATCAACAACATAACAGTTAAGTATCGCCATCCTATACCTCGCTTAGATGATATGCTAGATGAATTGTTTGGTTCTAGTGTGTTCTCTAAGATTGATCTGAAAAGTGGATATCACCAAATTCGCATGAAAGAGGGTGATGAATGGAAAACTGTTTTCAAAACCAAACAGGGATTTTATGAATGGTTAGTGATGCCTTTTGGTTTAACTAATGCACCTAGCACATTCATGAGGTTAATGAACCATGTTTTGAGAAAGTTCATAGGCGTTTTTGTTGTGGTATACTTTGATGATATCCTGATTTATAGCAAAAGCCTAAGTGAGCATGTAGAGCATTTGAAATCCGTTTTAGATGTTCTTAGGAAGGAAAAGCTGTTTGCCAATCTGAAGAAGTGTACCTTTTGCACAGATAATCTTGTGATTCTAGGCTTTGTTGTGAGTGTACAGGGTATACAGGTTGACGAAGAAAAGGTCAAGGCAATTCGTGAGTGGTGATAGGGTCAGGTTTTACCCAAATAAAACTACTGCAAGTGCACAGCAAAAGCAGTTGTAGTACAAGGGGTTATCGAATCCCAAGGGAGTATGTAAACCACACTAGCGATTATAGATTCAGATTAAGCTAAGCGATAAATAATGAATGTAATGCAAAACAGTAAAATAAATGCAAGAGGGCGTTTTTATGCTTGTTCTTAAAGTTCAGAAGGCTAAAGACGCTAAGTCAAGACAGTTCGCAGGTTGAATCCGAGAGTGTAGAATGCATGCAATCAGGAATGAATTAAAACCGTCTTGAACATGAATCGCAAAGATATAACTAATCAATTCTCATTGCAGAAGTTATCTATGTCTAAATCACAGAGTTTCAAATCTCTTTGCAAACCCTAACAACCTAAACATGCAGTAATGATCAGGTTCAATTGTTCACAAAACTCCTAAGCCAAATCTCTTTGTACTAGGGCGTTTTGCTCATCTAATACTAGTTCAGGTGATTAATAATGCTCTCACATCTATCAAAAAACCTAGGGTTTCGAAATCCAGATGATGTGTCTAAGAAATCGATATGAATGCAAGCACAGATGAAGAACCAATGAATTTCTTATAAGTTTTTAGCAATTCTACAAACTCTTCTTCAACCTTTGAAAAGCCCTAACTTAACTAACAAACTACTCAGACATGGTGATTTGAGAAAACATCATGAAAAGAATAGATTGCATAAAAGAAATAAGAAGTAGAAATAAAGGAGTTCAAAATCTGCTCTGAAGGAGTCTGATTTGTCTCTCCAAAAGCTCTTCTACAAATCTCTCTCTAAAGCTCTCAAAAATAATAAGATACAAGATATATGCCAAAAGAATGGCTGAAAAACCTAATATACAAGCTAAAACACGATCTTGGGCCTTTTTGCAAAAACTGGAACTTCTGGGCCAAAACTGCAATTTCTTTCCAATCTTTTAAAAACAGGCCACGACCTCCTTCCTTTCTGGGCGACGAGCGTCACCAGCTTGGTGACGAGCGTCACCATATGGCATACTTTCTACTTCGAGCTAGGTACTTCGTGGCTTCCACTCAGAATGCTCCAAAAGGTTCCAAAATCTCCAATTAAGCTCCAGACATGCTATAACCTGCAAAGACTCTTCTAGGACTCTAAAAAGACCAAAAAGACTCAATAAAAAGGACTTATATCATGGTTAAAAACCATAAAAACCATGATATATCAACTCCCCCAGACTTAGCTTTTGCTTGCCCTCAAGCAAACATTAGACAAAGAGTAAGGTCGAGGTTTGAAAACAAGAAACAGTCAGTCAGTCATCAGAAACACCACACTAGTTAGAGCTTTCGAATCCACATACCACAGAGTCAACACAAGATCAAATTTCAGCCTAATCATCACAAGCTTACCAAATCTCTCAAGTCCAGTCCAAATCCCTTCAAGAAACCCGAAATTTCTACTGCTAACTCCTTATTTTTATCTAAGTGTGATATCTCATCAAGGCTCTATCATCTCAATCACTTTACAGATTCTTTTCCCTTCCTAACAACTGAACAAATCAATCTCAACACAGCTCTCCTATTTTCTCTTCCCTTAATCTTTTTCCTTAGGATATTTTCGATTTTTCACTTCTTTTTTCTCAACTTTTACAGTCTAAGATATGGTGCTACTCAATACTTGTGTTCCTTGTGAGGAGACAGGTTCTTGAGTGTGTTCACTACTGTTGTTCCTTGTGAGGAGACAGGGTCATGAATGCACCATTCTTTGGACTTAATCTTTTAAAAACTACATCAGGGAAGATCAAAGAGAGATTGTATTTTAACCTTATTGTCAGTGCTTAAAGAGAGAATCAAGATCAATAAGAATCAATCACCAAGACAAGAAATTCAAAGTTCATTAAGGTGGAGCTAACAGCAAATTTTCCAGATTCTCTAAGAACCTAAACCTTCATTGCTAGACTGATCTACCTATGACTTTCAACTTAGTAAGACTTGTAATCAACTACTGTGGCAATGGTTCTTATCAGCAAAAACGTCCTATGGTTAGTTCCAAGAAAAACTGACAATTTCAAATTTTTGACTCTAGAAAAGCAGGTTTTTGACTCAACTTCAAGACTCTATAAACATGACACAAAGCACACAACGTCAGTAACCACCTCCCCCAGACTTAAACAACACTGTCCCCAGTGTTATTAACCCAAGAGTTGGTCAAAATGAAGCATGAGAACGTGTAAAACCAAGGTGGAAAAGTGGTACCTCGTGAAGGAGCTAGTGACGAGCGTCACCAGATTGGTGACGAGCGTCACCATCTCTGATACTTCAGAAATCGACATGTTGGATGTTTAAATGCTATGCCATCATGTGTACTCCGAAGTCAAACTGTAAGAGCACTCAAAACACACATCAAAACATCCAAACAAAGCATAGTCCATGGTCCAACAAGTTCACAAGATATCATCCAAGCAAACTGAACAAAGTGACTCTTTTTTTTTTCTTTTTTTTTTTTTTTCATATTTTGGGTTTTTTTTAGCTATGTAATAGAAAACTAAACTAATATATGAAAAAGAAAACTTACTAATGGGTTGCCTCCCACTAAGCGCTTGTTTAAAGTCATTAGCTCGACTTTGAATGCTGTTCAGACAGCTGGTGGAACAGAATGTGGCATTGAATGCCTTGGAGAAGAATGTCTCCTCATCCATGGTGGTTTGTAAGCAGTAGATGTATGAACACTTCCAAGGAAGTGAGGAACATCAGCAGGGTGGGTCGTGAGTGTGGGTGGGATACTTCTTTTTCCTGCAGAATCATCAAAAGAAACACCAAGCATTCTACGAGAATCTCGTTGCTTGCATAAGTGTGAAGCAGCTTTTTCACCTTTTAAATTCTTATTGATGAGATTAGGAGGTTTGGAACTGGTTCCAGGAAGTGCATACCTTTGCTTAGTTGCAGGTTTCTGGGTTGTGGAATGGTGAATTTTCGAATTGGCAACATATGATGGACTTGTAGCTGTAAAATTTCGTTGCTGCTTTGTGTTCAGGTTGGTGACGAGCGTCACCAGGTCAGTGACGCTCGTCACCGACTCTGCAGTTCGAGTTTCTGCAGTTTTCCTGCAATTCAGCTCTGCAAGTGTTGCTTCCATCACATACACGTCTTCCTCCAGCAACTTGGCATTCATTAGAACCTCTTTTTCAAGCCTAGTCATGAAGATATGATCCTCACTGCAATCCTCAAACCCAACAGCTTCTGCAGAAGTTTCAGATATTGGCTCTTCAACAACCATCTTGCTCACTTGCCCACTAATATCTGATTCATTGACACACTCAGCAATAGTGTCTTCTGAATGCTCCATGACAGTCTCTTTATCTCTGGAAGTCCTTACAGAAAAGGTTTGACCATCAATGGTAGAACTCCCTCTTAACTTATCCATGTCAAAGTTCATGACAACATCACCAAGATCAAGCTCAATGTTCCCCTTTCTAACATCAATGATGGCTCCAGCAGTAGCCAAGAATGGTCTTCCCAGAATAAGAGGATCTTTAGGTTCTTCAGCATATTTCAGAACCACAAAATCTGTAGGAATTATGCAGCCTTCAATGTTAACATGAACATTCTCTAACATGCCTTCTGGGGTCCTTATAGATCGATCTGCTAGGATGAGAGAGATCCCAGCTGGCTTGAAATCAGTCATTCCAAGTCTAGCAGCAACAGAGAAAGGCATCAAGTTAATATTTGACCCTAGATCACATAGAGAGTGGAGAAAACGTCCTGCAGATATTGAGCAATCAAGCACAAAGGTCCCTGGATCAGATAGATTCTCTGGAACTCTGCTTTGAGTGATGGTATTGACTTGTTCAGAAACAGTCACCTTCTTCTTCTTCTTTGGAACTGTGCCTAAGAGAATTGCACTGATGTCTCTGGTAAGCAATGCTCCTTCCTCAGGACTTACACCATTCACAACCATTCTCTTTACATACCTTCTTAGAGCTGGTGAAAGCTTGACTGCATCAACAAGTGGGATCTCAAGCATCAGCTTGTCTATCATAGCTTTACATCTAGCTTCTTCTATCTCCTGTTTAGACTTCCTAGGATGCTTGGGGAATGGTGTTTTGGGTTTATAGACACGTTCCTGGTCATAATTTGCAATTACAGGCGAAGCAGCTTCGTTCTGGGGTGGGTGACGACCGTCACCAGGGGGGTGACGCTCGTCACTCACTTGTGACAACCCCCGATTCTCTTCTATGTTGGTGACGAGCGTCACTCCTCCTTGGTGACGCTCGTCACTCACCTCTGAGACAGATAAGTTTTCATCTTCAGACTCCATGAGTTGCACGATCTGTTCTGCACTCAACCTCTTTTTCTGCACTGTTTTAAGCTCCTTTTCATTCCTGACTGTGATGGCATTAACCTGATGCTTGGGATTGATATCAGTCCTTCCAGGAAGGAATCCCTCTTGCCTTTGAACAGCTCCTGCAGTTTGAGCAACCTGCACATCAAGCTTCTTCATGTGAGAGTTCAGACTCTCAATTTTTCCATTCAGGTCTTGATACAGCGAATCTAGCTTGCCATTGAAGTTCATTGTCATCTTCTGCTGTCCTTCAAGTACCTGCTCCAGCATAGCTTCCATTTTATTGTCTTGTGGAGGTGCAGTTTGGTAGGAAGAAGAACCATAATTCCTGCTGTTTTGGTAAGGTTTCTCAACTTCAGTCTTCTGGAATGGGGGCTTAGGAGTGTAACCAGACGTGCTCTGTCCTCCTGTAAAGGTACTCTGCTGATTATTGCTGTTGTAGCCTCTGTTCCATTGCTGATTTCCAAACCTTTGGCTCTGAAAACCCCCTCCATTGATGAAATTAACATCTTTCTGCTCAAATTCTTCAGGATTTTCGAAACTCTCCACTTCTGCAGCAAACTGAACTTTCTTTCCCACCAGAAGGCTGTGCATGCTGTCTAACTTAGCCTTAACTTCAGCTATTTGGTTTTCATCATTCAAACCAGCCTGCTGCTTTCTCTGAAAATCTGCATTTTTAGTGCTGTTACTGCAGGCCAAGTTTTCAATCAATCTTACAGCTTCTTCTGGTCTGTTGGTGTTGAAGTTTCCTGCACTTGCTGCATCCAGCGCCATCTGGTACTTCCAATCAATGCCTCTGAAGAAGATCCCAAATAATTGCACCTGACTGAAGCCATGATGAGGACAGTCCCTTTGATAAGACTTGAACCTGATCCAAGAAGCCTTAAAAGCTTCAGTAGGGCCTTGTGTAAATGATGCAATTTTCGTCCTCATGTCTTCTGATCTGGCATCATCATAGAAATTGTTCAGAAAGGCATTCTTGGTGTCCTCCCAAGTAGTTAATGAAGCAGGTTCCAGTTGCTTCAGCCAATATGCAGCTTCTCCTTCAAGAGAGTATGGAAAAAGCTTGCAGAACAGAAAGTCATTGCTAACCCCATTAGCTTTGACACTGGAAGCTAGGTCCTCAAACCTCTCTATGTGATCCATAGGATGCTCATGAGGTAAACCATGGAAGGGATGCTGTCCAACTAGCTGATAGTAGACAGGTTTAACCTCGAAATCGTTCCTCTGGAAAGCAGGAGGTCGGATTGCAGCTCTGTTGGCATAGAACTGATCAGGTCTGTTGTAATCACCTAGAGTCCTCTGAACAAAACGCCCAGCAGCGTTATTGACAGCAGCAGGGACTCCCACGTTCTCAGCCACTTGCTGAACCTGCTGTTCAACAATGACATTCCCCTCTTGATCAATTCTCTGCCCCTCTTCGTTCCTCCTATTTCCTTCCCTGTCAACCAAGTGACCTTCTGCATCTTCAACCAAGATCAGTGGAGCGACCATTGCAGATTGCTTCTTAGCTTTCCTGTTAGTTCTCTCCAACCTAGCAAGCTCGTCGATGCTCAAAGTCACAAGCTCCTTCTCTTTGTTGCTTCTGGTTCTGCGATTAGGCATACACCTGAAACAGGAACAAAGAAAAGTAGCTGAAAATCAGTAAACAAATAAAAACTTAGACAAAATCCTAATGCTAAAAATCGATAGGCAGCTATTACTCCCCGGCAACGGCGCCAAAAACTTGATAGGGTCAGGTTTTACCCAAATAAAACTACTGCAAGTGCACAGCAAAAGCAGTTGTAGTACAAGGGGTTATCGAATCCCAAGGGAGTATGTAAACCACACTAGCGATTATAGATTCAGATTAAGCTAAGCGATAAATAATGAATGTAATGCAAAACAGTAAAATAAATGCAAGAGGGCGTTTTTATGCTTGTTCTTAAAGTTCAGAAGGCTAAAGGCGCTAAGTCAAGACAGTTCGCAGGTTGAATCCGAGAGTGTAGAATGCATGCAATCAGGAATGAATTAAAACCGTCTTGAACATGAATCGCAAAGATATAACTAATCAATTCTCATTGCAGAAGTTATCTATGTCTAAATCACAGAGTTTCAAATCTCTTTGCAAACCCTAACAACCTAAACATGCAGTAATGATCAGGTTCAATTGTTCATAAAACTCCTAAGCCAAATCTCTTTGTACTAGGGCGTTTTGCTCATCTAATACTAGTTCAGGTGATTAATAATGCTCTCACATCTATCAAAAAACCTAGGGTTTCGAAATCCAGATGATGTGTCTAAGAAATCGATATGAATGCAAGCACAGATGAAGAACCAATGAATTTCCTATAAGTTTTTAGCAATTCTACAAACTCTTCTTCAACCTTTGAAAAGCCCTAACTTAACTAACAAACTACTCAGACATGGTGATTTGAGAAAACATCATGAAAAGAATAGATTGCATAAAAGAAATAAGAAGTAGAAATAAAGGAGTTCAAAATCTGCTCTGAAGGAGTCTGATTTGTCTCTCCAAAAGCTCTTCTACAAATCTCTCTCTAAAGCTCTCAAAAATAATAAGATACAAGATATATGCCAAAAGAATGGCTGAAAAACCTAATATACAAGCTAAAACACGATCTTGGGCCTTTTTGCAAAAACTAGAACTTCTGGGTCAAAACTGCAATTTCTTCCCAATCTTTTAAAAACAGGCCACGACCTCCTTCCTTTCTGGGTGACGAGCGTCACCAGCTTGGTGACGAGCGTCACCATATGGCATACTTTCTTCTTCGAGCTAGGTACTTCGTGGCTTCCACTCAGAATGCTCCAAAAGGTTCCAAAATCTCCAATTAAGCTCCAGACATGCTATAACCTGCAAAGACTCTTCTAGGACTCTAAAAAGACCAAAAAGACTCAATAAAAAGGACTTATATCATGGTTAAAAACCATAAAAACCATGATATATCAAGTGGCCTAGTCCAAAAACTGTTGGAGAAGTGAGAAGCTTTCATGGACTAGCAGGCTTCTACAGACGTTTTGTGAAGGACTTTATCACCTTTGCTGCACCATTGACTGAAGTGATCAAGAAAGATGTTGGTTTCAAATGGGAAGAAGCACAGGAAGAGGCGTTCCAAACCTTGAAGGGGAAACTTACTAACGCACCTCTTTTGTCTTTGCCAGATTTTCTTAAGACCTTTGAAATCGAATGTGATGCTTCTGGTGTGGGAATTGGGGCCGTGCTGATGCAAGAGAAGAAGCCCATTGCTTATTTCAGTGAGAAACTAGGAGGAGCCACCTTGAACTATCCAACATATGATAAGGAGCTCTATGCCTTGGTACGCGCGTTGCAAACATGGCAGCATTATCTTTGGCCAAAAGAGTTTGTGATTCACAATGATCACGAATCTTTGAAGCATCTGAAGGGCCAACAGAAGCTGAGCAAAAGCCATGCCAGATGGGTAGAATTCATTGAGACATTTCCTTATGTCATCAAGTAAAAGCAAGGTAAGGAAAATGTTGTTGCCGATGCTTTGTCGTGAAGGTATGTTCTCATCTCTACTCTCAATGCTAAGTTGTTAGGATTTGAACAACTTAAGGAAATGTATGAAACTGATTCTGAGTTTAGAGAAGTGTTTCAAGCTTGTGAAAAGTTTGCTCATGGAAAGTACTTTAGGCATGAAGGATTTCTGTTCTATGAAAATCGTTTGTGTGTGCCTAACTGTTCTTTGAGAGATTTGCTTGTTAGAGAAGCTCATAGAGGAGGCTTAATGGGATATTTTGGAGTTGCCAAAACACTAAGTGTTATGCAGGATCATTTCTACTGGCCGCACATGAAGAGAGATGTGGAAAGGATTTGCGGTAGATATGTCACTTGCAAGCAAGCTAAGTCTAAAGTGCAACCCCACGGTTTGTACACTCCTTTACCCATTCCTACTGAGCCTTGGACTGACATTTCAATGGATTTCGTGCTTGGTTTGCCAATGACTAGAAAAAGAAGAGATTCTATCTTTGTTGTGGTAGATAGATTTTCTAAGATGACGCACTTTATCCCATGTTATAAAACTGATGATGCATCTCTCGTTGCTGATTTGTTCTTTAGAGAAGTTGTTCGTTTGCATGGAATGCCTAGGACAATTGTTTCTGATAGAGATATTAAGTTCTTAAGCTACTTTTGGAAAATTTTGTGGTCTAAGTTAGGAACTAAGTTGTTGTTTTCAACTACTTGTCATCCTCAAACTGATGATCAAACTGAAGTAGTGAATAGGACTTTGTCTACTCTCTTGCGTGCTATTATAAAAAAGAACATCAAAACTTGGAAAGATTGTTTGCCACATGTTGAGTTTGCATATAATCATTCAGTGCATTCTGCTACCAAATATTCGCCTTTTCAAATTGTCTATGGTTTCAATCCGCTAACTCCTTTGGATCTAATCCCTTTGCCTTTGAATGAAAGAGTTAGTATGAATGGGAAAAAGAAAGCTGATCTTGAGATATCCCTTGTATTTACATCATTTAGGGCTGTATTTAGTACATGTTTTGGTCCTCTATTGCATGTTTTTCCCTTTGCTTTTGTCCCATTTTCTTCTCCTTTTAGACTTAGGTTGCATTTAGAGTATAATTTGCATTTTCTTTGCATTTTGGATGTTTTTAGGTGCTTTTGGAGCTTAAAGGAGCTTGGAGGAGTTTTGGGAATGATACAAGATGCTAGCTGGGCAAAAGGGAGCAAGAAGGATCACAGCAGAAGATCTCTGCAGAAGTTTTCAGTCAGAGCACGGAGAGTTTCGGTCAAGGGTGACCGATACGGAGCATATCGGTCACCAGTATCGGTCAAGTGTGATCGACACAAACACACCGGATTAATTTCGGTCATGTGTGTCGATCACTGAAGACCGATAGGGACCCATTTCGGTCACTGAAGATCGACATGACTGACCGATACTGACCCAGCCCGAACCTGTTTTTAATTACAACTATGCCATTACTCTAGGGTTTTCCTTTCTAGGCTATAAATAGCTTTTTTCCAGATTTTCGACAAGTCATGTCATTTTACTGTTCTTGAGCACTTTCTTTAAGTTTGTAAGAAAATTTCTTTGCTTTGTTTAATATAATCAAGTATTTGCTTTAATCTTTCTTTTAATCATGATTGGCATCCTTTCTCTTTGTGATTTGGTTTTAAACATGATTATGAGTGAGTAGTCATCTTAGGATTTCTAGATGTGGTAGATTAGGGGGATTTAAGGCTTGATTAAGGTTTGTTAAGTGCTTCAGTTTATGAGTTCCTCTCTATTAATATGTTATTCATGCTAGATTAGTCTTGATCAAACTTGTCTAAGTTGTTAGCTTTCTCTTATGCCCACCAAGTGTTTGATGAAATGCTGATCATGTTTAATACAGGATTTGCTGGCCTTGGCTCAAGAGATTGACTGTTTGAGGAGCCTTTTGACTTGAATAGAGTTGTTTAATCATGCTTGCTTGATGTTTTAGCACTAATGAGAGTTAGTTCTTGTTAGAATGTTTAGCAAACGGTTATTTGCCAAGAGATTGGATCTAACTAGCTTAAGTGTGAACTCTATGTCTAGGAATCACCATTGCTTGCATGTTTGCTTGATCAATGTAGTTTAAAACAGCCTTAGTTAATGTCTAAAATTCCCCAAAGTCAATAACCACATCTAGAGACTTGCCTTCCTCTTATATGAATTTCGGATTTGCTCTATTTTGCTCTGTTTTACTCTATTTTTCTTGTTTGGAACTGCTTAATTTGCTTCTGCTTTCACTTTGTTTGCTGCTTGTTTCACCTAGGTTGCTAGAACTGTTGCTTAGGCAACAAAACTAATTCTCTGCTTGCTTGACTTAGAGACTTTACTCTCAACTCTTCTTTTTTCAACTCTTCCCAAAAGATTGACATAAAACCCTTACTACAACTGACCAGTACAAGGGTGATTGAAACAAAGTCACAAAAAGACTTGTATCATCTTGTTAAGCAGATTCATGAGAAAACAAGACTCAACATCAAAGCAAAGACAAAGCTGTACGAAAAGCAAGCAAACAAAGGAAGGAAAAAGATGATCTTCGAAGTTGGAGATCTTGTTTGGGTACACTTGAGGAAGGAACGTTTTCCAGCTGAAAGAAAGTCTAAGCTTATGCCGAGGATCGATGGTCCATTCAAAGTCTTGAAGAAAATCAGTGACAATGCTTATCAGATTGATCTGCAAGGTAAGTACAACATGAGTTCAAGCTTTAATGTTTCTGACTTAGCTCCTTTTGTTGCAGATGAACCAGATTTGAGGAAAAATATTTTTCAAGAGGAGGGGTTTGATGTGATCATGGAAGGCAATCAGGAAGAACATGTGGAAGCTGAACTTGAACCTGCGGATGCAATGCTTGTACCAGCAGCTGGACCTTTGACTCGTTCTAAAGCTAAGCGATTTATGCAAGGAATTGGAGGTTTACTTAACCAAATGCTCACATCCAAAGAGAACTCGGATTAGAATGGAGAAGATTCAACTCAAGAAGTTCTAACGATGATCCAAGTCCAAGAAGAGCTCTAATGGGTTTGTGATCATTTGTACTTTTTTTCCTTATCCTTGGTTTTGTCCCAATGGGTTTTCCAGGAAAGGTTTTAATGAGGCAAATGGATCACAAAGTTACTAAGCCCATTCACTTAAGCAAGACCAATTCATGCCTTGGAAGGAAGAGTTGAAGAGGCATCTACAAAATCAGTCCAAGAGTCACTTTTAAAGCTCAAGAGTCATTCAAACTTAGTTTTTATTAAGTCTTTCTTTAGTTAATGCTTTGACCACGAGTTTGCCTCTTGGTCTACTCATTTTATTTCTATATAACACAGGTTCAGGCACCAGCAGATGTGCAGTACTAGTTGATCCACCAATCAAGCTCCCAGAGCCTTTACCTCTGCACTACTTTGAAGAGACCTACACTCCTTCACACACTCAAGACCAACCCTACATTTCTACATCTGGATCAGATGACATTAGGAGCATGATCATGGTCAACATCAACCTCCAAACCATTGGAAACATGGAGATGAACAAGAGATTTGCTGAGCTGAACAACAAGATTGCTTTTGTTAATGATGACCTTCATACTAAATTTGAGGATCTAGACTCAAGGATACATCTCTTGGAGAACAGCCAAGATGAGGCACACACACCAAGACTCCAGTACACTCTTCCTCAACAAGCTGCACACATACCTCAGGAATGCTGCACACATACCTCAGGAATACTGCCATTTACTTACTGAAGAGGCAGAGGAAGCAGGAGAGGAATTCACTGATGAAGATGCTTCATTGGAAGAGCTGGGTATCATGATCGAAGAAATGCTGATGCACATAGACAGGATGAGGGTTGAGTACGGAGGAGAATCCAGAAGAAGAAACATCAGTGATGAAGAAGCTCAGGAAGTTGTAGGGACGTTCCTCCGTGGCTTTGATGAACACTTGAACAGAGAAGAAGAACAGGAACGAGCAGCACTGGAAGCTGCTCAGAAAGAGGGGGCTGAGGAAACCCCAGCTGCTACAGAAGAGATCCCCACACCAAAGCACACTGATGCTGAGGAAGAGACACTAGAAAACACCATGCTTTGATGGTTCTGTCTCACAATACTCCTCAGGACTCTAAGGAGCTCTACCACAATCAAGTGGGTGCCTCTTCAAGCACTACTGGAAAGGGTAAAGAACTTTCAACTCAGGACTGCAAACCACCAGTCTCCTACCCCTCAATGCATTTCACAAAAGCTAGAATGGAGATGTACACAAAGTTCAAGCAGGACATACAAGATGCTGGAATACAACTCCTACTACAAATGATCACAAACCCATTAGAGCTCTTCTTGGACTTGGATCATCGTTAGAACTTCTTGAGTTGAATCTTCTCCATTCCAATCCGAGTTCTCTTTGGATGTGAGCATTTGGTTAAGTAAACCTCCAATTCCTTGCATAAATCGCTTAGCTTTAGAACGAGTCAAAGGTCCAGCTGCTGGTACAAGCATTGCATCCGCAGGTTCAAGCTCAGCTTCCACATGTTCTTCCTGATTGCCTTCCATGATCACATCAAGCCCCTCCTCTTGAAAAATATTTATCCTCAAATCTGGTTCATCTGCAACAAAAGGAGCTAAGAAGCATCAAATTAGGTTCCTGAAAGAAGTCTTTGACAAGCTGGAAGTGGTGGAACCAATCCTTGATAATGTGGGGGCTCACATGAAGAAGAGCAAGATAATGAAGTCATTGCCAAAAATCACAAACTCAGGAAAGTTTCTCATCACTTGTGAGCTGGAGATGCTTGACAATGTCAAAGCCCTATGTGATTCAGGATCCACTGTCAATGTCATGTCCCTCCCTTATCCTTGGTTTTGTCCCAATGGGTTTTCCAGAAAAGGTTTTAATGAGGCAAATGGATCACAAAGTTATTAAGCCCATTCACTTAAGCAAGACCAATTCGTGCCTTGGAAGGAAGAGTTGAAGAGGCATCCACAAAATCAGTTCAACAATCACTTTTGAAGCTCAAGAGTCATTCAAACTTAGTTTTTATTAAGTCTTTCTTTAGTTAATGCTTTGACCACGAGTTTTGACCTCTTGGTCTACTCATTTTATTTCTATATAACTCATGTAATCTCATTTGAGAACAACAACCCTTTTTTTATAAAATCTTTTGAGAGTGATTCTCTTCGTTCCTTGTGAACATTTCGATCTGTCTTGGTGTGTCATATCCAAGGGATCAACCCGGTTTATCAAGTGTTTTTCATCACACTTGTGTGGCCATTCTACCGACTGAAGTTAGTTGTTTGCGGTATAAGTTAGTATCAGGTGGTGAGTTTCATATACTCACTATTGGAGCTACTTGCATCACCTTTCTAAGGTTCCACCGCCTTTTCCTTTGGAATTTCCGCTTCCATTGGATTAAAGAATTTTCCCTACCAACTTTAGAGTGCCTGATCTTGGAGGATCGCATCAGTTAGGCAGGATGCATACTTGCTTCCCAAGGGTGGGGTTGTAGAACAAGTTGGCAAAATACCCTGGAGCTGGAGTAGGTCCCAAGGAATCAGTGTGGCGCAAGTAGGTCTCGTCCATGTAAGCTCTCTCCGCGCAAGGCTCAAACTCCTGAAGAGGTACTCCGGCTTGTATGAATAACGATGTGAGGAAGCCTCCTATGAGTGCAGTGCTCGCCTTACACCTCAACGCCCACGCCTTGTACTTGACCAAAGAAGAGGCCAAGATACAACCATAGTTGACGTCTGCTCCTCCATCGGCTCATCACTCTCTTCAGCATCACACAGAACCTTCTTAATCCCTTGGAAGAGGAAGCACAACTCATTCTTGGTAACCGTTGGAGCCACGGATTTCCCACTGAAGGTGTTGGCTAGGAGCTTGAGGGCGTATCTCAGCACAGGGTTGCGAACCTTCTTGATCTTGGCGGTGTTGGCTTTGTAGTCATCATCGCTGATCAAGTCCCATAGAAAGTTGGCGGATTTGAGCGGAGGGAACTCTACAAGCTTGGCCGCAGCATTGAGACAATAGCTCGGTGATGGAGAGGTGGTAAGCTTGCCTCCTGATCTTGAACGTGAGGTGACCCTTGGAGGGAGCTTGAATGCTTGGATCTTCATAGGAGAAGTCCAAGGTGGAGAAGAAATCAAGCGCTGCCTCGGGGTAAGTAGGGCATTCCATCCTTGACAGGCACACAAGTCCCATGTTCTTGAGAAGCTCATCAAAATCCGCTAGCAATCCCAGCTTCTCCAAGAGGTCCCTGCTTGCAAACTTGGTAGGTTCAAACCGGAGCCTCTCAAGCCTTTTCTTTGCCTTCTTCTCCTCCTTGCTCTATCTAACCCTCGATTCCACCACTTGTTGAGCTTCCTCTTGAGTTGAAGTTGCCAAATCTCTGCTTCTCTTTGGTGCCATAGTACCTGAAATACAAGTTCTCAAAGAGAAGAATGAGTATAGGCAACGATTTAAGAGAAGAAGATATAGCAATAAGAGAAAATCTCTAACTTTAAATCCTAGATTTTTGGGATATGCTAAGATATATCAATAAATAGTAAAGAAAAATCTCAAGAGATAGGATTAAATCAAGAAAATTTTCCTAACACTTAAATATTTTTTTAAAAAATTAGCCTAATCCCTAGCAATAACATTCAACAATTAATCAAAAACGAAATTTTGAAAACTTGAATATGCAATGCAAGAATTTGAAAATACCTTCGAAAATGGATGAATAATTGATGCTCTTGTCTTTAAAAACAAAAACTCGCACACTCTCTCTTTGTTTTATGAAAATCGGTTTGTTGCAAAGTGAAGAGAGAGTGAGTATCCAAAGGTTTATAAAGACAACAAATCTTTCGCATGCAAGCAAGTGGGTTCTGCAAAAGTTGTGGTGAAGGCACACATTCTCATGGTCAAAGATGCTTGCCTTGACCACAATTCAAATTTAAAATGAGAGGGAAAGAAAAAGAAGAGGGAAAGATTCAACCAACCTCGGCATGAGATCGAGTCAAATTGGTCGATCTTGACCTCGATCTCATGCCCATTTTGCCTGTGATCGAGTAGCTTGCTTGATTGGGGGCTCGATCTGAATTGAATCGAGTCTTAGATCGAGTCTCCTACTCATTTCACGATTCCACGTGTTTGTGGCCATGCATCCTTGGATCGAGCTCCTTGATCGATTTGGAGGTTGTTTTGGCAACGATCGAGTGAGATGATCGATTGAACTAATCGATCCAATTCGAGGATCGAGTGAGACCAGTCGATCCACACCCCGTTTGCATTTCAAGCTAAACACATGGGTGGGTCATCTTCTCGCAATCGACTGACTCACTCGATTGTCTACTCGATCTCATATAGATCGAGTGATTTCACTCGATTCACTAGCTCGATCTAGTAAAGATCGAACTAGGATAGGTCGATCCATCACTCGATCGCTTGCCTCTACTTCTCCTTTCCTTGCCTTATTGACTCCAAGATCGTGTCCTCTGATTCCCTTATCCTTTCACCTACACACTTCAACTAAAAAAACATAAAATTGAAACAAAATAAAGCAGAAATATGTACATTGATAGACATGGGAATGCCTCCCAAGTGCGCTTGTTTTACGTCCCTTAGCTTGACTTTACTTGGTTTAGGCTAGAGGTGGGTCTTGGAGAAGCAACGTGGTGCTCTCCTTGCTGTATTCACTCGCCATGTAGGGCTTGACTCTATGCTCATTCATCGTGAAGCTCTCTCCACTCTTGCCAACCAAAGTAACCGCCCCATACAGTAACACTTCCTTAAATCTCAAAAGGACCGCTCCACCTAGACTTGAGCTTTCCAGGGAACAACTTCAACTGTGAGTTGTAGAGCAGCACCAGACTTCCCTCTTTCAGCTCCTTAAGCACCAGCTCCTTGTCATGAACTGCCTTGGTCCTTTCTTTGTAGATCTTGGCGCTCTCATAAGCGTCCAGCCTTAACTCATCAAGCTCATGGAGTTGCACCAGCCTTTTCTCTTGTGCCGTCTTGAGATTGAAGTTCACTTGCTTCACGGCCCAAAGAGCTCTGTGCTCTAACTCTACAGGGAGGTGACAAGACTTGCCATAAAGGAGGTTGAAAGGAGTAGTAAATATGGGAGTCTTGAAAGCTGTTCTATACGCCCATAGAGCGTCATCAAGCTTGCTTGCCCAATCCTTCTGAGTTACTCCCGCGGTTTTCTCTAGAATAGCCTTGATTTGCCTATTTGACACCTCTACTTGGCCGCTGGTTTGAGGGTGATAGGGTGTAGCTACCTTGTGTTTAACTCCATACTTCTTCAAGAGACCCTCAAAGACCTTGTTGATGAAGTGGCTGCCCCCATCGCTGATCATTACCTTTGGAACTCCGAACCTTGGAAAGATGATAGTATTGAAGAGCTTGACAACCACCTTTGAATCATTAGTTGGAGAAGCTATAGCCTTAACCCACTTAGACACATAGTCTACAGCCACCAGGATATATTTATTGCCGTATGAAGATGGGAATGGACCCATGAAATCAATCCCCCAAGCATCAAACACATCCACCTCAAAGATTGGTACCTGCGGCATCTCATTCCTCTTTGTGATGTTCCCAGCTCTTTGGCAAGCTTCACATGCTTTTACAAACTCATGAGCGTCCTTGAAGAGTGTTGGCCACCAAAACCCGGCTTGTAGAACTTTTGTAGCTGTCTTGAAAGAAGCAAAGTGCCCACCATAAGTCATACCGTGGCAATGGAGAAGAATGTCTTCTGCTTCTTCTCTTATGACACACCTCCAGTATAAGCTGTCTACTCCCCTCTTGTACAGATAGGGATCATCCCAAAAGTAATGAGAGATGTCCCTCATGAACTTCTTCTTATGGTAGTAGTCCAGGTGAGTAGGCTCTTCTCCACAAGCCAAGTAGTTTACGATATCCGCATACCCATGGTAGCTCTTCTTCCTTGATACTCAAGACTTCTTCAAACTTCTCATCTAGCTTCTCACACACCACGGTGTTAACCATCATAAGCTGCTCTTTAGGGAGTGAGTCATCCAAAGGCAAGACTTCATTCACTGTCATCCTTGAGAGATGATCCGCTACACCATTCTCAATCCTCTTCTTGTCCTCGATCTCCATGTCAAACTCTTGTAGGAGAAGGATCCACCTTAGGAGTCTCGGCTTGGTGTCTTTCTTGGAGTATATGTACCTCAAGGTGGCGTGATCAGTGTACACAATGACCTTAGAACCCACCAAGTAAGATCTGAACTTCTCAAAAGCAAAGACAACGGCTAGGAGCTCTTTCTCGGTGGTTGCATACTTCACTTGCGTGTCATCCAAGGTACGACTTGCATAGTAGATCACATGCAGCTTCTTATCCTTCCTCTGACCCAAAAAAGCACCCACGGTGTAGTCACTTGCGTCGCACATAATCTCGAATGGCAGGTCCCAATCTGGGGCTTGAACTATAGGCGCGGTGACTAGATCTTCCTTGATGGTCTTAAAGGCTTGAAGGCACTCTTCATCAAACAAGAACTCGGCTTCCTTGCACAATAACCTTGTAAGAGGACGAGCTATCTTGGAGAAATCTTTGATAAACCATCTGTAGAAGCCAGCGTGCCCCAAGAAGCTCCTTATCCCTTTCACATTAACTGGCGGCTCTCGACTCATCATGACCTCTATCTTTGCTTTGTCAACCTCAATCCCATTCTCAAAAATCTTGTGCCCAAGTACAATGCCTTCCTTCACCATGAAGTGACACTTTTCCCAATTCAGCACCAAGTTTGTCTCCTCACATCTCTTCAGAACCCTGCAAAGATTAGACAAACAACCACCAAAGGAAGCACCATACACAGAAAAATCATCCATGAAAACCTCTACCATCTCCTCTATAAGGTCAGAGAAGATAGACATCATGCACCTTTGAAAGGTTGCTGGTGCATTACATAACCCAAATGGCATCCTTCGATAGGCAAAGGTACCATAGGGGCATGTGAAAGTGGTTTTCTCTTGGTCATTAAGATGAATGGGTATTTGAAAGAAACCACTATAGCCATCAAGAAAACAGTAGTATGGGTGATTAGCTAATCTCTCAAGCATTTGATCAATAAAGGGAAGAGGGAAATGATCTTTGCTAGTGGCTGAGTTGAGTTTTCTATAATCAATACACATTCTATGTCCAGTTATTGTTCTTGTAGGAATCAACTCATCTTTTTCAATTTTTATAACCGTGATACCCCCTTTCTTTGGTACCACATGGACCGGAGAGACCCACGTGCTATCACTGATAGGGTATATCACGTCAGCTTCTAAGAGTTTTAAAATTTATTTCTTCACTACTTCTTTTAAGTTTGGGTTCAAACGTCTTTGATGTTCTATTGAAGAAGTGTTTTCATTCTCTAAGTGAATCATATGAGTACAAAGCATTGGTGAAAGGCCCTTGATGTCACTTAGAGAGTACCCAATGGCCTTTCTATACTTCCTTAACTCCTTAAGGAGTAAGGTTAACTCATCATCACTCAGATTTTTATTCACAATGACATGATAAGTGTCATTTGGTCCTAAGAAAGCGTACCTTACCCTATCCGGAAGCTGCTTAAGGTCCACCTTTGGGGCTAGCAGCTCGCTCCAGTCCTCCTCTTGGCTTGTGTTGAGGTTTCTGTCCTCCTTAGCCTCTTTTGAACCCGAGTCATAAGCTTTCAAGCTGCCTTCTTGAACCGTTGCTACCACTGAGATCAAGCCAGTCAGTCGATCTTCCTCTCGTTCTAGGCTGGATCGATTGCACTCTCTCGATTCACTTGCTCGATTGGATATGGATCGAGCAGGAGATCGATTCGCAAGGTCGTTCTCTGAACAGATCGAGTTGTCTCGGTCGATCGTCTCATCGATCTTCTTCCTGGATCGAGTAATCTGATCGATTTCCAGGTCGATCTCTAGGCACTCGCCTTCATCTTCTTTCACAACCTTGCGAGAATCAAGGATGTGTACATACTCCTGGGTCTGTTCACTCAAGAAACCATACTCCCCACACTCCTTAGTCAAAGCCAGCTGTAGATGATCTTCTTGTGCAATTTCTTCAAGCAACTCATCAGCCAATTCATCCAAAGTTTCAATGTAGAATGCTTGTCCACCTGATATTACCATATATTTTGCATATTTAGCATGCATTTAGAGTTAGTTTTCATGCATTCATCTTACATTATAGGCTAGTTTCTACCATTTGTTGCATTTTAGGTCCTAGATCACTTTGCATTCGCATTTTGCATATTTCTTGCATCTTCTGCATCATTATCAGGTTGTTTGGGACACTCTGGGGTTGTGGAGGTTGCATGGACGTGCATAGAATCAAGAGGAGGCTTGTGGACACTTGGAGAACTCAGCCATGCATGCAAAGGACCCGAGATCGAGAGCAAGATCGAGCTAGGCAGGTCGATCTAGATGAGATCGACCAGAAGATCGACTAAGCCCGGATCATTTCAGGAAGAGATCGAGGATAAGCTCGAGTGAAGAGATCGATCATGAGTACGGACATGGATTATGCCATGCATATCGAGAGCCAGACCGAGACCACGACCCGATCATCCAGGGATCGACTCCAAGATCGAGCAAAAGCAGACGATCCATGACGAAGATCGAGTGACCCAAGTCGATCACTGGGACCTTATCCGGCCAACTGGTTTTTGGACTCTTGTGAGGGGGGGGGGGGGGGGGGGGGGGGGGGGGGGGGGGGGGGGCATATCCTTGTATGGCCTATTTTAGGCAATCGAATGTAAACCATTCATTTTGTCTTGGACCTTTTAAGCTGTTTTAGTGTCTAAGGCCATTTTTCACCATTGTTAACGATTTCAAGCTTTTCATACTTTGTGGATCTTAAATCTTGCTTAATCATTAGTATTTCTTTAATCGCTCTTCTTTAATAATGCTTAGCTTTCTTTTCTGTATATTTCAATCGGTTTTAATCATGAGTAGTGAGTAGATTTTCTTTGGGTTAAAGGTCGGAGCGATTCAAAAGGGTTTAAGGGTTTAAGCTTTTGGAGTTTTTCTTGTTCTTAATTCATTCTCTTCTAGGATTTGGAGTCTTAAGGCTTAGAAAATCTGGGAAAAGATCTCTATGATTCCAGGGTTTCTCTTACCTTGACCGGATTCAGAGATCCTTGAAAACCAAATCCTAGAGACTAATCTATCCTCTCCCAAACGCCATGGATGTAGAGGGGGTTAGTTACGCCACTATTTAGGATCTTTGCTTAATGTTCTTTGACCCATCTTTCCACTAAACGTCATAGGTTTGGAGGAAGGGTCAGAGAAAGGGGTCTTACCACACGCTATGGAAGATCCTAGTTTAAGTTTCCTAAGGCTTAGAGATAGCTCTTCAAAAGAGTAGATCTAGGTGTTTTCAAACCAAAGCTTGCACCTTTGAATCTCTTGAACATGACCCTCAACCTTGAACCCTCTTTTTAGCATTTTAAAACCTCTGTTTATCATTCTCTTGTCATAAAGTTGCATTCTTGATCATTAGAAGTCATTTGTCTTAAGTTGTTAGAATCGATCTGTTTTACTCGTTTCAGTACTTGATTTTTAGTTATTAGTAGATTTGCATTTTAGGGTCTCTGTTTTCTTCTAGTAGTTGTTAACCCTCTTCCAGGGATTTTAAAATAGTTTTCGTAGTAGTTTGGTCGTTGCATTTAATTTTCTTTGAATTTACCATCTATTTACCCGATTCTGCTTAGATTTGCTTAGCATATGTATTCTTAGTGTTCTTTCTTCACCCCGGCTGGATTGATACTCTCTTGCACTATACTACATCATGATAGATTGCTTGAGCTTTGATATTTAGACTTGCAAAATGCCTGTTTATCAAATGGCGCCGTTGCCAACTTGGGTTTGTTAGAAAGCATTAAGATTTGTTCATTGGCAAACACTAAGCCTTTTACTTTTATTTTGGTTACTGATTGCTCTACCCTACTGTCTGTGTGCTCAGGTACATGAATTTGCGCTCCAGGGGTGACAACAATCTTCTTAAACCCCTGGACAATATTCACCAACTCGGACACGCAAGATCAAGAAGAGCAAGAGAGCAAGCTCAAGCCTTTGAAGAGGTTTTGCAAGCTGGTACAGTAGACTTTGAAAGTATGGCTGAGCAAGAACATCCTGAGGGACCTCCACCAGCTCACGGTGCTATAGGAAGGGGCAATGGAAACCCCAACCACGCAGCTAGACCACCACGGATCATCGGTGCTGGAGATGCTCCAAATACACATCATAACCGCTTTGGGATCACTCCTACACCAGTCCAAAACAACAACTTCGACAGGCTAGCTATGGAAGACCCTTTGAAGCACCTTGACAACTTTGAGCAAGTGTGTGGGATGATAAAGATCAATGGGATCTCGGAAGACGCTTTCAAGCTACGGCTCTTCCCATTTTCTCTTGGAGATAAGGCTACGCACTGGGAGAAGACCCTTCCACAAGGCACCATTACTTCTTGGGCTGACTGTAAGAAGGCGTTCCTCTCAAAGTTTTTCTCGAGCACAAGAACAGCTAGGCTGCAAAGTGAGATCAGCGGATTCACTCAAAGGCAGAACGAGACATTCAGTGAAGCTATGGAGAGATTCAAAGACTATACCATTCAGTGTCCTCACCACGGCTTCAGTGAAGAGACTCTCTTGAGCACAATATACCGAGGAGCATTACCCAAGATCAGAATGTTGCTTGATACGGCAAGCAAGGGTAACTTCCTTGGTCAAGAAGTGGAAGAGGGTATGGAGCTTATAGAGAACTTGGCTTTGAGTAACGGGAATTACACCAAGGATTATGACCGAGCACCTAGAGGTTCCGAGCTTGAGTCACACAAGAAAGAGCTCAAATCGCTCCATGAGAAGATAGACAAGCTCGTGCTTACAAATCAGAAGTAAGTACATTTCGTGGGAGAAGCCGAAGATGTCTTAGAGGAGCTAGAGCTGAGCCAAGAAGAAGCTAATTGGGTTGATGGTCAGAACTACAACAAGCCTCAAGGTTATTCTCAAGGCTACCAGGGCAACAACAATCTCTCATACCGTAGCACCAACGTTGAGAATCCAAAGGATCAGGTGTACCCCCCTCAACAAGCAAAGCCGTTTGTATCGTACAACAAAGGGTTTCAACAAAATAGTGGGTACCAAGGTCCGAGACAAGGGAACTTCCAAGGTCAGCAGCAACAACAAGGCAACAAAGGCTACACTCCTATGTTTCCTCCTGGTTTCTTACACAGCAGCAACAAATGCAACCCCCACCTCAGGATCTGGTTCAAGCAATGTTTCAACAGTTGCTTCAAGGTCAAGCTTCTACAAATCAGAAGTTTGTTGAGATGAACAACTGGCTAGACTCTTCTCTTACTGACGTTTCTACACAGATCAACAATCTGAACAACAAGATCCAGCAGTTAGAGAAAGGGAAAGCTAGTACAAGCGGCCAAGGCAGCTTACCTGGCAAGTGTGAGCAAAATCCCAAGGAGTATGCAAACGCTATTACTTTGAGAAGTGGGACAGAGCTTCCGCCGAGAGTTGTACCTAAAGCCAATGAGGACATTGTGATTCAAGAGGGGGAGGGTGAGCTTTCAAATGATGAGGAGATTACCTTTGACAATGTGTGGATTGAAAGACCAAGAAAGGGTAAAGAAGCGGTTATAGAGAAGAAGGTAGAGGAGGTGAGCAAAGAGAAAGATGCGTTTGTTCCTCCACCATACAAGCCGAAGCTTCCTTTTCCTGGCCGGTTCAAGAAACAGCTGCTAGAGAAGCATAGAGCAGTCTTTGAGAAGCATTTGAAAGATGTTGAGATCAAGCTGCCCTTAGTTGATTGCTTAGCCATGATGCCTAAATGTGCTAAGTTCTTCGAGGATACTTTAACTAAGAAGAGCAAGGAGAGTGAAGAGGTTTTGGTGCTTAGTGAAGAGTGCAGTGCCATCATTCACAAGGAGATAGTTCCAAAGAAGCTTGGAGATCCAGGATCATTCACCATTCCTTGTGCTCTTGGTCCCTTGAAGTTTGATAGCTGCTTATGTGATCTTGGTGCAAGCATTAATCTTATGCCCCATTCCATTGCAAAGAATCTCGGTTTCACAAAGTTTAAAGAGTGTAGGATCTCTCTCGTGCTAGCTGATAGAAACATAAGGCTTCATGTGGGTATGCTTGAAGATTTGCCCGTGAGGATCAGTGGAGTTAACGTGCCAACAGATTTCGTTGTTCTTGAAATGGATGAAGAGCCAAAGGATCCTCTTATTCTTGGAAGACTGTTTCATGCAACCGCTGGAGCCATCATTGACGTTAAGAATGGCAAAATCTCTCTACACTTGGGCAAGGACATCAAGCTAGACTTTGATATCAACGAAGTCTTGAAGAAGCCAACCATTGGAGGACAAGCTTTCTACATTGAGACTTTGGATGCTTTAGCCGATGAGTTGCTTGAGGAGTTAGCACAAGAGGATCACCTACAGCTAGCTTTGACTAAGGAGCCAGGGGAACATGGTTTTCTGAGCGAGCAGACCCAGGAGTACGTTCATATCCTTGATTCTTGCAAGGTTGTGAAGGAAGATGAAGGCGGATGTCTAGAGATCAATCAGGAAATCGACGAGTTCACTCGATCCAGGACAAAGATCGACAGAAAGATCGAGGAGGCTGGTCGATCCGGCAAAGAAATCGATGAGAAGATCGAGAGAGCCAACTCGATCAGTTCAGAGAACGACTCAGCAACTCGATCTACTGCTCGATCCATATCAAATCGAGCAAGAGATCGATGTGAGTGCAATCGATCCATACCAGAACGAGTGGAAGATCGACTGGATGACTCGATCTCTGAGGAGACAGCGGTTCAAGAAAACAGCCTTAAAGCTCATGACTCGGGGTCTAAGGAGGGCAGTGAGGACAGCGACGTCAACACAAGCCACGAGGAGGACTGGAGCGAGCTGCTAGCCCCAAAGGTGGACTTAAAGGAGCTCCCAATAGGGCTAAGGTATGCTTTCTTAGGGCTTAATGAGACTTATCCCGTGATTGTGAATGAAAGTCTGAGTGATGATGGGTTAAACTCGCTTCTTAAGGAGCTGAGAAAGTATATGAAGGCCATTGGGTAATCTCTAAGTGACATCAAGGGCCTTTCACCGATGCTTTGTACTCATAGGATTCACTTAGAGAATGAAAAGTCTTCTTCTATTTAACATTAAAGACGCTTAAACCCGAATTTGAAAGAAGTAGTTAAAAAAGAGATCTTGAAATTGTTAGAGGCTGATGTGATATACCATATCAGTGACAGCACGTGGGTTTCCCCAGTCCACGTGGTGCCTAAGAAAGGGGGAATCACAGTCATTAAGAATGAAAAAGATGAATTAATTCCTACTAGAACCATAACTGGTCATCGAATGTGTATAGATTATAGGAAGCTCAATTCAGCTACTAGAAAGGATCATTTTTTTCTTCTTTTTATTGATCAAATGTTAGAGAGACTTGCTAATCATCCATACTATTGTTTCTTAGATGGATACAGCGGTTTCTTTCAAATCCCTATTCATCCAAATGACCAAGAAATGACAACTTTCACATGCCCTTATGGTACCTTCGCATATCGAAGGATGCCTTTTGGATTATGTAATGCTCCAGCAACCTTTCAAAGGTGCATGATGTCAATCTTCTCTGATCTTATAGAGGAGATGGTATAGGTCTTTATGGATGACTTTTCTGTATATGGTGCTTATTTTTCTGCTTGTTTGTCTAATCTTTGCAGGGTACTTAAGAGGTGTGAGGAGACAAACTTGGTGTTGAACTGGGAGAAGTGTCACTTCATGGTGAAGGAAGGGATTGTACTCGGTCACAAGATATCTGAGCAAGGGATAGAGGTTGATAAAGCAAAGATTAAGGTCATGATGAGCCTTGAGCCGCGGGCTAATGTGAAGGGTATAAGGAGCTTTTTGGGGCACGCCTGCTTCTACAGGAGATTCATAAGGGACTTCTCAAAGATAGCACGCCCCCTTACACGGCTGTTATGCAAGGAAGCTGACTTTGTCTTTGATGAGGAGTGTCTTCACGCTTTCAAGACTATCAAGGAGGCTCTTGTTATCGCGCCTATAGTACAAGCACCAGACTGGAACTTACCCTTCGAGATCATGTGCGACGCGAGTGACTACGCCGTGGGAGCTGTTCTAGGGCAGAGGAAAGGTCTTGTTCTTTTGGGATTTGGGGTCGAGGTGATTTAAAGGGTTTAAGACGTTTAAGTTTTGTGTTTTTTCTTGTTCTTCATTCCTTCTCTTCTAGGATCTTGGGGTCTTAAGGCTTAGAGAGTCTTGGAAAAGATCTCTATTATTCCAAGGCTATCTTACCCTGACCGGATTCAGATATCCATGTTATCTACTATGCCAGTCGTACCTTGGATGACACGCAAGTGCGATACGCTACAACCGAGAAGGAGCTGCTGGCCGTTGTGTTTGCTTTTGAGAAGTTCAGATCATACTTGGTGGGCTCTAAGGGTGTTGTATACACGGATCACATGGCGTTGAGGTATATCTATTCCAAGAAGGATACCAAGCCGAGGCTCTTAAGGTGAATTCTCCTTCTACAAGAGTTTGATATGGAGATAAAAGACAAGAAGGGGATAGAGAATGGTGTTGCTGATCACCTTTCTAGGATGAGAGTGAATGAAGCTTTACCCTTAGATGATTCACTCCCTGAAGCAGCTCATGATGATCAACACAGTGGTGTGCATACGACTAGAAGGTCAGTTTGAAGAAGTTCTGAGTTTGAGAGAAGCGAACCTGCCTTGGTATGCTGATATAGTGAACTTCTTAGCTTGTGGAGAGGAACTTACTCATCTTGACCACTACCACAAGAAGAAGTTCATGAGGGACATCTCCTACTATTTTTGGGACGAGCCTTACTTGTACAAGAGGGGAGTAGATAGCTTGTACAGAAGATGTGTTTCAAGAGAGGAAGCACAGGACATCCTTCTTCACTGCCACGGTTCATCCTATGGAGGATATTTCGGTTCTTTCAAAACGGCAACAAAGGTCTTACAAGCCGGGTTTTGGTGGCCATCGCTATTCAAGGACGCTCACGAGTTTGTAAAAGCGTGTGAGGCTTGCCAAAGAGCTGGAAACATCACCAAGAGAAACGAGATGCCTCAGGTGCCAATCTTTGAAGTTGATGTGTTTGATGCTTGGGGGATAGACTTCATGGGACCGTTCCCATCTTCTTACGGCAACAAATTCATCTTGGTGGCTGTTGATTATGTGTCTAAGTGGGTTGAGGCTATAGCTTCCCCAACCAATGATGCAAAGGTGGTGGTTAAACTCTTTAAGACCATCATCTTCCCACGGTTTGGAGTACCAAAAGTAGTGATCAGCGATGAGGGAAGCCACTTTACCAACAAGGTGTTTCAAAGTCTCTTGAAGAAGTATGGAGTGAAGCACAAGGTAGCAACACCTTATCACCCACAAACTAGTGGGCAAGTAGAGGTCTCGAATAAACAGATCAAGGCTATCTTAGAGAGGACAGTAGGAGCAACTCGGAAGGATTGGGCAAGTAAGCTAGACGATGCTTTATGGGCGTATAGAACCGCCTTCAAGACTCCTATTGGTACCACTCCCTTCACTCTTCTTTACGGCAAGGCATGTCACCTCCCTGTGGAGCTAGAGCATAGAGCATTGTGCGCCTTGAAGCAGCTGAACTACAACCTCAAGACGGCACAGGAGAAGCAGTTGATTCAACTCCATGAGCTTGATGAGCTAAGGCTAGACGCTTATGAGAGTGCCAAAATCTACAAGGAAAGGACCAAGACGGTTCATGACAAGAAGTTGGTGCATAAGGAGCTTAAGGAGGGCAGTCTGGTCTTACTTTACAACCTACGCTTGTTGCTATTCCCAGGGAAGCGAAAGTCAAGGTGGTGTGGACCGTTTGAGATCAAGAAAGTTCTGCCCTATGGAGCGGTTACTTTGGTTGGGAAGAGTGGAAAGGCTTTCACGGTCAATGGGCACAGAGTCAAGCCCTACTTGGCGAGTGATTGCAGTAAGGAGAGCACCACAATGCTTCTCCAGAACCCACCTCTGGCCTGAACCAAGTAAAGTCTAGCTAAAGACGTCAAAGAAAACGCACTTGGGAGGCATTCCCATGTCTATCTTGTATATATTTTTGCTTTCTTTCTGTTTCAGTTTTATGCTTTTTATGTTTAAGTGTGTAGGTGAAAGGATAGGTGATTGGAGATCATGATCTTGGAGTCAAAAGAGGCGAGGAAAGGAGAAGTATAGGCTAGAGATCGAGTGCTAGATCGACTAATCCTGGCTCGATCTTTGCTAGATCGAGCTAGTGAAATGAGAGGAGTCATTCGATCTAGATGAGATCGAGTACACAATCGAGTGATTCAGTCGATCATGAGAGGATAACCCACCAATGCGTTTAGAACGAGGTGTGGATCGACTGACCTCACTCGATCCTCGATCTGAATCGATCAGTCTACTTGATCTGCCACTCGATCTTAGCCGAAACGACCTCCAAATCGATCATGTGGCTTGATCCAAGGAGCTTAGCCTAAATGAGAAAGAATCATGGAACGAGGGGGCACACTCAATGTAGGACTCGATGCAATATGAATCGAGTCCCTGATCGATCAAACCTCTCGATCCTAGCCAACATGGGCATGAGATCGAGTCCTAGATTGACCGAATGGACTCCATCTCGTGCCGAGGTAAGTCAAAAATTTTCCCTCCTTTCTTCTTTCCCTCCAGTTTTAAATTTGAACTGTGGTCAAGACAAGCATCTTTGACCATGAAAGATGTGCCTTGACCACACTTTTGTCAGAAACCACTTGCATGATCCATAGTTTTCTTTGCCTTTATATTCACATGCATCCACACTCTCTCATTTTTGTGTTCGAAACTATTTTCCAAAGTAAAGAGAGTGTGGATTTTGTTTTGAGGCTATTAGCATCCTGCATTCACCCTCTTTAAAGGTATTTTCGAGTTTAAAAATATGCTTGCTTAATTTTTTTAAGAAAATTCCCTTTTATTAGCTTAGGGTGATTGTTAGTTATAAAGGAGTTAGGATAATTTTTAGAAATAGCTAAATATTAGGAAAATTGCTAGATTTGATTCTATCTCTAGATATTCTCCTCTAGTATTTAGCTATAATTTTTATAAATTCTCTAAAAATCTAGGATTATTGTTAAAAGTTTTTCTCTCTTACCTTGTCTTTCTCTTACATTCGCCACCTATACTCATTCTCTTCTTTGAGATTTGTGTTTCAGGTACCATGGCTCCTAAGAGAAGCAGAGAAGAGACAACACAAGGAGGAGAAGCTCAAGAAGTGGTTCAGGAAAGGGTTAGATGGACCAAGGAGGAGAAGCTAGGTAAGAAAAGGCTGGAGAGGGTCCGGTTTGACCCTACAAAGTTCGCGAGCAGGGATCTGTTGGCAAAGATGGGGATATTGGGAGATTTTGATCAGCTTCTCAAGAACATTGGGCTCCGGTGCTTGTCAAGGATGGATTGCCCAACCTATCCCGAGGCAACCCTAGACTTCTTAGCCACCTTGGAGTTTACCTACGAGAATCCAAGCCTCCCCACTCCATCACAAGGTCACCCACATTCAAGATAAGGAGGCAAGCCTATCACCTCTCCATCCCATAGTTTTGCCAAGCTTATGGTCTGAAAGCTAATGCCAAGCTTGTTGAGTTTCCGCCTTTCACTCAAGCCAACGATCTATGGGATCTAATCAGCAACGATGACTACAAGGCAAACACGGCGAAGATCAAGAGATTCTGTAGCCCCGTGCTAAGATACATGCTCAAGCTCATAGCAAACACTTTCAGCGGAAGGTCTGTGGCTCCCACAGTTACCAAGAATGAGCTGTGTTTTCTCTTCCAAGGCGTTAAGCACCTTCTATGCGATCCTAAGGAGAATGACGAGCTGATGGAAGACGAGCTTGGAGATGATGTCAATTATGGATGCATTTTGGCTTCCTCTTTGCTCAAGTACAAGGCGTGGGCAATAAGGTGCAAGGCGAGTTCAGCGTTGATAGGAGGCTTCCTTACACCGCTGTTTGTTCAAGCCGGTGTACCCCTTCCCGACTTTGTCCCTTGCGTGGAGAGAGCCTTCATGGATGAGACATACATGCACAACACAGACTCCTTGGGACGCACGCCAGCTGAAGGCTTCATTGCCTATCTGTTCTACGATTGTGAGAATGAGAAGAGAGTGTGCATCTTGCCAAACAAAGAAGAAATGGAGCTGCTAGGTGTTGGCAACGTTGAATTTCTGCCAAGTGTTGAGGAATGCTTCGCACCTCTAGGAGGCACAGCTGCGCCCACACAAGCTGCTCGCCCACGTTCAGAGTCACCTCCCTCCGATGCTGGGATGCCCGAAAGCTTCGTCCTCCCTAAGCTTGATTTCGAACCAAGAACCAAAACCGAGAAGTTCCTTGCTTCAGTCGTTGAGATGCAGCGCAAGATCAACAAATGGAAAAGCAAGGTGATCAAGAAGCTTGCCAAGAAGGTCAAGGCGCTTAAAGGGAGCTCATCTAAGAAGTCTTCAAGCGAGGAGATTGAGCAGCCAGAGAAGAGGAGGAGATCAACCGGAGGTATTGAGATCCGTGAGCCTCAAGGAAACGCCCAACCTGCACGCCACTCTCTTGACGAAGAAACAAGCAAGGAGAAGGGCAAGGAGATCAGCCACGACACTCCTAAGAAGAGCAAGAAGTCTGGAGCAACCTCAAGCTCCAGCCTTACTTAGCTCAAAGGTACCAACAACCGAACCATTGTACATACCATTCATCGTTTGATTTTTGCTTTGTGTTTTGACTCCTCTTGAATTTGTTTGCCACCGAGACGGTGTCGTTCAAGTTTGGGGGAGTGTGTGTGTTATTTGACATGTTTTCTTTGATCTTATTTTGAGTTACCATCCTTGAGTCTTGCATTGCATCATCTAAGGCATAGAAAATTCAAAAAAATGATAAAAATTTTCAAAATTTTCAAAAAAATTCATGTAGTTTGCATTTGCATTGTTAAATATTGTAGGATTGAGTCTAGAATTTTTAAAATCATTTAGGTTGTTTACATTTGCATAAGGGGCAAAAGTTTTTTTTAAAAAGTGTTTTAAGCTCATGAATTGTTTCAAGGCCCTAGTTATGATAAACTCATAATTTAGCATATTTTAGCACTCATTTAGGATAGAATTTGCATTCATATTGCATTCATATTTAGATTATTTGTAACGTTTGCTCCATTTTAGGTTTTAGACATGTTTGCATTAGCATTTGCATATTTCTTGCATATATGCATTGTTTTTAGGTAATATGGTGTACATGGAGCTGTGTTGGATGTTGAGCATGGACAAGTAGTCAATATAAGAGCTTAGGAGTCGCTGGGAGTCAAGAAAGAGTTCGGCCAAAAAGAAGTAGGCTGAGATCGAGCTTCAGATCGACCATCCAAGTCGTTTCAGCCTGAGATCGACCCTTAGATCGACCATCCCACTCGTTTCAGCCTGAGATCGACCCTTAGATCGACCAAGGCCACTCGTTTCAGCTCAAATCGACCACCAGATCGACCAAGGCCACTCGTTTCAGCTCAGATCAACCATTAGATCGACCAGGCGGGTCGATCTTCGGTCCAGATTTCTGCTTCTTTCCTTGGACAGCTCACACTTTGTCTTTTAGTGAGGGGACCATTTGTGTGGTCCTTTATGAACACTCTTGACCTAAATTTTAGAGGCATCCACGAATTTTACAGCCTCCATCCCCATTTTTGGGTTTTGTGGATCACCATTGAAACTTCTTTATCCATTCTTCAAGCTTTATCTTTTGTAAAAACCTTGATTTTGAATTTGAGAACTTCTCTTTAAGCTTTAATCTTTCTTTCTTGTTATCTTAATCATGTTTAACTCCTATTATCTCATGACTAAGAGGGATTTGAAAATGATAATAGAGTAGTTCTTTAGGATTTAAGGATGAGGTGATTAGGAAGGTATTAAAGGTTAGATCTTGGTATTTTCTTGTTCTTAACTTTATCCTTTCTTGGTTTGGAGTATCAAATGCTTAAAGACCTTGAGAGAGGTTTTATGATCCAAGAGATTTTCTTATCTCGTAAGAACTTAGGAAATCTCTTATGTCCAAACCAAGAGACTAGTATGCCTTAAAGACCACGGAAGTGGCAAGTGAGGGCTAGTTAGGCCAAGCTAAGATCCGTGCTTCAGCTCCATCAACCATCCTTTTCCACCACAAGCCATGGGTTTGGAGAGGATGGATGATGAGAGGACCTTATCTTATCCACAAGCCATGGAAAGATTGCTTCTTAGGCCTAAGGATAACTCATTTAGAAATGTGTAGATTTACTTTTGCAAACCAAGATCGAACCTTGAGCTTCCCTAAGCATAAACCTCATCCTTGAATTTGTTATTTATCATATAAGTAATTTCAAAAGCTTTCTCTTTTAAATTTAAAGTTTGCTCCTTTAGGTTGCTAGAAATAGCCTTATTTGCCTGTTTTTAGATTTCAAATGTTCATAATCAGTAATCTTGCAATTTAAATTCTTAGTTTTCTTCCAGTAGTTGTTAACCCTCTTCCAGGGATTTTAAAATTGTTTTCTTGCTCATTTCGTACTGCGTTTAGTTTTTGTTAAATTTCTCATCCATTTACCCGAATTTGACTTAGTTTTACTTTGCTCTTGCATTCCTAGTATCTTTCTCACCTAGGCTGGATTGACACCTAAAGTACTGCAGCAACAGTAAGAGGCTTTAGGATTGATATTTAGAACTGAAAAAAAGTCCTCTATCAAGTTAGTAGTTCTTTGATGCTTTGTTCACACTTTGAAAGTAAGCTATAACCATCTTTGGATCATTTGTTTTGATTTTCATGGCTTAAGTTGAACATTCATGATTGAATCTTTTCCTACTAAGTGAGAACCTTAATTTGAACTTTTAATTATCATACTTATGCATTTGAAAAAAGATACGTGGATCACTTATACATATTTAGGCTTTCTTCTTCCTTTCACCACTCTCTTGTAAGCCTAAAATACTTCCCCACCTTTACCCTACCCTCCTTTCAAGCCAATGTTCTTGTGTGATGAATCTTTGTGAGGCTTCTTTTCGGTTGAACTTAGCATAAAGTGTTAGGTTTAGGCGACATGATTAGGCTTTCATATTGTTGTTACCTTTGCATTTTGAAGCTAGTTTTAGGCTTAGGATAGGGCGGGTATTCATGGGAGTTTTTGTTTCGGTTTAAAGAGTTTGAAGTTTGGAAGTTGAATAAAAGGGTTTAATGGTTTTAAGTGGAAGGCTTTGTGTTTAAAATGAAAGCTCTAGTTTTAAAAGTAGGTAGCTCTCAAAAAGAAAAGAAAAAGAAAAAAAAAAGAGAGACTAATAAAAGAGCCTAAGTGCCAAATTAAAAAGAAAAAAAATGAGTAGAGAGCTATCATAGGTAAAAGAAAAGAGCTAAATATGTTTATAGCCTTACCACTAGCCAAAAGAGTTTTCAAAATGATGCTTTTATTTGGGGTTTTGCTAGGCGAATTGCTTTGTTGATTAGGGTAGACTTTAGGAGGGTGAGTGAGCTTAAAAAGAAAAGAAAAATGAGAGGGGTTCTAGGATCTTTGTTAGTGTATGTGGGTAGATGAGAGTCTAGTCATGTATGCATCAATTGTCTTTACCTTTAGCATTATGCATAAGTTCAACCATTCTTTGAGATAACCCATTGTTTGAATCGCCCTTATAAATGAGATCATTTTTATCTCATAACCCTTGTCCCTTAGCCAAATGTATTCGGTTTTAAAGTGCATAAGTGTGATTCACGGTTTGAGTTTAATGAATGTTAAAGGTTAGGATTCTTGGATTGTTTGGGATATGAGAGTCATGATTTGAGATTCAACATGTGATGAATATGGCTAAGTTCTTTGGAGTATGAGTGTGTGCATTGCATCTTAGGATTAAGAACTAGGACCATTGAATTGATTCATTTGAAAAACACTTTTGCAAGGAACTTGAGCCCCCGTTTTTAAAACCTCTCTTCCTTTCTTGAATTTTATTTTCTTGAGGGCAAGCAAAAGGCAAGTTTGGGGGAGTTGATATTACCATATATTTTGCATATTTAGCATGCATTTAAAGTTAGTTTTCATGCATTCATCTTGCATTATAGGCTAGTTTCTATCATTTTTTGCATTTTAGGTCCTAGATCACTTTGCATTCGCATCTGCATGTTTCTTGCATCTTTTGCATCATTATCGGGTTGTTTGGGACACTCTGGAGTTATGGAGGTTGCGTGGACGTGCATAGAATCAAGAGGATGCTTGTGGACACTTGGAGAACTCAGCCATGCATGCAAAAGACCCGAGATTGAGAGTAAGATCGAGCTAGGCAGGTCGATCTAGATGAGATCGACCAGAAGATCGACTAAGCCCGGATCGTTTCAGGAAGGGATCGAGGATGAGATCGAGTGAGGAGATCGATCGTGAGTACGGACATGGATTACGCCATGCATATCGAGAGTCAGAACAAGACCACAACCTGATCATCCAGGGATCGACTCCAAGATCGAGCAAAAGCAGACGATCCATGAAGAAGATCGAGCCAGAGATCGAGTGACCCAAGTCGATCTCTGGGACCTTATCCGGCCAACTGGTTTTTGGACTCTTGTGAGGGGGGGACCATTTCCTTGTCTGGCCTATTTTAGGCAATCGAATGTAAACCATTCATTTTGTCTTGGACCTTTTAAGCTTTCTTAGTGTCTAAGGCGATTTTTCACCATTGTTAACGATTTCAAGCTTTTCATACTTTGTGGATCTTAAATCTTGTTTAATCATTAGTATTTCTTTAATCGCTCTTCTTTAATAATGCCTAGCTTTCTTTTCTCTACATTTCAATCGGTTTTAATCATGAGTAGTGAGTAGATTTGCTTTGGGTTAAAGGTCGAGGCGATTCAAAGGGGTTTAAGGGTTTAAGCTTTTGGAGTTTTTCTGGTTCTTAATTCATTCTCTTCTAGGATTTGGGGCCTTAAGGCTTAGAGAATCTTGGAAAAGATCTCTATGATTCCAGGGTTTCTCTTACCTTGACCGGATTCAGAGATCCTTGAAAACCTAATCCTAGAGACAAATCTATCCTCTTCCAAACGCCATGGATGTAGAGGGGGATAGTTACGCAACTATTTAGGATCTTTGCTTAATGTTCTTTGACCCGTCTTTCCACTAAACGCCATAGGTTTGGAGGAAGGGTCAGAGAAAGGGGTCTTACCACACGCCATGAAAGATCCTAGTTTAAGTTTCCTAAGGCTTAGAGATAGCTCTTCAAAAGAGTAGATCTAGGTGTTTTCAAACCAAAGCTTGAACCTTTGAATCTCTTGAACATGACCCTCGACCTTGAACCCTCTTTTTAGCATTTTAAAACCTCTGTTTATCATTCTCTTGTCATAAAGTTGCATTCTTGATCATTAGAAGTCATTTGTCTTAAGTTGTTAGAATCGATCTGTTTTACTCGTTTCAGTGCTCGATTTTTAGTTATTAGTAGATTTGCATTTTAGGGTCTCTGTTTTCTTCTAGTAGTTGTTAACCCTCTTCCAGGTATTTTTAAATAGTTTTCGTAGTAGTTTGGTCGTTGCATTTAGTTTTCTTTGATTTTACCATCTATTTACCTGATTCTGCTTAGATTTGCTTAGCATCTGTATTCTTAGTGTTCTTTCTTCACCCAGGCTGGATTGATACTCTCTTGCACTATACTACATCGTGATAGGTTTCTTGAGCTTTGATATTTAGACTTGTAAAATGCCTGTTTATCACCACCAATCGTTGGCTTCTTCAATACTTCATTGATGTCAAAGTTCAGTTTGATGTCTTTGCCAAGGTGTAGAGAAATCTTGCTATCCTTCACGTCGATGATCGCTCCAGCAGTTGCTATAAAGGGTCTACCAAGGATTAGAGGGTCCTTTGGTTCCTCATCCATTTCTAGCACTACAAAATCTGTTGGCACATTCACATTGCTGATTCTCACGGGTAGGTCTTCAAGCAAGCCTACAGGAAGCCTTATATTTATATCAGCCAGAATGAGTGAGATTCTACACTCCTTAAACTTAGTGAAACCTAGATTTTTGGCAATGGAGTGGGGCATAAGGGTTATGCTTGCTCCTAGATCACATAAGCAATTCTCAAACTTCAAAGGACCAAGTGCACAAGGGATAGTGAATGACCCCAGATCTCCTAGCTTCTTTGGTGCTATCTCCTTGTGGATGATTGCACTGCATTCTTGACTCAATACCAAGACCTCATCGCTCTCTTTCTCCTTCTTAGCTAGAGTATCCTTCAGAAACTTGGCATATTTTAGCATCATAGCCAAGCAATCAACCAACGGCAGCTTGATCTCAAAGTCCTTTATGTGCTTCTCAAACAAGGCTTTATGCTTCTCAATCAGCTGCTTCTTGAAACGTCCAGGGAAGGGGAGCTTTGGTTTGTAAGGAGGAGGTATGAAAGCTTTCTTCTCTTTGCTAACTTCCTCCACCTTTTTCTCCACAACCGCTTCCTTGCCCTTCTTTGGCCTTGCAATGTAGACATTGTCAAACGTGATCTCTTGATCATTTGAAAGCTTACTCTCCCCCTCTTGAACTACAATGTCCTCATTGTCTTTAGGTGTAGACCGTGGTGGTAGCTCTTTCCCACTTCTCAAGGTAATAGCATTGGCGTACTCCTTAGGGTTTTGCTCACACTTCCCGAGTAAGCTACCTTGACCGCTGGAACAAGCTTTTCCTTTCTCTAGCTGGCGTATCTTGTTGTTGAGGTTAGTGATCTGAGTAGACACCTCAGTAAGAGAAGAGTCCAGCCAATTGTTCATATCAACAAACTTCTGATTTGTAGTTGCTTGTCCTTGAAGTAACTGTTGAAACATGGCTTGAATCGGATCTTGAGGTGGTGGTTGAACTTGTTGATGCTGAGGCACGAAACCAGGAGGAAACACAGGAGAGTAACCCTTGTTCCCTTGCTGTTGCTGACCTTGGAAGTTCCCTTGTCTGTGCCCTTGGTACCCACTGTTTTGTGTAACCCCTCCTTTGTTATAAGGAACAAAAGGTTTGCCTTGTTGTGGAGGGTACACTTGATCTTTAGGGATCTCCACATTGGTACTTCGGTAAGAGAGGTTGTTGTTGCCTTGATATCCTTGAACATAGCCCTGTGGCTTAGTATAGTTCTGGCCTCCAACCCAATTCACTTCTTCTTGGCTCAGCTCTAACTTATCTAGAACATCTTCAGTTTCTCCCACAAAGTGTACATGCTTTTGATTTGCAAGTACTAACTTGTCAATCTTTTCATGGAGAGATTTCAGCTCCTTCTTGTTTGCCTCAAGGTCAGATCCTCTTGGTGCTCTATCATAATCTTCAGCATAGTTCCCATCACTCAAAGCAAGATTCTCAATGAGCTCCATTCCCTCTTCTACATTTTGACCAAGAAAGTTGCCTTTACTCGCCGTGTCTAGGAGCATGCAAATATTGGGAAGAGCTCCTCTATAGATGGTGCTCAATAGTGTCTCCTCACTGAAGCCATGATGAGGACATGCAATGGTGTAGTCCTTGAACCGCTCCATTGCTTCACTAAAGGTCTCATTCTGCCTTTGTATAAAACCGCTTATCTCACTCCTTAGCCGAGCTGTTCTTGTGCTGGAGAAGAACTTAGACAGAAATGCCTTCTTGCAATCAGCCCATGATGTTATAGTCCCCTAAGGTAAGGTCTTCTCCCAATGCCTTGCTTTATCCCCAAGTGAAAAAGGGAAAAGCCTAAGCTTGAAGCTATCCTCCGAGATCCCATTGATCTTGATCATTCCACACACTTGCTCAAATTTGCCAAGATGCTCCAAAGTATCCCCCATTGCAAGACCATGGAACTTGTTGTTCTGCACCATTGAGACAAAGCCTGGCTTGATCTCGAAGTTGTTGTTTTGCACCGGTGGTGGAGTGATGCCAAAACGGTTGTGATGTGTGTTAGGTGCATCACCAGCACCAATGATCCTCGGTTGCCTTGGGGCGTGGTTGGGGTTTCCATTGCCTCTTCCAGCAGAAGCACGGTGAGGTGGAGCCTCAGCTTGGTCTTGCTCAACCATTTCCTCAAAATCAAAAAGATCTGGTTGCAATATCTCCTCAAAGTGTTGTTCTTGTTCTCTTGCCCTTTTTTCTCTTGCACTTCCAAGTTGATCAATGTTGTCTAGAGGTTGTAGTAGATTGTTGTCACCACTAGACCTCAGATTCATGTACCTGAGAAGACAAGTATGAAGGTAGATAGATTAGTAACCAAAGTAAAAATAAGAACTTAGTCTCTACTAAGCTCCAAATCCTAATACTTTCAACTCAAATCCAAGTTGGCAACGGCACCATTTGATAAACAATTTATTTTTGGGACTATTTTGATCAAACCCAAACCAATATAATGATGTAGTATAGTGGTGAGGGGTATCAATCCAGCTCAGGTTGATGAAAGTTACTAGGAATGCAAGAACTAAGCAAATCTAAGTGAAATCGGGTAAATGGAGGAGAAAATCGATAAAAACTAAATGCAAGTACTAAATGACCACGAAAACTATTTTAAAATCCCCTTTTAAGGGTTAAACAACTACTAGATGACTCCTAGGAATTTAAAATGCAAGACTACTAATTTATAAAAATCGAACTCTAAATGCTGATAAACAGAGAAATTTCTAACAACCTAGAACAATGATTTTCAAGACTAAAGAAGCAAACTTTATGACTAGGAAATGATAACCTTGAGTTTTTTAAAAAACTAAAAGAGGATCCAAGGTTGGGGGTCATGTTAAGAAGGTTCAAGATTCAAGCTTGGGTTTTGAAAACGTTAGATCTACACATTTTGTGCTATCTCTAAGCCTTGAGAAGCTAAAAGAGGTTTATCCATGGCGTGTAGTATAAACCCTTTCCTCAACCCTTTCTCCTAACCCATGGCGTGTGGTGGAAAGATAGGTCAAAGAACATTAAGAATAGATCTCAAATAATGGCCTAACTAGCTCCCTAAGCATCCATGGCGTTTGGGAAGGGATGAGCTAGTCTCTTGGATTTGGTTTTAAGAGATTCCTGAATCCCGGCAAGGTAAGGAGATCTCTGAGATCAAAGAGATCTTTCCCAAGACTCTCTAAGCATTAAGAGCCCAAATCCAAGAAGAGAATAGGTTAAGAACAAGAAAAGATCCAAGCTTAAACTTCTTAAATTCTCGCCCCAATCTTAAACCCAAGGGAAACTACTCACTACACATTGTTAAAACACACGAAAATGCAAAGGATGAAAAGCTAAACATAATTAAACTAGTAAACAAGAAGATTAATGGAAAAATACTTAAGATTAAGCAAGATTAAGAGGTTTACAAAACTAAAAAAAGCTTAAAACTTCAACAATGGCGATTTTCCTGAAGGAAAGATAGAAAACTTGGAGACAAAGTGTGTGTATGAAAAGTGATAATGTTTTACGCCCAAAATAGGCCAACAAGAGAAATGGTCCCCTCACTAAAATCCAAAAGTGAGCTGGCCGGATAAGGTTCTAGAGATCGACTTGGATCATCGATCTCTAACTCGATCTTCTTCGTGGATCGTCTTCCTTTGCTCGATCTTCGGGTCGATGCGGTTGGGTGGATCGAGTGCTTCCATCGATCTTCTAGTCGATCCTTGGATGATCGAGTCGTGACCTCGATCTGGCTCTCGTTCTGCATGGCTTAGTTCACGTATGTACTCACGATCGATCACCTTGGTCGATCTTGACCTCGATCCCTTCCTTGAAACGACCCGGGCTTAGTCGATCTTCTGGTCGATTTCATCTAGATCGACCTGCCTAGCTCGATCTTTCTCTCGATCTCGGTCCCTTTGGTGAATGGCTGAGTTCTCCCAAGTGTCCACAAGCTTCCTCTCGATCCTTAGCACGTCCACGCAACCTCCATAGCTCTAGAGCTTCCAAAACAACCTGAATATGATGCAAGAATGCAAGAAACATGCAAAATGCTAATGCAAAGTGTTTTAGGATCTAAAATGTGATAAAAGGTGCAAACTAGCCTATTATGTAAGATGTATGCATGAAAACTACTCTAATTGCATGCTAAATATGCGAAATATATGAGTATATTAAATAATGGGTATATCCATTTGCCCGATATTGTTGTTGCAGGACTACATTTCCAGGGTAAAATGTGGAAAGAGTTTTCTCAATCATATCATAATCACTCACTCTTTCTCCACACAACACCATTCTCGATGTAATACCAAACATCACAGAATTATAATCACTAACATTTTTGCAGTCCTGAAACCGGAGATGTAACCACTTATGTATGGCTTTTGGTAAGATCACATATTTATCATGACTCTTGCCTTTTTCTCATCTGATGTCGGTTTCGACTTATCGATGGTATCAAGAAGCTCGTTTCTTCTTAGATGCATTTATGCACCTACTGCCCATGTCATATAATTTTTTCTAGTAATATCAAAGGCAGCAATTTCGAGCTTTGCAAGATTTGACGTTATAACTGAATAATAAAAGCTTAATTTATTAAATGAAAAATTAAAAATTTGAGATGGTAATGGTATAATAAAATGCAATATTTAAAAGTAATATGAGGAGGCAGAACCTACCATACGATTGCTGTTTGCATAATAAATAAATAAACAAAAATGGGGAGTTTTAATCACCCACACAATAAATTAATAAATTAATAAACAAATAAATAAAGATAAAGATTTTAATCTTCCACTCCATGATCTGAGGAGACAGAGTCTATCATGTGATCATTTTGATCATGAAGGCATAGCCTACCATAACGATCTGCTCGGAGGAAGCAGAGCCTACCATACCTGCATAATAAACAATATAATTATTTGATCGTGGATGCATCCCCTACCATAACGATCAGCTTAGAAGAGGCAGAGCTTCATCTCGGCATCACATATAAATGGAGAAAGCAGAGATTATATTTCTGTAAATAATAAACTTTAAAATAAATTGAACTAAATAAATCTTACTTTCTGGATATAGATCTGACTTCAAAATATAGATCAAGAGATGCCTGAGTAAGAAATTGGGGAAAGGAAGAGAATTAAATGTTTCTCTTACTTATTACTTATGTGTTATTGTGTATAAATTACATGAGATGAAACTTTTATATAATAACATTCGAGGCGGTGGAATGTATATTGATAAAATATATTGGATAATTATTATCCGTTTATAACACTAATTAGTTTGTGTGCCTTAATAAATTGATAAGGCCCTCTCCGTTCACCGGAAGTGAAATTACAATCTTTTGCGTTTTTTTTTTTTTTGGATTTTTATATAAAGCAGAAAAGAAAAAAAGAGAAGAAATAAAAAAGTTTTCTTAGGGTTTCGATCGAAGCGGGAGAGAAAATCCAGAGAGGAAGCCATGGATGAAGCTTTAGCGAGCGCTTCTGAAATCGGTGACCAGCGTCAGAAGATCGAACAGTACAAACTCATCCTCTCCTCTGTTCTTTCCTCCAACGATCTTCTCCAAGCCCAAAAATTCATCAATCACAGTAATATCATCATCTGAACTCTTCTTCTCTCATGTTTTACACTTCCTGAATGATTCCACAACTGCTTTTATGTTTTTTCTTCTCGATTCGGAGTATATTCGTATTTTTCCGATCGATTTTCCGTCCAGGAGTGATTTTGTTTCGGGAACAAATTTTCCAGTTCTATCCGATTATGTCCCGTTGGTGGTATCGAGGCAGCTTTTGCAATCTTTCGCACAAGAGGTAGGGAGACTGGAACCGGAGACGCAGAAGGAGATTGCGCAGTTTACACTTACCCAGATTCAGCCGAGAGTTGTTTCCTTCGAGGAACAGGTTTTTGTTTTCTCTTTTGGTTTTAGAAATCGTGCATCGATAATACCTTATTGTTTAGGAGCTGTAATTGCTAAACCCTATCTAGTATAAACTGCTTAGTCTGAGACTCTGAGTGGAGAAGTTATGTAGAGACGGTGCTATTGTATCTCTTTAACGTTTCCTTCTACACTGAGATTGGATTGGTGTTTACTAAGGATGCTCTTATTTGGGGTAACTGAGACAATGTACATTGGGTTTCTTTACAATCTCTTTGTTGTGGATTTGCAGGCACTTGTTATCAGAGAAAAACTTGCAGGCTTGTATGAATCAGAGCAGGAATGGTCGAAAGCTGCGCAGATGTTGAGTGGCATTGATCTGGACTCTGGAATGAGGTGGGACAGTGAGCGGAAATTTCTAGTTTTTTTTTTTCCTTATGTTATTATTTTCTGTTGCTTATTTTGGATTTGTTGTATTCTCCATTAGGGGCGTTGATGACAACTTCAAGCTCTCAAAGTGTATCCAAATTGCTCGTTTGTATCTCGAGGTTTGTCTTTCTCTTCCACGTACATATGCATAATAGATTTTGTATTTGTAAGCATGTAAATCGCATGTATGTAGTCATGGTTTATAGCTACTCGGTCTTGTGTCCTTATGTGTTTGCACTACTATGCAAGTTGCAGTAGTTAGATCTTAAAATCTGAAAAGGAACCAGTTGTTGTTTCAAACTTCTTTAGTTGGACATTCTTGATAAGTTTTGTTGAAACTTAACGTCTCTTGACCAAATCTCTGTGTCATGAGACTATGAATATCGACTGTCTTAAGATCATTAATCTGGTTCGCAATATCACTTGAGTAGTTAATTGAGGCTACCCGGTTGTATAAATATGTGTAGTTTATTTTGATCATTCTGTAACACTTTTGTGTTCTGAATATCTGCAGGATGATGATGCTGTAAATGCAGAGGCTTTTATAAATAAAGCTTCTTTCTTAGTAAGCAGTAGCCAGAACGAAGTTTTGAATTTGCAGTACAAGGTTGGACCGCGTTAAACTAAGAATTTATGTGCTGAGTGATTTAGGAGCATTCGATTTTGGGTTTTAATATATATCATTTTCAGGTTTGCTATGCTAGAATTTTGGACATGAAAAGAAAGTTCTTAGAGGCTGCACTTCGGTATTACGGCATTTCTCAGATTGAAAAACGTCAAATAGGGGATGAGTAAGTGAATCTACTTCTCTGCACGCTATAACATTTACTACTTTTTTTAATCCCTCACAGTGCGATTGAATAGTCTCCCTGTTTTCTCTCGGTGGTTTGTGATGTTATGTTGTTATTCTGAAACGTGTTTGTCCTAATGTTTCCTAATATTTTCAGAGAGATTGATGAGAATGCATTGGAGCAGGCCCTATCAGCTGCTGTCACGTGTACCATATTAGCTGGAGCCGGTCCTCAACGTTCTCGTGTTCTTGCAACTTTGTATAAAGTAATGCCCTGTGGTATCATTAATAGAGTCCTATTTGTTGCTTGCTTAATTATCTTTTTTTCATTCTCAATATCTCTTTATTTAACAGGATGAGCGTTGCTCCAAGCTGAAGATTTACCCCATCTTGCAGAAGGTTATATCCGTTTTTCCATACCATTATTTCCTCTAGTAAACAAACATATATATTTTCATGCACTTGGACATAATGTCGTTTGAATGCATGGTGTTTATTAGGCTTCATTTATAAACAAATCGTAAAACTTTCACCATAGCCTATAGAAGCTTGGTCAGAACTACATGCCAACTTTATATTTAAACGTAAATTTGTAGGTGTATCTGGAAAGGATCTTAAGGAAACCAGAGATTGATGCTTTTGCAGAAGAACTAAGGCCACATCAGGTGTGGACTGTTATTTTGATTTAGATGCAGTATTTGCATATCATCTGACTTGTTAAGTTCATAACATTTTCTTTCACCTCTTTGGTTTTCAACAGAAAGCATCCTTGCCTGACAAATCCACTGTGCTTGACCGTGCCATGATTGAGCATAACCTTCTAAGTGCAAGCAAACTTTACACAAACATAAGGTATAAACAAGATAAAGATTTAGTATCTTGTACCGTTTTTTTTATGTCTTTGTGAGACTTGCTTTGATTTTGTAAACTTAAATTCTCCTAATATTGTTTATCTTAGGTTTGATGAATTGGGAACTCTGCTGGGTATTAACCCAAGCAAGGTATAATATTCAAAATCATTATGTTAATCTCCTTTATCTTTTCGCTTCTGCTGAGTTATTAATCCATAAGTTTTTTCTTCCTGAAGGCGGAAAAGATAGCATCTAATATGATTGGCCAAGACAGAATGAGAGGTTCCATAGATCAGGTAAGCAATGACATTGACAAATACTTTGTTAGTTTAGTCATTATGCGAACCATTAAGAAAATTCTTGTTATTGAGTGTTCTTTACAAGAAGGTTCATACATGAGTTTTGATCTGTTATATGTTTATGTAACTGTTCAGGAGGAAGCTGTGATACATTTTGAAGATGACATTGAGGAACTACAACAATGGGATCAACAAATATCGGGATTATGCCAAGCTCTCAACGACATTCTAGATGGAATGGCAAAGAAAGGCTTGCCTGTTCCTGTCTGATTGATTCCAAACGCCGTGAGACTCGTCTCGTGATGATTACTTAAATATTAGCCGATGAGAGTCTTGAAGCCTAAGTTTTTGCCAAATTGCTGTGTTTTGGGGACGGTTAATTTCATGCCAGTTGCTTTTGCAAATTCTTGTCTATGCCTTTAGGTTAACTGATACAGAGAGGGGTTTTAAATTGGGCATTGAATGAGGATTTATGAAAAAGCATTCGCATATTCTTTTACCTCAGTGCAAATTATTTTATATAATACTGCTGCTTAGGTATAACATTGGTCTGAAAAATTAATTATTTAGATATTAACTTACTTTAACTCTTCTTTAAGATATCAGATTTTTTTCCAAACCTTGCAAATATGTCGTGATGATATAATAGAAGAAGAACGAATCGTCAGTCAATCGCTTGTAACACCAAACAATTTAAACTTACGTTATTTATATGATGATTTAAGAAAAAGCATTCGCATATTTTTAGTTTACTTCAAAAGAGGTTCTGGGTAATATTATTTTACCTCAGTGCAAATTATTTTATACAACAAAATTGCTCTGAAAAAATTTAGAGTTTAATTTTAAAGTTACATGTTTGTTTTTTCAACTTTGTTTCTTTGAACGATCTGATATTTTTCCAAACCTTGCACATCATAAATCTGATCAAAATTCAATAAGTCGTGATGATAATAGAAGAAGAACGAATAGTCAGTCAATCGCTTGTACCAAAACCAAACAACTTAACTGAGACTGTTATTATAAAAGCGAAGGAGATTAGATTTCAAGGTTCCACGTTGATTCTGCAGTCAATTTCGGCGTTTTCACTTCGTCCGCCAGATTCACAGATGCACATACCTGTTGAATAACAAGAAGAGAAATCCCATCAACCATAAAAACTTTCAATGTCAATATTACACTTGAGAAATTCTAATAGTCCATTAATCTTTACGAACTAAATATGATTTGCCAATACACAGAACCAATCTAAAACTCCAATGGATCTTTCCTTATATACTGATGATGTCAATAAGATATGAAACAGTTTCCTCCATCAAATCAATGGTACCAAGTTTCAATTTAAGTCACTGATGCCACTAAAAGAACTTAGAGAACATTTAAGCTTCATAAGATTGACATAACCAGCAGGATAAAACCGATATGGACTCTCGTGCGGGTATTGTATCTACTACACACATAAGAGAGTGTAGATGTTTCTTTTTTACCTTGAAAGATCCAGTAGATTTGGAGTTCCTTGACCATTCCATACCAAGCAACTTACTTGATGTCTGATAAGTAGCCCTGACAACATCATCGCCATAAACTTTCCGAGAAACCGCGAAATCCCACGTGTTTTTCGCCAAGTCGTAGCACGGCTCGAACGTAGCCATCCCTCCATGGTTGTAAGTATACTTGAGCTTACAGTTCTTTGTGCCAACCATGTAATTAGCAGAGAGTTTGTTTGCAGAGTCAATCAAAAGGGTTCCATCAACAATCGTCCGGTCATCTCCCTTGCTATGAATGTAAGTCAGATTCAATGGTTTCTCAGCAATCCTTACTGTGTTCATGAACTGAAACCTAACATCCTGTAAAGCACAAAGAACCAACATTATTAAGCAAATGAGAGCACAGAAATGTTCTCCTTCAATACTTGAGTAATCTTAAAGAGTCGATTGCGAATCCGAACAACTTTCTTCTGTTTGATTCATTAATTTCTGAATCGGAATAAGATATGTAACCAGTCCTGAGCTATGGATTCTTAAAATGTTATGGTTCGCTACTAGTGGAGTCAAAAGGAAACGCCAGATTACGAATTCGAACAACTTTCTCCTGTTTGATTCACTGATTTCTTCAGAACTAAAGATTTAACCATAAGAAATTCAAAAACTGATTTATTCTTAGGGTTTAATCGGAATGGTGTCACTGCGAGACCTTCCATGGAAATTGTAAACTAGGAATTAAAAGATTTCAAGTAAAGCAGGAGAAAGCACAAGAGCGAGTTACTTTCTTAGGGACGTTGTACTCGACGATGAAGAAACCAGGCTTCTCGACGGCGAGGGAGAGGCCGTGCAAGGTAGGGCCAGCGACGAGGGTAGCATCAGTTATGGTGGCGCGTAGCTTAAGATCGCCGGCGTTGAAGGCGAGTGAACCAACTCCAGTGCTCTTCTCGGCATCGTACTTGCCTTTGAGAGAAGCCTTCATCGTTCGTTTTCCGTTTTCGCTCAGTGGAAGTAGAGAGAGGTTTGGTGAGAGCGGAGGCGATAAAAACACGGTGTTATTATTCTTCAGCTGCGTGTTCTTCGTTTCGCACGTGCGAACATTTCCCTTGATTGGGTTGGGTGTCCCCTTAAACCCTCCATCTCCTTCCCAAGTATTTGATGGATCAAAATTTCACTACCCCTCACTTTTTTCTATTTTTTGATACTAAATTATAAACAAACAAATATCCCAATTAAATTCCAACAAGTCGATCCTTTTTTTTCTTTTTTTCCAACAAAAAATGCAATACTCCACCATTTAAACACCGTTGAAATTTTATATTTACGGTGAATTATGATAATTTTCCCTTTATGAATAAATTAACAAGTTTATATAATGAAAATCAATTTATTTGATGTTATTTATTAATTTGGAGATTTTGTTTTTTTTTCTATCTATTTGGTTATTAAACTTATTTTTTTAAGTTAAAATATGGTTTTACTTTGATATTATAGTAGTTGAGTGCATATGAAATAATACTAAACGTACTAAATCATAGTAGTTTCGTAAATATAAACTTTATGGGTACTAATAAGACAAATAATATTACTCACACAAAATTGAGTATACTAAAGCAAACTGCTATTGCTAAAACAACGACTATAGTATGCTGAGACCAATTGGTATTAATGAGAGAACTGATGCTATTGAGATAACTGGTATTAATGAGAGAACTGATGCTATCGAGATAGTATTATTGAGATAACTTGTATTACTGAGACAGTTACTATAATTTCATAGTAATGATATATTTGTTATCTTGTTAATGGGATAATGAATAGTAGTTCGTGTGATAAAAAAGAATGAGAAGAAATTTTTGTCTACAATAGGCCTGTTTGTTTGGGTGCGGCAGCTTCTAAAATTGCTCTATCTGCGGCTGACGCAGATCGCTGCGTTAAAAAATTTTGGACGCCAAAAAGTCGACCGTAAAAAACTACGACCTGCGATTAATTATTGTTCGTTTTGTTGCCGTGGGTATCTGCGATTATAAAACAAACAATAATTTTTTGTTGCGACAGCAGCTGCGGCTACAAGTAAGAACATGATTAGTATGCGAATGTTTAAACCAATGATGATAACAACCAAAAGAGTTAAATTTGAGTGAACAAAAGGTATCTAATACATAAAACAACAAACAGAATCCAACGTTTCTTTCTGGGTTGCGACAAAAAAGGGAAAGAGGAACATGAAAAAACCTCTTTATCTCGCTGAAAGCAGTCTAACAAAACTTCCTAGAGAGATAAAAAAACAAGTTCCATCCCATAAATTAAGGAAACAAAGACTTGTCCTAAGAAAAAAACGAAATGTACAATGAAAAACCTCAAGACCAAAAGTGTATAAACATAATCCAAACTTTCTTCCTCTTAATCCTCAATTGACTGAATTTCTCCCATCATTATCCTGTTACTAACCACATTAAACCCAAGAACCGATGCGCTCAAGCTTACCTTCTTCCCTTTCTTCGCCTTCTTCTTTCCTCCAACTTTCGAGAACCCTTCATTTGCAGGTGCAGGTGCGGTATAATAATCTTGGCCAGCGTTGTTTCGGGTCCCGACTACAGACCCCTTCGATTGAAAGGCAATCTCGACTACTTCTGATGGTAACAGGTCTTTGTAGTTGAGGAACTTGTCGATGAACTTGTGGTCTGGATCAAACGATCCAAGATTCTCTATCAGAAGGGTTTCTGCTTCTGATCGGGATAGCTTCAGACAAAACTCCAAGACACTTGTATCTGAACAAAAGGGATACACATCAAGAACATAATTAAATGTTTGATCAAAGTATAAAAGAGATGATGTCTCTTCAATCTGTGAAAACAAAGTGCAATATGAAAATTGTTTACCTTCTGAGCCAAGAAGTCTGAGACATTCGCTTCTGCACCAATCTCTGAAGCCATTGGCCTCTGGGGAAACCATAAACACATGAGAAAAACAAGCTTATAATTTTGTAGGGACAGATATTGTCAGTGAAAAGGCAAACCTGTGAGTTTTGTCACTGCCTCCTTTTTCCCTTTATGGGACGCCTGAGCGATAACAGGTGAAGACAAAACACGATCTGCAGTTCCAGTTGACACTGGTTTCTGTCGGTTCACTGAGCTACTTCCTGCATTTACTTTCCCAGGTGTGTTTTTGGTTCCCCAACTGTTTTGACTTGAAAGATGAGGGAAATCTCCCCTGCTCGAAAATAACATGCAAACTCATTTAGCATGTTCATTTTATAAGGGACAAGGGATAGATTCAAGGAAACTCAAGGAACAAGAGATAGATTCTTACTTTTTTGATTCCTGGGCTGATTGCTCAACCGGACCCCAGAAAAGGTCATCATCTCCTTTGGGTTTTGACTGCGAGGAAGACTGAGAAACAGCCTGCGAAGTGAAAGATCCGGAACGTGACCAGGAGGGTTGAGAAACAGCCTGTGTTGGAGTAGGTTTCTGGATGGTAGGCACTGGACTAGGCGGCGGATGAGACGAGGTTGTCATCTTCTCCTGCTCCTTCACGATGTCCCTAAGCGAGCTAGGTTTAGCGGATTTTGTAGGACCAGTGGACCATGCAGCAGCCGGTGGAGAATTGTTCACAGTCTCTCCTTTCCAGAGAACAAAATCACCAAAAGAAGGGCCTGAAGGAATAGCAGGCAAAACTTCCTTCTCCTGCTGCTGCACAGCACGAGAGCTTTTTCCCTTCTCAACGGAGTTTGTTGGAAGGGGTGTTTCTACAGTAGGAACATGTGCAGAGGTTTTCGCTGCAGAGTTCTTTGCTCTCGCAGACTTCTTGCGGCTCTTTTTTGTTTCCTTGGCCTCAATAAAGTTATCATCATCTAAAGACTCCGCATTAGTGGGTGTGGCTTGCATATACGTGTCGTTAGAAATGGTTTCCATTACTTCCCTCTCTCTATCACTGGATCTGGCCACAACATTATCAGCCGGTAAGTCATGCAAGTGGCTTTTAGGCTTCACAACACCGGTTTGAGTAATATCTGAATTGGCAGCAATCCCACCCCAAGGCGCAGCAAAACCTGCTGGACTCACAGAAGTAGAAGGCTTTGGAGCTAAAGCTTCTGCTTGCGCTACCCTCTGCTGTTCTTCCATTTGAATTTCTAGCAATGACTTCGGTTTAAAGCCAGGGGCAGGTTTCCAAGCTCGTCCCGGTTGCGTTCTTGTGTTTTGCACTGAAGACTCATTCACACCAGATTCTCCCCGGACTGTATCAACTTCGGAACTCCTTAGTGAGGTGTTCGAAGGTGCGGCTGGGGAGCTCTTGATGATGTGAGTATCATTGTCTACCAAAGTGTCAGCTGACTTTTTATTTTTACCCTTTATCTCAGAATCGTCAGCACTTCCTGTTTCAGGTTGCTTTGCCTCCTGCAGAGAAGCTCTAGAAGTTGCCTTAACCGGGTCAGCGGACTGCTTGTTAGCCCGTTGCTTCTTGGACTTCTTTTCAGAAGTCTTCCGCCCTCCAGAAACTTCATTGCTTTTAACTTCAGTTTGAGGAATCTCCACAGATGACTCATTACTGGTCTCTCCCTGTCCAGCATACACATCTTGACCGTGCTTCTCCAGCGACTTACTTTCAGGAGCGGGGCTTTCATTGTTTGGGAAGCTCACAGGTTCTTCCACATTAAGTGTAGTATGATAACCAGGAGAAAGGGCAGGCTTTTCTGAGTACAAGCTGTTCATGTAATTAGCAGCAATTGTTCTTTCATAGTCTGATTTTGAATCATTTTTATGTGTATCATCGATTTCGCCTGCAAGAAGTGTCCCCTCGCTCATCCTAGGGTCAACATGACCAAACATCTGTTGTTGCAGGTGCAGAGGATTGGTTCCGAAAGTAGCAACATTCTGATTAGCGGCATGAGGGAGCGAATCAGTTGAATTGGCACCTCGCTCCTCGTGGGAAACAGGAGCCTGCATCTGCGGATTGACCTGCGTCATATCTTTCGATGCTTGCATTCTAAGAGCATCAAAAGATTGCTGCGACTGTCCATAAGATGGCTCTCCAAACCGCTGCTGAGAACGCTGCTGATCAGCAAGAACCTGGGAAAACAGCTGCTGTTGCTGCCGTAACAACTGCTGCTGCTCTTCTTGTTTCTGCTGGTGTTTAAGCAAGAGCATCTTTTCAAGTATTAGACGCTGCTGCTGTGAAGAAACGGGCGTCTGAGCATTCAGCTGCAACAAGAGCTGTTGCTGCTGCAACAGATTGAGCGATCGCTGTTCTTGAGTGAGTCCAGAGACGAGCATCATATCAGGGGGTAACATGGCAGCTGGATTATTCTCAATAGGTTGACCAAGTAAACCTGCCAAAGGCGAGTTCTGGTCCGATAGCCTCTGCTGTTGGACCCCAAAGGGAGTTTGAGTTTGATTGGAATGCGACCAAGCAGGAAGAGGACCACTAACAGCAGAAGAAGACCTATCAGTTACACCTTGGATGATGGACAACAAATCGGAACTCGGAGATCGGGCAGGTTGTTGGGGATTTTCCGACAAATTCTCCGACCCTGGCATCAGGTTTGCAGATTCCCGACCAGGCCAATACGAATACGGACTCGGTACTGCTATCTGCCGTTCAAGTTCCAATTTCTTTGCCAAGAGATACATGTCAGCCCCACCATCAGTACCTGGTAAAGACAACCCACCAGAACTATTAACTGCATATCCTTGAACACCTGCAGGCACAACATACAAACAAAGAAAGTGAATAAAGTTATTGGTCCTAAGCGGCTAATAGGAAAACGAAATAAATTATAGGAGTACCTTGTGATGAATTGTTCAAACTTCCAGACATCAATGATTCAATAAACCGATTCTCCGCTACAGTCCCTCCAACATGCTTATACCTCATATCATTTTGCAACATTTCAGTTTCACCCATCCCAGAATGAACCTTCCCAACACCAGGGAAGGCTGGTGTAACAGGCGCGTCAATAAATTCGTTTGGCTTGGCACCAGTGAAACCAGGTGGAGGCCCCGACTTAGCACGCAAATGTGGCATTACATCACCGAGTACTGAGAAAGGAGAATCGTTTGGTGCACTCGCAGGACGAACTAGCAAATCTATGCCAAAATATCCAGCTTCAAACCATCCAATGATATCAGTACCAGAAAAGGGGCCTTGAACTAAACCCTGAGGATCTTTATAATAGAGTGAAAGTTCTTCGGGTGTAGATGGCATAAGCTTTCTAACTTCCCGCTCCCTGTCAAACACCAGAGATGGCTGCCTTCTTAGTGCAGGATCTTCACCCATTTGCCACCTTGATTCACCTTTGGACTGTGGCAAGCTCATCACATTGCCGCCTGAGTGGTTTATTGAATCTTTATGATGTGACCAGACATTGTCCGAAGATTTCAGCCTCATATCAGCTGAAGGGTCATTCCAATCATGTGAGATCCTACTCGGCCTTTCTCCCGCCGAAGGCTGGCGCCATGGAGACTGAACATGATTATTTCCCTGCATACCGAGTTCCTTCATTTCTCTAACAGGCACCTCATTGCCTTTCCTAAAAGGAGCATAACCTTCATGAGAAACTGCAAACATGACAGAAACGGCCACAATGTGAGAGGCTAATAAGGACAGAGAAAGAGCAAATCTTAGCATTTGACAACACTGCTCAAAGAATTTCAAAGATTACGAGTTTTCGTCAAAATTATAGAAGAAGAAGCATCAGTAAATTTCGATATCAACTAGCGTCAACATGAGTCGACAAAGCTGCATGAAGGCCACAATATGTCAACACATACCTTCAGGCCTAAACTTATCATCTGGATGGATCCTTGTTTCACCACTTTCATCTTTAGATTCCTCAGCAGCGAATGTCATGTCTTCTCTGCTTCCAGCTGCAACAAGGCATTCACAAAAATTTCACCATTAATATCATACACACAATACACTAGAAGTATGGATGTCTTTCACGGAAATATTTACCAGGCCTGATTCGCCTAGGTTGCGAAAAATCGGCTGGATTCCGTCCGCTAGGGCCATCCCTGGATACCTGAGGGGCACCACTGCTCACTATTTTTCCTTTCTCAATCGCATCGAGAATAGTCTATATGAGGAACAAACAAGAGTACAATGATTAGAACATTGAGATACTATAGAAAGACGAAAAGCATTAACTAAAGCAAAAGAATACTGACCACTTCCTCGGAGCTTGGAGCGCAGATAGCTAGAGGATCCGACATCTGCTCACTCGTAAGCGAAGGCACCTCGATGAACCCATCCGGAAACTTTTCAAAACACGCTGTACCTGCCACCCTGTACACATCCAACAACTTCATTCTGCTATATCTCAGATGGGGAGGCTCTCCATAACCACTTTCCCCCTTCTCAGAGACGGATCCAGGCGGGTGAGACTGGTTCGATGCACTAGTAAAAAGGCTTCCACCAGGACTCATCCTTCCACGACCAGCTGAAAAGATTGCAGCGCCATCTCCACGGCCCCTGCTGTGAGAGAAGCCTGTAGCCTGCTTGTTTGGCGGCGTAGATTGGCTGTGAAGAGCCTCTCCTCTTCCTCGGCCTTGAGAAGGCCTCCAGGGCCGGTAATGCTCTCCGTCACCAGAAGGAAGAGACGGACCCTTCTCACGAACGATTTCACTTTCCTTACCAGCTTCATCCCACTTGGGACGCGTGACCTCGCCTTCCTTATCATCAGGTCCCCAGCGAGAGTTCCACTTGCTCTCACGCCGCTGCTCCGGCGCGGCATCCTTGTTTCCTGAATCGGTCCACCGGTCGTTCGGACCACGGCGTGGCTCCCCAAAGTGTCTAGGCCCCGCGTTATCCCACCGTTCAACCTTCTTATTATCACCAAAGTCTTTCTCCCCATTATTCCTCCAGCGGTCATTCCGGACTGTTGACAAGGTATCCCTTTCCTCATCACGCCAACGATCACCGCGGCCGCTTTCTCCATCAAGCAAGGAAGGCCGGAAAACATCTTTCTTCTTCAGATTTTCCGGTGTCTCCTCCCCATTCCCTGTCGGTCTCACAGCATCGGAGTGGTTTCCATAAGGATTATGCAGCGCCTGAGCTTCCTATAAAAGTGAAACCAGCTCACATGTTAAGCAAATATAAAAACCGAAAGAAAACGAATAAAAAACATAAGCAATATGAACATACCACAGTTCCCATTCCAGCCTTGTTCTCCCCTGGTTTGGAGAGAAGCCACTGTGGTGAAAGAGGGATAGCATTGTCAGAACCCTGGATATCTGCACAGATCAGGCCAAAACTGTCACTCTAATCCTCTGTCATAGACACAGATTCAGGTTGTATCTATAGAACAAGAGCTTTAATTCTGGGTCTTTCAAGAATCAGCTAAGTATAGTCTACAAAACAATCCACAACTGATGGATCTATAGCAATACTAAATAAAAACCAAAACTTAACGCCTGTGGTCTGATAAGTTAAATAATCCAGGAAATTTCATGAGATATTATAAAAGCACAGAGCTTCAAACTATTGGAGATACAACAAAAAGAGGTCAGCTCCCAAATTAAAACCCAAGAGCTGAATAATGGTAAATGTTATAGGTTTTGCTCTAAAGCCTATATGGTATTAAATGTGCAAAATAGAACCGAGGTAAATCAAAAACCCTAATTGAAGGGGGACTCAAAGAGTTAACAGACTCTGTAACGATTAAGTATCGGAGAGAGAAGAAGAGATGCAATCACTCTGATAAATTTTAGGGTTTATATAGCACAGAAACAGAAGAGCTTGATAATGGGAGAACTCGGAACACAATCGTCAAATCATCGGGGAGGAATTAAAAACAGATGAATGGCGGAATTAAACCTTTGAAGATCTGGTGCGGTGGATTGATGGAGAGGTGCTTGTTGCGGTGGTCTGCGGCGGAATCAGCGGAGGAGTTAGCCATGGATGATTCGTTCGGAGTTACAGAGTTACAAAGAGAGAGAGAGAGATGAAGCGAGAGAGATTACGGTGAAGAGGAACGTAGGTTTAAAAGAGACCCCAACAAAGAGAGGAAGGACTAAAGACGGCGTACGTTTAAGTTAGCAATTTCGTATCTAGCGTATTTTAGCAATCATACACCTTTCTTATTGCCTTAATAAAAATAAAAAGTTTTTTCTTTTAGGTTGGACAGTTTCCATATATTATCCACATCGTGTCTGGACTCACGCGCTTACATGGCGCGTGTTTCACATTTGGCGTTAGTGTTAGATGTTACGTGGCCTGTACGCGCGCCGTTCAGTGAACGGGAAGATGAAACCGATGTTTTTATTGTTAATTTGTTGTATTTGTCTGATTGTCTCTCGCTCAAATCTTTTTTTAAACCGAGTCCTTGAGATGCAAAGGAGTGGCGTTCGGGTCCATAGTAAATAGAGGTGTTTGCTAGAAAAGAACCGTAAACCAGGAATTAAATAGGCTGAAATTTGCTACGAAAGAACCTTAAACCGGAAATTAAATAGGCTGAAATTTGCTACGAAGGAACTAAACCAGGAATTAAAGAGGCTGAAAAATGACAGGATTTGGATTGGGTTTTGACTTTTAGACTGGTTTGGTCCTGCTACACAGTTACACACCACATGTGTCTGGTATCTTTATGTGTGGTTTGTAAATGTCATGGTTTTACGACTTTTAGTTCTTTCATAATACAACCGATAAACCATTTTACGACTTAGTTTCTAGCTAGTTCTTTTGTAATATGATTGATAACCATTGTATATATTTTATATATATGAGGGTTTTAGCGTAAGAGAGATAATGCTATTTGGTTAAAACCTTTCATAGTCGTTGCTATATCAAATGGTTAAAATAATTTTTTGAATCCCATGACGTGGTATATGAAATCGAGGAAACATAGTTAAACCAAAACTGAAGTCGATAAAATAAACATAACCACCAATTACCTACTTATTTAACATGCTCTACTATATATTCACTTTCAAAAACTGCGATGATCACTAGAGCATATAGATCCTCATCGTCGATCTGCATCTCATTCATGTCTTGCCGGGTTTTGAAACTTATAAATCTTAGAGTTGTGAGGTAAATTTTACATCTCTAGAGTGGAAACTTTGTTATTGGAGTTTTGGCTATCACATTGTCTTTAGTAAGTTTCCTTTTAATAATTTTTGATTAGGAGAAAGCAAAACTTGTAAATTTTGTATGTCATTATTAGTTGCCGACAGAAACTATCGATGTTGATTTTCGTTCTAAATCGATCTTGTTCTATTTTGAGTTCCAGACTTTGATCATTCTTGTTGTAATTTTGGTTCTATGTTATCTCATTTTAATAGGATAATTTGCCTAGGTAAAATTTGTTTCCTGCCGGTTTTCAAACAATTAATTAAATTATTTTTAATTCTATAAATCAAAGTAAAAATGCTTGGATTCTATAAAATTCTTATAAAGTTACGTTTCAAAAGTTCAAATTATGTACTAGGAATTGACTTTATTATGATTTAATTCAAAATTCCTGAAATGATAAAGAAATTGATTGGAAAAATAAAAAACATATTAATCAAATATTAAAATGAATATAATTGAAAATTATATGTGCTCAGGAGCAAATTTCGAGATGCCACGTGGGGTGTGTGATTTGTCTGATGAGTAGAGCTGTGCCTCCAAGTTTCGTCCTCTGGGGGAAAGGCGACGAGTCGTTCCGGGACGGAAGCCTGCTTAAGTCCTGACAACAGGGTGGTCATAGCGCAGGATCCTGCAAATACTACACAAGAGGTCAGTCGGGTCTTCGGAAAGACCGAAAGGGGGTTTCTTTCCTGAAGGTTCTCTGACACCCAAGTCAATGAACTTCCTACCGGGAACAAATATTCAGGAGGGGTGTTTCTACGGGTTTGGGGTGAGAAGTCTCGTCTGAGGCATATATCTGTTTACGAGTGTTTCGAGGGATGTTCTATATATGAAGGAGAAGATGGGGCTAGTATAAAGGCAATATTCCAGGTCGAGAAGGACTTATCATAGAAGGCATTCACTTTGGATAACAAAGGGTTCCCCTTTGATCATGCTGCTTGCCAGGGCCGGTTGACTCGGTTTCGGTCGGTCACTTCCTCCCTTAGGGGGGTTTCAGGTCCGCCGAGCTGATCCTCTCTTTGTATGGTGATCTCTCTCCTTTTATACTCGCAACTCCCATGTCCTGTCTCCTCCATTCGGCGCGTCAGGAAAGTAGGTGGTGATGATGATTCTTGCGTGTTTGGGGAAGCTCGCCAACTGCCCGGAAACAGTGTGCGGGAGTGGTTCGATCGAGCTATCATGGCGTGTGTCAGTGTCTAAGGCAGTTTAGTTTCCACGTGTTAGATCTTCTTTGAGCCTAGTAAAATCGGTCCCAACAACATGTTAACTAAGTAACAAAAAAGAAAGAGATGAAAAGAAGCTAGAAGGAAAGAAATTAAATCTGGTGGATTGGATTTATCTGTAGGTTAAATTTGTTTTTGGTCGGATTTATTTTCGATCTTATTATTTCTATTTGTCTGTAGCTTTTAATTTAAATTTGTAAAGCAAAAATAAAAATCTTACACAAATTCAAACAAACAATTGTATTTTAGCAATCATACACCTTCCTTATTGCCTTAATAAAAATAAAATGTTTTTTCTTTTAGGTTGGACAGTTTCCATAATTATCCACATCGTGTCTGGACTCACACGCTTACATGGCGCGTGTTTCACATTTGGCGTTAGTGTTAGATGTTACGTGGCCTGTACGCCCGCCGTTCAGTGAACGGGAAGATGAAACCGATGTTTTTATTGTTAATTTGTTGTATTTGTCTGATTGTCTCTCGCTCAAACCTTTTTTTAAACCGAGTCCTTGAGATGCGAAGGAGTGGCGTTCGGGTCCATAGTAAATAGAGGTGTTTGCTAGGAAAGAACCGTAAACCAGGAATTAAATAGGCTGAAATTTGCTACGAAAGAACCCTAAATCGAAAATTAAATAGGCTGAAATTTGCTACGAAGGAACTAAACCAGGAATTAAAGAGGCTGAAAAATGACAGGATTTGGATTGGGTTTTGACTTTTAGACTGGTTTGGTCCTGCTACACAGTTACACACCACATGTGTCTGGTATCTTTATGTGTGGTTTGTAAATGTCATGGTTTTACGACTTTTAGTTCTTTCATAATACGACCGATAAACCATTTTACGACTTAGTTTCTAGCTAGTTCTTTTGTAATATGATTGATAACCATTGTATATATTTTATATATATGAGGGTTTTAGCGTAAGAGAGATAATGCTATTTGGTTAAAACCTTTCATAGTCGTTGCTATATCAAATGGTTAAAACAATTTTTTGAATCCCATGACGTGGTATATGAAATCGAGGAAACATAGTTAAACCAAAACTGAAGTCGATAAAATAAACATAACCACCAATTACCTACTTATTTAACATGCTCTACTATATATTCACTTTCAAAGACTGCGATGATCACTAGAGCATATAGATCCTCATCGTCGATCTGCATCTCATTCATGTCTTGTCGGGTTTTGAAACTTATAAATCTTAGAGTTGTGAGGTAAATTTTACATCTCTAGAGTGGAAACTTTGTTATTGGAGTTTTGGCTATCACATTATCTTTAGTAAGTCTCCTTTTAATAATTTTTGATTAGGAGAAAGCAAAACTTGTAAATTTTGTATGTCATTATTAGTTGCCGACAGAAACTATCGATGTTGATTTTCGTTCTAAATCGATCTTGTTCTATTTTGAGTTCCAGGCTTTGATCATTCTTGTTGTAATTTTGGTTCTATGTTATCTCATTTTAATAGGATAATTTGCCTAGGTAAAATTTGTTTCCTGTCGGTTTTCAAACAATTAATTAAATTATTTTTAATTCTATAAATCAAAGTAAAAATGCTTGGATTCTATAAAATTCTTATAAAGTTACGTTTCAAAAGTTCAAATTATGTACTAGGAATTGACTTTATTATGATTTAATTCAAAATTCCTGAAATGATAAAGAAATTGATTGGAAAAATAAAAAACATATTAATCAAATATTAAAATGAATATAATTAAAAATTATATGTGCTCAGGAGCAAATTTCGAGATGCCACGTGGGGTGTGTGATTTGTCTGAGGAGTAGAGCTGTGCCTCCAAGTTTCGTCCTCTGGGGGAAAGGCGACGAGTCGTTCCGGGACGGAAGCCTGCTTAAGTCCTGACAACAGGGTGGTTGTAGCGCGGGATCCTGAAAATACTACACAAGAGGTCAGTCGGGTCTTCGGAAAGACCGAAAGGGGGTTTCCTTCCTGAAGGTTCTCTGACACCCAAGTCAATGAACTTCCTACCGGGAACAAATATTCAGGAGGGGTGTTTCTACGGGTTTGGAGTGAGAAGTCTCGTCCGGGGATCGAGGCATATATCTGTTTACGAGTGTTTCGAGGGATGTTCTATATATGAAGGAGAAGATGGGGCTAGTATAAAGGCAATATTCCAGGTCGAGAAGGACTTATCATAGAAGGCATTCACTTTGGATAACAAAGGGTTCCCCTTTGATCATGCTGCTTGCCAGGGCCGGTTGACTCGGTTTCGGTCGGTCACTTCCTCCCTTAGGGGGGTTTCAGGTCCGCCGAGCTGATCCGCTCTTTGTATGGTGATCTCTCTCCTTTTATACTCGCAACTCCCATGTCCTGTCTCCTCCATTCGGCGCGTCAGGAAAGTAGGTGGTGATGATGATTCTTGCGTGTTTGGGGAAGCTCGCCAACTGCCCGGAAACAGTGTGCGGGAGTGGTTCGATCGAGCTATCATGGCGTGTGTCAGTGTCTAAGGCAGTTTAGTTTCCACGTGTTAGATCTTCTTTGAGCCTAGTAAAATCGGTCCCAACAACATGTTAACTAAGTAACAAAAAAGAAAGAGATGAAAAGAAGCTAGAAGGAAAGAAATTAAATCTGGTGGATTGGATTTATCTATAGGTTAAATTTATTTTTGGTCGGATTTATTTTCGATCTTATTATTTCTATTTGTCTGTAGCTTTTAATTTAAATTTGTAAAGCAAAAATAAAAATCTTACACAAATTCAAACAAACAATTATATTATATTCAATTTTTATAAACCAACGTTAAAATGTGCATTGAACATGCTTGAATTCTATATAAATACAAAAAACTTATTTTATTTTCTATAAATAAAATAAAAATATGAATAAATAAAATAAAATTTCCAGTTAAAATTTGTTTCAAAATTTAAAATATGTAGAAAAGATTAAACTTGACATGACTTACATTTAAAAATTCTTCAAATGATAAAAAAATTAATTCGAAACAACAGAATATGTATCCAAATTTTACAATAAATATAGTAAAATTGTATTACTAACAGATATGTACACTATCTTTATGGTGTTTTATATAAACACAAAAGAGAAAATAGATCAAACTCATATGATAAATAAGTAACAAAATGAATGAAAAGAGAAAAAAGGAAATGAACCAAATATGTTGGATCGATTTTGACTATCAGTTAAATTTGGTTTTGATTGCTTTTATTTTTTTAGCATATTATTTATTTTCGCTGGTAGTTTTGAATAAAAATATGAATGAATCTAATATGTTTGTTTTGAATCAGCCAAGTCTCTGCGGATAGACACCTTAAATACTACAGTGCACATCGGTCCACTTGTAGGCAATATGATTATAAATTTTAAAATTGAAAACACTAAAAAATTGTTCTATAAATTGGTTGGTGCTGTTGCTGGGGACTTTTATTTGTTTCTTGCAAATCCTAATTTTAAAATCACTAAAATATTTATTAAACTTCTCGTTTAACTTTGCATTTTCAGATACTTTCCTGAAGAGGGATCAATTTCGAGACCTCAAGCTCTTTGATCAGATCTGCCTATAAAAGACAGAGAACAATGATTGTAAGAAGTAGAAGACATATCTAGAGATGAAGATGAGTCGTTTCCCGAGGATGCACCTGCGATTGTTGAATCTGATGCGCCTCTCAAATTCCCTTAAGACTGAAACCCTTTTTGGTTGACACCTCCTGAAAGCAAAGGCTTCAAGATTAATAGATATATAATGGACTTGGTCAAACAAATTCAGTACCAAGAATATTCGGCGGAACATCCGATAGAACATATCAAAACAGTTGAAGAAAGTTGCATCGCCTCCAAATTAGATGAATATCTCAAGTGCAAGCTCTCCCCCATTCTCTTTAGGAGAGAAAGCAAGCAAGTGGCTGAAGTCGTGACTCCAGCATCTATAACAACTTGGGACGAGTGTAAAACGGTTTTCCTCAACCACATTTACAATCCCGCTCTATATGAAACAAGATACAAGACTTTCAACAAGGAGAATCAGAGACGCTCTACAATGCATGATAACATTTTAAAGACTCCGTTCGAGATTGTCCACACCATGGATTCTCCGGATAACACATAATCAACACCTTCTATAGAGGTATTGATAATCAATTTCAATCACACTACAAACAACGAGTAATGGAGATTTCTCCTCCAAATCAATAAAGAAGGTGCACCACTTGGTAAGTAATCTTGCGATCGGTGGAAACAACAACCTAAACGATCGTAACAAATCATCACGCCACCAAAGAGAGGAGGAAACGACATTAAAAGCATTAAAACCTATTATGGATAAAGAAGGTGCACCACTTGTTTGTGCTTTCTCTAAGTCTCCAATTACAAAATAAACATCTAGTCTTTTTGATGCATTTGAGTTGAAATCTTCAATTTCAAAAAAGATTTCGAGGTATTGTGCATTATGTAGTTGACATGATAGTATAAATGTCTCAATAAAGTTTATTAAACTCTTGGTTAATATACTTGATATTGTGTAATCCATATCATGATATGTGAGATAGAAGTTAATCATATCTTTGAAGGTAGAGTTATTTGCTTGTAGTATGATATATCATGGTTTTTATGGTTTTTAACCATGATATAAGTACTTTTTATTGAGTCTTTTTGGTCTTTTTAGAGTCCTAGTAGAGTCTTTGCAGGTTATAGCATGTCTGGAGCATAATTGGAGATATTGAAGCTTTTTTTAGCATTGCAAGTTGAAGCCACGAAGTATCCAGCTCGGAGAAGAAAGTATGCATTTGGGTGACGCTCGTCACCACCTATGGTGACGCTCGTCACCCACAAAGGAAGGAGCGTGGTTGATTTGTTAAAAGTATTAAGATTATTTGCAGAATTGGCCCAGAACTTCCAGTATTTACAAGAAGGCCCCAAATCGTGTTTTAGCTTCTATATATTAGGTTTTCAGCCATTGTTGGCTTTTATCTTAGTTTTGAGAATTCAGAGAGCTTTAGAGAGGATTTTATTGAGAGCTTTTGGGGAGACAGATCCTGTACTCTTTTTGGAGAAGATTTCGAACCCCCTTTGTTTTTATTCTATTCTCTTAATGCAATTTTAATCATTTATGTTTTGTGATTTCATGATCATGTCTGAGTAATTTGTTAGTTAAATTAGGGCTTTTCAAAGATTAATGAAGAGTTTGTAGAATTGCTACCTGTTAGGATTATCTTCTTGTTCTTCATCTCTGCTTGCTTTAAAATTGTATTTCTTAGACACATCATCTAAAAATCCGAAAATCATAGGTTGCTAAATATATGTGAAAGCATTATTGATAACTTGAACTAGTATTTGATGAGCAAAACAACTTAGTGCAAAGAGATTTGGCTTAGGAGTTTTGTGAACAATTGAACATGATCATTACTGCATGTTTAGATTGTTAGGGTTTGCAAAGAGAGATTTAAGACATAGATAACTTCTGCAATGAGAATTGAATAGTTATATATTTGTAATTCATGTTCAAGACGGTTCTTAATCATTCCTGATTTCATGCATTCTACATTCTCGGATTTAACCTGCAAATTGTCTTGACTTAGCATTTTTAGTCTTCTGAAACTTAGACCAACAACCAAATTTCGTTTGCTTACATTTAATTTATCATTCGCATTACATACACCATCTGCTGCTTAGCTTAATCTGAACTTATAATCGATAGTGTAGTTTACATACTTTTTTGGGATTCGATACCCCTTGTACTACAACTGCTTTGTTGTGCACTTGCAGTAGTTTTATTTGGGTAAAACCTGAGCCATATCATAGTATTTGATCGGTGCTAAAAGGGAATGTCTAGTTGATGATCTGTTATTATGGAATGGATGTGTAATTTTGAGATAAAGTTTGTTTCCTTTGATTGAGTTAAACAAAATATATGATAATGTAAAGCATATGGTATATATTCTTGGAATTTTTTTGTGGTGATAAAAGCAATTGGTGCTTGTAGATTGTTGTATTGTTTTTGCTATTTATAGATTGTTATGGAATATATATTGCATTTTTTTTATATATTGTATTTTGTTATCTTTATTATTTTTGTTGGTCGATTTTTTATTTAAATGTAAATACATAGAATGAAAGTATGATATATATAGAATTGTGAAGTGCCACATGGCAGTTTATGAAAGTTATTTGTCAAAAAACATTAATATATTATATAAGATATAATTATATTGTTTATTTATTGTTGTAAAATATTTATCGTAAGTTTTTTTTTGTAGATTGTATGTAATTGTCTTAATTATTTTTGTTTACTGTTGTTGTATTTTGTTTTCTTTTGTAAACCAATTTTTCTTTATTTATCACAAAAGAAGAAAAACATAAATGAAAGAAAAGATCACACATAAACAAAAGCGAAAATGGTATATTGTAGATTATGCACACAATATCACATCTGTTTTTTTCTATAGTTATGCAGTTAATTATAACTAGGTGGTTGGCCCGTACGTATGTTGATATACACTATATTCATACCATTTAAGCATACTTTTAGCACTAGTTTTTGGTCTTTAAGCATGTATTTTTACATGTTCATACCTCAATTGCATCCATATGGCACTTAGAGTGTAGTTAGGAGTTGCATTACATATTCGGTGCATTTTGGGCACTTGGCAGGTGCAATGGATGAGTTTAAGGACTAAGGGAAATTCTCGGAGTGATTGGGTGGAAAGACCAAGGCGAGAAGGCCTCATATCGAGCAGGATATCGACTTGCCAAGTCGATACAGAGCATACATAGCAACATATCGACATCACACGTCGATACAAGCTGAGGAGCCACACCGATCAACATATCGAGGTCCCAGGCCGATACGAGGAGACATGACAAGTCGAAGAGTATCGATCCACTCTAGCCGATACACCACATTCAGAGCATCTGTACCGGTCTACATATCGACGTGGAGCATATTGATACACAAATCAAGACATGTATCGACCAGAGTATTAATGGTTTTGCTCGGTATGCCTTAACAAAAGGGCGATTGTATCGACCAACATACCGAGGAGACCAACCGATAAGCTTTAGCCCGAGATGACTATATCGATCAGTGTATCGTCCAGGCTTGGTCGATACAACATTCAGCCCACCAGTATCGATCTGCATATCGATGTAGCAGGCTGATACAAGGCGTTCGAACCAGCTACTTTCCGGTTTATTTCTGGTTTACTAACGGTTTTTTCTAAAAACTATAAATAGTTGTGACCCAAAAAAATTTAAGAGAGATCTTCTTTTCATCTTTATCCTCTAGACAACATCTTTCTCCTTTGTATTTCTCTTAGTTTTTCCGTGTAATCTCTTGTTGAATCTTGCTCTTTTAGTCAAAAGTTGGTGTTTATCTCCTTCTTAATTATGATTTGTCATTCTCCTTTGCTTTGGGCTATAATTAAAGTCATGATTAATGAGTAGTTATCTTAGGATTTGAGATGGGATAGAGATAGGGAGATTTAAGGCTAGATTAATGATTGCTTAGTGCTTAATATTATTTTTCCTTCTTATTGATTGTATTTAATGCTAGATTAGCCTTTGCTAAGTTAATCTAGATCCTAGGGTTCTCTTATGCATGATAAGTGTTTGATGAATTGCCTGAATGAGTCAAGTAAGAGATTTGCTTATCTTAGCCTAAGGAATTAGCTGTCTAAGGAGTAAATTGGCAATATAGAATTGGATTAGTGTTTATAATGCTTGCTGATCATGTGTTTGAGTAAAGGAATTTGTCTTAAATGTGTGCTTAGTAAAGTGGCTAGTATCAAGGAATTGAGCTAGTCATAGCTGTTAATTCTATGCTTAGGAATAGCTTGTTGTGAGTTTGTAAGCATCACTAGTTGAACCAAGAATCTCCCTTGGTCAATAACCTCATCTCAAACCCACGTGTCTATTGATTGTCTGAATTCGAACCTGCTTTAATTATCTAGTTTTGTTTTGTTTGCTCTAGCTTATTTACAGATTCCTTAAGTTATTATGTTCATAGTTTCATTCAATTAATCATGCTTGCTTGAATTGAATAGTCCATTGCTTTCTTAGTGTCTTACTCTCCCATTATAGATTGCTACCTACATACTACAATGATATGAGTATATGTAGGATTTGAAGTAGAGTAAACTCCTACATCAAATTGGCGCTGTTGCAATTTGGGATTGTTCTAAGCATTAGAATTTGTAGATTATTTGAGATCAAGCTTTTATTTTCGTTTTTGGTTACTAATTGATCTTTTTGGACTAGAACTTCTTTTGTATATACCAAAACACTTGCTCTAAGGTGCCCACAGATGCTCAACTAGTTCAAGAAGCAAGATTTTGGGTTCACAGCAGCAGCTATCAGTTGGTGAAGGATGGAAGAGCATCCACATGCTGCTGGTTTTGGTCCACAAGGTCTGCAAGGTCCACAAGGGATGCAAGGTTTGCAAGGTTTGCAAGGACAGCAAGGTCTAATGGGTTTGCAAGGTGATTGGGGTTTGAGAGATCAAAGACCACCAAGACCTATAGGAGCTGGCGATTTTCCAACATCCTTTGCCCCAAGACATGGAATCACTTCCCCTTTTGGAGACAGTCACTTTGAGATCAGGAAAGGGATGATTGAAATGGTCCAAGACTGCAGATTCTTTGGATTGCCTAATGAAGACCCACTTGAGCATCTAGACAACTTTGAGAGGATATGCTCTATGGCTAGGATGAGTGGTATCTATGATGATGGCTTGAAGCTTAGACTCTCCCCTTTCTCACTTGGAGATAGAGCTCAACTATGGGAAAAGAGTTTGCAGCAAGGAAGTATCACAACATGGGCTCAATGCAAAAGTGCTTTCTTCACCAAGTTTTTCTCTCCCTTTAGGTCAGCCAGATTTCAAAATGAGATTTACAACTTCAGTCAATGGCCCAATGAGAGTTTTGGAGATGCTTGGAAAAGGTTTAGGAGCTTCACAGTCCAATGCCCTCATCATGGTTTCACAAAAGAGGCACTGTTATCTACACTCTATAGAGGTGTTCTACCCAAGATGAGACTCCTCCTTGATACAGCTAGTAGAGGTAAATTTCTTGGTCAAGATGTGGATGATGGCTTGGATTTGATTGAGAATCTAGCTAACAGCAATGCACAATATGGTGAGGAGTAAGAGGAAACTTCGAAATTAGTCTCTTCCCAACTAGAAGCTATATTGTTGGAAGTAAAGGTGGTGAAGGAGAGAATGAATGATGTCTTGCGCCAATCTCAGCTCCAGCAAGAGCTTCTGTTTCACTATGTTCAACAACAAGGAGGGGAGAGACAAACACATCAGGAGAAGCCGCCCACAATTCCTTCACCTCAAAATAATGACATAAAGAAAATTCTACAACAGCTCATCACCTCACAACAAGCCATCACCACACAAGTAGCTACACTTGAGTCTAAAATCCTCTCTCAGCAACAAGCCTTTGACCAAAAGTTGGAACAACTACAGCACCAAAATACGCCATCTACATCTCACTCCTCTAGAGAATACATCAAAGCTGTCACATTGAGAAGTGGAAAACAGCTTCCTCCTAGAGTTGCTCCCACTATCCACAATGAGGACATTGGGGAACAAGAAGGAGAGGTGGTAATAGAAGATGATGAACCAGTCAAGGCTAATGAAACCCCAAAGAAGAACAAATGCAAAGATGTAGCCAAAGAGAAACAAAAGGAGGTGCCTAAGGAGTTGGTTAAAGAACCAAGATACATCCCTCCTCCCTACAAACCTCCACTACCATTTCCTAGAAGGTTCAAGAAGGAGCTGCTTACCAAATACAAAGGTCTATTTGATGAGCAGATGAAGAAAATACATCTTACTATGCATTTTCAAGATGCCTTTGTCTTGGCCCCTCCTTACCAGAAATTTATGAAAGATGCTGTAGTTGAGAGAACTAAAGATCTGCAAGGCATGGTTATGCTAACAGATGAATGCAGCGGCATCATTCAACAACAAAAGGTGACTCCCAACAAGCTAGGCGATCCATGAAGTTTTACTTTGCCCTGCTCTATACGTCCACTAATGTTGGAGAAGTGCCTATGTGACTTGGGGGCAACTGTAAGCCTAATGCCTTATTCTATAGCAAGGTGCCTTGGGTTCACTGAATTTAAAGACTGCAGGATCTCTTTAGTGTTAGCTGATAGATCAGTGAAATTCTCTAAAGGACTGCTTGAGGATGTGCCAACTGACTTTGTAGTCTTAGAGATGGATGAGAAGCCTAGAGATCCTCTCATACTTGGAAGACCCTTCTTGGCCACAACAGGTGCTGTTATAGATGTCAAAAAGGGAAGATTGAGTTGCAGTTGGGTAAATACATGTCTCTGAAATTTGACATCAAGCAGATTATGCAGCAGCCTACCATAGAAGGTAAATTATTCAAGATTGAAACCTTAGAGGAGATGCATGATGAAGTTCAAGAGGAGCTGTGCTGTGGTGACAAACTGCAAGTAGTTTTGACAAAAGAGCATGGGAAAGATGGTTACTTGGATAAGGAGAGCTTGGGTTACATGCTAAGGCTTAACTCTCACAAAGTCCCAGCATCGAGGAAGGAAGCCGATGCGTGCTGCACGGACCATATCAAGGTCGCATATCGAGCAAAACATCGTCCGTACGACCTTGATGCAACTTATCCGCGCATTGACCACTTTTCTTTGACCTTATGCCATTTTTAGGTTTTTTTTATGCTTCTTTTGGCTCCCTACTATAAAAGAAAAGCCACAAAACATTATCTTTATCCAAGTTTAGCTTTTTATCAAAAACTCTCTTCTCTAAACCTTAAAGGGCGATTTGCCTTAAGGATCTTAATCATTAATAAAGTTTGCATTTTTATGGTTTAGTCTTGTCTTTTAATCTTTTTTCTTGCACCTTGGTAGTTTAGATTTATCATCTTTGTATTTTAATCTCATCTAGTTATGTTTAACTCCAAACAAATGGGATTAAACATGATTAGTGAGTAGTCTTCTTTAGATTTAGGGTTCTAAGTAGGGAAAATGGTGATTAAGATGTGATTAAGAGCTGATTAGGCTTATTTAACTATTCTCTGTTGTCTCCTTCTCTTGCAAAGTGATTAATGTTCATAAAGCGTGCTCCTTTTGACTGAATATGGTATTGATTGATGCATATGGTTCACTAAATGGCTTGTTATCTCTTCTCTAAGCATGGTTCGCTTATTTGGCTTGATAGTTTAGCTTGGTCTATGTTTCCTTTGTTCAGTGACACCAAAGTGATAGTTCACCATTGCTAGATGATTCGCTTAGGGCTAGATAGTGCTGGTTTTGAGATTCTTGCTTGATGGTTAGATAATATGCATTAAAAAGATCTTGCCTTTGCCTCATTCATGTTTAATGCTTAGCTTTGTTAGGATGTTGCAGTTGTGTGCTTAAATCCATATTCTTGATTGGTGTTTAGCTAGCTAGGTCCTTATTGGTTCATAAGATTGATAAGTTGATTTGAATTCTTGCTTGGGTGAGAGAATGATTGCTTGATTAGTACATCTCTTAGACTAGAATGGTTCTGATCTTTATGCTCATGGTTGAAGGATACGTCTTCACAAGTGGGTCTGACACTTCAATCTTGTTGAATATGAACTACTTATTGACGCCAAGTTGGTTCCTTTTAGATACCTTGTCTAGGAGTACAACATTGAGAATTGCTTGCTTTTGAATGCTTGATGTTTGCCTTTGTTAGAAATCCCTATTTTCACTCTTGAAAGCCACTGCCCCACAATTGCTTAGAACCTTGAGTCTTGCTTTTAATTAATTGTCTTTAAGATCATCTTGCTTAGTTCTTGCTTTAGTAGTCAACTTGCTTAAATTCTTGCTTAGTCATTGCTTTAAGTTAATTGTTTAGTTTAGTTCACTTGCATTTAGTTTATGACTTCTTTCCATTGCATTGTTAGGTTGTGACTTATCCTTGTTCAGTCAAAACCCCATCATTGCTTAGCTTATGGCATTGTTTGCATCTCATCTTTCACAAATGTATTGATACCTGATCCCTATTCTACAACTGATTAGAGGCTAAGGACATTTGAGTTTAGACCTACAAAAGTCTTGTTTCACTCACCAGTCCATGTGATGCCTAAGAAAGGAGGAATCACTTTGGTAAAAAAATGATGATGATGAGCTCATACCCACTAGAACTATAACTGGTCATAGGATGTGCATAAACTATAGAAAACTTAATGCAGCATCTAGGAAAGATCACTTCCCTTTACCTTTCATAGACCAGATGCTAGAAAGATTAGCTAGTCATAAATATTATTGCTTCTTGGATGGCTATAGTGGTGTCTTCCAGATCCTAATTCACCCTAATGATCAGGAAAAAACCACATTCACATGTCCTTATGGCACTTTTGCATATAGAAGAATGCCATTTGGACTGTGCAATGCCCCAATAACTTTTCAGAGGTGTATGACCTCCATATTTTCTGATTTACTTGAAGAGATGGTGGAGGTATTCATGGATGACTTTAGTGTCTATGGATCCTCCTTTGGCGTCTGCTTGTCCAATCTTTCTCAGGTTTTACAGAGATGTGAAGACACTAAACTACTTCTGAATTGAGAGAAATGCCATTTCATGGTCCAAGAAGGCATAGTGTTGGGTCACAAGATTTCAGAGAAGAAGATAGAAGTGGACAAGGCCAAGATAGATGTAATGCTGCATTTAGAGCCTCCAAATTCAGTCAAGGGAATCAGAAGTTTCTTGGGGCATGCTGGTTTCTATAGAAGGTTCATCAAGGACTTCTCAAGGATAACAAGACCATTGACAAGGCATCTATGCAAGGAGACATAGTTTGTCTTTAATGAAGACTGCTTACAAGCTTTCCTAACCCTCAAGAAGGCCTTGGTCAGTGCACCTATAGTGCAAGCTCCAAACTGGGATCTCCCCTTTGAGATCATGTGTGATGCAAGTGACTATGCTGTTGGAGCGGTTTTGGGGCATATGGTAGTCAAGAAACTTCTTGTTATCTACTATGCCTTCAGAACAATGGATAAAGCTCAAACAAGATATGCTACAACAGAAAAAGGGCTCCTAGCGGTTGTCTTTTGATACGAGAGTTTTGACTCTCTTGGTCAATCACCCATTGTACTAGTCATTGTAGTATTGGGTTTTATATAAATCCAAATGGGTTTGTTAAAAGCAGAATAGTTGTGAGCAGAAATCTATAAGTCAAGCAAAGCAAAGAAGAGTTTTTGTTGCCTAAGCAACCAATCTGACACCCTAAGATGATTAAACAACAAAGAGAATAAAGAAAAAGGCAGTTTAAACAAGATTAAACAAGCAAAACAGAGCAAAACAGAGCAAATTCGAAATTCAATAAAGAGAAAAGCAAGTTCCTAGATGTGGTTATTGACTTTGGGGAATTCAAGAGCTAATTAAGGTTGTTTCATACAGCATTGATCAAGCAAACAAGCTAGCAATGGTGATTCATAGACATAGAGTTCACAAACAAGCAAGCTAAATCCAATGTCTTGCAAAATAGCCCTTTGATAAATATCTTAACAAGAATTAACTCTCATTAGTGCTAAAACATTCAGCGAGCATTAATAAACAACTCTATTCAAGTCAAAATGCTCCTCAAACAGTCAATATCTTGATCCAAGGCCAGCAAATCCTCTATCAAACAAGATCAGCATTTCATCAAACACTTGGTGGGCATAAGAGAAAGCCTAAATCCTAGATAAGTGTGATCAAGACAAATCTAGTTTAAGAACAGATCAATAGAGAGGAACCCATATAATGAAGCACTAAACAAACCTTAATCAAGCCCTAAATTCCCCTAATCTACCACATCTAGAAACCCTAAGCAAACTACTCACTAATAGCCATGTTTAACACCAAATCACAAGAGGAAAAGATGCTAATAATGATTAAAAGAGAGATTAAAGAAAGATTAAAGGCAAATACAAACTTATATTAAATAAAGCAAAAGATTTGTCTTACAAACTCAAAGAAAATGCTTAAGAACAGTAAATTGACAAGACTTGTCAAAAATCCCAGAAAATAGGCTATTTATAGGCAAAAGAAGGAAGCCCTAGAGTAATGGCAAAAGTATAAATAAAACAGGCTCTGACTGGGTTCCTATCGGTCAGTTGTATCGGTCTAGTCTTGATCGATATGAATCATATCGGTCTGGAAGGTGATCGATATGGTGACCGAAATATACTCGGTGCATTTGTATCGATCACTTCCTGACCGATATCCTTGATCGATATGGTTTGTATCTGTCACTCCTTGACCGATATCTTTGATCAATACGCCTTGTATCGGTCACTCCTTGACCGATAGCCTCCGTGCACAGACCGATAGGCTCTGCAGAGATCGTCTGCCTTGGTCCCTTTTGCTCCTTTTGGCCCAGCTAGCTTCCTGGATCATCCTCAAAGCTCCTCTAAGCTCCTTTTAGCTCCATAAGCACCTAAAAACATCCATAATACAAGAAAAATGCAAACTATATCCTAATGCAACCTAAGTCTAAACGGAGAAGAAAATGGGACAGAAACTAAGGAAAACATGCAAAAGAGAACCAAAACATGTAATAAATGCAAGCCTAAATGGTGTAAATACAAGAGATATCAACACCCTCACACTTGCCTTTTGCTTGTCCTCAAGCAAATAAGAACAAATGAGAGAGTGAGGTTTGAAGGTGGGCATTCAGATCCAAAAGTGCAAAGGTAAAGAGATGGTGTCAATGCTTAAGTGCCTAGTTGTGGGATGCAAACATAATTAGCTTTACTTTAAAGAACCTAGCCATGCTCACCATGTTTCAAAATGATCTCAAATCTCAACTTAGGCAAATGCTCAAATCAACCAACTCTTTAACATTCTATTAAGTTCAGAACCATGGATCATGCTTATGCAAATCAAGTGAAGACATTTGGTTTAAAGGGTAAGGTCATGAGATAAAAATGATCTCATTTAGACAAAGGGTTCAAAAACATAAGGGATCACTCAATGAAATGACTCCATCTTAGGCAAATTGCTGAAGGTAAAAGCACACTTATGCATGCAATTCAAAGCTCCATTCTACCCAAAGATGAATCCTAAACACTTCTAAACCCAAAGTGAACCCCTAATTCTACCCTTTTTCTAAACTCTACCCTTTACCCTTCTTTATGGCTGGGGAAACTTCTCTTTCTGCTTATGTGGTTGCTTCTTTTTGGTTGGGACTTGCTCTTCTTTGTTGCATTGGCACCTTCATCACCTTTGGTGGATTTCTCTTGGTCTGATTTTTCTTCTTTTGACCTTTCTAAGCTTTGTTGCTGGCGCCTTTCTTCTTTACACTTAGAGCTTTTTCTTCCCTTTACTTAACCATAACTCTAGACTGTTTCCCCTTTTCTACCAATTTAAACCTTTTCCTTTTCTTTCAAAACATATACACATGAAGTTCAAACCACTTACACTACCCTTTTAACCCAAAACTCCTATCCTAGAGTCAAGCTCAAGATGCAAGCTGATATCTACAAGAGAGCTTATTATTGTCAGCCTTATTCCTAACACTTTTTGCCAAGAAAAATTGAAAATGTAATGAAAGGCCTCACAGCTCTCAAGATAGTGTTTAGGCTCAAAAGGAGGTTTTGGTTAAGGGTGTGGATGTAACTGTCCCATAAGTATGAAGATCAGCTATTTGGATCAACAAGAGTGGTAGAAAAGAAAAAGTTGATCCAAATATGTATATAGTAGCCATGAAATCACTTTTCAATGCATAAGACATGATAATTAACAGTACAAATTAAAGTTCAAGTTGATAGAGTTGATTTTCAGAGAACAAATGCTTTTAGTATGAGATGAGAAGATCAAATCTAGCAATCTAAGCATGGTTCAGCCTTAACTTCTAGCAATCTTATGATGCATCAAACAGCTAGCCAATTCAACACTGAAATCATCTCTAAACTCTAAGCACTTTACAAGTAGAGTTCATCATTATGCCCTATGAAAATGCAATGCAACCTATATGTCAACACTAGACTCAATCTTAAGAGAATGATATCCAACTATATGCTTTCTTTTTGGTTTGCAAAAATGCAAAATTTTTCAAATTTTTCGATTTTTTTTTGTGTTTTTCTATGCCTTATGTGAATGCATGAGACTCAAAGTGAAAGAAAATGAAAAACTAAAAAAACAAAACACAAAGTCAAACCCCAAATCTCTCCCCCACACTTAAATTACACAGTCCCTTGTGTAATGAAAGCAATGAGAGAGAGAAGCAACAAAATATAATACAAAATTGAAAAAGATGCAATGATATAGACAATGAATAGGATGTGGTACCTTGCTTAATAGTAGGAGTGGTGGGAGGATCCAGATGTCTGAGGAGACTTGCTAGCCCTCCTCTTGTTCCTCCTCTCATAAACCTTTGTAGATGTTGCTGCTTCTTGTGGTGGAGCAACCCAGCTTGACCCCATTGCCATGTTTCTTGAACTTCAGAGGGAGTGGGAGTTGGCGCTTCCCAAGCTGATGGTACATGGGTTCTTGGCTCATATGATGAAGCCCTTGGTTTTGCCCATGTCCCCCATTGATCACTTGGCTGTGCATGAAAGGAATGTCTTCCATGGGGGTTCCATACAGCTTCTTCCTCTTCTGTTGGGTCAGCTTGTGGCATAGGCTCTTCTTGATGAGGAGTGTGCTCATGAGTATGGCTCTGATGGGAAGTTCCTGCTGATGTAGCCTTGTTCTTCTTGAATCTCCCTTTAACCATTTTCACCAACCTCTTAATGGCTTTGTCTTGCCATTTACACAATTTCTGGAGAGTGTTGATGTGTTCATGAGCAGACTCCATAGAGCTTTCTTGGCTTGGGCCTCCATAAGGTTTGAAGTGGAACTGCTTGGTACTGTAGCTCAACACTTCCTCTTCTTCAAGCTCATCTTCTTCTTCTTGTGCTTCCCCTTGGTTTTCAACGCCAGCTGGAGCATCTTCTTGGACTTCTTCTTCACCTTCTTCTATTCTTTCTTCTTCAACCTCTTCTTCTTCTGCTTCCTCACCATCTTCTTCTCTTTCTCCAGGAACAGGGCTGCCTTGGTAGAGCTGATCATCACTTGGATTGAAACTGATGTTGCTCCTTGGGGTGAAAGTGGTAAGCCTTGGATTAGGGAGAAGGACTTTTTCTGGTGTTCTGAAGTCCTTGATGAAGTTGTAGACATGCTTGCCACCAATGCTCCTTTCAAGGAAGTGGCTTCTCCTAAGATAGGCTAGATCAATCCATTGTGGCTCAAGAGCATCATCTGCATGTTCCTCAAGGTTTACTCCACTAGCTAAAAGAATAGCTGTCACAACTCCCCCAATGTGGATCTGTGGGCTTTTCTCCTTTTTCACCTTACTCAGAACCCAGCTCTGGTAGGAATAGAGATGCTCCATCAGCATAGACACATAACATGGATATCTTTTGGGAGCTTGGAGAGGTCTCCCATCTTCGCTGGTGCCCACAAGATCATACACCCCCTGGTATATCAGATCTATCTCCTTTCCCGTGAGATATGTTGTCTCCTTCCTTGCAAAGAGTGTGTTTGCAAGTGCCTTGTGAGCATATCTCACAGTAGGATGCCTCAGGTGCTGATTCCTTGTTGTTCCAGCAATGTATTGCCCAGTCCCAGTAGCGCCCCACAACATATCGTGCTGCTGCATGGGAATGTAGAATTGCTTCGTTTGTTGGTGTAGGATCGTAGATCAAGAGCTTTAGCGATAGCCAGGAAGGTTGAGGTGAACTTCTGCTTGCCAATCCTGAAAGAGAACCACCCATCTCCATTAGGAAGCTCACTGTCTTCATACCAGACCACCTTGAGAGTGGAGAAGAACTGGTAAGTGAGTTGTTGGTAGGATGGGAGCGGTTTTGTCAAGAGGTCTTCAAGCTCCATGTTCTCAAACACTGCCTTGCAGTCCATGTAGATCCCAAGTGCCTTCATTGTACTAGCACAAGGGTACCTTGTTGGCTTGAAAGTACACTGGTTGAAAGCCTCCATGAGTTCCCTAGGACTTGACTCATGGTATGGGACATCTTCCTCCACAGTTTTGCCCTTCCCTTTCTGATTGGCGCCTTTATCCCCAACTGGCCTCTTTCCAGCAGCCTTAGATGATTGCTCTGCTGCAGCACCCTTTCCTTTGTCTCTTCTAGCTCTTGGTGAAGTTGGTGCTTGATGTTACTGCATATTGCATGTATTTTGCATACATATAAGTTAACTTTTCATGCATTTACATCACACTTTAGGCTGCATCACTTTTGGTCCTAGAGCATTCTTGCACCAGCATACGCATGTTCCTTGCATTTTGCATCATATTCAGGTTGTTTCTGGCTACTTTAGAGCCGTGGAGTTCGTGGACGTGCTGAGGCTAGTGTGGAGGTTCGCGGGAACAATGGATGTTTGCTAAGGACCAGAGATCGGAGAGCAGATCGAGCACGGCCAGTCGATCTAGATGAGATCGACCAGAAGATCGAAAAGCCCAGGCGATCCAAGGGAAATGATCGAGACGAAGATCGAGTGGAGCAATCGATCAAGTGGTACAGACGTAAATGACGCCATGCAGAGCGAGAGCCGGATCGAGCCCACCACTCGATCCGACCGAAGATCGATACCAACATCGGATGCAACACTCGATCCGCCGAAGAAGATCGAGACCCAGATCGAGTAAAAGACACGATGCCCGAAAGTGATCGAGAGAGCCGCTCGATCCCGAAGACGATCTCTGTCCTTTCAACCGTTTTTGGCCGCTAGCGAGGGGGGGGGGGGGGGGGGGGGGGGGGGGGGGGGGGGGGGGGGGGGGACCATCGAGCTGTTTTCACCATTTTGGGAAGGCGGCGATGATTTTTTCCACACACACTTTTCATTTTTATCTTTTAATGCTTTTCTCTCTGGTTTTGGAGACTCTCCGCCATTGTTAGACTTTGAGCTTTGTTCTTGAATATTTCGAATCGTTTAAGTTTTAAGTAATCGTTTTCATGTTCATCGCTTCATCTTTCATGTTTATTTCGGTTATTCTCATGTGTAGCGAGTAGTTTCAATTGGGTCTCGGGGTTGAGAGGATTCACGGGGTCTAAGGAGTTTTCAAGTTGGTAGTTTTCTTGTTCTTAATGGCTTTCTATTCTAGGATATTGAGTCCCTAAGGCTTAAAGACTCTCACGCCAAGATCTTTATGATCAGAGAGGTCTCTTACCTTGACAGGATCCAGAGATCTCTGAAAATCACATCCTAGAGACTAGTTACCCTTTCCCAAAAGCCATGGAAGTTTAGGGGACTAGTTAGGCCATGTGTTTGAAATCTGAGTTCATTGCCCTTCAACCTCTCTTTCCACCAGAAGCCATGGGTTTGGAGGAGAGGATGAAGGAGCGATCCATACCGAAAGCCACGGATGGATCTTGTTTTCGTTTTCAAGGCTTAGGGAATCTCACAAAGTGAGTCGATTTAAAGTTTTCAATCCCAACTTGGATCCTTGAAACCTCGGACCATGAATCTCAACCCTAGACCCTTCTTTCTTAGCATCCTTACATCTTCGTTAGTCATTCGCTTGATATTCGCCGCATCCTGGTCATTAATTTCTTCATACTTGCATTTTTAGACGAGATCGATCCAAACTGCTCGATCTAGTGGTCGATCCTGTGGTCGATCCACTAGTCGATTTTTGTTAAATCATAGCCTTGCATTTTAATTTTTCTGTTTGTTCCTCGTAGTAGTTCAATCACTCTTGGTAATTTTAAAATAGTTTTGTATTGCATTCGGTCGTTGCATATAGTTTTTAGGATTTTCACAATATCGCCTGTTATTCGCTTAGCTTTACACTGCTCTTGCATTCTCTTTGATCTTCCTAGCTCCTAGAAATGGATTGACTCTCACTTGCATACTGTACTACAACCTAAGTGTTGCATTTGAGTTTGATAGCCTCATTGCATCCTCACCCTTTGCGAAGAAAGTAGTTATCAAATGGCGCCGTTGCCATTCTAGGTGTGTTAGAAAGCATAGAGATTTGGAGCTTAGTAAAGACTAAGCTTTACTTTGTTTAAGTTACTAATCTCTCTACTCTCAAACGTGTTTCTTCCAGGTACATGCATCTTCGTTCAAGGGGTGACAACCATCTACTTCAACCCTTGGACAGCATCCATCCTATTGGTCATTCACCGCAAAGACGAGTACGAGAACAAGCTAGAGCTTTTGAGGAGATTGTTCAGCACGGTTTGGTTGACTTTGAAGCTATGGCTGAACACGAGCATCCAGAGGGACCGCCTCCAGCTCACGGGGCAGTGGGAATGGGCAATGGAAACCCCCAACACGCGGCTAGACCCCCAAGGATCATATGAGCCGGAGATGCTCCCAATACTCATCACAATAGGTTTGGGATCACTCCTCCTCCTGTACAAAACAAGAACTTCGAGATTAAGCCAGGTTTCATCTCCATGGTGCAAAACAACAAGTTCCACGGTTTAGCAATGGAAGATCACTTGGAGCACCTTGACAATTTCGAGCGAGTATGTGGGATGATCAAGATAAACGGCATATCAGAAGATGCTTTCAAGCTGCGTCTCTTTCCCTTTTCACTCGGAGACAAAGCTAGGCATTGGGAGAAGACCCTTCCACAAGGCACCATCACCGCATGGGCCGAGTGTAAAAAGGCGTTTCTCTCAAAATTCTTCTCTAGCACCAGAACTGCACGGTTGAGAAGCAAAATCAGCGGCTTCACTCAGCGGAACAATGAGACGTTCAATGAAGCAATGGAACGTTTTAAAGATTACACAATCCAATGTCCTCATCACGGCTTCAGCGAATAGACCCTTCTAAGCACTATCTACCGCGGAGCTTCACCAAAGATCAGGTTATTGCTTGACACGGCTAGTAAAGGGAACTTCCTTGGTCAGGAGGTAGAAGAGGGCATGGAGCTGATTGAGAACTTGGCATTGAGTGACGACAACTATGCTGAAGATTATGACCGTGCACCGAGAGGATCTGAGCTAGAGTCTCACAAAAAGGAGCTGAAATCCTTGCATGAGAAGATTGATAAGCTGGTGTTAGCCAACCAAAAGCATGTTCACTTTGTTGGTGAAGCGGATGAGAATCAAGAGGAGCTTGAGTTGAGCCAGGAAGAAGCCAATTGGGTGGCGGGACAGAACAATTACAAACCTCACGGCTACACCCAAGGCTACAGCCATAACAACAATCTCTCCTACCGTAGTACCAACGTCGCCAACCCTAAGGACCAAGTGTACCCTGCTCAGCAAGCAAAACCTTTCATACCTTACAACAAAGGTTTTCAGCCGAGTGGTGGCTTCCAAGGTCAAGGGCAAAACAACTTCCAAGGGCAACATCAAGGTAACAAGGTTTATACGCCAAACTACCCTCCAGGCTTTGCACCTCAGCAGCAATAGCCGATGCAACAACAAGTTGATCCGGTTCAGGCCATGTTTCAGCAGCTGATCCAAGGGCAAGCCTCTACAAACCAAAAGTTTGCCGAGATGAACACTCGTTTAGATTCGTCTCTCACTGACTTCTCCACTCAGATCACCAACTTAAACAACAAGATCAAGCAGCTAGAGAAGGGGAAAGCGAGTACAAGTGGTCAGAATAGCCTCCCAGGCAAGTGTGAGCAGAACCCTAAGGAATATACCAACGCCATCACATTAAGAAGCGGCAAAGAGCTACCACCTACGGTTACTCCTAAGAACAACGAGGACGTTGTAATTCAAGAGGGGGAGGGTAAGCTTTCCCCTGATGATGAGATCAACTTCGACAATGTCTGGATTCAAGGGCCAAGAAGAGGAGACAAAGCGGTTGTTGAGAAGAAAGCGGAGCAAACTACAAGGGAGAAGGATGCTTATGTACCTCCACCGTATGTACCTAAGCTGCCTTTTCCTGGCCGTTTCAAGAAGCAACTCATAGAGAAGCATAGAGTCTTGTTTGAGAAGCATCTTAAGGACGTAGAGATCAAGCTACCTCTCGTGGACTGCCTTGCAATGATGCCTAAATGCGCCAAATTCTTCAAAGACACTCTCGCGAAGAAGAATAAGGAAAGTAAGGAGGTGCTTGTTCTAAGTAAGGAGTGTAGTGCTGTGATACATAAGGAAATAGTCCCTAAGAAGTTGGGAGATCCTGGAAGCTTCACTATACCCTGCGCTTTAGGTCCTTTGGAGTTCAAGAGTTGCCTTTGTGATCTCAGAGCTAGCATAAATCTGATGCCTCATTCCATGGCGAAGAAACTCGGCTTTACCCGTTTTAAGGACTGTATAATCTCGTTGGTACTAGCTAACAGGAGTGTGAGGTTACCCGTAGGATTGCTTGAGGACTTGCCAGTGAAGATCAGTGGAGTGAACGTGCCTACAGACTTTGTTGTTTTGGAAATGGATGAAGAGCCAAAGGATCCACTCATTCTCGGTAGACCTTTCTTAGCTACCGCCGGCACCATAATAGACGTCAAGAACGGGAAGATTGCCTTGCACTTGGGTAAAGATATAAGGCTAGACTTCGATAGCAATGAGGTTTTGAAGAAGCCTACGATAGAAGGGCAAGCTTTCTACATTGATACATTGGATGCCTTAGCGGATGAGTTGCTGGAAGAGCTGGCTCAGGAAGATCATTTGAAGCTGGCACTGACTAAGGAGCCAGGAGAGTTTGGTTATGTGGATCAGAGGACTTAGGAGTATGTCAACTTGCTTGATTCGAGGAAAGTTGTGCTTGAAGATGTAGGCGTTTGCCTAGAGATCGACTCCAAAATCGATGACATTACTCGATCCAGGGGTCAAATCGACAAGACAATCGAGAGCACAACTCGATCTGGTGCAGAAATCGACAGTCAGATCGAGGAGGGTGATCGATCCAGGAAAACAATCGAGTCCGAGATCGAGAAAAGCATTCCCATCAATTTGAGGTCTAATCCAGAGATCGACTCAGCGTCTCGATCTCTCACTCGATCCACATCAAATCGAGTGTGTGAATCGAGCGAAACTGCTTGATCTAGACGACATCGAGAGCAAGATCGACCAGACGACTCGATTTCAGAAGGGATAGCGGTTGGAGAAAGCAGCCTCAAGGGCCATGCCTCGGGTTCTAAGGAGGGTTCTAAGAAGGAGAACAACAGCAACAGCCACGAGGATGATTGGAGCGAGCTGTTAGCCCCAAAGGTGGACCTTAAGGAGCTCCCAAAAGGGCTAAGGTATGCTTTCTTAGGGCTTAACGAAACCTATCCTGTGATTGTGAATGAAAACTTGAGTGACGATGAGTTGCAATCACTCTTAACTGAGTTGAGAAAGTATAGGAAGGCCATTGGGTACTCTCTAAGTGACATCAAGTGCCTTTCACCGATGCTTTGCACTCATAGGATTCACTTGGATAATGAGAACGCCTCTTCTATAGAACATCAAAGGCGTTTGAATCCAAATTTGAAAGAGGTTGTCAAGAAGGAGATTCTTAAGTTTTTAGAGGCTGACGTGATCTATCCCATAAGTGACAGCACGTGGGTTTCTCCCGTACACGTGGTGCCTAAGAAGGGAGGGATCACGGTTGTTAAGAATGACAAAGATGAGCTTATACCTACTAGGACTATTACTGGACACCGTATGTGTATTGACTATAGGAAGCTTAATCTTGCTACTAGAAAGGATCATTTTCCCTTGTCTTTTATTGATCAAATGCTTGAAAGACTTGCTAATCGCCCCTACTATTGCTTTCTTGATGGATATAGTGGATTTTTCCAAATACCAATACATCCCAAAGATCAGGAGAAGATGACCTTTACATGCCCTTATGGTACCTTTGCGTATCGAAGGATGCCATTCGGGTTGTGTAATGCACCGGCTACGTTTCAGCGGTGTATGGTGTCGATCTTCTCCGATCTAATAGAAGAGTTGGTAGAGGTGTTTATGGATGACTTCTCGGTCTATGGTGCGTCCTTTTCTGCATGTTTGTTGAATCTTTGCAGGGTTTTAAAGCGTTTTGAGGAGACAAACTTGGTGCTCAACCGGGAAAAATGCCACTTCATGGTTAAGGAGGGGATCGTGCTTGGGCATAAGATATCAGAGAAGGGTATTGAAGTCGACAAAGCAAAGATTGATGTGATGACAAGCCTTGAGCCGCCAGTTAACATAAGAGGGGTGAGAAGCTTCTTGGGACACGCCGACTTCTACAGGCGTTTCATTAAAGACTTCTCTAAGATTGCACCCCCTCTCACTCGGCTGTTGTGCAAGGAGGCTGAATTCGTCTTTGATGAGGAGTGTTTGCAAGCTTTCGTGACAATCAAGGAAGCCCTAGTATCCGCGCCTATAGTGCAAGCACCAGATTGGACTCTCCCATTCGAGATTATGTACGATGCTAGTGACTATGCCGTGGGAGCTGTCCTAGGCCAAAGGAAGGATAAGAAGCTGCACGTGATATACTATGCTTCAAGGACCTTGAATGACACGCAAACGAGGTACACCACTACTGAGAAGGAGCTATTGGCGGTTGTATTCGCCTTTGAGAAGTTCAGAGCTTACCTCGTAGGTTCCAAGACCATAGTTTACACGGATCACGCAGCTTTGCGCTACATCTATTCCAAGAAAGACACTAAGCCGAGGCTTTTGAGATGGATCCTCTTACTCCAGGAGTTTGATATGGAAATTAAAGACAAGAAGGGGATAGAAAACAGAGTTGTTGACCATCTCTCTCAGCTAAGGATCAACGAGTCTCTGCCCTTAGATGATTCTCTCCCCGAAGAGCAACTCATGGCGATCACTACGACTGTTTGTGGAAAGCTAGAAGGGCAGTTTGAGGAGGTGTTGAGCTTCAAGGAGGAGGATCTTCCCTGGTACGCTGTTGTTGTGAACTACTTAGCGTGTGGTGAGGAGCCAACACATCTCAACAGCTATCACAAGAAGAGGTTTATGAGAGAGGCGAGTGACTACTTTTGGGACGAGCCCTACTTGTACAAGAGAGGGGTGGACAGTTTGTACCGGAGATGTGTTACAAAGGAAGAAGCTAAAGATATCCTCTTTCACTGTCATGGCTCATCCTATGGAGGACACTTCGTTTCATTCAAGACTGCCACGAAAGTATTGCAAGCTGGTTTCTGGTGGCCGTCCATCTTCAAAGATGCACACGATTTTGTGAAGAGCTGTGAGGCGTGTCAACGAGCAGGGAATATCACTAAGAGGAACGAGATGCCTCAGGTTCCTATCTTCGAGGTTGACGTGTTTGACGCGTGGGGCATAGACTTCATGGGGCCATTTCCTTCTTCATACGGCAACAAGTACATCTTAGTAGCGGTTGATTATGTCTCCAAATGGGTTGAGGCTGTTGCTTCCCCTACAAACGATTCTAAGGTGGTGATCAAGCTGTTTAAAAGCATCATTTTCCCGAGGTTTGGGGTACCAAAGGTGGTTATAAGCGATGGAGGAAGCCACTTCATAAACAAGATCTTTGAGAGCCTTTTGAGAAAGTACGGCGTTAAGCATAAAGTGGCTACACCGTATCATCCTCAAACGAGCGGTCAAGTGGAAGTCTCCAACCGGCAAATCAAGGCTATACTTGAGAAGACGGTCGGAGCAACAAGGAAAGACTGGGCAGTAAAGTTGGACGACGCTCTTTGGGCCTACCGTACCGCCTTTAAAACACCGATTGGTACGACCCCTTTCACTCTGCTCTATGGCAAAGGCTGTCACCTCCCAGTTGAGCTGGAACACCGTGCATTGTGGGCTGTAAAGAGGCTGAACTTTGACCTCAAGACTGCTCAAGAGAGGCGCCTCATCCAGCTACATGAACTGGACGAACTAAGTTTGAACGCTTATGAGAGCTCTCGGATATACAAGGAGCGGACTAAGGAAGCTCATGACAAGAAGTTGGTTGCCAAGGAGCTTAAGGAAGGAGGTTTGGTGTTGATGTACAATTCAAGACTCAAACTCTTCCCGGGAAAGCTGAAGTCAAGGTGGAGCGGGCCGTTTGTGATCCAAGAAGTGCTGCCTTATGGAGCTGTCACATTGATGGGCAAGAGTGGCAGTGCATTCACCGTGAACGGACACAGGGTCAAACCTTACTTGGCGGACAGCTATGACAAGGAGAGTACCTCGGTGCTTCTTCAAGACCCACCATCTGCCTAAACCAAGTAAAGTCTAGCTAAAGACGTTAAAGAAAGCGCACTTGGGAGGCATTCCCATGTCTATCCTGTACATATTTCTGCTTTATTTCTCTTTCAGTTTTGTGTTTTTATTTTGCAAGTGTGTAGGAAGAGGTATGAGGAGTCTAAACCTCGATCTTGAAGTCCAAAAGAGGCGATAGGGGTTAAGAAAAGGCTAGAGATCGAGTGCTAGATCGACTAATCCTAACTCGATCTTTGCTAGATCGAGTTAGTGAATCGAGAGAAGCCAGCCGATCTAGACGAGAACGAGTGATAAGATCGATCTAGATGAAAACGGATCGATCGATCCCAAATGGATCGACCGATCTAATTTCTCTCAGGAAATCCTTAAAAGACAGATCGATCACTCGACTCGATCCATCACTCGATCTAAGCCAAATCGACCCCCAAATCGAGGACGTAGCTCGATCACGAGGACTTAGCCGTAGAGCCAAAATCTCAACGATTGAGAGAGCCAATCGATCCAGGACTCGATTCACCATGAATCGAGTCACAAATCGAGTAACCCTCTCGATCTAAGCCATTATGGGCATGCGATCGAGTCCTAGATCGACCAAACGGACTCGATCTCATGCCGAGGTAACATTTTCTTTCCCTCCTTTATTCTTTTCCCTACAGTTTTTAAATTTAAAACTTGGTCAAGGGAAGCATCTCTGACCATGAAAGATGTGCCTTGACCAAGACTTGTGTCAGAAACCACCTCCTTTTACCCATAGTTTTGTTTCTTGTTGGCCTTTAAATGTTTTCATCAACTTCACACTCTCTCATTCTTATTTTCTCAAAATTTTAAGCAAAGAGAGTGAGAGTTATCTGTTTCTAAAGGCTAACAAACTTCTTAACAATCTTTGCAAAAGGTATTTCAGGATATTTGATAAAAATCTTTAAAAAAATCTCCTTTCATTTCGCAATTGATTATTTTAGATGCTAGGACGGTTTTGAATTTTTAAATTTAGCTAAATAACAGGAAAATTTTTGGATTTTATAGTATCTCTAGATTTGATTCTCTATTATTTTGCTATAGTTTTTATAAATTTCCCAAAATTCTAGGGTATTAAGTATAAGTTTTCTTCTTTGCCTCTCTTCTTCTCTCATCCTATCGCCGTTTTGCTCATTACTTTGCTTGAGAAACCTGTTTCAGGCACGATGGCCCCCAAGAGAACGAGAGAGGAGACGGCACAAGAAGGAGACGGTCAGGAAGTGGCTGTTCAAGCTAGGGATCCTTGGAGACTTTGACCAACTCCTCAAGAACATTGGCTTAAGATGTCTGTCACGAATGGATTGCCCAACCATTCCAGAAGTGACAACAGACTTCCTTGCCACGTTGGAGTTTTGTTACGAGAACCCTAGCGCCCCCGTTCCTTCACAAGGCCATCTCTCTTTCAAGATTTGGTAATCTGCAATGTTAAGTCTTATGATGTCATCCTTGGAATGGATTGGCTTAGTAAGTACAAGGCGCATCTGGATTGCCACCGTGGAAGGGTAAGGTTCGAAAGAGATGGTGAGGTTCTGGTGCATCAAGGAATAAGACCGACTTCTTGTAGCTTGGTTGTGTCAGCAATACAAGCGGAGCGTTTGATAGAGAAAGGGTGTGAGGCATACCTAGCGACAATATCAATAGATGAGGTTGGACCGGATGTGGGGTTAGGAGATATTCCAGTGGTACAAGAGTTTGAGGATGTTTTCCAAGCTTTGACTGGAATGCCACCAGCTCGTTCAGATCCGTTCACGATTGAACTTGAACCGGGGACAGCTCCGATATCGAAAGCACCGTACAGAATGGCACCGGCCGAGATGGCTGAGCTGAAGAAGCAACTGGCTGAACTTTTGGACAAAGGTTTTGTAAGGCCAAGCAGTTCACCATGGGGCGCACCTGTTCTGTTTGTAAAGAAGAAGGATGGAAGTTTCAGGCTTTGCATCGACTACCGAGGGTTGAACCGTGTAACTGTGAAGAACAAGTATCCACTCCCAAGGATAGACGAGTTGTTGGACCAGCTCAGGGGTGCTACTTGGTTCTCGAAGATTGATTTGGCTTCAGGGTACCACCAAATACCAATAGACGAACCGAATGTTCAAAAGACTGCCTTTAGGACAAGGTACGGTCATTACGAGTTTGTGGTCATGCCGTTTGGCTTGACAAATGCGCCAGCTGCATTTATGAAGCGGATGAATGGCGTGTTCAGGGAGTACTTGGATGAGTTCGTGATTATTTTCATAGATGACATTTTGGTGTACTCAAAGAGTCCGGAAGAACATGAGAAGCATTTGCGGATTGTTATGGAAAAGTTGCGAGAACAGAAGTTGTTTGCTAAGTTGAGTAAGTGTAGCTTATGGCAACGACATATTGGGTTCTTGGGTCACATTGTATCGGACAAGGGAGTGTCCGTGGATCCGGAAAAGATCAAGGTTATTGCGGATTGGCCGAGACCCGAGAATGCATCAGAGATAAGAAGTTTTCTGGGATTGGCTGGCTATTATAGGCGTTTTATGAAGGGCTTTGCGAGTATGGCTCAGTCAATGACACGTCTGACTGGTAAGGATGTTGAATTTGTTTGGACAGCTGAGTTTGAGGAGTGTTTCTTGAAGCTGAAAGGAATGCTTACAATTGCACCAGTGTTGGCTTTACCTGAGCCGGATGAACCGTACTTTGTGTACACAGACGCTTCTGGGAAAGGACTAGGTTGTGTCCTAATGCTGCCTCTTTGGTGAAGTACAAGGCTTATGCCTTGTGGTTGCAAGGCAAGCTCTTCTTTCATTGGCGGCTTCCTCACTCCTCTATTCATACAAGCTGGCGTACCTATACACGATTTCACACCCATCCCGGCTAGAGCTTTCATGAATGAGATCTACATGAGGAATACCGACAGCTTGGGACGCACACCAACAGAAGGGTTCTACGCTTATCTTTTCATCGATGACGAAAACGAGAAGAGAGTGTGCATCCTACCAAACAAGGACGAGACCGAGCTGCTTGGTGTTGGGAACATCGAGTTCTTGCCAACAGTAGAGGAGTGCTTTGCTCCTCTAGGAGGAACGCCTGCCCCAGCGATTGCTCCTCGTCAAAGGTCTGAGTCCCCAGCAACGGAAGATGAGATGCCCGATGCTTACACCCTTCCCAAGATAGACTTTGAACCGAGAACCAAAACGGAGATGTTCCTAGCATCTGTTGTGGAGATGCAAAGGAAAATCAACAAATGGCAAGGAAAAATGCTCAAGAAACTTGCCAAGAAGGTCAAATCGCTACAAGGAGGCTCGCCTAAGAAAGATGCAACTGAAGAGGTTCAACAACCCGAGAAGAGGAGGCTTTCAACCGGTGGAGTTGTCATCCGTGAGACTCAAGGCCGCAACTTTCAACCGGCGCGTCTCTCTCTTCAAGAGCCAGGCTCCAAAAGCAAAGCCGTAGCATCTAGCTCATCTGGAACATCCTCAAGTTCCAGCCGAGACTAGACCCGAGGTAACAACCTTCTTCCATTGTACATATCGCTCATGTTTGCTTCTTTTTGCTTTGTGTTTTGATGCTCCTTTGAATTTGTTTGCCACCGGGACGGTGTCAAGCAAGTTTGAGGGAGTATATGTGTGGTTTGACTTGTGTTTTCTGATCTTAGTTTCCCTTTAGCATCCTTGAGTCTTCATTACATGAAAAATTGGTAAAATTTTTAAAATTTTTTCAAAGATTCATGTAGTTGCATTCATCTTGTTAAACATTTTAGGATTGAGTCTAGAATTTTAAAGCATCTAGGTTGCTTGCATTAGCATAAGAGGTTAGAGTTTTTCTTAAAAAGGTGTTTTTAACTCATGAATTGTTTCAATACCCTAGTTAGTAGTTCTCTAATGCTTTGCTCATACTTTGAAACTAAGTTCTTACCATGCTTGGATCACTTGCTATGATTTTCGTGACTTAAGTTGAACAAACATGAATTGAATCCTTTCCTACTAAGTGAGAACCTTAATCTGAATTTGAATTATCACTCTTGTGCATTTGAAATGAAATACATGGATCATATATACATATTCAGGCTTTCTTACCCCTTTTTACCACTCTTGTAAGTCTGAATAGAACTCCACACCCTGAACCTTGCCTTCTTTTCAAGCCAAATATTTCTTGTGTGATGTGAGGCCTTATTTTCGGATTGAACTTGGCATAAAGTGTTAGGTTTAGGCGACATGATTAGGCTTTCATATTGATGCTAGCTTTGCATTTTGAAGCTAGTTTTAGGTTTGTTTTGGGGCAGGGATTTGCTGTTGTTAAAAGAATTTTGCTTATGTGTTTTCAGTTTAAAAAGAAATGGTGTTTGGAGTTTGAAAATAAAGGACTCATGGTTTTAAGTGGTGGTGTTGTTCTGTTTTTAAATAAAAGCTCGGTTTTAAAAGAGAAGGAGGTAGCTCTAAAAAAAAAAAAAAAAAAAAAAAATTAGAAAGAAAATAGCCAAAGGCCAAAGTTTAAAAAGAAAAAAAAAATAATAAGAGAAGAGAGCTACCAAGATTTAAAGAAAGAGCTTTAAGTTTGTGTTTGACCACCACTAGCCTAAGAAGAGTAAAGTTGTCTCCTGTGTTCGTGGGTTATGCTTGGCTTCTTGCCTTGTCGTTTGGGTAGTTTCTAGAGAGTGAGTGAGCTCGAAAAAGAAAGAAAATGAGAGGGGTGTAGGATCTTTGTTAGTGTATATGGGTAGATGAAAGTCTAGTCATGTATGCATCAATTGTCTTTACCTTTAGCATTATGCATAAGTTCAATCCTTTTTGAGATAACCCATTGTTTGAATTACCCTCTTGAATGAGATCATCTTTATCTCATAACCTTGTCCTTAGCCAAATGTATTCTGTTCTAAGTGCATAAGTGTGATTCACGGTTTGATCATTAATTGAATGTTAAAGGTTAGGATTCTTGGATTGTTTGGAATATGAGAGTCATGATCTGAATTTCTTTGTGTGATGAGTATGGTTAAGTTCTTTAGAGTATGAGTGTGCGCATTGCATTTTAGAACTAGTAATTAGGACGTTGAGATTGATTCATATGAAAGGCACCTTTGCAAGAGGCTTAAACCCCCGTCTTTTCTAAAACCTCTCTTCCTTTCTTATTTTCTGTTGTTTGAGGGCAAGCAAGAAGTAAGTTTGGGGGAGTTGATGTTACTGCATATTGCATGTATTTTGCAGACATATAAGTTAGCTTTTCATGCATTTACATCACACTTTAGGCTAGATAGCATCACTTTAGGTCCTAGAGCATTCTTGCACCAGCATACGCATGTTACTTGCATTTTGCATTATATTCAGGTTCTTTCTGGCTACTTTGGAGTCGTGGAGTTCGTGGACGTGCTGAGGCTAGTGTGGAGGTCCGCGGGAACAACGGATGTTTGCTAAGGACCAGAGATCGGGGAGCAGATCGAGCACGGCCAGTCGATCTAGATGAGATCGACCAGAAGATCGACAAGCCCAGGCGATCCAAGGGAAATGATCGAGACGAAGATCGAGTGGAGCAATCGATCAAGTGGTACAGACGTAAATGACGCCATGCAGAGCGAGAGCCGGATCGAGCCCACCACTCGATCCGACCGAAGATCGATACCAAGATCGGATGCAACACTCGATCCGCCGAAGAAGATCGAGACCCAAATCGAGTAAAAGACACGATGCCCGAAAGTGATCGAGAGAGCCGCTCGATCCCGAAGTCGATCTCTGTCCTTTCAACCGTTTTTGGCCGCTAGCGAGGGGGGGACCATCGAGCTGTTTTCACCATTTTGGGAAGACGGCAATGATTTTTTCCACACACACTTTTCATTCCTATCTTTTTATGCTTTTTCTCTCTGGTTTTGGAGACTCTCCGCCATTGTTAGACTTTGAGCTTTATTCTTGAATATTTTGAATCGTTTAAGTTTTAAGTAATCGTTTTCATGTTCATCGCTTCATCTTTCATGTTTATTTTGGTTATTCTCATATGTAGCGAGTAGTTTCAATTGGGTCTCGGGGTTGAGAGGATTCACGGGGTCTAAGGGGGTTTCAAGTTGGTAGTTTTCTTGTTCTTAATGGCTTTCTCTTCTAGGATGTTGAGTCCCTAAGGCTTAAAGACTCTCATGCCAAGATCTTTATGATCAGAGAGGTCTCTTACCTTGACAGGATCCAGAGATCTCTGAAAATCACATCCTAGCGACTAGTTACCCTTTCCCAAAAGCCATGGAAGTTTAGGAGACTAGGTAGGCCGTGCGTTTGAAATCTGAGTTCATTGCCCTTCAACATCTCTTTCCACCAGAAGCCATGGGTTTGGAGGAGAGGATGAAGGAGTGATCCATACCGAAAGCCACAGATGGATCTTGTTTTCATTTTCAAGGCTTAGGGAATATCACAAAGTGAGTCGATTTAAAATTTTCAATCCCAACTTGGATCCTTGAAACCTCGGACCATGAATCTCAACCCTAGACCCTTCTTTCTTAGCATCCTTACATCTTCGTTAGTCATTCGCTTGATATTCGCCGCATCCTGGTCATTAGTTTCTTCATACTTGCATTTTTAGACGAGATCGATCCAAACTGCTCGATCTAGTGGTCGATCCTGTGGTCGATCCACTAGTCGATTTTTGTTAAATCATAGCCTTGCATTTTAATTTTTCTGTTTGTTCCTCGTAGTAGTTCAATCACTCTTGGTAATTTTAAAATAGTTTTGCATTCCATTCGGTCGTTGCATATAGTTTTTAGGATTTTCACAATATCGCCTGTTATTCGCTTAGCTTTACACTGCTCTTGCATTCTCTTTGATCTTCCTAGCTCCTAGAAATGGATTGACTCTCACTTGCATACTGTACTACAACCTAAGTGTTGCATTTGAGTTTGATAGCCTCATTGCATCCTCACCCTTGCAAAGAAAGTAGTTACCAGTGCTTCCTCCTGATGTGCCTTTCCTTTGCTTCCAGCAGCTGTTTTTGTCGTCCCCATGGTACCTTCAAAAACAAAGCTTGAAGATAGGATGAGTAAAAGGACAAAAGCTGAAAAACCAAATAACTGAAAGCTTTAAAAAGAAAACTCTCTAGGCTAAGATAAGCTTAACAATCCTTAAAAACAAGATTAAACTTTCAAAAAGGAAGAGAAGTTCAAAAGCTAACAGTTTAGACAAGCTAGAGTTCATAAAAATAAAACAGCTATGCATGTGAATCTAGCAAGGTGGTTTTTAAGCAAAAGAAATGATGATCATGCAAAGGGATAGTAAACAAGAAAGTAATGAGATTTATGAACAGTAAAGAAAGCTTAAACATCTAACTTGTTCACTTTAAACAAATTCACAATGCAAGACCAAAGCACAACATTTAATTAATCAAAACTTGCTCTTAAAACCATAGATTAAGCAATTATAAACACATGAATTGATTAAGAGCAAATAATGGATAGTTGAGGAAGCAAAACCTTAATGAAGCTTCTAAGAACTTAGAGAAGATAAATAAAAGAGAGAAAGAGCTAAGATTTTCGTGCTATAAGTGAGAGAAGTAGTGAATTGAAGTGTGAAGAGAAGAGGAGAAGATTGTTGGTTTAAATAGAGTGAAAAAGGGGGAACCAAAGAAATCAAAAGTTGGTGAGGGAACCAAAGGAATCTAAAAGAGTGGAGGACAAGAACAAAAGTGCTCAAGAGCTCTGCAAGTGGCAGGAAAGATCCAAAGTTTGAATTTAAACCTCCTTGGCTCCAAACCAGAGGAGGGAAATATTTTTGAAAATTTGAGCACTTACCTCGGTGGGCGTATCGGTCATCGATATGATGCGTATCGATAACAAGTGATCGATAGCAATGACCGATGCCCTTCCTGTGAATCTTATCGGTCTCCATCTGATCGATACACTGACTGAAATATATCTGGTGGATTTATATCGATCAGTGTTTGATTGATAGGAATGACCGATACGGATTTCACTTTCAGACTCCCTTCCCGATCGATCACAAGTGATCGATAGGTTGACTGGTGCAATTTGGCTCTACTGCTATCGATCACAAATGACCGATATAAATGATCGATACGGTCTGTATCGGTCTCGTCTTGACCGATACAATTGATCGATAGCAGCCAAATTGCACCTGTTCTTTGTCCCTTAGAGACTCTCTCAATCCCCAATTCGAACTCCTGTTTCTATACACATTAACTAAGCATAAAAAAGAAAATTAGAAAGCATAATATATACAAAAGGATACCATGGGACTACCTCCCAAGTGTGCTTGTTTAAAGTCACTAAGCTTGACTTTGCTTACCTCTGTAGTGGAGGTGGTGAGAAGGAGTCTTGGATCTCCTTGGTGTTGCAGTGCTCACTTTGATCTTTCTGGTGACTCCATCAACCTTCAATACAGCAAAGGGTTTTGGTTTGTTCCTCCCTTTCATCTTGTAGTGGACTTCACCATTCTTAGAAACAAAGGGATTCAAGACAACCCCATCTTCTTTGTCATCCAATCGAACTTCATTCATGCAATCAGAAACTCCCACTTTGAGGACCTTCTCTTCAGTGGTATCAGCAAACAGATTCGTTAAGCAGCAACCATCAAAACTTTCACCAACATAGCCTTCAAACTCTGGCCAATGCTTCCCAAGCTTCTTCAGCTTCTTTATGTGCATTGAGAAAGCCTGCTCATTTTCCAGCTTAGTTCCCTTGGAGTCAAACTTTAGAACCTTCTTCTTGGTCAGTCTCAGCTCTATTGTGCATTCCCTGGCATCAAACACTGCTCCAGCTGAGGCTAAGAAAGGTCTTCCTAGAATGATAGCATTCTTTATATGGCCTTCCACATCAAGCACCAAGAAATCAGTGGGGATGGTTACTCCTTTAACCATCATTGGTACATCCTTGAGACTCCCAAGTGGTGTCTTCACTGTCCCATCAGCTATAGTAAGGGACACATTACTCTCTTGAAGTTGAGTGTAGCGAAGAGCTTTACCAGTAGAGGATGGGAGAAGGTTGATACTTGCTCCAAGATCACAAAGACAGCTTTTGAAGGTCTGCCCTTTTAGTTCACATGGGAGAGTGAAACAACCTGGATCTCCAAGTTTCTTGACATTAAGCTCTTTAACCTCAGATGCTGCAGCTTTAACTCTTAGCTTCTTAAGCTCCTCTTGGCCATTCAAACCCCTCATTTCCATTTGAGCAGCATAGAGGGTCTCATACTTCTGCACTAGCTGTTCCTTGAATCTTCCTGGAAAAGGGATAGTTGGCTGGTAAACAGGAAGGATAGCAGCTTGAGTCTTCTCTTTATCATCAGGAACTTCAATCAAGTAGCCCTTGGTGTCATCAACAACTTCATGTGGTACCCACCACTCTTCTTCATCTATGTTTGCTCATTCTTCAAAGGATTCTTCTTCCGCAGCTCATTGATTAGTTTTAACTTCCAAGAACTCTTCCCCCCCCACTTTGAGGTTCAGTGTCCTCAGTGAACAAGTAGAGGAACTCTTCAATGATAGCCTCCTCTTCAGCTGAGAAGCTCTCTTCTTCTATGACTATGACATTGCAGAACTCCTTTAGGTTAGCTTCTGGTTTTCCAGGAAATTGTCCTTGAGGTTTGGGACCAGCTATGCCTTTGTTGTTCTCCAATGTTTAAACTCTTGCAGCCAACCTTTCAAACTTGTTAGTGAGCTCTACATGTACTGAATCGATTTTGTTGTGGACCTCTACAAACTTCTTGTTCATTTCCAAGGTTGTGGTGACCTGAGTGTTGATCATTTGTTGCATGAGAGTCTTGAGTTCAGTGTCTTGAGAGCTGGAGGAAGCTTGTAGCATCCGTATCCAAGAAAATCTGGAATGATCGAGCCGGACAGGAGGTTGTCCGAAGGAATGTGAGTTCAGTCAAGGGAAAATCCGTACGGATGGGAGGTTCAGACTATAGTCGATGGATGACTGGGAAATAGTCGAAGGATGGGGCCGAGCAGGACGGACCATATCCGAGAGCAAAATGGTTCTGTCCGGGAGAAAGTGGATTATGTCCGAGAGAAATGGATTATGTCTGAGAGGAAATGGATTATGTCCAAGGGAAAAAGGAAAATAGCCGAGGCTTTTGGTTTTAGCCGAGTAAAAATGGGCTGGGAGCTTGGTCGGATGAAAACTAATTTCTCATGGGGATGGTCGAGCGGTTTAGGCGATATCCGAGATAAATCAAAGCTGATCGGGATAAACCTGACTGGAACCGGGAGACGCCGGCTATAACCGGGTTAACTAGGTTTTCCGAGCATATAAAAGGGATTTTGAGACCTTTTCTCGAGACAGCCGCATTATTTGAGAGAAATAACGCGTGAGAGAGAGATTGGTCGAGAGAAATCCCATAGTTTCTGATTATCCCGAGAGTTGGCCAAGAGAGATCGAAGTTTCCCCGGCGATTTCGACTATCACCGAGAGATCGAGCGTTCTGTCCGAGTTTCTGTGGATCTGTTTCGACCATTCGTCCTGATTTGAGGGTTTGCCGAGGGAATAACCAAGTTTATCCGAGGATTTCTGAGAAGATCGTGTGATATCCGAGAACACTTCGATTCGTCCAAGATAATCTTGTAAGTGTTCGGCTAATCTGATTTCTGTTGAGTTTATGTCGAATAATTTTGGGCTGATCGATCTGAATTATACTGTTTCCGAGGGAATACTGCTTCTTGCCCGAGAAAAAGTGACCGGGTTGAGAGATAGCCGAGAGGTGTTGGGATTTTGCCGGACCAGTCTGAGCGATAGCCGAGAAATTGCAAGTGTGTCCGAGTATCTCAGTTGCTGATCGAGAAATCACCGAGATTCTTTCGATTGAAACGTTTGTTTCTGTGTCTAAGGTGAGTGCGTGACTGTAGTCTGTATCTAGAATCGTTGGATTGCTAGGTTATCTGATTTTCATTGATAGCTTTTGTAAGTTAGTGGTTTCTGCTTAGCAAGGTCAATGTTTCTGTGATTGTGAATGGTTAAGTGTGAACCGTGGTCAATACATGATGTCTAACTAGCTGTGTGAATGTCTGGATCGAGTTACTAGCTCAAGGGGATGTGTGAATCTCGCTTGGAGCAGTACTGATGCCTTGTGAGGCTTCACAAGTAGTTGAGATGATCATAGGACCGTATTGTTTTCTGTGCTTGCTTGCTAAGTGATAATGTGGATTGTATAACTGATAGTATGATGCGTTTCTGGTACTGGCTAAGGTGTTACTAGATGACCGTACTCACTAAGTATTTATCAAATACTTATGCCTTTCTTTTTGAGTGTGCAGGTAAGGATAAAGTCCAGGGCGAGTAGCTCTGAAGGCGGACTGGAAGGCAGTGAAAGAAAGGGGTGGATTAGGACTGGGTTTTGGAATTCATATTCTGAGTTTGAGTTCTATTTAAGTACTTGTGTTAGTGCTTTTTGAGTTGAACTGAATCTAATAAGTTAGTTTGTTATTGAGTCTGAATTCTGTTAAGTGTTTCTGGAATAATAATGCAATGAGAATGAATGTCTTTTGATGAATCGAACTAGTTTAAGTTTAAGAAAAGTTTTTAAAATATGCACGTTTTTGTATTCTGGCCGAGAGAAGACTCGGTGAGGTTCGGGCCGGTCTAGTGATAGACGGTCGGGTCCTCACAAGTTGGTATCAGAGCGTGGTCGATTCTAGGACAGTTCATTTGCATAGTTGGGGTTAGAGTCTATCCACCTTTTCACTGCCAGGTCTCGCAGTCTGTTGTTCTGTAGAGTGTGAAACTCTTGTCTGGGGTTAGCTTCGGGCTAACCAGTTTTTCTGTTTGGCAGATGGCTCCGAGAAAGAGAACAGCAAGAGCTCAAGTGAATGGTGCTGAGAACACTGAGAGTTCTGGAACTGAGAATGTGGTCATGGACCAGCAAGTGAATGCGGCTGGGAATGCTGCAAATGTGGCTACGGCCAATGCTGGAAACGTGGCAGGGATTGCTGCGGAGCACTACCGGTTGGGTTGGAGGCTGTTCTGGGGCTGTTAGCTCAAGTGCTGGAGCGTTTACCAGTGGTTGCGCCTGCGCCGGTAGTGGCACCGGCAGTGGCACCACAAGTGGTGGAACCGGCAATTGCCGATGGAGTTGGGGAGGCGGATCAGGGTGTGGTGATTCCATCTTACCTCAAGATGCTGGATCATATGGAGAGGCTAGGAACCAAGTTCTTTGGGGGAGGTTCTGCGTCTATTGAGACTGATGAGTGGAGGATGAGACTGGAGCGGACTTCGAGTCTATCCGCTGTCCTGAGGGTTACAAGAAGGACATAGCTGTGCATTACTTGGAGGGTACTGCGCACAGCTGGTGGAAGGGAATCACCGGGCGTTTGGTGAATCCGAACTGTTTGTATGAGACGTTCTCTGCGATGTTTCAGAGTAAGTACTTCCCGCAGGAAGCTTACAATCAGTTGGAGGCTGAGTTTCTGTATCTGCGCCAAGGGACCAAGACGGTTCGGCAGTATGAGACCGAGTTCAACCAGTTACGTAAGTACGTGGGAAGTGACTACGACACTGAGGATAAGCTAATCCGAAGGTTCATGAGTGGGCTAAGAGTTGAGCTAAGGAACGGTTGTCTGGTGCGTGACTATGCGACGGTCACTGAGCTTGTGGAGAAAGCAGCACTGTTGAAATCTGGACAAGCAGAGGAAGCTTTGTCAAAGGCGAGTACTGTGGTTGCCGTGGCCAAGAGTGGTCAATCGTCTGGAGGACAGAACCGCAGGTTTGGGAGGAATGTTCCAGCCAAGTCTAGTGGGAACCGCAGTGTATGTGGATCATGCGGGAAGGTGCATGTGGGCGTTTGTAGGCGTTCAGCTGGGGCTTGTCTCCGTTGTGGAAGCCAGGAGCATCAAGTGCGGGATTGTCCTGAGCCAGACACAAGGATGGTGAGAGTGTCAGATGGAGACAGCGTTTCTGTTGTGTGTTACGGTTGTGGAGAACCGGGACACTACAAGCGTGATTGTCCGAGGTCAGGAGCAGCTGGGCAAGCCGCTTCTCAGGCTAAGCGTGCAGGAGATGCACTGGCACCGGCGGCCAAGAGGCAGGCCATTATACCGAGAGTGTATGCAGCGACCGCGGACGGGAGTGGAGACCCGAGCGCTTCTCGACCGATCACTGGTGAGTTTTATTACTTACAGTTTTCTGAGTTCTGTCTGTTGCTTGTTGTCTGTGTCTGCGTGTTCTGTTAAGTGTCTTAGCATTCTAGGGGTTGAATGTGTAGGGACCTTATTAATGGGTGAGGTAGAGACCCATGTTCTGTTTGACTCCGGAGCGAGTCATTGTTTTGTGAATCCAGAGATGATTGGAGAGGGAGAATTCCAGAAGAAACCCGGAGAGGATTTTGGGTTAGTGAGGGCGGCTGGAGGCCAAGTGATGTACTCACTAGGGATGGTTAAAAACATTTCTGTCTGGATTGGCAAAGTTAGTATGCCAGCAGATTTGGTAATCTGCAATGTTAAGTCTTATGATGTTATCATTGGAATGGATTAGCTTAGTAAGTACAAGGCGCATCTGGATTGCCACCGTGGAAGGGTAAGGTTCGAAAGAGATGGCGAGGTTCTGGTGCATCAAGGAATAAGACCGACTTCTGGTAGCTTGGTTGTGTCAGCAATACAAGCGGAGCGTTTGATAGAGAAAGGGTGTGAGGCATACCTAGCGACAATATCAATAGATGAGGTTGGACCGGATGTGGAGTTAGGAGATATTCCAGTGGTACAAGAGTTTGAGGATGTTTTCCAAGCTTTGACTGGAATGCCACCGGCTCGTTCAGATCCGTTCACGATTGAACTTGAACCGGGGACAGCTCCGATATCGAAAGCACCGTACAGAGTGGCACCGGCCGAGATGGCTGAGCTGAAGAAGCAACTGGCTGAACTTTTGGACAAAGGTTTTGTAAGGCCAAGCAGTTCACCATGGGGCGCACCTGTTCTGTTTGAAAAGAAGAAGGATGGAAGTTTCAGGCTTTGCATCGACTACCGAGGGTTGAACCGTGTAACTGTAAAGAACAAGTATCCACTCCCAAGGATAGACGAGTTGTTGGACCAGCTCAGGGGTGCTACTTGGTTCTCGAAGATTGATTTGGCTTCAGGGTACCACCAAATACCAATAGACGAACCGAATGTTCAAAAGACTGCCTTTAGGACAAGGTACGGTCATTACGAGTTTATGGTCATGCCGTTTGGCTTGACAAATGCGCCAGCTGCATTTATGAAGCTGATGAATGGCGTGTTCAGGGAGTACTTGGATGAGTTTAGGCAAGATTGCATCACTTTAGGTCCTAGAGCATTCTTGCACCAGCATACGCATGTTCCTTGCATTATGCATCATATTCAGGTTGTTTCTGGCTACTTTGGAGTCGTGGACGTGCTGAGGCTAGTGTGGAGGTCCGCGGGAACAACGGATGTTTGCTAAAGACCAGAGATCGGGGAGCAGATCGAGCACGGCCGGTCGATCTAGATGAGATCGACCAGAAGATCGAGAAGCCCAGGTGATCCAAGGGAAATGATCGAGACGAAGATCGAGTGGAGCAATCGATCAAGTGGTACAGACGTAAATGACGCCATGAAGAGCGAGACCGGATCGAGCCCACCACTCGATCCGATCGAAGATCGATACCAAGATCGGATGCAACACTCGATCCGCCGAAGAAGATCGAGACCCAGATCGAGTAAAAGTCACGATGCCCGAAAGTGATCGAGAGAGCCGCTCGATCCCGAAGTCGATCTCTGTCCTTTCAACCGTTTTTGGCCGCTAGCGAGGGGGGGACCATCGAGCTGTTTTCACCATTTTGGGAAGGCGGCGATGATTTTTTCCACACACACTTTTCATTCTTATCTTTTTATGCTTTTTCTCTCTGGTTTTGGAGATTCTCCACCATTGTTAGACTTTGAGCTTTGTTCTTGAATATTTTGAATCGTTTAAGTTTTAAGTAATCGTTTTCATGTTCATCGCTTCATCTTTCATGTTTATTTTGGTTATTCTCATGTGTAGCGAGTAGTTTCAATTGGGTCTCGGGGTTGAGAGGATTCACGGGGTCTAAGGGGTTTTCAAGTTGGTAGTTTTCTTGTTCTTAATGGCTTTCTCTTCTAGGATGTTGAGTCCCTAAGGCTTAAAGACTCTCATGCCAAGATCTTTATGATCAGAGAGGTCTCTTACCTTGACAGGATCCAGAGATCTCTGAAAATCACATCCTAGCGACTAGTTACCCTTTCCCAAAAGCCATGGAAGTTTAGGGGACTAGGTAGGCCGTGTGTTTGAAATCTGAGTTCATTGCCCTTCAACATCTCTTTCCACCAGAAGCTATGGGTTTGGAGGAGAGGATGAAGGAGTGATCCATACCGAAAGCCACAGATGGATCTTGTTTTCGTTTTCAAGGCTTAGGGAATCTCACAAAGTGAGTCGATTTAAAGTTTTCAATCCCAACTTGGATCCTTGAAACCTCGGACCATGACTCTCAACCCTAGACCCTTCTTTCTTAGCATCCTTACATCTTCGTTAGTCATTCGCTTGATATTCGCCGCATCCTGGTCATTAGTTTCTTCATACTTGCATTTTTAGACAAGATCGATCCAAACTGCTCGATCTAGTGGTCGATCCTGTGGTCGATCTACTAGTCGATTTTTGTTAAATCATAGCCTTGCATTTTAATTTTTCTGTTTGTTCCTATTAGTAGTTCAATCACTCTTGGTAATTTTAAAATAGTTTTGCATTCCATTCGGTCGTTGCATATAGTTTTTAGGATTTTCACAATATCGCCTGTTATTCGCTTAGTTTTACACTGCTCTTGCATTCTCTTTGATCTTCCTAGCTCCTAGAAATGGATTGACTCTCACTTGCATATTGTACTACAACCTAAGTGTTGCATTTGAGTTTGATAGCCTCATTGCATCCTCACCCTTGCAAAGAAAGTAGTTATCAGTGCTTCCTCCTGATGTGCCTTTCCTTTGCTTCCAGCAGCTGTTTTTGTCGTCCCCATGGTACCTTCAAAAACAAAGCTTGAAGATAGGGTGAGTAAAAGGACAAAAGCTGAAAAACCAAATAACTGAAAGCTTTAAAAAGAAAACTCTCTAGGCTAAGATAAGCTTAACAATCCTTAAAAACAAGATTAAACTTTCAAAAAGGAAGAGGAGTTCAAAAGCTAACAGTTTAGACAAGCTAGAGTTCATAAAAATAAAACAGCTATGCATGTGAATCTAGCAAGGTGGTTTTTAAGCAAAAGAAATGATGATCATGCAAAGGGATAGTAAACAAGAAAGTAATGAGATTTATGAACAGTAAAGAAAGCTTAAACATCTAACTTGTTCACTTTAAACAAATTCACAATGGAAGACCAAAGCACAACAGTTAACTAATCAAAACTTGCTCTTAAAACCATAGATTAAGCAATTATAAACACATGAATTGATTAAGAGCAAATAATGGATAGTTGAGGAAGCAAAACCTTAATGAAGCTTCTAAGAACTTAGAGAAGATAAATAAAAGAGAGAAAGAGCTAAGATTTTCGTGCTATAAGTGAGAGAAGTAGTGAACTGAAGTGTGAAGAGAAGAGGAGAAGATTGTTGGTTTAAATAGAGTGAAAAAGGGGGAACCAAAGGAATCAAAAGTTGGTGAGGGAACCAAAGGAATCTAAAGAGTGGAGGACAAGAACAAAAGTGCTCAGGAGCTCTGCAAGTGGCAGGAAAGATCCAAAGTTTGAATTTAAACCTCCTTGGCTCCAAACCAGAGGAGGGAAATGTTTTTGAAAATTTGAGCACTTACCTCGGTGGGCGTATCGGTCATCGATATGATGCGTATCGATCACAAGTGATCGATAGCAATGACCGATGCCCTTCCTGTGAATCTTATCGGTCTCCATCTGATCGATACACTGACTGAAATATATCTGGTGGATTTATATCGATCAGTGTTTGATTGATAGGAATGACCGATACGGATTTCACTTTCAGACTCCCTTCCCTATCGATCACAAGTGATCGATAGGTTGACTGGTGCAATTTGGCTCTACTGCTATCGATCACAAATGACCGATATAAATGATCGATACGGTCTGTATCGGTCTCGTCTTGACCGATACAGTTGATCGATAGCAGCCAGATTGCACCTGTTCTTTGTCCCTTAGAGACTCTCTCAATCCCCAATTCGAACACCTGTTTCTATACACATTAACTAAGCATAAAAAAAGAAAATTAGAAAGCATAATATATACAAAAGGATACCATGGGACTACCTCCCAAGTGTGCTTGTTTAAAGTCACTAAGCTTGACTTTGCTTACCTCTGTAGTGGAGCTGGTGATAAGGAGTCTTGGAACTCTTTGGTGTTGCAGTGCTCACTTTGATCTTTCTGGTGACTCCATCAACCTTCAATACAGCAACGGGTTTTGGTTTGTTCCTCCCTTTCATCTTGTAGTGGAATTCACCATTCTTAGAAACAAAGGGATTCAAGACAACCCCATCTTCTTTGTCATCCAATAGAACTTCATTCATGCAATCAGAAACTCCCACTTTGAGGACCTCCTCTTCAGTGGTATCAGCAAATAGATTGGTTAAGCAGTTACCATCAAAACTTTCACCAACATAGCCTTCAAACTCTGGCCAATGCTTCCCAAGCTTCTTCAGCTTCTTTATGTGCATTGAGAAAGCCTGCTCATTTTCCAGCTTATTTCCCTTGGAGTCAAACTTTAGAACCTTCTTCTTGGTCAGTCTCAGCTCTATTGTGCATTCCCTGGCATCAAACACTGCTCCAGCTGAGGCTAAGAAAGGTCTTCCTAGAATGATAGCATTCTTTATATGGTCTTCCACATCAAGCACCAAGAAATCAGTGGGGATGGTTACTCCTTTAATCATCATTGGTACATCCTTGAGACTACCAAGTGGTGTCTTCACTGTCCCATCAGCTATAGTAAGGGACACATTACTCTCTTGAAGTTGAGTGTAGCGAAGAGCTTTACCAGTAGAGGATGGGAGAAGGTTGATACTTGCTCCAAGATCACAAAGACAGCTTTTGAAGGTCTGCCCTTTTAGTTCACATGGGAGAGTGAAACAACCTGGATCTCCAAGTTTCTTGACATTAAGCTCTTTAACCTCAGATGCTCTAGCTTTAACTCTTAGCTTCTTAAGCTCCTCTCGGCCATTCAAACCCCTCATTTCCATTTGAGCAGCATAGAGGGTCTCATACTTCTGCACTAGCTGTTCCTTGAATCTTCCTGGAAAAGGGATAGTTGGCTGGTAAACAGGAAGGATAGCAGCTTGAGTCTTCTCTTTATCATCAGGAACTTCAATCAAGTAGCCCTTGGTGTCATCAACAACTTCATGTGGTGCCCACCACTCTTCTTCATCTGTGTTTGCTTATTCTTCAAAGGATTCTTCTTCCGCAGCTCATTGATTAGTTTTAACTTCCAAGAACTCCCCCCCCCCCCCCCCCCCCCCCCCCCCCCCCCCACTTTGAGGTTCAGTGTCCTCAGTGAACAAGTAGAGGAACTCTTCAATGATAGCCTCCTCTTCAGCTGAGAAGCTCTCTTCTTCTATGACTATGACATTGCAGAACTCCTTTAGGTTAGCTTCTGGTTTTCCAGGAAATTGTCCTTGAGGTTTGGGACCAGCTATGCCTTTGTTGTTCTCCAATGTTTAAACTCTTGCAGCCAACCTTTCAAACTTGTTAGTGAGCTCTACATGTACTGAATCGTTTTTCTTGTGGACCTCTACAAACTTCTTGTTTGAGGGTTTGCCGAGGGAATAACCAAGTTTATCCGAGGATTTCTGAGAAGATCGTGTTATATCCGAGAACACTTCGATTCGTTCAAGAGATTCTTGTAAGTGTTCGGCTAATCTGATTTCTGTTGAGTTTCTGTCGAATAATTTTGGGCTGATCGATCTGAATTATACTGTTTCCGAGGGAATACAGCTTCTTGCCCGAGAAAAAGTGACCGGGTTGAGAGATAGCCGAGAGGTGTTGGGATTTTGCCAGACCAGTCTGAGCGATAGCCGAGAAATTGCAAGTGTGTCCGAGTATCTCAGTTGCTGATCGAGAAATCACCGAGATTCTTTCGATTGAAACGTTTGTTTCTGTGTCTAAGGTGAGTGCGTGACTGTAGTCTGTATCTAGAATCGTTGGATTGCTAGGTTATCTGATTTTCATTGATAGCTTGTGTAAGTTAGTGGTTTCTGCTTAGCAAGGTCAATGTTTCTGTGATTGTGAATGGTTAAGTGTGAACCGTGGTCAATACATGATGTCTAACTAGCTGTGTGAATGTCCGGATCGAGTTACTAGCTCAAGGGGATGTGTGAATCTCGCTTGGAGCAGTACTGATGCCTTGTGAAGCTTCACAAGTAGTTGAGATGATCATAGGACCGTACTGTTTTCTGTGCTTGCTTGCTAAGTGATAATGTGGATTGTATAACTGATAGTATGATGCGTTTCTGGTACTGGCTAAGGTGTTACTAGATGACCGTACTCACTAAGTATTTATCAAATACTTATGCCTCTCTTTTTGAGTGTGCAGGTAAGGATAAAGTCCAGGGCGAGTAGCTCTGAAGGCGGACAGGAAGGCAGTGAAGGAAAGGGGTGGATTAGGACTGGGTTTTGGGATTCATATTCTGAGTTTGAGTTCCATTTAAGTACTTGTGTTAGTGCTTTGTGAGTTGAACTGAATCTGATAAGTTAGTTTGTTATTGAGTCCGAATTCTGTTAAGTGTTTCTGGAATAATTATGCAATGAGAATGAATGTCTTTTGATGAATCGAACTAGTTTAAGTTTAAGAAAAGTTTTTAAATATGCATGTTTTTGTATTCTGGCCGAGAGAAGACTCGGTGAGGTTCGGGCCGGTCTAGTGATAGACGGTTGGGTCCTCATATGTTGGTATCAGAGCATGGTCGATTCTAAGACATCATTTGCATAGTTGGGGTTAGAGTCTATCCACCTTTTCACTGCCAGGTCTCGCAGTCTGTTGTTCTGTAGAGTGTGAAACTCTTGTCTGGGGTTAGCTTCGGGCTAACCAGTTTTTCTGTTTGGCAGATGGCTCCGAGAAAGAGAACTGCAAGAGCTCAAGTGAATGGTGCTGAGAACACTGAGAGTTCTGGAACTGAGAATGTGGTCATGGACCAGCAAGTGAATGCGGCTAAGAATGCTGCAAATGTGGCTACGGCCAATGCTGGAAACGTGGCAGGGATTGCTGCGGAGCACAACTGGTTGGGTCGAAGGCTGTTCTGGGGCTGTTAGCTCAAGTGCTGGAGCGTTTACCAGTGGTTGCGCCTGCGCTGGTAGTGGCACCGGCAGTGGCACCACAAGTGGTGGAACCGGCTGTTGCCGATGGAGTTGGGGAGGCGGATCAGGGTGTGGTGATTCCGTCTTACCTCAAGGTGCTGGATTATATGGAGAGGCTAGGAACCAAGTTCTTTGCCGGAGGTTCTGCGCCTATTGAGGCTGATGAGTGGAGGATGAGACTGGAGCGGAACTTCGAGTCTATCCGCTGTCCTGAGGGTTACAAGAAGGACATAGCTGTGCATTACTTGGAGGGTACTGTGCACAGCTGGTGGAAGGGAATCACCGGGCGTTTGGTGAATCCGAACTATTTGTATAAGACGTTCTCTGCGATGTTTCAGAGTAAGTACTTCCCGCAGGAAGCTTACAATTAGTTGGAGGCTGAGTTTCTGTATCTGCGCCAAGGGACCAAGACGGTTTGGCAGTATGAGACCGAGTTCAACCAGTTACGTAAGTACGTGGGACGTGACTACGACACTGAGGATAAGCTAATCCGAAGGTTCATGAGTGGGCTAAGAGTTGAGCTAAGGAACGGTTGTCTGGTGCGTGACTATGCGACGGTCACTGAGCTTGTGGAGAAAGCAGCACTGTTGGAATCTGGACAAGCAGAGGAAGCTTTGTCAAAGGCGAGTACTGTGGTTGCCGTGGCCAAGAGTGGTCAATCGTCTGGAGGATAGAACCGCAGGTTTGGGAGGAATGTTCCAGCCAAGTCTAGTGGGAACCGCAGTGTGTGTGGGTCATGCGGGAAGGTGCATGTGGGCGTTTGTAGGCGTTCAGCTGGGGCTTGTCTCCGTTGTGGAAGCCAGGAGCATCAAGTGCGGGATTGTCCTGAGCCAGACACAAGGATGGTGAAAGTGTCAGATAGAGACAGCGTTTCTGTTGGGTGTTACGGTTGTGGAGAACCGGGACACTACAAGCGTGATTGTCCGAGGTCAGGAGCAGCTGGGAAAGCCGCTTGTCAGGCTAAGCGTGCAGGAGATGCACTGGCACCGGCGGCCAAGAGGCATGCCATTATGCCGAGAGTGTATGCAGCGACCGCGGACGGGAGTGGAGACCCGAGCGCTTCTCGACCGATCACTGGTGAGTTTTATTACTTACAGTTTTCTGAGTTCTGTCTGTTGCTTGTTGTATGTGTCTGCGTGTTCTGTTAAGTGTCTTAGCATTCTAGGGGTTGAATGTGTAGGGACCTTATTAATGGGTGAGGTAGAGACCCATGTTCTGTTTGACTCCGGAGCGAGTTATTGTTTTGTGAATCCAGAGATGATTGGAAAGGGAGAATTCCAGAAGGAACCCGAAGAGGATTTTGGGTTAGTGAGGGCGGCTGGAGGCCAAGTGATGTACTCACTAGGGATGGTTAAAAACATTTCTGTCTGGATTGGCAAAGTCAGTATGCCAGCAGATTTGGTAATCTGCAATGTTAAGTCTTATGATGTCATCCTTGGAATGGATTGGCTTAGTAAGTACAAGGCGCATCTGGATTGCCACCGTGGAAGGGTAAGGTTCGAAAGAGATGGCAAGGTTCTGGTGCATCAAAGAATAAGACCGACTTCTGGTAGCTTGGTTGTGTCAGCAATTCAAGCGGAGCGTTTGATAGAGAAAGGGTGTAAGGCATACCTAGCGATAATATCAATAGATGAGGTTGGACCGGATGTGGAGTTAGGAGATATTCCAGTGGTACAAGAGTTTGAGGATGTTTTCCAAGCTTTGACTGGAATGCCACTGGCTCGTTCAGATCCGTTCACGATTGAACTTGAACCAGGGACAGCTCCGATATCGAAAGCACCGTACAGAATGGCACCGGCCGAGATGGCTGAGCTGAAGAAGCAACTGGCTGAACTTTTGGACAAAGGTTTTGTAAGGCCAAGCAGTTCACCATGGGGTGCACCTGTTCTGTTTGCAAAGAAGAAGGATGGAAGTTTCAGGCTTTGCATCGACTACCGAGGGTTGAACCGTGTAACTGTGAAGAACAAGTATCCACTCCCAAGGATAGACGAGTTGTTGGACCAGCTCAGGGGTGCTACTTGGTTCTCGAAGATTGATTTGGCTTCAGGGTACCACCAAATACCAATAGACGAACCGGATGTTCAAAAGACTGCCTTTAGGACAAGGTACGGTCATTACGAGTTTGTGGTCATGCCGTTTGGGTTGACAAATTCGCCAGTTGCATTTATGAAGCTGATGAATGGCGTGTTTAGGGAGTACTTGGATGAGTTTGTGATTATTTTCATAGATGACATTTTGGTGTACTCAAAGAGTCCGGAAGAACATAAGAAGCATTTGCGGATTGTTATGGAAAAGTTACGAGAACAGAAGTTGTTTGCTAAGTTGAGTAAGTGTAGCTTCTGGCAACGGCATATTGGGTTCTTGGGTCACATTGTATCAGACAAGGGAGTGTCCGTGGATCCGGAAAAGATCAAGGCTATTGCGGATTGGCCGAGACCCGAGAATGCATCAGAGATAAGAAGTTTTATGGGATTGGCTGGCTATTATAGGCGTTTTGTGAAGGGCTTTGCGAGTATGGCTCAGTCAATGACACGTCTGACTGGTAAGGATGTTGAATTTGTTTGGACAGCTGAGTGTGAGGAGTGTTTCTTGAAGCTGAAAGGAATGCTTACAAGTGCACCAGTGTTGGCTTTACCTGAGCCGGATGAACCGTACATGGTGTACACAGACGCTTCTGGGAAAGGACTAGGTTGTGTCCTAATGCAGATTTGATATGCGTCAAGGCAGCTAAGGAAGCATGAGGCGAACTACCCTACGCATGACTTGGAGATGGCAGCTGTAGTCTTTGCGTTTAAGATATGGCGATCCTACTTGTATGGTGGGAAAGTTCAGGTGTTTACCGATCATAAGAGTTTGAAGTACATCTTCACTCAACCTGAGTTGAATTTGAGGCAACGGAGATGGATGGAGTTAGTCGCTGACTACGACTTAGAGATAGCTTATCATCCGGGAAAGGCTAATCTCGTTGCTGATGCATTAAGCCGGAGGAGGGCTAGTGTATCTTCTGCCAAGGATGTGGAAAGAGTTGTGAATCTCCTAAGGACGTTAAGGTTTAACGTCTTATCTGAAGAACTGGAACCGTTGGGTTTGGGAGCTGCGGATCAAGCTGACTTGTTAACAAGGATTCGTTTTGCTCAAGAGGAGGATGAGAATCTGAATAAGTTATCACAGAGTGACAAGACCGAGTATCAGACTTCCAACAATGGGACGATTGTTGTGAATGGCAGAGTGTGTGTTCCTGACGTGAAAGAGTTAAAGGAGGAAATTCTAAGGGAAGCACATCAGTCGAGGTTTTCTGTGCATCCGGGAATGACCAAGATGTACCAGGATCTGAAGAGGTACTATCATTGGGTCGGGATGAAGCGGGACGTAGCCAAGTGGGTGGCTAGCTGTCCTACATGCCAGCTGGTTAAGGCTGAGAATGAGGTTCCAAGTGGATTGTTGCAAACATTACCAATACCGGAATGGAAATGGGATATGATCACAATGGATTTTGTGTTGGGTTTACCGAGGTTTCTGAAGAAGCATGACGCGATTTGGGTCATTGTTGATAGGCTGACCAAGTCTGCTTACTTCTTGCCTATGAGGAAAACGGATGGAGTGGCTAGGCTGGTGGAGTTGTATGTCGATGAGATCGTCAAGCTTCATGGAGTGCCTGCGAGCATTGTGTCAGATCGTGACCCAAAGTTTACTTCACGATTCTGGAAAGAGATTCAGAAAGAGTTTGGGACGAAGGTGCATATGAGTACTGCATATCATCCGCAAACGGATGGCCAGTCTGAGAGGACCATCATGACGTTAGAGGACATGCTGAGAGCGTGTGTACTGGACTGGGGTGGTAACTGGGAAAGTTATCTACCGTTGGCTGAGTTTGCGTATAACAACAGTTACCATAGGAGCATTGAGATGTCTCCGTATGAGGCGTTGTACGGAAGGCCATGTAGAACACCGCTATGTTGGACCCAAGTGGGGGAGCGGAGTGAGTTAGGACCTGCTATAGTCGAAGAGACTACTGAAAAGATCAGGTTTCTGAAGGTTAAGCTGAAAGAGGCTCAAGACCGAGAAAAGAGTTATGCTGATAAGCGCCGTAAGGACTTAGAGTTCAGTGTGGGCGATCTGGTTTATCTGAAGGCTATGACTTACAAGGGGAAAAGCCGAGCAACGTTTGATGCTAAGTTGAGTCTGAGGTACATGGGACCGTACCAGATTCTGGAAAGGATTGGACCAGTGGCGTATAAGTTGAACTTACCGCCGGAAATGAGTGCTTACCACAATGTGTTTCACGTGTCGCAGCTGAGAAAGCACATAACCGATCGTGAGACTGTGATATCTGAACCACCTTCGGAATTGTAAGAGAATCTGACCGTGGATGATAGACCGATCCGAGTGGTTGACAGGAAAGAAAAGCTTAGGCGTGGTAAGAGGGTCAAGATGATCCAAGTTGTCTGGGACTATAATGGGGATGAGCAAACTACTTGGAAAGTAGAGTCCAAGATGAGTACAAGGTTCCCGAAATGGTTTGAGAAACTTCAGGAAGAAGAACCGGATTCGAGGGCGAATCCAAACCAAGTGGGGGAGAGTTGTAGCATCCGTATCCGAGAAAATCTGGAATGATCGAGGTTCAGACTATAGTCGATGGATGACTGGGAAATAGTCAAAGGATGGCCGGGCTGGCCGAGCAGGACGGACCATATCCGAGAGAAAAATGGTTCTGTCCGGGAGAAAGTGGATTATGTCTGAGAGAACTGGATTATGTCTGAGAGAAAATGGATTATGTCCGAGGGAAAAAAGAAAATAGCCGAGGCTTTTGGTTTTAGCCGAGTAAAAATGGGCTGGGCCCGTGGGCTGGGAGTTTGGTCGGATGAAAACTAATTTCTCGTGGGGATGGTCGAGCGGTTTAGGCGATATCCGAGATAAATCAAAGCTGACCGGGATAAACCTGACTGGAACCAGGAGACGCCGGCTATAACCGGGTTAACTATGTTTTACGAGCATATAAAAGGGATTTTGAGACATTTTCTCGAGACAGCCGCATTATTTGAGAGAAATAACGCGTGAGAGAGAGATTGGTCGAGAGAAATCCCATAGTTTCTGATTATCCCGAGAGTTGGCCAAGAGAGATCGAAGTTTCGCCGACGATTCCGACTATCACCGAGAGATCGAGCGTTCTGTCCGAGTTTCTGTGGATCTGTTTCGACCATTCGTCCTGATTTGAGGGTTTGCCGAGGGAATAACCAAGTTTATCCGAGGATTTCTGAGCAGATCGAGTGATATCCGAGAACACTTCGATTCGTCCGAGAGAATCTTGTAAGTGTTCGGCTAATCTGATTTCTGTTGAGTTTCTGTCGAATAATTTTGGGCTGATCGATCTGAATTATACTGTTTCCGAGGGAATACAGCTTCTTGCCCGAGAAAAAGTGATCGGGTTGAGAGATAACCGAGAGGTGTTGGGATTTTGCCGGACCAGTCTGAGCGATAGCCGAGAAATTGCAAGTGTGTCCGAGTATCTCAGTTGCTGATCGAGAAATCACCGAGATTCTTTAGACTGAAACGTTTGTTTCTGTGTCTAAGGTGAGTGCGTGACTGTAGTCTGTATCTAGAATCGTTGGATTGCTAGGTTATCTGATTTTCATTGATGGCTTGTGTAAGTTAGTGGTTTCTGCTTAGCAAGGTCAATGTTTCTGTGATTGTGAATGGTTAAGTGTGAACCGTGGTCAATACATGATGTCTAACTAGCTGTGTGAATGTCCGGATCGAGTTACTAGCTCAAGGGGATGTGTGAATCTCGCTTGGAGCAGTACTGATGCCTTGTGAGGCTTCACAAGTAGGTTACATGATCGTAGGACCGTACTGTTTTCTGTGCTTGCTTGCTAAGTGATAATGTGGATTGTATAACTGATAGTATGGTGCGTTTCTGGTACTGGCTAAGATGTTACTAGATGACCGTACTCACTAAGTATTTATCAAATACTTATGCCTCTCTTTTTGAGTGTGCAGGTAAGGATAAAGTCCAAGGCGAGTAGCTCTGAAGGCGGACTGGAAGGCAGTGAAGGAAAGGGGTGGATTAGGACTGGGTTTTGGGATTCATATTCTGAGTTTGAGTTCTATTTAAGTACTTGTGTTAGTGCTTTGTGAGTTGAACCGAATCTGATAAGTTTGTTTGTTATTGAGTCCTAATTCTGTTAAGTGTTTCTGGAATAATTATGCAATGAGAATGAATGTCTTTTGGTGAATCGAACTAGTTTAAGTTTAAGAAAAGTTTTTAAAATATGCACGTTTTTGTATTCTGGCCGAGAGAAGACTCGGTGAGGTTCAGGCCGGTCTAGTGATAAACGGTCGGGTCCTCACAAAGCTTGTCTTTGAGTTTAGGCATTGAATCCTGGAGGGTTGTAGGGCACTCTAGGTTGGTAGTTGTTGTTCCTTTGCTGAAAGCCTTGATTGTTGTAGGGAACAAAAGGTCTTGGGGCAGCTTGCTGTTGTTGTTGAGGGTAAACCTGATCCTGTGGATTGGCAACATTGTTGCTTCGGTAAGACAAGTTGGGATTTGGTCTGTAGTTCTCATAGCTATTGTATCCACCTTGATTGCCCAAGTAGTTCATCTCTTCAACTTGGCATTGCTCTTGATCATCAAGCTGAACCATGTCTCCAACAAAGTTAACATCTTTCTTCTCCCTTAGCAACAAGTCCAGCTTCTCATGTAGAGACTTGATTTCTTTCCTGCTAGACTCTAATTCATCTTTTGCACTTCTTGGAGCTCTGTTAAATTCCTCATTATAGTTTCCATCAGACTGAGCCAGATTCTCTACCAGCTCCACTCCTTCATCCACATCTTTTGACAAGAAGTTCCCATTTGATGCAGTGTCCAAAAGCATTCTTATCTTAGGCAAGGCTCCTCTATAGAGAGTGGAGAGCAGTGAGGCTTGTGAGAAGCCATGATGAGGGCATTGCAGTGTGTAGCCCTTGAATCTCTCCCAATCTTCACCAAAGCTTTCATTGTTTCTTTGTGCAAATCCTGAAATCTCATTCCTTATTCTTGCAGTTCTTGAAGTAGAGAAGAACTTTGCTAAGAAGGCTCTCTTGTACTCATCCCAACTAGTTATGCTTCCTTGGGGCAGGTTCTTCTCCCATTGGTGTGCTTTGTCTCCAAGAGAAAAAGGAAACAACCTGAGCTTGAAGCCATCTTCACTCACTCCATTGATCTTTGTTAGTGAGCATAGTCTACCAAAGTTATCCAGATGATCTAGAGGATCTTCAAGTGACAAACCATGGAACTAAGTACCCTGAACCATTGAAATCAATCCAGACTTGGTTTCAAAGTTGTTGTTTTGGCCTGCTAGTGGAATGATGCCAGTTATGTTGTTGTAGGCATTTGTTGCATCACCAGCACCAATGGGTCTGAGAGGTCTTGCTCCTTGTGCTGCACCTCTAGGGCCTTGATCACCTTGCAAGTCCTGGACTCCTAGTTGACCCTGCACTCCTTGAGCACCAGCTGCTCCTTGAGGACCTTGGAACCTGATATTATCCATAACTGGTTCCTGATTGTTCATCCCAAGTCTCTCCAAGTGTTGCTGCTTTTCTTGCTGTCTCCTTGCTCTCTGACCTCTGTCCAACAGATTGGTGTTGTCTATGAAGTCCACAAGATTGCTTGAACCTCTGGATCTCAAGTTCATATACCTCAAAGACAACAAAGAGAGTCAAAGGAGATTAGTAACCAAAGAAAACTAAAAACTTGATCTTAAAGGTTCTACAAACTCTAATGTTTTAAACTGTAAACCCAGATGGCAACGGTGCCAAATTGATACAAGAGTTTTGACTCTCTTGGTCAATCATCCATTGTACTAGTCATTGTAGTATTGGGTATTATATAAATCCAAATGGATTTGTTGAAAGCAGAAGAGTTGTGAGCAGAGATCTATAAGTCAAGCAAAGCAAAGAAGAGTTTTTGTTGCCTAAGCAACCAATCTAACACCCTAAGATGATCAAGCAACAAAGAGAATAAAGAAAAAGGCAGTTTAAACAAGATTAAACAAGCAAAACAGAGCAAAACAGAGCAAATTCGAAATTCAATAAAGAGAAAAGCAAGTTCCTAGATGTGGTTATTGACTTGGGGAATTCAAGAGCTAATTAAGGTTGTTTCATACAGCATTGATCAAGCAAACAAGCTAGCAATGGTGATTCCTAGACATAGAGATCACAAACAAGCAAGCTAAATCCAATGTCTTGCAAAATAGTCCTTTGCTAAACATCTTAACAAGAACTAACTCTCATTAGTGCTAAATCATTCAGCAAGCATTAATAAACAACTCTATTCAAGTCAAAATGCTCCTCAAACAGTCAATATCTTGAGCCAAGGCCAGCAAATCCTCTATCAAACAAGATCAGCATTTCATCAAACACTTGGTGGGCATAAGAGAAAGCCTAAATCCTAGATAAGTGTGATCAAGACAAATCTAGTTTAAGAACAGATCAATAGAGATGAACCCATACAATGAAGCACTAAACAAACCTTAATAAAGCCCTAAATTCCCCTAATCTACCACATCTAGAAACCCTAAGCAAACTACTCACTATTAGCTATGTTTAACACCAAATCACAAGAGGAAAAGATGCTAATCATGATTAAAAGAGAGATTAAAGAAAGATTAAAGGTAAATACAAACTTATATTAAATAAAGTAAAAGATTTGTCTTACAAACTCAAAGAAAATGCTTAAGAACAGTAAATTGACAAGACTTGTCGAAAATCCCAGAAAATAGGCTATTTATAGGCAAAAGAAGGAAGCCCTAGAGTAATGGCAAAAGTGTAAATAAAACAGACTCTGACTGGGTTCATATCGGTCAGTTGTATCGGTCTAGTCTTGATCGATATGAATCATATCGGTCTGGAAGGTGATCGATATGGTGACCAAAATATACTCGGTGTATTTGTATCGATCACTTCCTGACCGATATCCTTGATCAACATGGTTTTTATCGGTCACTCCTTGACCGATATCTTTGATCGATATGCCTTGTATCGATCAATTTTTAACCGATAGCCTCCGTGCACAGACCGATAGGCTCTACAGATATTGTCTGCCTTGGTCCTTTTTGCTCCTTTTGGCCCAGCTAGCTTCCTGGATCATCCTCAAAGCTCCTCTAAGCTCCTTTTAGCTCCATAAGCACCTAAAAACATCCATAATGCAAGAAAAATGCAAACTATATCCTAAATGCAATCTAAGTCTAAAAGGAGAAGAAAATGGGACAGAAACTAAGAGAACTGAAACATGTACTAAATGCAAGCCTAAATGGTGTAAATACAAGAGATATCATCTTTGCATTCGAAAAGTTCAGAAGCTATTTAGTTGGGTCTAAGGTCATAGTCTACACTGATCATGCAGCATTAAGGCAAATCTATGCCAAGAAAGACACCAAGCCAAGACTCCTCAGATGGATACTCCTTTTGCAAGAATTTGACATGGAGATTGTTGCTAAGAGAGGGATAGAGAATGGCGTGGATGATCACCTTTCAAGACTGAGAATTGATGATTTTGTCCCTATCAATGACAATCTACTAGAAGAGCAATTGCATGCATTAGGAATGAAAACAGCTGAGATAATGAGCTTGGAAGAAGAGAAGCTGCGTTGGTATGCTGATTTTGCTAACTACTTGACCTGTGGAGATGTCCTAACCAGACTTGATGCTTATCAAAAGAAGAAGTTCTTTAAGGATGTGTCTCACTATTATTGGGATGAACCTTATGTCTACAAGAAGGGGACTGATGGGTTGTTCAGGAGATGCATAGCAGAAGAAGAAGTCAAAGGTGTCCTTCACCATTGTCATAGTTCCGTCTATGGTGGTCATTTTACGTTTCAAGACAGCAAAGAAGGTTCTTCAGGCTGGTTTCTGGTGGCCTAGCCTGTTCAAGGACACCCAAGCTTATATTTCATCATGTGATGCATGTCAAAGGAGGGGAAGCATCTCTAAGAGAGATGAGATGCCTTTGAACTCAATCCTTGAAGTGGATATATTCGATGTTTGGGGGATTGGCTTCATGGGTCCTTTCCCTTCATCCTATGGGAATAAATACATCCTGGTTGCTGTTGATTATGTCTCAAAGTAGGTGGAAGCAGTAGCCAGTCCTACAAATGACGACCAAGGTTGTGCTGAAGCTCTTTAAGACAATCATCTTCTCAAGGTTTGGTGTTCCAAGATGTGTTATAAGTGATGGAGGGAGTCACTTCATCAACAAAGTTTTTTAGAATCTGCTAAAGAAGAATGGAGTTAAGCATAAGGTTGCCACTTCTTATCATCCTCAAACAAGTGGTCAAGTGGAGGTATCTAGCAGAGAGATCAAATCCATCCTAGAGAATACAGTGGGGATTACAAGAAAGGATTGGTCTCACAAGCTTGATGATGCCTTATGGGCATACATGGCAGCTTTCAAGACACCCATTGGTAGAACTCCCTTCTCACTCCTTTATGGCAAGGATTGTCATCTGCCTGTGGAGCTGGAGTACAAAGCCTTGTGGGCAACAAAGCTGTTGAATTTTGACATCAAGACAGCTCAAGAAAAGAGACTCATCAACTTACATGAGTTAGAGGAAAATCGCCTTGAAGCTTTTGAGAGCTCTAAGATCTATAAAGAGAGGACCAAGGATTTCCATGATAGGAGGATAAGACCCAAGGACTTCAAAGCTGGAGACAAGGTGCTGTTGTTCAACTCAAGGCTGAAGCTATTTCTAGGAAAGCTCAAGTCTAAATGGACAGGATCTTTCAAGATCAAGGAAGTACTTCCCAAGGGAGCTGTGACATTGTTCAAACCAGAGGGTGGAAATTTCACAGTGAATGGGCATAGACTGAAGCCTTACATGGCCAGTGACACACTTGGAGATGATACAGACATTCACCTCCAAGAACCGGCTGTCTAAGGAGCAAGAAAAGTCAAGCTTAGTGATTCTAAACAAGCACTCTTGGGAGGTATTCCCATGTTTTTCATGTCTATATTATCTGCTTTTTCATGTTTTTCTTGTTTGTTTTAGTATTCAGGAGTATCCGTAGGCATCTGGGATGAGATCAGGAAAGAAAAGCTGAGTTACAAAGGAGAATAAACTCGAAGGGGAGTCATATCGGACAGTATATCGATGAGATCAAGTCGATATGACTTGTATCGATGTGCGTATCAAGATCACTTGATCGATATCACATGCCTTTGAACCAATATCGATCAGAGTATCGAACAAGCTGGAGGTCGATACATACGTGAGGATCCTGTATCGACCTAACTTCCGATATAGCTGCCCCGATACACCGCACTAATGCTCGTATCGATCGATATACCGATCACACCAAGGTCGATACACAAGGATACCAGACATCATACATCTCGATACAAAGCAGCAGCGATGCATAGCGACATGTGTATCAACAAAAGCCACTGGTACAAAAAGGGCACAAGTGTATCGACAGGGGTATCGAGGACAACAATGTCGTTATGCCTTAGCAAAAAGGGTGATTTCTGAGAGATGCGCCAAGCCATATCGACATCTGTATCGGGACTCAGCTCGGTACGAGTCACCCAAGAGAGTATCGATGAGCACATCGATGTCCCACCCCGATACCTACCACCGTGCCAGCATATCAATGATCGTATCGACATACCATCCCGATATCGGCCACGAAAACAGCTGTAAGTCTCCCCTAACTCTTCATCCTTCACTTCTTTTGCCCTGCCTTTTATCCATTCATCATTCATAGTCGTTTAAACCTCCTCTATAACTTTTATTACACAGAGGACTGTGTAATTCAAGTGTGGGAGGGTATTGCATTTGGCATTGTGTTTTGTTTTCTTATTTTTCTTTTTGCATACTTGAGTCTCATGCATTCATGCATTCATCTATGTGCACTGAAAATCCATAAAATTTTCAAATTTTTTTGGAACCAAAAAGATCATCTAGTTGCATTTGCATAACTAAGATTGAGTCTAGATACATTTCCTATAGGTTTGCATACATTTGCATAGGGAGTAGATGATAAACACTTGTCAAGATGTTAATGTATGAGTTGTTTTCAATGCTTTGGTTGTCTGTTGTTTGATTGCATTGTAATGAGTTTGAAGTTAAGACTGCACCATACCTTGAATACTTGCATAGATATTCTTGTCTTGTGCTGAAGCTTTCTTTGATTTGATGCCAACTCTGTTTATTAGAACCATAATCTTGACATATAATTATCATGTTTATACATTGAGAGTGATCACATGGCTACCCATATACATACTCTGGTTATCTTCTTCCCTTCTTACCACTCTTGTTAACCCAAGTAGCGGATCCTCATCATTATGGGACAGTTAACCACGCCCTAACCCAAACCTTCTTTCTCAATTTAAATACTGTTGTGAGAGTTGTGAGGCCTTGCATTGCATTATTTTCGATTATATCTTGGCAAAAAGTGTTAGGAATAAGGCTGGCAAGGAGAAGCTCTCTTGTAGACACCAGCTTGCATCTTGAGCTTGGTATTAGGTTAGGAGTTTGGGAAAGGGTAGTATAAGTGGTTTGAGTTTTATTGTATATATCCTTTAAAAGAAGAAGAAGAAGTATGGGGATGGTAGTATGGGGAAACAAGTTAGGTTTGTGGTTAAGTATAAGGAAGAAAATCTCTAAGTGTTATAGAAAAAGAAGGTGCCAACAACAACAAAGCTTACAAAGGTCATCCCAAAAGGAGAAATGAGACCAGCAATCCACCAAAAGTTGAAGAAAAATGGCGCCAATTATGCAACAAAGAAGAGCAAGTTCCAACAAAGAATCAACCACATAAGCAACAAAAAGAAGGAGTTTCCCCCAAACATGAAGGAAGAAGAGATCAAGTGCTTTTGGATAGGGTAGATCTAGGGATTTCACTTTAGGTTTAGGAGATAATAGGTTCATCTTGGGGTAAAAAGGGGTAGAAGAGAGCTTTTACTTGCATGCATAGGTTTTCTTTTACCTTTAGCATTTTGCCTAAGATAGAATCATTTCATCGAGTGATCCATATTGTCTTTGAGCCCTTATCCGAATGAGATCATTTTGATCTCATGACCATGTCCCTTTAACCAAATGTGTTCACTTGATTTGCATAAACTTGATCCACTGGTTACCATTAATGAATGTTAAAGAGTTGGCTGATTTGAATGCTTGTGTAGGCTAAGCTAGAGTTCATTGTTTGCTATGATGGCTATGGCTAAAGCTTTTGAAGTAGAACAATCTCCTTGCATCTTAGAACATATAACTTGGGCATTGAATCAGTTTTTCCATTGGAATCTTTAGTTTTGAGCTCCCACCTTCAACCCTCTCTCTCTTATTTGTCTTTGATTGCTTGAGGACAAGCAAAAGGCAAGTGTGGTGGAGTTGATATACAATATATTCATACTATTTTAGCATATATTTAGCACTAGTTTTTGGTCCTTCAGCATGCATTTTTACATGTTCATACCTCAATTACATCCATTTGGCACTTAGAGTGTAGTTAGGAGTTGCATTGCATATTTGGTGCATTTTGGGCACTTGGCAGGTGCAATGGAGGAGTTTAAGGACTAAGGGAAATGCTGGGAGTGATTGGTGGAAAGACCAAGGCAAGAAGGCCTCATATCGAGCAGGATATCGACTTGCCAAGTAAAAGGCAGTTTAAACAAGGTTAAGCAAGTAAAACAGAGCAAATGCAAAATTCAATAAAGAGAAAAGCAAGTTCCTAGATGTGGTTATTAACTTTGGGGAATCTAGAGACTAACTAAGGCTGTTTCAAACAGCATTGATCAAGCAAACAAGCTCGCAATGGTGATTCCTAGACATAAAGTTCACAATCAAGCAAGCTAGATCCAATGTCTTGTAAAATAGCCCTTTGCTAAACATCTTAACAAGAACTAACTCTCATTAGTGCTAAAACATTCAGCAAGCATTAATAAACAACTCTATTCAAGTCAAAATGCTCCTCAAACAGTCAATATCTTGAGCCAAGGCCAGCAAATCCTCTATTAAACAAGATCAGCATTTCATCAAACACTTAGTGGGCATAAAAGAAAGCTTAAATTCTAGATAAGTGTGATCAAGACAAATCTAGTTTAAGAACAGATCAATAGAGAGGAACCCATATAATGAAGCACTAAACAAACCTTAACCAAGCCCTAAATTTCCCTAATCTACCACATCTAGAAACTCTAAGCAACCTACTCACTAATACCCATGGTTAACACCAAATCACAAGAGGAAAAGATGCTAATCATGATTAAAAGAGAGATTAAAGAAAGATTAAAGGCAAATACCAACTTATATTAAATAAAGCAACAGATTTGTCTCACAAACTCAAAGAAAATGCTTAAGAACAGTAAATTGACAAGACTTCTCAAAAATTCCAGAAAAAGGCCTATTTATAGGCAAAAGAAGAAAGCCCTAGAGTAATGGCAAAAGTGTAAATAAAGCAGGCTCTGACTGGGTTCATATCGATCAGTTGTATCGGTCTGGGCTTGATCGATACGAATCATATCGGTCTGGAAAGTGATCGATACAGTGACCGAAATATACACGGTGCATTTGTATCGATCACTCCTGACCGATACCCTTGATCGATACTGCTTGTATCGGTCACTCCTTGACCGATATTCTTGATCGTTACGCCTTGTATCGGTCCCTCCTTGACCGATATCCTCCGTGCGCAGACCGATAAGCTCTGCAGAGATCGTCTGCCTTGGTCCCTTTTGCTCCTTTTGACCCAGCTAGCTTCCTAGATCATCCTCAAAAATCCTCCAAGCTCTTTTTAGCTCCATAAGCACCTAAAAACATCCATAATGCAAGAAGAATACAAACTATATCCTAAATGCATCCTAAGTCTAAAAGGAGAAGAAAATAGGACAAAAGCTAAGGAAAACATGCAAAAAAGAACCAAAACATGTACTAAATGCAAGCCTAAATGGTGTAAATACAAGAGATATCAACACCCCCACACTTGCCTTTTGCTTGTCTTCAAGCAAATAAGAACAAATGAGAGAGTGAGGTTTGAAGGTGGGCATTCAGATTCCAAAAGTGCAAAGGTAAAGAGATGGTGTCAATGCTTAAGTTCCTAGTTGTGGGATGCAAACATAATCAGCTTTACTTTAAGGAACCTAGCCATGCTCATCATGTTTCAAAATGATCTCAAACCTCAACTTAGGCAAATGCTCAAATCAACCAACTCTTTAACATTCAATTAAGATCAGAACTATGGATCATGCTTATGCAAATCAAGTGAAAACATTTGGTTCAAAAGGTAAGGTTATAAGATAAAAATGATCTCATTTTAGCAAAGGGTTATTAAACATAAGGGATCACTAAATGAAAAAGATTCCATCTTAGGTAAAATGCTAAAGGTAAAAGCACACTTATGCATGCAATTCAAAGCTCCTTTCTACCCAAAGATGAATCCTAAGCACTTCTAAACCCAAAAGTGGACCCCTAAGTGTTCCCTTTCCTAAACTCTACCCTTTACCCTTCTTCATGGCTGGGGAAACTTCTTCTTTTTGCTTGTGTGGCTGCTTCTTTTGGGTCGGGACTTGCTCTTCTTTGTTGCATTGGAACCTTCATCACCTTTGGTGGATTGCTCTTGGTCTGATTTTTCTTCTTTTGACCTTTCTGAGCTTTGTTGCTGGCGCCTTTCTTCTTTACACTTAGAGCTTTTTCTTCCCTTTACTTAACCACAACTCTAGACTGTTTCCCCTTTTTTACCATTTCAAACCTTTCCCATTTTCTTTCAAAACATATATACATGAAGCTCAAACCACTTACACTACCTATTTACCCAAAACTCCTATCCTAGAATCAAGCTCAAGATGCAAGCTGATATCTACAAGAGAGCTTATTATTGCCAGCCTTATTCCTAACACTTTTTGCCAAGAAAAAATCGAAAATGTAATGCAAAGGCCTCACAGCTCTCAAGATAATGTTTAGGTTCAAAAGGAGGTTTTGGTTAAGGGTGTGGATGTAACTGTCGCAGTAAGTATGCAGATCAGCTATTTGGAACAACAAGAATGGTAGAAAGGAAAAAGATGATCCAAATATGTATATGGTAGCTATGAAATCACTTTTCAATGCATAAGACATGATAATTAAAAGTCCAAATTAAAGTTCTATTTGATAGAGTTGATTTTCAGAGAACAAATGCTTTCAGAATGAGATGAAAAGACCAAATCTAGCAATCTAAGCATGGTTCAGCCTTAACTTCTAGCAATCTTATGATGCATCAAACAACTAGCCACTTAAACACTGAAATCATCTCTAAACTCTAAGCACTTTATAAGGAAATCTCATCATAATGCTCTATGCAAATGCAATGCAACCTATATGTCAACACTAGACTCAATCCTAGAAGAATGAAATACAACTACATGCTTTCTTTTTGGTTTGTAAAAATGCAAAATTTTTCAAATTTTTCGATTTTTTGTGTTTTTCTATGCCTTATATGAATGCATGATATGCATGAGACTCAAGATGAAAGAAAAAGAAATACTAAGAAAACAAAACACAAAGTCAAACTCCAAATCTCTCCCCCACACTTAAATTACACAGTCCCTTGTGTAATGAAAGCAATGAGAGAGAGAAGCAACAAAATATAATACAAAATTGAAAAAGATGCAATGGTATAGACAATGAATAGGATGTGGTACCTTGCTTAATAGTAGGAGTGGTGGGAGGATCCAGATGTCTGAGGAGACTTGCTAGCCCTCCTCTTTTTCCTCCTCTCATAAACCTTTGTAGATGTTGCTGCTTCTTGTGGTGGAGCAACCCAGGTTGACCATAACCTCTCTGCTTGAGAAGAGTCACCTTGTGTACCCCATTGCCATGATTTTTGAACTTCAGAGGGATTGGGAGTTGACGCCTCCCAAGCTGATGGTACATGGGCCTTTGGCTCATATGATGAGGCCCTTGGTTGTGCCCATGTTCCCCATTGATCACTAGGCTGTGCATGGAAGGAGTGTCTTCCATGGGGATTCTATACAGCTTCTTCCTCTTCAGTTGGGTCAGATTGTGGCATTTGCTTTTCTTGATGAGAGGTGTGCTCATGAGTATGGCTTTGGTGGGAAGTTCTTGCTGATGTAGCTTTATCTTTCTTGAACTTCCCTTTAACCATTTTCACCAACCTCTTAACGGCTTTGTCTTGCCATTTACACCATTTCTGGAGAGTGTTGATGTGTTCATGAGCCAACTTCAAAGAGCATCCTTGGCTGGGTACTTCATAAGGTGTGAAGTGGAACTGCCTTGAACTGTAGCTCAACACTTCTTCTTTTTCAAGCTCATCTTCTTCATGGGTTTCTCCCTGGCCTTCAGCGCCAGCAACAGCATCTTCTTGGTTATCTTCTTCAGCTTCTTATTCAATCTCTTCAGTGTTTCCTTCCTCATTGTCTTCTTCTCTCTCTTCAGGGACAAGGCCGCCTTTGTAGAGCTCCTCTCTACTCAGATTGAAGTTGATGTTTGTCCTTGTGGTGAAGGAGGTGAGCCTTGGGTTAGGGAGAAGGACTCTTGCTGGCTCTTGGAGATCATTGAGGAATTTATAGACATGCTTGTCTTGAATACTCTTCTCAATGAAATGGCTTCTCTTCAGATAATCCATATCTATCCATGAAGGACCTAGAGCATCCTAAGAATGTTCCTCAAAATTCACACCACTGGCCATGAGTATATCTGTCACAACTCCTCCAATGTAAAGTTGTGGATTCTTCTCCCTTTTCCTTTGTTTAGAACCCAGCTCTTATAGGTTAGCAGCTGCTCCATCAACAGTCTTACAAAGCATGGAAGTTTGCTTGGTGGACCTATAGGTGTTGCATTTTCGTTGGTGTCCACATTGGCATACAGTCCAGTATAGATGAAGTCTCTCTCCTTGCCAGTCAGGTGTGTGGTTTCCTTCCTTGCAAAGAAAGTGTTTGCAAGCGCCTTGTGTGCATATTTAACTGCATGATGCTTCAAATTTTGGTTTCTTGTGGCTCCAGCTTTGAATTCCCCAACTCCAATCATTCCCCATAGCTTTGTGTACTGCAATTCTTTGATTGAGAACTTGTTTCCTCTTTGTGAATAAGTCCTCAGCCTCAGCTCTTGAGACAGGTCAAGGAAGGTGAGTGTAAACCTTTGCTTCCCTAGCTTGAAAGAGATCCATCCATCACGGTTGGAGAGCTCACTCATTTCATAACTGACCACCTTGAGAGTGGAAAGGAACTGATGAGTGAGGCGCTCATAGGAGGGAAGAGGCTTTGTCAACAGTTCGCTAAGCCCCATGTGCTCAAAGATGCACATGCAGTCTTCATAGATTCCTAGCTCCTTCATTGTGGAGGTGCATGGGTATCTTGTGGTCTTGAAGGTGCATTGACTGAATGCTTCCATGAGCTCCCTAGCATTGTGCTTCCTGAATGGAACTTCCTCCTCAGTAGCCTTGCCCTTGCCTTTTTGCTTGGCGCCTTTGTCTCCTACTGGTCTCTTTCCAGCAGCTTTGGATGAGTTCTCAGCAGCAGCGCCCTTTCCTTTATCTTTCCTGGCTCTTGGTGAAGTGGGTGCTTCCTCATGTGGTGCCTTTCCCTTTCTCCCAGCAGCTATTTTCGTCTTCCCCATGGTACCTTCAAAAACAAAGCTTGAAGATAGGCTAAGTGAAAGAACAAAAGCTGAAAAACCAAACAACTGAAAGCTTTAAAAAGAAAACTCTCTAGGCTAAGATAAGCTTAACAAGTGTTAACAACAAGATTAAACTTTAAAAAAGAAAGAAGGATTCAAAAGCTAACAGTTTAGATAAGCTAGAGTTCATTAAAAATAAAACAGCTATGCATGTGAATCTAGCAAAGTGGTTCTTACACAAAGGAGATGATGATCATGCAAAGGGATGTAAACAAGCAAGTAATGAGATTTATGAACAGTAAACAAAGCTTAAACATCTAACTTGCTCACTTTAAACAAATCCACAATGCAAGATCAAAGCACAACAGTTAAAACTAATCAAAAACTTGCTCTTAAAACCATATATTAAGCAATTATAAACACATGCATTGATTAAGAGAAAAGAATGGATAGTTGAGGAAGCAAACCTTAATGAAGCTTATGAGCACTTCGAGAAAGCAAATAAAAGAGAGAAAGAGCTAAGATTTTCGTGCTATAAGTGAGAGAAGTAGTGAACTCAAGTGTGAAGAGAAGTGGAAAAGATTGTTGGTTTAAATAGAGTGGAGAAGGGGGAACCAAAGGAATCAAAAGTTGGTGAGGGAACCAAAGGAATCTAAAGAATGGGGGACAAGAACAAAAGTGCTCAGGAGCTCTGCAAGTGGACAGGAAGGGTCCAAAGTTTAAATTCAAACCTCCTTGGCTCCAAACCAAAGGAGGGAAATTTTTTTGAAAAGATGAAACACTTACCTCTGGCGGGTATCGGTCACAAGTGACCGATACAAATGATTGATATGCTACGTATCGATCACAAGTGATCGATACGAATGATCGATACCCTTCCTGTGATTCATATCGGTCTTCATCTGATCGATACACTGACCGAAATATATACGGCGGGTTTGTATCGATGAGTGTTTGATCGATATGAATGACCGATACGGTTTTCACTTTCAGACTCCCTTCCCTATCGATCAAAAGTGATCGAGAGGCTGACTGGTGCAATCCGGCTCCACTGATATCGATCACAAATGACCGATACTCATGACCGATATGGTCTGTATCGGTCTCGTCATGACCGATACAGTTGATCGATATCAGCCAGAAAGCACCTGTTCTTTGTCCCTTAGAGACTTTCTCAACCCCTAATTCTAACTTCTGCTTCTATACACACTAGCTAAGCATAAAAAGAAAACTAGAAAACATAATATATACAAAAGGATACCATGGGACTACCTCCCAAGTGTGCTTGTTTAAAGTTACTAAGCTTGACTTTGCTTACCTCTCTAGTGGAGGTGGTGAGAAGGAGTCTTGGAACTCCTTGGTGTTGCAGTGCTCACTTTGATCTTTCTGGTGACTCCATCAACCTTCAACTCAGTAAAGGGTTTTGGTTTGTTCCTCCCCTTTATCTTGTAGTGGACTTCACCATTCCTAGAAACAAAGGGCTTCAAGACAACCCCATCTTCTTTGTCATCCAATAGAACTTCATTTATGCAATCAGAAACTCCCACTTTGAGGACCTCCTCTTCAGTGGTATCAGCAAACAACTTGGTTAAGCAGCAACCATCAAAACTTTCACCAACATAGCCTTCAAACTCTGGCCAATGTTTACCAAGCTGCTTCAACTTCTTGATGTCCATTGAGAAGGCTGGCTCATTTTCCAGCTTATTCCCCTTGGAGTCAAACCTTAGAACCTTCTTGGTCAGTCTCAGCTCTATTGTACATTCCTTGGCATCAAACACTGCTCCAGCTGAGGCTAAGAAAGGTCTTCCCAGAATGATAGCATTCTTTATATGGCCTTCCACATCAAGCACCAAGAAATCAGTGGGGATGGTTACCCCTTCAATCATCTCTGGTACATCCTTGAGACTCCCAAGTGGTGTCTTCACTCTACCATCAGCTATAGTAAGGGACACATTACTCTCTTGAAGTTAAGTGTAGCCAAGAGCTTAAGCAGTAGAGGATGGGAGAAGGTTGATACTTGCTCCAAGATCACAAATACAACTTTTGAAGGTCTGCCCTTTAAGCTCACATGGGAGAGTGAAACATCCTGGATCCCCAAGTTTCTTGACATTAAGCTCCTGAACCTCAGATGCTCCAGCCTAAAGCCTTAGCTTCTCAAGCTCCTCTTGGCCATTCAAACCCCTCATTTCCATTTGAGCAGCATAAAGGGTCTCATACTTCTGCACTAGCTGTTCCTTGAATCTTCCTGGAAAAGGGATGGTTGGTTGGTAGACAGGACGGATAACAGCTTGAGTCTTCTCTTTATCATCAGGAACTTCAATCAAGTAGTCATTGGTGTTATCAACAACTTCATGTGGCGCCCACCACTCTTCTTCTTCTGTGTTTTCCCTTTCTTTAAAGTGTTCTTCTTCTGCAGCTCCTTGATTAGTTTCAACTTCCAAGAACTCTCCCCCCCCCCCACTTTGAGGTTCAATGTGCTCAGTGAACAAGTAGAGGAATTCTTTAATGATAGCTTCCTCTTCAGCTGAGAAGCTCTCTTCTTCTATGACTATGGCATTGCAGAACTCTTTTGGGTTAGCTTCTGGTTTTCCAGGAAATTGTCCTTGAGGTTTGGGACCAGATATGCCTTTGTTGTTCTCCAGTGTTTTGACTCTTGCAGCCAACCCTTCAAACTTGTTGGTGAGCTCTACATGTACTGAATCGATTTTGTTGTGGAACTCTGCAAACTTCTTGTTCATTTCCAAGGTTGTGGTGACTTGAGTGTTGATCATTTGTTGCATGAGAGTCTTGAGTTCAGGGTCTTGAGTGCTAGAGGAAGCTTGTCCTTGAGCTTGAGCATTGAATCCTGGAGGGTTGTAGGGCGCTCTAGGCTGGTAGTTGTTGTTCCTTTGCTGAAAACCTTGATTGTTGCAGGGAACAAAAGGTCTTGGGGGAGCTTGCTGTTGCTGTTGAGGGTAAACCTGATCCTGTGGATTAGCAACATTGTTGCTCCTGTAAGACAAGTTGGGATTTGGTCTGTAGTTCCCATAGCCATTGTATCCACCTTGATTGCCCAAGTAGTTCATCTCCTCAACTTGGCATTGCTCTTGATCATTAAGCTGAACTATGTCCCCAACAAAGTTAACCTCTTTGTTTTCCCTTAGCAACAAGTCCAGCTTCTCATGTAGAGACTTGATTTCTTTCCTGCTAGACTCCAACTCATCCTTTGCAGTTCTTGGAGCTCTGTCAAATTCCTCATTGTAGTTTCCATCAGACTGAGCCAGATTCTCTACCAGCTCCAATCCTTCATCCACATCTTTTGACAAGAAGTTCCCATTTGATGCAGTGTCCAAAAGCATTCTTATCTTAGGCAAGGCTCCTCTGTAGAGAGTGGAGAGCAAAGAGGCTTGTGAGAAACCATGATGAGGGCATTGCACTGTGTAGCCCTTAAATCTCTCCCAAGCTTCACCAATGCTTTCATTGTTCCTTTGTGCAAACCCTGAAATCTCATTCCTTATTCTTGCAGTTCTTGAAGTAGAGAAGAACTTTGCTAAGAAGGCTTTCTTGCACTCTTCCCAGCTGGTGATACTTCCTTGGGGCAGGTTCTTCTCCCATTGGTGTGCTTTGTCTCCAAGAGAGAAGGGAAACAACCTGAGCTTGAAGCCATCTTCACTCACTCCATTGATCTTTGTTAGTGAGCATAGTCTATCAAAATTATCCAGATGACCTAGAGGATCTTCAAGTGGCAGCCCATAAAACTTACTGCTCTGAACCATTGAAATCAATCCAGACTTGATTTCAAAATTGTTGTTTTAGACTGATGGTGGAATGATGCCAGTTCTGTTGTTGTAGGCATTTGGTGCATCACCAGCACCAATTGGTCTAGCTACTCTTGGAGCTTGTGCAGCGCCTCTTGGTCCTTGCTCACCTTGTAAGCCCTGAACACCTTGTTTTCCTTGTATACCCTCAGCGCCAACAACTCCTTGGGGACCCTAAAATCTGATATCATCCATGACTTGTTCCTGATTATTCATCCCAAGTCTCTGCAAGTGTTACTGCCTTTCTTGCTGTTGCTCTCTGTCCTCTGTCCAACAGATTGATGTTGTCTATAAAGTCCAGAAGATTGCTTGAACCTCTAGATCTCAATTTCATATACCTGAAAGACAGCAATGAGAGTCAAAGGAGATTAGTAACCAAAGAAAACTAAAAACTTGATCTTATAGATTCTACAAACTCTAATGTTTCAAACTATAAACCCAAATGGCAACGGCGCCAAATTGATACATAGGTTTTTAGGTCTCAATTAATCACCCCTCTATGTGAATCAGTTGTAGCATAACATAGGGTTTTATGTCAATCCAAATGGGTTTGTTGAAAGCAAAAGAGAATAAAGAAAAAGGCAGTTTAAACAAGGTTAAGCAAGTAAAACAGAGCAAACAGAGCAAATCCGAAATTCAATAAAGAGAAAAGCAAGTTCCTAGATGTGGTTATCGACTTTGGAGAATCTAGAGACTAACTAAGGCTGTTTCAAACAGCATTAATCAAGCAAACAAGCTAGCAATGGTGATTCCTAGACATATAGTTCAATATCAAGCAAGCTAGATCCAATGTCTTGTAAAATAGTCATTTGCTAAACATGTTAACAAGAACTAACTCTCATTAGTGCTAAAACATTCAGCAAGCATTAATAAACAACTCTATTCAAGTCAAAATGCTCCTCAAACAGTCAATATCTTGAGCCAAGGCCAGCAAATCCTCTATTAAACAAGATCAGCATTTCATCAAACACTTGGTGGGCATAAGAGAAAGCTTAAATTCTAGATAAGTGTGATCAAGACAAATCTAGTCTAAGAACAGATCAATAGAGAGGAACCCATATAATGAAGCACTAAACAAACCTTAATCAAGCTCTAAATTCCCTTAATCTACCCCATCTAGAAACTCTAAGCAAACTACTCACTAATACCCATGGTTAACACCAAATCACAAGAGGAAAAGATGCTAATCATGATTAAATGAGAGATTAAAGAAAGATTAAAGACAAATACCAACTTATATTAAATAAAGCAAAAGATTTGTCTTACAAACTCAAAGAAAATGCTTAAGAACAGTAAATTGACAAGACTTATCGAAAATTCCAGAAAAAACCTATTTATAGGCAAAAGAAGGAAGCCCAAGAGTAATGGCAAAAGTGTAAATAAAGCAGGCTCTGACTGGGTTCATATCGATCAGTTGTATCGGTGTGGGCTTGATCGATACGAATCATATCGGTCTGGAAAGTGATCGATACAGTGACCAAAATATACATGGTGCATTTGTATCGATCACTCCTGACCGATACCCTTGATCGGTACTGCTTGTATCGGTCACTCTTTGACCGTTATTCTTGCTCGTTACGCCTTGTATCGGTCACTCCTTGACCGATATCCTCCGTTCGCAGACCAATAAGCTCTGCAGAGATCGTCTGCCTTGGTCCCTTTTGCTCCTTTTGACCCAGCTAGCTTCCTGGATCATCCTCAAAGCTCCTCCAAGCTCCTTTTATCTCCATAAGCACCTAAAAACATCCATAAAAAGAAGAATGCATACTATATCCTAAATGCATCCTAAGTCTGAAAGGAGAAGAAAATGGGACAAAAACTAAGGAAAACATGCAAAAGAGAACCAAAACATGTACTAAATGCAAGCCTAAATGGTGAAAATACAAGAGATATCAATCTGCACATCGATGTAGCAGGCTGATACAAGGCGTTCGAACCAGCTACTTTCCGGTTTATTTCCGGTTTACTAAGGATTTTTCCTAAAAACTATAAATAGTTGTGACCCAAAAACATTGGAGAGAGATCTTCTTTTCATCTTTATCCTTTGTATTTCTCTTAGTTTTTCCTTGTAGTCTCTTGTTGAATCTTATTTTTTCAATCAAAAGTTGGTGTTTATCTCCTTCCTAATTATGATTAGTCATTCTCCTTTGCTTTTGGCTATGATTAAAGTCATGATTGGTGAGTAGTTATCTTAGGGTTTGAGATAGGATAGAGATAGAGAGATTTAAGGCTAGACTAGTGATTGCTTAGTGCTTAATATTATTGTTCCTTCTTATTGATTGTATATAATGCTAGATTATCCTTTGCTAAGTTGATCTAGGTCCTAGGGTTCTCTTATGCCTGATAAGTGTTTGATGAATTGCCTGAATGAGTCAAGTAAGAGATTTGCTTATCTTAGCCTAAGAGATTGGCAATATAGAATTGTATTAGTGTTTATAATGCTTGCTGATCATGTGTTTGAGTAAAAGAATTTGTCTTGAATGTGTGCTTAATAAAGTGGCTAGTATCAAGGAATTGAGCTAGTCATAGCTGTTAATTCTATGCCTAGGAATAGCTTGTTGTGAGTTTGTAAGCATCACTAGTTGAACCAAGAATCTCCCTTAATCAATAACCTCATCTCAAATCCACTTGTCTTTTGATTGTCTAAATTCGAACCTGCTTTAATTCTCTAGTTTTATTTGGTTTTGCTCTAGCTTATTTACAGCTTCCTTAAGTTATTAGGTTCATAGTTTCATTCAATTAATCCTGCTTGATTGAATTTAAATAGTCTATTGCATTCTAAGTGTCTTACTCTCCCATTATGGATTGATACCTATATACTACAATGATATGAGTATATGTAGGATTTGAAGTAGAGTAAACTTCTACATCATATGTGCGAGTATAACTTTTTAATAGAATTGTAATATTTAAGTATTGATTAATTTTCTTATACATTATGTAACCATTATGTTTTGTACTTTTTGAAACTGATTTATTTTAAAAAGTTTAATTTTTTTATAGCGTTTACACATACAATTACAAATGTAAAAATTATATTACATAACAATTAAATTCTTATGATATGTGTTGAATACTATCAATACTATGCTTTCTTATTTCCTTACATAATATAATCTTACTAATATACATATTTTAAGTATATATTTTTTCTTATGTATTGGTAATTAAAGTAAAATGAGGTTTACCATCTTTACTTATCCTAAGAGTGGATAGATAGTTGGTCCGCACATTCGTGCATACCAACAACCTCACCGCTCTATAGAGATTTAAAAAAAAAAATTAAATTGTCTAATAACTAAAATTAAAATTAGACTGTAATCGAGGTTAACAAAATTCATGCACGACAAGTTTGCATGCGACTTTGAATTTTGTACAATTAATATTTATATCCACACTCATATTTGTGGAAAATTTGAAGTATGGCTTTTACATATTAAAAGAAAATAACAAAGTATATATTTTGTAATATATTATTTTAATGTATGGTTGAATTTTAAAAAGATATATATATATATATATATATATATATATATATATATATTTATGCATATAAGTATGTGTTACAAATAAGTGAATTGTAATATTTAGGTATTGGTTAGTTTTTCTGCTATTTTTCATATTTTTACACGATGCAGTTTTTGGCATTTAATAATAATCATGAAAATCGTTTCTATCGTTTTGTGTTTAATCAAAATTTCTTACTTTTCAGCATTTTATGATATATGGTTTCAATTTAAAAATTTTATTAACTAGTAACAAAAATTACAAAGAACATTTACAAAAATCAAAATATAATATTTGATTTTATAATAAAAATAAATAAAGTACATTGGATAATCTCTGGCCGTTCTCCTAGACGGGGAGAGAGGTTCTCTTGTCGGTGAATGGAATCCACGTGGCGGGCCTTCCTTCGCCTGCTGTGTGAGAAGTTATGCCGCACTGTTTGCCTTGCTTTTCGTGAATTTGGCGCTCCTTTACTTCCAAAGGTTGGGAACGGTCGCGTCAATCGTCCTTTTAAATAAAACTTGCAATTGACCCCTCATGTCCTGTCGGTTCTATAAATAGGCGGAGCGTGGGATTGGTTTCCCATCCCTCTTCTCAAAGCATTTTTCCATTACACTCGAATCTCTTCTTCTTTCTAGTCGGTGTCTCGATCTGAGCTCGTCATTCGATGGTATGGTCGGCGAGGATTAGGCCTCTCCCAACGCTAAGGTGTGGCTGACAAGGCGTCATTGCTCTCGGCTCTTCTCCAGTTCCTCGAAGGTGCCTCCATGCTTAAAGATCTCTCCTATGGCTTCTGAGGCAAGACAGCCGCAAACGTTCTCGTTGGATGAAGTGTGAGCCATTTCCTGGGGCAAATACTTCTCCGCAATCCCTTCTTCGTCAGACTCTGCCCCCTCGCCTTCCTGAGGGATATGTGACCTTCCTAGGCCCCCTAATGCAGGATTTGGAGTTTAGTGTCCCAATTGGGGGAACAGCGGTATCCCGGCGCGATGGTCGCACCCTCTCCGCATACCTGACTATCGACGGTCTAGCGAAAGCGGTCGGATCGCGTATCTCCAAGACTCTCTCATGTGGGTGCAAGAATGTTAGGATAGAACTTTGGAGGAGGTGTGACGGCTGCCTCCAACAGTGAACTCTTGGGGATCCCCGAGGGAAGCTCTTGTGACTCCCAAGTCAGGCTCCAAATTTTCTTTCCTTGTAGAGTGCTTGCACACAAAACACTACCGGGTCGACACTCTCTCAGGGTAGATTTGGATTCTATGAAGCGTCTGGTATTTGTCTCTGGCCAGGCGGCACGGGCGGCTCATGACATCACATCCCTGAAAACAGCATCAATCTCTGATGGCGAACGGCAAGGAGAAGAGTCGGATCTCTCGGACAGCTTGGCGAGGCCGTGATTCAGGCGGCGGACCTCTGGGCGGCTAACGCGGAGCTGCTGGGCAAGATGAGTAAACTCCGGGAGCGCGTGCGGACTTTACGAGTTTACAGAGGCGCCACGAGCCTGAGGTCAGGCTTGCGTCCGTGCTGGGGTTCTCGGTCTCGTGGTCCCCGAGTAGCAAGAGAAGGAGGATATGGCTGCAATTGGATTCTCTTCCGCAATCCTTCTCATTGGCAGCTCATTTTCCAGGTCTCGATACGATCTCTTGCGCGATGGCTTTCTTCTGCTGCGCCTATTTGGCTAAATTCGCGGGTTTCAAGGATTTAGCCCTCCTTTAACTTTTTACGCTCTCCAACTGTGGCGAGTGCAGGCTTTCATACTTTGTTGTAGAAATCTTGTTGTAGTCCTTGTCCTTCCGGGGTTTATTATATGAATGAACATGATTTATCTAATGCTTTCTTCATTTTTCTCCGTTCGAGAACTTTGACTTGCGTCTTTAACATTCATAACTGTACTGAGCTTGTACTTCAAACGAACATGATTCTCTAGCCTGAAGCGGGTACCAGAAATGCCCTCAGTTAGCCCCTTTTAGAACAAATCGAACATTCGTGCATACTCTTAGCACCCTGCGATTCCGGGGGAAGGATAAATATCCGACTCGACCCCCAAGATCTGTTTGCCCCCAGTTCCTGCCTTGTCTGTCGGGTTCGTGCTTTCAGTCTCTGTATGCACACTCTCGTGGCGACGGAGACCGTCACATTGACCGATGAACATGTGCCGAGGCACGGACGCTCTTGGCTGGATGGAGCCTCGAGTGTTGTCGAGAATTGGCTCTGCCGCCGATGGGGTCTACAGGACAAGCATCTTTGAAGGCCCGTCCTTGGGATCATTGCCCCCAGGGCCAGTGACTCGGCGCAGCTCCAGGAGCTGGGGTCTCCGCCCCGTCCTGCCGCGTTTCCTATTTTCCGATGTCTCAGTTCAGTTTCAGCCGTCTTTGGCCGCTGCGGTTCAGGACTGTTCCAGCAATCGGCTGCTTGGCAGTTCAATTACTACTTCCTTTGTGGAGCCACACACCGGTCTTTCTCTTTCCTTCTAGCGCCAACTGTTCGGGAACAAGTTTTGGGATGCTTATATGTGATCGTCAGGATGTATGAAGTTGTGTCCGAGTTTCGTCCTTTGGAGAGATGAGCGACTCTGGGATGGAAATCTAGCAGGTCCTGCAGCCACGGACCAACAAGTGAATTGGGCCATACTAGGAACAAGTATATGGGAAAGTAGGTTTTGAGCTGAAGCAGACAACTTAATTACAGCACGGCAGATCCGAGTCGGTTTGGTATAAGTTCTCATCAAATAACCGGTTGGTTCTTAAATAAATTTACTTCGGTTCTCGGTTTGGTTCGGATTAAACCCGATAACCTATCAGATACCAGATAACTGAACCAATAAAAACCAAAAAATAAAATTAAAGAATTCAGAATGTAAGAATGAACGGGTTCGCTTTGACCATTCAGAGTAGGTAACTCGTTCCCTGTGTCTTAGTTTCTATTGCATTCTATATCGTATCACATTCTGTTCATTTTATAACTAATAATGTAATATTATATTGAAAACTTAATATTAATATATCAAAATCGAATGTTATGAATATCAGAACTTTGTTTATTTCTCTAATGTTTCCCAATTCCCACTTTTAGGAGGTGTTATTGGTTCTTGTATTTTAATGGATTTGAGAATCCAAACCAAATTAAGGGGGGAGGGGTTATTGGGAGATGGAGTTATAAAGAATGGATTGATTTTAAGAGTTGAGAGATTTGTTAAATTTGTTAAAAAGATTTATTAAATTTGGAAAGAGTTTGCATATTATGAAAATCTATAAAAATATTTTATTATAATGACTTTGAGAATCTAAGCCGTATAAGTAGTATTTTGAAAGTTTTCAAAATCTTGTTAAATGAGTTAAATTTTTTTAATATCCATATCCCAATAACACAAGATTTTAATAGAGTCATAGAATCTTAAAAGCCAAACTTTTTGAATAACAAATGATTTTGGATGGAATTTAAAAATCTTTAAACCAATAACAATGGATTCTAGTAAAATTTTAAGAATCTATAAACTAATAATGATGGAATCTCAAAATTTTCAAAATCTACATAAATCCCTCAGAGTTATTAGTTTTATAATTTTAAAATCTAAATATTATAAAGATTTGGGAGGTGTTATTGGTTCTTGTATTTTAATGGATTTGAGAATCCAAACCAAATCCAGTAATATTGGTTCTTGTATTTTAAAATCTATATTGAAATACAGTATTATTTGTTTTATGATTTTAAAATCTATAATGAAAAAAAATACTATTGGTTCTTTAATTTTAAAATCTAAATATTATAAAGATTTGAGTTTTAATTGAATTTAGGTTTGGAAGGATTTTCATGACTAAATTACAAAGACTCAAATACAAGGTTTAACCTTGGTATTTGAGTGGATTTTAATTTTTTTTCCTTTCGCTGAGTTTAAAATCAATAGATTTATATCAAATCCAAAGAATATTTCTAAATTTATTAAAATACAAGAACTAATAACCTCTACTTGAGTTTTAATTGAATTTGAATGGATTTGAAAGGATTTTCATGACTAAAATATAAAGACTCAAATACAAGGTTTAACCTTGGTATTTGAGTGGATTTGATTTTGTTTTCCTTTTTGCTAATTTTTAATTTTAAAATCAATAGATTTATCAAATCCAAAGAAGATTTCTAAATTCATTAAAATACAAGAACCAATAACACCTACTTATTTTTTTCCCCTTGTATGAAATCCTCCATCGCCTTACTCCTCCTTTGAGACCTCCTCCATCATAATTCTGAGAAATCAATACCTTCTTTTCCTTTTCTCTTCTCTTCTTCTCCTCTTCTCTTATTTTCTTTAATTTTTCTTCTCTTATCTTCCCTGGTTTAAGTGCAAGGGGAAGACTTCCTGGTTTTCCTTTGTTAGAAGTTTCTATTGGAGCTTGGAAGTTGTTTTTAACTTCCGAGATTATCTTCAACGGTTTTATCCATGAACCTAGTAAGGAGTGAAGAGAGGCGGAGGGTGAACAACGGATTCAACCGCATTATATTTGCCTTTAGAGGAGGGAGAACTTAGAGGGTCTATATCCATGGAGTAGATATAGTTGATGCCCGCCAGAGGCAACGACGGCTCAAAGAATGGCGGAGTCGCCGAGGAAGAAGATATTGAAGATTTAGGGTTTTCCACAACTTAATTCTAACATTTGTTTGGGTAACTCGGGTAGTTCGGGTCCAAGTAAAAAATTGGGTCCAGTTTATAATTTTTCAGGCCCAACAAATATAAGTTCGGGTCCAATTCGGTTCCTTGCAATTTTTACAAACCCGACCCGACCTGATGCAGACCCGAACCGAACTGACCCGATTTTTAACCGCGTCCTAAATGGGTCCTATTCACTCCTACCCGAATTACTCGAACCCCGAAAGATCTGACCCGACTAGAGCCCCCGAATGCCCAAGACTACCATCTATCCAGAACCAATTCGCTAAGGAATTAGCGGCAAGCATAGTGGAAGAATGGCAATGTTTTGGCAGGGCCTAGTGGCTGCGTGCCGCCTTAGGATTGGTCGTGATAAAAGTACGCCCAACAATTTGTCTTTTTAAAAAAAGTTTGTATGTTTTGCTAATCCGATATATAACTAGAGAAATTTCTAACATATCTAAGCTCTTCACATCAGTATTTTTTAAAATTATTTTATTTTAATGGGTTTTTACATATATTGGCCTTTCTAATAAGTTTCTACATATTTTCAATATATATTTCTAGATTAATTTAAAATTAGAATTTTTTTTTATAAACTATAAAAAACAAGTATCAAATAAAAAAATTGTAATTTTAAATAAAAATAAAAAAGTGAAAAGAGTTAGAATTTTTGAGAATTTATAAAAAAACAAAGAAGTCATTCAATTCAAAGTAAATGAAATTGATGGTAGGTTTATATTTTTGATCACGCTAGAAAAAATATATAAAAAATCTAGAAACCAATTGAATAGAGATATAAGTAATGGTGAAATTTATATGCTTATGGCAACATATAAGTATAAATAAATTTTTTTAATAATAAACATATGTTAATTTATATTAGAAAATGACTTACATAATAAGCCTACATATTTTAAAACAATAAAAAACTAAAATAATATTTATAATAAAAAACAACTATAAAACAATATATCATAAACAAAAAATAAATATAATAATATAAACATATAAAAATTATAAAATATAAAATAAATTAATAAATAGTTATGTGCAATGCGCGGATTAAAATCTAGTTATTATTAGTAAAAAAACTATGAAGTAAATTACTCTTTGATCATGGGTCACCCATTTACCCATATGCAAATGGGTTGGATTGACCCATGACCCATTAGCTCTTCACCTAGTTGGTCTTGGGTTGGATAATTTGTTTTCACGCCCCTATCCCCAACATATTAATATATAGCGTATTTACTATTCTATTGGATAATTTATTATTATTTGTTTTTCATATTATATATAAAAAATAATATGTATATATATATATTGATTATAAAATTTTCGTAATCATATTTTATGCCTTCTATTATGAATGTATGTAAAATAATTTGAAATCATAATAATTATTATTTTCTATTAATTTAAATTTATTAATTTTGCAATTATAATATAGTGTATTTATGTTTTAATTTTATAATTTATTTAATTTTAACTCAATTAATCAAAATATTTTATTTATTTCAGAAATTTTGACGATAACATTTCCATGTCAACAATAAAAAGCACTAACTTTTGTTTTTCTCGTGACACATCAGGTTTTTCACTTAAAAAACTTCTCAAATAATAGTTAAGATTATGAAAAACACATATCAATTTTTTATGTGTTTATGTTTTTTTATTTTTGTTTATATATAGGTCACACATGTTAGTGTCTGAAGTGTTGTGTGAAATTATTTCAAAGCTCACTCTAAAAATCCTTTATAGATGAAAAAGAAGATGATATATAAACAAAAGATAAAATAGTATATATTGTAGATTATACACACAATATCATATCTTTTTTTTTGTAGTTATGTAGTTGATTATAATTATGAAGAACACATATTACTTTTCTACGTAGTTATGCTTTTTTCTTCTTTAAATATAGGTGTTACATATCAATATTTGGAGTGCCACATGCAACATTTTAAAGTTTACTCTAAAATATAACTTACTATATTATAACAAACAAATTGGATACTTGCAAAAATGACACAAAATTTGAGTTAAAATGCAAATCTAACCTCCAAAAATCATCTTCTTAACATTATCCATTTTGGGTCCACACAATCCTTCTCAGTTCTAATTATTTACAAAATTGCCATTACTTCAAATTAATTTATTTTATTTTTGGATATCCAATTGACCAAATAATCCTCATCTTCCGTACTTATTTACGAAAATGCCATCATCATCAATTCACCCAACCACAATTTTCAACCAATTTCAAGCTTTAATGGCACCAAAAATCCATTTTTAAGCTTGAATAGCTCACTATCTTTCTCTTAAGCTTCTATACTTCCATCTTCTTTCTATTTTCTTCCCAAAAACTCTATAATTTGACTATTAAAAAGTTGAAGTTCATATATATATTTCTACATTCCGGCGGGTTGGTTGTTTTTTGCGGTTGTATCTCATTCATGGTAGCTAGAATCGAAGATCTCGACCAGAAAAGAAGCTAAAGACGAGTGGTAAGTGAAAGTTTCAGTCAATTTTCGTGTTTTTCAGTTCTGGGCTGCGAAAGTAGACTTCTGTTGGTCCGAATGAAGTCTACTAGTCAACGCCCAGATTAGTTTTGCAATTGACCGCATGAAAAAGTAGACTTCTTTTGGTACGAATGAAGTCTACTCCATTTCCTTTGATAACAAAAAAATAGAGTAGACTTCTCGAGTAGACTTCTTTAAAAGCAGGTCATTTTTACAATTGACCAACCTTTGACTTTTCAGAGTAGACTTCTACTTTTGGAAGTAGACTTCTCACAGGTCATTTTTGCAATTGAAAAATCTTTGACTTTTTGGTCAATTGCAAAAATGACATGTGAGAAGTCTACTTTATGAAGTCTACTTTTCCTGAAAAAGTCTACTAATCTTTTGACAATTACAAAACTAACCCCCGAGAAGTCTACTTTTCTCCAAGAATTCTACTTTTCTTGTTTTTTAAAAAAATTATTTTTATACAATATATAACGAAATTTTAAGATTTTTGTGATCTTAAGCTTCTTTTAGTAAGTGTTCCTACTTATGCATAAGTTTTACATGTTTGTATTTTATAGGTATATTCGAATCAATTTTTCTGTTTTATACGATACTTAGCTTATTAAGAGTAGACTTCTCCAAGAAGTCTACTTGCGAAGTCTACTCGAGAAGTCTACTAAGTAGACTTCATCCGACTTTCAGAGAAGTCTACTTATTCAATTTTGATTTCTAATGTGGTTTGGATTTTGTTTTCTTACATAGAATGGTTCACATACCCACTGTTTATGGAGAATGGGTGAGGAGTGAATGATTGTGGCAGTTCGAGGTGGATAATAGCAAAGGAGGGCAAATGTTGTTCTTAAGAGATGGTTGCACACATGATAAGCTTCTTGGTGAATGTTGGCATAGGAGGGCGAATAGCAAAGGAGGGCGAATGTTGTCCCTCTGAATCACCTTTAAGTTATGTAAAATTAATGTCTTTAAGAAGTCTACTCGAAACAGGAGAAGTCTATTTTGTAGAATATATAAACACACATAATTTAGGAATATGATACAAAACATTCAATGCAATTCAACATTACAGAGAAAACAACCTTCTAAACAAACAAACATTTAAGGATCACTGATTATAAATCTTAAAATTGGCATAAGAAATCACTACTAAACTATGTAAAATATGTATGCAACTGAAGTCTGCTTGAGAAGTCTGCTCGAGAAGTCTGCTCAAGAAGTCTGCTCGAGAAGTATACTCGGAAAGTCTACTCGAGAATTCTCAAACGTTTTGAACCTTCAAATCACTTAAATCCGGCGGAGACAAGCAATAGCTTTGTTGAGATCTATAGAACAAAACTATAAATATAAATAAGGTCAGATCTGCAACAATAAGAAAAGAGAAATGTTAAAATTTAGATTTGCAATATAATCTACTATATTTATAACATTCAGATCTGCAAAAAAATCAACAAAATTCAACTCCACAACAATAATAAAAAATTTAGACCTGCAACAAAATTTAGATCTACAACAAAATCTACAAAATTTATACAGTAATAAACTCAGATCTACAAAAATAAACTTAGATCTACAACAATAAGTTCAAATCTATAATAATAAGCTCGGATCTATAATAATAATCTACTATATTTAAACCATTCAGATTTGCAAAAAAAAAATCAACAAAATTTGGCTCTGCAACAATAACAAAAAATTTTAGATCTGCAACAAAATTCAGATCTACAACAAAATCTACAAAATTTATACAACAGCAAATTCAGATCTACAAAAATAAACTTAGATCTACAATAATAAGCTCAAATCTATAATAATAAGCTCAGATTTACAATATGAACACAAAGCAAACAAAAAGAGGAACACAAAAGCTCAGACTTGCTTACCACTACCATAACCTGCAAGTGAGAGGAGGTTGAATACAAGATAGAGAGGATGGAGAGGATATTGACAGCAAGAGAGGAAGAAGAAGAAATTCATGGCCAGAGAGAAGGGAGAAAAGAGAGAGGCATTTTTTGAGATAGAGAGAGACTTTATTGTTAATACAATTAGGCTAAACTCTCCTTATATATGTAGAAAAAAATTCATTTATGTAGACTTCTCCAAGAAGTCTACTTAAGAAGTGTACTAGAGAAGTCTACCTAGTATTGATTTCTGACAGGGCTCAGGTTTTACCCAAATAAAACTACTGCAAGTGCACAGCAATGCAATCGTAGTATAAGGGGTATCGAATCCCAAAGGAGTATGTAAACTACACTATCGATTATAGGTTTAGATTAAGCTAAGCAATAAATAGCATATGTAATGCGAAATAACAAAATAAAAGTAAGCAGGCGAAATTTGTTTGATCGAAGACTCAGAAAACTAAAAGCGCTAAGTCAGGACAATTCGCAGTTTGAATCCGAGAATATAGAATGCATGAAATCAGGAATGAATAAGAACTGTCTTGAACATGAATCGCAAATATATAACTAATCAATTCTCATTGCAGAAGTTAACTATGTCTAAATCACAGAGTTTCAAATCTTTTTGCAAACCCTAACAATCTAAACATGCAGTAATGATCAGGTTCAATTGTTCACAAAACTCCTAAGCCAAATCTCTTTGCACTAAATCATTTTGCTCATCTAATGCTAGGTCAGGTTACCAATAATGCTCTCACATCTATTAAACAACCTATGATTTTTGAACTCTAGATGATGTGTCTAAGAAATCGATTTTAAAGCAAGCAGAGATGAAGAACCAGAAGATATTCCTAACATATAGCAATTCTACAAACTCTTCATCAACCTTTGAAAAGCCCTAACTTAACTAGCAAATTACTCAAACATGATCATGGAATCACAAAGCATAGCTGAATAAAATTGCATTGAAAGAATAGAATAAAAGACAAGGGGGTTCAAAATCTTCTCCAAAAAGAGTACAAGATCTGTCTCCTCAAAATCTCTGAATAAAATCCTCTTTAAAGCTCTCTGAATTCTCAAAAATCTAAGATAAAAGCCAATAATGACTGAAAACCTAATATATAGAAGCTAAAACATGATCTGGAGCGTTCTTGCAAATACTAGAACTTCTGGACCAATTCTGCAAATAAGTCTCCATCTTTTAAAAACAAGGCCACGACTCCTTCCTCTACGGGTGACGAGCGTCACCCAAGCCATCAATCGCCTTTCGAGTTGCACACTTCGTGGCTTCATCTTGCAATGTTCCAAAAAGCTTCAATATCTCCAATTATGCTCCAGACATGCTACAACCTGCAAGGACTCTACTAGGACTCTAAAAAGACCAAAAAGACTCAATAAAAAGGACTTATACCATGGTTAAAAACCATAAAAGACTCGATGCACATCATGTGTCCTGTCACAGTTCTGGTTGGAATCAGCTCATCTTTATCATTCTTCACCACTGTGACACCTCCTTTCTTGGGGACCACGTGCACTGGACTGACCCAAGCACTGTCTGATATGGGATAGATGATTCCAGCCTGCAGCAGCTTCATGATCTCCTTCTTGACCACATCCTGCAGATTCGGATTCAGTCTCCTCTGGTGCTCTACTGATGATTTCGATTCATCCTCCAAATGTATCCTATGCATGCACAAGTCTGGAGAAATCCCTGAAATATCATCAAGAGAATAGCCAAGAGCTTTGCGAAATCTGTGCAGCTTACTTAGCAGAAGAGTGAGTTCTGCATTGTTCAATGAAGCATTAACAATAACAGGATAAGTGGAGTTTTCTCCAAGGAATGCGTACCTTAGCCCTGCAGGGAGCTGTTTATGCTCAACTTTGGTGCTTTTGCTACACTCCAGTCATACATTGCAGCAGCTTTCGTAGATGTGGTGACAAGCTCATCTTGCGCAACCAGTTGCATCACTTGTGCAGTAGCATCCATCATCTTTGTGTAGCCAGTAGCAGCTGCATCCAGATGCTCATACTCTGCTGTAGAAGTGGTCAACGCCCTCTCCAAGGGGTCTTCTGATCCCATCTCTTGAAAGATCTGATCAGCAATGTTGGTAAGAACATCCACATAGAAAGTCTGTCCATCTATGGTTGGCCTCTTCATCAGCTTGTCCATTTCAAATTGCATTACCAAGTCACCAACATTCAGCTCTATTCTACCCTTCCTGACGTCAATTATGGCTCCTGCAGTAGCCAGGAAAGGTCTGCCAAGAATTAAAGGGTCTTTGGGTTCTTCTCTATACTCTAGGACCACAAAATCTTTAGGAATCATGTAATCTCCTACTTTGATAGGAACATCTTCTATCACACCTTCAGGAACTCTGACTGATCTATCAGCTAGGACAAGAGATATCCTTGTAGCCTTAAAATCGGTCATCCCTAAGCTCCTGGCAACAGAATGAGGCATAAGGTTCAGACTAAAACCAATATCACACAATGATTTCTCAAAGCTATCAGAAAAGATTGTACAGTCTAAAACAAAACTCACAGGGTCTGAAAGCTTCTCTGGCACTCTGTTCTGATTCACTGCACTGACCTGCTCATTGATCATCATTGCTCCAGCCTTTAAGATCAATTTGTTGGACACCATCCTCTTCACATACCTCTTTATAACATGAGTAATCCTCGCAGCATCAATCAATGGGATCTCAATGACCAACTTGTCCATGATAGCTTTGCATTTCGCATCTTCAAGCTCTTGTTTAGACTTCTTAGGATGTTTAGGATATAGTATCTTGGGTGTATAAACCGTTTCCTTTGCATTGTTTGAAGTCTGAGTCGAAACTGCAGTTGGTTGCAACGGGTGGCGAGCGTCACTGGATTGGTGACGAGCGTCACTCGTTTTGGACAAGTCGTGAAAATCTGCTCGAGCTGGGTGACGAGCGTCACCCACCTGGTGATGATCGTCACCAATTTGTGAAGATGAATTGTCGGGGTCTTGCTCAGTGGGTGACGAGCGACACCCCTCCTGGGTGACGATCGTCACCCGTGGTTTTTCAGCACAGATTTCATCATCTTCATACTCTTCAAATCCAACGAAATCTCCTGAGCTCAAATCCTTATGCAACACTGGTTGCAGGTTCTTTCCACTCCTCAATGTGATGGCATTCACATGGTGTTTGGGATTAGCATCAGTCCTTCCTGGAAGAAATTCCTCTTGCCTCTGAACAGCTCCTGCAGTTTGAGCAACTTGAACATCAAGCTTCTTCATGTGAGAGTTACTCTTAATTTTCCCATTCAAGTCTTGATAGAGCGAATCCATCCTGCCATTGAAGTCTACTGTCAGCTTATGTTGTCTTTCTAGGATCTGTTCCAGCATAGCTTCCATCTTGTTCTCTTGTGGAGGTGCATGTTGGTAGGAAGAAGAACCATAGTTCCTATTGAAGTTGCTGATGTTCTGGTAAGGTTTATGGAACTCTGTCTTCTGGAACTGAGGCTTGGGTGTGTAACCAGGCGAGCTCTGATTTCCTGTGAAGGTACTCTTCTGATTATTATTGTTGTAGCCTCTGTTCCACTGCTGATGGGAATCTATGGCTTGATTAAGGCTTGTTATGTGCTTCTGTTTATGGGTTCCTCTCTATTAATCTGTTATTCATGCTAGATTAGTCTTGATCAAACTGGTCTAGGTTGTTAGCTTTCTCTTATGCCCACCAAGTGTTTGATGAAATGCTGAACCTGTTTAATAGAGGATTTGCTGGCCTTGGCTCACCACATCTAGAAACCCTAAGGTAACTACTCACTCATAATCATGTTTAACACCAAATCACAAAGGGAGAAAATGCTAATCATGATTAAAAGAAAGATTAAAGAAAGATTAAAGCAAATACTTGATTGTATTAAACAAAGCAAAGAAATTGTCTTACAAACTTAAAGAAATAGCTTAAGAACAGTATTTTGACAAGACCTCTCGAAAATATAGAAAAAGGGCTATTTATAGCCTAAGGGAGAAAACCCTAAAAAGGTGGCAAAAGTGTAATTAAAAACAGGTTCAGGCTGGGTCAGTATCAGTCAGTTGTGTCGACCTCCAGTGACCAAAATTTATCTGTACGTCATCAGTGATCGACACACACGACCGAAATTATAACGGTGTGTTTGTGTCGACCACACCAGACCGATACTGGTGATCGATACTGCTCCATTTCGGTCACCAGAGACCGAAAATCACCAGGTCTGACCGAAAACTTCTGCATAGATCTTCTGCTTCGATCCTTCTTGCTCCCTTTTGTCCAGCTAGCCTCCTGGATCATTCCCAAAGCTCCTCCAAGCTCCTTTAAGCTCCAAAAGCACCTAAAAACATCCAATATGCAAAGAAAATGCAATCTATACTCATAATGCAACCTAAGTCTAAAAAGAGAAGAAAATGGGACAAAAGCTCCCCATGCTTTTGACCCTGAAATCCTCCAGCATTGATGAAATTTACATCTTCTCGCTCAATCTCCTCTTGATTTTCGAAAGTCTCTACCTCTGCAGCAAAGTGGACTGACTTCTTTCCCACCAAGAGGTTGTGCATACTGTCCAGCTTAGCCTTGACTTCAGTAATGTGATTCACATCATTCAAACCAGCTTGTTTCATCCTCTGAAAATCAGCATTCTTGGTGCTGTTGCTGCAGGCCAAGTTTTCAATCAATCTGATTGCTTCTTCTGGACTGTTGGTGTTGAAGTTTCCAGCGCTAGCTGCATCCAGCGCCATCTGATACTTCCAGTCAATGTGTAACATCTCGATTTCGCTAAACCGGCCTGTTATTTTTTTTTCTTTAATGTTCGAAGCCCAAAATCCTGTTAAGCCCATTAGGTTATAAAAACCCTAACCCTAGAGTCCCCCTTCCTCTATATAAAGAGTTAGAGAGTCAGAATTGTCATCACAATTCCCAAAGCACTCAGAGATAGAACCTAGGAACCCTAACCGAGCAAACCGCCGCCGCCATTGCCGTTCGCCGCCGTCGAGGAGAGCCACCGCCGTTCATCAGTTCCGAGCCGCCTTTTTCTTGAATCCTTCGTCTTCCGTCGTTAGATCCCTTAAACCCTAGATCCCTTTTAGCTTTCAATCGATTAGGCAAAGGTGAGGATGTATCCATGCCTTCCCTTCCATAATATCTTCCGCGCTTGTCTCTAGTTAAGGATAAGCGGATTTCCTTCCCCTGCAGATTGCGCTTATGGCGTAACTTGTAGTTGCTTGTTGTGTGCTTTGATTTACTTTTACTTGTTTCTGAACATAGATCTAGGACCACGGTTAATATTGTTGATTGTTGTTTGATGTTTGATTGCTTGTGAGAATTGTGGGTTGCATTGCATATAGAGTGTTAATAGCACAATTACATTAGGAGCCGAAAGTGATGCAGTTCCACTTATCGGATTGTTGATGTTGCGGTAGATGTAGTTCCTACCTAGACATGAGGTTCGAAAGTGATGCAGTTCCACTTATCGGATTGTTTGGGGTTACGGTAGATGCAGTTCCTACCTATACCAATAGTTGAAGTGATGCAGTTCCACTTGTAGGGTTGTTGAGGTTATGGTAGATGCAGTTCCTACTTAGACCTAATGTGATTGCTTGTTGTTGTTATGGTAGATGTAGTTCCTACCTAGGCATATTATGATTGTTTGTTGATTGTTGATTATGGAATAGTTGTGATTGCTTGTTCGTTTAGCTGATGGCTAGTGATATGTTTAGGTTGTGATATGTGTGGTGGAGCACATGTATGTATTCTCCTGGGTAATCTAAATTACTCATCCCCTCCCTGTCCCTTTTCCCCCTTGCACAGGTGAGCAGGAGCAGCAGCAGTGATTGGCGATTGTTGGTGGTGATTGGTTCTTTAATTCAATCTTTGGGGAACATAAAACACTTAGCTTTCTATTTCAAATGATTTTCAGTTGGTTTTGAGACTTGATTATGATTTATTTGAGTTTAACTTGGTGATTTTCAAGACTACTTTGAGTTCTATTTATGAAAGAGTATTGATTTTGAATTGAAAGAGTGGTAACTTGGTTAGAAAATTAAGTGGGTGGCACGCCGTCTTAAAATGATGAGAGGCGGGTGTTACACAATGCCTCTGAAGAAAATCCCATGCAGCTGCACCTGACTGAAACCATGAAGAGGACAGTCCCTTTGATAAGACTTGAATCTCAGCCAAGAAACCTTAAAAGCTTCAGCAGGACCTTGGGGGAATGATGCAATTTTTGTCCTCAGGTCCTCTGGTCTAGCATCATCATAGAAATTGTTCAGAAAGGCACTCTTGGTGTCCTCCCAAGTGGTCAGTGAATCAGGCTCTAGTTGCTTCAGCCAATATGCAGCATCTCCTCCAAGTGAGTAAGGGAAAAGCTTGCAGAATAGAAAGTCATAGCTAACTCTATTAGCTTAGACACTTGATGCCAAATCTTCAAAATCTCTCAATGTTATCCATGGGATGCTCATGAGGTAAGCCATGGAAAGGATGCTGTCCAACCAACTGATAATAAGCAGGCTTGAGCTCGAAATCATTCCTCTGGAAAGCAGGAGGGCGGATTGCAGCTCTGTTGGCATAGAACTGATCAGGTCTGTTGTAATCTCCTAGAGTCTTTTGAACAAAACGCCCAGCAGCGTTGTTAGCAGCAACAGGGACTCCAGCGTCTTGTGCCACTTGTTGAACCTGCTGTTCAACTATGACATTCCCATCTTGATCCAGTCTCTGCCCTTCTTCATTCCTCATGTTTCCCTCTCTGTCAACCAAGTGACCTTCTGCATCTTCAACCAAGATCAGTGGATTAACCATTGTAGATTGCTTCTTAGCTTTCCTGATGGTCCTCTCCAACTTAGCTAGCTCGTCAATGCCTAAGGTCAAAAGCCCCTTCTCTTTGTTACTTTTGGTACTGCGATTAGGAATACACCTGAAAGCAGCACAAAGAAAAGTACAAGAAAGTTAGTAAACAAATCAAAACTTAGATAAAATCCTAATACTAAAAATCGATAGGCAGCTATTCTCCCGACAACGGCGCCAAAAACTTGATAGGGCTCAGGTTTTATCCAAATAAAACTACTGCAAGTGCACAACAATGCAATCGTAGTATAAGGAGTATCGAATCTCAAATGAGTATGTAAACTACACTACCGATTATAGGTTCAGATTAAGCTAAGAAATAAATAATGTATGTAATGCGAAATAACAAAATAAAAGTAAGGAGGAGAAATTTGTTTGATGTCAGATTCAGAAAACTAAAAGCTCTAAGTCAGGACAATTCGCAGGTTGAATCAGAGAATGTAGAATGCATGAAATCAGGAATGAATAAGAACCGTCTTGAACATGAATCGCAAATATAAAACTAATCAATTCTCATTGCAGAAGTTAACTATATCTAAATCACAGAGTTTCAAATCTCTTTGCAAACCCTAACAATCTAAACATGCAGTAATGATCAGGTTTAATTGTTCACAAAACTCTTAAGCCAAATCTCTTTGCACTAAATCATTTTGCTCATCTAATGCTAGGTTAGGTTAACAATAATGCTCTCACATCTATTAAACAACCTATGCTTTTCGGATTTCTAGATGATGTGTCTAAGAAATCGATTTTAAAGCAAGCACATATGAAGAACCAAAAGATAAACCTAACAGATAGCAATTCTACAAACTCTTCATCAACCTTTGAAAAACCCTAAATTAACTAGCAAATTACTCAAACATGATCATGGAATCACAAAGCATAGCTGAATAAAATTGCATTGAAAGAATAGAATAAAAGACAAGGGGGTTTGAAATCTTCTCCAAAAAGAGTACAGGATCTGTCTCCCCAAAAGCTCTGAATAAAATCCTCTCTAAAGCTCTCTGAATTCTCAAAAATCTAAGATAAAAGCCAACAATGTCTGAAAACATAATATATACAAGCTAAAACACGATCTGGGGCGTTCTTGCAAATACAGGAACTTCTGGACCAATTCTGCAAATAAGTCTCCATCTTTTAAAAACAAGGCCACGACTCCTTCCTCTACGGGTGACGAGTGTCACCCCTAAGGGTGACGAGCGTCACTGATACAAGGGTTTTACCCCTTGTAGGACAATTGCCCTAGCTTGTACTAGTAAGTTGCAGTATAGCATAGGGTCGTATCAATCCAAATGAGAAGAGTTGAAAGACAGAAGAGTTGAGAGTGGAATCTCTAAGTCAAGCAAGCCAGGAAAGGGGTTTTGTTGCCTAAGCAACAGTTCTAACAACCTAAGTGAAACAAGCAGCAACAAGGTGAAAGCAAAAGCAAACTAAGCAATTCTAAGCAAGAAAAACAGAGTAAAACAGAGCAAACCAGAGCAAATTCGAAATTCAAATTAGGGAAAGACAAGTTCATAGATGTGGTTATTGACTTTGGGGAATTTCAGACATTGATTAAGGCTGTTTCAAACTACATTGATCAAGCAAGTAAGCAAGCAATGGTGGTTCCTAGACATAGAGTTCACAACTAAGCTAGTTAGATCCAATCTCTTGGCAAATAACCCTTTGCTAAACATCTTAACAAGAACTAACTCTCATTAGTGCTAAAACATCAAGCAAGCAAGACTAATCAACTCTATTCAAGTCAAAATGCTCCTCAAACAGTCAATCTCTTGAGCCAAGGCCAGCAAATCCTCTATTAAACAGGTTCAACATTTCATCAAACACTTGGTGGGCATAAGAGAAAGCTAACAACCTAGACCAGTTTGATCAAGACTAATCTAGCATGAATAACAGATTAATAGAGAGGAACCCATAAACAGAAGCACATAACAAGCCTTAATCAAGCCATAGATTCCCCTAATCTACCACATCTAGAAACTCTAAGGTAACTACTCCCTCATAATCATGTTTAACACCAAATCACAAAGGGAGAAGATGCTAATCATGATTAAAAGAAAGATTAAAGAAAGATTAAAGCAAATACTTGATTGTATTAAACAAAGCAAAGAAATTGTCTTACAAACTTAAAGAAATAGCTTAAGAACAGTATTTTGACAAGACCTCCCGAAAATATAGAAAAAGGGGCTATTTATAGCCTAAGGGAGAAAACCCTAGAAAGGTGGCAAAAGTGTAATTAAAAACAGGTTCGGGCTGGGTCAGTATCGGTCAGTTGTGTCGACCTCCAGTGACCGAAATTTATCTGTATCGGTCATCAGTGATCGACACACACGACCGAAATTAGAACGGTGTGTTTGTGTCGACCACATCAGACCGATACTGGTGATTGATACTGCTCCATTTCGGTCACCAGAGACCGAAAATCACCAGGCTCTGACCGAAAACTTCTGCAGAGATCTTCTGCTTTGATCCTTCTTTCTCCCTTTTGTCCAGCTAGCCTCCTGGATCATTCCCAAAGCTCCTCCAAGCTCCTTTAAGCTCCAAAAGCACCTAAAAACATCCAATATGCAAGGAAAATGCAATCTGTACTCCTAATGCAACCTAAGTCTAAAAGGAGAAGAAAATGGGACAAAAGCTAAGGGAAAATATGCAAAAGAGGACCAAAACATGTACTAAATGCAGCCCTAAATGGTGTAAATACAAGGGATATCAACACCCCCACACTTGCCTTTTGCTTGTCCTCAAGCAAGTAAGAACAAATGGGAGAGTGAGGTTTGAAAGTGGGCATTCAGATTCCAAAAGTGCAAAGGTAAAGAGATGGTTTTAATGCTCAAGTGCCTAGTTGTAGGATGCAAACACAATCAGCTATACTTAAAAGAACCTAGCCATGCTCATCATGTTTAAAAATGATCTCAAATCTCAACTTAGGCAAATGCTCAAATCAATCAACTCTTTAACATTCAATTAAGTTCAGAACATGAATCATGCTTATGCAAATCAAGTGAAGACATTTGGTTGAAAAGGGGTAAGGTTATGAGACAATAATGATCTCATTTAAGCACAGGGTTAAAGACATAAAGGATCACTCAATGAAATGACTTCATCTTAGGCAAAATGCTAAAGGTAAAAGCACACTTATGCATGCAATTAAAAGCCCTCTTCTACCCTTACTTCCCAAAGATGAGTCCTAAACATTTCTAAACCCAAAAGTGAACCCTCTAAGTCTACCATTTCCTAAACTCTACCCTTTTCTTTCTTCTTATTCATGGTTGGGGAAACTTTCTTCATTCTGCTTGTGTGGTTGCTTCTTCTTGGTTGGGACTTGCTCTTCTTTATTGTAATGGCACCTTCATCACCTTTGGTGGATTGCTCCTGGTCTGATTTTTCTTCTTTGGACCCTCTCTGAGCTTTGTTGTTGGCGCCAATTCTTCCTTTTGAACTTAGAGCTTTTCTTCCCTTTGCTTAACCACAATACTAAACTGTTTTCCCTTTATCTACCATTTCAAATCTTTCCCTTTTCTTTTCAAAAGATAAAAAACATTAAGCTCAAACCACCTAACTCTACCCTTTCAAACCCCAAAAACTCCTATCCTAGAATCAAGCTCAAGATGCAAGCTGATATCTACAAGAGAGCTAATCATTGCCAGCCTTATTCCTAACACTTTTTGCCAAGACAAAATTGAAAATGCAATGCAAAGGCCTCACAGCTCTCACAATAGTGTTTAGGCTCAAAAGGAGGTTTTTGTTAAGGGTGAGGATGTAACTGTCCCATAAGTATGAGGATCAGCTATTTGGATCAACAAGAGTGGTAGAAAGGAGAAAGATGATCCAAATATATATATGATAGCCATGAATTCACTTTTCAATGCATAAGACATGATAATTGAAAGTCCAAATTAAAGTTCAAGTTGATAGAGTTGATTTTCAGAGAACAAATGCTTTCAGAATGAGATGAGAAGACCAAATCTAGCAATCTAAGCATGATTCAGCCTTAACTTCTAGCAATCATATGATGCATCAAACAACTAAGCACTTGAAAACCGAAATCATCTCTAAACACTAAGCACTTTATAAGGAAAATTCATTATAATGCCCTATGCAAATGCAATGCAACCTATTATGTCAACACTAGACTCAATCTTAAAGGAATGAAATGCAACTACATGCTTTCTTTTTGGTTTGCAAAAAATGCAAAAGATTTTCAAATTTATTCGATTTTTTGTGTTTTTCTATGCCTTACATGTATGCATGATATGCATGAGACTCAAAGTGAAAAGAAAAAGGAAAACTAAGAAAACAGAAAACAGAGTCAAACCCCAAATCTCTCCCCCACACTTAAATTACACAGTCCCTTGTGTAATGAAAGCAATGGAAGAGAGAAGCAACAAAATATATTAACAAAATTAAAAGATGCAATGGTATATAACAATGGAAAGGATGTGGTACTTGGTTTAGTGGCAGGAGTGGTGGGATGATCCTGAGGTTTGAGGAGACTTGCTAGCTCTCCTCTTCCTTCTTTCATAAACCTTAGTGGAATTCTCTGCTTCTGGAGTTGGTTGAACCTAGCTTGACCATAGCTGTTCAGCCTGTGAAGAAGTTCCTTGTGAGCCCCATTGCCATGTTTCCTGAACTTCAGAGGAGTTGGGGTTTGGCGCCTCCCAAGCTGATGGAACATGGGCTCTTGGCTCATAAGATGAAGCCCTTGGTTGTTCCCATGTACCCCATTGGTCACTTGGTTGTGTATGAAATGAATGTCTTCCATGGGGGTTCCATATAGCTTCCTCCTCTTCAGTTGGCTGAAGTCGCTCTTCTTGTTGAGAGTTGAGCTCATGGGTGTGGCTGTGGTGGGAAGTTCTTGCTGATGTAGCCTTGTTCTTCTTGAACTTCCCTTTCATCATTTTCATAAGCCCTTTGATGGCTTTATCCTGCCACTTGCACCACTTCTGGAGTGTGCTGATGTGCTCATGAGCTGCTCTCAAAGAGCTTCCTTGGTTGGGTGCTGCATAAGGCTGGAAGTGGAACTGACTTGAGCTGTAGTTCAACACTTCCTCTTCTCCAAGCTCATCTTCTTCATGGGTTCCTCCTTGAAAATCAGCGCCAGCATTAGCATTCCCTTGATCTTCTTCTTCTTCTGCTCTGATCTCTTCAGTGTGCTCCTCCTCTGCATCACTGTCTTCTTCTTCCTCTCCAGGAACAGGGCCGCCTGTGTAGAGCTCCTCAGTGCTTGGGTTGAAGATGATGTTTCCTTTTCTGAAGAAGGATGTAAGCTTTGGATTGGGGAGGAGGACTTTTGCTGGTGTGTCAAAGCCTGTGATGAAGTTGTACACATGCTTTCCACCAATGGTTCTGTCAAGGTAGTGGCTTCTCTTGAGGTAATCAATGTCAATCCATAGTGGCTCAAGTGCATCACCTTCATGTTTGTCAAGGTCTACTCCACTAGCTTGTAGAACTGCTGTCACAACTCCCCCAACGTGCACTTGAGGGCTCTTCTCCTTCTTTGTCTTACTCAAAACCCAGCTCTGGTAGGATAGGAGCTGCTCCATCAACATAGCCACATAGCAGGGTTTGCTTCTCGGTGCTCTGAGAGGTTTCCCATACTCATCGCTTCCCAACACCTCATACAGTCCTTGGTATATCAGATCTGTCTCCCTTCCTGTGAGATATGTCGTCTCCTTCTTTGCAAAGAGTGTATTCGCAAGTGCTTTGTGGACATATCTCACGGCTGGATGCCTTAGGTGCTGGTTCCTTGATCTTCCAGGAGTGTATTGCCCAATCCCAATGAGACCCCACAGCCTGGTGTGCTGCCTACTTGGGATTTCGAACCTGCTCAGCTTGGTGTGGTGGGACTTCAGCTCTAGATCCTTGGCGATCTCTGTGAATGTTGAGGAGAACTCTTCCTTGCCAATCCTAAAAGAGATCCATCCATCGCCATTAGGGAGCTCACTGTCTTCATATCAAACCACTTTGAGTGTGGAGAGGAATTGGTAAGTGAGCTGTTGGTAAGATGGTAGCGGCATCTCCATGAAAGCTCCAAGGCCCATGCGCTCAAACATGGCTTTGCAGTCAGTATAGAGTCCAAGCGCCTTCATTGTGGAAGTGCATGGATATCTTGTTGGCTTGAAAGTGCACTGGTTGAAAGCCTTCATGAGTTCTTTAGCAGCACTGCCCTTGTTTTGTTGATCTTCTCCCTCATTCCCAACCGGTCTCTTCCCAGCGGCTTTGGAGGATTGCTCATCAGCTTTTACCTTTCCTTTTTCTTGCTTTTCTGGTGGTGATGTGGTTGCTTCTTGAGGTGCTTTTCCCTTTTTCCCAGCAGCTGATTTTGTTCTTCCCATTGTACCTTCAAAAGCAAAGCTTGAAAACAATGTAAGTGAAAGAACAGAAGTTGAAGAACCAAATAGCTGAAAGCTTTTAAATAAAAAGCTCCTTAAGCTAAGAGAAGTCTAACAAGTCCTAATCAACAAGCTTAAACTTCTTCAAAGTAAAAGAGATTAAAAGCCAACAACTAAATAAACTAGGATGAACAGAAGATAAGCAGTTATGCATGACATCCTAGCAAAGCGGTTCCTAGACAAAGAGATGATGATCTTGCAAAATGGATGAAATTAAACAAGCTATGAGATGAATAGACATTTAAGCATAACTTTAACAGTCTAGCTTGATATTTTAACAAAAATCCAAAATGCAAAATCATAGCACAACATTTAAAACTAAACACTACTTGCTCTTAAAAACTTCTTACTAAGCGATTTTTAAAATAAGCAAAGAGTAAGAGCAAATAGAGATAGTTTAGGAAGCAAACCTTTTGTTGAACTTTTGAACACTTAGAGCAAGCAATAAAAGAGAAGAAGAACTAGTAATTTCGAGCCTTAGGTGAGAAGAAGAGTGAGTTTAAGTGTGAAGAGAAGTGAAAGAAGATTGTTGCTTAAATAGAGAGAAAGAAGGAGAAACCAAAGGAATCAAAGGTTGGTGAGGGAACATAAGGAATCAAAAGTGTGGGGGACAAAAACAAAAGGTGTTCAGAGGCCAAGAAAGAGGTCAGAAGGAATCCCAATTAAAAATTTAAACTCCCTTGGCGCCAAACCAAAGGAGGGAAAATTTGTTAGAAGTTGATACACTTACCTCAGATGGAGTTTCGGTCACTCATGACCGATATTTCTGACCGAAATTTGCATTTTCGGTCATGAGTGATCGATACTGGAGACTGACGTGCTTCCTGGGATTTGTATCGGTCATCAGTGGTCGACACACTTGACCGAAATACATCAGGCATGATTGTGTCGATCTTGAGTGATCGATACTAGTGACCGATATGATTTCAAGAATCGTATCGATCAACAGTGGTCGATATGATAGACTGAAAATCATACGGTATGTTTACGTCGACCAAGTGTGGTCGATATGAATGACCGAAAACTTTCCCACCTTCAAACTTCTTTCAATATCGATCACAAGTGACCGATATGTTGACTGGTGTAGACTGGCTCTACTGATATCGGTCAGTCATGATCGATACTACTGACCGAAAATATGTGTATCTGTCTGTCATGACCGATACAAATGACCGATACCAGCCAGAATACACCTGTTATTTGTCCCCTTCAGACTTTCTCAAACCCCAGTTCAGAATCATGTTTCTATACACTAAAACAAAGTATAAAAGATAATCTAGAAAGCATAATATATACAAAAGGATAACATGGGATTACCTCCCAAGTATGCTTGTTTAAAGTCACTAAGCTTGACTTTGATTACCTCTTTAGTTGAGGTGAGGAGAAGGAGTCTTGGAACTCCTTGGTGTCATCTTGCTTCTCTTGACCTTGGTGGTGACTCCATTCACCTTGATCTTGGCAAAAGGCATAGTCTTCCCCTCTTGCTGAAGCTTGAAGATGAACTCTCCCTTCTTAGAGACCCTTGGTTGCAAAACCACTTCTCCCTTGCTAGTTACCAGCTTAACATCATTCAGATTCTTGTAGTCAACCACTTCAAGGACCTCCTTTTCAGTGGTGTCTTCAAAAAACTTGACCAGGCAGCAGCCATCAAAACTCTCTCCTTGGTAGCCTTCAAACTCTGGCCAATGTTTACTAGGCTGCTTCAGCTTCTTGATGTCCATTGAGAAGGCTTGCTCAGTTTCCAGCTTATTCCCCTTGGAGTCAAATCTTAGAACCTTCTTCTTGGTCAGTTTCAGCTCAATAGTGTATTCCTTAGCATCAAACACTGCTCCAGCTGAGGCTAAGAAAGGTCTTCCTAAAATGATAGCATTCTTTATATGCCCTTCCACATCAAGCACTAGGAAATCAGTGGGAATGGTTACTCCTTCTATCATCATTGGCACATCCTTGAGACTCCCAAGTGGTTTCTTCACTGTCCCATCAGCTATAGTAAGGGATACATTGCTCTCCTGAAGTTGAGTGTAGCCAAGAGCTTTAGCAGTAGAGGATGGGAAAAGGTTGATACTTGCTCCTAAATCACAGAGGCAATTCTTGAAAGGCCTCCCCTTTAGCTGACATGGGAGAGTGAAGCAGCCTGGGTCTCCAAGTTTCTTGACATTGAGCTCCTTAACTTCTGGTGATCCAGTCTTATCTCTGAGCTTCTCAAGCTCTTCTTGGCCATTTAAACCCCTCATCTCCATCTGAGCAGCATAGAGGGTTTCATATTTCTGAACTAGCTGTTCCTTGAACCTGGCTGGAAAAGGGATGGTTGGCTGATAGACAGGAAGGATTGCAGTTTGAGGTTTCTCTTTATCATCAGCAGCTTATTCCTTTGTGTTATCAACAACCTCAATGATGGTTGGCTGATAGACAGGAAGTCTTCAATGATAGCTTCTTCTTCAATAGGAGTAAAGGCAACTGCAGAATCAACAGCTTGGCAATACTCATAGGTGGTTTCTAAGGTCTGTATCCTTGAATCCAAATCATCAAACTCGGTGTTGCACTCAGCGTGAACAGAGTCTAATTTGTTATGCAAATCCCTGGTTCATCTTCAATTTTGCAAGGAGTTGTAATTTGAGAAATTCAGTGAGCACACTCTTGATATCAGCTGCAGTAGAGGTAGAATCATTGAGCTGAGCTTGAGGGCTAGCAGGCATGTGTGCAAACTGTGGGTGGGTATTGTAGCAGTCTGCAAAGTTGTTCATAGGCAGAGGCTCTTGGTAGAAGTTGTTGTACCTTGGAGTTTCAAAACAGAGCATCTTCACCACTTGTAGAGAGGTACCTGAAATGAAAATGTTTGAGAGATAGTGAGTAACTTGATTAAACTAAAAACTTGATCTTAAAGATTCTACAAACTCTAATGGTTCAAACTGATTCCCAAACGGCAACGGCGCCAAATTGATACAAGGGTTTTACCCCTTGTAGGACAATTGCCCTAGCTTGTACTAGTCAGTTGCTGTATAGCATAGGGTTGTATCAATCCAAATGGGAAGAGTTGAAAGACATAAGAGTTGAGAGTAGAATCTCTAAGTCAAGCAAGCCAGGAAAGGGGTTTTGTTGCCTAAGCAACAGTTCTAACAACCTAAGTGAAACAAGCAGCAACAAGGTGAAAGCAAAAGCAAACTAAGCAATTCTAAGCAAGAAAAACAGAGTGAAACAGAGAAAAACAGAGCAAATTCGAAATTCAAATTAGGGAAAGACAAGTTCCTAGATGTGGTTACTGACTTTGGGGAATTTCAGACATTGATTAAGGCTGTTTCAAACTACATTGATCAAGCAAGTAAGCAAGCAATGGTGGTTCCTAGACATAGGGTTCACAACTAAGCTAGTTAGATCCAATCTCTTGGCAAATAACCCTTTGCTAAACATCTTAACAAGAACTAACTCTCATTAGTGCTAAAACATCAAGCAAGCAAGACTAATCAACTCTATTCAAGTCAAAATGCTCCTCAAACAGTCAATCTCTTGAGCCAAGGCCAGCAAATCCTCTATTAAACAGGTTCAGCATTTCATCAAACACTTGGTGGGCATAAGAGAAAGCTAACAACCTAGACCAGTTTGATCAAGACTAATCTAGCATGAATAACAGATTAATAGAGAGGAACCCATAAACAGAAGCACATAACAAGCCTTAATCAAGCCATAGATTCCCCTAATCTACCACATCTAGAAACCCTAAGGTAACTACTCACTCATAATCATGTTTAACACTATATCACAAAGGGAGAAGATGCTAACCATGATTAAAAGAAAGATTAAAGCAAATACTTGAGTGTATTAAACAAAGCAAAGAAATTATCTTACAAACTTAAAGAAATAGCTTAAGAACAGTATTTTGACAAGACCTACCGAAAATATAGAAAAAGGGGCTATTTATAGCCTGAAAGAGAAAACCCTAGAAATGTGGCAAAAGTGTAATTAAAAATAGGTTCGGGCTGGGTCAGTATCGGTCAGTTGTGTCGACCTCCAGTGACCGAAATTTATCTGTATCGGTCATCAGTGATCGACACACACGACCGAAATTAGAACGGTGTCTTTGTGTCGACCACATCAGACCGATACTGGTGATCGATACTGCTCCATTTCGGTCACCAGAGACCGAAAATCACCAGGCTCTGGCCGAAAACTTCTGCAGAGATCTTATGCTTTGATCCTTCTTGCTCCCTTTTGTCCAGCTAGCCTCCTGGATCATTCCCAAAGCTCCTCCAAACTCCTTTAAGCTCCAAAAGCACCTAAAAACATCCAATATGCAAGGAAAATGCAATCTATACTCCTAATGCACTAAGTCTAAAAGGAGAAGAAAATGGGACAAAAGCTAAGGGAAAATATGCAAAAGAGGACCAAAACATGTACTAAATGCAGCCCTAAATGGTGTAAATACAAGGGATATCAGTCACCCAAGCCATCAATCGCCTTCCGAGTTGCACACTTCGTGGCTTCATCTTGCAATGCTTCAAAAAGCTTCAATATCTCCAATTATGTTCCAGACATGCTACAACCTGCAAAGACTCTACTAGAACTCTAAAAAGACCAAAAAGACTCAATAAAAAAGATTTATACCATGATTAAAAATCATAAAACCATGATATATCAATTTATAACCTAATTTATCTATGATGATTTAAAATGATTATTTTGTATAAAATTTTATTTTTAGTAGGTGTAAAAAATATATGTTTTTGTTATGTATATAACTGTTTTACCAAATTATTTTTTCATGATTTTTTAATTAATGGTAAAGAAATTATTAGAGAGTAGACTTCTTGGAGAAGTCTACTCGATAAGTCTACTCGAGAAACCGAAAAGTCTATTCGAGAAGTATACTCGAGAAGTCTACTTAGTATTGATTTTTATCCTAATTTATCTATGATGATTTAAATTAAATATTTTGTGTCAAATTTTATTTTTAATAGGTGTAAAAAGAATATATTTGTGTTATGTATCTAATTTGTTTTTATCAAATTATGTATTATAATTTTTAAAATTAATTGTAAACATATTAGTAGAGAGTAGACTTCTCTGGGATAAAACAGTAATTGAGGCTGGTGTTTTTTTGTTTGGTCATAAAAGTTAATGTTGTAATTTCACTACCCCTGTGAATTATTTTTGTCAAACATGCGATATGAGATCTAGTTTTGCATTTCAACTCAAGTTTTGTGTCATATTCAGCAATTTCCCCTAAATAAATAGATAGATAAGTATTGAAAATGCAGGATTCTTACTTCTTTTTGTTGAAAACAAAATTTGTTGTAAGCATTTTTTATAGGATTTTGAAATTACTAATTTGTTATATTATCATGATAATATATTCTTATAATTTCATTGCTAGTTTTCATATTACACGGTTCGTTTTGTAACACTAATATCCTTATAATATTATTTGATGCATAATTTATTAAATTATATAATTTTATTAATATTATTAAAAACTAAAAATATTTAATAACAACAACACACTACAAAAAAAGGTAGATTGTATCATTTAATTTGTATCACATTACTAAGTGATTCTATTTTAAATCACTTATTGATAAATGAAACAAATATACATGGTTTAACATCAGTTATAATAATTGATGTTTTAATAAACTAGTTTAGTATCAATTCAATAAAAGTTGTACAAAATCTTTTAGTTTGAATCACTTTAACCAAATGATACTGAAATTGAAATTTACATCACATAGGTAATCGATGTATTTATTAAATTTTGTTAACATCACTTTTAAAAATAACGCAACCTTAACATCAATAAACAATCGATACATATATAATTTTACATTTATTTATTTTAAAAAAATAAAGATATTGGATCAATCCATAGACTCCTTCCTCTTTTTTCTTATAGCTTAATCATCTTATACATATCCTTCGGCAGCTACAAGCTCTTTTATCGATCTCTTCCTCTTCACCTAAAGGTTCTAATCAGTTTATCTTTGTTTTTTGTCACTTGGGTAATATTAGAAGCTAGTCATAATTGATAACATCTCTTCCTCTTCACCTAAAAGCTTCAAACTCTGTTAACAAAAGTTACCTGCAACCATCATAAAACCAGAACCAAAAGCAAAAACCATCAAAAAGAGGATCCAACTCTCTCATCATTTACTCGGATTGGCCATGTTGATAATCGACCTGTAGCTCAAACTCATCAGAATATTGTTGATGAGTTTGAGCTATAGGCCGATCATCAACACGGCCAATCCGAGTAAATCGTGTCTCGATATGATTGAGATACATTGAGCAAAATGTTACACACTCATCAGCTAAATATTGCTCACATATAGAACCTTCAGGTTTAGCATGATTCCGAACATATGATTTGAAGTGTCCTAGAGTCCTGTAGATAATTGAATTAAGTAAGTTTACAGTTATATATATAAATATAGAATGAAAAAAATCACCTCTCAATCGGATATATCCAAAGAAATAGAACTGGCCCATCAAATTTTGCCCCTTCTGTGAGATGAACTATTAGATGTACCATCACAATGAAAAATGATGGAGGAAAAAACATCTCCATACGACATAAAGTTACTACAATACAGTCTTGTAATTTATCAAGCTCATCGATATCGAGGACCCTTGCTGATATATCTCTAAAAAATTGACAAAGCTCTACAATGGCTGAAGTCACATCTGTTGGCAGCAGATTCCGAATCACAACTGAAAATAAATCTCTCATTATCATGTGACAGTCATGACTTTTTAATCATGATACCTTGCACCTATTAACATCAACACAACTTGATAAGTTAGAAGCATAACATCCGAGAGTTTTACATTCTTCAAGAAACTTAAAAAAGTGTCTTTCCCATCATTGTTCAGAGTAAAACATACTGCTGGATACTTCTCATTATCATCAGGCCATAAGTCGGAACGTATATCTAGCTTACAGAGATCTTTTCTAGCACTCAGATTATCTTTCGATTTTTCTTTGTCATCTAATAATGTGTAGACTAGATTGTCAAACACATTCTTCTCTATGTGCATGACATCCAGATTATGCCGCAACATAATAAATTCCCAATCAGGCAACTAAAAAAATATACTTTTCTTCTTCCATTGCTGAGTAGTAGATCTTCCAGCATCACTTTAATCTATCTTTCTTCTAACTCCAACTGAACCATGCTTCTTACCAAGAGTAACTTCCAGTTGATGAATAATTGTAGAACCTGACATTGTTACTGGTGAAGATCTGGTTTCTATATTTCCATCAAAATTGGTTTTACTTTGACGAAAACCATGATCTTGAGGAAGAAAAGGACGATGACCAATAAAACAATTTTTTTCCCATGGCATAAACGTTGTCCAATGTCATCAAAATTGCAGCTTGGAGAAGCTGATGCTGTATACGTATTCCAACCTGAAAAATTTTCAAGCCCAAGAAAATCACTAACTGTCCACATTATAGCTGCTCGCATATCAAATGTTTCTTTTATGGAAGCATCTAGCGTTTTAATCCCATCAGACCATAAGTCCTTCAACTCTTTGATAAGTGGCTGCAAGTAGACATCAATATCATTACCATGCATGTGCTTTCCAGGGATTACCATAGAGAGGATCATTGATGTCTGCGTCATTGACATCCACGGTGGAAAATTATAAGGAAATAATATCACTGGCCATATGCTATAACTACTACTCATTGTACCAAATGGGTTAAAAACGTCAGTCGCCAAGCCTAGTATGACATTTCTTGGTTCAGATGTGAATTCTGGATATTAATTATCAAATTCCTTCTAAGCCACTCTGTCTCTTGGATGTCGAAGCTTACCATCATTGTTAATAGCAGTTGCATCCCAACTCATGTGGGAAACAGTTTTTGATGACATGAATAAACCTTGTAATCGTGGCTTTAGAGGAAAATAACGCAAAACCTTTGCAGGAGCTCTCTTTTTCCTATTCTTTGATCCAGATACTGTACTCGTTGTTTCCTTCCAACGAGAGGTTTCATAAATTTCACAAATTTCCCTTCCTGCATCTTCCTCCCAATATAACATGCAATCATTTGGACATGCATGAATTGACTTATAAGTCAATCCTAATTTGCGAATCACCTTTTTCATGTCATTGAATGAATCTGGCAATTTGGCATCTGTAAATGATTCTTTTAGCAAATCAAGCACCATGGATATCCCCTTGTTACTAATCCCACACATAGATTTGATATGGTACAACTTCAATATGAATGACAACTTCGTGAATTTGGTGCATCCTGTATATAGCTCTTGAGAAAAATCGGCAAGCAACTCATTAAAATCCTCTCCTTTTCCACAATTTCCACTTGAAGTTGATGGTCTATCAGTGTCCATAGGTTGCTCACAAGATCCAGATCCACTTCTACTATACACATTCGTAGTAATATCAGGAAAATATCATCTAAGAGATTCAAAGTTGAATCTAATTCAACTTGAGCAATATCAGAAGATTCTCTTGCATTCCCTGTAACACAAATACTTTCTCCGTGTAGTATCCAAATTGTGTAAGAACTTAAAAACCCAAAGCACATCAAATCACCTTCAATATCTTCTCTTGATTTAGATTTGGGTAGAGCACAACAGTTACATGGACATTTCATCATGGCTGCATTTGATTTATCAAATGCAAAACTTAAGAAACTTTTCATGCCTAATATGTAATCTTGAGATAAATGTGGTTTGTCTATGCATGACTTATCCATTATCAAAACCTGAAAAATTGATTTGCACAATTTGAAAGCTTCAGAATTCACAAAAGAACCGAAAATTTCAACACAGATAAAAGTTCAATTCAATAAAATAATAAAGAAAACAATAGAAATCAGTAATTATTCATTCACGTTTTCATCCAACTCTAGAATCCAGATATAATTTTGATTAATTGATTCTAGGACAAACAAAAGCTATAAGAAACATATATGTATATGTCAAAACGAAAAAAAAAAGAGAGAAGAGAATCACCTCAGTTGTGCACTAGAAACTGATTTGAGGATGATGAGAGAGCCGGATCCTCTTTTTGATGGTTTTTTCTTTTGGTTCTGGTTTTATGATGGTTGCAGGTAATTTTTGTTAACAGAGTTTGAAGCTTTTAGGTGAAGAGGAAGAGATGTTATCAATTATGACTAGCTTCTAATATTACCCAGATGACAAAAAACAAAGATAAACTGATTTGAACCTTTAGGTGAAGAGGAAGAGATCGATAGAAGAGATTGTAGTTGTCCAAGGAGATGTACAAGACGATGGATCGATCCGATATTTTTTTTTTCCTTTTTTAAATAAATAAATGGAAATTATATATGTATCAATTCTTTATTGATGTTAAGGTTGCATCATTTTTAGAAGCGATGTTAACAAAATATAATAAATACAACGATTACTTATGTAATGTAACTTTCAATTTTAGTATCAATTTTGTTAAAGTGATTCAAATTAATAGATTTTGTATCACTTTTATTGAATTGATACTAAACTAGTTTATTAAAACATCAATTATTATAATTGATGTTAAACCATGTATATTTGTTTCATTTATCAATAAGTGATTTAAAATAGAATCACTTAGTAATGTGATACAAATTAAATGATACAATCTACCCTTTTTTTGTAGTATCAAATTATTACTAATACATATTGTATTTTATAAGTAGATCAACTTTCGATCAATGACCATTGATAATATTTAAACGGTTTTAAAGAGAAATTTATGCTTTTATACACAAATTTATTCATTAAAATGTTTTTATATTTTGGAAATTATTTTTTGAGTTAAGAACTGTTTTTGTAACAAGACTAATTATCTACATTAATTTATAGTTATAGTTCTTTCTTTTCTAATATATATATATATATATATATATATATATATATATATTTGTTTCCAATTATTTTTACCGTATACATATTCAAATACTTCTGATTTTAATATTTAGTTATCTACTTTTTGTAATAATATTTTGAATTTTTTACAAATATTGTTTTTTTCTTTAATTTATTCAGTTGTTTAAAGACTTTAACAATTATTATTTAATTATTATCTAATGATCAAAAACCAATAAATTTATGCATATATATAGTATATGCAAAGCTTTGGACATTGGTAAAAACACTGAATCATGTCATTAATCACAAGATATAGAAGATTTATATAACAAATTCGTATATTTACTCAATCAAATCTTTGACAATGTACATGATATTTAATTTATATGACAATTAAATATGTTATTGCATACTGTCATATAGAAATCATATAAAATCAATTATATCGTATTGTATAAACTGAAGTATTTATGTTATAACTTCACAAATTATTAATTTTAAATTCTATTAATTTTAATTCAGCCAATCAATTTTATTATTTATTTTAGTAAAGTTAACAAATTATATTTTCATGTCACATTTGAAATACATTAACTTTACTTCTAATGATGACACATCAGTTTTTTTTAGTAATTGAACTTCACAAATAATAGTTAGGATTCATCAATAGTTTTTAATATAAAAATATATGAAGCATTAAATAAAATATAACATAATTACAAATAAAAAACTATATTATTTTTAATTTCCTTAAATCAGAGATAAAATGTGTATTGAACATACTTGAATTTTGTTGACAAAAAAAAATCCATAAACTGCAAACCAAAACTTAAAAAATAATTTGTTTTACAATTTTAAATTATATAAGAGGGATCAACTATAACATTATTTACATTAAAAATTCTCGAAATGATAAAATAAAATTGATTAGAAATAACGATCAATGGATTCATCAAAATTTAAAGTGAATATAGTAAAAACATTATTAATAACTTATACATATAATATCTTTTTGGTGTTTTGTATAAATAGAAAAGAAAATACAGATCAAAGTTAGAAGATAACTAACTAACACAAATAAAAAAATGTAAAAAAAAAATCAACCAAAATTTCTTTTGTCTAACTGGGTAAAATCTTTCACCCGCGATATTATACAACATCCCTTATAGGGAATGGCTTTGCGTCATCCCATCAAGGGATCACCTCTTCGGGTAAGTAGAAATTCTATCAAATTCACTAGATAGAGAGACTTCACACCTCCCCCCCCCCTCGTATCTATGTATAGCCCTCGGACATTACCAGAATACTTGATGAACACTCTACCCCCAAACCTTATTAATTATACCCTCATCAGTATTTGTTTCCAGAGGAGCATTTTTAATTTGAGCGTTGGAGGACTTTTGGGAGAGAGATCCCTTTTGCGTTCTCCCAAATATCCTCTTATCCTCTTTGTCGAGTGATTTAAGTCCCCAAACAACAGGTTTAACGATGACCCAAGTACTACTCATCTCTCAGAGGATGAACCGTGATATGAAGTTCCTCGGATACGACAAACACACATCCCCTTAAACATCCCATAAAATGCTCCCAAACAATTGGCGCTAAAAGGAGGGAGAAAGAGTAGCGCTTGGCCTAACAAAAAAGCAACATACATGAGCAACGTACCAGGAGTGGAAGCCAGAAGAAATTCCAGTAAGTCATCAGTCATCCCAAACTAAGATCGTAGCTGGACCGCATTATAGCTGAAAACCAGCGATATGGCATAAATAGCCGTGGTAGAGACCGCCAACAGTCCCCAAAATTTTCTTCAAAGCATATCTACAGGCACCAGGAAGGATATGCAACGATGCCTTGATCGTTGGCGGTTCTTCAGGCTGGGGGCAACTCCTGTTGATGAAACCAAGACAGCCTACAGAAAGACATAATCTTCGCACGAAGCATCACTCCGATCGATAAGACTGCCCGGTGAAAAAACTGTGGTTGGAGCTCATAATCGTGAGGGAGGAACCTTTCGGCCGTTTGGCTATTCTGCCACAGGATAACTCAGATCTATGTCAATAAACTAATTATGAGTGCAGTGTTAGACACTAGTTCAGAAAAGCGCCCGAATAAATCCCATAATAAGGCGAATCAAGTACAAGGTGTATCCGCTTGATCGCTTAAGCTCAACAAGGAGTGACTAAAAGCGTAATTCAAATTTTTAGAAGCAAAACAATAAAAAGTAGTGGAACAATAAAAGAGTGAAAAAAAATTTTTATTCATTCTCAAGCAAGTCCCAGAGCGATGAAAAGTATAAGGAGGTGATAACATTCATTATTACATTATATTAGGTCCCATTTAGTATAGGTTTTTACTTCAGCTCACCCATTTTTAGTCCAAAGTGTCCTATTTGCATCCATATTAGACTTAACATGCATATAGATTAGGAATGCATACATCCTTGTGTTTTGAGTGTATTTCAGGGTTATTAAGGAGCTAAGGAGGGCATTAGGAGAGTGGTGGATGGAGTGGAGAAAGAAGACCAAGCTGGAAGCAAGAGATCAAGGCATTCAGGACCCATATCGTGGAGGGCCTCATTGTCCTGCTCGATATGGCGAGCCACAAGACATATCGAGGAAGTACATCTTGGAGGACCATCCTTCTTCTGTTCGATACACCAAGCCACATGACATATTATGGAGATCCACCGAGGGGTTATCCAAGCCAATGATTCGACACAACAATTTTCAGACACATCGAGCAAGCACGTCGAGGAGGGCACTTATCTGACTTGCTCGATATGGACAAATCCGAGAGTTGACCAAGTGTTAACCATCTTTTGACTAGGTTTTATTTATTTGGCCAAGTCTATTTTGGGATTCTCCTATAAATAAGCTTGGCCTAAAAAACTCATTATCTTATCCATTATTGCAATCTTTTAAGCTTTATCTACTCTTATCTTTCCTTTTTGCAACAAAAACTTCCTTTTTCTCAAGATCAAAGTTTGGATTTGGAGGTTTAGATTTAATAAAATTTTACATTTGCCTAATTATGTTTCTTGTTTATCTACTAATAATCATGTCTAACCATACTTTTGTGGACTTAAACATGGTGAAACAAGACTTTTTTTTGGTCTCATGACAAATGTCCTCTTCCTAATCAGGTGTAGTATATGATGAGGTATCAATCCACTTGTGGATGATGAGATGCAATCTATGCACTAAGCTAAGCCAAGATGGGGGTTTAATGATGCAAGAACAAATCTAACAACCTAAAAATGCAAGAAATCAAAACAGGAAATGCAACTAAACAAGATAATAATTGACACTAAGCAAGTAATAACTCAAAGTAAAGCAAGATGATGAACTAAAGCAAGTAAGAAAGAGCAGCAGGTTGATAAGCGAAATAAACTAAGATATTAAAACCAAGACTCAAGATCCTAAGCAATGATGGTCAAGTGGTTCTAAGAGTGATTAAGGGTTTCCTAAGAACAAAGCATTCAAACAAGCAATTCAAGCAAGCATTTCTTAATATTGCAATCCTAAACAAGGTGCCTAAAGAGAATCAACTTAGTGGTTAATAAGCAAATTCATTTCAACCAAAATAGTGTGTCAAACCCACTTTTGATGGTGTATTCACTAGCCATGAGCATAAAGCATAGAACCATATAGTCTAAAAGAAGCACTAATCAAGTAAACCTCTCTCACTCAAGCAATGATTCTAATCAACCTATCATCGGTTAGGATTCTTTAGGGATCTAAGCAGCAACTCAACAATTCAAGAATATGACATCAAGCTCAATGAATGCGAAACCTAAACAATGCTAAGCAATGAACCAGATTTCAAGGAAAGGGAGGTTCTTTATGGCAAACTATCTAACCATCATGCAAGACTCATGAATCAAGCATTATCTAGCCCTAAGCGAATCATCTAGCAATGTAAACTGTCAACTTTGGTATCACGAGAAAAAGGAACCATAAGCAATGCTAAACTATCAAGCCAAATAAGCGAACCATGCAAAGAAAATAGACATCAAGCTCTTAAGTGAATCATCAACATCAAAAAATTCATATTCAATCAAAAAGGAGATACTTTCTAAACAATACCAGCTTTGAAAGAGAAGGAAGCAATATAGATTAACACAAAAAATCCTAATCACACTTAATCAACCCTTAAAAACCACTTTCCCTACTTAGAACCCCAAATCTATGGTAAACTACTCAATAATCATGTTTAATCCCATTTGATTAGAGTTAAACATGATTAGATGAGATGAAATGCAAAAATAAAGAAACTAAGTTACCAGGATGCAAAAATCAAATGCAAAACACAAGATCTAAAACATAAATTGCAAGACTTGATTGAAAAGATGAAAGTTTTACAAAGGTTTAGGCAAATCGCCCTTTTTGTAAACTAAGGATAAAGGCAAAACATAGAACTCTCTAGATAATGTTTGTGGTTTCTTTTTTATACCAAGGACCCAAAAATAAGGAAGAAAAACCTAAAAAATAGGATAAGGTCAAAGACAAGCTCGTCAACGCGCGGATAAAGCATATCGGGCAGTACGGACGATGTCCTGCTCGATGCACCACCTCGATGCGTGTCTTCCGTGCTGCAGGTTGTTCTGCTTGTCTGTTGATCGAGAAAGAGTGGATCTTGGGATCTATCAGGCAAGGCATCAGATGTTCTACTAGATGCTAGAACCCGATATGTCCTGTATCTCTGAATTGGCTAGTACAGCCCTCCTTACTCGACACGCCACCTCAATCCGAACCACCATCTTCAAGTCTTCGTCCAAGCCTTCTTCTCCATGTATTGTGGCTTATATCGGGCATACTCCACAGGTGTTTTTCTCGATGCTGCACCTCCAATGTAGACTCATAATTTGCAAGACTCCTTCTTATGGCATCCCTTCGAATGTATGGTACTCCAATCTCCTTCTCAAGCTCCCAAAACCTCCAAGTACACCTGAATTACACCATAAACATACACATGTATGCAATCTTAAGCTAAATGCATGCAATGTTACTTCTAGATGCAAATGAGACTAAAATGCTAAGAAAAGGTACAAAAACAAGGGGAAATATGTATGAAATGCAGCCTAAAACACTAGAATATAGCAATCTATCAACACCCCTACACTTACAGTTTGCTTGCCCTCAAGGAAGCAAAACATAAAGCATAGTGATGAGGTTTTAAAATGGGAACTCATATCTCTAAAATGCTAAAAATTAATCAAAATGATGTCCATGTTTCTAATCCTAAATGCAATTGATGGAACCATACGATAAACACTTAGCCACTTTCATCACAAAGCAAGAATGATCACAATGCTATTAACCTACACAAGCTCATCAAATCAATTAACCTTTTTAACATTCATTAATGCTCTAACCGTGAATCATGCTTATGCAAGTGCAAGAGTATCGTTTGTCTAAGGGAAAAAGCTTATGGAATAAAAATGATTCTATTTTATCAAACTTGTTTGGTGTTTCAAAGGGTTCTCTCACGAAAGCATGGTTGAGCTTTGGCAAAATGCTAAGGGTCAAAGAACAACTTATATATACAAGGGAGGACTCCCATCTACCCAAGACCCGTAAGAAATGTTTCTAACTCCTTCTAAACAATGTAAACCCGCCTAAGCTACCCTTTTTAAGAACTTTAAACCCAATTGAAAAACCCAAAACTTCTTCTCTTTTAAGCGCTTTGGAGGGACACTTCTTCTTTGAACTTCTTGTGGTGGTAGCTTTTTTTTATGAACTTGGCTCTTTTTTGGTGATGCTTGTGCTTCATTTCGCCTTTGGCTTTTGGTTTAGACTTGTTTTGCACTTCTTGCACCTTCTTTGATTTTAAACTTGAGCCTTCTCTTTTGCTTTTGAACTTAGCCGCCATTTCCAATCTTTGCTTGTGTTACACTCCTTTTCTTTTTGTCTTGCTTTCTTTTCTCCTTTCTTCTCTTTTGAACAAACTCAAAATAAACCCCAAACTTTTCCCAAACTTCCTAGCCTATCTAACTCAAGAGTGAGCTAGTTCTACAATAGAAATACTTCCCTTGTAGTTACAACCCAACACTTTTTGCTAAGCTACAACCATGAAGAAAGAGGCCTCACAATCGCACACTATTAATGTCTTGGCTTGGAAAAAGGCTTAGGTAAAAGTGTGGAGATCTAAATGGACTTTTTAAAGAGTGGTAATAGGGATAAGAAAGTCCAAATATTTTAAAACTATCCATGACAACACTCACATATGCACAAAACATGATAATTGCAATGATCAAAATTAGGTTCCACTTAGATAAAGGTTGAAATCAAAAGCATGCTTCAGTTTTAAACAAGGCTCTCAAAATTACAAATTCCAAAAGTGGTTCAGCTTTATTTCTAGTTCAACATCAAATGCATCAAAGGACTAAGAACAAAAGCATCATTTTCATAAACTACTAGCATTTACGAAGATTTATTATCATTGTTCCCAAATTAAACAAGCAAGCTAATCCCAGATGAATGCATGAAGTCTAAGTCATATATGAATGCACATGAACAAACTCTTTTAGTGGTACAAATTTTCGAAAAAATTTCAATTTTTTTTTGATTTCTATGCCTTAAGTGCAATGCAAGTATGATGCATGTTTATCTAATCTATATGCAAGTGCCAATGAAAACATTAGTTCATCATACACTCCCCCCCCTCCCCCACACACACACTTAAATTACACAGTCTCTGTGTAATAAAAATGGTGAAGAGAATGCTCACAAACACAAGAAAGCAATCGCATAAAACTAAAAAACAATGCGTGGTGTTTACAATGATTTGAATGGTGTACATTACTTCAGATGGAGGAGTGGTGAGAGGCTGAGCTCTCAGTGACATGGTAAGGAGAGGCGTCTTCCTCAGATGGAGTTTGCTGCCTGGTACTTCTCTTCTTTCCTTTGCTCCTTGAAACCGGTACATGAGAGGAATGCATTGGCGGTTCTGTTGGCTGCGCTCTTGGCCTGTCAACAATGTGAAAGGAGTGCCTCTCTTGGACCGTGGCATCAGGCTCATCCTCAGACATGCTATAACCATCTCATCATTCTCCTTGTGGCTCAGTTTGAACAGCTTGATCAGTCTTCTTTGAAGACCCTCCCAATTTCTTTTTTAGCTTCTTCACTCTTCTTTTGAGGAAGTCAACCGGCATCTTGCTAGCTTTAACCGACTTCATGAGGCTTCTTATTGCCTTGTCCTGCAAGTTGTTCCACCATTGAAGGAGCCTAATGTGCTCATTAGCAGCTCTTGATGCTTCAAATGTGCATATCACATTGTAAGGATCAAAGGCATATGGACGACTATCATAATCTTGATGTTTTAATGCTTCTCCTCCCTGCTTTTAAACCTCTTGGTTCCCTTCATCATCCTCTTCCACATCTCTCACTGTACTGATTCTCCTTACTTTTCTAGGTCTTATCAAGGGCGGATCACTTCTAGGGTCATACAACTCATCCAAACTTGGCATGAAGCGGATGTTCTCAAAGGAGGTGAAACTTGTGAGGCGCTGTTTGGGAAATAAAATCTTTTTCTTATCTTCATCTAGCTTAAACTGATAAGCATATTCAGTCTCCATAGCTCCAAAGAGATAACCGATCTTCCCAATGTAAGGGACATCAATAAAAATCATGCCAACATCCGGTTCTCCTAACTCTACACCAGCGCAAAGTAAGATGGGTGTGATCAAGCCTCCAATGGTTAACTTTGGCTTCTTATCAGTGGTGTTTAGAGCCCACTGATGGATTGAGAGGAATTGCTTCATGAGGATGGTGATCAGTCCCACTCCTAAGCGCTCACCAGCAATCTTCCCATGCCTTGTTTCCACTAAGATATTCTTCAAGCCTTACACTAACAAGCCCATCTCTTCTTTTTTCACCATATTCTGTTCTTTCCTGTAGAAGAGTGTGCTTGTGATCACACGGTGGACATATCTGAGGGCAGGATGGCGAATGATTGCACTCCTTAGGTGTCCAGCTTTGTATGCTCCATTCGCTATCTCTTCCCACACTTGCTTGAGCTCATTGGTCATGAAACTCATAGATTGAGCTCTTGTGCCTTCAGTAAATCCAGAGATCCTCTCCAGCTCAGTATATCCAAGTGTGTACCACGCCTTGTTAACTCTGAACTTGATGAAGCCATTGCCAAACTCCTCTTCTCCTTCATCATATTCCTCATTAAAGTCAAAGAAGTAGACCTTGAAGCTTGCAAAGAATTCGCATGACAATCGCTTGTATGTGAGATATTTAAGACTGGTAAACTTCTCAAGATCAATGTTTCCTAGCAGCTCATCCACTTCACCTTTGATTCCCAGCTCTTCTAACAGACCAGCACAAGCATAGCGTGTAGGAGTGAACTCCATTTTCCTTATCGCCTTTAGACAATCTTTGAGATTTGGAGGTCCATTGGAGTTTGGCTCCTCTTCAACAACTGGCCTCTTGTCCTCAGCTTTACCTTTTGCATGTTCGCTTGAACCCATAATCATCTCATCTCCCCTGCTGCTTGACATTGTACCTGAAAAACACAAACTCGAACCAAAAATTAATGTTTTGTTCCTGTTGAGCACTATGCATAGAAGTAATTCCCTATAATCAAACTGACACAGAAAAATTCCACAAAAATTTACAGTGACAGCCAACAGACAGACACAAATTTAGAAAAATATTGCAACGCAAAAGGTAAAAATAGTGAAAATTAAAATTCAGTGAACAGAAAGTAGCAGTTTATCCGAAAATCAAGCATATATAGCAAAAAGTCATATTCTCTCCATCAAATTATGAACATGCATCAGAATCATCATTGTCACTATTAACAATCATTTCTATGGCAAAGATGTTGGAAAAGTAAAAGCATGCATAGATTTGGCCTAAATCTAAGCAATATACAAAACTAAGAACAATTCAAGCCTTTTTCCAACATTTTAACCATAAACCTTCAACAAGAGATGTAACAACGGTGACATACAACTCAAATCACAATCTCAATCATGCAAAATAATCATAACAAGCATTATAATCCATCTTAACTCAGCCCTCAAAGATTAAACACACAAAAGTGAGGAAATCTAGCATTTTATACCTTAAACCTTTGAAAGATATGAGAAGATGCAAGGAGAGAATGCAAGAGAGAAAGAAAATGTGTTTTGCAGAGAAAGAGATAGTGTTCTGGTCGATGCAAAATGATGGGTGGAGAGAAGAGAAGATAATGAACTTTAAATGGATAAGAAAACAAGAAAATCAATAAAATTATGCGAGGGAATCTTTTCAAAATTTAAAAATTGCTAGGACGGAGAAAATTCAATCTCTTTTACATACACTAAACTGCACATATAGTTTTTGCTCGATTAACCCTAGTAAAAATTTGAATTTTTTTTCACACAGATCATATAGAGCAAAACACCCGATGTGACACTCCGGTGTGTACCGTATCGGGGACGTCGAGTCCTGTGTCTCGGCGATCATGCTGCAATGCCTTCGGAGTTCTATGTACTGATTGGCTTCTCCTCCAGGACATCTTGCATCGAGCAAAATCAAAGGATGTTTTGCTCGATGTTGTTGCTCGATGTAGGAGAAACACTTTCACTTGCTCGAACCTTCCCTTGGGCAGCTGCATGGCATCATCTAGACATTCGTCTTGGCTCGAACACTCTGCATCGAGCAAAGTAGTAGTGGTCCTGCTCGACGCAACTCCTTGATATAGGGAAACACCTCATAAAAATGATGTCCTCCGAGGAAATGGGGAAGTGATTGGCAATTTCAACTCCACGGCATGCATCGAGCAAAAATATGGAGGTTTTGCTCGATGTTGTACGTCAATGTGGATCCTCTTGCTCGAATCTGGGGTGTTCGTCGATGGAACTCGTACTAGCTGTCATCCCTGGCATGAATCAGCGATTCTTCATATTATTTTTCTCGATGTATGTCAATTGATAGGCTCAGGTTTCACCCAAATAAAACTACTGCAAGTGCACATCAAAAGCAGATATAGTACAAGAGGTATCGAATCCCAAAGGAGTAATGCAGACTACACTATCAAATGTAGGTTCGGATTAAGCTAAGCAGAATGTAATGTATGTAATGCGAATGATAAAATAAAAGTATGCAAACGAAATTCAAGTTGTTGTTCTAAGTTTCAGAAGACTAAAAGCGCTAAGTCAAGACAGTTCGCAGGTTGAATCCGAGAATGTAGAATGCATGAAATCAAGAATGATTAAGAACCGTTTTAAACATGAATATCAAATATATAACTAATCAATTCTCATTGCAGAACTTAACTATGTTTAAATCACAGAGTTTCAAATCTCTTTGCAAACCCTAAAAACCTAAACATGCAATATGGTCAGATTCAATTGTTCACAAAACTCCTAAGCCAAATCTCTTTGCACTAAGTTGTTTTGCTCATCAAATATTAGTTCAGGTTATCAATAATGCTCTCACATATATTTAACAACCAAGGATTTTCGGATTTCTAGATGGTGTTTCTAAGAAATTCGATTTTAAAGCAAGTAAAGATGAAAAGCAAAAGATATTCCTAACAGGAAGCAATTCTACAAACTCTTCATCAACCTTTGAAAAAGTCCTAACTTAACTAGCAGGTTACTCAGACATGATCATGGAATCACAAAACATAACTGAATGAATTTGCATTAAAAGGATAGAATAAAAACAAAAGGGGTTCGAAATCTTCTCCAAAAAGAGTACATGATCTGTCTCCCCAAAAGCTCTCAATAAAATCCTCTCTAAAAGCTCTCTGAATTCTTAAAAATTAAGATAAAAGCCAACAGTGGCTGAAAAACCTAATAAATAGAGGCTAAACACGATCTGGGGCCTTCTTGCAAATAATAGAACTTCTGGGCCAATTCTACAAATAATGCTCCATCTTTTAATAAACATGCCACGCTCCTTCCTTGGTGGGTGACGAGCGTCACCAAGAGTGGTGACGATCGTCACCATATCGCATACTTTCTTCTCCAAGCTAGGTACTTCGTGGCTTTAACTTGAAATGATCCAAAAAGCTCCAATATCTCTAATTATGCTCCAGACATGCTATAACCTGCAAAGACTCTACTAGGACTCTAAAAAGACCAAAAAGACTCAATAAAAAGGACTTATATCATGGTTAAAAACCATAAAAACCATGACATATCATCAATCCCTTCCCCGGTGTAACTGTTATCGGGCTTTCTCCTCGGTGTACGGGTCATTTAGCTCGATGTATGGTCTTGGCGATTGCATAGAGCAGATTTCGCGAGGTTCTGCTCGACATAACTTCTCAGTGTAATCTCCCCCGTGCATTTTGCTCGATGCACGACTTCCCTTCCTCGATGTACAGACTGTGGCTCCTTGGACGATTGCATCAAGCAGAGTTTTGGAGGTTCTGCTCGGTGAAACTACCCCGATACAATCTCCCCCCTGCATCTTGCTCGACGTACTGACTGTATCTTCCATGATATAGAGATTATCGTGCAGATATAACAGAGGTTCTGCCCGATTTGGTACCCTGATGTAAAAACAAAGTCTTCTTTTCCTTGGCTTTTGAACACCCTACACAGCTTGGCTTTTGAACACCCTACACAGCTTGGCTTTTGAACACCCTACACATCTTGTAACTTATTCTTTGACTCCTGAAACACTCAATAAACATATCAATAATAAAAGAAAGCTAAATACAAGGATAGTCATAGGATTACCTCCCAAGTGTGCTTGTCTTAAGTCACTAAGCTTGACTTTGATGCTTGGAGACTTAGTGGGAAGAAATTGATGAAGCAGAAGCTCCTTCTCCCTTCTTCAAGTAAACCCAAGTACCAACAGACTGCAGCTTCTTCTTATCACGAGCTGACTTCTTGGTTCTCCTTTTCTTGACACTTTGTGTGAAGCGCAAGGGCTTCTCTTCCTTGGTGATCAATACCTCTTCTTCTTTCAAACCATCTTCAGGATTTTTCCCAATGTCACACTTCTTCTCAGGCTCATCTTGATCTCTCATCATCATGCTCAATGTGAAACTTATAGCCTGTTCTACACGTTCTGGAAGGTGTTGTTGATCACTTCCTTCATCAACAATTGTTCCACAAGAAGCAATGGAAGGAGCCACTATCTTGTAGACCTTAAACTCATCAACATTTTCAATACCACGAAGCTTCTCTTGAAGTCTACTTGAGCGCCTGTTGTAGCCAAGAAAGATGTTCCAAGAAGCAAAGGTACCTCTCTAGAGTATGTTTTATCCATGACCACAAAATTTGTTGGTATTAGATCATTACCAAGCGTCAATGGAAAGTCCTTTACCATACCTAGTGGGCGCCTAGAAGTGTTATCCACAAAGGTGATAGATGCCTTGCAAGGCTCAAGTTCTTTGATTCCCAAAGTCTGGCTCAAATAAAGTGACATGACATTAACGGTGGAACCTGAATCACATAAGGCTTCCACTTTGTACAGCATACCAAGCTCGCAAGTAACTAGAAATTTTCCAGGATTAGGCAGCTTGGTTAAAGTTTTCAGCTCCTTGCTCTTCTTGGTGTTAGCTCCCACATTTTTGAGTATTGGCTCCACAACCTCTAGTTTGTCAAATACTTCCTTGAGAAAGCGGATCTGATCTCTAACTTCAAGCAATGTGGTACAATGAGGTAGCTTGATCCCAGTTTCTTCTATATCTTTCCTGAATTTCGAAAAGACTGCTCTTTGAGCCTTTGTAAAATACAGCATGGGGTAAGGAACTGGTGGTGAGTAGACCTGAAACTCAGCAGCTTTGTCTTTGTCATTGACGGTTGTGGAAGTCCTTACTTCGCGGTCATGAAATGCCTTGAAGTCTTCAGGACTTTCTTTGGCATAAACCATCAAAGCATGGTAGACTTCTAACAGCTATTTGTCAGCTTCACTAGGCTCTGCTTTGGCTTCTTCTTTTGGCGCAACCAAGTCTTTTTCAGCCGCCTCTTTCTCAGCTCTTTCGTTCTCTAAAGCAAGCTCTTCTTATTTGTCCAAACCTTGAAGAAACTGTTCAACAATGTCCACAGCTTCTTGGTCATCAATGGCAATGTTTAAAACATCTCCACCACGCCTAAAATCCTCCATGTCCCTATGGAGTAAGAGCTCTTGAAGCATAAAACAAAGATCTTCCAATGAAGCATCTTCATCATCACTCATGTCTTCTTCACCTTCAGCAAGTAAGAGGCAAAACTCCTTTGGATTTGCCTCACTCCTTCCTGGTAGCTGGTTCTGGGGCTTTAAAAAATAAGATCCCTTACTCTTATTGTGCTTGACACGGTTTGATAAGGCTTCTAGCTTTGAGTGAATGTCAACAGCATTGACCTCTATCTTGTTATGCACTTCAGCAAAGCGCTTGTGCATGTTTATAGTGAGGGAAGCTAGACCATTTCTCATTGGTTGCATCATGTGCTTCAGATCAGTTTCTTGTGGACCTCCTTGTGGCTGTTGTTGGTTGAAAAAACCTGATGGGAAAGGTCTTGGTTGGAAACCATTTCCTTGAAAATTGTTCCTTGGCGCAAAGCCTTGAGAATATGGAACAAATGGCCGATTTTGGAACTGTGGCTGAGCAGCTTGTGGAGGAGCTTGTGGAGGGTAACTCTGATCTTGAGGATTAGCCACGTTTTTACTCCTATATGAGAGATTAGGATGGTTGCGGTTGTTGTTGAAAACTTCAAAGCCTTGTTGATTCATGTAGAAGGCTTTTTCTTCTAAAACTGTCCCATCATCTCCTTGTGCAGCATCAGCTTCACCAACAAAGCTCACATTCTTCAAAGAGACACAAAAGATCTTGTGAATCTTTTCATTCAAAGCTTTCATATCCCTCTTAGTAGAACTCTCACTTTCAATGCTTCCAATAGCTCTTGTAGTTCTATCATATTCATCTCCATAATTGCCATCTAATAAGGCTAATTTTTCCACCAAGGTAAGACCATCAACCACACTATTTCCCATGAAGTTACCATTAGAAGCAGTGTCTGGAAGCATTATGTACTTAAGACTAACACCTGCATCAGTCAAGAGCATCGGTCAAGACTGACCGATGGGATCCAGCCGAGTGTCCGAAGATTCACATCGATCATCTGCATCGGTCATCAGCTGACCGATGTAAAGCACCCATGAGGAGCATCGGTCATCCAAATCGGTCACTTGTGACCGATGCTGACCCAGACCGAAGACAACTTATATACAATTTTACTCCTATAAATACTTAAAATCTCTAATTTTTAGGATCAAGCTTTTATCTAACAGTTCTTTCCTCTTTTGTTTTTGTTTTGATCTTTTAGTTTGAATCTTTGTTCCATTTCAAGATAAGTTTGCATTTATCTTCTTGTTTAATATTTCTAATCATGATTAGCTATTTTTTTCTCTTTGGATTGATGGTTTTGATGGTGATTAGTGAGTAATGACTTAGGGATTTGAGATGGGTTAGGTTTAGGGAATTTGAGGCTTAATCTGTGATTGCTTAGTGTTAATTCTTCAATTTCCTTTCTTGATTGTTGTGTTTAACGCCTTATTAGCCTTAGCTAAGTTGATTAGGATCTTAGGCTCATTTAATGCCCACCAAGTGTTTGATGAAATGCCTGAACTGCTTTGCAAGAGAATTGCTAGTCCTAGCTCAAGAGATTGACTATCTAGGGAGTGATTTGGCAATATAGGATTGATAGATTATCTTAATGCTTGCTGTTTATCATTCTACTAATGAAAATTAGTTCTTGATTTGATGATTAGTAAATACATTAGTGCCAAGAGATTGGATTAGTCATATAAATAAATCCTATGCATAAGGAATAGCATTATGTGAGTTTGTCAGCATCATAGGTTGAGTTGAGAGTTCCTTATCACCAATTATCCCATCTCAAGTCCTGTCTTTCCTCATTTTTTGGTTGATTTCGAATTTGTCTTAATATTGCTCTGTTTTTACTTAGTTTTGACCTTTTGCTTGTTGCTTGCTCTTGTTAAGTGTTTGCTTCAAGTTGCTTTGATTCTTTAGGTTGTTAGATAACTAAAATCTTTGTTTCTGCTTGAATTAGGAATTCTAATTCATTCCTTCTGTTTCAATCTTTCCCTTTTGGATTGACATAAAACCCTTACTACAATGACTAGTACAAAGGGTGATTGAGAAAGAGACTCAAAACTCTTTTATCAATTTGGCGCTGTTGCCATCAGGGGAATGCTTTGTTCAATAGGCTTTGTAGAGATCTTGAGATTAAGCTTTGTTATTTTCGTTTTTGGTTACTGATTCCTCTTTTGGTCTAGAATTTCTTTTGTACGTACCACAACACTTTCTGTTACGTGTCTACAACTACAACTGAGGTTCAAGGTCAAGGACATTGGGTTTGGAGCATCAGAAATCAGTTGTTGAAGCATGGAAGAAAATCAATATGCTGCTGGTTTTGGGTTGCAAGGTCCACATGGTTTACAAGGAGCTTGGGTTCAAAGACCATTGAGATCTATAAGTGCTGCAGATATACCCTCAAGTTATGCTTCAAGACAAGGTATTCTTCCACCTATGGAGACTCATCACTATGAGATTAAGAGCAGCATGATTACTATGGTTCAAGAGAGGAAGTTCTTTGGATTGCCCAACTAAGATCCTCTAGAGCACTTGGATCACTTTGAGAGGATATGTGCTTTGACAAAGCTTAGTGGAGTTTCAGATGATGGTTTGAAGCTCAATTATTCCCATTCTCTCTTGGTGATAGAGCTCAAATGTGGGAAAAGTCTCTAGCACAAGGCAGCATCACCACTTGGAAGCAATGCAAATGTGCTTTCTTAACCAAGTTCTTCTCTCCCTCAAGAACTGCACAATTCAGGAATGAGATCATACACTTTAAACAGTGGTCTAATGAGAGCTTTGGAGACACTTGGGAAAGGTTTAGAGGCTTCATTCACCAATGCCCTCACCATGGCTTCAACAAAGAAATGCTGCTATCCACACTCTATAGAGGTGTTCTCCCAACCATAAGAATCCTTCTCGATACAGCAAGCAATGGCTATTTTCTTGGCAAATATGTTGATGAAGGATGGCTACTAGTAGAGAACATGGTGCTCAGTAATTGGGACTATGTGGATGATAAGGAGCAACATGCCAAGGCAGCTGAAGAGAAGCTAGAAACTGCACTGCATGGGATGAAGGCCCTGCAAGCAAAGGTGGATATGTTGCTCAATGGCACCACCAAATCACTTCCTAATGTTGCTCCACACAACCACTACGAAGAGCATCAGGTCAAATCTGTTCAGATACAAGAGGAGCCAGCAATGAAACAAAGCTATGATGTATGTCAACAACAGTCGAATGAAGACCCTTACATTCAACAACCTCATGGTTCTTCTTCTCAAGCAGTTGGCGCCACCATCTCTCAGTCCTCTGAAACTTTAGACCTTAAGCAAATGCTCCTTCAAATGCAACAAATTCAAACTGCAGAACTTCAAAAAAGCATGGCTGTTGAAATATAAAAGAGTATGACTGATATTCAGAGAACTATGGCTGTTGAAATACAAAAATGCATTGACTCCAGCCTACAATCCCAACTAGGCTCTTTGAATATGCAGATCAGAAAACAAGAGAGCATTGCTCAACCATCTACCTCTTCACATGCACAAGAGTGTGTCAAAGCTGTCACCTTAAGAAGTGGGAAGCAACTCCCTCCAAGAGTGGCGCCTTCTACACCCAATGAGGATATTGAAGAACAAGAAGAGGGGGTGGTGGTCAAAGATGCTGAAGAAGCTAAAGAGGATGAAGTGGTTGAAGCTGAAAGGGGTTCAAAGAACACCAAAGCCAAAGAGGTGGTTAAGGAGAAATCAAGAGAAGCACCTAAGGAGTTAGTCAAAGAACCAAGATACATTCCTCCACCATATCAGCCTACAATACTATTTCCTGGAAGGTTTAAGAAGCAACTCATTGCTAAGTATAAAGGCTTCTTTGATGAGCAAATGAAGAAGATTCAGCTCACCATGCCATTGCTAGGTGCTTTTGTCTTGGTTCCACCTTACCAGAAGTTCTTGAAAGATGTTGTGGTTGAGAGAACAAAGGATCTGCAAGGGATGGTGGTACTAACACATGAGTGCAGCGCCATCATTCAACAACAAAGGATAGCTCCTAACAAGCTCAGTGACCCATAAAGGTTTACCTTGCCTTGCTCTATAGGTCCACTACTGTTTGAAAAATGCTTGTGTGACTTAGGAGCAAGTGTTAGCCTAATGCCTTACTCTATAGCTAGGCGCCTTGGGTTCACTAAGTTCAAGGACTGTAGAATATCTTTGGTGTTGGCTGATAGATCAGTGAGACTCCCTAAGGGACTGCTTGAAGATGTGCCAATCAGAATAGAAAATGTAGAGATACCCACTGATTTTGTGGTTCTAGAAATGGATGAAGAACCTAAGGACCCTCTCATACTAGGAAGGCCCTTCTTAGCAACAACAGGAGCTGTTATAGATGTCAAGAAAGGGAAGATAAAGTTGCATTTGTGTAAAGACATGTCCTTGAAATTTGACATCAAGCAGATTATGCAGCAGCCCACAATAGAAGGTCAAGTGTTCAAGATTGAAATCTTAGAGAGGCTGATTGATGATGTTCAAGAAGAGTTCTGTTGTGATGACAAACTCCAAGTGGCCTTGACAAAGGAGCATGGGGAAGATGGTTACTTGGATAAGGAAAGCTTGGGTTATAAGCTAAGGCTAGACTCTCACAAGGCTTGGAAGAAAAGGAAACATTTGAGAGGCTGGAGTACACAAGGACAGAAGTGATTTCAGTTCAAGAAGTTGGCTCTCCAAGCAATGAAGTTGGCGCCAAGGAGCAAAGCAGCTTAGAAGAGGACTGGAGTGAGCTAAGAAAGGAGGGATCACTGTAGTAAAAAACGAAAATGATGAGCTAATACCCACTAGAACAATAACTGCTCAAAGGATGTGCATAGATTACAGAAAACTGAATTCTGCTTCTAGGAAAGATCACTTCCTCTTGCCATTCATAGACCAAATGTTAGAAACATTAGCAAATAATTAGTATTATTGCTTTTTAGATAGCTATAGTGGATTCTTTCAAATCCCTATCCATCCTAATGATCAAGAGAAAACTACCTTTACTTGTCCTTATGGCATGTTTGCTTATAGGAGAATGTCTTTTGGTTTATGCAATGCTCCTGCTATTTTTCAGAGGTGTATGGCCTCTATATTTTCTGACTTACTTGAAGAGATGGTGGATTTATTCATGGATGACTTTAGTGTCTATGGATCCTCCTTTGATGTCTGCTTGCCTAATCTCTCTCAAGTTTTACAGAGATGTGAAGATACTAAGCTGGTTCTGAATTAGGAGAAATTCCATTTCATGGTTCAAGAAGGAGTTGTGTTGGGTCACAAATTTTCAGAGAAGAGGATAGAAGTGGACAAGGCCAAGATAGATGTGATGCTGCACTTAGAGCCTCCAAATTCAGTGAAGGGAATCAGAAGCTTCTTGGGGCATGCTGGTTTTTTATATGAGGTTCATCAAGGACTTCTCAAAGATAGCAAGACCATTGACAAGGCTTCTGTGCAAGGAGACAGAATTTATCTTTGATGAAGACTGCTTACAAGCTTTCCTCACCCTCAAAGAAGCTTTAGTGAGTGCGCCCATAGTACAAGCACCAAACTGGGATCTCCTCTTTGAGATCATGTGTGATGCAAGTGACTATGCTGTTGGAGCAGTTTTGGGGCAAAGAGTAAACAAGAAGCTTCATGTTAACTACTATGCCAGCAGAACAATGGATGAAGCTTAAACAAGATATGCCACAACATAAAAGGAGCTCCTAGCAGTTGTCTTTGCATTTGAGAAGTTCAGAAGCTACTTAGTGGGGTCTAAGGTGATAGTCTACACTTATCATGCTGCACTAAGGCACATTTATGCCAAGAAAGACACCAAGCCAAGACTCCTTAGATAGATCCTCCTCTTGCAAGAGTTTGACATGGAGATTGTGGATAAGAGAGGCATTGAGAATGGTGTAGCTGATCACCTTTCAAGACTGAGGATAGCTGATTTCGTCCCAATCAATGATACTCTACCAGAAGAGCAGCTGCATGCTTTAGGAGTGAAGACAACTGAAGTGCCGAGCTTAGAAGAGAACAAACTGCATTGGTATGCTGACTTTGTGAACTACTTGGTTATCGGCCAGATACCACTGAACCTCAACCCACATCAGAAGAAGAAGTTCTTAAGTGATGTCTCTCACTACTATTGGGATGAACCTTATCTCCACAAGAGAGGGAATGATGGATTGTTCAAAAGGTGCATAGCTGAGGAAGAAGTTCAAGGAATTCTACATCATTGCCATGGTTCAGCCAATGGGGGTCACTTTGCAAACTTCAAGACAGCCTCAAAGGTACTTCAAGCTGGTTTTTCGTGGCCTATTTTGTTCAAGGACGCCCAGGCTCACATCTCCTCATGTGATGCATGCCAAAGGAAGGGAAACATCTCCAAAAGAGATGAGATGCCTCTGAACTCTATTCTTGAAGTGGATCTGTTTGATGTGTGGGAGATTGACTTTATTGGACCTTTCCCTTCATCCTATGTGAATAAGTACATTCTTGTTGCTGTGAATTATGTCTCAAAGTGGGTTGAAGCCATTTCCAGTCCAACAAATGATGCTAGAGTTGTGCTGAAGCTTTTCAAGACAATCATCTTCCCAAGGTTTGGTGTTCTAAGGTGTGTGATAAGTGATGGTGGAAGTCATTTCATCAACAAGGTCTTTGAGAGTTTGCTAAAGAAGAATGGTGTTAAGCACAAGGTTGCCACTCCTTACCATCCTCAAACAAGTGGTCAAGTAGAGGTGTATAACAGAGAGATCAAGGCCATCCTAGAGAAGACAGTTGGTGTTACAAGAAAGGATTGGTCTAATAGACTTGATTATGCTTTGTGGGATTACAGAACAGCCTTCAAGACACCCATTGAGATCATTTTCATCTCATGACCTTGTCCCTTTAACCAAATGTCACTTTACTTGTATAAACTTGATCCATTGGTCACTATTAATGAATGTTAAAGAGTTGGCTGATTTGAATGCTTGTGTAGGCTAAGCTAGAGTGCATTGTTCGCTAGGATAGGTATGGCTAAGACTTTTGAAGTAGAACAATCTCTTTGCATCTTAGAACCTATAACTTGAGCATTGATTCAATTTTTCCATTGACATCTTTAGCTTTGAGCTCCCACTTTCAAACTTCACTCTCCCATTTGTTCTTATTTGCCTGAGGACAAGCAAAAAGCAAGTGTGGGGGTGTTGATATCTCATATATTTCCATTATATAAGCTTGCATTTAGTTCATGTTTTGGTCTCCTTGCATTTTTCCTTCTCTTTTGTCCCATTTTCCTTTCTTTTTAGACTTAGGTTGCATTTAGGTTGTAGTTTGCATTCTCTGTGCATTAAGGATGTTTTTAGGTACTTAAGAAGCTATTGGCAGCAAGAAGGAAGTGTGAGAATGGTTCAATGAGTTAGATGATATATCATGGTTTTCATGGTTTTTAACCATGACATAAGTCCTTTTTATTGAGTCTTTTTGGAATTTTTAGAGTCCTAGTAGAGTCTTTGCAGGTTATAGCATGTCTGGAGCACAATTGGAGATTATTAAGCTTTTTGGAGCATTGCAAGATGCAGCCACGAAGTGTGCAACTCGGAAGGCAAATACAGAGATGGGTGACGCTCGTCACCACTCAAGAGTGACGCTTGTCACCCGTAGAGGAAGGAGTCGCGATGGTTTGTTAAAAGATTGAAGATTATCTGCAGTTTTGGCCCATAAGTTCTAGTATTTGCAAAAAGGCCCCAGCTCGTATTTTAGCTTCTATATATTAGGTTTTCAGCCATTGTTGGCTTTTATCTTAGATTTTAGAATTCAGAGACCTTTAGAGAGGATTTTATTCAGAGCTTTTGGGGAGACAGATCCTGTACTCTTTTTGGAGAAGATTTCGAACCACTTTATCTTTTATTATATTCTTTCAATGCAATATTATTCAGCTATGCTTTGTGATTCCATGATCATGTCTGAGTAATTTGCTAGTTAAGTTAGGGCTTTTCAAAGGTTGATGAAGAGTTTGTAGAATTGCTATATGTTAGGAATATCTTTTGGTTCTTCATCTCTGCTTGCTTTAAAACCGATTTTCTTAGACACATCATCTGAAAATCCGAAAACCTAGGTTGTTTAATAGATATGAGAGCATCATTGATAACCTGATCTAGCATTAGATGAGAGAACCATTTAGTGCAAAGAGATTTGGCTTAGGAGTTATGTGAATAATTGAACTTGATCATACTGCATGTTTAGATTGTTAGGGTTTGCAAAGAGATTTGAAACTCTGTAATTTAGACATAGTTAACTTCTGCAATGAGAATTGATTAGTTATATATTGGCGATTCATTTTCAAAACGGTTCTTATTCATTCCTGATTTCATGCATTCTACATTCTTGGATTCAACCTGCGAATTGTCCTGACTTAGCGCTTTTAGTCTTCTGAGTCTTAGATCAATCAAATTTCGCATGTTTACATTTATTTAGTTGTTTCACATTATATTCACTACTTATTGCTTAGCTTAATCTGAATCTATAATCGCTAGTGTAGTTCACATACTCCCTTGGGATTCGATAACCTTATATACTACATTTGCTTTGCTGTGCAGTTGTAGTAGTTTTATTTGGGTAAAACCTGAGCCCTATAAAGTTTTTGGCGCCGTTGCTGGGGAGTAATAGCTGCCTATCGATTTTTAGTATTAGGATTTTGTCTAAGTTTTTATTTGTTTACTAACTTTCTGCTACTTTTCTTTGTGCTGGTTTCAGGTGTATGGCCTAATCGCAGTACCAGAAGCAACAAAGAGAAAAAGCTTTTGACATTAGGCATTGACGAGCTAGCTAAGTTGGAGAGGACCATCAGAAAAACTAAGAAACAATCTACAATGTTTGCTCCACTGATCTTGGTTGAAGATGCAGAAGGTCACTTGGTTGACAGAGAGGGAAACGGGAGGAACGAAGAAGGGCAGGGACTGGATCAAGATGGGAATGTCATAGTTGAACAGGTGGTTCAACAAGTGGCACAAGACGCTGGAGTTCATGTTGCTGCTAACAACGCTGCTGGGCGTTTCGTTCAGAGGACTCTAGGAGATTAAAACAGACCTGATCAGTTCTATGCCAACAGTGCTGCAATCCATCCTCCTGCTTTCCACATGAATGATTTTGAGCTCAAGCTTGCTTATTATCGGCTGGTGGGACAGCATCCTTTCCATGGCTTACCTCATGAGCATCCAATGGACCATATTGAGAGGTTTGAGGATTTGGCTTCAAGTGTCAAAGCTAATGAAGTTAGCTATGACTTTCTGTTCTGCAAGCTTTTCCCTAACTTACTTGGAGGAGATGTTGCATATTGGCTGAAGCAACTGGAGCCTGGTTCGCTGACCACTTGGGAGAGCACCAAGAATGCTTTTCTGAACAATTTCTATGATGATGCTAGATCAAAAGACCTGAGGACAAAAATTGCATCATTTTCCCAAGGTCCTACTGAAGCTTTTAAAGCTTATTGGCTGAGATGCAAGTCTTATCAAAGGGACTGTCCTCATCATGGTTTCAGTCAGGTACAACTGCTTGGGATTTTCTTCAGAGGCATTGACTGAAAGTATCAGATAGAGATGGATGCTGCTAGCGCTGGGAACTTCAACACCAACCTTCCAGAAGCTGCAATAACTCTGATTGAAAACTTGGCCTGCAGCAACAGCACTAAGAATGCAGATTTTCAGAGGATGAAACAAGCTGGTTTGAATGATGGGAATCAGATTGCTGAAGTCAAGGCTAAGCTGGACAGTATGCACAGGTGGAAGCTATGTTAGAACAACTCCTAGAGGGACAGCAGAAGCTGACAGTGGACTTCAATGGAAAGATGGATTCGCTGTATCAGGACCTGAATGGAAAAATTGGAGTCTGAACTCTCATATGAAGAAGCTGGATGTTCAAGTTACTCAAACTGCAGGAGCTGTTCAGAGGCAAGAGGGATTCCTTCCTGGAAGGACAGATGCTAATCCCAAACATCATGTGAATGCCATCACATTGAGGAGTGGAAAGAACCTGCAACCAGTGTTGCAGAAGTATTTGTGCTCTGGAGAATTTATTGGACTTGAAGAGTTTGAAGATGATGAAATCTGTGCTGAAAAAATACGAGTGATGATCGTCACCCACTTTGCAAGACCCTGACCCCTTTTCTTCACAAATTGGTGACGCTCGTCACCCACCTCGAGCAGATATTCGCGATTTCTCCAAAAGGAGTGACGAGCGACACCAGGTGGGTGACGCTTGTCACCCGTTGCGACCAACTGCAGTTTCGACTGGGACTTCAAATAATGCTAAGGAAACAGTGTATAAACCCAAGATACCATATCCAAAGCATCCTAAGAAGTCCAAACAAGAGCTTGAAGATGCTAAATGCAAGGCTATCATGGACAAGTTGGTCATTGAGATCCCATTGATTGATGTTGTAAGGATTACTCATGTCATAAGGAGGTATGTGAAGAGGATGGTGACCAACAACTTGAGTTTAGAAGCTGGAGCAATGATGATCAACGAGCAGGTCAGTGCAGTGATTCAGAACAGAGTGCCAGAGAAGCTTTCAGACCTAGGATGCTTTGTTTTAGACTGCACAATCTTTTCTGACAGATTTAAGAGATCATTGTGTGATCTTGGTTCTAGTGTGAACCTTATGCCTCATTCTGTTGCCAAGAGCATAGGATGACTGATTTTAAGGCTACAGGGATATCTCTTGTCCTAGCTGATAGATCAGTTAGAGTTCCTGAAGGTGTGATAGAGGATGTTCCTATCAAAGTAGGAGATTGCATGATTCCTACAGATTTTGTGGTTCTAGAGTATGGAGAAGAACCCAAAGACCCTTTGATTATTGGCAGACCTTTCCTGGCCAACATTGCTGATCAGATCTTTCATGAGATGAGAACAGAAGACCCCTTGGAGAGGGCGTTGACCACTTCCACAGCAGAGTATGAGCATCTGGATGCAGCTGCTACAGGCTACACAAAGATGATGGATGCTACTGCACATGTGATGCAACTGGTTGCACAGGATGAGCTTGTCACCACATCTGTGAAAGCTGCTGCAATGGGTGACTGGAGTGCAATAAAAGCACCAAAAGTTGAGCTTAAACAGCTCCCTGCAGGGCTAAGGTACGCTTTTCTTGGAGAAAACTCCACTTATCCTGTTATTGTTAATGCTTCATTGAACAATGCATAGCTCACTCTTTTGCTAAGTAAGCTGCGCAGATTTCTCAAAGTTCTTGGCTATTCTCTTGATGATATTTCAGGGATTTCTCCAGACTTGTGCATGCATAGGATACATTTGGAGGATGAATTGAAATCATCAGTGGAGCACCAGAGGAGACTGAATCCGAACCTGCAGGATATGGTCAAGAGGGAGATCATGAAGCTGCTGCAAGCTGGGATCATCTATACCATATCAGACAGTGCTTGGGTCAGTCCTGTACACATGGTCCCTAAGAAAAGAGGTGTCACAGTGGTGAAGAATGACAAGGATGAGCTGATTCCAACCAGAACTGTGACAGGACACAAGATGTTGCATCGATTACAGGAAGCTGAATGCAGCCACAAGGAAAGAACACTTCCCTCTACCTTTCATCAATCAGATGCTTGAGAGGCTGGCGAATCAAAAGTATTACTGCTTCCTTGATGGCTACTCAGACTTCTTTCAGATCCCCATCCATCCAGATGACCAGGAGAAGACCACCTTTACATGTCCTTATGGCACCTTTACATATCGCAGAATGCCTTTTGGACTGTGTAATGCTCCTGCAACCTTCCAGAAATGCATGATGTCGATCTTCACTGACATGATTGAGAGGTTTATGGAGGTTTTCATGGATGACTTCTCAGTTTATGGGTCTTCCTTCAAGAGCTGCCTGGATAACTTGTGTGCAGTCCTGCAGAGATGTGAAGAGAAGCACTTGGTGCTGAATTGGGAAAAGTGTCATTTTATGGTACAAGATGGAATTGTTCTTGGTGACAGAGTCTCTAGAGATGGCATAGAAGTGGATAGGGCGAAAATTAAAGTGATGACAAGTCTGCAAGCGCCTGATTCAGTCAAAACAGTGAGGAGTTTTCTGGGTCGCGCTGACTTCTACAGAAGATTCATCAAGGACTTCAGCAAGATTTCAAGACCCCTTACTGCTCTCTTCCGTAAGGATGTGAAGTTTGAATTCATAGAAGAATGCAAGTCAGCTTTTGAGCAGATCAAACAGGCCTTGATTACAGCTCCCACTGTGCAGCCTCCAAACTGGGACTTACCTTTTGAGGTGATGTGTGATGCCAGCGACTTTGCAGTAGGAGCAGTGCTGGGACAGAGGAAAGACAAGAAGCTACACGCCATCTACTATACCAGTAGGACATTGGATGAAGCTCAGAAGAACTATGCAACAACTGAGAAGGAACTGTTAGCTGTAGTCTTTGCCTTTGAGAAGTTTCGCCAGTATCTTGTTGGCTCCAAGGTCGTGGTCCATACTGACCATTCAGCACTGAAGTATCTGATGCAGAAGAAGGATGCAAAGCCAAGGTTGTTGAGATCGATTCTGCTTCTCCAAGAGTTTGATATTGAAGTCAAGGACAAGAAAGAGGTTGAGAATGGTGTTGCTGATCATCTCTCCAGGATCAGGATTGAAGATGACGTGCCAATCAATGATTTCTTTCATAAGGAGAATGTATATCTGATTGAGACTCGATTCCAGGAAGAAAGTATTGAAAATCTGCAGAGTTCTCGCATCTACAGGGCAGTGACGAGCGACACCAGGGGGTGACGCTCGTCACCAACAAAGCAGAAACACGATCCTGTTTGGTCACGAAGCCGGTGACGATCGTCACCCAGCCTAGTGACGCTCGTCACCAATCTCAAACATTAGCTGCGATTTGTGCAAACCTGGGAACAGCTTTTGCAGAGCATGTGTATGCCACTACTGATCTCCAAAGACCCTGGTATGCTGATATTGACAATTGTCTTGCTGCAGAGGATGAACCACATGATTTCAAGGGATATGCAAAGAAGAAGTTCTTGAGAGAACTTAGGAGATTTTACTGGGATGAGCCATATCTTTACAGACATTGTGCTGATGGCATTTACAGGAGATGCTTAGCAGAAGCAGAGGTTCCAGACGTCATGTTTCACTGTCATGGCTCAGAGTATACTGGACGTTTTGCCACATTCAAAACAGCCTCCAAAGTTCTTCAAGCTGGCTTCTGGTGGCCTAATATATTTCAGGATGCACAAGCCTTCATTAAACGCTGTGATACATGTCAGAGGAGAGGGAAGATTAGCAGAAGACATGTGATGCCACAAAACTTTATTCTTGAAGTTGAAGTCTTTGATAGTTGGGGCATTGACTTTATGGGCCCTTTTCCCTCATCTTATGATAACATATACATTCTGGTTGCTGTTGATTATGTATCTAAGTGGGTAGAGGCGTTGGCTACTCCTACCAATGATGTTGCAGTGATTTTCAAGCTGTTTCAGACCATTATTTTCCCCAGATTTGGTGTCCCGCGCATTTTTATCAGTGATGGTGGTTCTCAGTTTGTTAACAAGGTCTTGGAAAAGCTGCTGAAGAAGTATGGTGTACAGCACAGAGTAGTAACGCCTTATCATCCCCAGACCAGTGGACAAGTTGAGGTTTCCAATAGACAGATCAAGCAGATTCTGGAGAAGACAGTTGAAAAGACAAGGAAAGATTGGTCTGCAAAGCTGGATGATGCATTATGGGCTTACAGGACAGCATACAAAACGCCACTTGGGACTACACCATTCCACCTTCTCTATGGCAAGGCGTGCCATCTACTAGTAGAACTGGAGTTCAAAGCAGAATGGGCTATCAAGAAGCTGAACTTCGATCTGAAGCCTGCTGCAGAGAGGCGCTTGATTCAGCTCAATGAACTGGATGAAATCAGATATCTGGCCTATGAAAACTCCAAGTTATACAAGGAGAGGACAAAGGCATATAATGATAAGATCATCTCCAGATATTTCGAACCTAATGTCAAACCACTGCAGCATCATTGGTAGGAGTAGCCAACGCCTCTACCCACTTAAATACATAATAAACAACAACCAGAATGTATATGTTCCCATAAAGGGCCCATAAAGTCAATGCCCCAACTATCAAAGACTTCAACTTCAAGAATGAAGTTTTGTGGCATCTCATGTCTTCTGCTAATCTTCCCTCTCCTCTGACATATATCACAGCGTTTAATGAAAGCTTGTGCATCCTGAAACATATTAGGCCACCAGAAGCCAGCTTGAATAACTTTGGAGACTGTTTTGAATGTGGCAAAATGTCCAACATACTCTGAGCCATGACAGTGAAACAGGACGTCTGGAACCTCTGCTTCTGCTAAGCATCTCCTGTAAATGTCATCAGCATAATGTCTGTAAAGATATGGCTCATCCCAGTAAAATCTTCTAAGTTCTCTCAATAACTTCTTTACAGCTTTTTCCTGGTAAACTGCGTTCTTTTTGGTCAGGTCCCTTCATTGTCAAAGAGGCTAGACCACATGGCGCCATTGTCCTGAATAACTCCAAAAGAGAGGAGTTCACTGTCAATGGACAGAGGGTGAAACACTATTGGGCACAAGCCGAGATTCCAGCAGGACACATTGTGTCTCTGGATGATGCACCAGCTGTCTAAACAGCAATCACAGCCGAGCTAATGACGTTAAACAAGCGCTTGGTGGGAGGCAACCCACTGGTAAGTTTTCTTGTAATTAGTTTCGTTTTCTATTACATAGCTAAAAAAAACCCAAAAACATGAGAAAAAAAAAATGAAAAAAAAGAGAGTCAGTTTGTTCAGTTCTTTGAGGATGTCTTGTGAACTTGTAAAACCATGGGTTATGCTTTGTTTGGATGTTTTTGATGTGTGTTTTGAGTGCTCTAACAGTCTGACTTCGGAGTACATATGATTGTATATCGTTTAAACATCCAACATGACAATTCTAAAGTCTCAGACGTGGTGACGATTGTTACCACTCAGGGGTGACGCTAGTCACCCGTCCCTTCACGAGCTACCACTTTTCTACCTTGGTTTTACACGTTCACATGCTTCTTTTTGACCAACTCTTAGCTTAATAACACTGGGGACTGTGTTGTTTAAGTCTGGGGGAGGTGGTTACTGACGTTGTGTACATTGTGTTTGATTTTTAGAGTCTTAAAGTTGAGACAAAAACCTGTTTTATAGAGTCAAAATTTTTAAACTGTCAGTTTTTCTTGGAACTAACCACATAAAGTTGATGCTTATAAGAACCATTGCCACAGTAGTTGATTATAAGTCTTACTAAGTAGGAAGTCATAGGTAGATCAGTCTAGCAATGAAGGTTTAAGTTCTTAGAGAATCTAGAAAATTTGCTGTTAGCTCCACCTTAATGAACTTTAAACTTCTTATCTTGGGGCTTGATTCTCATTGATCTTGATTCTCCCTTTCAGCACTGACAAGTAATGTTTAGATGCAGTCTCTCTTTGATCTTTCCTGATACAGTTTTTAAGAGTTTAAGCCAAAAGAATGGTGCATTCATGACCCTGTCTCCTCACAAGGAACAACAGTAATAAACACACTCAAGAACATGTCTCCTCACAAGGAACACAAGTATTGAGTAGCATCAGTTCTTAGACTGTAAAAATGAGAAAAGAAGTTGAAAAATCGAAAAATCAGAAAAAAAGATCAAGGGAAGGGAAAAGAATCTATAAGTTATTGAGATGTGTTGAGATTGCTTTGTTCAGTTGTTTAGGAAGGGAAAAGAATCTATAAGTGATTGAGATGATAAAACCTTAATGAGATATCACACTTAGATAAAAATAAGGAGTTAGCAGCTGAGATTTTGGATTTCTTAAAGGGATTTGGATTGGATTTGAGAGATTTGCTAAGCTTGTGATGATTAGACTAGAATTTGATCTTGTGTTGACTCTGTGGGATGTGGATTCGAAAGTGTTGACTAATGTGGTGTTCCTGTTGTTTAGCTGACTGTTTCTTGTTTTCAAACCTCAACCCTGTTCTTTGTCTGATGTTTGCTTGAAGGCAAGCAAAACCTAAGTATGGGGGAGTTGATATATCATGGTTTTTATGGTTTGTAACCATGGCATAAGTCTTTTTTATTGAGTCTTTTTGGTCTTTTTAGAGTTCTAGTAAAGTCTTTGCAGGTTATAGCATGTTTGGAGCACAATTGGAGATTATGGAGCTTTTTGGAGCATTGCAAGGTGCAGCCACGAAGTGTGCAACTCGGAAGGAAAATACAGAGATGGATGACGCTCGTCACCACCCGTAGAGGAAGGAGTCGCGATGGTTTGTTAAAAGATTGAAGATTATCTGCAATTTTGGCCCAGAAGTTCTAGTATTTGCAAAAAGGCCCCAGCTCGTATTTTAGCTTCTATATATTAGGTTTTCAGCCATTGTTGGCTTTTATCTTAGATTTTAGAATTCAGAGAGCTTTAGAAAGGATTTTATTCAGAGCTTTTGGGGAGACAGATCCTGTACTCTTTTTGGAGAAGATTTCGAACCCCTTTATCTTTTATTTTATTCTTTCAATGCAATGTTATTCAGCTATGCTTTGTGATTCCATGATCATGTCTGAGTAATTTGCTAGTTAAGTTAGGGCTTTTCAAAGGTTGATGAAGAGTTTGTAAATTTGCTATCTGTTAGGAATATCTTTTGGTTCTTCATCTTTGCTTGCTTTAAAACCGATTTTCTCAGACACATCATCTGGAAATCCAAAAACCTAGGTTGTTTAATAGATGTGAGAGCATCATTGATAACCTGATCTAGCATTAGATGAGCAAAACGATTTAGTGCAAAGAGATTCGGCTTAGGAGTTTTGTGAACAATTGAACCTGATCATTACTGCATGTTTAGATTGTTAGGGTTTACAAAGAGATTTGAAACTCTGTAATTTAGACATAGTTAACTTCTGCAATGAAAATTGATTAGTTATATATTGGCGATTCATTTTCAAGACGGTTCTTATTCATTCCTGATTTCATGCATTCTACATTCTCGGATTCAACCTGCGAATTGTCCTGACTTAGCGCTTTTAGTCATCTGAGTCTTAGATCAATCAAATTTCGCATGTTTACATTTATTTAGTTGTTTCGCATTACATTCACTACTTATTGCTTAGCTTAATCCGAATCTATAAACGCTAGTGTAGTTCATATACTCCCTTGGGATTCGATAACCCTATATACTATATCTGCTTTGCTGTGCACTTGCAGTAGTTTTATTTGGGTAAAACCTGAGCCCTATCATTAGCCAAGCTGAGAAGGAGCAAAAAGAGATAAGGGAGGCGATTTCTGGTGTTCCATCGGTCTTGGCATGAAGCACATTGGTCAATGGTGACCGATGCAAAGCAACAGAGAAGCGGGTGAATCCCATTAACTTATTTACAATTTTGCCATTTCGCTTAGGCTCCTATAAATACTTAAAATCCCTAATTTTTGGGATCAAGCTTTTATCTAACAGTTCTTTTCTCTTTTGTTTTTGTTTTGATCTTGTAGTTTGAATCTTTGTTCCATTTCAATATAAGTTTGCATTTATCTTCTTGTTTAATCTTTCTAATCATGATTAGCTATCATTTTTTCTTTGGATTGATGGTTTTGATGGTGATTAGTGAGTAGTGATTTAGGGATTTGAGATGGGTTAGATTTAAGGAATTTGAGGCTTAATCAATGATTATTTAGTGTTAATTCTTCCATTTCCTTTCTTGATTTCTGTGTTTAATGCCTGATTAGCCTTATCTAAGTGGATCAATGGTTGAGATGCCCCTCGTGGTTCAAAAATAATATAATATACCCCCGTTATTTTTGGGTTATTTTATAACATTTATTTTAAATAGAGAAAAGGAGTAGATATCGATTCTGTCCTTAAAAACTTAACAAAATTACTGACCCAACCAAGACAAACCCACCCAAACCCTAATCCGCCCATATATCGCGGATCCTAAGTCGGATCTTACTGTAAAAACCGCTTAAAATCACCCTTCATCTTCCCAGTCGATCAAAAATAAAATTAGGGCAAAATTTAAAAGAAAAAAAAAAGCGAACGAAACGACGATTGATCCTAGTTCGTCGGGACCACTACGAGCAGTTACTCAGAAAAACTAAGGCAAACTCGCACCACAGCAATCGATTTGTAGGCGAATCAGAGAAGGTAAGTCTCATAATCTTGTCGGTTTTGTGAGATGGATGTCGATATAGATTCTATTGTAACCGATTTGGATTGATCATGTAGGCATATGGCGCGTACAAAGAGGCTGAATTATGGGTTAACTGATGAGGTTCGAAGATCTAAGAGAACCTCTCAGGTTGTCTATGAAGACTCGGACCCGGAATCTTCAGAGAACGAAGAAGCAGGAGGCAACGATGGAGGAGACGGAAGCAGCCGAACCATCACGGACGACGGCGCGTCCGATTCTTCAATGGTATGTACCCGAACCGTTGTTACTCGGTTTTTGAGTTTGAAAGAATTCGTTGGTTTTGGGTATCGAGTTTGGTTAAAGTACTTTCGTTTTGGGTGATTGACTGTATAGCGAGTCTTTATTTTTAATTTAGGCTATCAGGTTTTCATTTTTGTGATCGTGATTGTTGATTGTTGTTTCGAATTAGTAATATTCTGAGTTTTTAGTAAGACAGGTAAAACTGGTAAAACTAGGGTTATTCGTATGTTACAAATTTCTGGAAAAAATGTAATACTTGGTACAACTATGTTGCAGGGAACCGAGCCAATGCTTCCTATGGAGATGTACTTCAAGCCAACGGAGTACGTGAAAAAGATCAAGTTGTCTATAAGGTGTTATATCTCGAAAGCAGTGGATTTATTGTTAAGTGGATTTAAGTATCCACTTAGACCAGAGGAGAAGAGTTGGTTTGTGGATCACCCCCAATTCAAACATTTCTTCCACATGCACAAGGACTCAGACCACAAGTTAATGGGGATGTGGTTGCTGATTCTCCGAACGGCGGTTACGGAGAGGAAAAAGGAAGCCTGGTTCATTGTGAATGGCGTGCCCATTCGGTATAGTCTACGTGAACACGCCCTCATCTCCGGTTTAAACTGTCGCAGCTATCCTCCTAACTATTTGGAAATGGGCAGTATGGAGTTCGTGGACAAGCACTTTGGGGCAGGGAAAAAAATAAGATACTCAGATGTGAAAGAAAAGCTGGAGAATATTTCATATTCTCCAGATCGGTTAAGGAAGGCCATCCTTTTCTTTCTATCAAGCGTCATTATTAGGTAGTCTAAGACAGGAGGTGATGCTACTTGTGTGGAGCGGTTCTTTCAACAAGCAGTCAGTGATCTGCATTTGTGTAGGACATTTCCCTGGGGGAGATTGTCTTTTGATAACAATATGGAAGAGATCCAGCATATTGTGGATCATTTTAAAGGGGGTTGTTAGCGGATCAAATTGGACTTTTCCAAGCATATGCATTCCTTTGGAGGTAAATATGAATATATGTAGTACTTGTATTTCCATAGATTTGAAGCTAACTCAAAATATATGTGGCATAAGCGTTTGAAGCAATTTCATCACTGAAGAAGAAATTCCGAGAAGTTGTTCCATCTGCGAGGAAAATTTGTCCGAGGATGTGCAAGAGCAAGTTCAAAAAAAGCGCCATGAAAGGATTTTCTCTCGAGGAAATAAATGAAGCACTTGGTACAACTAAGGTCAGTAATACTTTTAAATTCAAACGTTTTAAATTTTCACATTTTTAATTTATTTATAATTGGAATTGCAATCTTTGTTTATATCCACATGAGATTAATAGCATCTTGGTCCCTTACAATGAGGAAGAAGCTTTTGTGGCTCGAGTGACTGAAGAAGATGACAATGATGATGTCGATGATGCTGTTTTTCATAGTTGGTTGAAGTGTATTAACGATGAAGACAAGCCGGTCTGTTTTAAACAGATGTACGAAGAAGACGTGGCCGCCCGAGTAGAAGAGCAGCCCACCAATACCGCCAACGTCGCCAATGCCGCCAACGCCGCCAATGCCGCCAATGCCGCCAATGCTGCCACTACTTCCGTCGCTGACTTGGTTGAGGTCGTACAGAGTCTGAAGACGGAAATGGAGAGTGGGTTCAAGAAGATGAATGACAAGTTTGCTGGGTTTGATACAAGACTTCCAACAGTGGAAGGCTATGTGAAAGAGACATTAGATGCTCGAAGCATGTATGAGGACGTCAATTATGGTGATTACATTCCTCGTTCTACTGTGAATAACAATGACGGAGCGGAAGGAGCAGAGGTAAGATTTGGTTGACGTAGAACTTTAAACGAAAAAGTCATACTATGTAATACTAAGAACAATTGTGTGTTTTGCAGGGAACCGAGCCAATGGATGAAGCAGATAAGGGAGCAGAAGAGGTGGTCCCGGAAGCAGATAAGGGAGCAGAAGTGGTGGTCCCGGAAGCAGATAAGGGAGCAGAAGAGGTGGCGGATGGAGAGAAAACAGCAGAGGTATAATTTGGTTGACTTGGACCTCTAAACGGAAAAGTAATACTATGTAACACTAAGTACAATTGTGTGTTTTGCAGGGAGAAGACCAAGAGCAAGAGCAAGAAGCAGAGGTGGCAGAAGCAGATGAGGGAGCAGAGAAGGAGGCGGAGACAGGCGTTGAGGAACCAGAGAAGGAACAAGAGAACGAGGCAGAGAAGGAGGCAGAGAACGAGGCAGAGAAGGAGGCAGAGAAGGAGGCGGAGACAGGCGTTGAGCAGGAACCGGAGGTAATTTGTCTTTTGCAGGGAGTTTAACTGTTTGTGTTTTGCAAGGAGTTTATCTGTATGTGTTTTGCAGGGAGAAAAGAATGAAGCAGAGAAGGAGAATGAGGTAGAGCAGGTAGGAGAGGAGGCAGAAGAGGGAGAGGAGGCAGAAGAGCGAAGCGGTAATTCTCCTTCAATAATGCGATGTAGCAGTCTTATAAGAGTAGGAGGCAAAATGATGAAGGTCCCTAACAAGTGTGTGGCTGCTGTTTTATCTAAAGCTAAGGAGATAGAGGAAGCTAAGGAGGCAGAGGGAGCGAAGGAGGCAGAGGGAGCGAAGGAGGCAGCGGTAAATTTTCTAATTCTTATACCCTGAAACAGAAATGTCACACTATGTAACACTAAGTAAAACTATTTGTGTTTGCAGACAGAAGGGACATCTTCCGCGCGGGGTAAGCAGTTGTATCGAAGGAAAAAAAGAGGTTCACAGTCCCAAGTGGAGAAGGAGGCAGCTGACGAATCCCAGAAGAGGAAGATAAAACATTCCCAGCATGTGCGACCTCTTTACACAGAGGAAAAGGCCAAGAGGGGCAGGAAAGTCTAGTTGGACTTAAAACATTTTCTATTTTGGTTTTCAGTATGAGTTAGAACTAAAACTCGAATGCTGATATGTTGTTTGGATTAAAAGTTTGGATTTAATGTTTGGATTTAAACGTATTTCATTTGGTATGGTGTTTTAATTTGTTTGATTTGGTGTTTTGATTTGTGTTTGACAAAGTAACAAGCAAATGAAAACACTAAAAATAGTTATAAAACATTGAAGTGCAAGACATACATTTTAACTACTTAAACACTAAAAATAATTATAAAACATTGAAGTGCAATGAAACATTAGTCTTGAACAACAATTAAAACAACAATTAAAAGAAATTGCAGATTCGTTAAGTCTTGGCGTGGCTATCTCTTCGGCTTGGATCTGAATCTGTTTTCGCATTTCTTCAATCGTCTTGCTCTGCTCTTCAACTTTCATAACTAGCTTCTCAATCTCTTGTTCGACTCCGAAAACCCATGGCTGGCGAAAGTGGAGTCCATCATCCTAGTAAAAAAACAAAAAAACGAGCAACATCCATTATAGTTATACCTAGTATTCCAAGTTTTACACCTGAAGAACATCTAAATAGTTTAACCTAGTTTTACTAGTTTTACCCAGAAAAAAATCCAGATCTGAAATTATAGAGATTATACCTTAAATTTGGTGCAGGTGAAGTACCTACTGCCTGGTTGAGTATCGAAATCGTGTTTAAATTTTAGAGAAGGAGATACATCGTGCTTCATAGATCCACCACATGGGCATCTTCTCAGAATCCCATATTGGCCGTCGGCGACGAATCCAACCATGTCCCAATGCTGCTTCATCTTCTCCATTTCCTTGTGGCGCCTCTTCTCTTCCTTCAACTCCTCCTCGTATGGGTGGATGAGGAAATTGTCCGTGTAGTGATAGCTAAAATCTGAATCCATTTTAAGAGAGAGAGAGAGATCGACTAACCTAAAGAGATAAGAAAGAATGAACCCGAGCGAAGGTGAGAAGAGAGAGAGAGAGAGAGAGAAAGAGAGAGAGAGAGAGAGAGAGAGAGAGAGAGAGAGAGAGAGAGAGAGAAGGGAGGAGGAAACTCGAATCTGAGAAGTGAAAGAAATCCCTAGGACCCCGATTTCTACTATTTACCCTAAACCGGGAAAAACCGTCCTGAATTTCCAAAAATTTTCCGCTCCTACCATGTTTGCCACCAAAATAACACGTGCGCCGTTTTTTGCTTACGTGGATGCCGCCAAAATTACACTAGTTATTTAGTTATACTATTTTCAAATAGTTATACTTTTGGGTGTTTTTAATTTTATATAGTTATACTCCGCAATAAATTTCCTGTTTATAGTTTTACAGATGATTTTAGTCCTTCTGTTGTTAAGCCTGAGGGTTTTATGCATTAAAGATGTTTTAAAACTCATCGTATCGGTCTATGGCTTCATATGGTGGTTAGCATTTAGAAAGTGTTCATAGAAGTGTATGGTGTTTGTTGGATAAATGTTCTTTATTTGATTGTTTCATATTGAATGTAGGTTTTCCTAATAATTTTAAAAATAAAATATAACTCTAAATAAATTAATACAAGATTTTTTCATATCGAATGTTCGAAATTCAATTAAAAACAAATCGACTCTTGAATACAATAAAAAAAACCATCTTAAATACTATCAGTTGCACCAGTTGTTCCAAGTGTTCCGAATACAAAAAATAAACACAAACGAGCTACACAGTTTGACCAGCATCACCAGCCTCACCAGCCTCTATTGCCACTAAAGAAATATGACCACATCCCTCCTCTTCCTTTTCCCCTTCCTCTTCCTCTCCCTCTCCCTCTTCCTCGGTGTTCTCCAGCTGATGGGAACCGGTTTTCTTGAGGTCTTCCTTCCTTTGCGACATAATCTGGTGGTATGACAACCAGGTTTTGTATATGCTCAGGAATAATCCAATCAGACCTGTGTGGTACTGGATAAATCGTCCTGCAGTACGCTAATGTCCATAGCTCCATCTAATAACATTTCGAGCAAAACTCTTGTAGATGAAGTTCCCGGCCTCCGCTCATAAAGATGGCAGCAACTATTGCATGCACACATGGGTATCTGTCTATATCAAAACACTTGCAACTACAGCTTTTCCTTTTCATATCAACCAAATAGAACTTGCCGTCTTTTCCAATGACACTGAATTCAAGGAAGAAGGCGTTCAACTCATGCACCGTTAATTTCTTCACTTCCGGTGATCTTTTATGCAGTTCTTTCTCCACAAAAGGCACAAGCTTCTGGGTGCTTGATACTTCAGAAAAACTGTTCCTATGCTTGTTAAACCATTCAGCCAGCTTATCAACAATCACATCAATTATTGGTAATAGAGCGTACTTCCTTGCTTTCCTAAGAACACCATTAATAGATTCTACAATATTGGAGGTGTCTATGTTGTACCTTTCTCCTGGAAAATAGCATCTTGCCCATTTGTCCACAGGAACACTACCATCGAGATACTGGGCTGCGGAAGGATACTTGGTTCTAAAAGCATCAAAAAGTGTCAGGAACTCACTCTTTGTATACGCATGAGCGCATTCTTTGAACTTCATAACGCATATATCTTTGTTGATGTAGTAGACATTCGCTTTTACATTCTGAGACAAATGTTGAATACAATACCCATGTTGAGACAATGGAAACACCGCCTTCACAGACTAGATGAGGCTTGAGTTTCTATCAGAAAGAAACACCAATTCAGGATCATCCGGTATCACTGATTTCAACCTGTTCATAAACCACATCCAACTAGCATCTTTCTCACCATCAACTACACCAAACGCAATTGGATAATGGTGATGCTTAGGATCTTGAGCTGTAGCAACTAACAAAACACCACCATATCCAGTCTTAAGGTGGGTTCCATCCACAACAATGACTTTTCTCATGGCTTGGAATCCCTCAATGCTAGCTCCTAACGCAAAGAATAGGTACTTAAACTATTTCTTTTCGTCCAATTCCACATAAGTCCGTGTAGCAGGATTCATCGACTCCAGCATGTATATATATGAATACACCAACTGGCAACTCTCGGCTGGACTTCCCCGCACATCATTTGCAGCTTGTTTTTTCCTCCTCAAAGCAGTAGAGTATGATACTTTTACCCCAAGTCGTCCTTGAACCATATCGATCGGATGTTTTGGAGTTGGAGTGTCAAATTTACCCGGATAATCTTTATGCACAACAGATGCAACCAATCCCGGTGTCCCTTTCTTTTTATTCCTGATTGTAACTGCAGAAGCTCAAGGGCATGTATGCATCTTGTTGTAAGTTCTTACCGAGAAACAATCTGATTCCATCAACTTTGCAGCTCGTAAAGACCTCTTGCAACCATTTTTTTGCTTCGCGACATTTCACCACATATCGCTTTTTGTCAGACTTGATTGTATCAACCTCAAAACAATTCTGATGTGAGCCTACATGAACTAAATCTTGCACTGTCTTCTTACTTTTAAATTCTTGACCTACAATCATTTCAATACCATCTTCCCAGCCATCATTTACCGCTACTTCTTCTATAGCAGGTCCATACTCAGTATCACCATCCTTTTCCCTAGACACATTTCTTTGTTCTGCTTGATGGCGTTCTGATGGTTCACCTCCATGAAGAATAATTATACCAGCATTAACATCCATACCACTTGAAAACACCTACTCATTACTTGGACCATTTACACTTTCGCGATCCTCTCTTGAAGGTCGCACAACACCCTGATCGACATCTTCCACGATCTCCACGTGCAAAACACTTCTACATGTATCGTTATTCACTTGCATCAGGTAGCCAAAAACATTATTATCATTCCAGATATATGATGGCTTAGGATCCACTACCAATGGAAAGTAACTGACTTTCAGCTGCGTATTAGCTTCATCTATCTTCATCTTCCTGCATATTCCACTGATCAACCCAGCATAAGTTACCTCCTCAACAGACGTCTTCATTACTAAGGTGTGCATTTCATCTTCTCTTGATACCCATCTTATGGCATCACCTTCCTTTGAATAAGATCCCCCATAATCGAAGCATATAATAGTGCAACGACTTATATTCATTGTCCCCTGAATAACAATAACAAATATCATTAGTATATATCTCAATCATATCAGTTCTCTCACTAATACAAGCAGTAATACTAGTCCTAGTCTAGTTATACCCAGTTGTTCCCGTAATACTACTTCTATCAGTATTACCAGTTTTCTAAACAATGCTCAGTAATACCAGTTGCTCTCAGTAATACCTGATGTCTTAGTAATACCAGTTGGTCCAGTAGTACCCTGTTCGTGTACCCAGAAAATTTCTATTTATCTACGAATCTCCAACGATTTACTACGAATCGGGATGATTTGATGTTCACTTAACGATTATAACTGCTCCTATTTACCGATCTACAACCCTTAGCAAAGAATTTCAATTATTCATTCATCCACAAAAATTTCAGAACAATGGCGCCATTGGAAGACCAAGAGCAACAATGTGTAGCATTCCCTATTATTCTAAGATTCATAGCGTATGGAAAGGAGATAATGCGGCAACAGACTCACCTTATAAAGTTCCCATACAGCTTCAAGATGGAGAATGTTGGGTTTTGGGAAACAGGAGGAATGAAGAATCCGTCAACCAGCGAAAGCCATGAAGAAGATGAAGATGTGGGGCCCGTCGGTAGTTGAGAATTTAATTATAATATTATGGATTTGTTTTTCTTTTTATTTATTTTATTAATTTCGGATATTATTATTTTATTGAAAAAATGTGAAGGCAAAATAGAGGGAAGAATAAGGGGAGGGTATTGAGATTAAGAGAAGGGTAATCAGATTATTTTCAAACACTTAAAGGCATATTGGCTCTTAATCCTAGCTAAGTTGATTAGGATCTTAGGCTCATTTTTATGCCCACCAAGTGTTTGATGAAATGCCTGAACTGCTTTGGAAGAGAATTGCTAGTCCTAGCTCAAGAGATTGACTGTCTAGGGAGTTATTTGGCAATATAGGATTGATAGGTTGTCTTAATGCTTGCTTTTTATCATTTTACTAATGAGAATTAGTTCTTGACTTGATGATTAGTAAAGAGATTAGTGCCAAGAGATTGGATTAGTGATGTCATTGCATTTTGCATATATTTTGCATACTCATTAGATAGTTTTTCATGCATTTGTATCATGTTTTAGGTTAGATTTGCATCACTTAGAGTCCTAGAGCATTCTTGCATCAGCATTTGCATTTTCTCTGCATTTTGCATCCATTCCAGGTTGTTTATGGTTGCTTTGGAGACACGGAGGATCGTGGAGGTGTGGAGACCAATGTAGCGGTTTATGGAAGCTCGGGAAAATGCTAAGGACCAGTGATCGAGGAGCAGATCGAGCATGGCCGGTCGATCTAGGAGTTGATCGACCAGAAGATCGAGCCAACTAGGCGATCCAAGGATAATGATCGAGACGGAGATCGAGTGAAGCAGTCGATGCATCGGTACGGACGTAAATGACGCCATGCAGAGCGAGAGCCGGATCGAGTACACCACTCGATCCTCCCGGAGATCGATACCGAGATCGGATGCAACACTCGATTCACCACAGAAGATCGAGACCCGGATCGAGCCGAAGACACGATGGCCGGATATGATCGAGAGACCAACTCGATCCAATGGTCGATCTCTGTCCTTTCAACCGTTTTTGGCTGTTAGCGACGGGGGGGACCATTGGACTGTTTTGGCATTTTTGGCAAAGGCGGCGACTACTTTTCGAGGACTTTGGAGATTTTTACCTTCTCTCCAAGTTTTAGTTTTTCTCTCTGGTTTTTCGGAAGAACACCATTGTAGAACAGTTTCAAGCTTTTGTATTTTCGAATCTTTATCGTTTTTAATCCAGTTTATCTTTCATGTTTATCGTTTCTTCTCTTCGTCCTTGCCTGATTTCCTTTATGTGTAGTGAGTAGTTCATTCAGGGTTAAGGGTTGAGAGGATTAAGGGGTAGAAAAGGTTCGATCTTGGTTTGTTTTCTAAACGTTTTAAATCTATCTCTTCTAAGGTGATGAAAGCTTAATGCTTGAAGACTCTCACGCCAAGAGCTTCACGATCCGAGAGGTCCCTTACTTTGACAGGATCCAGGGACCTCGGAAGATCTCACCTTAGTGATTAGTTACCCCTTCCCAAAAGCCATGGTAGTTTGGGGGACTAGTTAAGCCATTGTTCGAAATCTGTCTTCCTTTCCTTTCAACCTCTTTTTCCACCAAAAGCCATGGGTTTGGAGGAGAGGATGAAAGAGTGATCTATACCGAAAGCCACGGATAGATCTTGTTTTGTTTTCGAGGCTTAGAGACCCTCACCAAGTGAGTCGATCTAAAGTTTCAAACCCAAGGTCAACCTTTGAAACCCCTTATATGAATCTCGACCTTGAAACCCTTCTCTTTAGCTTATTTGCGTTGCATATCACCTTTTGCTTGTTGTTTGATAGCTTCCTGGTTTTTAGATTCCTTGTTCTTACGATTTTAGACGAGATCGATCGTTTCTGCTCGATCTAGTGGTCGATCTTGTGGTCGATCCACTAGTCGAATTTTAACAATTCGAAGCTCTTCCCTTTAATTTATCTGTTTGTTCCTCGTGGTAACTGCTTGCTTTCCAGTATTTTTAAAATAGGATTCACTCTGTTTAGGTTGCTGCAATTAGTTTTCAAGATTTTCTCAACAAACTGTCTCATTTCACTTAGATTTTTCCTAGATCTTGCATTCTCTGTGGATCCTCTATCACCTAGAACTAGATTGACACTCTCTGCTTGCCTTACTACAACTTTGCATGCATTAGAGTTTTGATAAGTTCTCTGCTGCATTAGACCGTAAAGAAAGAAACCATTATCAAATGGCGCCGTTGCCGTTCTAGGGAGCTTAGAGAACATAGAGATTTGGGTCTTAGCAAAGACTAAGTCTTTACCTTTTTTTTTTTTTTTTTTCAAGTTACTAATACTATTCTAAACCGTGTACTTTCAGGTACATGAATTTACGTTCACGTGGAGATAACAACCTTCTTCAACCGCTTGACAACATACATCAACTCGGACACTCACGTCAAAGGAGAGTCAGAGATCAAACAAGATCATTTGAAGAGATAGTTCAGAACGGTCAGGTCAACTTTGAAGACATGGCTGAGAATGAGCATCCTGAAGGTCCTCCTCTAGCAGGACGGGGCAATGGTATCCCCCAACACGCGGCTAGACCTCCGAGGATCATAGGAGCCGGAGATGCTCCCAATACCCACCACAATAGGTTTGGATCACTCCTCCTCCGGTACAAAACAACAACTTTGAGATCAAGCCGGGCTTCATATCTATGGTGCAAAACAACAAGTTCCACGGCTTAGCAATGGAAGACCCGTTGGAACACTTGGACAATTTTGAGCAAGTGTGTGGAATGATCAAGATCAACGGTATATCAGAAGATGCCTTCAAGCTGCGTCTCTTCCCCTTTTCCCTCGGAGACAAAGCTAGACATTGGGAGAAGACCCTACCACAAGGCACCATCACATCATGGGCTGAGTGTAAGAAGGCTTTCCTCTCCAAGTTCTTCTCAAGCACCAGGACTGCTCGGTTGAGAAGCGAAATCAGCGGTTTCACTCAAAGGAACAATGAGACTTTCAACGAGGCTATGGAGCGTTTCAAAGACTACACGATCCAATGTCCTCATCACGGGTTCAGTGAGGAGACTCTACTCAGCACAATCTACTGTGGAGCTTCACCAAAGATCCGGTTGTTGCTTGATACAGCTAGCAAAGGCAACTTCCTCGGTCAAGAAGTAGAAGAGGGTATGGAGCTAATAGAGAACCTTGCGTTGAGTGATGGAAACTATGCCGAGGATTATGACCGAGCACCAAGGGGATCAGAACTAGAGTCTCACAAGAAGGAGCTCAAATCGTTGCATGAGAAGATTGACAAGTTGGTCTTAGCTAATCAGAAGCATGTTCACTTCGTTGGTGAAGCTGAGGCCAACCAAGAAGAGTTAGAGCTAAGCCAAGAAGAAGCAAATTGGGTAGCCGATCAGAACAATTACAAGTCTCAAGGCTACAACCAAGGCTACCAGAACAACAACCTCTCTTACCGAAGCACCAATGTATCCAACCCTAAAGATCAAGTGTACCCTGCTCAACAAGCTAAGCCTTTCATCCCTTACAACAAAGGCTTTCAACCAAGCAGTGGATTCCAAGGTCAAGGGCAAGGCAACTTCCAAGGGCAACAACAACAAAACAAGGGTTATACTTCTAACTACCCTCCGGGCTTTGCACCTCAACAACAACAACAACCGATGCAACAACAAGTTGATCCGGTTCAAGCAATGTTCCAACAGCTAATACAAGGGCAAGCTTCTACAAATCAAAAGTTCGCTGAAATGAACACTCGGCTGGATTCATCCTTAACCGACTTCTCTACTCAAATAACAAACCTCAACAACAAGATCAAGCAGCTAGAGAAGGGCAAAGCAAGCACGAGTGGACAAAACGGCCTTCCGGGAAAGTGTGAACAAAATCCAAAGGAGTATGCCAATGCTATTACGTTGAGAAGTGGCAAAGAGCTTGATCCTCCGGTTTCTACAAAGACCAACGAGGACGTTGTAATTCAAGAGGGGGAGGGTAAACTTTCAGCTGATAATGAGGAGATAAACTTTGACAACGTATGGATCCAAGGACCGAGGAGAGGTGACAAGGCATTCGTTGAGAAGAAAGCTGAGAAAACCACCAAGGAGAAGGATGAATATGTGCCCCCACCTTACGTACCAAAGTTGCCATTCCCGGGTCGGTTCAAAAAGCAGTTAATAGAGAAGCACTGAATCCTATTTGAGAAGCACTTGAGAGACGTGGAGATAAAGCTGCCTCTTGTAGACTGTCTCGCCATGATGCCCAAGTGCGCCAAGTTTTTCAAGGACACCCTTGCCAAGAAGAACAAAGAAAGCAAAGAAGTGCTTGTACTAAGCGAAGAGTGTAGCGCGGTTATTCATAAGGAGATAGTGCCTAAGAAGCTGGGAGATCCTGGAAGCTTCACCATACCGTGTGCTTTGGGTCCCCTTGAGTTCAAGAGCTGCTTGTGTGATTTCGGAGCCAGCATAAACTTTATGCCTCACTCCGTGGCTAAGAAGCTTGATTTCACTCGGTTTAAGGAATGTCGGATCTCATTGGTGTTGGCTGATAGGAGTGTGAGACTACCAGTGGGGTTGCTTGAAGACTTGCCGGTGTGAATCAGTGGAGTAAACGTACCTACAGATTTTGTAGTGCTGGAGATGGATGAGGAGCCGAAAGACCCACTCATCTTAGGGAGACCATTCCTAGCAACCGCCGGAGCCATAATAGACGTGAAGAATGGGAAGATTGCCTTGCATTTGGGGAAAGAAATCAGGCTAGACTTTGACATCAACAAGGTTCTAAAGAAGCCAACCATTGAAGGACAAGCTTTCTATATCGAAACGATAGATGCCTTGGCGGATGAGTTTCTGGAAGAGCTAGCTATAGAAGACCATTTGAAGCTAGCACTCACTAAGGAGCCAGGAGAGTTTGGCTATGTAGACCAGAGAACTCAAGAGTACGTAAACCTACTAGATTCGAGGAGGATCATCAAGAATGAAGAAGGATGTTGCCTAGAAATCGACCCCGAGATCGACGCCATCACTCGATCCAGGAGTCAGATCGACAAGCCAATCGAGCACTCAACTCGATCCGGTCCAACAATCGACCAACAGATCGAGAAGGCCGCTCGATCAGGAGAAATAATCGAGTTGACGATCGAGAAAGACCTTCCAATCATTTTAGAGTCCAATCAAGAGATCGACTCAACGCCTCGATCCCTTACTCGATCCATATCAAATCGAGTAAGTGAATCGAGTGAAATGGCTCGATCTAGACGACATCGAGAGGAGAATCGACCGGAAGACTCGATCACAGGAGGGATAGCGATAGAGGAAAGCAGTCTGAAGGGCCATGCCTCGAGTTCAAAGGAGAGTTCCAAGGAGGAGAACAACAACAACAGCCACGAGGATGACTGGAGTGAGCTGTTAGCCCCAAAGGTGGACCTTAAGGAGCTCCCAAAAGGGCTAAGGTATGCTTTCTTAGGACCTAATGACACCTATCCCGTGATAGTAAACGAGAACCTTAGTGATGATGAGTTGCACGTGCTCTTAACTGAGCCGAGAAAGTATAGGAAGGCCATTGGGTACTCTTTAAGTGACATCAAAGGCCTTTCCCCAATGCTATGCACTCATAGGATTCATTTGGATAATGAAAACGCCACTTCTGTAGAACACCAAAGGCGTTTGAATCCTAACTTGAAAGAGGTTGTTAAGAAAGAAATCCTTAAGCTTTTAGAGGCTGACGTGATCTATCCCATAAGTGACAGCACGTGGGTTTCACCTGTACACGTGGTGCCTAAGAAGGGAGGGATCACGGTCATAAGAAATGAAAAGGATGAACTTATCCCTACTAGGACCATTACTGGTCATAGAATGTGTATTGACTATAGAAAGCTTAACCTTGCGACAAGAAAAGACCATTTCCCTTTGCCTTTTATTGATCAGATGCTTGAGAGACTTGCAAATCACCCTTACTACTGTTTTCTCGATGGGTATAGTGGTTTCTTTCAAATACCTATTCACCCAAACGATCAGGAGAAAACGACTTTTACATGTCCCTACGGTACCTTTGCATATCGAAGGATGCCATTTGGATTGTGTAATGCACCGGCTACCTTTCAGCGGTGTATGATGTCGATCTTCTCCGATCTTATAGAGGAGATGGTAGAGGTGTTTATGGATGACTTCTCTGTGTATGGTGCGTCCTTTCCTGCGTGTTTGTTGAATCTTTGCAGGGTACTTAAACGTTGTGAAGAAACAAACCTGGTGCTGAATTGGGAGAAATGCCACTTCATGGTCAAGGAAGGGATAGTACTCGGTCACAAGATTTCAGAGAAGGGTATTGAGGTTGATCAGGCTAAGGTTGAGGTTATGATGGGTTTGGAGCCGCCGGTTAATGTTAAAGGGATCAGAAGCTTCTTGGGACACGCAGAGTTCTATAGGCGCTTCATCAAAGACTTCTCCAAGATTGCACGCCCCCTTACACGGCTGTTGTGCAAAGAAGCTGAGTTTGTATTCGATGAGGAGTGTTTGAAGACTTTCGTGACCATCAAGGAAGCCCTCACGTCAGCCCCTATAGTCCAAGCACCAGACTGGTCTCTCCCTTTTGAGATCATGTGTGATGCTAGTGACTACGCTGTAGGAGCAGTCCTTGGTCAGAAGAAGCTGCATGTGATCTACTATGCTTCAAGGACCTTGGATGACACGCAATCACGATACACCACTACGGAGAAGGAGCTGCTTGCAGTAGTCTTCGCCTTTGAGAAGTTCAGATCATATCTCGTTGGCTCCAAGGCTATTGTATACACGGATCATGCTGCTCTACGGTACATCTACTCAAAGAAAGATACCAAACCTCGGCTCTTAAGATGGATTCTTTTGCTTCAGGAGTTTGACATGGAGATTAAAGACAAGAAGGGGATAGAAAATGGAGTCGCTGACCACCTCTCAAGGCTAAGGATCAACGAGTCTCTCCCTTTAGACGACTCTCTTCCAGAAGAACAACTTATGGCAATTACTACCGCGGTTTGTGGGAAGCTAGAAGGAAGGTTTGAGGAAGTGTTGAGTTTCAAAGAGGAGGATCTACCATGGTATGCTGATGTGGTGAACTACCTAGAATGTGGTGAGGAGCCAACACATCTCAACGGCTATCACAAGAAAATTTTTTTGAGGGAGGCTAGTGACTACTTTTGGGATGAGCCCTACTTATACAAAAAAGGAGTAGACAGCTTGTACCAGAGATGTGTTACAAAGGAAGAGCCAAGGATATTCTCTATCATTGCCACGGCTCTTCCTACGGAGGACATTTCGCTTCGTTCAAAACAGCCACGAAGGTGTTGCAAGCGGGTTTCTGGTGGCCGTCTATATTCAGAGATGCACACGAGTTTGTGAAGAGCTGTGAGGCATGTCAGCGAGCAGGGAACATTACCAAAAGGAATGAAATGCCCCAAGTTCCTATCTTCGAGGTTGACGTGTTCGATGCGTGGGGTATTGACTTCATGGGGCCTTTCCCTTCTTCGTACGGCAACAAATACATCTTGGAAGCTGTGGATTATGTCTCCAAATGGGTTGAGGCTGTTGCTTCCCCAACAAACGACTCTAAGGTTGTGATCAAGTTGTTCAAGAGTATCATCTTTCCAAGGTTTGGGGTACCCAAGGTTGTTATAAGTGCTGGAGGAAGCCATTTTGTAAACAAGGTTTTTGAGAGCCTCTTAAGAAAGTATGGGGTTAAGCATAAGGTGGCTACACCGTATCATCCTCAAACGAGCGGTCAGGTGGAAGTCTCTAACAGGCAGATCAAAGCTATTCTGGAGAAGACCGTTGGTGCAACAAGGAAGGACTGGTCAGTAAAGCTAGACGATGCTCTTTGGGCTTACCGTACCGCTTTCAAAACGCCGATTGGTACAACTCCTTTCACTCTACTATATGGAAAGAGTTGTCACCTCCCGGTTGAGCTAGAACACCGTGCATTATGGGCTGTGAAGAGGCTGAATTTTGATCTCAAGACGGCTCAGGAAAAGCGTCTCATTCAGCTACATGAACTGGACGAGTTGAGGTTGAATGCTTACGAGAGTTCCAAGATCTACAAGGAGCGAACTAAGGAGGCTCATGACAAGAAACTGGTTGCCAAGGAGCTTAAGGAAGGAGGACTGGTGTTGTTGTACAACTCGAGGCTGAAGCTCTTCCCGGGCAAGCTAAAATCAAGGTGGAGCGGACCATTCGTGATTCAAGAGGTCTTGCCTTACGGAGCTGTTACTCTTATGGGAAGAAGCGGTAGTGCATTCACCGTCAACGGGCATAGAGTCAAACCCTACCTAGCAGACAGCTTCGACAAGGAGAGTACCTCGGTGCTTCTCCAAGACCCACCATCCGCCTAGCCAAGTAAGGTCTAGCTAAAGACGTTAAAGAAAGCGCACTTGGGAGGCATTCCCATGTCTATCTTGTACATATTTTTGCTTTCATTTCTCTTCTAGTTTTATGCTTTTATGTTTTTAGTGTGTAGGAGCAGGTCTAAGGAATCTAAACCTTGTCTTTGAGGTCCAAAATGAGCAATAGGGGCTACGATAAGGCTAGAGATCGAGTGCTAGATCGACTGAACCTGACTCGATCTTTGCTAGATCGAGTCAGTAAATCGAGAGGAGCCAGTCGATCTAGACGAGAACGAGTGACAAGATCGACCTTGACGAAAAAGGATTGATCGATTCAAACCGGATCGACCGATCTAATTTCTCTCGGGAAAATCTGTGGGAACTTGATCGATCACTCGACTCGATCCACCACTCGATCCAAGCCAAATCGACCCCTAAATCGAGGACTTAGCTCGATCAGAGGGACTTAGCCGAGGAGCCAACATCTCATTGATTGAGGGAGCCAATCGATCCAGGACTCGATTCACTTTGAATCGAGTAACCCTCTCGATCTAAGCCATTTTAGGCATGAGATCGAGTCCTAGATCGACCAAAAGGACTCGATCTCATGCCGAGGTAACAAATTTCTTTCCCTCTTTATTGTTTTTCCCTCCAGTTTTTAAATTCAAACTTGGTCAAGGCAAGCATCTTTGACCATGAAAGATGTGCCTTGACCAAGACTTTTGTCAGAAAACCGCTTTGACCACCCATTGTTTTGGTTTTGTTAAACTCTTTAAATGTTTCAACTTGCTTCTCACTCTCTCACTCCTGTTTGCTCGAGTTTTCCTACAAAGAGAGTGAGAATTTTTAAAAGCTTTAAGGTTTAACAAAGTATCCTTCACACTTGCAAAAGGTATTTTCGGATTTTAATGATTTTATTTCAAGAAAATCTCCTTAAAAATCGCAAGTTCTTGTTTTAGGATATAGGATCAGATTTGAATTTTTAAAATTAGCTAAGTATTAGGAAAAATTCTGGATTTTCAGTATCTCAAAGATTTGATTTCCTTTTATTTAGCTAATATTTTTGCTTGATCCCCAAAATTCTAGGGTAGTCTATATAAATCTTCTTCTCTTATCCTCTTATTCTCATCAAATCGCCCTTTGCTAAACATTCTCTAGAAATTTTTTTCAGGAGCAATGGCACCAAAGAGAACAAGAGAGGAGCAAGCACAAGAAGGAGAAACTCAAGAGGTGGTTGCTCAAGAGAGGGTCCAGTGGAGCAAAGAAGAGAAGAGGGATAAGAAGAGGTTGGAGAGGCTCCGGTTTGAACCCACGAAGTTTGCTGATCGAGGGCTTCTATCCAGGCTCGGGCTTCTTGGAGACTTCGATCAACTCCTCAACAACATCGGTCTGAGGTGTTTGTCGCGGATGGACTGCCCTACTATCCCTGAGGTGACAATTGATTTCCTTGCAACCTTGGAGTTCCGGTACGAGAATCCGAGTGCTCCTGTTCCTTCTCAAGGCCGTCTCTACTTCAAGGTTGGCCGCCAAGCTTACACGCTATCCATCCCCGAGCTATGCCAAGCCTACGGTCTCAAGGCTGATGCACACAAGGTGGAGTTCCCTGCCTTCAAGAAAGCCGACGAGTTGTGGGATCTCATCAGCAAGGAGGATTACAAAGCCAACACAGCCAAGATCAAGAGAGTCAGGAATCCAGTGCTGAGGTATACCTTGAAGCTGATTGCTAATACATTCAGTGGAAGGTCAGTTGCTCCTACTGTCACGAAGACGGAGCTGTGCTTCCTTTTCCAAGGTTTGAAGCATTTGGTGTCCGATCCGGATGAGAATGAAGATCCCATTGAAGATGAACTCGGCGATGAAGTGAACTACGGCTGTGTACTCGCGGCTTCTCTGGTGAAGTACAAGGCTTATGCCTTACGGTGCAAGGCAACATCATCCTACATTGGCGACTTCCTTACTCCCTTGTTCGTGCAAGCCGGTGTGCCCATCCATGACTTTGCTCACGTCCCAAACCGAGCCTTCATGGATGAAGCATACATGAGAAACACTGATAGCTTGGGACGCACGCCAGCTGAGGGGTTCTATGCTTACCTCTTCATTGATGATGAGGACAAGAAGCGAGTGTGCATTCTTCCCAACAAGGATGAAACGGAGCTACTTGGTGTTGGGAACATCGAGTTCTTACCGACGGAGGAGGAGTGTTTTGCTCCTTTAGGAGAACCGCCAGCTGCAGCTATTGAACCGCGCCAAAGGTCAGAATCTCCAGGGACAGAGGATGAGATACCCGAGGCTTACACATTGCCAAAGTTGGATTTTGAGCCGAGGACCAAAACCGAGAAGTTTTTAGCCTCGGTGGTGGAGATGCAGCGGAAGATCAACAAGTGGCAAGGGAAGATGCTTAAGAAGCTGGGGAAGAAGGTCAAACAACTCCAAGGAAGCCAGCCTAAGCCAGCTGCAAGCCAGGAAATACAACAACCCGAGAAGAGGAGACTCTCAACCGGAGGAGTTGTGATCCGCGAGACCCAAGGAGAAAACATTCAACCAGCTCGCCACTCCCTCCAAGAACCAGGCAACAAAGGAAAGGCAACAATCTCTAGCTCCTTTGGAACATCCTCAAGTTCCAGCCGAGCCTAGACAGGAGGTAACAACCTTCCTCCATTGTATATAACCGCACATCTCTTATTTCTTGCATTGTGTTTGATTGCTCCTTCAGATGAGTTTGCCACCGGGACGGTGTCAAGCAAGTTTGGGGGAGTACTTGTGTGATTTAATCTTGTGTTCTTTGATTTAGTAATGAAGAATTGGTAAAAATTTTTTAAAAAAATTTCAAAATTCATGTAGTTGCATTCATCTCTTTAGAAACATGTAGGATTGAGTCTAGAATTTCTCATATCACTTAGGTTGATTGCATTTGCATAAGGGGTTAGGATTTCTTAAAAAGGTGTTTTACTTATGAATCATTTCAATGCCCTAGTTAGTAGTTCTCTAATGCTTTGTTTATACTTTGAAAGTAAGTTCTAACCATGCTTGGATCACTAGTTAGGATTTTCGTGACTTGAATTGAACTCTCATGATTTGAAACTCATCCTACTAAGTGAAAATCTTAATTTGAAAATCTAATTATCATTCTTATGCATTTGAAAACGAACACATGGTTTTAAAATATTTAGGCTCTCTTCTTCCTTTTTACCACTCTTTGTGAGCCTAAGTAGAACTCCCTCCTTGAACCTTACCCTCCTTTGAAGCCAAATGTTCTTGTGTGACATCTTTGTGAGGCCTTATTTTCGGTTTGAACTTGGCATAAAGTGTTAGGTTTAGGCGACATGATTTGGTTTTCATAATTGATTGCTAGCTTTACATTTTGAAGCTAGGGATAGGCTTAGGATAAGTTTGGGGGATCATTGGGGTTGCTTTCTTGTGTATTTGTTCTCGGTTTCAAAGAACTTTGTGTTTTAAAGAAAGAAATGGGTTTTAAGTGAAAGGTTGTGTTCTAAAAACTAAGTATGCTCTAATAAATTTCAGGAGGTAGCTCTCCTATAATAAAAAAAAAAAAAAAGAGAAAAAGAAAAGAAAAATAAATAAAAGAGCCTAAGTGCCAAATAAAAATAAAAAGAAAGAAAAAAATAAGAGAGCTACCAATAAGAAATATCTAAAGAGCAAAAATTATTTTCAAAACCTTTTCACTAGCCTAAAAAGTTTAAAAATGTTCTTGTTTTGAATTGGGGATTGCTGAGTTGAGAAGAAAGGGATAGACTTTTAAGTGGTGAGTGAGGATTAAATTTCTTAAATGAGAGGGGTATAGGACTGTTTGATAGTTTACATGGGTAGATGAGAATCTAATCATGTATGCATAAATTGTCTTTACCTTTAGCATTATGCATTAGTTCAAACCATTTTTGAGAGAAACCCTTGTCTAATTATAAACCCTTTTCAAATGAGATCATTCTATGCTCATAACCATAACCCTTAGCCAAATGTGTTTTGCTTTAAAGTGCATAAGTTTGATTCATGGTTCGAATTTTAATGAATGTTAAAGGATGAATTTCTTTGATTGTTAGGAATAAGAGAGTCATGATTTGAATTTCTTTGTGTGATGAGTATGGCTAAGTCCTTTGGAGTATGAGTGTAAGCTTAGCATTTTAGAATTGTTAACTAGGACACTGAGATGATCTATTCGAAAGGCACCTTTGCAAAAAGTTTAAAACCCCTTTGATTTTTCTGAAAACCTCTCTTCCTTACTTAATTTTTGTTGCTTGAGGGCAAGCAAGGAGTAAGTTTGGGGGAGTTGATGTCATTGCATTTTGCATACATTTTGCATACTCATTAGATAGTTTTTCATGCATTTGTATCATGTTTTAGGTTAGATTTGCATCACTTAGAGTCCTAGAGCATTCTTGCATCAGCATTTGCATTTTCTCTGCATTTTGCATCCATTCTAGGTTGTTTATGGTTGCTTTGGAGACACGGAGGTTCGTGGAGGTGTGGAGACCAATGTAGCGGTTCATGGAAGCTCGGGAAAATGCTAAGGACCAGTGATCGAGGAGCAGATCGAGCATGGCCGGTCGATCTAGGAGTTGATCGACCAGAAGATCGAGCCAACTAGACGATCCAAGGATAATGATCGAGACGGAGATCGAGTGAAGCAGTCGATGCATCGGTACGGACATAAATGATGCCATGCAGAGCGAGAGCCGGATCGAGTACACCACTCGATCCTCCCGGAGATCGATACCGAGATCGGATGCAACACTCGATTCACCACAGAAGATCGAGACCCGGATCGAGCCGAAGACACGATGGCCGGATATGATCGAGAGACCAACTCGATCCAATGGTCGATCTCTGTCCTTTCAACCGTTTTTGGCTGTTAGCGACGGGGGGGACCATTGGACTGTTTTGGCATTTTTGGCAAAGGCGGCGACTACTTTTCGAGGACTTTGGAGATTTTTACCTTCTCTCCAAGTTTTAGTTTTTCTCTCTGGTTTTTCGGAAGAACACCATTGTAGAACAGTTTCAAGCTTTTGTATTTTTGAATCTTTATCGTTTTTAATCCAGTTTATCTTTCATGTTTATCGTTTCTTCTCTTCGTCCTTGCCTGATTTCCTTTATGTGTAGTGAGTAGTTCATTCAGGGTTAAGGGTTGAGAGGATTAAGGGGTAGAAAAGGTTCGATCTTGGTTTGTTTTCTAAACGTTTTAAATCTATCTCTTCTAAGGTGATGAAAGCTTAATGCTTGAAGACTCTCACACCAAGAGCTTCACGATCCGAGAGGTCCCTTACTTTGACAGGATCCAGGGACCTCGGAAGATCTCACCTTAGTGATTAGTTACCCCTTCCCAAAAGCCATGGTAGTTTGGGGGACTAGTTAAGCCATTGTTCGAAATCTGTCTTCCTTGCCTTTCAACCTCTTTTTTCACCAAAAGCCATGGGTTTGGAGGAGAGGATGAAAGAGTGATCTATACCGAAAGCCACGGATAGATCTTGTTTTGTTTTCGAGGCTTAGAGATCCTCACCAAGTGAGTCGATCTAAAGTTTCAAACCCAAGGTCAACCTTTGAAACCCCTTATATGAATCTCGACCTTGAAACCCTTCTCTTTAGCTTATTTGCGTCGCATATCACCTTTTGCTTGTTGTTTGATAGCTTCCTGGTCTTTAGATTCCTTGTTCTTACGATTTTAGACGAGATCGATCGTTTCTGCTCGATCTAGTGGTCGATCTTGTGGTCGATCCACTAGTCGAATTTTAACAATTCGAAGCTCTTCCCTTTAATTTATCTGTTTGTTCCTCGTGGTAACTGCTTGCTTTCCAGTATTTTTAAAATAGGGTTCACTCTGTTTAGGTTGCTGCAATTAGTTTTCAAGATTTTCTCAACAAACTGTCTCATTTCACTTAGATTTGTCCTAGATCTTGCATTCTCTGTGGATTCTCTATCACCTAGAACTGGATTGACACTCTCTGCTTGCCTTACTACAACGTTGCATGCATTAGAGTTTTGATAAGTTCTCTGCTGCATTAGACCGTAAAGAAAGAAAACCATTATCAATTAGTCATATAAATGAATCATATACATAAGGAGTAACATTGTGTGAGTTTGTAAGCATCATAGGTTGAGTTGAGAGTTCGCTATCACCAATTATCTCATCTCAAGTCCTGTATTTCCTCTGTTTTTGGTTGAATTCGAATTTGCCATAGTATTGCTCTGTTTTTACTTAGATCTGATCTTTTGCTTGTTGCTTGCTCTTGTTAAGTGTTTGCTTCAAGTTGCTTTGATTCTTTAGGTTGTTAGATATCTAAAATCTCTGTTTCTGCTTGAATTAGGAACTTTTCTGCATTCCTGCTGTTTCAATCTTCCCATTTTGGATTAACATAAAACCCTTACTACAATGACTAGTACAAAGGGTGATTGAGAAAGAGACTCAAAACTCTTGTATCAATTTGGCACCATTACCATTAAGGAAATGCTTTGTTCAGTAGGATTTGTAGAGATCTTGAGGTTAAGCTTTGTTATTTTCGTTTTTGGTTACTGATTTCTCTTTTTGTCTAGAATTTCTTTTGTAGGTTCACAACACTTTCTCTTAAGTATCTACAACTACAACTGAGGTTCAAGTTCAAGGACTTTGGATTTGCAGCATCAGAAATCAGTTGTTGAAGCATGGAAGAACATCAGTATGCTGCTGGTTTTGGGTTGCAAGGTCCACAAGGTCCAAAAGGTCTCCAAGGGATCCAAAGTTTACAAGGACAGCAAGGTCCACATGGTTTACAAGGAGCTTGGGTTCAAAGTCAATTGAGACCTATAGGTGCTGCAGATATACCCTCAAGTTATGCTTCAAGACAAGATATTCTTCCACCTATAGAGACTCATCACTATGAGATCAAGAGCAGCATTATTACTATGGTTCAAGAGAGGAATTTCTTTGGATTGCTCAACCAAGATCCTCTAGAGCAATTGGATCACTTTGAGAGGATATGTGCTTTGACAAAGCTTACTGGAGTTTCAGATGATGGTTTGACGCTCAGATTATTCCTATTCTCTCTTGGTGATAGAGCTCAAATGTGGAAAAAGTCTCTAGCACAAGGCAGCATCACCACTTGGAAGCAATACAAATGTGCTTTCTTAACCAAGTTCTTCTCTCCCTCAAGAACTGCACAATTCAGGAATGAGATCACACACTTCAAACAGTGATCTAATGAGAGCTTTGGATACACTTGGGAAAGGTTTAGAGGCTTCATTCACCAATGCCCTCACCATGGCTTCACCAAAGAAATGCTGCTATCCACACTCTATAGAGGTGTTCTCCCAACCATAAGAATCCTTCAAGATACAGCAAGCAATGACTATTTTCTTGGCAAAGATGTTGATAAAGGATGGCTACTAGTGGAGAACATAGCGCTCAGTAATTGGGACTATGTGGATGATAAGGATCAACATGCCAAAGCAGCTGAAGAAAAGCTAGAAACTGCACTGCATGAGATGAAGGCCCTGCAAGAAAAGGTGGATATGTTGTTCAATGGAGCCATAATACCTCTTCAGAATGTTGATCCACAAAGCCACTACAAAGAGCATCAAGTCAAATCTGTTCAGATACAAGAGAAGCCAGCAATGAGACAAGGCTATGATGTATGTCAACAACAGTCTAATGAAGACCCTTACATTCAACAACATCATGGTTCTTCTTCTCAAGCAGTTGACACCACCATCTCTCAGTCCTCTGAAACTTTAGACCTTAAGCAAATGCTACTTCGAATGCAACAAATTCAAACTGCATAACTTCAAAAAAGCATGGCTGTTGAAATTCAAAAGAGTATGACTGATATTCAGAGAACTATGACTGTTGAAATACAAAAAGGCATTGACTCCAGCCTACAATTCCAACTAGGCTCTTTGAATATGCATATCAGCAAACAAGAGAGCATTGCTTCACTTGCACAAGAGTGTGTCAAAGCTGTCACCTTAAGAAGTGGGAAGCAACTCCCTCCAAGAGTGGCGCCTTCTACACCCAATGTGGACATTGAGGAACAAGAAGAGGGGGTGGTGGTCAAAGATGCTGAAGAAGCTAACGAGGATGAAGTGGTTGGAGCTGAAAAGTGTTCAAAGAACACCAAAGCCAAAGAGGTGGTTAAGGAGAAATCAAGAGAAGCACCTAAGGAGTTAGTCAAAGAACCAAGATACATTCTTCCACCATATCAGCCTACAATACCATTTCCTGGAAGGTTTAAGAAGCAAGTCATTGCTAAGTATAAAGGCCTCTTTGGTGAGCAAATGAAGAAGATTCAGCTCACTATGCCATTGCTAGATGCTTTTGTCTTGGTTCTACCTTACTAGAAGTTCTTGAAAGATGCCATGGTTGAGAGAACAATGGATCTGCAAGGGATGGTGGTACTAACACATGAGTGCTGCGCCATTATTCAACAACATAGGATAGCTCCTAACAAGCTCAGTGACCCAAGAAGTTTTACCTTGCCTTGCACTATAGGTCCACTACTGTTTGAAAAATGCTTGTGTGACTTAGGAGTAAGTGTAAGCCTAATGCCTTACTCTATAGTTAGGCGCCTTGGGTTCACTAAATTCAAGGACTGCAGAATATCTTTGGTGCTGGCTGATAGATCAGTAAGACTTCCTAAGGGACTGCTTGAAGATGTGCCAATCAGAATAGGGAATCTAGTGATACCCACTGATTTTGTGGTTCTATAAATGGATGAGGAACCTAAGGACCCTCTCATACTAGGAAGGCCCTTCTTAGCCACAACAGGAGCTGTTATAGATGTCAAGAAAGGGAAGATAGATTTGCATTTGGGTAAAGAAATGTCCCTGAAATTTGACATCAAGCAGATTATGCAGCAGTCCACAATAGAAGGTCAAGTGTTCAAGATTGATGATGTTCAAGAAGAGTTGTGTTGTGATGACAAACTCCAAATGGCTTTGACAAAGGAGCATGGGGAAGATGGTTACTTGGATAAGGAAAGCTTGGGTTATAAGCTAAGGCTAGACTCTCACAAGGTCTTGGAAGAAGAGGAAACATTTGAGAGGCTGGAGTACACAAGGACAGAAGTGCTTTCAGTTCAAGAAGTTTGCTCTCCAAGCAATGAAGCTGGCACCAAGGAGCAAAGCAGATTATAAGAGGACTGGAGTGAGCTCAAAGCACCTTAGGTGGAGCTCAAACCTCTTCCTAAAGGGTTAAGGTATGTTTTTTTTGGCTCTAACTCTACTTATCCTGTAATTGTCAATGATAACCTCAGTGATGATGAGATCCTTGCTCTTTTCAAAGTGTTAAAGAGGTTTAGGAGAGCCATTGGATATTCACTAGATGATATCCAAGGCATTTCTCCTAACCTCTGCACTCATAGGGTCCATCTAGAGGATGAGACAAGAACTCTTGTTGAACCTCAAAGGAGATTGAATCCTAATCTGAATGAAGTAGTTCAAAAAGAAATCTTGAAGTTGTTTGAAGCTGGAGTGATCTATCCTATCTCAGAAGTTGTTCAACTCTTGTTGAAGTTGTCTCATCAGTCCATGTGGTGCCTAAGAAAGGAGGGATCACTATAGTAAAAAATGAAAATGATGAGCTAATACCCACTAGAACAATAACTTGTTATAGGATGTGCATAGATTACAGAAAACTGAATTCGGCTTCTAGGAAATATCACTTCCCCTTGCCATTCATAGACCAAATGTTAGAAAGATTAGCAAATCATAATTATTATTGCTTCTTAGATGGCTATAGTGGATTCTTTCAAATCCATATCCATCCTAATGATCAATAGAAGACTACTTTTAGGAATGAGGTATCAATCCACTTCTGGATGATGAAATGCAATCTAGGCACTAAGCTAAGTCAAGATGGGGGTTTAATGATGCAAGAACAAATTTAACAACCTAACAATGCAAGAAATCAAAACAGGAAATGCAACTAAACAAGATGGTAACTGAAACTAAGCAAGTAATAACTCAAAGTAAAGCAAGATGATGATAAGCGAATTGAACTAAGATATTAAAAGCATGACTCAAGATCCTAAGCAATGATGGTCAAGTGGTTCTAAGAATGATTAAGGGGTTCCTAAGAACAAGGCATTCAAACAAGCAATTCAAGCAATAATTTCTCAATATTGCAATCCTAAACAAGGTGTCTAAAGAGAATCAACTTAGTGGTTAATAAGCAAATTCATTTCAACCAAACTAGTGTGTCAAACCCACATTTGAGGGTGTATTCACTAGCCATGAGCATAAAGCATGGAACCATATAGTCTAAAAGAAGAACTAATCAAGTAAACCTCTCTCACTCAAACAATGATTCTAATTAACCTATCATCGGTTAGGATTCTTTAGGGATCTAAGCAGCAATTCAACAATTCAACAATATGACATCAAGCTCAATGAATGCGAAACCTAAACAATGCTAAGCAATGAACCAGATTTCAAGCAAAGGGATGTTCTTTGATGCAAAATATCTAACCATCAAGCAAGACTCATGAATCAAGCATTATCTAGCCCTAAGCGAATCATCTAGCAAGGCAAACTGTCAACTTTGGTGTCACAAGACAAAGGAACCACAAGCAATGCTAAACTATCAAGCCAAATAAGCGAACCATGCAAACAAACAAGACATCAAGGTCTTAATTGAATTGATATATCATGGTTTTTAAGCATGATATATGTCCTTTTTATTAAGTCTTTTTGGTCTTATTAGAGTCCTATTAGAGTCTTTACAGGTTGATGCATGTTTGGAGCATAATTGGAGATTATGGAGCATTCTGGAGCAAATCAGGAGTTCTTCCCTACTAGAGCAACAAGGAGACGTATTATTCCATGGGTGACGCTCGTCATCATCCATGGGTGATGCTCGTCACCCACCTCTGGAGGAAGCACGCAAGTTAATTAAAAGATGAAGGAATAATTACAGTTTTGGCCCAGAAGTTTTATCAATTTCAAAAGTGTCCAAGTTCGTTTTTGGTCTGTATATTAGGTTTTCACCCATTCTTTGGCTTGTATCTGCTTTTCTAGAGAGACAAAGAGGGAGTTTGTACCAGATCTTTTGGGGAGACAGTTCTGAGACTATGTTTCTTCTTAGAGAAAAATTTGAATCCTTTTTATCTCTATACTTATTTTTTATGCAATCTATTTTATTCAGGATGTATTCTCAATTTACCATGTCTGAGTAGTTTAAAGTTTGATGATGAGTTTGTATATTTATTTTACTGTCAGGAATAATCCATTGGTATTTTATCTTGATTTCCGCATATCTTGATTCTAGGATAAGTCATCCAGAAAGCGCATTCTAGGTTGTTTAATAGATGTGAGAACATTGTTTATCACCAGAACTAGTATTTGATGAGCAAAATTACTATTTGCAAAGAGATTTGATTTAGGAATTTTGTGAACAATCAAATCTGATCGTTAATGCTTGTTTGAATTATTAGAATTTGCAAAGAGATTTGAGATTCTCGAAATCAGGCATAGATAACTTCTGCAATGAGGGTTTATTAGTTTATCGTTGTGTTTTGAGTTCTAGACAGTTTTAATAATATCATGATAGTTTACATTCTGCATTCTCGGATTCAACCTGCGAATTATCCTGGCCTAGCGTTTTAGTCTCTTGAATATAAAGAACATCGAATAACCGCTTGCTTTGTTTTAATTTAGATGTTTCGATTTACATCCCTCTGGTTTGACTTAGCATAATCTGAATCTAAAATTTGTAGTGTAGTAGCTTACTCCATTGGGATTCGATAACCTTTTGTGCTACAACTGCATTATTGTGCACTTGCAGTAGTATTATAAATGGGTAAAACTAGACCCCTATCAAGTTTTTAGATTCAGATTATGCTAAGTTTTATCCAATTTGAAAACTAGACCCCTGGTGACGAGCATCACCCACCCCAGAAAGAAGCTGCTTCGCCTGTAACTTCAGATAATGGCAAGGAACGGGTTTATAAACCCAAGATACCCTAACCCAAGCATCCAGAGAGATCTACACAAGAGCTTGAAGATGCCAGATGCAAGAATATCATGGATAAGCTGATGATTGATTTTCCATTGATTGATGTCACTAGAACCACTCCAGTGATTAGAAGATATGTGAAGAGGATGATCACTAAGAGCTTGAGTCTTGAGCAAGGAGTGAAGATGATCACTAAACCGATCAATGCTGTGATTCAAAATAGAATTCCTTATAAACTTTCAGACCATGGGAACTTTGTCTTGGACTGCACAATCTTCTCAAAAATATTTTAAAGATCCTTATGTGATCTTGGTTCTAGTGTGAATCTGATGTCACATTCAGTTGCTTAGAGTCTGGGGATGACTGATCTTAAAGCTACAAGGATCTCTCTTGTCCTAGCTGACATACCAGTAAGGATTCCAGAAGGCGTGATTGAAGATGTGCCTATCAAGGTGGGAGATTGCGTGATTCCCGCAGATTTTGTGGTTCTGGATTATAGTGAAGAACCCAAAGATCCTCTCATTTTAGGAAGACCCTTTTTGGCTACAGCTGGAGCCATCATTGATGTGGGAAAGGGAAGAATAGAAGTGAATGTAGGTGATTTGGTGATGCATTTTGACATGGACAAGTTAAGAGGGAGTTCCACCATTGGTGGTCAGTCTTTTTCTGTAAGGACTTCCATGGATGAAGATCAAATTAGGGAGCATTCAGATGACATTACTGCTGAGTATGTCAAGGAGTTGGATACTAGTGAGCAAGTGAAAAAGCTGGCTGTTCAAGAGGCATTGGCTGAGAAATGTGAGAAAGTTGCTGAGCTAGAAGATTGGAGTGGAAACATAGTCGCTGATCATATCTGCAGGACTAGGCTCAAAGATGAGGTTTTAATCAAGCAAAAGTTGTTGGAGCAAAACGTTTCTGTGATGGAAGCAAAGATTGTGGAACTTGATTACAGAAAAGTGCAGAGAAACGAATTGCAGGTTCTGTGTCGATCGACACAAAGCCCTGCTGACAATTGACACCCTCCAAAGATCGATTCACGTGTCAATTCAAAAGCTTCTGATCTCATCAATAAGAATTTAAAAGGTGTAAAAACTGCTTTACACTTATGCAAGCAACGGGATTCTCGTAGAAGGCTTGGTGTTTCTTTTGATGATTTTGCAGGAAAAAGAAGTGTCACACCCAAAGTCAAAACCCATACTGCTGCTGTTCCTCACTTCCTTGAAAGATTTCATGCACCTACTGCTTATACACCACCATGGATGAGGACATTCTTCTTCGAGGCATTGACCGCCACATTCTGATCCACCAGATGTTTGAACCCCGATATAGTCAAGCTAATGACTGAAAACAAGCGCTTGGTGGGAGGTAACCCACTGGTAAGTCTTCTAATTCATCTACATATGTATATTTTCGTTCTTCAAACAGTAAAAAAATAAACAAAAAAACATTTGAGCGGTTTGACGGAGTGGTGGCGACCTAGATAGTCAATGAGGTGGTCACCAAGGAGGGGTGACGAGCGTCACCACCTGGTGATGAGCGTCACCAGCTGCAGACTCAGGTAAACACTTGGTTTTTCTCTCTTCTGTCCGTTCTACTTCATCTCTTTTGCCAACCTGGGGCTTGATAACACTGGGGATAGTGTTGTTTAAGTCTGGGGGAGGTAGTTACTAACAATGTGTTCTGTTTTGAGAGTCAATTAGTTGTGTCAAAAACATGTTTTATTGAGTCAAAATTAGTTGGGAACTAAGAACTTTTTCTTGATTTTTTGTGTTGATTGTTTCATCTGAGTAACCATTGCTGCATGATTAATATCAGTTTCTGACTAATGAAAAATCTTTAGGCTGACCAGTTAACTAGAAACATCCATAGTTCTAGCAAAGTCCATTTAACTTGAGCTTTAAAAAGACTAAGTTAGTAAGTTTGATGATCATAGAGCTTGATTTCTCATTCATACCTTATAAATTGCTTGCAATATTTGAAAAGTGATGATACTCCTCTATCTTGTTTGATAATAAATAAATAAATGAATTTTTTTGAAAATTTGAGATGATTCTCTTTGAGTGAAGGGTAGGAAATTTTTTGATGATCCCAGTATTTCATTTTAAAGAGATGATCACAGGTGGAAGTAAGGTTGGGATTATCCTGTGATACCTTTATTTACGTACACCTGAATAAAATAATAAAACATAAAAAAAGAATAAGTCTGGGGGAGAGAACGAGTACCAAAGGTTGATAGATTTCAGTGCAAGTTTATTTAGGTATAGTATGAGAATGAATCTAGAAGGTTCTTAAATATTTAGACTACAAATGAGGTTTAGCAAGGATAGTTATTGGACAATACTGTGAATTTATGAATTGAATTTGGGATGCTGTGAATGTCTAAAGAGAAGTACATGGTGGTCCGATTTTGTTTAAGAAATGCAGTGTGTGGATTACATGATGAACAGTCAAAACAATGATCTATGAGAAGGTGAGTTCCCGCGTTTTCAAACTTCGACTATGTTTTTAGTCTTCTGTTTGCTTGAGGGCAAGCAAAAGTTTAGTCTGGGGGAGTTGATATATCATGGTTTTTATTGTTTTTAACCATTGAATATATCTTTTTTATTGAGTCTTTTTGGTCTTTTTAGAGTCTTATTAGAGTTTTTACAGGTTAATGCGTGTTTGGAGCATAATTGGAGATTATGGAGAATTCTGGAGCAAAGCAGGAGTTCTTCCTTACTAGAGCAACAAGGAGACGTATTATTAATAGGTGATGCTCGTCACAATCCATTGGTGACGCTCGCCACCCACCTCTGGAGGAAGCATGCGAGTTAATTAAAAGACGAAGAAAGAATTATAGATTTGGCCCATAAGTTTCATTAATTGCAAAAGTGTCCCAGTTAGTTTTTGGTCTGTATATTAAGTTTTACAGCCATTCTTTGGCTTGTATCTGATTTTCTAGAAAGACAAAGAGAGAGATTTGTACCAGAGCTTTTGGGGAGACATTTTTGAGACTTTGTTTCTTCTTAGAGAAAAATACAAACCCCTTATATATCTATACTTATTTATTTTATGCAATCTATTTTATTCATGATGTTTTCTCAATTCACCATGTCTGAGTAGTTTTATAGTTAGGTTAGGATAATTAAAAGGTTGATGATGAGTTTGTAGATTTATTTTACTGCAGGAATAATACATTGGCTCTTCATCTTGATTTGCGCATATCTCGATTCTAGGATTACTCATCCAGAAATTGCATTCTAGGTTTTTTTATAGATGTGACAGCGTCGTTAATCACCAGAACTAGTCTTTGATGAACAAAATTACTATCTGCAAAGATATTTAATTTAAAAATTTTGTGAACAATCGAACTTGATCGTTAATGCTTGTTTAAATTATAAGAATTTGCAAAGAGATTTGAAATTCTGGAATTCAAGCATAGATAACTTCTGCAACGAGAGTTGATTATTTTTATAATTGTGTTCCAAGTTTTAGACGGTTTTAATAATATCGTGATAGTTTACATTCTGCATTCTCGGATTCAACCTGCGAATTATCCTGGCCTAGCATTATAGTCTCTTGAATCTTAAGAACATCCAATAACCGCTTTTAGACAACAAGGTGGAAGCTATGTTACTGCCCTGTAGATGCGAGAACTCTGCAGATTTTCAATACTTTCTTCCTGGAATCGAGTCTCAATCAGATATACATTCTCCTCAGGTAAGAAATCATTGATTGGCACGTCATCTTCAATCCTGATCCTGGAGAGATGATCAGCAACACCGATCTCAACCCCTTTCTTGTCCTTAACTTCAATATCAAACTCTTGGAGAAGCAGAATCCATCTCAACAACCTTGGCTTTGCATCCTTCTTCTGCATCGGATACTTCAGTGCTGAATGATCAGTATGGACCACGACCTTGGAGCCAACAAGATACTGGCGAAACTTCTCAAAGGCAAAGACTACAGCTAACAGTTCCTTCTCAGTTGTTGCATAGTTCTTCTGAGCTTCATCCAATGTCCTACTGGCATAGTAGATGGCGTGTAGCTTCTTGTCTTTCCTCTGTCCCAACACTGCTTCTACCGCAAAGTCGGTGGCATCACACATCACCTCAAAAGGTAAGTCCCAGTTTGGAGGCTGCACAATGGGAGCTGTAATCAAGGCCTGTTTCATCTGCTCAAAAGCTGACTTGCATTCTTCTGTGAATTCAAACTTCACATCCTTACAGAGGAGAACATTAAGGGGTCTTGCAATCTTGCTGAAGTCTTTGATGAATCTTCTGTAGAAGCCAGCGCGACCCAGAAAACTCCTCACTTTTTTGACTGAATCAGGCGCTTGCAGACTTGTCATCACTTCAATTTTCGCCCTATCCACTTCTATGCCATCTCCAGAGACTCTGTGACCAAGAACAATGCCATCTTGTACCATAAAATGTCACTTCTCCCAATTCAGCACCTAGTGCTTTTCTTCACATCTCTGCAGGACTGCACACAAGTTATCCAGGCAGCTCTTGAAGGAAGACCCATAAACTGAGAAGTCATCCATGAAAACCTCCATAAACCTCTCAATCATGTCAGTGAAGATCGACATCATGCATTTCTGGAAGGTTGCAGGAGCATTACAGTCCAAAAGACATTCTGCAATATGTAAAGGTGCCATAAGGACATGTAAATGGGGTCTTCTTCTGATCATCTGGATAGATGAGGATCTGAAAGAAGCCTGAGTAGCCATCAAGGAAGCAGTAATACTTTTTATTCGCCAGCCTCTCAAGCATCTGATCAATGAAAGGTAGAGGGAAGTGATCTTTCCTTGTGGCTGCATTCAGCTTCCTGTAATCGATGCAACATCCTGTGTCCTGTCACAGTTCTGGTTGGAATCAGCTCATCCTTGTCATTCTTTAGGGACCATGTGCACAGGACTGACCCAAGCACTGTCTGATATGGGATAGATGATCCCAGCTTGCAGCAGCTTCATAATCTCCCTCTTGTCCATATCCTGCAGGTTCGGATTCAGTCTCCTCTACTGCTTTACTGATGATTTCAATTCATCCTCCAAATATATCCTATGCATGCACAAGTCTGGAGAAATCCCTGAAATATCATCAAGAGAATAGCCAAGAACTTTGCGAAATCTGCACGGTTACTTAGCAAAAGAGTGAGCTCTGTATTGTTCAATGAAGCATTAACAATAACAGGATAAGTGGAGTTTTCTCCAAGAAAAGCGTACCTTAGCCCTGCAGGGAGCTGTTTAAGCTCAACTTTTGGTGCTTTTGCTGCACTCCAATCACCCATTACAGCAGCTTTCACAGATGTGGTGACAAGCTCATCTTGTGCAACCAGTTGCATCACATGTGCAGTAGCATCTATCATCTTTGTGTAGCCAGTAGCAGCTGCATCCAGATGCTCATACTCTGCTGTGGAAGTGGTCAACGCCCTCTCTAAGGGGTCTACTGATCTCATCTCATCTCATGAAAGATCTGATCAGCAATGTTGGCCAGGAAAAGTCTGCCAGTAATCAAAGGGTCTTTGGGTTCTTCTCCATACTCTAGAACCACAAAATATGTAGGAATCATGCAATCTCCTACTTTGATAGGAACATCCTCTATCACACCTTCAGGAACTCTAACTGATCTATCAACTAGGACAACAGATATCCATGTAGCCTTAAAATCAGTCATCCCTAAGCTCTTGGCAACAGAATGAGGCATAAGGTTCACACTAGAACCAAGATCACACAATGATCTCTCAAATCTGTCAGAAAAGATTGTGCAGTCTAAAACAAAGCTTCCTGGGTCTGAAAGCTTCTCTGGTACTCTGTTCTGAATCACTGCACAGACCTGCTCGTTGATCATCAATGCTCTAGCTTCTAAACTCAAGTTTTTGGTCACCATCCTCTTCACATTCCTCCTTATGACAGGAGTAATCCTCACAGCATCAATCAATGGGATCTCAATGACCAACTTGTCCATGATAGCCTTGCATTTAGCATCTTCAAGCTCTTGTTTAGACTTCTTAGGATGCTTAGGATATGGTATCTTGGATTTATACACTGTTTCCTTAGCATTATTTGAAGTCCCAGTCGAAACTGCAGTTGTTCGTAACGGGTGACAAGCGCCACCCACCTGGTGTCGCTCGTCACTCGTTTTGGAGAAATCGCTAATATCTGCTCGAGGTGGGTGACGAGCATCACCAATTTGTGAAGAAAAGGGGTCGGGGTCTTGCAAAGTGGGTGACGAGCGACACCCCTCATGGGTGACGATCGTCACTCGTAGGTGAACTTAGGGCAGGATTATCAGTGTGCTGGACATGGCCTCCTCAAAAGCGTAAATGGTTGGGGGCTGCTGCTTCTTCAAGCCATTGGTATTTATGGATTGCATCATAATTCTAGAATACCATTCGAAAGTGCAAAAAGAGTTTATGATGATGAAGCCATGAAGACTTATCCATGGGGTCGGTCAGCATTTGAAACTCTTGTTGATGCTATAAAGATGTTGAGGCCTATAGGAAAGTCGTACACCATTAGTGGTATGGTTTACATGTTACAGGCTTGGGCGTATGATTCAGTCAAATGCTTTGGAGAGCGATTTAGGAACGTAGTCAATAATGATGAGATACCGTTGTTTCGATGGGGTGGAAACCGTACACGTTCAACAATGGAATCGACCGTTGCTGAAGATATCAGAACGTATGGTGAGGTAAGGTTTTGGCTTGTTATGATAGTTAATGGCTGACTTATGTTTATAATAATGTCTGAGTTAGTTTACATACGGTTGCTGAGTTATATTTTTGTGATGGATGAGTTATATTTTTGTGATGGCTGAGTTATATTTTTGGGATGGCTGAGTTATATTTTAGTGATGACTGAGTTATATTTTAGTGATGACTGAGTTAGATTTTTGGATGGCTGAATTATATTTTAGTGATGGCTGAGGTATGGTTTGTGATGGGGGTTATATTTTAGTGATGGCTGAGTTATGGTTTATTAGTGGTTGAGTTATGCTATAGTGATGTCTGAGTTATACCTATTGATGATTGAGTTAAAACTTACTGATGGGTTTCATAATCTCTTATGTTATAGCTGCGTGTGAGTAAACTGGTTATGAAGGATGATGTAAGAGAGCTATTTCATATGTGACCAGATCAAGAAGAAGACCTAGCACTTGATCACTTGATCCAAAACATACATGAAGATAAGTTTGTCAAAGGTTTTTTTACAGTGAGGGTGGTGAATCTGGTGAAGGAGATGCACAGAAGAAGAAGAAGAAGAAGAAGAAGAAGTGATATGGTATATAGTGAGTTTATATTTTATGTAACGTTTGGTTAGCTTGTTTATACGTTTTTGTGTATGTGTTGCAGGGTGTTAGTGAGGAGGACGATGTTGGGGAAGATGTGTCGGTTAGAATAGTCGTGGATATGGTGTCTAAATTAAACTCAAGGTTTGACACCGTTGATAAAGGCATTAGAAAAATGTCTTAAAATCTGGAGAAGGTGATTGGAGATAGAGTAGAAGTGAAGATGGATGCAAGGTTTGTCCCAAGGATGACTGGCGTTGAAATCAGGCTTGGATCTATTGAGATTGAAGTCAAACAGATGAAATAGCACCTGAATGCCATGGGGTAGGGAAAGCTGGCCAAAACGTTGGTGATGGCGACTCAGATTTCAGAATTAAGGATCTGGTCCAGAAGAAGAAGCCACAAAAACGACATCTCAAGTTCCATGGAAACCGCCAGAAAACTACTTTGTTATTAGTCCTATGGTAAGCTAACAGTGCCAGACTGAGTTGTCATATAAGTTGTGGCTGAATTATGTTTAATTTATGGCTTACTTGTCTTAACGTTGTGGCTGAGTTATCGTTATCTTATTTGCTTCGCTATGTTATACAGGCGAAGAATTCTGTCGATGTAGAGACGGACAGTGGTTTTGCTGGGGTCAGTAAGAATCTGGATAAGGAATTTGTTAAGGACACTGATGGAGAAGATGATCATATTGATTTCATTGAGCAGTCTCATGCTAATAGATTACGCCCTATAAATACAAAAAACCAAGTGACCAAACAAGCAGAGGTACAGATGCTGGCCAAAGATAATAAGGCAAAGAGAAGTGGTAGAAAGCCTAAAATGGTGACCAAAGAAGCAGAGGTACAGAAGACAAAAGTCGAAGATGAGAGCAAACAGATGCCGGCCGAAGATACTAAGCCAAAGAGAAGAGGTAGAAAGCCTTCATCGGTGACCAAGCTGAAAATAAAATTACCTGCTCCGAATAATAAAGAGAAGAAAGAAATTGATGAAGTCCTGAAAAAGCTGACAATAATGATCCGAAGGAAGGTGACAGTGACATATGTGATGTCACATACCAGTTTATCGCTAATAACAGTCGTATGTTACCTGAGTCTGATGATGATGATGAAGAAAAGATTAGGATGGATAAAATTAAAGCTTTTAGGACGGAGAGTGTTACGCTGTCTCCGGATGGCAGTGCATTGAATCCTCAACAAGATCATCCAACAAGGGTTTTTCCTTATATTGGAGACAACGGACTGATGTGCATGAGGAAGAATTGCGTACCTTCACTTGGAATATATGACCCTCTGGCACCGGTTGATCCGGCCAAATTGCAGAAACTTAAGGATTACATAAAGCCATTCGAGTATGACCCTTTAGACCTTATTAACTTGTTAATTACAGCTTGTTAACACTATTTGTGTATAATAACTTGTGTTTATCTGTTAGGAATATCCCATTGGGCAGGGCAACAGACGAAGTTGATTTCTATAGGGTTATCATCACCGAAAAAAAGCATTGGCCAGATCGAAATTATGGATGGTTGTTCGATGTTGTAAGTATTACTTTATGTTTGAGTTATTGTTGTTTACGGCTGAGTTATGATACAATATTATGTCTGGGTTATTGTTGTGTTTTGTCTGAGTTATTGCCACATTGCGACCGAGTTATGCTATATCATGGCTCACTAATTCTACATTATGGCTGAGTTGTGCTATGACCTATTCTATATTACGGTTGAGTTATGGTATGACATATTCTACATTATGGCTGAGTTGTTCTGACTTATTCTACATTACAAATGAGTTGTTGTTGTTTTTTTTTACAGCATGTGTGTGCGTTCCTGAGAGTCCTCAGGAACAGGTTCAAGCAAGATCCCTGCCCATTCCACAACAAACGCATTGCGTTTATAGACACGTTGTTCGTCTCTCTTTGGGTTAAAGAGTATGAACAGTTCAAGATAAAACCGAAGAGTTTTAAATTCAAAGACACCCCGTATGAGAAGCTAGTTAAAGGTTTGCTTCCAGAGGATCAACCGATGAATATGAAGTGGATAAAAGATGTGGATCACTTGTATATTATTCCACAAACCGAAGGCAATCACTGGGTGGTGCTGCACGTGGACCTGCGTAAGGGGCATATTGATTGCTATGATAGCATCGTGGGACAAGTAACCACAGAAACTGAACATAATATGCTGGAAAGTTGTAAGCCGTTTACGCGGATGATTCCAGCAATGATGAATGATCTAGCTCCTGCCACAATCCGTGAACCTAGCTTCGAGCAGTTTACCTTCAGAAGTAGGAGTGTCTCCAGGGTCTCTCAAAATGTACAAGTTGGGGACTGTGGCGTGTACGCGGGTAAATTTGTCGAATGTCTAGTGCTTGGTGTAACTTTCGATGGCATCTGTGATCAAAATATCCAGGCTATACGGGTTAAGATGGCAGCAGATATCTACGATGAGGCACCTGATCTGCTTGCACAGTTTCAATGATATATTATGTTCTTCTTGATACCTATTATGATATGTAAAATATTGGGATTTTGAACATAATCGTTTGTGGCTGATTTAATGATTTTACAAACATACGTACCGGTTGATTTATAGTCAGGTTACGGCTAGTTTGCTAAAATCATCAACAACAGTGTTACGGCTGAGTTTCGAAACGAACCCAACCCTAACCGACCCAAATTAATTAATTGATCCAACCCAACCTAATACTGTTTAATTTACCTCTCTTCTTCGACACCTCTCTTCTTCGACATCGTCTTCTTCAAATTTCGTCTTTCTCAAATTTCTTCTGCTTCAAATCCGGCTGTGAACTGTACAAGGTATGGAGAAGACTGAGTGATTGTCTGGAACATATTTGATTGTATAAAAATCTTATTTGTGTTTAATTAGGAGGGTGGGACAGTTCACTGCAAATACTTTAGGTGGTTTGATGAAGAAGATGTGAAAGGATGGTTAAAAAGACCATTGATTCAAGCTCGAGATGAAATCCGGGAGAAGAAAAATGTGATCGATCAACTAAGTACAACAATGGTGGAGCTTCGTAGAGAATTGGAGAAGCATGGGGTGGAGAAATGTGCAGGAGATGGTGATATACAACAACGATTTTAATTTGGATGGAAAACAAAGATCTTGAAGTTGTTCTGTATCGGCAATGCATAAGTAGATGCATAAGTAGATGTTCTGTTGGCCCTTTGTGTTTGGTTTGTAAGGACATCACTTATATGATTCATGACTATTTGTGTTTGATTAAGATGTTGTGGTGATTAGATCCAAAACAAAACAAAACTTAAATATAACTTGCAATGTCATTGCAATCAAAGAGGCTGAAAATTTTGACACATTATATAACTTGCAATCCTTAATGTAAGATTGTCTAGGAATGAAATCTAAGTATAGCTTCACAATGTATGGATATAGGGTTTGGGATTTATCGTTTTGTTGGATAAGTTTTAAAAGGTACAAACATGAGCTAATTTCATGATCATTATACGGTAAAGTGAATAAAAATATTAATTACAACTTATTAAAGTTGTTTGATTAAATGAATGTATCAAATATTCACATCTGCCATATTCGTGGTTTGGCAGAGTTATGCCATATTTGTGGTTTGGCTCAGTTATTGTAACGACAAGGCTGACTTAACGCAGATTCATTCGTGGTTTGGCTAAGTTATTCTAACGACATGGCTGACTTAACGCAGATTCATTCGTGGTTTGGCTGAGTTATTCTAACGACATGGCTTACTTAACGCAGATTCATTCATGGTTTGGTTGAGTTATTCTAACGACATGGCTGAGTTTTAGTCAAGTTACGGCTGATTTATAGTCAAGTTTAACAATGTAATTCACGGGTATGCTAAAATCAAATGAAATCAAACCTCAAAAGAAAAGATGATCATAGATAGATAAAACACCATTACATAGAAGTTCATAGAGAAGACGACAGTACAAAGAAGTTTAACAATGGAATTCACGTTTTGAAACCGACATCATCTGGGCCAAATTTCTCAAACATATTGACCAAATTATTCCACACTATTCTATAAATTCACTCGGGCTTATCGCCACCACGCGCCCATATCCTCTTGTGTAAGTTAACAAATTAGGGTTTCGCTCCAAATGTACATTTCACGGCTGAGTTCTAATACTTCACGGAAGACGAAAGGTTGCGTAGGTTAACAAATTAGGGTTTTGCGGCAAATTTACATTTCACGGCTGAGTTATAATACTTCACGGAAGACGAAAATTTGCGTAGATTAACAAATTAGGGTTTCACGGCAAATTTACATTTCACGGCTGAGTTATAATACTTCACGGAAGACGAAAGGTTGCGTAGATTAACAAATTAGGGTTTTGCGGTTGAGTTATAATGCTTCACATAAACATAAAACACAGAAACCATCAGTTATGTTTGCCATCACCAAATAGGAAAAAGAAAATACATGCCAACAATACTACGTCGGACAAGTTTTCGCATTATGCCCAACTTGTTTACATCGAGAACATGCGTGTTGCTTCCTAGGGCGTTTATTTCCAAGGGCAACTTCCAAAGATGATTTAGTCCTAATTTTCTTGGACCTTTCTGGCTGGTTTACAACAATCGGAGGCAAGCACGGTTGGATAGTTACAATTTGAGGAACAGGTAGTATCGTATCTGAAGGCATGATTGAATCAGCGTATGCGTTAACAAAATAACCGCTCTTAGTAAGGACTGCACAGGGATATACGAGACACACCCATATGCTCTGCAGCTGCGATTGCATGGACGCATGGTATTTTTTCGTGGTCGAAACGACGGCATGTGCATCTTTCTGCATCTACATTTACAACATGCAAATATGTACCATATGTTACCTATACACGTAAAGCATCAATCGTTTGTACATCCATAAGTCTTGCTGCGATGACACAGGCCTATTAGAGAGAAGAACAAAAAAAAAACTTTAAGGCTGATTTATGAAAATAATGTCTGGTTTATGAGCATTTGACGACTGACTTATGTAAACGATTACAGCTGAGTTACCTGTAATAGTTTTTCAACACCTCGTGAGAGCGTTGTTTGCTGCGATTTCGTATCCTCTCTCCGTTCAGCAAACCATTTGGTCATCATAGTCCGTATCGATTCTAACAGTCGAACTATGGGAAGACTTCTAGCATTTGACAGTGCTTTGTTCATTGATTCCGCAATATTCGTAGTCATTAAATTGTACCTTTCACCCGGAAAATGAACACGAGCCCATATTCGGACACCAGCTCTTTGGAGGTATCCATGTAGTTCAGGATGAAGCGCTTCAATCTCATTGAATGCCTCAGTAAAATCAGTCAGCCTAAAACACCTTGCCGCTTTTTTCACTAGAGGGAACAAATGTTTTCCTTTGAATTTCACCAAAATGTTCTTATACAAATGGTAAATGCAAATTCCATGAGAAGCCAACGGATACACATCACCAATTGCTTTCCCTACTGACTTATGTATATTCGAGATTATCGCAAGATCCTTATTGTCAGGAATAACAACTTTGAGTTGCGTAAAAAACCAACGCCAAGAATCATCATTTTCAGTGTCAACAACACCGAAAGCTATTGGAAAAATCTGAAAATTACCATCCTGAGCTAGGGCTGTTAGAAGCATCCTTTGTAACTACCATGGAGAAACGTACCGTCGACAACAACAACTTTGTGCATGAAAGGAAACCCAGCAACACTGGCACGAAAAACAATGAACACATATTTGAATCTTCCATACTCATCAATTTGAAGACGCGTAACTGTACCTGGATTTGCCTGTCTTATCATGTACAGGTAAGAAGGCAATTCTTTAAAACTACTCTCAAGAGTCCTCAGATCGATCTGCCTTGCAAACCTTAGTGTCCTATATGGCTTCCAATAATCCATATGTTGACACCAACATATTAATAAATCAGCCGAAATTAGTATAACCGAGCTGTTTCGTAGTTATAAGTCAACCATAATATATCTATAACTCAGCCGTAAACAACCTATAAGTCAGGCGTAAACAACCTATAAGTCAGCCAGAATGTATTAATAAATCAGCCGAAATGAGAATAACCCAGCCATAACGTAATGGTAAGTCAGCCGTCAACAACCTATAAGTCAGACGGAGTGTATTAATAAATCAGCCGAAATGTGAATAACCCAGTCGTAACGTAATGACATTTCAGCCATAATATATCAATAAGTCAGCCATAAAACAATCTATAAGTCAGCCGCAAACAATCTATTATATTTATACTAAAATGCTTATTGATAATTATTCTGACACTGCGAGGTTTAACGGTCGAACCAACGTCACCAAGAAAGTCCCTGTAAAGAGCTCCCAAAATATCAGGTGTTGCTTGTCAAGATCGATTAGAACATTCCGTCATAGAACATGCGTGTTCTGAATCGTATATACGAACATAAAAATACAGCTCATCCCCTTGTTTAGATGCACGAACTCTCCAACAACATCCATCCACCCAGCACTTAATAACCATTGTACTTGGATTTGATACTGGTACATCAAAATCAAATCCATCCCTTACCGAAAGAAGTTTCAGTCGATTCTCCAACTCGTCTTTTCTCCTGTATCGTTGTCCTACAACGAGGTTTAGCGAAGACATCTCCAACCTTAAAGCCTCCGAGTTCCCAATCGATCCGATGATGTCAATGTTCTGAGGTCTCTTTTTAGGAGGCAGAGTCAGCGAATCTTCGTCTTTATTCAGAGGCTTGCCGTATACAGTAAAGTTGTCATCATCAGATGACGCACCATCGGAGTCGTCAAAAACATCAAATCGCATTGAAAATTCAACATCTTCTTCTTCGTCATTTGCTTCTTTGACATCTTCATCGTCTTCTTCGTCTTGGTTTTTACTTTAATCATAACAGAAACTATCAAATCCCCCACCGTAATCTTCGTATCTAGATTCTACTTTTGAGTCAGAACTATTAGGCCGTTTCATCCTTCCTCTCGATCCATCCTTCGGACTAATTTTGCTAGACTCTTTCTCCGTAAACTCCACACAGAGACGTAGCTGATTGATTTTTCATAGGCTTAGAAAACATTGCAACTGTCGATCATTTGAGATATAAACTGGTGGAGTATCATGTGACATATTTTTCATAGCCTTGTTCGAGAACATATAGCTCAGCTTTACCTGATGGCTTAACTCCTTTAATCCGTAGTCATCGAGAACCAACTTCATAAGCTTGTCGTGCGATGTTTCCGCATCTATCTGCACAATTTTACACCCTCTATCATTGGTGTTAAATACATATTTGTATTTCTTTACCCAATTACCGAAAACTACAATTACCGAAACCGGATCCATCATATATCGGAGAAGGATGAACGAAAATGAAGAAGAACAAGGAAGACGATGACGAATTGGATGTTCAAAATTTAAGTTCTGGATGTTCAAAAGTCGATGACGACGACGAGGAAGACGAAGACGACGTTTCGTATTTTTCTGTTGATGATGACATGGAAATATGCATCAGACATCATTTTTTAATTGATGAAGTGGCAAGTAAGCCACCAAATGAACACGTAAATCAACTGTCCTAAACCAGCCATCAAACAAAACTTTAAGTTAGTCGTAACATGAATACTATTACAGTAATTAAAAAACGAAACAACGGCTGCCAAATTCAGCCGTTTGTCGTAACTCAACTGAAAATCTTTAGCTAAGCCGTATCGTTTAATAAGTCAGCCGTCAAAGTATGTTATTGTGGTAGTTAATCTTTTACTACTAAATCAACCGTAATTAGGCTGAGTTTTTCGTTAACCCAGCTCACTACGGCTGATTTATGACACTTACACGAAAATCAGCCGTAATAAAGCAATAATTCATCCAGCCGGAGAAAGTTAATTCAGCCGTGTCGAAACAATAACTCAGCCAAATTTTGACAAATCAGCCATCGGGCTATAACTCAGCTGTAACTTATGGCTGGGTTATGCTCGTACATCAGCCATTTTCTCATAACTTATACATATTTAATTAAGTCAGCCGAAACACCAGACTGGGTTATACACGTAAGTCAGCCGTTAGCTCATAACTCAACCATTTTCCTTAAATCAGCCGCAACATACCGTAACTCAGCCGTCATTGCCGTTGTAGCGCTTTACGGCTGAGTTCATTAATACACGTCAGCGATTTCTGACGTGGCGGCGTGTTTTTTCTGATGTGGAATTAAAAAATAATGGCATTCCTTGTAAGTACGTTTTTTCCTATAACATGTAACAAGGGCACGCGGGGTATAGAAAATATAGGCGAAATATGATAGTAATATAAAAAGGTTTTGTATGTAACTGGTCATATCACCTAATTTGTATTATATATGAGTAATTCTCCCTTAAATGTTTGATGAAATGTTTGAATGAAGTTATTGCTTAAAAATGATGTTTTTTATTGTCAAGACTCTTTGCATCTATCATTTTATGCATGATTCAGCTTAATGCTAGAGTAGCACATTAAGGATAGAGAAATCGTCATTAGACATTGATTATGCATGAGAGTGTGAGTTGATGTTTGATCCATTGCATAATAGATTAGCATGCTTAGCCTAAGAGATTAGTTGTCTAAAATGCTTTTTGGTTTTATGGACTTTGTGATTGAAAGCTTGTTAATCATAGATACACCATTAACCATGGGTTTGAAATATGATTAGTCAAAAGGATTAGTACTATGAGAGTGGATTAGTTTATTATATTAGTCTTTGCTTAGAGTTTAATGCATTGATTGTTTCTTTCACACTTTAGACATGATTTGGAACCACTTAAGTCATATTGCCTTAGTCTTGAATCTTGCTTTTAATATTTTGAATTTGTTAAATCATTGCTCTGTTTTGCTCTATTTTGTTGCTCATCATATTGGCTTTGCTTAGTTTTAATTCACCTACCTTTAGAGTTTATGTTTGGGTTCCACTTGTCTACACTTGTTTGATTGTTGAGTGTGAACCTCTTTTAAACCCCTTATTAGCTTAGCTTAGTGAGATTGTTGCATCTCTATTCACCTACCAGATTTGGATTGATACCACTTGCCGCTATGCTACAAATTAGTGCATGGGGATTGCACTAAGCAGCCATAAAAAACTGCTTGTCATAAGGGTCTTACCACTAAATTCAAAGAGTTGCGACCTTCAAGCGGCGGACAGAAAAAAAGCTAAAAAAATGAACTAAGCACCCATAGGGAGAGTTTGAAGAGAGCAAAGGGCACACTGGAAGGCCAGCACCCATGCATCAGAGAAGGATAAAGAGATGAAAGGATGTCTTTGTATCATCCATCTCCCTCGAATATACCAGATGCATGCGGCCATCGCCCCCCTTCGCACCTTTGAACTCCCCGAGTCGGTCCCAAGCTTAGAGTCCCCTGTTTCCCACGAGTCCAAGGACCAGGATCCACGTGAGAAGCAGTGATTTCTCATTCTGTAGACAGGCTGTCGTCCCACATAGTGGCCTAACTTATGCCTCGCGTTAAAGTATGTCACTACGGGCACAATCTAATTTAGTTGAGAGACGCAAATTTCTTATCACCTACTCGTCCCTGCATACTAAGGGTCAAATCTCTACTCACAAGCCACCTGATCAGCCCGACGGTATCATCAAAAGACTGGCTCCATCGTGAAGACTAACGCCCTCGCAATAGAGCACCAACGGCTTGGCGTCAGAAGGGGAAGATCCCCTCGAGTCTCGTAATGAGAAATAGAGTCACATAGGCAAACACTGTAAAGAGGCAATCTCCCTAGAATTAGGGTTGACAAACATACCTTCCGAAAATGGTCCAAAACGAGAGATTGTCATAAAGATAAACCCTTGGAAACCTAGACTCGTGTAGGAGTGTATCAGAGACATATCAAACCTAAGGCGAGGAGACTCCTCTTCTAACATAATGGCATATCAACTTGAGGAAGGCCCTCACGGGGAATTACCTGATAAAACATGTCCAAGTTCGACGGGGAGTTCAGAATATAGAAAAAAGTTCCTGATATATCATGGTTTTTATGGTTTTTAACCATGATATAAGTCATTTTTATTGAGTCTTTTTGGTCTTTTTAGAGTCCTAGTAGAGTCTTTGCAGGTTATAGCATGTTTGGAGCATAATTGGAGGTTTTAGAGCTTTTTGGATCATTAAAAGATGAAGCCACGAAGTGTACAACTCAGAAGGCGAAATCATAGATGGGTGACGCTCGTCACCACCTTTGGTGACGCTCGTCACCCAAAAAGGAAGGGATCGTGGCTGGTTTATTAAAAGATGGAGCATTATTTACAGAATTGGCCCAGAAGTTCCAGTTTTTGCAAGAAGGCCCCAGATCGTGTTTAGCCTCTATTTATTAGGTTTTTCAGCCATTGTTGGCTAGTATCTTAGTTTTTGAGAATTCAGAGAGCTTTAGAGTGGATTTTATTGAGAGTTTTTGGGGAGACAGATCCTGTACTCTTTTTGGAGAAGATTTCGAACCCCCTTTGTTTTTATTCTATTCTTTTAATGCAAATTCATTCAGTTATGTTTTGTGATTCCATGATCATGTCTGAGTAATTTGTTAGTTAAGTTAGGGCTTTTTCAAAGGTTGATGAAGAGTTTGTAGAATTGCCACTTGTTAGGAATATCTTTTGGTTTTTCATCTCTGTTTGCTTTATAATCGAATTTCTTAGAAACATCATCTAGAAATCCGAAAATCATAGGTTGTTAAATATATGTGAGAGGATTATTGATAACCTGAACTAGTATTTGATGAGCAAAACAACTTAGTGCAAAGAGATTTGGCTTGGAAGTTTTGTGAACAATTGAATTTGACCATATTGCATGTTTTGGTTGTTAGGGTTTGCAAAGAGATTTGAAACTTTGTGATTTAGACATAGTTAACTTCTGCAATGAGAATTGATTAGTTATATATTTGATATTCATGTTCAAAACGGTTCTTAATCATTCCTGATTTCATGCATTCTACATTCTCAGATTCAACCTACGAAATATCCTGACTTAGCGCTTTTAGTCTTCTGAAACTTAGATCAACAACCAAATTTCGTTTGCTTACATTTAATTTGTCATTCGCATTACATACATCGCTTACTGTTTAGCTTAATCCGAACCTACATTCGATAGTGTAGTTTACATACTCCCTTGGAATTCAATACCCCTTGTACTACAACTGCTTTGCTGTGCACTTGCAGTAGTTTTATTTGGGTAAAACCTGAGCCCTATCAAGTCTCCAGATGGGCGGTCGGAGAACTGGCCCTCAAGCAAAGCTGGGATAAGAAAAAGGAGAGATCTGTCATCCAGCCGTCCATAGAGGACAGATGTCTAAAGACCTCCCTGTTTCCCTGCAAAGGGAACTCCAAGATCCACTGATGCCAAGTAAGGGGAATCTGCGCCAATGAAAGATGCACATGCAAAGTGAAAGGATGTGGTACCTGTTTCCGGAAATATGAAGCGAAAAAGCCCATGACTAAGTATCAGCAATGACATGGGGAATGCCAGCCCCGAACAAGAGGCTAAAACTCGGCCAAACAACAGCCCATCAAACCAAAGGGGGGGGGGGGGGGGGGGGGGGGTGGTATATTTTTTTTATCTCTATTCCGTGCATTCCCTGCCCTTCAGGGACATAATTAAGTGTATCCCTGGATGCCCTTTAAGGATATATTATGTTTATATTTTCTCGAGGTTCTTTTCAGATTACATGCATTTTCTGCCCTTCGGGGACATAATATATGTACATTTTCTCGAGATTCTTGTTTGATTACATGCATTCTCTGTTTTTCCAAAGGTATATCACCCTTAGGATTTTTATATTATCGCATACAAAATTAGCTTGTACAAACCAACATGCTTCAATGTGGACTTGCTTGAACTCCAGGCTATTGTTCCTCTAGGAATTAGAGTTATCTCTTCCAGGAGGTTCTTCTCTTTCTCTTTTGCTAGCTCCTTCTAGGGACAGTCGTGCCTCTTTTAGCATGCTCCTCCGTGGAATTGCTTGCTCTTTGGGGTATTGTTCCTCAGGGAACCAAAGATTTATTTCTTCTGGGAGCTTCTCTTCTCTTATTCTGATCGCTCCCTCCGGGGAAGTTCAAAGCACGATTCACAATAACCTCCAAACTTTTACTGTGTAAGCATAATGCGAAGACTGTTCCGGCAGTTCAAGAGTCAGGGTAACGCCCCTGAAAACTACCTGCTTGCAAAAGCTTGTATGCACATGCTCCAACAAAAGCAACGACTCCCCATCCTGTTAGCGACATGTGCACATAGACTATCTTCACTCCCTCTCAAGTCTCCCCTTGTGGTCCTTAGGCATGTGTCTCTTAAGCATCGATGTGACGTCTCGATCCCCGCTGTCATTTAGAACTCTAATCCTCTATAAAGCCAATATGGGAGGAATATGCCTTTATCTCTAAGCATCAGCGAAGCATTGCGAGTAAATTGCTCTGGGGAGAAGCTCACTTGCGGAAAATCATTTGTTTCTCCGAAAACCTTTTATTTTTATTTTTGACCAGTCACGTCTCCACTCCACTTGTGCTCTTCTGGGGTGCGCGATCAATCGGGGGTCAGGTTACAACTAATTTAGCAACACGCCAAACCCTTTCAGGTAAAAAGAAACTGTGAACATTTTACAGGAACTATGGCTAGTGAAGTTTTACTCCCTGCCTCCTTGATGACGACACAGGAAATTGAGGACAATTTCGGGGATCAGTTTTACCACAGCCAATGACTAGATGACATATCCTTAGAAGGTATCCTATCAACTGTACATCTACGCACCTGCAACCTGATAGGCTGCAAAAGAAGCATGGCAGGTACTCAAGTACTTGGCTTAAGTCCCCGCCGAAGGGACTTCTATCCACTCCATATACGGCATGCCTAATCATAGAGATTTGCAGAGCCATTAGGAGAAGAGCCTGGAGATGTATAAAAGGAAAAGAAATCCTCAACTAGGGGTCGGTTGATGAATCGATAGGGTATTAAGTGGAATGCATGGGGGAGAAAAGTTGAAAATGAGAGAGGTTGTAATATATGATCGCAGCAATCTAAAGTACACCAGATTTCTCCTTCTTCAACTGACTCGGTAAAACTCTTCATAGCTTTCATTTAGTTCATGTTTTGGTCTCTTTCATGTATTTATTCATCATATCTTATTCTTTTTTGCATTCATATTAGACATGATAGGATTTAGATTAGGCATTGCATGTTTTGCATTGTTTGAGTCGATTTCAGGTGTCTTTGGAGCTAAGGAGGCTTAGTGGAGAATGGTGAATGGTGTGGATCAGAAAAACTGAGCTGAAATCATTGCAAAAACTCGTCCAAGACTCATACCGTGGAGGTGAACCGTGGAGAGCACATTTTCTCTGTTTGGTGCAACTGGAGGTACGAAATATATGGGTCCGGGCGAAGGCAATTCACTTAGATATAGCCACTGTATCCTTCATTAACGTTTTAGAGGATCCAGTGTGCTTTCTAATGGTGATAGAATCAAGTCATTTTGATCCGGGGTTCGAAAGTTACGGCGATCTCAACAACGCACCGTGGACAAACATCCGCACACCAAGGGTCCTGTCCGGTGGCGATTGCATCGTGGAGGGGCAGTCTGTACACCGAGTGCCCAGCTGGACAGCGATCACATCGAGGAGGGACAACCGTACACCGATTGCCCAGATAGATGGAGATCACACTGTGGAGGGACAGACGTACACCAAGGAGAGCACCTTCTCCCTCCAGGGTATAGATTCTGACCGTCTGATATATCGACCCGAATAGACTTTTTGTTTGGTAAGGCTATTTTGGGGATGTTCCCTATAAATACATAAATCTAGACTCTTATATTCTTATCCTTTCTTTTCCCCAAAGCTTTGCTTTGGTTTTTCAAAGAACTAGAACATTCTTTTTGTGGGATGAGATTAGATCATTGTATATACTTTTATTTATGTTTCTATTATATTAATCTTCAATCTTTAATCTTTTAGTCTTGCTTTCTTATTTATCTTGCTTAGTCAATTTTGAATTTTTGATCTTGAGTTTTGAGGTTCTTGATTTTTGGTTAACAAAAGTGTTTCCTTTTATGCTTAAGGATGATTAGGGTGTTAAACCTTTGATTAAATTTTATTATGTGATTGTACTTAAAGCCAAGTACCACCCTTTATGAGAAATAGATTCTAGGAATTTTTTCTAGCATCTAAGGTGTTTGTTAAAATGCTTGAATGAAGTTAATAGCTTGAAATGGTGTATTGATTGTCATAACTCATTGCATCTATCAATTCTTGCATGATTGATCTTATTGCTAAATTACTTTAGGGAATGATAAATTACCATTAGAGATTGATTATGCATAGAAGTATGAGTTAGTGTTTAAATCATTACATAAGAGATTAGTGTGCTTAGCCTAAGGGATTAGTTGTCTAATGTGCTTTTTGGCTCTATGGACCTTGTGATTGAAAGCTTGATCATTGTGTTTCCACCATCGAAAGTGGGTTAGAGGTATGATTAGTCAAAGGGGTTAGCGCCAAGGGATTGGGTTAGCCTATATTAGTGGTCCTTACTTAGAGTTTAATACATTGATCTTTGCTTAAAAGCCTTGTTCTTGATTTGGAATCACCTTGTTAATCATCTAGTCTTGAACCTCTGTTTTCTAGTTTGCATTTCTTGTTTTAGGTTATTAGCTTTCTTGTTCCTATGTCTTCTTCTTTATTCACTTTAGGTTGTTAGTTTTAAACCCCCTTTTTAAATAATTAGGCCTAGCTTAGCAAGTTTTCTGCATCTTGATTGTTCATTAGCCTTTGGATTGGATTGATAGTCTTTCTATACTACAATGGCATGGGTAGAGAGGTATTGAGGTTAAAGACCAAAAAACTCTAACATTAATCTCTATAGCGTGCATTCCTTGTCCTTTAAGGACATATTTTGTGTGCATCCTCGGATTCTTGTTTGATTGCGTGCATTCCCTGCCCTTCAGGGACGTATTTTGTGTGCATTCCTAAATTTTTGTTTGATTGCGTGCATTATCTGCCCTTCGGGACATATTCTTTGTGTATCCTATCGAGGTTTTTGTTTGATTGCGTGCATTCTTTATCCTTCGAGAATGTATTATGTGCGTATCCCCTTTGAGTTCTTGTTTGATTACATGTATATTGCCCTTAGAATATTTATATTATCGCGTACGAAATTAGCTTGAACGGACCAACATGCTCCTCCAAGGACTTGCTTGTCCTCCGGGCTATTATTCCTCTGTGAACCAGAATTGTATCTTCTAGGAACTTCTCCTCTTTCTCTTTTGCCAGCTTCCTCTGGGGACAATTGCGTCTCTTTAAGCATGCTCCTCCATGGAATTTCTTGCCCTTAGGGATACTGTTCCTTGGGGAACTGAAGACTTCTTCTTCCAAGAGCTTCCCTTCTCTTATTCTGATTGCTCCCTCTAGGAGTTCAAAGCACAATTCACAATAACCTCCAAACTTTTACCGCTTAAGCACAATGCGAGAATTTTTTGGCAGTTCAAGAGTCGGGGTAATGCCCACAAGCTAATATGCACATGCTGTAACAAAAGCAATGACTCCCCCTCGTGTTAGCGACATGCGTACGAAGTTAATCTTTTATCCCTATCAAGGCTCCCCTTGCGGTCCTTAATCATGTGTCTCTTAAGCATTAATGTGACGTCTCAATCCATATGGCCATTTGAAACTATGACTCCTCTATAAAGCCAATATGAGAGGAAGATGCCTCTGTCTCCAAGCGCCCGTCTAAACGACAGCCCATCATAAACCAAAGGGGGTATAATTTTTTTTAACTCTATAGCTTGCATTCATTATCCTTTGGGGACATATTTTGTGTGTGTCCTCAGATTCTTGTTTGATTTTGTGCATTCCCTGCCCTTTATGGACATATTTTGTGTGCATTCTCATATTTTTGTTTGATTGCGGGCATTCTCTGCCCTTCGGGACATATTCTTTGTGTATCCTCACGAGGTTTTTGTTTGATTGTGTGCATCCTTTATTTTTTGAGGATGTATTATTTGTGCATCCCCTCAGAATTCTAGTTTGATTACATGCATATCGCACTTAGAATATTTATATTATCGCATACGAAATTAGCTTGTACAAACCAACATGCTCCTTCGTGGACTTGCTTGGTTTGATTGTGTGGATTTTATTATCCTTCAGGGATGTATTATGTGTGCATCCTCTCAGAGTTCTTGTTTGATTACATGCATATCACCCTTAGAATATTTATATTATCGCATACGAAATTAGCTTGTACAAACCAACATGCTCCTCTGTGGACTTGCTTGTCCTCCGGGCTATTGTTCCTCCGCGAAACAGAGTTGTTTCTTTCTGGAATTTCTCCTCTTTCTCTTTTGCCAACTTCCTCTAGGGACAATTGCGTCTCTTTTAGCATGCTCCTCCATGAAATTTTTTGCCCTTTGAGGTACTGTTCCTTTGGAAACTGAAGATTTCTTCTTCCGAGAGCTTCCCTTCTCTTATTTTGATTGTTCCCTCTAGGAGTTCAAAGCACGATTCACAATAACCTCCAAACTTTTACCGCGTAAGCATAATGCGAGACTTTTTTGGCAGTTCAAGAGTCGGGGTAATGCCCTTCTTGCCACAATCTAGTGTGCACATGCTGTAACAAAAGCAACGACTCCCCCTCATGTTATTGACAAGCTTACGAAGACAATCTTTTATCCCTATCAAGGCTCCTCTTTTGGTCCTTAGTCATGTGTCTCTTAAGCATCAATGTGATGTCTCAATCCTTGTGGCCATTCGGAACTATGAATCCTCTTAAAAGGCAATATGGGAAGAAAAAGCCTCTATCTCAAAACATCCTGTTAAACGACAGCCCGTCATAAACCAAAGGGGGTATAATATTTTTTTTTATCTCTATAGCGTGTATTCCTTGTCATTTGGGGAGATATTTTGTGTGCATCCTCGGATTCTTGTTTGATTACATGCATTCCCTGCCCTTCGAGGACAGATTTTGTGTGCATTCCCAGATTCTTGTTTGAATGCGTGCATTCTCTGCCTTCGGGACATATTCTTTGTGTATCCTTTCAAGGTTTTGTTTAATTGCATGGATTTTTTTATCCTTTGGGGATGTATTATGTGTGCATCCTCTCAGAGTTCTTGTTTGATTACAAGCATATCGCCCTTAGAATATTTATATTATCGCGTACGAAATTAGCTTGTACAAACCAGCATGCTCCTCTGTGGACTTGCTTGTCCTCCAGGCTATTGTTCCTCTGCGAACCAGAGTTGTTTCTTCCGCGAACTTCTCCTCTTTCTCTTTTGCCAGCTTCCCTTGGGGACAATTGCGTCTCTTTTTGCATGCTCCACCATGAAATTTCTTGCCCTTTGAGGTACTGTTCCTTTAGGAACTGGAGATTTCTTCTTCCGAGAGCTTCCCTTCTCTAGGTGTTCAAAGCACGATTCACAACAACCTCTAAACTTTTACTACGTAAGCATAATGCATGACTTTTTTGGCAGTTAAAGAGTTGGGGTAACGCCCTGCTTGCCCCCAAGCTAATATGCACATGCTGTAACAAAAGCAACGACTCTCCCTCGTATTAGCAACATGTATACGAAGAAAATATTTTATCCCTATCAAGGCTCCCCTTGCTGTCCTTAGTCATGTGTCTCTTAAGCATCAATGTGACATCTCGATCCCTGCGGTTATTCGGATATATGTATCCTCTATAATGCCAATATGTGAGGAAGATGCCTCTATCTCCAAGCGCTCTGCTAAACGATAACCCGTCATAAACCAAAGGGGTATAATTTTTCTTTTATCTTTATTGCGTGCATTCCTTGTCCTTTGGGGACATATTTTGTGTGCATCCTCAGATTCTTGTTTGATTGCGGGCATTCCCTGCCCATCAGGGACATAAATTGTGTGTATTCACGGATTCTTGATTGCGTGCATTCTCTGCCCTTCGGGGCATATTCTTTGTGTATCCTTTCAAAGTTTTTGTTTGATTGCGAGGATTCTTTATCCTTTGGGGATGTATTATCTGTGCATTCCCTCGGAGTTCTTGTTCGATTGCATGTATATCGCCCTTAGAATATTTATATTATTGCGTACAAAATTATCTTGTACAAACCAATACGTTTCTCTGTGGACTTGCTTATCCTCTGGGCTATTGTTCCTCCGCGAACAAGAGTTGTCTCTTTCGGGAACTTCTCCTCTTTCTCTTTTGCCAGCTTTCTCTGGGGAAATTGCGTCTCTTTTAGCATGCTCCTCCATGGAATTTCTTATCCTTCAGGGTACGGTTCCTTTGGGAACTGAAGATTTCTTCTTCTGAGAGCTACCCTTCTCTTATTCTGATTGCTCCCTCTAGGAATTCAAAGTATGATTCACAATAACCTCCAAACTTTTACCGCGTAAGCATAATGCGAGACTTTGTTGGCAGTTCAATAGTCAGGGTAACACCCTGCTTGCAAGCTAGTATGAACATGTTGTAACAAAAGCAACGACTCCCCCACATGTTAGTGACATGCGTACGAAGACAATCTTTTATCCCTATCAAGGCTCCCCTTGCGGTCCTTAGTAATGTGTCTCTTAAGCATCAATGTGACGTCTCGATCCCTGCGGTCATTCGGAACTATGACTCCTTTATAAAGCCAATATGGGAGGAAGATGCCTCTATCTCTAAGCCCCAGGAAGCGATGCAAGTAAATTGCTCCGGGGAGAAGCCCTCTCGAGGACAATTATTTATTTCTGTGGAAACCTTTTTTCAGTTTTGACCAGTCACGACTCGGCTCGTTCTCTTCTGGGTGCGCGACCAATCGACGGCAGGTCACAACTAATCTGGCAATGTGTCAAACCCCTTCGGATAAAAAAATTGTGAACATTTTACAGGAACTATGGCTAATTTTTTTTTACTCCCTGCCTGCTCGATGATGACACATGAAGTCGAGAAAAATTATTGGGATCAGTTTTGCCACAACCAATGACTAGACGACACGACATCAGAATGTATCCTATCAACAGTACGCCTACTCACACTCTATGATAGGCTGCAAGAGAGGTATGGCGTGTACTCAAGTACCTAGCTTAAGTCCCCGCTAAAAGGTTTTCAATCCCCTCCCTAGGTAGCAGACCTAATCAGAGAGGTTTGCAGAACCAACTGGAGAAGAGCCTGGAGATGTATAAAAAGAGAACGATGGCTCAACCAGGCAGTCGATGAATCGGTAGGGCATTCAGTGGACTGCATGTGAGAGGAAGGGGAGAGAAAGAGAGAGGCAGTATTCTATGATCATAGCAATTTTAAAGTAAACTTGACTTCTCCTCCTCCACAGATATCACGCAGCATCCTGTATGGTTATGTCTCTCCATCAAGCCAATATGGAAAGGAAGATGTCTCTATCTCCAAGCGCCAGCGAAGCGATGCCAGTAAATTGCTCCGGGGAGAAGCCCTGTAGCATCCGTATCCAAAAAAATCTGGAATGATCGTGCCGGACAGGAGGTTGTCCGAAGAAATGTGAGTTCCGTCAAAGGAATAATCCGTACGGATGGGAGGTTCAGACTATAGTCGATGGATGACTGGGAAATAGTCGAAAGATGGTCGGGCTGGCCGAGCAGGACGGACCATATCCGGGAGTAAAATGGTTCTGTCCGGGAGAAAGTGGATTATGTCCGGGAGAAAGTGGATTATGTCCGAGAGAAATGTATTATGTCCGAGAGGAAATGGATTATGTCCGAGAGAAATGGATCATGTTCGAGGGAAAAAGGAAAATAACCGAGGCTTTGTGGTTTTAGCCGAGTAAAAATGGGCTGGGCCCGTGGGCTGGGAGTTTGGTCCGATAAAAACTAATTTCTCGTGGGGATGGTCGAGCGGTTTAGGCGATATCCGAGAGAAATCAAAGCTGACTGGGATAAACCTGACTGGAACCGGGAGACGCCGGCTATAACCGGGTTAACTAGGTTTTGCGAGCATATAAAAGGGATTTTGAGACTTTTTCTCGAGACAGCCGCATTATTTGAGAGAAATATCGCGTGAGAGAGAGATTGGTCGAGAGAAATCCCATAGTTTCTGATTATCCCGAGAGTTGGCCGAGAGAAATCGAAGTTTCACCGGCGATTCCGACTATCACTGAGAGATCGAGTGTTCTGTCCGAGTTTCTGTGGATCTGTTTCGACCATTCGACCTGATTTGAGGGTTTGTCGAGGGAATAACCGAGTTTGTTCGAGGATTTCTGAGCGGATCGTGTGATATCTGAGAACACTTCGATTCGTCCGAGAGAATCTGAATTTCTGTTGAGTTTCTGTCGAGTAACTTTGGACTGATCGATCTGAATTATACTGTTTCCGAGGGAATACAGCTTCTTGCCCGAGAAAAAGTGACCGTGTTGAGAGATAGCCGAGAGGTGTGGAGTTTTAGCCGGACCAGTCTGAGCGATAGCCGAGAAATCGTAAGTATGTCCGAGTATCTCAGTTTCTGATCGAGAAATCACTGAGATTCTATCGACTGAAATGTTTGTTTCTGTGTCTAAGGTAAGTGCGTGATTGTAGTCTGTATCTAGAATCGTTGGATTGCTAGGTTATCTAATTTTCATTGATTGCTTGTGTAAGTTAGTGGTTTCTGCTTAGCAAGGTCAATGTTCTGTTATTGTGAATGGTTAAGTGTGAACCGTGGTCAATACATGATGTCTAACTAGCTGTGTGAATGTCTGGATCGAGTTACTAGCTCAAGGGGATGTGTGATTCTCGCTTGGAGCAGTACCGATGCCTTGTGAGGCTTCACAAGTAGTTGAGATGATCATAGGACCGTACTGTTTTCTGTGCTTGCTTGCTAAGTGATAATGTGAATTGTATAACTGATAGTATGATGCGTTTTCTGGTATTGGCTAAGGTGTTACGGGATGACCGTATTCACTAAGTATTTATCAAATACTTATGCCTCTCTGTTTGATTGTGCAGGTAAGGATAAAGTCCAGGGCGAGTAGCTCTGAAGGCAGACTGGAAGGCAGTGAAGGAAAGGGGTGGATTAGGACTGGGTTTTGGGATTCATATTCTGATTTTGAGTTCTATTTAAGTATTTGTTATTGAATCCGAATTCTGTTAAGTGTTTCTGGAATAATTATGCAATGAGAATGGATGTCTTTTGATGAATCGAACATGTTTAAGTTTAAGAAAAGTTTTTAAAATGCATGTTTTTGTATTCTGGCCGAGAGAAGACTCGGTGAGGTTCGGGCTGGTCTAGTGATAGACGGTCGGATCCTCACAAGTTGGTATCAGAGCATGGTCGATTCTAGGACAGTTCATTTGCATAGTTGGGTTTAGAGTCTATCCACCTTTTCACTGCCAGGTCTCGCAGTCTGTTGTTCTGTAGAGTGTGAAACTCTTGTCTGGGGTTAGCTTCGGGCTAACCAATTTTCTGTTTGGCAGATGGCTCCGAGAAAGAGAACTGCAAGAGCTCAAGTGAATGGTGCTGAGAACACTGAGAGTTCTGAAACTGAGAATGTGGTCATGGACCAGCAAGTGAATGCGGCTAGGAATGCTGCAAATGTGGCTGCGGCCAATGCTGGAAACGTGGCAGGAAATGTTGCGGGAGCACAACCGGTTGGGTTGGAGGCTGTTCTGGGGCTGTTAGCTCAAGTGCTGGAGCATTTACCAGTGGTTGCGCCTGCGCCGGTAGTGGCACCACAAGTGGTGGAACCAGCAGTTGCCGATGGAGTTGGGGAGGCGGATCAGGGTGTGGTGATTCCGTCTTATCTCAAGGTGCTGGATCATATGGGGAGGCTAGGAACCAAGTTCTTTGCTGGAGGTTCTGCGCCTATTGAGGCTGATGAGTGGAGGATGAGACTGGAGCAGAACTTCGAGTCTATCCGCTGTCCTGAGGGTTACAAGACGGACATAGCTGTGCATTACTTGGAGGGTACTGCGCACAGCTGGTGGAAGGGAATCACCGGGCATTTGGTGAATCCGAACTGTTTGTATGAGACGTTTTCTGCGATGTTTCAGAGTAAGTACTTCCCGCAGGAAGCTTACAATCAGTTGGAGGCTGAGTTTCTGTATCTGCGCCAAGGGACCAAGACGGTTCGGCAATATGAGACCGAGTTCAACCAGTTACGTAAGTACGTGGGACGTGACTACGACACTGAGGATAAGCTGATCCGAAGGTTCATGAGTGGGCTAATAGTTGAGCTAAGGAACGGTTGTCTGGTGCGTGACTATGCGACGGTCACTGAGCTTGTGGAGAAAGCAGCACTGTTGGAATCTGGACAAGCATAGGAAGCTTTGTCAAAGGTGAGTACTGTGGTTGCCGTGGCCAAGAGTGGTCAATCGTCTGGAGGACAGAACTGCAGGTTTGGGAGGAATGTTCCAGCCAAGTCTAGTGGGAACCGCAGTGTGTGTGGGTCATGCGGGAAGGTGCATGTGGGCGTTTGTAGGCGTTCAGCTGGGGCTTGTCACCGTTGTGGAAGCCAGGAGCATCAAGTGCGGGATTGTCCTGAGCCAGACACAAGGATGGTGAGAGTGTCGGATGGAGACAGCGTTTCTGTTGTGTGTTACGGTTGTGGAGAACCGGGACACTACAAGCGTGATTGTCCGAGGTCAGGAGCAGCTGGGCAAGCTGCTTCTCAGGCTAAGCGTGCAGGAGATGCACTGGCACCGGCGGCTGATATATCATGGTTTTTATGGTTTTTAACCATGATATAAGTCCTTTTTATTGAGTCTTTTTGGTCTTTTTAGAGTCCTAGAAGAGTCTTTGCAGGTTAAAGCATGTCTGGAGCATAATTGGAGATATTGGAACTTTTTGGAGCATTCTGAGTTGAAGCCACGAAGTACCAAGCTCGAAGCAGAAAAGTATCCCATATGGTGACGATCGTCACCCCATTGGTGATGCTCGTCACCCAGATAGGAAGGAGCGTGGCTATTTGTTAAAAGTATCAAGAAGAATTGCAGAACTTACCCAGAAGTTTTCTTTATTTATATGAAGACCTCAGATCGTGTTTAGCCCCTATTTATTAGGTTTTTCAGCCATTGTTGGCAATATTCTTAATTTTTGAGAATTCAGAGAGTGAGAGAGAGATTTGTAGAAGAGCTTTTGGAGAGACAAATCAGACTCCTTCAGAGCAGATTTTGAACTCCTTTATTTCTACTTCTTATTTCTTTTATGCAATCTATTCTTTTCATGATGTTTTCTCAAATCACCATGTCTGAGTAGTTTGTTAGTTAAGTTAAGGCTTTTCAAAGGTTGAAGAAGAGTTTGTAGAATTGCTAAAAACTTATAGGAAATTCATTGGTTCTTCATCTGTGCTTGCATTCATATCGATTTCTTAGACACATCATCTGGATTTCGAAACCCTAGGTTTTTAATAGATGTGAGAGCATTATTAATCACCTGAACTAGTATTAGATGAGCAAAACGCCCTAGTACAAAGAGATTTGGCTTAGGAGTTTTGTGAACAATTGAACCTGATCATTACTGCATGTTTAGGTTGTTAGGGTTTGCAAAGAGATTTGAAACTCTGTGATTTAGACATAGATAACATCTGCAATGAGAATTGATTAGTTATATCTTTGTGATTCATGTTCAAGACGGTTTTAATTCATTCCTGATTGCATGCATTCTACACTCTCGGATTCAACTTGCGAACTGTCCTGACTTAGCGCCTTTAGCCTTCTGATCTTTAAGAACAAGCATAAAAACGCCCTCTTGCATTTATTTTACTGTTTTGCATTACATTCATTATTTATCTCTTAGCTTAATCTGAATCTATAATCGCTAGTGTAGTTTACTTACTCCCTTGGGATTCGATAACCCCTTGTACTACAACTGCTTTTGCTGTGCACTTGCAGTAGTTTTATTTGGGTAAAACCTAACCCTATCAAGTTTTTGGCGCCGTTGCCGGGGAGTAATAGCTGCCTATCGATTTTTAGTATTAGGATTTTGTCTAAGTTTTTATTTCTTTACTGATTTTCAGCTAATTTTCTTTGTTCCTGTTTTAGGTGTATGCCTAATCGCAGAACCAGAAGCAACAAAGAGAAGGAGCTTGTGACTTTGAGCATCGACGAGCTTGCTAGGTTGGAGAGAACTAACAGGAAAGCTAAGAAGCAATCTGCAATGGTCGCTCCACTGATCTTGGTTGAAGATGCAGAAGGTCACTTGGTTGACAGGGAGGGAAACAGGAGGAACGAAGAGGGGTAGAGAATTGATCAAGAGGGGAATGTCATTGTTGAACAGCAGGTTCAGCAAGTGGCTGAGAACGTGGGGGTCCCTGCTGCTGTCAATAACGCTGCTGGGCGTTTTGTTCAGAGGACTCTAGGTGATTACAACAGACCTGATCAGTTCTATGCCAACAGAGCTGCAATCCGACCTCCTGCCTTCCAGAGGAACGATTTTGAGGTTAAACCTGTCTACTACAGCTGGTTGGACAGCATCCCTTCCATGGTTTACCTCATGAGCATCCTATGGATCACATAGAGAGATTTGAGGACCTGGCTTCAAGTGTCAAAGCTATTGGAGTTAGCAATGACTTTCTGTTCTGCAAGCTTTTCCCTTACTCTCTTGGAGGAGAGGCTGCATATTGGCTGAAGCAACTGGAGCCTGGTTCATTAACTACTTGGGAGGACACCAAGAACGCCTTTCTGAACAACTTCTATGATGATTCCAGATCAGAGGACATGAGGACGAAAATTGCATCATTTACACAAGGTCCTACTGAAGCTTTTAAGGCTTCTTGGATCAGGTTTAAGTCTTATCAAAGGGACTGTCCTCATCATGGTTTCAATCAGGTGCAGCTGCTTGGTATCTTCTTCAGAGGCATTGACTGGAAATATCAGATGGCACTGGATGCTTCAAGTAGTGGAAACTTCAACACCAACAGACCAGAAGAAGCTGTAAGATTGATTGAAAACTTGGCCTGCAGTAACAGCACTAAGAATGCAGATTTTCAGAGAAAGCAGCAGGCTGGTTTGAATGATGGAAACCAAATAGCTGAAGTTAAGGCTAAGTTAGACAGCATGCACAGCCTTCTGGTGGGAAAGAAGTCAGTTCAGTTTGCTGCAGAAGTGGAGAGTTTCGAAAATTCTGAAGACATTGAGCAGAAAGATGTTAATTTCATCAATGGAAGTTTTCAGAACCAAAGGTTTGGAAATCAGCAGTGGAACAGAGGCTACAATGGCAACAATCAGAAGAACACATTCCCAGGAAACCAGAATGCTTTTGGTTATACTCCAATACCACAGTTCCAGAAGACTGAAGTTGAGAAACCTTACCAAAACAGCAGGAATTATGGTTCTTCTTCCTACCAAACTGCACCTCCACAAGACAATAAAATGGAAGCTATGCTGGAGCAGGTACTTGAAGGACAGCAGAAGATGACAATGAACTTCAATGGCAAGCTAGATTCGCTGTATCAAGACCTGAATGGAAAAATTGAGAGTCTGAACTCTCACATGAAGAAGCTTGATGTGCAGGTTGCTCAAACTGCAGGAGCTGTTCAAAGGCAAGAGGGATTCCTTCCTGGAAGGACTGATATCAATCCCAAGCATCAGGTTAATGCCATCACAGTCAGGAATGAAAAGGAGCTTAAAACAGTGCAGAAAAAGAGGTTGAGTGCAGAACAGATCGTGCGACTCATGGAGTCTGAAGATGAAAATTTTTCTGTCTCAGAGGTGAGTGACGAGCGTCACCAAGGAGGAGTGATGCTCGTCACTAACCTACAAGGGTATCGGGGGTTGTCACAAGTGAGTGACGAGCGTCACCCCCCTGGTGACGGTCGTCACCCACCCCAGAACGAAGCTGCTTCGCCTGTAACTGCAAATTATGACCAGGAACGTGTCTATAAACCCAAAACACCATTCCCCAAGCATCCTAGGAAGTCTAAACAGGAGATAGAAGAAGCCAGATGCAAAGCTATGATAGACAAGTTGATGCTTGAGATCCCACTTGTTGATGCAGTCAAGCTTTCACCAGCTCTAAGAAGGTATGTAAAAAGGATGGTGGTGAATGGTGTAAGTCCTGAGGAAGGAGCATTGCTTACCAGAGACATCAGTGCAATTCTCTTAGGCACAGTTCCAAAGAAGAAGAAGAAGGTGACTGTTTCTGAACAAGTCAATACCATCACTCAAAGCAGAGTTCCAGAGAAGCTATCTGATCCAGGGACCTTTGTGCTTGATTGCTCAATATCTGCAGGACGTTTTCCCCACTCTTTATGTGATCTAGGGTCAAGTATTAACTTGATGCCTTTCTCTGTTGCTGCTAGACTTGGAATGACTGATTTCAAGCCAGCTGGGATCTCTCTCATCCTAGCAGATCGATCCATAAGGACCCCAGAAGGCATGTTAGAGAATGTTCATGTTAACATTGAAGGCTGCATAATCCCTACAGATTTTGTGGTTCTGAAGTATGCTGAAGAACCTAAAGATCCTCTTATTCTGGGAAGACCATTCTTGGCTACTGCTGGAGCTATCGTTGATGTTAGAAAGGGGAACATTGAGCTTGATCTTGGTGATGTTGTCATGAACTTTGACATGGATAAGTTAAGAGGGAGTTCTACCATTGATGGTCAGACCTTTTCTGTAAGAACTTCTAGAGATGAAGAGACTGTCATGGAGCATTCAGAAGACACTATTGCTGAGTGTGTCAATGAATCAGATATAAGTGGGCAAGTGAGCAAGATGGCTGTTGAAGAGCCAATATCTGAAACTTCTGCAGAAGCTCTTGGGTTTGAGGATTGCAGTGAGGATCATATCTTCATGACTAGGCTTGAAAAAGAGGTTCCAATGAATGCCAAATTGCTGGAGGAAGACGTGTTTGTGATGGAAGCAACACTTGCAGAGCTGAATTGCAGGAAAACTGCAGAAACTCAAACCGTAGAGTCAGTGACGAGCGTCACTGACCTGGTGACGCTCGTCACCAACCTGGACACAAAGGAGAGACGTGATATTTGCTCTACAAGTCCATCATATGTTGCCAATCCGAAAATTCAACAGTCCACAACCCAGAAACCTGCAACTAAGCAAAGGTATGCACTTCCTGGAACCAGTTCCAAACCTCCTAATCTAATCAATAAGAATTTAAAAGGTGAAAAAGCTGCTTCACACTTATGCAAGCAACGAGATTCTCGTAGAAAGCTTGGTGTTTCTTTTGATGATTCTGCAGGAAAACGAAATGTCCCACCCACACTCACGACCCACCCTGCTGATGTTCCTCACTTCCTTGGAAGTGTTCATACATCTACTGCTTACAAACCACCATGGATGAGAAGACATTCTTCTCCAAGGCATTCACTGCCACCCTCTGCTCCACCAGTTGTCTGAGCAGCATTCAAAGTCGAGCTAATGACTTTAAACAAGCGCTTAGTGGGAGGCAACCCACTGTTTGACTTCAGAGTACACGTGATGGCATAGCATTTAAACATCCAACATGTCAATTTCTGGAGTATCAGAGATGGTGACGCTCGTCACCAATATGGTGACGCTCGTCACCAGGTCCTTTGCGAGGTACCACTTTTCCACCTTGGTTTTACACGTTCTCATGCTTCATTTTGACCAACTCTTGGCTTAATAACACTCGGGACAGTGTTGTTTAAGTCTGGGGGAGGTGGTTATTGACGTTGTGTGCTTTGTGTCATGTTTATAGAGTCTTAAAGTTGAGTCAAAAACCTGTTTTATAGAGTTAAAATTTTTGAAACTGTTAGTTTTTCTTGGAACTAGCCATAGGACGTTTTTGCTGATAAGAACCATTGCCACAGTAGTTGATTACAAGTCTTACTAAGTTGAAAGTCATAGGTAGATCAGTCTAGCAATGAAGGTTTAGGTTCTTAGAGAATCTGGAAAATTTACTGTTAGCTCCACCTTAATGAACTTTAAACTTTTTATCTTGGTGATTGATTCTTATTGATCTTGATTCTCTCTTTAAGCACTGACAATAAAGTTAAGATACAGTCTCTCTTTGATCTTCCCTGATGTAGTTTTAAAAGTTTAAGTCCATAGAATGGTGCATTCATGACCCTGTCTCCTCACAAGGAACAACAGTAGTGAACACATTCAAGAACCTGTCTCCTCACAAGGAACACAAGTATTGAGTAGCACCATATCTTAGACTGAAAAAGTTGAGAAAAAGAAGTGAAAATCGAAAATATCCTAAGGAAAAAGATTAAGGGAAGAGAAAATAGGAGAGCTGTGTTGAGATTGATTTGTTCAGTTGTTAGGAAGAGAAAAGAATCTGTAAAGTGATTAAGATGATAGAGCTTTGATGAGACTTCACACTTAGATAAAAATAAGGAGTTAACAGTAGAAATTTCGGATTTCTTGAAGGGATTTGGACTGGACTTGAGAGATTTGCTAAGCTTGTGATGATTAAGCTGAAATTTGATCTTGTGTTGACTATGTGGTATGTGGATTCGAAAGCTCTAACTAGTGTGGTGTTTCTGATGACTAACTGACTGTTTCTTGTTTTCAAACCTCGACCCTGTACTCTATCTGATGTTTGCTTGAGGGCAAGCAAAAGCTAAGTCTGGGGGAGTTGATATATCATGGTTTTTATGGTTTTTAACCATGATATAAGTCCTTTTTATTGAGTCTTTTTGGTCTTTTTAGAGTCCTAGAAGAGTCTTTGCAGGTTAAAGCATGTCTGGAGCATAATTGGAGATATTGGAACCTTTTAGAGCATTCTGAGTTGAAGCCACGAAGTACCAAGCTCGAAGCAGAAAAGTATCCCATATGGTGACGATCGTCACCCCATTGGTGACGCTCGTCACCCAGATAGGAAGGAGCGTGGCTATTTGTTAAAAGTATCAAGAAGAATTGCAGAACTTACCCAGAAGTTTCCTTTATTTATATGAAGACCCCAGATCGTGTTTAGCCCTTATTTATTAGGTTTTTCAGCCATTGTTGGCAATATTCTTAATTTTTGAGAATTCAGAGAGTGAGAGAGAGATTTGTAGAAGAGCTTTTGGAGAGACAAATCAGACTCCTTCAGAGCAGATTTTGAACTCCTTTATTTCTACTTCTTATTTCTTTTATGCAATCTATTCTTTTCATGATGTTTTCTCAAATCACCATGTCTGAGTAGTTTGTTAGTTAAGTTAAGGCTTTTAAAAGGTTGAAGAAGAGTTTGTAGAATTGCTAAAAACTTATAGGAAATTCATTGGTTCTTCATCTGTGCTTGCATTCATATCGATTTCTTAGACACATCATCTGGATTTCGAAACCCTGGGTTTTTAATAGATGTGAGAGCATTATTAATCACCTGAACTAGTATTAGATGAGCAAAACGCCCTAGTACAAAGAGATTTGGCTTAGGAGTTTTGTGAACAATTGAACCTGATCATTACTGCATGTTTAGGTTGTTAGGGTTTGCAAAGAGATTTGAAACTCTGTGATTTAGACATAGATAACTTCTGCAATGAGAATTGATTAGTTATATCTTTGTGATTCATGTTCAAGACGGTTTTAATTCATTCCTGATTGCATGCATTCTACACTCTCGGATTCAACTTGCGAACTGTCCTGACTTAGCGCCTTTAGCCTTCTGATCTTTAAGAACAAGCATAAAAACGCCCTCTTGCATTTATTTTACTGTTTTGCATTACATTCATTATTTATCGCTTAGCTTAATCTGAATCTATAATCGCTAGTGTAGTTTACTTACTCCCTTGGGATTCGATAACCTCTTGTACTACAACTGCTTTTGCTGTGCACTTGCAGTAGTTTTATTTGGGTAAAACCTGACCCTATCAGCGGCCAAGAGGCAGGCCATCATGCCGAGAGTGTATGCAGCGACCGCGGACGGAAGTGGAGATCCGAGCGCTTCTCGACCGATCACTGGTGAGTTCTATTACTTACAGTTTTCTGAGTTCTGTCTGTCGCTTGTTGTCTGTGTCTGCGTGTTCTGTTAAGTGTCTTAACATTATAGGGGTTGAATGTGTAGGGACCTTATTAATAGGTGAGGTAGAGACCCATGTTATGTTTGACTCCGGAGCGAGTCATTGTTTTGTGAATCCAGAGATGATTGGAAAGGGAGAATTCCAGAAGGAACCCGGAGAGGATTTTGGGTTAGTGAGGGCGGTTGGAGGCCAAGTGATGTACTCACTAGGGAAGGTTAAAAACATTTCTGTCTGGATTGACAAAGTTAGTATGCCAGCAGATTTGGTAATCTGCAATGTTAAGTCTTATGATGTCATCCTCAGAATGGATTGGCTTAGTTAGTACAAGGCACATCTGGATTGCCACCGTGGAAGGGTAAGGTTTGAAAGAGATGGCGAGGTTCTGGTGTATCAAGGAATAAGACCGACTTCTGGTAGCTTGGTTGTGTCAGCAATACAAGCGGAGCGTTTGATCGAGAAAGGGTGTGAGGCATACCTAGCGACAATATCAATAGATGAGGTTGGACCGGATGTGGAGTTAGGAGATATTCCAGTGGTACAAGAGTTTGAGGATGTTTTCCAAGCTTTAACTGGAATGCCACCGGCTCGTTCAGATCCGTTCACGATTGAACTTGAACCGGGGACAGCTCCGATATCGAAAGCACCGTACAGAATGGCACCGAACGAGATGGCTGAGCTGAAGAAGCAACTGGCTGAACTTTTGGACAAAGATTTTGTAAGGCCAAGCAGTTCACCATGGGGTGCACCTGTTCTGTTTGTAAAGAAGAAGGATGGAAGTTTCAGGCTTTGCATCGACTACCGAGGGTTGAACCGTGTAACTGTGAAGAACAAGTATCCACTCCCAAGGATAGACGAGTTGTTGGACCAGCTCAGGGGTGCTACTTGGTTCTCGAAGATTGATTTGGCTTCAGGGTACCACCAAATACCAATAGACGAACCGGATGTTCGAAAGACTGCCTTTAGGACAAGGTATGGTCATTACGAGTTTGTGGTCATGCCGTTTGGCTTGACAAATGCGCCAGCTGCATTTATGAAGCTGATGAATGGCGTGTTCAGGGAGTACTTGGATGAGTTTGTGATTATTTTCATAGATGACATTTTAGTGTACTCAAAGAGTCCGGAATAACATGAGAAGCATTTGCAGATTGTTATGGAAAAGTTGCGAGAACAGAAGTTGTTTGCTAAGTTGAGTAAGTGTAGCTTCTGGCAACGGTATATTGGGTTCTTGGGTCACATTGTATCGGACAAGGGAGTGTCCGTGGATCCGGAAAAGGTCAAGGCTATTGCGGATTGGCCGAGATCCGAGAATGCATCAGAGATCAGAAGTTTTCTGGGATTGGCTGGCTATTATAGGCGTTTTGTGAAGGGCTTTGCGAGTATGGCTCAGTCAATGACACGTCTGACTGGTAAGGATGTTGAATTTGTTTGGACGGCTGAGTGTGAGGAGTGTTTCTTGAAGCTGAAAGGAATGCTTACAAGTGCACCAGTGTTGGCTTTACCTGAGCCGGATGAACCGTACGTGGTGTACATGGACGCTTCTGGGAAAGGACTAGGTTGTGTCCTAATGCAGCATGGAAATGTGATTGCATATGCGTCAAGGCAGCTAAGGAAGCATGAGGCAAACTACCCTACGCATGACTTGGAGATGGCAGCTGTAGTCTTTGCGTTAAAGATATGGCGATCCTACTTGTATGGTGGGAAAGTTCAGGTGTTTACCGATCATAAGAGTTTGAAGTACATCTTCACTCAACCTGAGTTGAATTTGAGGCAACGGAGATGGATAGAGTTAGTCGCTGACTACGACTTAGAGATAGCTTATCATCCGGGAAAGGCTAATCTCGTTGCTGATGCATTAAGCCAGAGGAGGGCTAGTGTATCTTCTGCCAAGGATGTGGAAGGAGTTGTGAATCTCCTAAGGACGTTAAGGTTGAACGTTTTATCTGAAGAACTGGAACCGTTGGGTTTGGGAGCTGCGGATCAAGCTGACTTGTTAACAAGGATTCGTTTGGCTCAAGAGGAGGATGAGAATCTGAATAAGTTGTCACAGAGTGACAAGACCGAATATCAGACTTCCAACAATAGGACGATTGTTGTGAATGGCAGAGTGTGTGTTCCTGACGTGAAAGAGTTAAGGGAGGAAATTCTAAGGGAAGCACATCAGTCGAGGTTTTCTGTGCATCCGGGAATGACCAAGATGTACCAGGATCTAAAAAGGTACTATCATTGGGTCGGGATGAAGCGGGACGTAGCCAAGTGGGTGGCTAGCTGTCCGACATGCCAGCTGGTTAAGGCTGAGAATCAGGTTCCAAGTGGGTTGTTGCAAACATTACCAATACCGGAATGGAAATGGGATATGATCACAATGGATTTTGTGTTGGGTTTACCGAGGTCTCTGAAGAAGCATGATGCAATTTGGGTCATTGTTGATAGGCTGACAAAGTCTGCTCACTTCTTGCCTATGAGGAAAACGGATGGAGTGGCTAGGCTGGTGGAGTTGTATGTCGATGAGATCGTCAAGCTTCATGGAGTGCCTGCAAGCATTGTGTCAGATCGTGACCCAAAGTTTACTTCACGATTCTGGAAAGAGATTCAGAAAGAGTTTGGGACGAAGGTGCATATGAGAACTGCATATCATCCGCAAACGGATGGTCAGTCTGAGAGGACCATCAGGACGTTAGAGGACATGCTGAGAGCGTGTGTACTGGACTGGGGTGGTAACTAGGAAAGTTATCTACCGTTGGCTGAGTTTACGTATAACAACAGTTACCATAGGAGCCTTGAGATGTCTCCGTATGAGGCGTTGTACGGAAGGACATGTAGAACACTGCTATGTTGGACCCAAGTGGGGGAGCGGAGTGAGTTAGGACCTGTTATAGTCGAAGAGACTACTGAAAAGATCAAGTTTCTGAAAGTTAAGCTGAAAGAGGCTCAAGACCGACAAAAGAGTTATGCTGACAAGCGCCGTAAGGACTTAGAGTTCAGTGTGGGCGATCTGATTTATCTGAAAGCTATGACTTACAAGGGGAAAAGCCGAGCAACGTTTGATGCTAAGTTGAGTCCGAGGTACATGGGACCGTACCGGATTCTGGAAAGGATTGGACCAGTGGCGTATAAGTTGGACTTACTGCCGGAAATGAGTGCTTACCACAATGTGTTTCACGTGTCGCAGCTGAGAAAGCACATAACCGAACGCAAGTCAAAAATCGAATTTTACCAAACCTAAGGCGGACTGAAAATTGGGGATTCCGAAAACATACCTTGCGGATCGTAAAAACTAAGTTGATATTCAGAAAGAAGAGTAAAATCCACACGGATTAGACTCTTGAATCACTCAATTTGGTTAAGAAAATCAAAAGTTATGAATTTCCTATATCTCTCTAAGTGTTCGGTTATTTTGCAGGTTTTGGCTCGAGGGAGAAGAAGAAGAAGTTAAAACCCGTGTTCGATTTTTATGGGTGACGAGCGTCACCATAAGGGTGACGATCGTCACACGGTTTTTTTTTTTTTTTTTTTTTTTTTTTTTTTTTTTTAACTGAATAAAATTCTAATTACTAGTTCTAAGCACGAAAATAATTCCTAAGTAATATATCTACAACTTACCAGTGGGTTGCCTCCCACTAAGCGCTCTTTTAAAGTCATTAGCTTGACTTTGGTTGGCTGTTTAGACAGCTGGTACCTGATCCAGAGACACAATGTGTCCTGCTGGAATCTCTGCTTGTGCCCAGTAATGCTTCACCCTTTGTCCATTGACAATAAACTCCTCTCCTTTGGAGTTAATCAGGACAATTGCACCATGTGGGCGAGCCTCTTTGACAGTGAAAGGACCTGACCATCTAGAACGCAGTTTACCAGGAAAAAGCTGTAAACGAGAGTTATAGAGTAATACCTGGTCATTGGGCTCGAAATGCCTGGAGATGATCTTCTTATCATGATATGCCTTTGTCCTCTCCTTGTATAACTTTGAGTTTTCATAGGCTAGATATCGAATCTCATCCAGTTCATTGAGCTGAATAAAGCGCCTTTCTGCAGCAGGTTTCAGATCAAAATTCAGCTTCTTGATTGCCCATTCTGCTCTGAACTCCAGCTCTACTGGTAGATGGCACGCCTTGCCATAGAGAAGGTGGAAAGGAGTAGTCCCAAGTGGCGTTTTGTAGGCAGTCCTGTAGGCCCATAATGCATCATCCAGCTTTGCAGACCAATCTTTCCTTGTCTTCCCAACTGTCTTTTCTAGAATTTGCTTGATCTGTCTGTTGGAAACCTCGACTTGTCCACTTGTTGGGGGGTGATAGGGCGTGGCCACTCTGTGCTGTACACCATACTTCTTCAACAGCTTGTCAAAAACCTTGTTGACGAAGTGAGAACCCCCATCACTTATGACAATCCGTGGGACACCAAATCTGGGAAAGATAATGGTCTTAAACAGCTTCAAAACCACTGCAGCATCATTAGTAGGAGTAGCCAACGCCTCTACCCACTTAGATACATAATCAACAGCAACCAGAATGTATCTATTCCCGTAAGATGAGGAAAAAGGTCCCATGAAGTCAATACCCCAACAATCGAAAACTTCAACTTCCAGAATGAAGTTCTGTGGCATCTCATGTCTCCTGCTGATTTTTCCTCTTCTCTGACAAGTATCACAGCTTGTGATGAAGGCTTGGGCGTCCCTGAACATGGTAGGCCACCAAAATCCAGCCTGCAAAACCTTAGAGACAGTCTTGAATGTAGCAAAGTGTCCAGCATAGTCTGATCCATGACAGTGAAAGAGCACGTCCTGAACTTCTTCTTCTGCTAAGCATCTTCTGTAAATACCATCAGCACAATGCTTGTAAAGGTATGGCTCATCCCAATAAAATCTCTTAAGTTTTCTCAAGAACTTCTTCTTAGCATATCCTTTAAAATCATGTGGTTCATCCTCTGCAGCAAGATAGTTTGCAATATCAGCATACCAGGGTCTCTTTGGATCATGTAAAGCATAAACAGGCTCTTCAAAAGCTTTCCCCAAGCTTGCACAAATCGCAGATAAGTGTGGAGATCGGTGACGAGCGTCACCAATGTTGGTGACGAGCGTCACCTCGCTCGTATACTTTTGTCGCGAATGGTCTTGGTTGGTGACGAGCGTCACCCCCCTGGTGTCGCTCGTTACTCCCCTGTAGTTTCGTGAAAACTGCAGGTTTTCGACACTTTCCTCCTGTTCTCTGGTTTCCACTAAGTAAACATTCTCTTCAGGCAAGAAATCATTGATGGGAACACTGTCTTCGACCTGAATCCGGGATAAATGGTCAGCAACTCCATTCTCAACCCCTTTCTTGTCCTTCACTTCAATATCAAATTCCTGAAGAAGCAGGATCTATCTCAACAGCCTTGGTTTTGCATCCTTCTTCTGCATTAAGTACTTCAGTGCTGAATGGTCAGTATGAACCACGACCTTGGAGCCAACAAGATACTGCCTGAACTTCTCAAAAGCAAACACAACAGCTAACAACTCCTTCTCAGTTGTTGCATAATTCTTCTGAGCATCATCCAAAGTCCTACTTGCATAGTAGATGGCGTGGAGTTTCTTGTCTTTCCTCTGTCCCAGCACTGCTCCAACTGCAAAATCGCTGGCATCACACATTACCTCAAAAGGTAAGTCCCAATCTGGAGGCTGCACAACAGGGGCTGTAACCAACGCCTGTTTGATCTGTTCAAAAGCAGATTTGCACTCTTCTGTGATCTCAAACTTCACATCCTTACAGAGGAGAGCAGTAAGTGGACGTGCTATCTTGCTAAAATCTTTGATGAACCTTCTGTAGAAGCCTGCATGTCCCAGAAAACTCCTCACTGCTTTGACTGAATCAGGTGCTTGCAGACTTGTCATCACCTCAATTTTCGCCCTATCCACCTCTATACCGTCTCCTGAGAACTGCAAAACTGCACACAGATTATCCAAACAGCTCTTGAAAGAAGATCCATAAACAGAGAAGTCATCCATGAACACCTCCATAAACTTCTCTATCATGTCTGTGAAAATCGACATTATGCATCTCTGGAAGGTTGCAGGAGCATTACACAGACCAAAGGGCATTCTGCGATAGGCAAAAGTGCCATAAGGACAGGTAAACGTGGTCTTCTCCTGATCATCTGGATGGATGGGGATCTGAAAGAAACCTGAATACCCATCAAGGAAGCAGTAATACTTGTGATTCGCCAGCCTCTCTAGCATCTGATCGATGAAAGGTAGGGGAAAATGATCCTTTCTTGTTGCTGCATTCAGTTTCCTGTAGTCTATACACATCATGTGTCCTGTCAGTCCTGGTTGGAATCAGCTCATCCTTGTCATTCTTGACCACGGTGACACCTCCTTTCTTAGGCACCACGTGCACTGGACTCACCCAAGCACTGTCTGAAATAGGATAGATGATACCAGCCTGCAACAACTTCATGATCTCTTTCTTGACCACATCTTGCAAATTCGGATTTAGCCTCCTCTGATGCTCAACTGATGATTTCGACTCATCTTCTAGGTGTATTCTATGCATGCACAAGTCTGGAGAGATACCTGAAATGTCATCAAGAGAATAGCCAAGAGCTTTGCGAAATTTTTGCAGCTTGCTTAGCAATAGGGTGAGCTCTGCATTGTTCAATGAAGCATTAACAATAACAGGATAGGTGGAGTTTTCTCCGAGGAATGCGTACCTTAGCCCTGCAGGGAGCTGTTTAAGCTCAACTTTTGGTGCTTTTGCTGCTGACCAATCACCCATTGTGGCGGCTTTTGCAGATGTGGAGACAAGTTCATCCTGTGCAACCAGTTGCATAACTTGTGCAGTAGCATCCATCATCTTTGTGTAGCCTGTTGCAGCAGCATCTAAATGCTCATACTCAGCTGTAGAAGTGGTCAACGCCCTTTCCAAGGGGTCATCTGAACTCATCTCATGGAAGATCTGATCAGCAATGTTTGTGAGAACATCAACATAAAAAGTCTGTCCATCTATGGTTGGCCTCTTCATCAGCTTGTCCATTTCGAATTTCATCACTAAATCGCCAACATTCAGCTCTATTCTACCCTTCCTCACGTCAATAATAGCTCCTGCAGTGGCCAGGAAGGGTCTGCCAAGAATCAAGGGGTCTTTGGGTTCTTCTCCATACTCTAAAACCACAAAATCAGTAGGGATCATACAATCTCCTACTTTGATAGGAACATCCTCTATCACCCCTTCAAGAACTCTAACTGATCTATCAGCTAGGACAAGAGATATTCTTGTAGCTTTAAAATTGGTCATCCCTAAACTCTTTGCAACAGAGTGGGGCATGAGGTTCACACTAGAACCAAGATCACACAATGACCTTTCAAACTTATCATTGAAGATGGTGCAGTCTAAAACAAAACTTCCTGGGTCTGAAAGCTTCTCTGGAACTCTGTTCTGAATCACTGCACTGACCTGCTCGTTGATCATCATAGCTCCAACCTCAAGGCTCAAGTTGTTGGTCACCATTCTCTTCACATACCTCCTAATAACAGGAGTCATCCTTACAGCATCAATCAATGGGATCTCTATCACCAACTTGTCCATGATAGCCTTGCATCTGGCATCCTCAAGCTCCTGCTTAGACTTCTTAGGATGCTTAGGATAGGGTATCTTGGGTTTATACACGGTCTCCTTAGCATTATCTGAAGTCTTAGGCGAAACAGCAATATGTGGTGTCTGGTGACGAGCGTCACTGGATTGGTGACGAGCGTCACTCACTTTGGACAAGTCGGGGTCGAGTACTGGATTTGGGTGACGAGCATCACCCCCTTGGTGACGGTCGTCACCAATAAGTGAAGAATCAGGCTCGGGATTGTCCTCATTGGGTGACGAGCGACACCCATTATTGGTGATGATCGTCACCAATGGTTCTGCAGCAAAATTTTCTTCATCTTCATACTCTTCTACACCCACGAAATTTCTTGAAGTTATATCCTTCTGCAACACTGGTTGCAGGTTCCTTCCACTCCTCAATGTGATGGCATTCATGTGGTGTTTGGGATTAGCATCAGTTCTTCCTGGAAGAAATCCTTCTTGCCTCTGAACAGCTCCTGCAGTTTGAGCAACTTGAACATCAAGCTTCTTCATATGAGAGTTCAGACTCTCAATTTTCCCATTCAGGTCCTGATAGAGCGAACTATCTTGCCATTGAAGTCCACAGTAAGCTTCTGTTGTCCTTCCAAAATCTGTTCTAACATTGCTTCCATTTTGTTCTCTTGTGGAGGTGCTGGTTGATAGGAAGTAGAACCATAGTTTCTGTAATTTCCACTGCTCTGGAATGGCTTCTGATACTCTGTCTTCTGAAAAGGGGGTCTAGGAGTGAAACCAGGCGTGTTATGTCCTCCTGTAGGGGTGTTTTCCTGGTTGTTGTTGCTGTATCCTCTGTTCCACTGCTGATTCCCATACCTTTGTCTCTGAAATCCGCCAGAGTTGATGAAATTTACATCCTCTTGCTCAACTTCCTCTAGAGTTTCGAAAGTCTCTACTTCTGCAGCAAAGTGAACTGACTTCTTCCCTACCAAAAGGCTGTGCATATCATCCAACTTAGCCTTAACTTCAGCAATCTGATTTCCATCAGCTGCACCAGCTTGTTTCATTCTCTGGAAGTCTGCATTTTTAGTGCTGTTGCTGCAGACCAAGTTCTCAATCAGTCTCACCGCCTCCTCTGGTCTGTTGGTATTGAAGTTTCCACTGCTTGAAGCATCCAGCGCCATCTGATATTTCCAGTCAATGCCTCTGAAGAAAATCCCAAGTAGTTGCACCTGACTGAAGCCATGATGAGGACAATCCCTTTGATAAGACTTGAACCTGATCCAAGAAGCCTTAAAAGCTTCAGTAGGGCCTTGTGTAAATGATGCAATTTTCGTCCTCATATCTTCTGATCTGGCATCATCATAGAAATTGTTCAGAAAGGCATTCTTGGTGTCCTCCCAAGTAGTTAGTGAAGCAGGTTCCAGTTGCTTCAGCCAATATGCAGCTTCTCCTCCAAGAGAGTAGGGAAAAAGCTTGCAGAACAGAAAGTCATTGCTGACTCCATTAGCTTTGACACTGGAAGCTAAATCCTCAAACCTCTCTATGTGATCCATAGGGTGCTCATGAGGTAAACCATGGAAGGGATGCTGACCAACCAGCTGATAGTAGACTGGTTTAACCTCAAAATCGTTCTTCTGGAAGGCAGGAGGTCGGATTGCAGCTCTGTTGGCATAGAACTGATCAGGTCTGTTGTAATCACCTAGAGTCCTCTGAACAAAACGCCCAGCAGCGTTATTGACAGCAGCAGGGACTCCCACGTTCTCAGCCACTTGCTAAACCTGCTGTTCAACAATGACATTCCCCTCTTGATCAATTTTCTGCCCCTCTTCGTTCCTCCTATTTCCTTTCCTGTCAACCAAGTGACCTTCTGCATCTTCAACCAAGATCAGTGGAGCGACCATTGTAGATTGCTTCTTAGCTTTCCTGTTAGTTCTCTCCAACCTAGCAAGCTCGTCGATGCTCAAAGTCACAAGCTCCTTCTCTTTGTTGCTTCTGGTTCTGCGATTAGGCATACACCTGAAACAGGAACAAAGAAAAGTAGCTGAAAATCAGTAAAGAAATAAAAACTTAGACAAAATCCTAATACTAAAAATCGATAGGCAGCTATTACTCCCCGGCAACGGTGCCAAAAACTTGATAGGGTTCAGGTTTTACCCAAATAAAACTACTGCAAGTGCACAGCAAAAGCAGATGTAGTATAAGGGGTATCGAAATCCCAAGAGAGTAATGCTAACTACACTATCAATTATAGATTTGGACTAAGCTAAGCAAAATATGATGTATGTAATGCGAATGAATAATTAGAAATAAGCAAACAATGGTATGATATGTTCTAAGTTCAGGAAGACTAAAAGCGCTAAGCTAGGGTAATTCGCAGGTATGAATCCAAGAATGTAGAATGCAGGGTATCAGGAATGATTAAGAACCGTTTTAAACATGAATCTCTAATGCATAACTAATCAATTCTCATTGCAGAAGTTATCTATACCTAGATCACAAAGTTTCAAATCTCTTTGCAAATCCTAACAACCTAAGCATGCAGTAATGATCAGGTTCAATTGTTTACAAAACTCCTAAGCCAAATCTCTTTGTACTAAGTTGTTTTGCTCATCAAATACTAGTTCAGGTTATGAATAATGCTCTCACATATATTTAACAACCTATGATTTTCGGATTCCTAGATGATGTTTCTCAGAAATTCGATTTTAAAGCAAGTAGAGATGAAAAACCATGAGATATTCCTAACAGATAGCGATTCTACACTCTTTTCATCAACCTTTGAAAAACCCTAACTTAACTAGCAGATTACTCAGACATGATTATGTGATCACAAAACATAACTGAATAAAATTGCATTAGGAGAAAGAGTAGAAAACAAAGGGGGTTCGAAATCTTCTCTAAAGAGTACAGGATTTGTCTCCCCAAAAAGCTCTGAATAAAATCTCTCTCTAACTCTCTGAATTCTCAAAAACTAAGATTCTTGCCAACAATGGCTGAAAAACCTAATAAATAGGGGCTAAACACGATCTGGGGTCTTCATATAAATAAAGGAAACTTCTGGGTAAGTTCTGCAATTCTTCTTGATACTTTTAACAAATAGCCACGCTCCTTCCTATCTGGGTGACGAGCGTCACCAATGGGGTGACGATCGTCACCATATGGGATACTTTTCTGCTTCGAGCTGGGTACTTCGTGGCTTCAACTCAGAATGCTCCAAAAGGTTTCAATATCTCCAATTATGCTCCAGACATGCTTTAACCTGCAAAGACTCTTCTAGGACTCTAAAAAGACCAAAAAGACTCAATAAAAAGGACTTATATCATAGTTAAAAACCATAAAAACCATGATATATCAACTCCCCCAGACTTAGCTTTTGCTTGCCCTCAAGCAAACATCAGATAGAGTACAGGGTCGAGGTTTGAAAACAAGAAACAGTCAGTTAGTCATCAGAAACACCATACTAGTTAAAGCTTTCGAATCCACATACCACAGAGTTAACACAAGATCAAATTTCAGCCTAATCATCACAAGCTTAGCAAATCTCTCAAGTCCAGTCTAAATCCCTTCAAGAAATCCGAAATTTCTACTGTTAACTCCTTATTTTTATCTAAGTGTGAAGTCTCATCAAGGCTCTATCATCTTAATCACTTTACAGATTCTTTTCCCTTCCTAACAACTGAACAAATCAATCTCAACACAGCTCTCCTATTTTCTCTTCCCTTAATCTTTTTCTTTAGGATATTTTTGATTTTTCACTTCTTTTTCTCAACTTTTACAGTCTAAGATATGGTGCTACTCAATATTTGTGTTCCTTGTGAGGAGACAGGTTCTTGAGTGTGTTCACTACTGTTGTTCCTTGTGAGGAGACAGGGTCATGAATGCACCATTCTTTGAACTTAAACTTTTAAAAACTACATCTGGGAAGATCAGAGAGAGACTGTATTTTAACCTTATTGTCATTGCTTAAAGAGAGAATCAAGATCAATAAGAATCAATCACCAAGACAAGAAATTTAAAGTTCATTAAGGTGGAGCTAACAGCAAATTTTCCAGATTCTCTAAGAACCTAAACCTTCATTGCTAGACTGATCTACCTATGACTTTCAACTTAGTAAGACTTGTAATCAACTATTGTGGCAATGGTTCTTATCAGCAAAAACGTCCTATGGCTAGTTCCAAGAAAAACTAACAATTTCAAATTTTTGACTCTAGAAAAACAGGTTTTTGACTCAACTTTAAGACTCTATAAACATGACACAAAGCACACAACGTCAGTAACCACCTCCCCCAGACTTAAACAACACTGTCCCCAGTGTTATTAAGCCAAGAGTTGGTCAGAAAAATGAATGAGAAGTCGAAAAACCAAGTCAGAAAAGTGTTACCTTGCGTGGGGTCGGGTGACGAGCGTCACCAATCTGGTGACGAGCGTCACCACGACCTGTATTGCCCAAATCTTATGTTAGATGTTAATTAACGAAGTGTTTGCATGTGTACTCAAAAGTTAGACTTTTTGAGCATTCAAACACATAATTAAGAACATCCAAACATAGCAATAGTAACCTGGTTCAACAATCTCACAAAACATCATCAAAGAAACTGACAACTGACTCAAAAGAAACATAAAAATGACTCAAGAGAAAGAAAAATAAAAAGGGAAAAAGGAACAAGTAACCAGATAATGAAGCCTCAATCCTCATCCTCACAAGGCTCAGTAGTGTAGTGGGGGCGGACACAACCACAGTTGCTAAGTGTAGCAACAGCATCCCAGAGTCCCTCAAAGCTATCAATGACATACTCCTGAAAAGCAGCCATATCCATGGGTGTCTGTGGTCGTGGAGGACGCCTGAAGGCAGCAGAAGAGCCACTCTAGCGTGTAGAAGGTCCAGCATCAGTAGCAGCAGCAGCAGTAGAAGCAGAGGGACCAGCTGTAGCAGCTCTAGCAGGGCGCAGAGTCAAGGGGCGCAGAAGAGTCTGTGCTGGCATGAAGAATAGCTGGCGTGGGTCTGTCTGGATAGTAGTGAGTGCTCTCTGTGGCAACTTAATGCCAACATACTCTCCAAAAGTAGTAGTGAAAGTCCAGACAACTCCAGTCTTCATCCAAGTGACATGGCGCAGATACTGCTCATCCATAAGCGATCTATCACTGCGCAGACTACAAGGGGTAACATCGATCTGGAAATGATGGAAGATCGGTGTCAACAAGCTGCCCACACTCTCAGTCTTCTCCCCTGGACTGGTGAATGGCTTGGTCTTCAAAGAGACCAAATGCTCAGCGAAAACAGCACCTAAGTTGGCGCGAACCATACTATCAACTGGTATCGAATCATCCAGCATCTCATAAAGTCCGTAGTAAAGGAGAATCAGCTTGCTAACTCGAGTCTTGCTGGGCGCAGACTTGCACAGAATAGTATGACCAAAGAGGCGCAGAAGGTACCTCAAAACCGGATGTCTAACCTCTGTCTGCGTGCTGATCTTGCTATCATAGACTCCATTCCCGAACTTGGACCAGAATGTCCTCATATGGGTCCACTGAGAGGGAAGGAGAACGCCTGTGGGATGGTCAGAGAAGCCATAGATCCCACAAAGCTCCATCAGACTGATCCGGTATCGAATCCCTCGGATCAGAAATGTCATAGTGCCTTCCTGAGCACGCTTCGCCAGCTCATTCGCGTAGTAGACGCGAACTGTAGAGAGAAACTGGCGGACCAAATCTTGGTACAAGTCGTACTGCTGGAATGGCATAGTCCCCATGCCAATGCGCTCCAAAATCTCATAAACCTCCTCAAAGATCCCCATCTTCTGCAGAACAGCAGGATCCGCGAGCCTAATAGGGATAATCTTAACTCCTAGCCACGCATTGTAGAACAGCGTGTCATATTCATCCCACTCCTCCTGAATATCACGGAATACACAGGTATCCCGAGCCACTTCTTGCTTCGGAGTCCCTGCCCAAGCCATCTCCGAGGCTATTGTCCGATCCTCTCGTTTGGGCCATGGGGGCCTGCAAACCGGGTGCTGACTGAAGGAATCTGTAGACCCTGTTGCAGTGCTGGAAGACGAGGTTTGTCTTAGTCTTTTTCTCTTGACGAGGCATCTGCAAATTGAGCACCAAAATCGACCAAAACCATCTCAAAAGTTAGCAAATTTTTCAAAGTTCGAAAAATCAACCAAACAGGATCAAATAGCTAATGGCGATTAATCCCTACACTACCAGGAACACAATTCAAGCATCAGTTCAACCGAAATCACCCAAAATTTCCAGATTTTTGCAACTGTCATCATGAACTCGAAAATTCAAACAGTGCAAATCAACCGATTAAATCTCACAAAGATGGTTCCATTCCTCTAATACAACCTAACTAACCATGATTCAAACAGTTAAATCAAGCCAATCAAGTCAAAAATCGAATTTTACCAAACCTAAGGCGGACTGAAAATTGGGGATTCCGAAAACATACCTTGCGGATAGTAAAAACTAAGTTGATATTCAGAAAGAGGAGTAAAATCCACACGGATTAGACTCTTGAATCACTCAATTTGGTTAAGAAAATCAAAAGTTATGAAATTCCTATATCTCTCTAAGTGTTCGGTTATTTTGCAGGTTTTGGCTCGAGGGAGAAGAAGAAGAAGTTAAAACCCGTGTTCGATTTTTATGGGTGACGAGCGTCACCATAAGGGTGACGATCGTCACCGGTTTTTTTTTTTTTTTTTTTTTTTTTTAACTGAATAAAATTCTAATTACTAGTTCTAAGCACGAAAATAATTCCTAAGTAATATATCTACAACTTACCAGTGGGTTGCCTCCCACTAAGCGCTCTTTTAAAGTCATTAGCTTGACTTTGGTTGGCTGTTTAGACAGCTGGTGCCTGATCCAGAGACACAATGTGTCCTGCTGGAATCTCTGCTTGTGCCCAGTAATGCTTCACCCTTTGTCCATTGACAATAAACTCCTCTCCTTTGGAGTTAATCAGGACAATTGCACCATGTGGGCGAGCCTCTTTGACAGTGAAAGGACCTGACCATCTAGAACGCAGTTTACCAGGAAAAAGCTGTAAACGAGAGTTATAGAGTAATACCTGGTCATTGGGCTCGAAATGCCTGGAGATGATCTTCTTATCATGATATGCCTTTGTCCTCTCTTTGTATAACTTGGAGTTTTCATAGGCTAGATATCGAATCTCATCCAGTTCATTGAGCTGAATCAAGCGCCTTTCTGCAGCAGGTTTCAGATCGAAATTCAGCTTCTTGATTGCCCATTCTGCTCTGAACTCCAGCTCTACTGGTAGATGGCACGCCTTGCCATAGAGAAGATGGAAAGGAGTAGTCCCAAGTGGCGTTTTGTAGGCAGTCCTGTAGGCCCATAATGCATCATCCAGCTTTGCAGACCAATCTTTCCTTGTCTTCCCAACTGTCTTTTTCAGAATTTGCTTGATCTGTCTGTTGGAAACCTCGACTTGTCCACTTGTTGGGGGGTGATAGGGCGTGGCCACTCTGTGCTGTACACCATACTTCTTCAACAGCTTGTCAAAAACCTTGTTGACGAAGTGAGAACCCCCATCACTTATGACAATCCGTGGGACACGAAATCTGGGAAAGATAATGGTCTTAAACAGCTTCAAAACCACTGCAGCATCATTAGTAGGAGTAGCCAACGCCTCTACCCACTTAGATACATAATCAACAGCAACCAGAATGTATCTATTCCCATAAGATGAGGGAAAAGGTCCCATGAAGTCAATACCCCAACAATCGAAAACTTCAACTTCCAGAATGAAGTTCTGTGGCATCTCATGTCTCCTGCTGATTTTTCCTCTTCTCTGACAAGTATCACAGCTTGTGATGAAGGCTTGGGCGTCCCTGAACATGGTAGGCCACCAAAATCCAGCCTGCAAAACCTTAGAGACAGTCTTGAATGTAGCAAAGTGTCCAGCATAGTCTGATTCATGACAGTGAAAGAGCACGTCCTGAATTTCTTCTTCTGCTAAGCATTTTCTGTAAATACCATCAGCACAATGCTTGTAAAGGTATGGCTCATCCCAATAAAATCTCCTAAGTTCTCTCAAGAACTTCTTCTTAGCATATCCTTTAAAATCATGTGGTTCATCCTCTGCAGCAAGATAGTTTGCAATATCAGCATACCAGGGTCTCTTTGGATCATGTAAAGCATAAACAGGCTCTTCAAAAGCTTTCCCCAAGCTTGCACAAATCGCAGATAAGTGTGGAGATCGGTGACGAGCGTCACCAATGTTGGTGACGAGCGTCACCTCGCTCGTATACTTTTGTCGCGAATGGTCTTGGTTGGTGACGAGCGTCACCCCCCTGGTGTCGCTCGTCACTCCCCTGTAGTTTCGTGAAAACTGCAGGTTTTCGACACTTTCCTCCTGTTCTCTGGTTTCCACTAAGTAAACATTCTCTTCAGGCAAGAAATCATTGATGGGAACACTGTCTTCGACCTGAATCCGGGATAAATGGTCAGCAACTCCATTCTCAACCCCTTTCTTATCCTTCACTTCAATATCAAATTCCTGAAGAAGCAGGATCCATCTCAACAGCCTTGGTTTTGCATCCTTCTTCTGCATTAAGTACTTCAGTGCTGAATGGTCAGTATGAACCACGACCTTGGAGCCAATAAGATACTGCCTGAACTTCTCAAAAGCAAACACAACAGCTAACAACTCCTTCTCAGTTGTTGTATAATTCTTCTGAGCATCATCCAAAGTCCTACTTGCATAGTAGATGGCGTGGAGTTTCTTGTCTTTCCTCTGTCCCAGCACTGCTCCAACTGCAAAATCGCTGGCATCACACATTACCTCAAAAGGTAAGTCCCAATCTGGAGGCTGCACAACAGGGGCTGTAACCAACGCCTGTTTGATCTGTTCAAAAGCAGATTTGCACTCTTCTGTGAACTCAAACTTCACATCCTTGCAGAGGAGAGCAGTAAGTGGACGTGCTATCTTGCTAAAATCTTTGATGAACCTTCTGTAGAAGCCTGCATGTCCCAGAAAACTCCTCACTGCTTTGACTGAATCAGGTGCTTGCAGACTTGTCATCACCTCAATTTTCGCCCTATCCACCTCTATACCGTCTCCTGAGACTCTGTGACCAAGTACAATACCATCCTGTACCATAAAATGACACTTCTCCCAGTTTAAAACCACGTGTTTCTCTTCACATCTCTGCAGAACTGCACACAGATTATCCAAAATTGCTCTTGAAAGAAGATCCATAAACAGAGAAGTCATCCATGAACACCTCCATAAACTTCTCTATCATGTCTGTGAAAATCGACATCATGCATCTCTGGAAGGTTGCAGGAGCATTACACAGACCAAAGGGCATTCTGCGATAGGCAAAAGTGCCATAAGGACAGGTAAACGTGGTCTTCTCCTGATCATCTGGATGGATGGGGATCTGAAAGAAGCCTGAATACCCATCAAGGAAGCAGTAATACTTGTGATTCGCCAGCCTCTCTAGCATCTGATCGATGAAAGGTAGGGGAAAATGATCCTTTCTTGTTGCTGCATTCAGTTTCCTGTAGTCTATACACATCCTGTGTCCTGTCACAGTCCTGGTTGGAATCAGCTCATCCTTGTCATTCTTGACCATGGTGACACCTCCTTTCTTAGGCACCACGTGCACTGGACTCACCTAAGCACTGTCTGAAATAGGATAGATGATACCAGCCTGCAACAACTTCATGATCTCTTTCTTGACCACATCTTGCAAATTCGGATTTAGCCTCCTCTGATGCTCAACTGATGATTTCGACTCATCTTCTAGGTGTATTCTATGCATGCACAAGTCTGGAGAGATACCTGAAATGTCATCAAGAGAATAGCCAAGAGCTTTGCGAAATTTTTGCAGCTTGCTTAGCAATAGGGTGAGCTCTGCATTGTTCAATGAAGCATTAACAATAACAGGATAGGTGGAGTTTTCTCCGAGGAATGCGTACCTTAGCCCTGCAGGGAGCTGTTTAAGCTCAACTTTTGGTGCTTTTGCTGCTGACCAATCACCCATTGTGGCGGCTTTTGCAGATGTGGAGACAAGTTCATCCTGTGCAACCAGTTGCATAACTTGTGCAGTAGCATCCATCATCTTTGTGTAGCCTGTTGCAGCAGCATCTAAATGCTCATACTCAGCTGTAGAAGTGGTCAACGCCCTTTCCAAGGGGTCATCTGAACTCATCTCATGGAAGATCTGATCAGCAATGTTTGTGAGAACATCAACATAAAAAGTCTGTCCATCTATGGTTGGCCTCTTCATCAGCTTGTCCATTTCGAATTTCATCACTAAATCCCCAACATTCAGCTCTATTATACCCTTCCTCACGTCAATAATAGCTCCTGCAGTGGCCAGGAAGGGTCTGCCAAGAATCAAGGGGTCTTTGGGTTCTTCTCCATACTCTAAAACCACAAAATCAGTAGGGATCATACAATCTCCTACTTTGATAGGAACATCCTCTATCACCCCTTCAAGAACTCTAACTGATCTATCAGCTAGGACAAGAGATATTCTTGTAGCTTTAAAATTGGTCATCCCTAAACTCTTTGCAACAGAGTGGGGCATGAGGTTCACACTAGAACCAAGATCACACAATGACCTTTCAAACTTGTCATTGAAGATGGTGCAGTCTAAAACAAAACTTCCTGGGTCTGAAAGCTTCTCTGGAACTCTGTTCTGAATCACTGCACTGACCTGCTCGTTGATCATCATAGCTCCAACCTCAAGGCTCAAGTTGTTGGTCACCATTCTCTTCACATACCTCCTAATAACAGGAGTGATCCTTACAGCATCAATCAATGGAATCTCTATCACCAACTTGTCCATGATAGCCTTGCATCTGGCATCCTCAAGCTCCTGCTTAGACTTCTTAGGATGCTTAGGATAGGGTATCTTGGGTTTATACACGGTCTCCTTAGCATTATCTGAAGTCTTAGGCGAAACAGCAATATGTGGTGTCTGGTGACGAGCGTCACTGGATTGGTGACGAGCGTCACTCACTTTGGACAAGTCGGGGTCGAGTACTGGATTTGGGTGACGAGCGTCACCCCCTTGGTGACGGTCGTCACCAATAAGTGAAGAATCAGGCTCGGGGTTGTCCTCATTGGGTGACGAGCGACACCCATTATTGGTGACGATCGTCACCAATGGTTCTGCAGCAAAATTTTCTTCATCTTCATACTCTTCTACACCCACGAAATTTCTTGAGGTTATATCCTTCTGCAACACTGGTTGCAGGTTCCTTCCACTCCTCAATGTGATGGCATTCACGTGGTGTTTGGGATTAGCATCAGTTCTTCCTGGAAGAAATCCTTCTTGCCTCTGAACAGCTCCTGCAGTTTGAGCAACTTGAACATCAAGCTTCTTCATATGAGAGTTCAGACTCTCAATTTTCCCATTCAGGTCCTGATAGAGCGAACTATCTTGCCATTGAAGTCCACAGTAAGCTTCTGTTGTCCTTCCAGAATCTGTTCTAACATTGCTTCCATTTTGTTCTCTTGTAGAGGTGCTGGTTGATAGGAAGTAGAACCATAGTTTCTGTAATTTCCACTGCTCTGGAATGGCTTCTGATACTCTGTCTTCTGAAAAGGGGGTCTAGGAGTGAAACCAGGCGTGTTATGTCCTCCTGTAGGGGTGTTTTCCTGGTTGTTGTTGCTGTATCCTCTGTTCCACTGCTGATTCCCATACCTTTGTCTCTGAAATCCGCCAGAGTTGATGAAATTTACATCCTCTTGCTCAACTTCCTCTAGAGTTTCGAAAGTCTCTACTTCTGCAGCAAAGTGAACTGACTTCTTCCCTACCAAAAGGCTGTGCATATCATCCAACTTAGCCTTAACTTCAGCAATCTGATTTCCATCAGCTGCACCAGCTTGTTTCATTCTCTGGAAGTCTGCATTTTTAGTGCTGTTGCTGCAGACCAAGTTCTCAATCAGTCTCACCGCCTCCTCTGGTCTGTTGGTATTGAAGTTTCCACTGCTTGAAGCATCCAGCGCCATCTGATATTTCCAGTCAATGCCTCTGAAGAAAATCCCAAGTAGTTGCACCTGACTGAAGCCATGATGAGGACAATCCCTTTGATAAGACTTGAACCTGATCCAAGAAGCCTTAAAAGCTTCAGTAGGGCCTTGTGTAAATGATGCAATTTTCGTCCTCATATCTTCTGATCTGGCATCATCATAGAAATTGTTCAGAAAGGCATTCTTGGTGTCCTCCCAAGTAGTTAGTGAAGCAGGTTCCAGTTGCTTCAGCCAATATGCAGCTTCTCCTCCAAGAGAGTAGGGAAAAAGCTTGCAGAACAGAAAGTCATTGCTGACTCCATTAGCTTTGACACTGGAAGCTAAATCCTCAAACCTCTCTATGTGATCCATAGGGTGCTCATGAGGTAAACCATGGAAGGGATGCTGACCGACCAGCTGATAGTAGACTGGTTTAACCTCAAAATCGTTCCTCTGGAAGGCAGGAGGTCGGATTGCAGCTCTGTTGGCATAGAACTGATCAGGTCTGTTGTAATCACCTGGAGTCCTCTGAACAAAACGCCCAGCAGCGTTATTGACAGCAGCAGGGACTCCCACTTTCTCAGCCACTTGCTGAACCTGCTGTTCAACAATGACATTCCCCTCTTGATCAATTTTCTGCCCCTCTTCGTTCCTCCTATTTCCTTTCCTGTCAACCAAGTGACCTTCTGCATCTTCAACCAAGATCAGTGGAGCGACCATTGTAGATTGCTTCTTAGCTTTCCTGTTAGTTCTCTCCAACCTAGCAAGCTCGTCGATGCTCAAAGTCACAAGCTCCTTCTCTTTGTTGCTTCTGGTTCTGCGATTAGGCATACACCTGAAATAGGAACAAAGAAAAGTAGCTGAAAATCAGTAAAGAAATAAAAACTTAGACAAAATCCTAATACTAAAAATCGATAGGCAGCTATTACTCCCCGGCAACGGCGCCAAAAACTTGATAGGGTTCAGGTTTTACCCAAATAAAACTACTGCAAGTGCACAGCAAAAGCAGATGTAGTATAAGGGGTATCGAAATCCCAAGAGAGTAATGCTAACTACACTATCAATTATAGATTTGGACTAAGCTAAGCAAAATATGATGTATGTAATGCGAATGAATAATTAGAAATAAGCAAACGATGGTATGATATGTTCTAAGTTCAGGAAGACTAAAAGCGCTAAGCTAGGGTAATTCGCAGGTATGAATCCAAGAATGTAGAATGCAGGGTATCAGGAATGATTAAGAACCGTTTTAAACATGAATCTCTAATGCATAACTAATCAATTCTCATTTCAGAAGTTATCTATACCTAGATCACAGAGTTTCAAATCTCTTTGCAAACCCTAACAACCTAAGCATGCAGTAATGATCAGGTTCAATTGTTTACAAAACTCCTAAGCCAAATCTCTTTGTACTAAGTTGTTTTGCTCATCAAATACTAGTTCAGGTTATGAATAATGCTCTCACATATATTTAACAACCTATGATTTTCGGATTCCTAGATGATGTTTCTCAGAAATTCGATTTTAAAGCAAGTAGAGATGAAAAACCATGAGATATTCCTAACAGATAGCGATTCTACACTCTTTTCATCAACCTTTGAAAAACCCTAACTTAACTAGCAGATTACTCAGACATGATTATGAGATCACAAAACATAACTGAATAAAATTGCATTAAGAGAAAGAGTAGAAAACAAAGGGGGTTCGAAATCTTCTCTAAAGAGTACAGGATTTGTCTCCCCAAAAAGCTCTGAATAAAATCTCTCTCTAACTCTCTGAATTCTCAAAAACTAAGATTCTTGCCAACAATGGCTGAAAAACCTAATAAATAGGGGCTAAACACGATCTGGGGTCTTCATATAAATAAAGGAAACTTCTGGGTAAGTTCTGCAATTCTTCTTGATACTTTTAACAAATAGCCACGCTCCTTCCTATCTGGGTGACGAGCGTCACCAATGGGGTGACGATCGTCACCATATGGGATACTTTTCTGCTTCGAGCTGGGTACTTCGTGGCTTCAACTCAGAATGCTCCAAAAGGTTTCAATATCTCCAATTATGCTCCAGACATGCTTTAACCTGCAAAGACTCTTCTAGGACTCTAAAAAGACCAAAAAGACTCAATAATAAGGACTTATATCATGGTTAAAAACCATAAAAACCATGATATATCAACTCCCCCAGACTTAGCTTTTGCTTGCCCTCAAGCAAACATCAGATAGAGTACAGGGTCGAGGTTTGAAAACAAGAAACAGTCAGTTAGTCATCAGAAACACCATACTAGTTAAAGCTTTCGAATCCACATACCACAGAGTTAACACAAGATCAAATTTCAGCCTAATCATCACAAGCTTAGCAAATCTCTCAAGTCCAGTCTAAATCCCTTCAAGAAATCCGAAATTTCTACTGTTAACTCCTTATTTTTATCTAAGTGTGAAGTCTCATCAAGGCTCTATCATTTTAATCACTTTACAGATTCTTTTCCCTTCCTAACAACTGAACAAATCAATCTCAACACAGCTCTCCTATTTTCTCTTCCCTTAATCTTTTTCTTTAGGATATTTTTGATTTTTCACTTCTTTTTCTCAACTTTTACAGTCTAAGATATGGTGCTACTCAATACTTGTGTTCCTTGTGAGGAGACAGGTTCTTGAGTGTGTTCACTACTGTTGTTCCTTGTGAGGAGACAGGGTCATGAATGCACCATTCTTTGAACTTAAATTTTTAAAAACTACATCTGGGAAGATCAAAGAGAGACTGTATTTTAACCTTATTGTCAGTGCTTAAAGAGAGAATCAAGATCAATAAGAATCAATCACCAAGACAAGAAATTTAAAGTTCATTAAGGTGGAGCTAACAGCAAATTTTCCAGATTCTCTAAAAACCTAAACCTTCATTGCTAGACTGATCTACCTATGACTTTCAACTTAGTAAGACTTGTAATCAACTATTGTGGCAATGGTTCTTATCAGCAAAAACGTCCTATGGCTAGTTCCAAGAAAAACTAACAATTTCAAATTTTTGACTAGAAAAACAGGTTTTTGACTCAACTTTAAGACTCTATAAACATGACACAAAGCACACAACGTCAGTAACCACCTCCCCCAGACTTAAACAACACTGTCCCCAGTGTTATTAAGCCAAGAGTTGGTCAGAAAAATGAATGAGAAGTCGAAAAACCAAGTCAGAAAAGTGTTACCTCGCGTGGGGTCGGGTGACGAGCGTCACCAATCTGGTGACGAGCGTCACCACGACCTGTATTGCCCAAATCTTATGTTAGATGTTAATTAACGAAGTGTTTGCATGTGTACTCAAAAGTTAGACTTTTTGAGCATTCAAACACATAATTAAGAACATCCAAACATAGCAATAGTAACCTGGTTCAACAATCTCACAAAACATCATCAAAGAAACTGACAACTGACTCAAAAGAAACATAAAAATGACTCAAGAGAAAGAAAAATAAAAAGGGAAAAAGGAACAAGTAACCAGATAATGAAGCCTCAATCCTCATCCTCACAAGGCTCAGTAGTGTAGTGGGGGCGGACACAACCACAGTTGCTAAGTGTAGCAACAGCATCCCAGAGTCCCTCAAAGCTATCAATGACATACTCCTGAAAAGCAGCCATATCCATGGGTGTCTGTGGTCGTGGAGGACGCCTGAAGGCAGCAGAAGAGCCACTCTAGCGTGTAGAAGGTCCAGCATCAGTAGCAGCAGCAGTAGAAGCAGAGGGACCAGCTGTAGCAGCTCTAGCAGGGCGCAGAGTCAAGGGGCGCAGAAGAGTCTGTGCTGGCATGAAGAATAGCTGGCGTGGGTCTGTCTGGATAGTAGTGAGTGCTCTCTGTGGCAACTTAATGCCAACATACTCTCCAAAAGTAGTAGTGAAAGTCCAGACAACTCCAGTCTTCATCCAAGTGACATGGCGCAGATACTGCTCATCCATAAGCGATCTATCACTGCGCAGACTGCAAGGGGTAACATCGATCTGGAAATGATGGAAGATCGGTGTCAACAAGCTGCCCACACTCTCAGTCTTCTCTCCTGGACTGGTGAATGGCTTGGTCTTCAAAGAGACCAAATGCTCAGCGAAAACAGCACCTAAGTTGGCGCGAACCATACTATCAACTGGTATCGAATCATCCAGCATCTCATAAAGTCCGTAGTAAAGGAGAATCAGCTCGCTAACTCGAGTCTTGCTGGGCGCAGACTTGCACAGAATAGTATGACCAAAGAGGCGCAGAAGGTACCTCAAAACCGGATGTCTAACCTCTGTCTGCGTGTTGGTCTTGCTATCATAGACTCCATTCCCGAACTTGGACCAGAATGTCCTCATATGGGTCCACTGAGAGGGAAGGAGAACGCCTGTGGGATGGTCAGAGAAGCCATAGATCCCACAAAGCTCCATCAGACTGATCCGGTATCGAATCCCTCGGATCAGAAATGTCATAGTGCCTTCCTGAGCACGCTTCGCCAGCTCATTCGCGTAGTAGACGCGAACTGTAGAGAGAAACTGGCGGACCAAATCTGGGTACAAGTCATACTGCTGGAATGGCATAGTCCCCATGCCAATGCGCTCCAAAATCTCATAAACCTCCTCAAAGATCCCCATCTTCTGCAGAACAGCAGGATCCGCGAGCCTAATAGGGATAATCTTAACTCCTAGCCACGCATTGTAGAACAGCGTGTCATATTCATCCCACTCCTCCTGAATATCACGGAATACACAGGTATCCCGAGCTACTTCTTGCTTCGGAGTCCCTGCCCAAGCCATCTCCGAGGCTATTGTCCGATCCTCTCGTTTGGGCCATGGGGGCCTGCAAACCGGGTGCTGACTGAAGGAATCATGAACCAAATCATGATATAAGCTATCATAACTAATCTGACAATGCGCTAAACAACTCCGGGTAAAAAGAAATTATGAACATTTTACAAGAAATATGGCTAGCAAATTTTTACTCACTGCCTGCTCTATAACGACACATGTAGTCGAGGGAAATTGTTGGTATCAGTTTTGCTACAGCCATTGACTAGATGATACAGCGTCAGAATGTATCCTATTAATAGTACGCCTACGCACACTCTATGATAGGCTTCAAAAGAGGCATGGCGGGTACTCAAGTGCTTAGCTTAAGTCCCCGCTAAAAGGATTTCTATCTACTCCCTAGGCGGCAAGCCTAATCAGAGAAGTTTGCGGATCAACAAGAAATCTCAGCATTAGGATGGTGATACAAGAAACTATTGCATATTAATCCATGATAACATATACATAATATACTATAATTCTCCATCAGATAATAAACCAATAAGATCGTGGACATCAGTGTATAACATCTCCATGTTCTCACATCTATTTACATCAACCAAACTTCTGAGCTAACGACTTACTTTCCAAACTTCTCTAAGTTTTTCTTCGACGAAACTAAATTTTTCAACTCCAAAAGTGAACCATAAAAATTGAAAAATTCCACAGCAAGTAGCCACACAAGTTTTGAATTCCATATAGTGTTTAACTATGATCCTTGTTTCAACAAAAGCGAACTAAAAAAGTTTTTGCTTAATATAAAATTATTGTATATCAGAGCACAACAAAGTCAAATTTAAGAAGATTTCAAAATTCAGAAAGATTTAAAAACCTGATAGAGAACACCACCTCTAATTCTTAAGTCGATCGTGTCCATTAATGATTAACCACGTAATCGTATCCACCGATAATTAACCACACAATCTTAACCATTTAAGTTCTTTCAAACTCAGAAATTTGGCATAACCTATGAACCTGAAATCATATATCCAATTTGGTTCCTCTTTCGATTTTAATATCAACCGGGTTGTCTTTTCGAGTACACCTGTAGGGATTGTGGAATCTTGATGTCGGAAATACTGCAGAAGTTTACGAGTGAAACTAATTGTTAATATACCTTATTCAGCTCTAATTGGGCGTAAATTGATCCCAACATTAGTTTTGACTTTGAAAAGTCTTGTCGTCATGGTGGAGAGTGGATTTATGGTTTTTGGAGACAAAAACTTTAAGGATTCGGGGTTTGGATGAACATTGATTATATCAGCAAAGGAGTGAAATTCTCATTTTCATCGTTGAATTCCTTGAAACTCTCAGCGCAATCGCCGCCTTGGAGCATAAAGGCTTGACCCATGGCCGCCTGTCCAAGCTTCTCCTTTAGTTTCCTTGCCTCTCAAGGAAAAGAGGAAAGCGTCTCTAGAACCGATTCGAGATCCTTCTGATCTGGGTTTTCTGGTAACTGCAAAGCTTTCATCAACTTCCAACTGTCAATGCTCCATTTGGCCGGAGCGGCGGCTGATTGGGAAAATTTCTTGGGGTCAGTGGAATGGACAGCGTAAACAGGGGAGAAAGAGATCGGACTGTGAGGGGAGTGGCGGTAGGGTAAGAACGATTTGGTCGGGAGCGGAGAAGAAACGTTGAGAGTCACCATCGCTAATTTTGCTTTGAGATAGATGATAGAGAGAAGAGAAGGAAAACCTCTAGAAAACTTAAAGGGTAAAATAGGTTTTTCAAATGCATCATTTTAAGAGAAAGTACACCAATAGTAAAAAGTATCTTTGAATCTAAATTATAACTTACTACATGAGTATCCGCGTGATGCGCAGATTTTTGTTTCAAAATATAATTTGTTAAAAAGTTTAGTTATAATTTATTTTATTGTATATTTTTTTTTATGAACAATGATAATATTTTTTGGCTTTGATTTCTAGTCATCGTATTATTTTAATCTGATGATGCAACCTCTTTTAACTCTAGTGTACAAATATGTTATAATTACAGAAATATTTTATTACATATTTTGACTATAATAAAAAGAGTACTTATCAATTATTACATATTTTATTATTTAATAAGAAACTTAAAATTTTAATGATAATTTATTATATATGAATTTTCTCTAAAATATTGTGTATTTGAATAAATATATAATACATATGTATATATTTTGTCGATAATAACTATGTATGTGATAAATGTTTTATCACCAAAAAATGTAGATTATGTTATGCATTTATAAAGTATATATAAATTTAATTATCATGTAATTAAAAGATAAATAATTAATTAATCTAATTCTGATTGCATTAAAATAATAAACTATTAATTATAAAATTTAAGATGATATGTGTCACTCTCTCTAATGCTGATGTGCCACTCAACTGGAGAGAGTTGACCATCTTTTATATTATAGATAAATGTCTTTGGGTGTAAATCACTCCTTTCAATTTCCATAAATTAAAATTTAAATATGCATTGAACATGCTTGGATTATATAAGTTCAAACCAAAACATAAAAAAGTATTTTTTGATAAAATAAAATATACATAAATTGAATGTAAAAATTATTTAGGAAAAGAAGAATCAAGTTTCTCATAATTTACATTAAAAAATTTCGAGATGAAAAATATATTGATTGGAAACAATGAAAAATATATTGATTAGAGACAATGAAAAATATAATGATCAAATTTTAAATTAAATATAGTTGAAAAAGTTATTATTAAGGCTTTTTAACAAAAAAAAAGTTATTACTAACTAATTATTAATATTTACACTATCTTTATGGCATTGTCTATACACAAAAATGAGTAAGTACACCAAAATTACATAATAATTAAATAACAAAAAAATATGAAAAAGGAAAGAAATCAAGTTTGTTGCTTTGGTTTATTTTGTAAAGTAGAATTCTATAAATCAATATTCAATAAATTAATAAACTGGATAAATCAATAATTTTGTCTGATTCCAAAATTTCTAATCAATATTTTTGTTTCTATGGGTAATTGTTATTTCCGATATCTTTATTGTAGTTCTTAATCTAAAATTTTGAGATAAAAAATAAAAGTCTTTCCCAATTTGAAATAAATAATTAAATTACTTTTAGTTTTTATAAATTAGATTTAAAATGGGCATTGAACATGTTTAGATTCCATAAAATTCAAATCAAAACATAAACACTAGTTTAATTTTCTATAAACAAAATAAAAATACACATGAATAGAATGAAATTTACATTTAAAGTTATGTTACAAAACATCAAATTCTGTAAAAAATAACCAACCTTATCATTATTCACTTTAAAAATTCATGAAATGATAAAGAAATTGATTGCAAACAATGAAAAACATATTAACTAAAATTTAAAAGTAATTATAGTAAAAACAGTTATTATTAACTAATATGTATATTATTTTATTAGGTATTTTCTTTTTGTTTTAACGTAAGAAATCTAATGAAAGAAAAAAAAAAGAATGGAAATGGAAGATAATATATAGGACAAAGTAGACCAAAGTTATATGGCGATAAAGAAATCAAATGTGGCCAAATTTGCTGGCTTGGTTTGGTTCGGTTTAGTTGGATTCAAAATCAAAACAAAAAGAAAATAAAAGAAAACTTAAAACGAGGACGTGTGAAGAGAAGCGAAGGCTAATATACATTTTTGGTTGGACGTGGGACATATCCATTTGTTAAACCGTCCCCAAAGGAACAAAAATATTAACTTGCCAACTTGCTTCTTCTTCGACATTTACACATAACGTGTATTAAACTTACACATTTAATAATAATATTGAAAATTTATATTCTTTTGTTGTTAAGCTATTCAATTCTGTTCTTTGGAAACTGTTCTTATGACTGACTTTTTTTAACCCCTCCTCATGACCATTTGCTTTCTTTCTTTATTTCTACTTTTTTATCCAAAATTTTAAAATATTTAGTGTTTTTTGGTTATATGGTAAATTCATTGCCGTCTCTTCCTAATAATCCTCTTTTCTGTTCCCATTTGTGTTTGGTTTTGTGCTTAGAGCTTCCCTTTTGTTTTCCTTCATTCTCTCTTCGTCTTCCTCTTCTCTCTGCAACAAAGCGGTAGGTTTTCTTCTCTTCTTCAATCGAGTAACCCTTTTTTTTTGGTAATTTGAATCGTTTTCAAGAAGAATTTCTCGAAAAATTGGATTTTTTTTTCTTTGATTTTAGGTTCTTTAGATCGATTTTGTTTTCAAGCTCTTATGGAATTTTGTTTTGATTTTGTTCTTTCCGGGTTTTATTGTTTTTCTTTTAAGCTCGATCGAAATCGGTTGGTGGGTTTCATTCACTGTTAAAAGCTAAAAAAATTTGGAAATTTTCTGGGTTGTAATCATCGGAAATTCAGCAGAATCGCCGTTGTGGTGAATCGGTTGTTCAAAAGCTGGTTCCTTTAGATGGGGTTTAAGGCTTTGGTCATCGCATTTGAATGGATCTCTCTACTTCTATGAACTTGATTTGTTTTGTTTGTTTGGAGATAAAGCTGGCTTCTTACGTTTATTGAGATATAATCATTTGATCCTTCTGAATTTGTTGTTTGAGATTGTGGATTGTGGATTGTTTATCTGACGACGCTTTATCTTAAAGCTGTGGATTTCTTTTGCCTTTGCTTTAGCTTGTTGTTTGATATGTTTGCTTGATATTGGAGCTTTCTGATACTTAACTTCTCGGTCGGTGATTTGTGAAACTCAATAGGTTGATAGTTGATATATCAGTGATGCCATATTATTGATGAGGCAGTGCTTAGTTTTGACCTGTAGTTATGTTATACATTTCGATATTCTCTTGTTCTCTGATGCCATTTGTGGTGGTAGTTGAGTAAAATGTCTTCACTCTTATCAACTATATTGTTCAGTAGCTTGGTCTTTGCATTTTCGTCTTACTGTTACTGTTTAATCTAGTTAAACAACTCATGTGTCATCTGTTTCTTGCTAAAGCATTTGTGTGCTTAGTTAGGTATCACATCTATGAGTCAATCTCCATTTGTATATAGAAGGAGTTGCATAGTACTAGTTACGCCTTGTGCTTTTCTAGGTGAAGCGTTTATATGATTGTATATGCAATCTCATGGTGCCGTTTATTGTTACAATTCTTGGAGCTATGCTTTGATCGAGTGTGTTTGTCTTTGTTACTGAAAGATTTTGCTGTCTTTTGTTCTTTTGCAGTCTCCTCATTAGGCACATTGTTGAGAGCAGAGAGAGTCTTGTGGGTTCTCTTCTCCCAAGTGTAACTGTGGTAAAAGCTTAGCCGAGATGCAGGGAGAGAGGGCAAGTCTCGGCTATTTATCAGAGGCCTTGAACTTTGAGCATGATTCGACCTCAAGCAATGGTGTGATAGGTCATTGGGAGAATATTCACAGTCTTGGTGATAACGACTTGCAGGATTACATGATTGCAAACTCTGAATCAAGTGCGTCACTTGCAAACTCGGTTTATCGCGAGCAACATGATTTAAACCGATTTAGCCTCGGCGAGGCTAGCTCTAGTGGCACGAAGAACGAAGCTTCAACTCATCATGAGCAACGGAGAAACGAAATAATCGATTTGGACCCCGAGTTTGAAGAACCATCTGCCGCGAATCAACCTATTCAATGTGTCAATCTGAATGCAGAATATATTGAAATTCACGACGATATTAGTCCGGTTAGGGATCGGTTTGAAGCTAACGGACCAGTGGCTTTACAACCTCTCGAAGAAAATAGTGTTAGAACAAGTTCTTCTGTAGAGGGACGACGTGCTTCCTGCAAGAGAAAGGCTCTTGAAGGTAGTATTGGTCAATCTTCTTCTTCAGGAGGTTATCGTGATTACCACCACGGAGAAAGCAGTTCTTGGAACCAAACTTCTACGGGTTATAGGCGTGGAAATGGTTTAAACATATCTGGCTCTCTTGATCATGGCCTGGTCTCTGGTACTGTTTCTGCAACTGCAGAGAGCTCAAGTAGGAGAACATGTGTGAGGAGTAATCTATCAGATCAGCAAGAAACTCTAAACCCATCCGCCTTTTCTGCAGGAACTGTTGTCAGGCGACCTGTAGTGGCACCGTCCCAGTCGAACTTATCAAGACTTCTACCACCAGCAGATCAACATATGTTGGACTTGAGACATGGACAATCTTTAGGCAATGTCTTTACTCGTAACCTGAGTCCTTCTCCAGCTATCAGCATACCACCTGTTTCTAGGAATATGCTACCGCCGTTTCAATGGACCGAGGGATCATCACTAGCGGGTGGTTCATCGAGCTCTACTGTGCCCGTTCATCTAGATGAAACCAGATCAAGAAACATTATAGAGAGCCCCTTGTTTGTTCCAGCTCCTGAACTCAGGAACTTGTCCCGTAGTAGCCGAAACACAACTAGTGGAAACCTGAATGTTGCATCATCATCAGTGTCCAGGACAGGCTCAGCCACAACTGTTCAACCGCCATCTTCTAATAATCTAACGTGGACTACTTACCAGAATCTACCGCATCATCAAAGAAGAAGATCAGAAATTGTCCGTAGGTCATTAATTTCTTCCTTAGCTGTAGATGCTACAAACCAGAGATCCGGTGACCATCCAACACTTCGTTCGTTGGCTCCTCCTGCCTCTCCGGATGGGCTTGTGCTTCAGCCTGGTGGTGATAATAGTCAGACGCATAATCGTGCTTACTCGAGAGCAGGTCCGTGGCTTGATAGGCAAGGTGGTGATAGTGTGGCTGGGCTTCCTCAATCTTTACGGGCCTTTGCAGCTGCAAGCAGAGGAAGAAGCAGACATATGATGTCTCAGGTTAGTTCATACAAGTTCATGAACCGTTTAGCTTGGATGGTGTTTGTTAGCAACCATTCTAATAGAACTGACAATGAGCTTTTCTTTTGGACAGATGCAGAGTGTATTGGATGCAATGCGTAGGGATCCTAATAATACCATGCGGCTTGAGGTTAGCTTTTCCTTTAGGCTCAGTAGAAAACAACTTTGTCTTGTGTCTGTCTCTGTCTCTGTTGGTTTCTTGATGAACTTAACTAATAACCGGAGCTAAAGTAATCTGAAATGGCTGTTTGTTCAGGACTTTATGCTTCTAAATCCTTCTGTGATATTTGATGGTGCTGCTGGTATGCATGACCGTTATAGAGACATGCGACTTGATGTAGACAACATGTCATATGAGGTGAAAAAGCGATAACAAGCCATAGAATTAAAGTTTGAGGTCATGTTAAATAGTAGAAACCTTACTCCTTTGGTTCATGAACTTTAGGAATTGTTGGCTCTAGAAGAGCGTATTGGAGATGTTTGTACCGGTGTAAACGAAGAAACAATATCAAACCGGTTGAAGCAGAGGAAATACAAATGTAGCACAAAGTCTCCACATGATGCAGAGCCATGCTGTATTTGTCAGGTAAGTGTATAAGATTAGATCATAATGATAAGAAAGATTAGATTTTGTTTCATTTGAGTATGAATGGTGAAACTTGGCGCAGGAGGAATATACTGAAGGAGAAGACATGGGGACACTTGAATGTGGTCATGAGTTCCATAGCCAATGCATAAAAGAATGGTTGAAACAGAAGAATATTTGCCCAATCTGCAAGACAACAGGCTTGAACACAGCTAAGAAGAGGAAAATAGGATGAACGAAAGAAACAAGAAGACAAAAAAGAGCTTTGTTTTTACTTTTACAGTTCAGTTTATAAAAGAAAAAATGAAAGAAACAAGAAGACACCCTCAAGCTCCCACCATTGCAGAGGCTTTCACCAGAATGCCATCACAGGCAAGTTTGGTCCTCAATTTTTGGAAGAAAATATAATTTGGTCGTATTTATAATCTGAGTTAAGGAAAAAATGATTTGAGGATCATGATTTGGCTGGTGGTGTGATTGAAGGGAAAGTTGAGAGGGTGATAGTGAAATGATGGGAGAATGAAATTGTTTTTTCTTTTCTGGATTTGTTTGGATAATTTAATTAATCTATTGCCAATTAACTTTATGAAATATTTGAAAAAAATTAGTTAACTGAGTCGGCCATTTATGTGATTATGATTAATTGATTTTTATTGAAAGCCCATACTGTATTTTGTCACATAGCGGCTCTTGTTTTTTTTTGTTTTTTTGTAAATTTACTAGAACTATTAGCTTTGTTAAGAAGTTGAAAATACAGTCTTGATGATTTTATAACAAGGAATGATCAAGGAACAACTATAAAATACAGTCCCAAGATCCTTTTCTAGCAAAGCATCTACAACGTCATTGTAGTGACGAGGCTTGTGCAAAAAGTCAGAACAAAGACCTCCCATGTTAAAATCTTGTTTTACACCATGTACATTTGTATTGCACCAAGACAGACTAACCTTATTTGACAGTTTATGTGGGATAACTTTATCCTAAATTTTAGTTGTAAAAGCAACTTGCAAATGCTCAATAATTACAGTAGTATATTAAAGAATCAAATTTAGAGATTGTTTGTTATCTTATGAATCCTAAAAACAGTTTCTATTTAAGATGAAAGTATGAGTGGATTTGGTTGCAGACAATAACTAAAACGAAAAAAACAAAGTAAAGCAAGAAAAACGATGCATAAATTCAATAAGGTGTTGGACAGGAGAGATATCTTCATGATTCATAGATTAACGACTAAATATGATATATAATATCAAATAGGTTTTAGAACTTGAAATGCTTATAAATAATCGATATTTTTCTCATAGTATCCACTACTTATGTTTAACAACCTAATTGCTCAACTCTCGCAGACGATTATGAGACTAAACACGCAATAGGTTTAGATTTGATTAGCATTCACAAAGCTCTATAACTTAAACTCTCATATGTTATACCGTAATTGCTCGTTTAAGGTAGTTCAGGTTAACACATAACACTTTCGTGGTTTTATCTTCTTCATATACTCGTCTTTTTACACGTTTTTACCAGAGCATGTCCAAGTATTTTGGTGGTCCAAAGCAAATTTTGTTTTTTATCCTCATATTTAATATTTTGATAATAGTAATTTAAAATAATAAATTTAGCAATATTATAGCCCAATAAATATAATTATTTAGATAAAAATAGTATAAAATTATAAGTTTGTCAATATTGTGGTCTAATAAATTTAATTTTTTTTATTTGTGGTCTAAAAAATTAACTAAAATATTGGTGGTCATAAACCATGGCCCGCCTGTCCTCTCTTGATCATGGACTGGTCTCTGGCCAAGTTTTTACTATGGTTTTCATATATTTTAACAAATATTTCGTTTGGTTTTAGTGTTACAATAGTATTTTTAGAATATTTGAGTGTCAAGAATATTTATTGGTAATTTAGACAAAAAAGTAAATCCTGTTTCTGGACAGTTTCAAAATATCAGAAATTTGACATCCAATCGAGGCATTCTCACCGTCTCATTGAGCTCATTTTTGGTTCCAAAATAAATCTACGAGGCATCTTTCACATCGAAATGGTTTGAAAGCAACTGTGCGATCTAAAGATATACCGAGTTTACTCAAAGTCAGACCCTGAAAATTTGGGAGCCTGAGCCAAATAAAAAGATATATAATATATATATATATATATATTTTTAATTTTATTGTTTTAATAAGGATTGACTGCCGTCAGCCCCCAAACTATACGCTGTCTACATATTCTCTCTCAAACTATAGACCTCTGCGTATTTTCACTCAAACAATTTTTTATCCGTCTATTCCTCCAAGTTCAATTAAAAATTAAAATCACAATTAATTTACGAAATTGCGGTTTGGTTAGATTGCGTTTTGGGGGAGAAATATGCAGAAAACAAATTGTTTGGGTGAGAATAAGCAGAAGTGTATTCTAGGGGGGAATATGCAGGATTAATTAAATTCAGGGGGCTGAGGGCCGTCAATTTAATTCTTAGATTTTTCAATATATTTAACACATGATTAGCTTAATTATATACACAACATATAGTAAGAGAAACGTATATTGATATGAAAAAATGGTAATAATATGACAATATATTTATTTAAAAAAAAAACCAAAACTAACATATATACATAAACTTATCATTCTTTTGTTTTAAGTATTTTGATTTGAAATACTAATAGAAAAATCTATTCTTCGAGATATACTTGATATTACAGGACTTATTTACTTGACATTAGGCAACTTAATTAATACAATTTTATCATCATGTTGGTTTGAGTATTTCGATTATAATCTCTGAAATAAACGAATGTGTTGTTAAATTAGGCCACTAAAAACTCACAACACAGATGGGTTAGAGACTTCAAACTTAGATGCCGAATGTACATCTTGTGCTTAAATTAACACATATGAGTAATGACTGGTTAGACAGAGAGTTAAAACCTCTTCTACGCCATTCATGGTTCAAGTATTTTGATTTAAAGTGCTAATAGCAGGATTGCAGAAACTATACTTCGGGATTTACTTGACATTACACAATTTATTTACTTGACACTACACGATTTAATTAGTATAATTTTATTAGAAGAAATTATATTTTGGGATTTACTTTACTATACACAATTTGTTCACTTTACACGATTTAATTAGTATAGATTTATCATCATATAGGTTCGAATATATTAATATAAGTTTATAAATCCCAAAAAATACTTTTTTCCTACTAACACTTCAAATCAAAATACTCGAACCAATAGAAAGATAAACTTGTATTAGTTAAAATGTCCAATGTCAAGTAAACAAGTCTTATAATATCAAGTATATCCCAAAAAATAATTTTTTCTATTAGTATTTCAAACCAAAATACTTGAAACAATAGAATAATATGTTTATGTATGTATAATAACAAAATTTAGGTTTGTTTTTTTAAATAAATTATGTTGTCATATTGCAACTATTTTTAATTGAAATATAAATTTCTTTTACTATACAAATATATGTTGTATATAATTAAGCTAATCATGTGTTAAATATATTAAAAAATCTAAAAATTAAATTGACTGCACTCAGCCCCCTGAACTTAATAAATTCTGCATATTCCCCCCCTAGACTACACTTCTGCTTATTCCCACCCAAACAATTTTTTTCTACATATTTCCCTCCGAAACGCAACTAACCAAAACGTAATTTCGTAAATTGATTGCGATTTTAATTTTTAATTGAATTTGGGGGAATAGACAGATAAAAAATTGTTTGGGTGGGAATATGCAGAGGTCTATAGTTTGGGGGTGAATAGGTAGACAACGTGTAGTTTGGGGGGGGGGGGGGGGGCTGACGGCAGCCAACCATTTTAATAAATGAAAATAGACCTCTTATAAAAAAAATCATAAAACATCAGTAATGGGTTACTAAATTTTTTTTATGGACCAACAAAAACCAAACAAATTATTGTATTTACATTAAAAAAATTATTTATGGTCCAGTTAAAAATGAAGGCAAGACAAAAGTCTCATGTTTTTGAAAGAAAGTGGAAGATTGTTACAGAAATTAGAGCTCGAGCTTGAGCAGATCGGTTCTACTAGATTCCGGATAGATCTCTGGCGACATGTAGGCTCTTGCGCTGAACTCGTTAAATTGGTGTTGTGTATTTTCCCTCTTCTCATATTTTACAAGTTTCTTTTCAATCTGTCTTCGACTCAAGACAAGATAGATTCATCAAAAAATCGACGCTTAAGTTCATACACAATTCTGAAAACGTCTCTCTGCCATTCCCCAAAAATCTATGTTTCTCTCTGATACAAGGTTTTTGAGTCCTTGGTCAATCACCCTTGTACTAATCAGTTGTAGTATAGTATAAAGTTTTTATCAATCAAAGAAGAGAGTGTTGCGTAGCAACTAAACTATCAACCTAAAAGAACCAAGAACCAAGCAGAATCTAAAAGAGAACAACTTAGCAATGATTCCAAGCAAAACAGAGCAACAAAAACAGAGTACTAAAGCAAATTCGAAATTCAATAAGAGAAAGCAAGCTCCTAGATGTGGTTATTGACCTTGGGAAATTCAAAGGCAAGACTAGACTGTTATCAACATCATTGACAATGAAAACAAGCAAGCAATGTTAATTCCTAGGCATAGAATTCACAATCAAGCAAGTTAAGTCCAATCTCTTGGCAAATAACCCTTTGCTAATCACCCTAAAAAGAACTAACTCTCATTAGTGCTAGAACAATCGACAAGCATGCAAAACCAACTCTATTCAAGCCAAAATACTTCTCAAACAGTCAATCTCTTGAGCTAAGACCAGTAAATCCTCTTTTAAACAAGATCAGTATTTCATCAAACACTTGGTGGGCATAAGATGAAGCCTAAATCTAGATTTATGTGATTAAGACAAATCTACCCTAAACACAGATTAATAGAGAGGAATCAACCTAATTAAACACTAATAAATCCAAATCAAGCCTCTAAATTCCCTTAATCTACCACATCTAAGAATCCTAAAAATTATACTCACTCATGTTCATGAAAAACACCAAATCACAAGAGTAAATGATGTTAAACATGATTAGGAAGGAGATTAGAGAAGATTTAATGATGCAAATACAAAACTTTAGATTAAAAAGAAGATCTTGTCTTACAAAGATGAAAGAACACTTAAGAAACTAAGCAAGATCAATGCTTGGCTAAAAACCATTAGTCCAAGCCTAATTATACTAAATGACAAAAGCCCTATAAGAATGGCAAACTTGTAAATAAAAGGTGTTCGGATTAGGCCAAGATCGATAAAAAAGTGATCGATGTGGATGATCGATGCTGGTCTTCTGGTGCTTGACATCGATCATCAGCTGCTCGATGTGCTTGATCGATGTAATCTTCAAAGCTCTCGGGTTGATTACATCGATCAGTCTTGGTCGATGCTGGTGATCGATGTGAGTGTCCTGTGTCTTCACATTGATCACTTGTGATCGATGTTAGTGATCAGTGTGAACCTCCATCTTCTCTGCTGCTTTACATCGACCAATGTGGACTCAAGGCTTGATTGATGTGTATCATATCGATCGATGTGGTTTATGCCTTGATCAATGCTGCACCAAAAACCATCTTCCTTGGCTCCTTTTGCTCCTCCTTAGCTTAGGCAACTCCTTGAATCATCCCCATGCTTCCTCCTTGCTCCAAAAAGCTCATTTGGTACCTAAACACATCATTAATGCATAGAGAATGCAAACTATAACCTAAATGCAACCTAAGTCTAAAAGGAAAGAAAAATGAGACTAAAGGGAAGGAAAACATGCAAAAGGAAACTAAACATGAACTAAATGCAAGCCTAAATGATGTAAATGCAAGAGATATCACTCTCTCACTCGCCTTAGATCCTCTTTCTTGCTGGAAAACTCTCCTCTACGGTTTCTCTCTCGCCAACCACTATATCTCTCTCCACCAAAACCCAAAACTCCATACTATGTGGTCTGAACAGGGCAACAAAATTCTACTCCACAAATGAATTTGGCAACACATTGGGAGGGTTGTCAAGGCTTTATGCAGGAGGCACAACATAGAGGATTGTAGCCATCAATTTTTAGAACTTACCAGAAATTTACCTTCAAGCACTCGACTTTAACCAAGCCTTGGTGTTTGTGAATAAAATCACCAGAGCTTTGGATGTGAACGATTTGCTGGTTTAATGAAGATATGTTGGTTTATAGTAATCCGAATGATGAATTGTGAACTTGGATAATGATTGAATCGCGCACGAGGACACTTTCCTTAAAGAGTATTTCAACCCTTATCAAGCTTTGAAATTACACGAAATCCCTTGTAGGATAAGATAACCAAATTATCTCTTGTTCTAGACTAAGATACAAGAGACACACTAAAGTTCTAATGTTGATATGTATTTTTCCAAAGATCTTTTATGATCTTTTGGAACAATGAAACTCTCTATTTTTTTCTTTCTTATTTTTTCTGTTTCTGTTTGTTTTCTGTTTGTTGTTGTGTTTTTGCCAATGCCCACAACTCTTTTTATAGGAAAACAAAGATCACTTCAAAAGATTACAATAGGTGATTGAGAAGCAGATTTTTTATGGCTGCTTAGTGCAATCTCAAAGCACTAACTTGTAGTATAGTGGCAAAGAGTATCAATCAATAATCTGGAAGGTGTAATGAATCTCACTAAGCTAGGCTGATATGGGGGTTTAATAGACAACAACAAACAGAAAACAAACAGAGGTTCACACTCAAAGACAATCAAGTGCAAACAAGTAACAAAAGAAACCAACCCATAGACAATAAAGGAGAATGATTTAAAACTAAGAAAAAGCAATATGATGATGATATCTCCTATATTTATACCATTTTAAACTGCATCTAGTTCATGTTTTGGTCTTCTTGTGCATGTTTTTCTTTACTTTTGTCCCATTTTCCTTTGGTTTTAGACTTATGTTGTATTTAGGTTGTAGTTTGCATTTTTTCTGCATAAGGGATGTTTTTAGGTGCCTATGAAACCTTTGGAGACATGGTGGGAGCTTGTGAATGGTTTAAGGAGTTTACCCTATGAAGGAGAAGAAAGAGGAGCCAGGGAGTGCATTTTGGAGTCAACATCGAGCTCTCATATCGAGCCTCCGCCTTGACACACAAACATCAAGCAGCGACGTACGACATCTTCCCCTGAGAAGAAAGAGGTTTACATCGAGCAGTGACATCGAGCAAACTGGCACGATATGGAGAGACAAGACACTGATGTCGTGCATTCACATCACACGACATCTTTGGCCCGAGACCACCAAGATTCACATCGAGCTCCGATGTCGCCCAAGCCAGCTCGATGTCAAGCAGCCAAGAAACACATCGAGCCCTAACATCAAGCTAGTCAGCACGACATCAGGCACCCGAGGGAGCACATCGAGCATCCACATCGACCTGACCAGCTCGACATCCTCCTTTTCCCAGTCCACTTTCTTACAACTTTGCCACTCTGCTAGGAACCCCTATAAATACTTAAAATCACTAATTTTTGGGATCATCCTATTATCCAACAGTTCTTTCCTCTTTTGTTCTTAATCACATTTTGTAGTTTTGAATCTTTGCTTGATTTTAATATAAGTTTGCATATATCTTCTTATTTTGCCCCTCTAATCATGATTAACTATCTTTTCTCCTTTGATTTGATGGTTTTGATGGTGATTAGTGGGTCGTCTTTTTAGGGATTCGAGATGGGTTAGGTTTAGGAAATTTGATGCTTATCCATGATAGTTTAGTGTTAACTCTTCCATATCCTTTCTTATTTGCTATGTTTAATACCTGATTAGCTCTAGCTAAGTTGATTAGGATCTTAGGCTCAGTTTATGCCCACCAAGTGTTTGTTGAAATGCCTGAACTGCAAAGTAAGAGAATTGCTTAGCCTAGCTCAAGAGATTGTCTGTCTAGGGAGTGATTTGGCATAGAATTGAATGAATGTCTTAATGCTTTCTTTTTATCATTTCCATAATGAGAATTAGTTCTTGACTTAATGATTTGTGAAGAGATTTGTGCCAAGAGATTGGATTAGTCATATGAATGAATTCTATGCATTAAGAAGAGCACTGTGTGAATTTGTAAGCATCTTGGATTGAGTAGAGAGTTTCCTAATATCAATTATCGCATCTTCTGTCATGCCTTTCTTTATTTATTGTCAATTTTTAACTTGCCTTAGTAATTTCTCTTGTCTCGTTTAGTTTTGGTCTTTTGCTTGATGCTTGCCATTGTTATGTGTTTGCTTCAAGCTTGCTTTATTTCTTTAGGTTGTTACTTGCTTTATTTCTTTAGGTTGTTACTTATCTAAATCTTCTTTGTTCGGCTTGAATTTGGACCTCTATTGCATTCTTACTGTTTTAAGCATCCCCTTTTGGATTGATAAACTCAATGCTACAATGACTAGTGTAAGCTTGAGGAATTATATAACATAAAAACATACATCAATTTGGCGCCGTTGCCATTAGGGGATTGCTTTGATAAGTAGGATTTGTAGAGATCTTGAGATCAAGCTCTTTTGTTTTCGTTTTCGGTTACTAATTGCTCTTTTTGGTCTAGAATCTCTTTTGTAGGTACCAAAACACTTGCTCTTAAGTGTCTACAACTGCAACTGAGGTTCAAAGTCAAATATTTTGGGTTCACAGCAGCAGCAATCGGTAGTTGAAGCATGGAAGAACATCCATATGCTGCTGGTTTTGGTCTACAAGGTCCACAAGGAATCCAAGGCTTACAAGGACAGCAATATCCATATGGTTTACAAGGAGCTTGGGGCATGAGAGATCAAAGGCCAACAAGACCAATAGGTGGTGGAGATATACTATGCCTCAAGACAAGGTATCCTTCCGCCTATGGAGACTCATCACTATGAGATAAAGAGCAGTATGATTGCTATGGTTCAGGAAAGGAAGTTCTTTGGCTTGCCTAATCAAGATCTTCTTGAGCATTTGGACCATTTTGAGAGAGTTTGTGCTATGAAAAATCTTAGTGGAGTTTCAAATGATGGATTCAAGCTCAGATTGTTTCCATTCTCTCTTGGAGATAGAGCTCAAATGTGGAAAAAATCTTTACCACAAGCAAGCATCACTTCTTGGGAGCAATGTAAATGAGCTTTCTTTAACAAGTTCTTCTCTCCTTCAAGGACTGCTAGATTCATGAATGAGATCTCCAACTTTAAACAATGGTCAAATGAGAGTTTTGGAGACACTTGGAAAAAGTTTAGAAGCTTCACTCAGCAATGTCCTCACCATGGCTTCACCAAAGAGATGTCTCTCTCAAACATCTATATAGGTGTGCTACCAAGAGTAAGAGTCCTTCTAGACACAGCTTGTAATGGTTATTTCATTGGGAAAGATTTTGATGAAGGTTGGATATTAGTAGAGAACATAGCGCTGAGTAATTGGGATTATGTTGATGAGTTAGAGCAACATGCAAAGGCAGCTGAAGAGAAGTTGGAAACAACACGACATGAGGTGAAAGCTTTGCAAGAAAAGATGCATATGTTGCTCAATGGAGCCAGCAAACCTCTTCAATTTGCTGGTGCACATAGCCAATAGAAGGCACATGAAGTAAACTTTGTTGACACCCAAGGTGATTACAACAAGCAATCTCACCAAGGCTATGGTGTTTATCAACAACAATCCAGTGGAGGCCCTTACACTCAACACCATCAAAGCTCTTCATCTCAACCACTAGGCGCCTATCACCAACAGCTAGGGAGCATCATAACTCCTCCTACTCATATACAATCTGCCTTGGTGCCTCAACAACAACCAATCAGCCCACCTTCTACTGACCTGGACATCAAGCAGCTTCTCCTTCAAATGCAACACGCTCAAACTACTGAAATCCATAAAAGCATTAATATAAGTTTGGCTGCACTTCATACCAAGATATAATAAGATAGCAACAACTTCTAATCCCAATTAGACTCCTTGAATATGAAGCTAAGTCAACATGAGAATCTTGCTCAACCATCCTCCTCTCCACTTATACAAGAGCACATCAAAGCTGTCACCTTAAGGAGTGGAAAGAAGCTTCCTCCAAGAGTAGTACCTACTACACACAATAAGGACATTGAGGAACAAGAAGAGGGGGTGGAAGTTAAAGAGGATGAAGTGGTTAAAGCTGATGAAGGTTCAAAGAACAGCAAGGCCAAAGAAGTGGCTAAAGAGAAACCTAAAGAGGAGCCTAAGGAGTTAACCAAGGAACCAAGATACATCCCTCCTTCTTACCAGCCTACAATACCATTTCCTGGAAGGTTCAAGAATCAGATAATTCCTAAGTATAAAGGCCTCTTTGTGTTGGTTCCCCCTTACCAGAAAATTTTGAAGGATGATGTGGTTGAGAGAACAAAAGATCTGAAAGGGATGGTAGAGCTAACACATGAATGCAGTTCCATCATTCAACAATAAAAGGTGACTCCCAACAAGCTTAGTGATCCAGAAAGCTTCACTTTGCCTTTCTCTGTAGGCTCTCTCACCTTTGACAAGTGCCTATGTGACTTGGGAGCAAGTGTAATCCTTATGCCACTTTCTATAGCTAGGCGCCTAGGTTTCACAAAGTTCAAGGACTATAGGATCTCTTTGATATTGGCTGATAGATCAGTGAGACTCCCCAAGGGACTGCTTGAAGATGTACCAATCAGGATTGACAACCTAGAAGTTCCTACTGATTTTGTGGTTCTTGAGATGGATGAACAACCTAAGGATCCTCTCATCCTTGGGAGACCTTTCTTAGCTACTGCAGGGGATGTTATTGATGTCAAGAAAGGTAAGATTGAGCTGCATTTGGGTAAGGACATGGTCCTTAAGTTTGATATCAAGCAAATTATGCAGCAGCCCACCATAGAGAGTCAAGTGTTCAAGATTGAGATCCTAGAGAGGAGCTGCATGATGAGGTTCAAGAGGAGTTGTGCTGTGATGATAAACTCCAAGTTGCTTTGACAAAGGAGCATGTAGAATATGGTTACTTGGACAAGGAAAGCTTGGGTTACATGCTAAGGCTAGACTCTCACAAAGCCTTTGAAGAAGAAGAGCCATATGAGGAGTTGGGTTACAAAAGGAAAGAGGTTCTCTCAGTCCAAGAAGCTGGCCCTTCAAGCAAGGAAGCTGACGCCAAGGAGCAAGGCAGCATAGGAGAGGACTGAAGTGAGCTCAAAGCACCCAAGGTGGAGCTCAAACCACTTCATAAAGGGCTAAGGTATGTCTTCTTAGGCTCTAATTCTACTTATTCTGTCATTGTCAATGAAAGCCTCACTAATGATGAAATCCTTCCCTTGTTAATGAGTTAAAGAAGTTTAAGAGAGCTATTGGATATTCACTAGATGATATCGAAGGCCAAGATAGATGTGATGCTACACTTAGAGCCTCCAAATTCATTCAAGGGAATCATAAGCTTCTTGGGGCATGCTGGCTTCTATAGGAGGTTCATCAAAGATTTCTCCAAGATAGCAAGACCACTAACAAGGCTGTTGTGCAAGGAAGTAGATTTTGTCTTTGATGAAGAATGCTTGCAGGCTTTCCAAACCCTCAAGAAGGCTCTAGTAAGTGCAGCTATAGTCCAGGCGCCTAACTGGGATCTCCCCTTTGAGATCATGTGTGATGCAAGTGATTATGCTGTTGGCGCTGTGTTGAGACAAAGAGTAGACAAGAAGCTGCATGTCATCTACTATGCTAGTAGGTCATTAGATGAAGCTCAAACCAGATATGCCACAACAGAGAAGGAGCTTCTTGCAGTGGTCTTTGTATTTGAGAAGTTCAGAAGTTATGTAGTTGGGTCCAAGGTGATAGTCTACACAGATCATGCTTCACTAAGGCACATCTATGCCAAGAAGGATACTAAACCAAGACTCCTCAGATAGATACTCCTCTTGCAGGAGTTTGATATGGAGATTGTAGACAAGAGATGCATTGAAAATGGTGTGGCTGATCATCTCTCAAGGCTAAGGATTGATGAATTTGTCCCCATCAATGATACTCTACCTGAAGAGCAATTGCATGCATTAGGAGTGAAAACAGCTGAGGTGATGAGTTTGGAAGAGGAAAAACTGCCTTGGTATGCTGACTTTGTGAACTATTTAGTTATTGGCAAGGTACCACTGAATCTTAAGCCATATCACAAGAAGAAATTCTTCAGAGATGTCTTCCGCTTCTATTGGGATGACCTTTATCTCTACAAGAAAGGGAATGATGGATTGTTCAGAAGGTGCATAGCTGAAGAAGAGGTTAGGGGAATCTTACATCATTGTCATGGATCAGCTTATGGTCGTCATTTTGCAACCTCCAAGACAGCTTCAAAGGTACTTCAAGCTGGTTTTTAGTGGCCAAGTTTATTTAAGGACGCCCATGCATATATCTCCTCATGTGTGATACAAGACTTTTTAGATCTTGATTCAATCACCCAAGCTTGTACTAATCAGTTAATAGTATAGCATAGGGTTTTATCAATCCAAAAGGGGAGAATGAAGCAGTAAGAATGCAATAGAGCTCTTAATTCAACCAAACAAAGATGGTTTTGAAGTCTAACAACCTAAATGATCAAACAGAAATGAAGAGAACATCAAACAAAGAGTGAAAAGCAAACAAAGCAATTAAAACAAAAGGTAAAACAGAGCAAATTCGAATTCCAACTAAAAACAGAGAAAATATGGGACTTGAGATGACATAATTGGAGTTAGGGAACTCTTGACTCAACCTATGATGCTTACAAACTCACACATTGCTATTCCTTATGCGTATGATTCATTTATATGACTAATCCAATCTCTTGGCACTAATCTCTTTGCTAATTACCAAGTCAAGAACTAATTCTCATTAGTGAAATGATAAACAGCAAGCATTAAGACAATTCTATCAATCCTATATTGCCAAATCACTCCCTAGACAGTCAATCTCTTGATATAGGATTAGCAATTCTCTTGCAAAGCAGTTCATGCATTTCATCAAACGCTTGGTGGACATAAAATGAGCCTAAGATCTTAATAAACTTAATTAGGGCTAATCAAGCATTAAATACAGTAATCAAGAAAGAAAATGGAAGAATTAACACTAGGACATCAAAGATTAAGTCTCAAATTCCCTAAACCTAATCCATCTCAAATCCTTAAAAAGACTACTCACTAAGCACCATTAAAGCCATCAATTCAAAGAGAAAAAGATGACTAATCATGATTAGGGAGATTAAACAAGAAGATAAATGCAAACTTTAATTAAAATCAAGCAAAGATTCAAGTTACAAAATCCAAAAGCTCAAACAGAGAAGAAACAACTGCTGGATAAAAGAGTGTACCCAAAAATTAGGGATTTTTCGTATTTAAAGGAGTCCAAACGAAAATGGCAAAACTGTAAATAAGTGGTCTTCAGTCTAGAATCCTATCAGTCACTCCTTGACCGATAGGGTGATCGATTGGTTTTCTATTGGTCTAGAAAGTGACCGATAGGGTGACCGGAATATACACGGTAAACTTCTATCGGTCACTCCTTTGACCGATAGCCTGACCGATAGCTTCTTTTTCGGTCACTCCTTGATCGATAGGGCTTGCAGAAATCATCTGCCTTGGTTCTTCCTGCTCCATCCAGGCTCATCAAGCTTCCTAGTTCATTCCTAAAGCTCCTCCTTGCTTCTCATAGCTCCATAAGCACCTAAAAACATCTTTTGTGCAAAGAAAATGCAAACTACATCCTAAATGCAACCTAAGTCTAAAAAGAGAAGAAAATGGGTCAAAAGATAAGGAAGACATGAAAAATAAAAGCAAAACATGCACTGAATGCAAGCCTATATGATGTAAATGTATGAGATATCAACACCCCCACACTTGCCTTTTGTTTGTCCTCAAGCAAATAAGAACAAATGGGAGAGTGAGGTTTGAAAGTGGGAGCTCAAAAATAAAGATGTTAATAGAAAAATTGAATCAATGCTCAAGTTATAGGTTCTAAGATGCATAGAGATTGTTCTACTTTAAAAGCTTTAGCCATACCTATCATAGTAGACAATGAACTCTAGCTTAGCCTACACAAGCTTTCAAATCAACCAACTCTTTAACATTCATTAATCAGTAACCAATGGATCATGTTTGTGCAAATCAAGAGAAAACATTTGGTCAAGGGACATGGTTGTGAGATGAAAGTGACCTCATTCAAATAAGGGTTCAAAGATTCAGGGGATCACTCAATGAAATGATTCTATCTTAGGCAAAATGCTAAAGGTAAAAGCACACCTATGCATGCAAGTCAAAGCTCTCTTCTACCCTTTTTACCCAAGATGAACCTAATTACTTCTAAAACCCCAAGTGAAACTCCTAAATCTATCCTGTTCCAAAGCATTTGATCTCTTCCTTCTTAATATTTGGAGAAAGTCCTTCTTCTTTTGCTTGTGTGGTTGACTTCTTTTTGGAATTTGCTCTTTTTTGTTGTATGGTTGGCGCCATTTTCATCACATTTGGTGGATTGCTTGGTCTGATTTCTCCTTTTGGGTGACCTTTTGTAAGACTTGTTGTTGTTGGCATCTTTCTTCTTTAACACTTAGAGCTTTCTTCCTAGTTAACTTAACCACAAAATAAACTGTTCCCCCATACTACAAATCCCATACTTCTTCTTCTTCTCAAGAGATGTAAACAATCAAAGATCAAACCACTTACACTATCCTTTCCCAAACTCCTAACCTAATACCAAGCTGGTGTCTACAAGAGAGCTTATCCTTGCCAGCCTTATTCCTAACACTTTTTACCAAGATAAGATCGAAAATGATGCAATGCAAGGCCTCACAACTCTCACAATTGTGCTTAGATTCAGAAAGAAGGATTGGTTTATGGTGTGGTTAACTGTCCCATAATGATGAGGATAAGCTATTTGGATTAACAAGAGTGGTAAGAAGGGAAGAAGATAATCCAAGTATGTATATGGGTAGCCATGTAATTACTCTCAATGTACAAACAAGATAATTCAAAATCAGGATTATGGTTCTAATAAGATAGAATTGGAATCAAATCAAAGCAAGCTTGAGCATAAGACCAGAATATCAATGCAAAAATTCAAGATATGGTGCAGCCTTAACTTCAAACTCAATACAATGCAATCAAACAACAGATAACCAAGGCATTGAAAATAATTCAAACATTAACATCTTGACAAGTGTTTATCATCTACTCCCTATGCAAATGTATGCAAACTATATGGAATGCATTTAGACTCAATCTTAGTTATGCAAATGCAACTAAATGATCTTTTGGTTCCAAATGTTTTTGAAAATTTCATGGATTTTCAGTGCATATAGATGAATGCATGCATGCATGAGACTAAAGTATGTAGAAAAGAAGATAAGAAAACAAACACCATGTCAAATGCAATGCCCTCCCCCACACTTGAATTACACAGTCCCTTGTGTAATAGAGGCTTGAAGGAGGGTAATAGAAGGTACTCAGAAGTATTCAGAAGCAAAGGAGCAGGGTTGTATACCTTAGAGGGAGTTTGGTCAGACTGGGAGGTTGTATCAGTCTCTCACAGACCGATAGGCTGACCGATACGCTGCCAAATCCTATCGATCACATTTGTGACCGATAGAATGACCATAATATACCCGATGTAATTCCATCGGCCAGTCCGTGTCCGATAGGGTGACCGGTAGAGGGCTTATTGATCACCTGTGATCGATAGCTTGACCGATGGCTCTCATGATGAATCCTATCGGTCACATTGTTGACCGATACAGTGACCAAAATACATCTGGGTGTTTCCTATCGGTCACTATCTGATCGATAGAGTGGCCGGAATACAACCGATGCATTTCCATTGGTCACTGCCTTGTCCCTATCGATCAGAACTGACTGATAGGTTGACCGATGCATCTTGGCTCCACTACTATCAATCACCTCATGACCGATAGCATGACCGATAGGGTCTGTATCGGTCTGGTCTTGACCGATACGATGACCGATAGCCGCCCAGATGCATCTGTTCTTGCTTCCCAAACTTATAACAACTTGCCTTAAACCACACTTGCTCCTGTTATTGAAAGAAAAACACAAAAGAAAGCATAAAACGCAATAATATATAAAAAGATAACAGGGGAATACCTCCCAAGTGTGCTTGTTTAACGTCCTTAGCTTGACTTTCCTTAATTGATCACTCTTGTAGAGGTTCCTCAAGGCTGATGTCTACTTCATCTCCAAGAGACTCACTTGCCATGTATGGCTTCAGCCTGTGCCCATTCACTGTGAAGTTTTCTCCATCCTTACTAAACAAAGTCACAGCTCCATATGGCAACACTTTCTTGATCTTGAATGGACCTGACCATCTTGACTTCAGCTTTCCAGGAGATAACCTCAACCTTGAGTTGAATAACAGCACCTGATCCCCTGCCTTGAAGTCCTTGTGTTTGATTCTCTTGTCATGGAAAGCTTTTGTCCTCTCCTTATAGATCCTAGAACTCTCAAAAGCGTCAAGGCGGTTTTCCTCTAGCTCATGCAAGTTGATGAGTCTCTTTTCTTGAGCTGTCTTGATGTCAAAATTCAGCAAATTTTTTGCCCACAAAGCCTTTTATTCCAGCTCAACAAGCAAATGACAGGACTTCCCATAAAGGAGTGAGAAATGAGTCCTGCCAATTGGTGTCTTGAAGGCTGTCCTGTAAGCCCACAAAGCATCATCAAGCTTATTAGACCAGTCCTTTCTTGTAACACCAACTGTTTTCTCTAAGATGGCCTTGATCTCTCTATTAGACACCTCCACTTGGCCACTTGTTTGAGGAAGGTAAGGAGTAGCAACCTTATGCTTGACACCATTCTTCTTGAGAAAATTTTCAAAGACCTTGTTGATGAAATGGCTTCCACCATCACTGATCACACACCTTAGAACACCAAACCTTGGGAAGATAATTGTCTTGAAGAGCTTCAGCACAACTCTAGCATCATTTGTTGGACTGGAAATGGCTTCAACCCACTTGAACACATAATCAACAGCCACCAGGATGTACTTATTCCCATAAGAGGAGGGGAAAGGTCCTATAAAGTCAATCCCCCACACATCAAACAGATCCACTTCAAGAATAGAGTTCAGAGGCATCTTATCTCTCTTGGAGATGTTTCCCTTTCTTTGGCATGCATCACATGAGGAGATGTGAGCTTGGGCGTCCTTGAACAGACTAGGCCACCAAAAACCAGCTTGGAGGACCTTGGAGGCTGTCTTGAATGTTGCAAAGTCTCCTCCATAGGCTCCTATGAGCCATGGCAATGATGCAGAATTCCTGGAACTTCTTCTTCAGCTATACACCTTCTGAACACCCCATCATTCACTCTCTTGTACATATATGGCTCATCCCAAAAGTAATGGGAGATATCTCTTAAGAAATTCTTCTTCTGGTGTGAGTTGAGGGTTTGTGGTATCTGCCTAATCACCAAGTAGTTCACAAAGTCAGCATACCAAGGCAGTTTGTTCTCCTCTAAGCTTTGCACTTGAGCTGCCTTCACTCCTAAAGTATGCAGCTGTTCCTCTGGTAAAGTATCATTGATTGGGACAAAATCATCTATCCTCAGTCTTGAGAGGTGATCAGCAACTCCATTCTCAATGCCTTTCTTATCCACAATCTCCATGTTAAACTCTTGCAAGAAAAGGATCCATCTAAGAAGTCTTGGCTTGGTGTCTTTCTTGGCATAAATGTGCTTTAGTGCAGCATGATCAGTGTAGACTATCACCTTAGAACCCACTAAGTAGCTTCTGAACTTCTTAAATGCAAAGACAACTGCTAGGAGCTCTTTTTCAGTTGTTGCATAGTTTGATTGAGCCTCATCCATTGTTCTGCTAGCATAATATCCAATGGCTCTCCTAAACCTCTTTAACACTTTGATAAGGGCAAGGATCTCATCATCATTGAGGTTATCATTGACAATAACAGGATAGGTAGAGTTAGAGCCTAAGAAAACATACCTTAGCCCTTTTGGAAGAGGTTTGAGCTCCACTTTGGGTGCTTTGAGCTCACTCCAGTCCTCTTCTAAGCTGCTCTGCTCCTTGGCGCCAACTTCTTTGCTTGAGGAACCAGCTTCTTGAGCTGAGAAGATCTCTTTTCTTGTGTATTCCAGTTTCTCAAATGGCTCCTCTTCTTCTAAGACTTTGTGAGAGTCTAACCTCAGCTTATAACCCAAGTTTTCCTTATCCAAGTAACCATATTGTCCATGCTCCTTTGTTAAAGCCACTTGAAGTTTATCTTCACAACACAACTCCTCTTGAAGTTCATCATGCAGATTTTCTAAGATCTCAATTTGAAACACTTGACCCTTAATAGTAGGCTGCTGCATAATCTGCTCAGGCCCGGCCAAGTACGGTGGGCAGAGGTGCGCTCGCCCATAGGCCCGATCTATATTTCACAAAATTGTAATGCAAAAAAGGTCCATTTTCGAACATATAAGCCCAATTGATTATATTTTATATTTAAATTTAACATTTTTATTGAAAAAATAATTAAATAGGGCCCTAAATTTTCCAAACTTTTACATTAAGGGCCCAAAATTTTCCAAACTTTTACATTTAGGGGCCCAAAATTTTTTTTTGCCCTAGGGCTCTTAATATTGTTGGGCCGGGGCTGAATCTGCTTAATGTCAAACTTCAAAGACATATCTTTGCCCAACTGTAGCTCAATCTTCCCTTTCTTAACATCAATGACAGCTCCTGTTGTGGCTAGGAAGGGTCTCCCAAGAATGAGAGGATCTCTAGGTTCCTCATCCATATCCAAAACCACAAAATCAGTTGGTATCTCTACACTCTCAATCCTTAGTGGTACATCTTCAAGGAAACCTTTGGGAGTCTCACTGATCTATCAGCCAACACCAAAGAAATTCTACAGTCCTTGAACTTGGTGAAGCCTAGGCGTTGTGCTACAGAGTAGGGCATCAAGCTGACACTAGCTCCTAGATCACATAAACATTTCTCAAACAGAAGTGGACCTATACAGCAGGGTAAGGTAAAATCCCCTGGATCTCTTAGTTTGTTGGGAGCCACTCTCTTCTGTTGAATAATGGCGCTATACTCATGTGTGAGGACTACCATCCCTTGTAGGTCCTTGGTTCTTTCAGCAACATCATCCTTCAAGAATTTATGATAAGGAGGAACCAGAACAAAGGCATCTAATAGTGGCATTGTGAGCTGGATCTTCTTCATCTGTTCATCAAAGAGCCCTTTGTATTTAGCAACCAGCTGCTTCTTAAAACTTCCAGGAAAAGGTATGGTGGGCTGATAAGGAGGAGGGATGAATCTTGGTTCCTTGATCAACTCCTTAGAGGCTTCCTTTGATTTTCCCTTAACAACTTCCTTGTCTTTGCTGTTTTCTGGACCCTTTTCAGTTTCAATTACTTCGTCCTCTTGAGCTTCCTCATTACCTTTAGCTTCCACCCCCTCTTCTTGTTCCTCAATGTCCACATTGGGTGTAGAAGGTGCCACTCTTGGAGGAAGTTGCTTCCCACTTCTTAAAGTGACAGCTTTGACACACTCTTGTGCAAGTGAAGAGGTAGATGATTGAGGCATGCTTTCTAGTTTTTTGATCTTCATATTCAATAGACCTAGTTGGGATTGCAAGCTGGAGTCAATGCCTTTGTGTATCTCAACAGTCATGCTTATGTGAATGTCAGTCATACTCTTTTGAATCTCAACATCCATGATCTTCTGAAATTCTCCATTCTGAAGTTGTTGGAGTTGCAATAACATCTCCTTAAGGTCCAATGCATGTGAAAGTTGGGAGGTGTTGGCGCCAACTGCTTGAGAAGAAGTACTCTGATGTTGTTGAGTATGGGTGTACACAAACATCATGGTCTTGGTTCATTATTGGCGCCTCTTGTAGTTGAACAGCTTTGATTTGATGCTCTTTGTAGTGGTTTGGTGAAGCAACACTAGGAAGAGGTTTAGTGGTCTCATTGATCAGCAAGTCAACTTTCTTATGCAAGACTTTCATCTCATACAATGCTGTCTCTAGCTTTTCTTCAGCGGCTTTAGAATGTTGCTCCTTGGCATTCACATAATCCCAATGGCTGAGTGCTATGTTCTCCACTAAAAGCCATCCTTCATCAACATCTCTGCCAAGAAAGTAACCATTGCTTGCAGTATCTAGGATGATTCTTATGGTTGGGAGAACACCTCTATATAGTGTAGATAGCAGCATCTCTTTGGGGAAGCCGTGGTGAGGGCATTGGTGAGTGAAGCTTATGAACCTTTCCCAAATGTCTCCAAAGCTTTCATTATACCACTGTTTAAAGTTTGTGATCTCATTCCTGAAATGTGCAGTTCTTGAGGGAGAGAAGAACTTGGCTAAGAAAGCACCTTTGCATTGTTCCCAAGAAGTGATGCTTCCTTGTGCTAAAGACTTCTCCCATAATTTAGCTCTATCACTAAGAGAGAATGGAAATAATCTGAGCTTCAAACCATCTTCTGAAACTCCACTAAGCTTTGTCAAAACACATATCCTCTCAAAGTGATCCAACTGCTCTAAGGGGTCTTGGTTGGGCAATCCAAAGAACTGCTTTTCTTGGATCATAGTAATCATGCTGCTCTTGATCTCATAGTGATGAGTCTCCATGGGTGGAAGAATACCTTGCTTGAAGCATAACTTGAAGGTATATCAGCAACACCAATATATCTCAATGGTCTTTGAAACAAAGCTCCTTGTAAACCATGTGGACCTTGCTGTCCTTGTAAGCCTTGAATTCCTTGAAGATCTTGTGGACCTTGTGGACCCTGCAAACCAAAACCAGCAGCATACTGATATTCTTCCATGCTTCAACAGATATTTCTGATTCTGCAAACCCAAAATCCTTGATCGTTAACCTCAGTTGTGGTGGTAGACACTTAGAAGCAAGTGTTGTGGTACCTATAAAAGAAATTCTAGACCAAAAGAGAAATCAGTAACCAAAAGCGAAAATAACAGAGCTTGAGCTCAAGATCTCTACAAATCCTACTGAACAAAGCATTCTCCAGCAACGGCGCCAAATTGATACAAGACTTTTTAGGACTTGATTCAATCACCCAAGCTTGTACTAATCAGTTGTAGTATAACATAGGGTTTTATCAATCCAAAAGGGGAGAATGAAGCAGTAAGAATGTAATAGAGCTCTTAATTCAAGCAAACAAAGATGGTTTTGAAGTCTAACAACCTAAATGATCAAACAGAAATGAAGAGAACATCAAACAAAGAATGAAAAGCAAGCAAAGCAACTAAAACAAAAGGCAAAACAGAGCAAATTCGAATTCCAACTAAAAACAGAGAAAATGTGGGACTTGAGATGAAATATTGGAGTTAGGGAACTCTAGACTCAACCTCTAATGCTTACAAACTCACACAATGCTATTCCTTATGCATATGATTCATTTATATGACTAATCCAATCTCTTGGCACTAATCTCTTTGCTAATTACCAAGTCAAGAACTAATTCTCATTAGTGCAATGATAAACAGCAAGCATTAAGACAATTCTATCAACCTTATATTTCCAAATCACTCTCTAGACAGTCAATCTCGTGAGCTAGGATAAGCAATTCTCTTGCAAAGTAGTTCAGGCATTTCATCAAACACTTGGTGGGCATAAAATGAGCCTAAGATCTTAATCAACCTAATGAGGGCTAATCAAGCATTAAATACAGCAATCAAGAAAGGAAATGGAAGAATTAACACTAGGACATCATAGATTAAGTCTCAAATTCCATAAACCTAACCCATCTCATATCCCTAAAAAGACTACTCACTAAGCACCGTTAAATCCATCAATTAAAGAGAAAAAGATGACTAATCATGATTAGAGAGATTAAACAAGAAGATAAATGCAAACTTTAATTAAAATCAAGCAAAGATTCAAGTTACAAAATCCAAAAGCTAAAACATAGAAGAAAGAAATTCTGTATAAAAGAGTTTACCCAGAAATTAGGGATTTTTCGTATTTAAAGAAGTCCAAGCAAAAATGGCAAAATTATAGATAAGTGGTCTTTAGTCTAGAATCCTATCGGTCACTCCTTGACCGATAGGGTGATCGATAGGTTTTCTATCGGTCTAGAAAGTGACTGATAGGGTGACCGGAAAATACATGGTAAACTTCTATCGGTCACTCCTTTGACCGATAGCCTGACCGATAGGGCTTGCATAAATCGGCTGCCTTGGTTCCTCTTGCTCCATCCAGGCTCAGCAAGCTTCCTGGTTCATTCCCAAAGCTCCTCCTTGCTCCTCATAGCTCCATAAGCACCTAAAAACATCTTTTATGCAAAGAAAATGCAAACTACATCCTAAATGCAACCTAAGTCTAAAAAGAGAAGAAAACGGGACAAAAGATAAGGAAGACATGAAAAAGAGAACCAAAATATGCACTGAATGCAAGCCTAAATTATCTAAATGTATGAGATATCAATATGAAGCATGCCAAAGGAAGGGAAACATCTCCAAGAGAGATGAGATGCCTCTAAAACCAAATCTTGAAGTGGATCTGTTTGATGTTTGGGGGATTGACTTCATGGGACCATTTTCCTCTTCTTATGGGAACAAGTGCATCCTTGTAGCTGTGGATTATGTGTTAAAATGGGTTGAAGCAGTAGCTAGTCCAACAAATGATGCCAAGGTTGTGCTGAAGCTCTTCAAGACAATCATCTTCCCAAGGTTTGGTGTGCCAAGATGTGTTATAAGTGATGGAGGGAGCCACTTTATCAACAAGGTTTTTGAGAGCTTGCTAAGGAAGCATGGTGTTAAGCATAAGGTTGCCACTCCTTACCATCTTCAAACAAGTGGTCAAGTGGAGGTGTCAAATAGAGAGATCAAAGCTATCTTGGAGAAGACTGTTGGTATTACAAGGAAGGATTGGTCTCATAAACTGGATGATGCTCTTTGGACATATAGAACAGCCTTCAAGACACCCATTGTAAGATCACCATTCTCACTTCTATATGGTAAGGCTTGCCATCTTTCCGTGGAACTGGAGTACAAGGCTTTATGGACAAAAAAGCTGTTGAATTTTGATATCAAGACTGCCCAAAAGAAGAGACTCATCAACCTCCATGAGCTTGAAGAAAATCGCTTAGAAGCATTTGAGAGCTCTAAGATCTACAAGGAAAGGACCAAAGCCTTCCATGATAAGAAGATAAGACCTAAGAGCTTCAAGGCTGGGGATCAGGTGCTGCTATTCAACCCAAGACTGAAGCTGTTTCCTGGAAAACTCAAGTTAAGATGGTCAGGACCTTTCAAGATCAAAGAGGTATTGGCCTATGGAGCTGTTACTCTGTTTGACAAGGATGGAGAAGAATTCACAGTGAATGGCCATAGACTGAAACATTACATGGCAAGTGAGTCTCTTGGAGATGATGTTTCCCTTCACCTTCAAGACCCTCCACAAGAGTGATTGGTTAAAGAAAGTCAAGCTTAGGACGTTAAACAAGCGCACTTGGGAGGCATTCCCATGGTATCCTTGTACATATTATTGCATTTTAAGTTTGTGTTTGTGTCTCTAGGAGCAGATGGAGTTCAAAGCAGGTGGTTGGATGAATTAGTGAACAACTAGGCATGTTTTGGCTAGCATCGAGTATGGATATCGAGCTTGCTAAGCTCGATATCAGTAACATCGACCATCAGCATCGAGTAAAGGAGCTCGATGTTAGTCGAGCCAAGACATGTCAGGCAACTATGTCGAGCTACCAAGCTCGATATGGGGAGGAAAATATTTCAGAGCTGGATGTCGATCGGTCACATCGCACGACATCTTTGGCCTGAGAGGAATCTCAAAGATATCGACCACTGGTGTCGTGTGATGTGCAAGATGGGAGAAAAATTGAGGGACGTCGTGCTACTACATCGTACGACATCTTGAACCCGAGAAGAGTCTTAAGGACATCGACCACTAGTGTCGCGCGATGTGAAAATTAGAGGCAAGACCGCGGGATGTCGAGGTACCATGTCATACGACACCAACACCCCGAGAGTTAAAGAACTGACATCGAGCTCTAATATCGACCAGGTCAGCTCGATGTCAACACCCTGTCTGCCAAAACCTCCTCTAAGGTACCTAACTTCACTCTTTTCCTTATACATCCTTTTGCAGCTATTTTTAGTATGTGTTATTCACCTCCTTCAGGCTTTTATTACACAAGGGACTGTGTAATTTAAATGTGGGGAAGGGCATTCCATTTGACATTTTGTTTTGTTTTCTTATTTTTCCTTTTTGCATACTTGAGTCTCATGCATTTATGCATTCATCTACGTGCACTGAAAATCCATAAAATTTTCAAATTTTTATAACCAAAAAGAATCATTTAGGTTCATTTGCATAATTAAGATTGAGTCTAGATGCGTTTCATATAGCTTTGCACACATTTTCATAGGAAGTAGATGATAAACACTTGTCAAGATGTTCATGTTTGAGTTGTTTTCAATGACTTGGTTATCTGTTGTTTGATTGTATAGTAGTGAGTTTGAAGTTAAGGCTGGACCATATCTTAAATTCTTGCATTGATATTCTTGTCTTATGCTCAAGCTTGCTGTGATTTGATTCCAATTCTATCTTATTAGAAACATAATTCTGACTTTGAATTATCATGTTTGTGCATTGAAAGTGATTACATGGCTACCCATACACATACTTGGATTATCTTCATCCCTTCTTACCACTCTTGTTAATCCAAGTAGCTGATGCTCATCATTATGGGACAGTTAACCACACCTTTAACCAATCCTTCCTTCTGAACCTAAACACTATTCTGAGAGTTGTGAGGCCTTGCATTGCATATTTTTCGATTCTTTCTTGGCAAAAAGTGTTAGGAATAAGGATGGCACATAGAGGCTCTCTTGTAGATACCAGTTTGCATTTCAAACTTGATACTAGGTTAGGAGATTGGGAAAGGGTAATATAAGTGGTTTGAGCTTTAAATGTTTATATCTTTTGAGAAGAAGAAGAAGTATGAGAGTAGTAGTATGAGGAGAACAGTTTATTTTGTGGTTAAGTAAAAGGAAAAAAGCTCTAAGTGTAAAAATAGAGAAGTTGCCAACAGCAATAAAGCTTACAAGTATCATCCAAAAGGAGAATCAGACCAAGCAATCCACCAAAAGTGATGAAAATGGCGCCAACAAAACATCAAAGAATAGCAAGTTCCAAAAAGAAATCAACCACACAAGCAAAGAAGAAGGAGTTTCCTCCACAATTCAAGAAGAAGAAGATTGCAAGTGCCTTGGGAAAGGGTAGACTTAGGAGTTTCACTTGGGGTTTAGAAATTATTAGGTTCATCTTTGGGTAAAAAGGGTAGAAGAGAGCTTTAACTTGCATGCATAAGTGTGTTTTTACTTTTAGCATTTTGCCTAAGATAGAATCATTTCATTGAGTGATCCTTTGAATCTTTAAGAATTTATTGCATGAGATCATTTTCATCTCATAACCTTATCCCTTAAACCAAATCTTTTCTCTTGATTTGCAAAAAATTGATTCATTGGTTACCTTTAATGAAAGTTAAAGAGTTAGTTGATTTGAATGCTTGTCTAGGCTAAGCTTGGATTCATTGTTTGTTATGATAGGTATGGCTAAAGCTTTCTAAGTAGAACAATCTCTATGCATCTTAGAACCTATAACTTGGAGCCAAGGAGTGCATTTTGGAGTCAACATCGAGCTTTGATATCGAGCCTCCAGCTCGACACGCAAACATCAAGCAGCGACGGCGTGCGACATCTTCCCCCCGAGAAGAAAGAGGTTTACATCGAGCAGTGACATCGAGCAAACTGGCACGATATGGAGAGACAGGACACTGATTTCGTGCATTCACATCGCACGACATCTTTGGCCCGAGACCACCAAGATTCACATCGAGTTCCGATGTTGCCCAAGCCAGCTCGATGTCAAGCAGCCAAGAAACACGTCAAGCCCCAACATCAAGCTCGTCAGCACGACATCAGGCACCCGAGGGAGCACATCGAGCATCCACATCGACCTGACCAGCTCGACATTCTCCTTTTCCCAGTCCACTTATTTACAACTTTGCCGCTCCGCTAGAAACCCTTATAAATACTTAAAATCCCTAATTTTTGGGACCATCCTATTATCCAGCAGTTCTTTCCTCTTTTGTTCTTAATCACATTTTGTAGTTTTGAATCTTTGCTTGATTTTAATATAAGTTTGCATTTATCTTCTTATTTTGCCTCCCTAATCGTGATTAATTATCTTTTCTCCTTTGATTTGATGGTGATTAGTGAGTAGTCTTTTTTAGGAATTTGAGATGGGTTAGGTTTAGGGAATTTGATGCTTAATCTATGATAGCTTAGTGTTAATTCTTCCATTTCTTTTTTTATTTGCTATGTTTAATACCTGATTAGCCCTAGCTAAGTTGATTATGATCTTAGACTCAATTTATGCCCACCAAGTGTTTGTTAAAATGCCTGAACTGCAAAGTAAGATAATTGCTTATCCTAGCTCAAGCGATTGACTTTCTAGGGAGTGATTTGGCAATATAGAATTGAATGAATGTCTTAATGCTTGCTTTTTATCATTTCACTAATGAGAATTAGTTCTTGACTTGGATATTGGTGAAGAGATTAGTGCCAAGAGATTGGATTAGTCATATGAATGAATTCTATGCATAAGTAATAGCATTGTGTGAGTTTGTAAGCATCTTGGATTGAGTAGAGAGTTTCCTAATACCAATTATCCCATCTTAAGTCCTGTCTTTCTTTGTTTATTGTCAATTTCGAACTTGCCTTAGTAATTGCTCTTGTCTTTTTTAGTTTTGATCTTTTGCTTGATGCTTGTCCTTGTTAAGTGTTTGCTTCAAGCTTGCTTTGATTCTTTAGGTTGTTAGTTACCTAAATCTTCTTTGTTTGGCTTGAATAGGACCTCCATTGCATTCTTACTGTTTTAAACATCCCTTTTTGGATTGATAAACTCAATGCTACAATGACTAGCGTAAGCTTGAGGATTGATAAATCATAAAAGCTTACATCAGATGATCAAACAAAACAGAGCAAAACAGAGCAATGGCTTAACAAATTCGAAATGATAAAAACAGGGTTATAGACTAAGGCTGTAACTTAGGTGGTTTCAATTCATGCTTAAGATATGAAAGGAAAAATCAATGCTACCAATATAGACTAATCCAATCCCTTAGCACTAATCTCTTTGACTAATCATATCCCTAACCCATAATTAATGGTGAAAATACAATCAACAAGCTTTAAATAACAAGGTTAATAGAGCCAAAAAGCAATTTAGACAACTAATCCATTAGACTAAGATCAGTAATCTCTTGTGCAATTAATCAAATATCACCTCACACTCCCATGCACAATCAATGTCCAATGGCTATTCCTCTATCCCTAAAGTACTCTAGCATTAAGCTCAATTATGCATGAAATGATAGAAGCAAAGAGTCATGACAATCAAAACATCATTTTCATGCAATGAAACTTATTCAAGCATTTCATCAAACACAAAAGTCACAATGAAACATCAGGGGTTTATTTCAAGTAAAAGGAAGATACTTGGAATTAAAAAAAATTGATACAAGAGTTTTGAGTCTCTTTCTCAATCACCCTTTGTACTAGTCATTGTAGTAAGGATTTTATGTCAATCCAAAAAGGGAAGATTGAAGCAGCAAGAATGCAGTATCTTTTCTAATTCAAGCAGATATAGAGAGAGTTTAGAAGTCTAACAACCTAAAGGATCAAACAGAAATGAAGCAAACACCAAACTAAGAGTGAACAGCACGCAAATCAACTAGAATAAAAGTAAAAACAGAGAAAATTCCAAATAGAATAAAAACAAAGGAAGGACAAGACTTGAGATGGGGTAATTGGTGTTAGGGAACTCTCAACTCAACCTATGATGCTTACAAACTCACACAATGCTATTCCTTATGCATAGGATTCATTTATATGACTAATCCAATCTCTTGGCACTAATCTTTTTGCTAATTATCAAGTCAAGAAATAATTCTCATTAGTGAAATGACAAACAGCAAGCATTATGACAATCTATCAATCCTATACTGCCAAATCACTCCCTAGACAGTCAATCTCTTGAGCTAGGACAAGCAATTCTCCTGCAAAGCAGTTCAGCCATTTCATCAAACACTTGGTGGGCATAAAATGAGCCTAAGATCCTAATCAACTTAGTTAAGGCTAATCAGGCATTAAACACAGCAATCAAGAGAGGAAATAGAAGAATTAACACTAAGCAATCATAGATTAAGCCTCAAATTCTATAAACCTAACCCATCTCAAATCCCTAAGTCACTACTAACTAATCTCCATCAAAACCATCAATCGAATGAGAAATAGATAGCTAATCATGATTATGAAGATTAAACAAGAAGATAAATGCAAACTTATATTGAAATGGAACAAAGATTCAAACTACAAGATCAAAGCAAAAACAAAAAAGGAAAGAACTGTTGGATAAAAGCTTGTTCCCAAAAATTAGGGATTTTAAGTATTTATAGGAGTCTAAGCGAAATGGCAAAATTGTAAATAAGTTGTCTTCGGACTGGTTCTCATCAGTCATAAGTGACCGATACGGATGACCGGTGCTCCATTTGCTTGATTCCCGTCTGTCACTCCTTGACCGATATGGATGACCGATACGCTTCTTCGGACACTCGGCTGGATCCCATCGGACTGTCTTGACCGATGCAGATGACCGATGCAGATGTTTTGGCTCATCCCATCGGTCACAAGTGACCGATGCAGATGACCGATGCAGATGTTTTGGCTCATCCCATCGGTCACAAGTGACCGATGCAGATGACCGATGGGATCTTCAACTCCTCTGCTGCATTATATCGATCAACACAGACCGATGAGGTTCGTGCTATGACCGATGGAACACCAGAAATCGCCTTCCTTAGCTCCTTTTGCTCCTTCTCAGCTTGGCTAACTCCTTGAACCATTCTTACACTTCCTCCTTGCTCCATAGAGCTTCATAAGTACCTAAAGACATCCTTAATGCATAGAGAATGCAAACTACAACCTAAATGCAATATAAGTCTAAAGGGAAAGGAAAATGGGACTAAAGAGAAAGAAAACAGGCAAAAGGAGACCAAAACATAAACTAAATGCAAGCTTATATGATGTAAATGCATGAGATATCAACACCCCCACACTTGCCTTTTGCTTGTCCTCAAGCAAATAAGAACAAATGGGAGAGCGAGGCTTGAAAGTGGGAGCTCAAAACTAAAGATGTCATGGAAAATTGAATTAATGCTCAAGTTATAGGTTCTAAGATGCAAAGAGATTGTTCTACTTCAAAAGCTTTAACCAGACCTATCATAGCAAACTCTAGCTTAGCCTACACAAGCATTCAAATCAGCCAACTCTTTAACATTCATTAATGGTAACCACATTTGGTTGAAGGGACATGGTCATGAGATGAAAATGATCTCATTTAGATAAGGGTTAAAAGATATAAGGGATCACTCAATAAAAAGATTCTATCTTAGGCAAAATGCTAAAGGTAAAAGCACACGTATGCATGCAAGTGAAAGCTTGCTTCTACCCTTTTTACCCCGAGATGAACCTATTGTTTTTTAACCCCAAAGTGAAACCCCCCTGGGTCTACCCTTTCCCAAATCATCTGATCTCTACATCCTTCATGTTTGGGGGAAACTCCTTCTTCTTTTTGCTTGTGTGGTTGATTCTTTGTTAGAACTTGCTCTTCTTCCTTTGGTTGGGCGCCATTTGTATCACCTTTGGTAGATTGCTTGGTCTGAATTCTCCTTTTGGGATGACCTTTGTAAGCTTTCTGCTGCTGTTGGCACATTCTTTAGCTTTTAACACTTAGAGCTTTTTCTTCCTTACTCTTAACCACAAACTTAACCTGTTTCCGCATACTATCATCCCCATAATTCTTCTCCTTCTTTTAAAAAAAAAAAGATATAACCAGTAAAACTCGAACCACTTATATTACCCTTTCCCAAACTCCTAAGCTAAAACCAAGCTCAAGATGCAAGCTGGTGTCTACAAGAGAGCTTCTCCTTGCCAGCCTTATTCCTAACACTTTTTGCCAAGATATAATCGAAAATAATGCAATGCAAGGCCTCACAAGTCTCACAATAGTGTTTAAGCTTAGAAAGAAGGATTGAGTTAGGGTGTGGTTAACTGTCCCATAATGATGAGGACCAGCTACTTGGGTTAACAAGAGTTGTAAGAAGGAAAGAAGATAACCCAAGTATGTATATGGATAGCCATGTGATCACTCTCAATGCATAAACATGATAATTAAATGTCAAGATTATGGTTCTAATACACAGAAATGGCATCAAATCGAAGAAAGCTTCAGCATAAGACAAGAATATCAATGCAAGTAGTCAAGATATGGTGCAGCCTTACCTTCAAACTCACTGCAATGCAATCACACAACAGATAACCAAAGCATTGAAAACAACTCAAAGATTAACATCTTGACAAGTGTTTATCATCTACTCCCTATGCAAATGTATGCAAATCTATATGAAATGCATCTAGACTCAATCTTAGTTATGTGAATGCAGCTAAATGATCTTTTTGGTTCCAAATAATTTGAAAATTTCATAGATTTTTAGTGCATATGGATGAATGCATGAATGCATGAGACTCAAGTGTGCAAAAGAGAAAATAAGAAAACAAAACACAATGTTAAATGCAATACCCTCCCCCGCACTTAAATTACACAGTCTCTTGTGTAATAGAAGCTTTAAGGAGGGTGATAAGGGATGCTCAAAATGAATACATAAGCATTCAGAAGGAAAGGAGTGGAGTTGTGTACCTTAAAAGGGGTTTTGGCAGAATGGAGGGTTGCATCGGTCACTCCAGACTGATTCTGTTGACCGATGGAGTTATCAAAACTTCCTGCCCATTCATATCGATCACCCATGACCGATACTGGTGATCCATGTAGGCGCATCAGTCATTATTGACCGATGCTGCTGACCGATGCTGGCCTCTGGTCGAATACATCGGTCACTCCAGACCAATGTGAGTGTCCGATGCGGTGCACATCGGTCACTCCAGACTGATGTAAGTGACCGATGCTGGCTAGAACATGCACCAACTCAGCTAAGAACTTGCTTTAAACTCCACTTGCTTCTAAGATAAAAAAAAACACAAACACAAACATAAAATGCAATAATATGTACAAGGATAACATGGGAATACCTCCCAAGTGTTCTTGTTTAACGTCCTTAGCTTGACTTTCCTTGGTTGATCACTCTTGTGGAGGATCCTCAAGGTTGATATCTACATCATTTCCAACGGACTCACTTGCCATGTATGACTTCAACATGTGCTCATTCACTGTGAAGTCCTCTCCATCCTTGCCAAAAAAAGTCACAGCTCTATATGGTAACACCTCTTTGATCTTGAATGGACCTGACCACCTTTACTTCAGCTTTTCAGGAAACAACTTCAGCCTTGAGTTGAACAACAGCACCTGATCTCATGCCTTGAAGTCCTTGGGTTTGTTCCTTTTGTCATAAAAGGCTTTTGTCCTCTCCTTATAGATCCTAAAACTCTCAAAAGCTTCAAGGCGGTTTTCTTCTAGCTCATGCAAGTTGATGAGTCTCTTTTCCTGAGCTGCCTTGATATCAAAATTCAGCAGCTTTGTTGCCCACAAGGCTTTATATTCCAGCTCAACAGGCAGATGACAAGCCTTGCCATACATGAGTGAAAAAGGGGTTCTGCCAATGGGTGTCTTGAAGACTGTCCTGTAAGCCCACAAAGCATCATCAAGTTTATTAAACCAATCCTTTCTTGTAACACCAGCTGTCTTCTCTAGGATGGCCTTGATCTCTCTGTTAGACACCTCCACTTGACCACTGGTTTGAGGATGGTAAGAAGTGGCAACTTTATGATTAACACCATTCTTCTTGAGCAAACTCTCAAAGACTTTGTTGATGAAATGACTTCCCCCCCATCACTTATCACACACCTTGGAACACCAAACCTTGGGAAGATGATTGTCTTGAAAAGCTTCAGCACAACTCTAGCATCATTTGTTGGACTGACAATGGCTTCAACCCATTTTGAGACATAATCCACAACAAGGATGTACTTATTCCAATAGGATGAAGGTAAAGGTCCTATAAAGTCAATCCCCCACACATCAAACAGATCCACTTCAAGAATAGAGTTCAAAGGCATCTCATCTCTTTTGGAGATATTTCCCTTCCTTTGGCATGCATCACATGAGGAGATGTGAGCCAGGGCGTCCTTGAACAAACCAGGCCACCAAAAACTAGCTTGAAGTACCTTTGAGGCTGTCTTGAAGGTTGCAAAGTGACCCCCATAGGCTGAACCATGGCAATGATGTAGAATTCCTTGAACTTCTTCCTCAGCTATGCACCTTCTGAACAATCCTTCATTCCCACTCTTGTAGAGATAAGGCTCATCCCAATAGTAGTGAGAGACATCTCTTAGGAACTTCTTCTTCTGATGTGAGTTGAGGTTCAGTGGTATCTGGCCAAATAACCAAGTAGTTCACAAAGTTAGCACACCAAGGCAGTTTGTTCTCTCCTAGGCTTAGCACTTCAGCTGTCTTCACTCCTAAAGCATGCAGCTGCTCTTCTGGTAGAGTATCATTGATTGGGATAAAATCATCTATCCCCAGTCTTGAAAGGTGATCAGCTACACCATTATCAATGCCTCTCTTATCCATAATCTCCATGTCAAACTCTTGCAAGAGGAGGATCCATCTAAAGAGTCTTGGCTTGGTGTCTTTCTTGGTATAGATGTGCCTTAATGCAGCATAATCATTGTAGACTATCACCTTAGACCCCACTAAGTAGCTTCTGAACTTTTCAAATGCAAAGACAACAGCTAGGAGTTCCTTCTCTGTTGTAGCATACCTTGTTTGAGCTTCATCCATTGTTTTGCTGGCATAGTAGATAACATGAAGCTTCTTGTCTACTTTTTGTCCCAAAACTGCTCCAACAGCATAGTCACTTGCATCACACATGATCTCAAAGGGGAGATCCCAATTTGGTGCTTTACTATGGGTGCACTCACTAGAGGCTGAGGAAAGCTTGTAAGCAGTCTTCATCAAAGACAAATTCTGTCTCCTTGCACAAAAGCCTTGTCAATGGTCTTGCTATCTTTGAGAAGTCCTTGATGAACCTCCTATAGAAACCAGCATACCCCTAGAAGCTTTTGATTCCCTTCACTGAATTTCGAGGCTCTAAGTGCAGCTTTAAATCTATCCTGGCCTTGTCCACTTCTATCCCCTTCTCTTAAATCTTGTGACCCAACACAATGCCTTCTTGAACCATGAAATGGCATTTTTCCCAGTTCAGAACCAGCTTAGTGTCTTCACATCTCTGTAAAACCTGAGAAAGATTGGACAAGCAGACACCAAAGGAGGATCCATAGACACTAAAGTCATCCATGAATACCTCCACCATATCTTCAAGAAAATCAGAAAATATGGATGTCATACACCTCTGAAAAGTTGCAAGAGCATTGCATGGACCAAAAGGCATTCTCCTAGAAGCAAATGTGCCATAAGGGCAAGTAAAAGTAGTTTTCTCTTGATCATTAGGATGGATATTGATTTGAAAGAATCCACTATAGCCATATAAGAAGAAATAATACTTATGATTTGCTAATCTTTCTAACATTTGGTCTATGAATGGCAAAGGGAAGTGATCTTTCCTAGAAGCAGAATTTAGTTTTCTGTAATCTATGCACATCCTATGACCAGTGATTGTTCTAGTTGGTATTAGCTTATCATTTTTCGTTTTTTACTATAGTGATATCTCCTTTCTTAGGCACCACATGGACTGGTGAGATCCATGTGCTGTCTGAGATAGGATAGATCACTCCAGCTTCAAGCAACTTCAAGATTTCTTGTTTAACTACTTCTTTCAGATTATGATTTAATCTCCTTTGAAGTTCAACATAAGTTCTTGTCTTATCCTCTGGATGGATCCTATGAGTGCAGCGGTTATGAGAAATGCCTTGGATATGATCTAGTGAATATCCAATAGCTCTCCTAAACCTCTTTAACACTTTGACAAGAGCAAGGATCACATCATCACTGAGGTTATCATTGACAATTACAGGATAAGTGGAGTTAGAGCCTAAGAAGACATACCTTAGCCAAGTTTGAGCTCCACCTTGGGTGCCTTGAGCTCACTCCAGTCCTCTTCTAAGCTGCCTTGCTCCTTGGCGCCAGCTTCATTGCTTGGAGAGCCATCTTCTTAAACTGAAAGCACTTCTGTCCTTGTATTCTCCAGCCTCTCAAATGTTTCCTCTTCTTCCAAGACCTTGTGAGAGTCTAGCCTTAGCTTATAACCCAATATCTCCTTATCCAAGTAACCATCTTCCTCATGCTCCTTTGTCAAAGCCACTTGGAGTTTGTCATCACAACACAACTCTTCTTGAACATCATCAATCAGCCTTTGTAAGAACTCAATCTGAAACACTTGACCTTCAATAGTAGGCTGTTGCATGATCTGTTTGATGTCAAATTTCAGAGACATGTCTTTACCCAAATACAACTCTATCTTCCCTTTCTTGACATCTATAACAGCCCCTATTGTGGCTAAGAAGTGTCATCCTAGTATGAGAGGGTTCTTAGGTTCTTCATCCATTTCTAGAACCACAAAATCAGTGGGTATCTAAACATTCCCTATTCTGATTGGCACATCTTCAAGCAGTCCCTTAGGGAGTCTTACTGATCTATCAGCCAACACCAAAGATATCCTGCAGTTCTTGAATTTAGTGAACCCAAAGCGCCTAGCTATAAAGTAAGGCATTAGGCTTACACTTGCTCCTAAGTCACACAAGCATTTCTCAAACAGTAGTGGACCTATAGAGCAAGACAAGGTAAACCTTCCCGGGTCACTGAGCTTATTAGGAGCTACCTTTATTGTTGAACGATGGCGTTGCACTCATGTGTTAGTACCACCATCCCTTGCAAATCCTTTGTTCTCTCAACCACAGAACTATTGTAATCATGCTGATCTTGATCTCATAGTGATGAGTCTCCATAGATGGAATAATACCTTGTCTTGAAGCATAACTTGAAGGTATATCAGCAGCACCAATAGGTCTCAATGGTCTTTGACAAGCTCCTTGTAAACCATGTGGACCTTTCTGTCCTTGTAAGCCTTGGATCCCTTGAAGACCTTGTGGACCTTGCAAACCAAAACCAGCAGCATATTGATGTTCTTCCATGCTTCAACAGCTGACTTCTGATTCTGCCAACCCAAAAATCCTTGACCTTGAACCTCAGTTGTAGTTGTAGACACTTAAAAGCAAGTGTTGTGGTACCTACAAAAGAAATTCTAGACCAAAAGAGAAATTAATAACCAAAAACGAAAATAACAAAGCTTGATCTCAAGATCTCTATAAATCCTATTGAACAACGCTTTCCCCTAATGGCAACGGCGCCAAATTGATACAAGAGTTTTGAGTCTCTTTCTCAATCACCCTTTGTACTAGTCTTTGTAGTAAGGGTTTTATGTCAATCACAAAGGGGAAGATTGAAGCAGCAAAAATGCAGTAGATTTCCTAATTCAAGCAGATAAAGAGAGAGTTTAGATGTCTAACAACCTAAAGGATCAAACAGAAATGAAGTAAACACCAAACTAAGAGTGAACAGCAAGCAAATCAACTAGAACAAAAGTAAAAACAAAGCAAATTCGAAATAGACTAAAAACAGAGAAAGGACAAGACTTGAGATGGGGTAATTGGTGTTAGGGAACTCTCAACTCAACCTATGATGCTTACAAACTCACACAATGCTATTTCTTATGCATAGAATTCATTTAGGTGACTAATCCAATCTCTAAGCACTAATCTCTTTGATAATCATCAAGTCAAGAATTAATTCTCATTAGTGAAATGACAAATAGAAAGCATTAAGACAATCTAGCAGTCCTATATTGCCAAATCACTCCCTGGACAGTCAATTCCTTGAGCTAGGACAAGCAATTCTCTTGCAAAGTAGTTCATGCATTTCATCAAACACTTGGTGGGCATAAAATGAGCCTAAGATCCTAAGAAATTACCTAAGGCTAAATAAGCATTAAACACATCAATCAAGAAAGGAAATGGAAGAATTAACACTAAGAAATCATAGATTAAGCCTCAAATTCCCTAAACCTAACCCATCTCAAATCCCTAAGTCACTACTAACTAATCACCATCAACACCATCAACCCAAAGAGAAATTGATAGCTAATCATGATTAGGAAGATTAAACAAGGAAATAAATGCCAACTTATACTGAAATGGAACAAGGATTCAAACTACAAGATCAAAGCAAAAACAAAAGAGGGATGAACTGTTGGATAAAAGCTTGTTCCCAAAAATTAGGGATTTTAAATATTTATAGGAGTCTAAGTGAAAAATGGCAAAATTGTAAATAAGTTGTCTTTGGACTGGTTCTCATCGGTCATAAGTGAGCGATACGGATGACAGATGCTCCATTCGCTTGCTTCCCATCAGTCACTCCTTGACCGATACGGATGACCGATACGCTTCTTCGGACACTCGGCTCGATCCCATCGGTCAGTCTTGACCGATGCAGATGACCGATGCAGATGTCATGTCTCTTCCCATCGGTCACAAGTGCCCGATGCAGATGATTGATGTGATCTTCAACTCCTCTGCTGAATTATATCGATCAACACAGACCGATGGGGTTCGTGCTCTGACCGATGGAACACCAGAAATCGTCACCCTTAGATCCTTTTGCTCCTTCTCAGCTTGGCTAACTCCTTGAACCATTCCCACACTTCCTCCTTGCTCCATAGAGGTTCTTAAGTACCTAAAGACATCCTTAATGCATAGAGAAAGCAAACTACCACCTAAATGCAACCTAAGTCTAAAAGGAAAGGAAAATGGAACTAAAGAGAAAGAAAACATGCAAAAGGAGACCAAAACATGTACTAAATGCAAGCTTATATGATGTAAATGCATGAGATATCAATAATCACACCAGAAGAGATAATAAAAAATCTAACATTTTAACACCTTAAACAATCATTGAAACCACTCTAATCTACCTTAATCTCAAACTTAAAGTTGACTACTCACTAACTATATTTAAATCCACAAAAGTATGATTAAACATAATTATTATTAGATAAGCAAGAAAGATAAATAGGCAAGTACAAAACTTTATATATTATAAACCTCAAAATCCAAAAACATTTCGTGCGGAAAATGAAGGTTTTTGCAACACAGAAAAGGTTAAAGTAGATAAAAGCTAAGATAAAGCATAATCATCAGAGGTTTTTAGGCCAATCCTATTTATAGGAGAGACCCAAAATAGGCATGGTCAACTAAAGAAAACCTAGTCAAAAGATGGTCAACATTTGGCCAACACTCGAATTAGTCATATCGAGCAGAGCAGAAATGCGCTATGCTCTCTACGGTGCGCCTGCTTGCTGCATTTGGAAGATACTGCATTGTATCCTTGGCTTGGCTGAAGACTCGATCGCGGTACATATCGTGCAGTGCTTGGTTGGCTCTCCTCGGTACATCTCCACGATATGTCATGTGTCTTCATGCATCAGGATCAGTTAGCTGAACCTCTATGGTGTGCCTGTGCGGTACAGCCTTTGGTCCAGCATGTTAGTCATTGCCTTTCGGATGGAGCACACATCAGACATAATGGAAGGTGCCCTCCACGATATGCTTCCACCGTATGAGTTCTGAATAGTTTGAATGCTTGTTTCTAGCCTGATCCTCCTTCTCCACTTGATTCACCATTCTCCTTATGCTCTCTTTAGCTCCCCAAAGACCTGAAATACACTCAAAATGCAATCATGTGTACATTCCTAATCCTAATGCATGCTAAGTATAATATCGATGCAAATGAGATACTTTGGACTATACAATAGATGAAATGAAGTGGAAATCTATACTAAATGATGTCTAATATGATAGAATAATACAAACTATCAACTCCCCCACACTTGCCTTTTTACTTGCCCACAAACAATCAAAATAAACAAGGTGGAAGAGAAGTTTCAAAATGGGAACTCTTATCCAAAAATAATAGTGTAAGATCAAACCAATGTCCATGTTTTCAATTCTAAGATGCACTTGATGTAACTTTAGTCCAAGAGCCTAGCCACACTCATCATATTATGGAAATGAATCTCAAGTTATCAATCTACACAAGCAATCAAATCACTCAACTTTTTTAACATTCATTAATTTTCAACCAAGTGGATCAAGCTTATGCAAATGAAAGTATTATCCTTTGGCTTCAAGGACAAGGTTATGAGATAAATATGATCCCATTTTTTGAACTGGTTTGGTGTTTAAGGGGTACTAACTTTGAAACGATGATTAAGCTATGGTAAAAGGCTAATAGTAAAGAACAACTTGCACATACAAGAGAAGACTCCCATCTACCCAAGTCTCACAAGCAAATCCTAAAATATTTCTTCTACCCATCACTGCCATCTTAAAGTACCATTTTGAAACTTTTAAACCCTTAAAACCCCAAAATAAACCCAATTCTTCTTCTCTTCTTTAAGCACTTTGGAGACAAGCTTTCTTTTAGATATCTTCTTGGTGGTTGGCTTCTTTTTGCTGCTGGCTCTTTTTTGATATTGCTAGTGCTTCTCATCCTTTGGATGCTTTAGACTTTATGCTGCACTCTTCTTTGTTTATGCTTGAGCCATCTTTCTTTGATAACTGTCTAACCATTTCCAAGGTTACTTGTGCTGCACTCCTTCTTTGCTCCGTTTCTTTCGTTCTTCTTTCTTCTTGTAGAAAGCCAAAGTAAAAACCCAAAACAAACCTTTTTTAACTAAATCAACCCAGCCTATCTAGGTCAAGAGGGCGAGCTAGTTCTACAATGGAAGGGCTTCCCTTGTAGTTCTAAATCAAAAACTTTTTACTTAGCTCAATCATAAATTACAAGGCCTCACAATCACTCATTATAATTTTTTAGTCTTGAAAGAAGGTTTGGTTAATGGCAGGAAAGTCTACTTGGACTCACAAGAGTGAATAAAAGGGGAAATAAAATCCAAGTATGTATAAATCTACCCATGAAAATAAATGTAATCCAAAAGACATGATAATTAAAATACAAATCATGGTTCCTCTTAAGCAAAGGTTGAGATAATTGCAAGCAAGTTTCAACTGTAAACAAGAGTTTCGAACCATAAATTCCAAAAGTTGTTTCAAATTCTCATCAAATGCAGCAAAGAATTAGAAACAAAGCCATTGATTTCATCTAGACAATATCATTTCACATGGATGTAGCTATTGTTCCCATTTAAAACAAACAACCTAACATGAATGATTTGCAACTAGACTCAACCTATTAATAAATGCAAATGAACACTCTTTTTTTTGTGAAACACATATTCGAGATTTTCAATTTTGTAGGGATTTTCTATGCCTTAGATTCTAGATGAATGCATGAGTTTCTAAAATGCAACAAAATACAAAATATGCATGAATCAAATGCTTATGCAAAATGCAAAAAATTGCTAAAGATATTGCCAGTCTCACACATCCTCTCCCACACTTAAACTACACAATCCTTATTGTAATAAAAATGCAAGAGGAGACAATATAACAAAGCAATAGAAAATAAGAGAAAGAAAATAATGCAATGGTATATACAATAGAAGAAAGAGTGTACCTTCATATGGCTGAGGAGTTGTGAGAGGGTGAACTCTCCATACTGTGAGAGGAGCTTTGCAATGGTGAATGTGAAGCTCTACTTTTCTTATGCCCCCTCTTACGGCCAGCTTCATAGGAGGAGTGTCTAAAAGGCTCCATAGAGGTTGTTACGCTGTGTTTAAGAACTTCTCCATGCCATCTTGAAGAAGAGCTGCACATCTTCTTCAATACCCATCTGACATAGCAAAGATAGTAAGGCATAGAAAGTGGGCACAAGTTCCACATTGGATATAGCTTTGAAGACCTCCTTTGTTGTAGGGGTGCATATGGGTCTCTTTCTTCTTCATCAATAATCCTCTTTCCTTGGGTCTTGTCTCCACCTAAAGACACTTGAGTGAGCATAAGAACTTCTTCATTTCCTTAGGATATTGTTCCTGAAATGCAAACACTTAGGAGAATATAATTAAGTAATTTTTCATAAAGAAGACAAATTCAAACATTAATTTATTCCATGCTCAGAAAATTTCAAAAAATTTCAAGAAATTTCAGAGTGAATAAAGAATAATTAAGCTGAGTTCACAGACCCATCAGCTTGTTGGTTTTCATGATTTCTCACGGTTCTCCTGGTATCAACCATCTGCAACACACAAAATGCTCTGAGACCAACATGTGATTAGCCGAAGCTAACTCAATACGTGTTTCACAACACAACACATAATACACAAAACTTTAAACTCCACACAAACAAACAACAGCAATAACCAGCAACCGGTCCTAGAACCGTCAAATGCTCTGATACCAACTTGTGGAACCCTGACCGGCTAACAAAACCGCAGCCGTGGCTTCACAACATCCGAACAGTTCGGTCTATACTTAGCCAAATTTTAAGCTTTTTCTTTGCATTCAACAATACACAGCGGATTCAAATAACTCATTTCATTCCATTAAATCTTGCATAAAACACTTAAACAAGATTCGGGGTTCCCATGAAACAAAGCACAAGGTTCGCTATTAAATACAACATATCATCAAGCAACCTAAACGGTCAAACACCAAAGCCATAAGACCAAAACACATGTCTAAAACATAAAACACCCAATCCCCGATCCATCCATGTCCATCATTTCCGCCAGTCTCGCTCCACTTACTGCTTAGATCCTGCACACTCAAACAAGAGAGACATAAGTATTGTCATAAATACTTAGTGAGTACGGTCATCTCGTAACACCTTGGCCAGTACAATTCACGCATTCATGCTATCAGATTCAATATCCCACACAATCAATTCGCAACAAACAAAAATTATATCAAACGGCCATGATCATCTAACCTAACACTCGATCAATCCCTTTTGAAGACTCATGTCTACTTCAGTGAGAATCGCACATACTCTAAGCTAGTACATGATCCGATTACCCTGAGGTTAGTTAGACATCATCTATGCCACGGTAAACACCTCACAATAATATAGTATATAATCGTTTAACACACGCTAACAACCAAACATGCAAATCATACAATCAAACATGCAAAACATAAAACCCTAGCAATCCAACGATCCTAAATACTAACCACAGCCACGCACTCACATTAGACAAGGTTGAAAACAGATTGGTCAGAAGAAATCCCGATAAAACTTGCGTGGAAACGAAGATATCCGATCACCCTAGGAATCTCTCGGCTCTCGGTACGATCCGATCCCTCTCTCCTCGGCTATCTATCGATCCGTTCACCTTTCTTCGAGCCAAACTATGTTTTCCCTCAGAAACCCCTCAAAAACACTGATTAGCTCAAGATTATCTGATGGAAACTTGACACAAAGGAAAATATCCGATCACTCACCAGATTCTCACGGATGATCTGAAGTGCTCTCGGGTAACTCTCAATTTGCTCGGGTGTTTGCTGATTTGTCTCAGCTAAAATCTCTCTCTCACGGTAAAACCCTTAGTTTATAAGCGGTTCCTGAAGAAATAACTAGTTTTGCTCCTTTTATCCGAGCCAAACCTTAATTATCAACACTTAGCCGAGAAAATCCTATACCGACTAGGAAAATCCCCATTTCCTTGGATTTAACAAACAGCCCACGAGCCTAGCCCATTATTCCATCGATTATTTCCTTTTCTCTCGGCCAAACAGCCTTTTCCCGAGTTATTTTCCCTTTGGTCTGGTTGATTCCTATTCTCTCTTGTATAAACTGAACCACATCGGCTAATTTCCATTTTTCTCTCAAAGACTTTCCTTTTCTCCTGGATACAGTCCACCCTCACTCGGACTAACCCTATTTTCTCACAGACTGGACTATTTTCTCTCGGATATGGTCTATCCGGCTCGGATATCCCAGCCATCCATCGACTATTTCCCAGTCATGATCCGACCATAGTCCGAACCTCCCAGTTCGCAGCCAATATCCGAGCCACTACGCCAACTCTTTCCAGTATCTGGTACGGTCCCATGTACCTCGGACTCAACTTGGCATACTTAGCTATCCTGTCCGTACCCTTATACGTCAGTGTCTTCAGGTAAACCTTGTCCCCTATACTGAACTCCATGTCCTTGCGACGCTTGTCCGCATAAATTTTCTGTCTGTCCATTGCCTCTTTCAGCTTAACCTTTAAGAATCTGATCTTCTCGGTACCAGCCTCGACCACTGCTGGCCCCATCACGCTATGCTTCCCCACTTGTGTCCAACACAAGGGCGCTCTACACAGCCTGCCATACAACGCCTCATACGGAGACATCTCAATGCTCTTATGGTAACTATTGTTGTATGTGAATTCAGCCAGTGTCAAGTAGTCCTCCCAACTACCACCCCAATCTAGCACGCATGCTCTCAACATATCCTCAAATGTTCTAATCGTCCATTCTGACTGTCCATCAACCTGAGGATGATATGCTGTACTCATATGCAGCCGTGTCCCACAGGCTTCCTGGAACTCTTTCCAGAACTTCGAAGTAAACTTCGGATCACGATCTGAGATGATACTCACTGGCACTCCATACAACCTCACGATCTGATCAATGTACATATCCACCAACTTTGGTACTCCATCCGTCTTTTTCATTGGTAAGAAGTGAGCAGACTTGGTCAATCGATCCACAATGACCCATACTCCGTCATGCAACTTCTTAGTCTTTGGTAAACTCAGTACAAAGTCGATGGTGATCATGTCCCATTTCCATTCCGGCATTGGTAACGTTTGCAACAAACCACTCGGAAACTGATGCTCTGCCTTAACCAATTGGCACGTCGCACATCCAGCTACCCACTTAGCCACATCCTGTTTCATCACGACCCAATGATAATACCGTTTCAGATCCTGGTACATCTTGGTCATCCCCGGATGAACAGAAAATCTTGACTGATGTGCCTCATTAAGGATCTCATCCTTTAACTTCTTCACATCCAGTACACATACCCGTCCGTTCACAATAATTTTCCCATTGTTTGAAGTCTGATATTCCGTCTTATCATTCTGTGACATCTTGTTCAGATTCTCATCCTGCTCCTGAGCAATCCGAATCCTAGTCAACAAGTCAGCTCTATCTACAGCTTCCAAACCCAAAGGTTATTGCATTCAACCGCAATGTCCTTAGCATATTCACAATGCTTCCAACGTCCCGTTCTGATGATATGCTAGCTCTCCTTCTGCTCAATGCATCTACTACCAGGTTGGCCTTTCCTGGAAGGTATGCTATCTCCAAATCATAGTCCGCTACCAACTCCATCCATCTACGCTGTCTCAAGTTCAAATCTGGTTGAGTAAAGATGTACTTTAAACTCATATGGTCCATGTATATCTGCACCTTCTCTCCATACAAGTAAGACCTCCATATCTTAAGTGCAAATACCACAGCCACCATCTCTAGATCATACGTAGGATAATTCCCATCATGCTTCCGTAGCAGCCGCGAAGCATAAGCTATCACCTTGCCATCCTGCATCAGGACACACCCTAGTCCTTTCGTGATGCATCTGTGTATACCACGTATGGCTCACCCGGTTCTGGTAACGCCAATACTGGTGCACTAGTGAGTAACTCCTTTAACTTTGAGAAGCACTCTTCACACTCCTCCGTCCAGACATACTCCACGTCTTTCCCAGTCAGCTTTGTCATTGGCTGAGCCATGTTTCCAAAGCCTATGACAAACCGCCTGTAATAAACAGCTAGCCCCAGAAAACTCCTTATCTCTATAGTGTTCTCTGGTCTAGGCCGTTCTGCTATGGCCTCAATCTTCTCTGGGTCCACAGACACTCCCTTATCCGATATAATGTGACCCAAGAACCCTATATGCCTTTGCCAAAAACTACACTTACTGAGCTTAGCATATAACTTCGTTCTCGCAACTTCTCCAGAACAGTTCTCAAATGACCTCTATGCTCTTCCTCACTCTTTGAGTACACTAGAATATCATCTATGAAAATGATCACAAATTCATCTAGGTACTCTCTGAACACGCCATTCATCAACTTCATAAATGCAGCTGGCGCATTCGTCAAAGCAAATGGCATGACCACAAACTCGTAATGACAATACCTTGTCCGAAAGGCAGTCTTCTGCACGTCTGTTTCCTCTACAGGTATTTGATGGTACCCTGACGCCAAATAAATTTTAGAAAATCAGGTAGCTCCCCTGAGTTGGTCCAACAACTCGTCTATACTAGGAAGTGGATACTTGTTCTTCACAGTCACATGGTTCAATCTGCGGTAATCAATGCAAAGTCTGAAACTTCCATCCTTTTTCTTCACGAACAACACTGGCGCACCCCATGGCGAACTGCTCGGTCTAATGAACCCCTTGTCCAGCAATTCCGTTAGCTGCTTTTTCAGTTCTGCCATCTCAGCCGGCGCCATCCAGTATGGTGCTTTGGACAATGGAACATAAGACACTTAAACAAGATTCGAGGTTCTCATGAAACAAAGCACAAGGTTCTCTAATGAATACAACATATCATCTAGCAACCTCAACGGTCAAACACCAAATCCATAAGACCAAAACACAAGTCTTAAAAATAAAACACCCAATCCCCGATCCATCCATGTCCATCACTGCCGCCGGTCTCGCTCCACTTACTGCTTAGATCATGCACACTCAAACAAGAGAGCATTAAGTGTTGTCATAAATACTTAGTGAGTACGGTCATCCTGTAACACCTTGGCCAGTACCATTCACGCTGAAGTTAGTTAGACATCATCTATGCCATTGTAAACACCTAACAATAAATAGTATAGAATCGTTTAACACACGCTAACAACCAAACATGCAAATCACACAATCAAACATGAAAAACATCAAACCCTAGCAATCCAACGATCCTAAATACTAACCACGGTCACGCACTCACATTGGACAAGGTTGGAAACTGATTGGTCAGAAGAAATCCCGATGAAACTCGCGTGGAAACGAAGATGTCCAATCACCCTAGAAATCTCTCGGCTCTCGGTACAATCCGATCCCTCTATCCTCGGCTATCCCTCGATCCATTCACCTTTCTTCGAGCCAAACTCTGTTTTCCCTCAGAAGCCCCACCAAAAACACTGATTAGCCTGAGGTTATCCGATGGAAACTCTACACAAAGGAAAATATCCGATCACTCACTAGATTCTCACGGACGATCTGAAGTGCTCTCAGGTAACTCTCAATTCGCTCGGGTGTTAGCTGATTTCTCTCAGCTAATATCTCTCTCTCACAGTAAAACCCTTAGTTTATAAGTGGCTCCCAAAGAAATAACTAGTTTTGCTTCTTTTATCCGAGCCAAACCCTAATTATCAACACTTAGCTGAGAAAATCCTACACCGACTAGGAAAATCCCCATTCCCTCGGATTTAACAAACAGCCCACGAGCATAGCCCATTATTCCATCGGCTATTTCCTTTTCTCTCGGCCAAACCGCCTTTTCCCAAGTTATTTTTCTTTGGTCCGGTTAATTCTCATTCTCTCTCTCGGATAAACTGAACCACCTCAGCTAATTTCCATTTTTCTCTCGGAGACTTTCCTTTTCTCCCGGATACAGTGTACTCTCACTCGGACTAACCCCATTTTCTCATGGACTGGACCATTTTCTCTTTGATATGGTCCATCTGGCTCGGCTATCCCAGCCATCCATCGACTATTTCCTAGTCATGATCCGACCATAGTCTGAACCTCCCAGTTCCCAGCCAATATCCGACCCTTGGCTCGATCATCCCTCAGATAACGTCCTGTCCGCCTGGATCATTTCTAATTTCGTCGGATACAGATGCTTCAGGTTCCATAGGATCAACATGGATCAGCATGGTGTTGATGATGTTAGAAACCAAGGTCTTCGTGGGGAGAAAGGCGCTCAAGGTATACAAGGCCAACAAGGGCTTCAAGGAGCTCAAGGTGTACAAGGTGTTCAATAAGCAAGAGGTCCTGCTAATCCTCCAAGGCTTATAAGGCAGATTAGCACAGGAGATTCTCTTGATACACACAACAACAGAAATGAAATACAGCCTCCTTATGTGCACAACAACAACTCTGAGATAAAGTGTAGCCTTATCTCAATGGTTCAAGGAAGCAAATTTCTTGGGCTGCCACTTGAGGATCCCTTAGAACATCTTGATCAATTTGACAGATTGTATTCCCTTACAAAGATTAATGGAGTTAGTGAAGATGGCTTCAAATTAAGGCTTTTTCCATTCTCTTTGGGTGACAAAGCCTACCAATGGGAGAAGAATGTGCCTCAAGGGAGCATCACTAGTTGGGATCAATGTAAGAAAGCCTTCCTAGCAAAGCTCTTCAGCATCTCTAGAATAGCAAGGATCAGAAATGAGATATCCTTCTAGCATGGAAAAGGACCAATACAGATTGATCCCGAGCTATCCACGCGCCTCCAGTATGCATAATATGGCTTCACCAGTTGGCATTTATGTCACATTTTATCATTTGATATATAATGGTTGTTATGGTTTTTAACCATGATATAAGTCCTTTTTATTGAGTCTTTTTGGTCTCTTTAGAGTCCTAGCAGAGTCTTTACAGGTTACTGCATGCTTGGAGCATAATTTGTGATTTTAGAGCATTATGGATCAAAGCAAGAGTTCTTTCCGATTGAAGCAACAAAGAGGCATGATATTGCACTGGTGATGATCGTCACCCTCTGTTTGGTGATGCTCGTCACCCATATCTGAGAAGCATCGCGCAGTTTATTAAATGATGAAGGAAGAATTACAATTTTAACCCAGAAGTTCTACTATTTGCAAATATGCCCCATTCGTGTTTTAGACTGTATATTAGGTTTTTCAGCCATTCTTTGGCTTGTATCTGATTTTCTAGAGAGCTTTTGAGAGAGAATGATTTCAGAGCATTGAGGGAGACAAATCTTGTATCTCTACTTTTATCTTTTTAATGCAGTATCATTCAGCTATGATATGTGCATTCATATCCATGTCTGAGTAATCTGCTAGTAAGGTAAGGATGATTTAAAGGTTTATGAAAAATTTGTAGAATTGCTAAACTGTTAGGAAAATCCATTGGTTCTTCACCTAGACTTGCATTTAAATCGATTTTAAGACTGATCATCTAGAAATCGCACCCTAGGTTGTTTAATATTTGTGAGAACATTGTTAATCACCTGAACTTGTTTTTTATGAGCAAAATTACTATCTGCAAAGAGATTTGGCTTAAGAATTTTGTGAACAATCGAACCTGGTCATTACTGCTTGTTTAAATTGTTAGAATTTGCAAAGAGATTTAAAATTCTGGAATTTAGGCATAGATAACTTCTGCAACGAGAGTTGATTAGTTTTATCATTGTGTTCTGAGTTCTGGACGATTTCAATTATTTCCTGATTGCATGCATTCTACATTCTCGAATTCAACCTGCAAATTATCCTGGCCTAGCATTTTTAGCTATCTGAACTTTAGAAACGACCATCAAATCGCCTGCTTTTATTTATTTCGCTATTTCGCTTTTCATTCACTCATTACCACTTAGCATAATATGAATCTAAATTATGCAGTGTAGTAGCTTACTCCCTTGGGATTCGATAACCCTTTGTGCTACAACTGCATTGCTGTGCACTTGCAGTAGTACTTTATTAGGTAAAACTAGACCTCTATCAAGATTTTGGCGCCGTTTCCGTGGAGTAATAGCTACCTACATATTTTTAGTATTAGGATTTTGACGAAGATTTATTTTTTTTACTAACTTTTTGCGAATTTTCTTGTGTTTGTTTCAGGTGTATGCATAATCGCAGTAGCATAAGCAACAAAGACAAGGAGCTTGTGACCCTGCATATCAACAAACTCCCTAGATTGGAAAGAACCACCAGGAAAGCTAAGAAGCAATCTACAATGGCTAATCCAATCGTCTTGATTACCAACGCAGAAGGTCACTTGGTTGATATAGAAAGGAACAGGAGGAATGAAGAGGGGGCAGAGACCTGATCATAATGGTTATGTTATAGTTGAACAGGCGGCTCAACAAGCAGGAAATCAGGCGCAGCCACCTGCTGCAATGAATGCCGCTTGGCATGGGAGAACACTTGGAGACTATAACAGGCCTGATCAATTCTACACCAACAGAGCTGCAATCCACCCACCCCTTTTCAGAGGAATGACTTTGAGCTGAAGCCAGCCTACTACACACTTTTGGCTCAACACCCTTTTCATGGTCTTCCTCATGAACACCCTATGGATCATATTGAGAGATTTGAGGACTTGGTGACTAGTATCAAATACAATGGTGTGTCCAATGATTATCTCTTCTGCAAGCTCCTCCCATACTCACTTGGAGAAGATGCATCATACTGACAGAAGCAGCTTCCAGCAGGTTCGCTGAGCACTTGGGAGGACACCAAGAACACATTGTCAGCAAAAACCTCCCCCAGACTTAAACAACACTGTCCCCATTGTTATCAAGCCTGAAGTTGGTCAAATAGAAGTAATTGAACATGTTGAAACGATTTTGAAAGTGTTTCCTCACGAAGGAGTTGGTAACGAGCGTCACTCAGAATGGGTGACGATCATCCCCGTGTCTGAAACTCCAATACGATGTGTTAGATGATCCAAACGTTATGTTACCATGTGTACTCCAAAGTTAAACACAAGTTAAAACATCCAAATATAGCATAATCTCGTAGTTCAACAAGGTCCAAAACAACCATCAAATCGCCTTTCGTTATTACGCTTTTCATTCACTCATTACCACTTAGCATAATCTGAATCTAAATTCTGTAGTGTAATAGCTTACTCCCTTAGGATTCGATAACCGTTTGTGCTACAACTGCAATGCTGTGCACTTGAAGTAGTACTTTAATTGGGTAAAAGTGGACCTCTATCATCATTCCTTCTGTAGGGTGTTGCCACCGCAGGCCAGCTAAAAGCTTCTTTCCATCAAGGATCGCTAAGTTGTGATCGTTGGAGTTTACCTTTGTCCATAGCTCTGCCTCCTCTGAAGATCAAGATATTTTCGTTTTGATGGCCTCCTGTTTGCCTGCAATGTTTATTGCATTTCTGTTTTTCCATATATTCTAGATTGTCCATGGTACCGAGATACAGATTTTCTTAGGATACGTTGCATTCTCCATTAGATCGAGCATATACCTGAGATTATCTTTGAAAGAGTCACCATATCCCTACACAGGCATCTGTATGGAGGCTTGTGCAAATAGTTGTGTTGTTGTAGCACTTTGAACGAAGACATGAGTTATCGTTTCTGGATTTCTCTGACATAGCTTGCATGTGACATCAACTCCAATACCCACGTTCTTAGTCTATCTGTAACAGCTAGAGCACCTGAAACTGCTCTCCACAAGAAGACACATATCTTTGGAAGAGTTTTTTCTAGATTCTGTTCTTTAAATCTACTCGAGTTTGTTCTAGTATTGTGCGAGGCGCTTCTGGAGGTTGAGGGTGTTGTGAGATTAGCCAACGCCACTCTTTACCGTATATGCTCCATGAGTCATGTATGCCCATATATGTTTATCGGCAACATTTCCCAGTGGCATTTGGAGGATTTGTTTTGCATCTGCTGGTGGAAAGAGTTCTCGAATTCTGTTCTCCCTCCATTGTCTCGAAGGTGATATTAAAGATCCTATAGAGAGATTTAGATCGATGTTTCTCTGTATGCTATATGGTCTCCAAGGGTGCTCACCCAAAATCCACTTCTCCATCCAAACTTTCGTGTTCATACCGTTGCCAAAAAACTTCATAATGCCCCGAGATAGTAGTTCTCTGCCGTGCAATATACTTCACCAAGCATTTGATGGTCTGTATCCTTTACCGCACTCTAAAAAGGACGATTTAGCAAAAAATATTCCTTTGTATACTCTTGCTAGTAATGATTCATGATCATTCAGCAGTTTCCAGGCTCTTTTGGCCAACAGAGCTTGATTAAGATCCCCAATGTCTCGGAATCCTAGTCCTCCTTGTTGTTTTAGACTTGCAAATACCCTTCCAAGAGACCTAATGTATCTTTCTCTTCTTGTCACAAGCATTCCACCAATAACCCATCATTGCGCTTGTGATCTTTTGGCAGTGGAATTTTCATAATTTGGAGCAAGACATAGCATAAACAGGGATAGCCATCACCACTGATTTTAACAGAATCTCCATCCCTCCAAGTGACAGGGTCTTAGCGTACAATTCCTTCAATCTTTTGTTTAGCTTTTCTCCAATAAATGCAAGCAGTTGGTTTTTGGATCCACTGAAGCATTTTGGTAATCCAGGATAAGAACATGTACCACCTTCTTTCTCAATCCTTAGTAAGGATGCTATTAACCGCTGTGAAATAAGATCAATGGATTCTCCAAAGGTGATAGCTGATTTCTGAAAGTTGATTTATTGTCCGAAGGCCTTGCCATTCAATTTTAAGCAATGACTCGTTTAGAGAAGCTTATGAGAGGTTCAAAGGATACACTCTCCAATGTCCACATCATGGTTTCTCAAACGAATCTCTGCTGTCTACTCTCTATAGAGACGCCTTACCCAAGATCAGAATGCTCCTAGATATAACTAGTAATGGGAACGTATTGTCTAAAGATGTAGATGAAGATCTTGAGCTTGGATAGAATTTGGCCTAAAGTGATGGGAACTACAATGAAGACTATGACAGAACTCAAAGAGGTGAACAAGATATTACAAAGAAGAAGTTAGAGTCAACAAGAAGAGAGCTTAAAGAGCTGAACTCTAGGCTGGATAGGTTACTACAAGTGCAGCCCAAAGAGATAAACTTTGTTAGTGATATGGTTGAGATGTCAAGTGAGGAAGAGCTCCAAGTTGAGGAGATGAATAATGTGGGCAATCAAGGTGGCTACAACAACTATGACAACTATAGGCCTAACCCCAATCTGTCCTATAGGAGCAACAATGTGGCTAACACACAAGACCAAGTGTACCCTCAACAACAAGCTCAAGGGAACCAACAAAGGAGCTTTGTGCCATTCAACCAAGGTTTTCTCCCAAGAAAAATTTTCAAGGAAATTTTCAACCTAAGCAGTTTGCTCCTCCTTGTTTTGCATAAGGTCAAGCCAGCTCCTCTAACACCAATGAAGCTGAGATGGAGGGAATGCTTTAACAACTCTTTCAATGACATCTCACTACAAATTTGGAGATCAACAAGAAATTTGTTGAGGTTTACAACAGGATTGATTCTTTCCATGAAGAGCTCTCAACCAAGATTGATGGTTTGAATTCAAGAGTGAAGACATTAGAGGTTAACAAGGAATTGCTGGACAAAGACCTAAAGGAAACTTTCCTGGAAAATTAGAGGCTAATCTAAAGGAGTTTTGCAATGCAATAGTCTCAAAGGAAGAGCCTCTCTTGGCTGAAGAAGAAGCTATTATTGAAGACTTTCTTTTAATCATCAATGAGGACATTAAACTTCAGAGTGGGGGACAAGAGTCTCTAGTAGTTGACGCCACCAAGGAGGACACTAAAGAAGAGACTATTAAAGAAGAAAACACCAAGGAAAAGGAGTGGAAGACGCCACTTAAAACTGTTGAAGTCAAGAAGGAAGAAAAAACTTATGTTCTTCCACCTTAAAAGCTTGCTCTCCCTTTTCCTGGAAGGTTTAAGAAGGAGATCATTGTAAAATATACTAACCTCTATGAAGCTCAGCTGAAGAAGATCCATGGAGACAAGGTTGAGCTGCCTAACTTGCCAAAAATTGAGAAGCTCAACATCACCAAGCTTGGTGATCCATGTTGCTTTACTCTACCATGTGAGCTGAAGGAAAAGATCTTCAAAAGCTGCTTTTATGATCTTGGAGCAAGCATAATTCTGCTCCCTTCCTCTACAGCCAAAGCCCTAGGCTATACCACATTCCAAGAGAGAAATGTATCTCTCACTATAGCTGATGGTTTTGTCAAAACACCCCTTGGAGCCTTGAAAGATGTTCCAATGATGATTGAGGGTGTGGTGATATTGAAGATAAGACTTTTTGGTCTTAGAACAAATGTTCTCTTCCTCTAATCAGTTGTAGAATAGGGATGATGTATCAATCACTTATAGATGAATTGAGATGCAATCAACGCAATAAGCTAAGTCAAGTTGGGGTTTAATTGATGCAAGAACAAGTCTAAAAACCTAAAAATGCAAGTAACTAAAACAGAAAATGTAACTAAGCAAGATGGTGATTGAAACTAAGCAAAATGATGACTAAGCAAATAAACTAAGCAAGATGAGTACTTGAAGTAAATGCGGATTTATACTATTAATAAAACGCAAGACTCAAGGCTCTAAGCAATAGTGGTTAAGTGGTTTCAAGAGTGATTAATGGATTTCCTAAACAAGGCAATCAACAAGCATATAACAAGCAAGCATTTCTCAATATTACAAGCCTAAACAAGGTGTCTAAAGAGAAGCTACTTAGTGGTGTTAATAAGCAAATCCATTCAACAAGATTAGTGTGTCAAACCCACTTTTGGTGGTGTATTCACTAACCATGAGCATAAAGCAATGAACAATATAGTATAAAAGAAGCACTTAATCAAGCAAACTTCTCTCACTCAAGCAATAATTCAAGTCAACTTATCAATCTGTTGGATTCTATAGGGACCTAAGCAGCTAACTCAACCAATCAGGAACACAGATTTAAGCTCACAATTGCGAAACCTAACAATGCTAAGCAATGAACAGAATTCAAACAAAAGCATGTTCTTTCAATGCAAACTCTTTAACCATCCAACAAGAGTCTTGAGACAAGCAATATCTAGCTCTATGCGAATCATCTAGCAAGGCAATCTGTCCACATTGGTGTCACTGAACAAATGAACCATAAACCAAGCTAAACTATCAAGCCAAATAAGCGAACCATGCATAGGAACAAGACCTCTAGCCATTAAGTGAACCATTTGCATCAATAATACCGTATTCAATCAAAAGGGAGAAGCTTTATGAACAATAACAATTTTGCAAGTGAAGGAAACAATATAGATCAAGATAAACAAGCATAATCACCTTTAATCAACTCCTAAATACCACTTTCTCTATTTAGAACCTCAAATCTAAGGTAAACTACTCACTAATCCTGTTTTAATCCCATTAGATTAAAATTAAACTTGATCAAATGAGATTAAATGCAGAGATGATGAAAATAAGTACCAGGATGCAAAAATGAAAGAGCAATAGACAAGATTAAAACATGAAATTGCAGAACTTGAGTGAAAAGATAAGATTAATACAAAGTTTGGTAAATCACCGTTTTTGATGACTAAAAGATAAGAAAAAGATTAGAACTTTTTCAGAGATAAATGATAATGTTTTATGGCTTCCTTTTATACTAAGAAACCAAAAAGAAAGGATAATAAACCTAAAAATAGGATATGGTCAAAGAAAAGCGGGTCAAACACGCGGATAAAGCATATCGGGGTTGTACGGACGGTGCTCAGCTCGATGCACCACCTCGATATGCTTTGTGTAGATGTATATCGGCTAGTATATCTTTCCCTGCTTGATGCACCACCTCGACGTAGACCAATGCCTTAGAATCCACGAACCAGTCCTCTCCTTCATGTATCGCGGCTTGCATCGGGCATACTCCACATGTGTTCTGCTCGATGCTCCTCCTCGATATTGACGCAGACTTTGCAAATACCCTTCTTATGACATCTCTTCAAATGTGTGCTGCTCCAATCTCCTTCCCAAGTTCCAAGAACCTCCAAATACACCTGAAAAACACCATAAACATGCACATGTATGCAATCTTAAGCTAAATGCATGAAATATTACATCTAGATGCAAATGAACTAAAATGCTAAGTAAAGATGCAAAAACAAGGGAAAAGATGCATGAAATGCAGCCTAAATCACTAGAATATAGCAAGCTAACAACACCCCCACACTTAGTCTTTGCTTGCCCTCAAGCAAACAAAACATAAAGCATAATGATGTGGTTTTAAAATGGGAACTCATATCTCTAAAACGCTAACAATAAATCAAAATGATGTCCATGTTCATAATTCTAAAATGCAACTGATGGAACAATACTCTAAACAGTTAGCCACTTTCATCACAAAGCAATAATGATCACAATGCTATCAACCTACACAAGCTCATCAAACCAAATAACCTTTTTAACATTCATTTCTGCTCAAATCCTGAATCATGCTCATGTTAATGCATATGTGTCATTTGGCTAAGGGACAAGGCTTTATGGAATAAAAATGATCCCATATATTCGAACTGGCTTTGGTGTTTCAAGGGTTCTCTCGAGAAAAGCATGGTTGAGCTTTGGCAAAATGCTAACGGTCAAAGAACAACTTACACATACAAAGGAAGATTCCCATCTACCCAAGACCCATGAGAAATGTTCCTAACTCTTTCTAAGCAATGTACCCGCCTAAGCTACCCTTTTAAGAGTTTTAAACCCAAATAGAAACCTAATTTATTTTCTCTTTTAAGCACTTTGGAGGACACTTCTTCTTTGAACTTCATGTGGTGGCGATTTTCTTCTTTTGAATTTGGCTCATTTTATTTGCCGATGCTTGTGCTTGTTTTGCCTTTGGCTTGTTGATTTTCTTGCTTTGCACTTCTTGCATCTTCTTTGCTTTTTGAACTTGAGCCTTCTTCTTTTGACTTGAACTCTAACCGCCATTTCCACATTCTGCTTGTGTCACACTCCTTTTTTTTTTGCATTGCTTTCTTTCATCCTTTCTTCTCTTTGAAACCAACCCAAAATAAACCCTAAACTTTTTCTCAAACTTCCTAGCCTATCCAACTCAAGAGTGAGATAGTGCTACAATGGAAATACTTCCCTTACAGTTCCAACCCAACACTTTTTGCTAAGCTACAACCATGAAGGAAGAGTCCTCACAATTCGCATACTATTAATGTTTCGGCTTGAAAGAAGGCTTATGTGAAAGTGAGGAGATCTAAATGGACTATTTAAAGAGTGGTAAAAGAGGATAAGAAAGTCCAAATATTCTAAGGCTATCCATGAAAACATTCACAAATGCACAAGACATGATAATTCTAATTCAAAATTAAGGTTCCACTTAAAAAAAGGTTGAAATTGTTTTAAAGCATGCTTCAGTTTTGAACAAGGCTCTCAAAATTGCAAATTCCAAAAGTGGTTCAGCTTTATTTCTAATTCATCATCAAATGCATCAAAAGACTAAGAACAAGGGCATCATTTTCATAAACTACTAGCATTTACAAAGATGTACTATCATTGTTCCCAAATTAAAAAAGCAAGCTAATCCTAGATGAATGCATGAATTCTAAGTCCTATATGAATGCACATGAACACTCTCTTTTTGTGGAACTAATTTTTGAAAAATTTTCAATATTTTTTGAATTGTCTATGCCTTAAGTGCAATGCAAGTATGATGCGTGGTTATCTAGTCTATATGCAAGTGCAAATGCAATCATCAACTCATCATACACTCCCCCCCCCCACACACACACTTAAATTACACAGTTTTTGTGTAATAAAAATGGCGAAAAGAGTGCTCACAAACATAAGGAAGCAATCGCATGAAACTTAAAAAAACTGTGTGGTATTTACAATGAATAGAATGGTGTACCATACTTCAGATGGAGGAGTGGTGAGAGGCAGAGCTCTCAGTGACATGGGAAGGAGAGGCGTCCTCAGATGGAGTTTGCTACCTGGTCCTTCTCTTCTTTCCTTTGCTCCTTGGAACATGTACATGAGATGAATGTCATGGCGGTTCGGCTGTTTGTGCTCTTGGCCGCTCAACCATGTGGAAGGAATGCCTCTCTTGAATCGTTGAATCAGGCTCATCCTCAGACATGCTATCACCAGCTGATTCTTCTTCTTGTGGCTCAGTCTGAACCGCTTGACCAGTCTTCTTTGAGGAGCCTCCCAACTTCTTTTTCAGCTTCTTCACTCTCTTTTTAAGAGAATCAACTGAGTTCTTGCTAGCCTTAACTGACTTCATCAGGCTTCTGATTGTCTTGTATTGGACGTTATTCCTCCTTTGGAAGAGTTTAATGTGCTCATGAGTAGCTTCTGAAGCTTCATATGTGCAAATCACGTTGTAAGGATCAAATGCATAGGGGTGGCTATCATAGTCTTGATGCTCCAATGCTTCTCCTTGTGGCTCTTCAACCGCTTGTGTCTCTTCAGCATCATCCTCCGCATTTGAGTCTCTTGCTGTGTTTATGCTCCTTACTTTGCTAGGCCTCATCAAAGGCGGATCACATCTTTGATCATACAGCTCATCTAGACTTCGGCATGAAGTGGATGTTCTCATATGAAGTGAAGCTTGTGAGGCGTTCCTTGGGCAGGAGAATCTTCTTCTTCTCATCATCCAGCTCAAACTGATAAGCAAAATCTGTTTCCATAGCTCCTGAGAGATAGCCAATCTTCCTTAGATGAGGAACATCAATGAAGTTCATGCCCACATCCGGTTCTCATAGCTTTACACCAGCACCAAGTAAGATATGTGTTATCAAGCCTTCAATGGCAAGTTTAGGCTTCTTATCCACGGTGTTGTAAGCCCACTTCTGGCTTTAGAGAAACTGATTCATCAAGATGGTTATGAGCCCCACTCCTAGGCGCTCACCAGCAATCTTCCCATGCCTTGTTTCCATTAAGATATCCTTTAAGCCTTTAACTAGCAAGCCCATCTGTTCTTCCTTCACCATATTCTGTTCCTTCCCGTAGAAGAGAGTGCTTGTGATCATGCGATGCACATATCTAATGGCTGGATGGTGAATGCTTGCACTCCTTAGATGCCCTACCTTGTAAGCTCCATTCGCTATCTCCTCCCACACTTGCTTAAGCTCATTAGTCTTGAAACTCATGGCTTGAGCGCTTGTGCCTTCTTCAAACCCAAAGATGCCTTCTAGCTCAGTAAAGCCAAGTGTGTACCATTCCTTGTTAGTCTTAAACTTGATGAACCCATTGCCATACTCCTCTTCTCCTTCATCATACTCTTCATCAAACCCATAGAAGTAGACTTTGAAGCTTGCAAGAAATTCACAAGACAGCTGCTTGTAAGTTGGATAGCCAAGGGTGGTGAACTTCTCTAGACCAATTTTACTAAGCAGCTCATCAGCCTCAGCTTTAATGCCTAGCGGAGATAGCAAACCCGGTGAAGCATAGCGTGTAGGAGTAAACTCCACTCTCCTCAATGCTCTTAGATAGTCCTTCAGCTTTGGTGGTGCATTGGGGTTTGGCTCTTGTTCACCAACTGGTCTTTTTCCCTCAGCTTTGTCTCTTGCATGTTCGCTTGAGCCCAAAACATTCTCAACTCCTCTGCTCCTTGCCATTGTACCTAAAAGCACAAAGCTTGTGACAAAAATTAGTGTTTTTTTCTCTTAGAGCATAGTTGAGAAAAATAAATCTCAAATATTAAGTATGCGTATGAAAATTCTACAAACATTCACACTGAATGCCAACAAATAGAGATTAATTTAGCAAAATATTTTGGCTCAAAAGGTTAAACACAGTAAAAATTAAAATTCAGTGAACAGCAAGCAACAGTTTATCCGAAAATTAAGCATATACAACAAAATGTCATCTTCTCTCCACTAAAATATGAACATGCATCAGAATATATATTGACTTTTTATTAACAAACATTTAAATGGAAAATATGATGAAAAAACAACAACATGCCTAGATTTGGCCAAAATCTAAATAATTATGAAAAATCAAGAACAATACATGCTTTTTCCAAACTTTTAAACCATAAACCTTGAACTAGATATGCAACAATGGTGACATGCAATCAAATCACAACCTCAATCATGCGAAACATTCTTAACAAATATTCTAATGCATCTCAACCAAGCTTTTGAGGATCAAACACATAGATTGAGAAAATAAACCAATTAGTACGTTAAATCTTTGTAAAACTTGAGAATATGCAGTGAGAGAATGCAAGAGAGCAAAAAAGTGTTTTTCTGGGAAAGAGAGAGTGTTTAGCTCGATGCAGTGTGATGGGTGGCGAGAATAGAATGTGGTCACTTTTAAAGAGATAAGAATATTGGAAAATCTAATAAAAATGCAAGAATATCTCAATTCAAAATTTGAAAATGCCAATAAGGGGGAAAATAAGATTTTTTTACCACTACCAAAGTGCACAAATGGTTATTACTCGATTTACTCATGTAAAAATTCGAATTTTTTTTCACATGGGTCATATTGAGCAAAACACCCGATATGACACCCTGATGTGTACTATATCGGGGACGTCGTGTCCTTTGTCTCGGTGATCATGCTCCTGTGCCTCAGGGATTCAATGTTCTGATCAGCTTCACTCGGGACATCGTGCATCGAGCAAGTTCAACAGATGTTTTGATTGATGTTGCTGCTAGATGCGGGGGAAACTCTTCGTCTTGTTCGGATCTTCCCTTTGGCGGTTGCATTTCATATTGGTTCGGACACTCTGCATCGAGCAGGGTAGTTGTATCTCTGCTCGATGTGAGTCCTCGATGTAAGCTCTGCCTTCATAATGGGATGTCCTCCGAGGGAAATGAGGAACTGCTCGGCGTTAAGCATCTCCGTGGCATGCATCGAGCAAAAATATGGAGGTTTTGCTCGATGTTGCACGTCGATATGGGTCTTCTCGCACTCAGCTTGGATGCTCATCGGTGGACTATGTTATGGCTGTCATCCTTGGTGTGAAACATCGGAGCTCTTCATATCAGGAAAAACAGGGGTGTTTTGCTCGATGTACTTCAGGTCCTTCCCCGGTGTAATCACCATCTGGCTTCTTGGTCGGTGTACGGTGAGGCAGCTCGATGTACAGACTTGGCGATTGCGTCGAGCAGAGTTCGTGAGGTTCTGATCGACGTAACTCCTCGATATAGTCTCCACCGTGCATCTTCATCGGTGTACGGCTCCTTGTCCTCGGTGTACGGCTCCTTCTCCTAGGTGTACGGACTGGGGCTCCAGGGGCAATTACATCGAGCAGGGTTTTGGTGGTTCTGGTCGATGTAACTACCCCGATACAATCTCCCTTGTGTATATTGCTTGGCGTATGGACTGTATCTTCCGCAGTATAAAGTGCATCTCGCAGAAATGACAGAGGTTCGACCCGATATGGTACCACGATGTAAAAATAGTCTTCTTTTCTTTGGCCTTTGAACGTCCTATACAGCTTAGAACGTGTTCTTTGACCTCTGAAACACTAAATAAAGACGTCAATAATAAAAGAAACCAATATATACAAGGATAGTCATGGGATTAACTCCCAAGTGTGCTTGTTTTAAGTCACTAAGCTTGAGTTTGGTGGTTGGTGACTTAGTGGGAAGAAGTTGATGGAGCAGAAGCTCCTTCTCCCTTCTTCAAGTAAACCCAAGTACCAATTGAATGCAGCTTCGTCTTATCACGAGCTGACTTGTTGGCTCTTCTTTTCTTGACACATTGTGTGATGCTCAAAGGTTTCACTTCCTTGGTGACCAAAACCTCTTCGTCTTTTAAAACATCTTCAAGCTTTACCTCAATGTTAAGCTTCTTCTCTGGCGCATCTGGAAGAGTGTCTCTCATCAGCATGCTCAATGTGAAACTCATGGCATGCTCATTGTGAAACTCATGGTATGCTCTACACGTTCTGAAAGTTGTTGTTGTTCACCCTCTTTCTCAACAATGGTTCCACAAAAGGCTATAGATGGAGACACAATCTTGTACACCTTAAACTCATCAACATTTTTCAATACCACTGAGCTTCTCTTGAAGTCTACTTGAGCACATGCTGTAGCCAAGAAAAGTGTTCCCAAAAGCAATGGTTCCTCTCTAGAGTATGTCTTCTCCATGACCACAAAATCTCTTGGTATTAGACAATTACCAATCTTCAAGGGAAAGTCTTTCACCATACATAGAGGGCGCCTTGAAGTATTATCCACAAAGGTATTTGAGGCCTTGCAAGGCTTCAGCTCTTTGATTCCTAGGGTCTAGCTTAAGTGGAGAGACATCATATTTACTGTAGAACCTGAATCACATAAGGCTTCTACTTTGTCTAGCATATCAAGATCACAAGTAACCAAGAACTTTCCAGGATTAGACAGCTTGGTTAAGGTTTTCAGCTCCTTGCTCCTCTTCAAATTAGCTCCCACATTCTCAAGTACTGGCTCCACAACCTCTAGCTTGTCTAATACTTCTTTAAGAAACCGGATTTGATCCCTTACTTCAAGCAATGTAGTGCCGTGAGGTAGCTTGATACCAGCATCTTCTATGTCCTTACTGAATTTCGAATAGACTGCTCTTTGAGCCTTTGTAAAGTGCATTGTGGGGGTAAATAACTGGTGGTGAGTATGCTTGAACCTCAGCAGCTTTGCCTTTGTCAATCATGCTTGTAGAAGTTCCCACTTGGCTGTCATGAAATGCCTTGAAGTCTTCAGGACTTTCTTTGGCATAAACCATCAAAGCATGGTAAGCTTCTATCAGCTCTTTGTCAGCTTCACTAGACTCTGCTTTGGCCTCTTCTTTTGGAGCAGCTAAGACTTTCTCAGCCGCCTCCTTCTCAGCTCTTTCCTTCTCTAAGGCAAGCTCTTCTTGTTTGTCCAAAACTTGAAGAAACTGCTCAACAATGTCAACAACTTCTTGGTTATCAATAGAAATGTTTAAAACATCTCCCCCACGCCTAGAATCTTCCATGTACCTATGGAGTAATAGCTCTTGATCCATAAAACCAAGATCTTCCAATGAAGCATCTTCATCATCACTCAACTCTTCATCATCTTCAGTAATCAAATGGCAGCATTCTTTAGGATTAACCTCACTCTTTCCACGTAATTGGTTTTGAGGCTTTGAAGAAGTAGCGCATTTTCTCTCAAGATACTTTACCATTTGGTTTAAAGCATCAAGCTTACCATTCAAATCACAAGTTGTAGCATCAATCTCGTTGTGCTATTCAGCAAACTTCCTATGCAGCTCTATTGTTGTGTTTGCTTGACAATTCAGAAGCTGTTTCATCATCTGTTTAATCTCACCATCTTGAGCACTAGGTGAGCCTTGTGCATTGCCAAAACCTGGTGAGCAAAAGCTGGTCTAGGCTGAAAGTTTGACTGCTGAAATCCGCCTTGGTTGGCTTGAAATAGTGGTCTTGGAGCAAAGTTTTTTTGTTGGTTTAAAGGGACAAAAGGCTTATTGCATTGGCCTTGTTGAGTTCCTTGTGATGTGTAGATCTGGTCTTGTGGGTTAGCCACATTGTTGCTTCTAAAAGAGAAGTTAGGATGGTTGCGATTGTTTTTGAAACCTCCAAAGCCTTGTTGATTCATGTAGAAGGCTTCTTCTTTTATAAGTGTCCCATCTTCTTCTTGTGCAACAACAGCTTCACCAACATAACTCACATTCTTCAAAGATGCACTCAACAGCTTATCAATATTCTCATTCAAAGTTTTGATATCCTTCTTAGTACTCTCACTTTCAGCGCTTCCAACAACTCTTGTTGTTCTGTCATACTCTTCACTATAATTCCCATTTGAGAGGGCCAAGTTTTCCACTAGAGCAAGACCATCAACCACTGTGTTGCCCATGAAGATACCATTAGAAGCAGTGTCTAGAGGCATTCTGTATTTAGGAGTAACACCATGGTACAAAGTAGACAGCAGGCTCTCATTGGTGAATCCATGATGAGGACATTGCAGCGTATATGATGTGAATCTCTCCCATGCTTCTGAAAATGTTTCATGCCCATGCTGAGTGAAACTACTGATTGTGTTCCTGAGCTTGGCGGTTCTTGTTGAACTAAAGAACTTATTGAGAAATTCCGTCTTGCATTCATCCCAAGTGGAGATTGCTCCTTGAGGAAGGCTTTTTTCCCCATTGGTGTGCCTTATGTCCTAAGCTGAAAGTGAACATGCGCAGCTTCAAAGCATCTTTAGAGACTCTTTGTATCTTGGTCATACCACATACTTTGTCGAATTGATCCAAGTGATCCAAACGATCCTCATTTGGTAGACCATGAAACCGATTGCCTTGAACCATGTTGATTAAGCCAAGCTTGATTTCAAAGTGATTTTGGTGCACAGCTGAGCATTAATCCCATTGCGGTTATGGTATATATCAGGCGTCATCAGCTCCTATTGGCCCCTGAACTCTTGGCGTATGTATTGGCACTCTTAGTCCTTGTATTCCAGCAGCATTTTGCCTTTCATTGTTTACAGCTTCTTGAACCTCCTCTAAGTGTGCAGCTGCTTGTGGTATTGGCGCTTGTCCAACAACACCTATGTGTGGCCGCTGACCTTCCTGCTCTGCCATTCTCTGTTCTTCTAACTCCTGAACTCTCTGTCTTACAGCCCTTCTTCTAAACCCACACTTTAGATGATGAATGTTGTCTATAAGAGGGACTAAGTTTGTTGAGCCTTTGAACCTCAAATTCATGCAAGTACCTGAGAAAACAGAGCAATGAAAATAGAGCTAATTAGTAACTGAAAAAGAAAAGAACTTAATCTAAGTGCAATGACACACTCAATAAACATCCACAAGGGCAACAACGCCAATTTGAGGAAAAGACTTTTTGGTCTTAGAACAAATGTTCTCTTCCTCTAATCAGTTGTAGAATAGGGATGATGTATCAATCACTTATGGATGAATTGAGATGCAATCAATGCAATAAGCTAAGCCATGATGGGGTTTAATTGATGCAAGAACAAGTCTAACAACCTAACAATGCAAGAAATCAAAACAGGAAATGTAACTAAGCAAGATGGTGACTGAAACTAAGCAAAATGATGATTAAGCAACTAAACTAAGCAAGATGAGTACTTGAAGTAAATAAGGAAAGACAACTAAGCAAAATGCGGATTTGGACTATTAATAAAAAGCAAGACTCAATGCTATAAGCAATAATGGTTAAGTGGTTTCAAGAGTGATTAAGGGATTTCCTAAACAAGGCAATCAACAAGCTTATAACAAGCAAGCATTTCTCAATATTACAATCCTAAACAAGGCGTCTAAAGAGAATCTACTTAGTGGTTAATAAGCAACTATATTTCAACAAGATTAGTGTGTCAAACCCACTTTTGGTGGTGTATTCACTAATCATGAGGATAAAGCAATGAACCATATAGTCTAAAAGAAGCAATTAATCAAGCAAAATTCTCTCACTCAAGCAATAATTCAAGTCAACCTATCAATCTTTTCGATTCTCTAGGGACCTAAGCAGCTAACTCAACCAATCAAGAACATAGATTTAAGCTCACAATTTCGAAACCTAACAATGCTAAGCAATGAACAAGATTCAAACAAAAACATGTTCTTTCAATGCAAACTATCTAACCGTCCAACAAGAGTCTTGAGACAAGCACTATCTAGGTCTATGCGAATCATCTAGCAAGGCAACCTGTTAACTTTGGTGTCACTGAACAAAGAAACCATTAACCAAGCTAAACTATCAAGCCAAATAAGCGAACCATGCATGGAAACAAGACCTCAAGCCATAAAGTGAACTATTTGCATCAACAATACCATATTCAATCAAAAGGGAGAAGCTTTATGAATAATAACAACTTTGCAAGAGAAAGAAACAATAGAGATCAAGATAAACAAGCCTAATCACCTTAATCAACTCATAAATACCACTTTCCCTACTTAGAACCTCAAATCTAAGATAAACAACTCACTAATCATATTTAATCCCATTAGATTAGAGTTAAACATGATCAGATGAGATTAAATGCAAAGATAATGAAACTAAGTACCATGATGCAAAAATGAAAGGGCAATAAACAAGATTAAAATAAAAAAATGTAGAACTTGATTAAAAAGATAAGATTAATACAAAGATTGGCAAATTGCTCTTTTTGGTGACTATAGGATAAAAAAAAGATAAGAACTTGTTCAGAGATAAATGATAATGTTTTGTAGCTCCGTTTTCTACTAAGGAACCAAAAAGAAAGGATATAAAACCTAAAATCAGGATAAGGTCAAAGAAAAGCTGGTCAAACACGCAGATAAAGCATATCGGGATTGTACGGACTGTGTTCAGCTTGATGCACCACCTCGATATGCTCTGTGTAGACGCATATCGGTTTGTATAGCTTTCCCTGCTCGATGCACCACCTCGACGTAGACCAGTGCGTTAGAATCCATGAACCAGTCCTCTTCTTCATGTACCGCAGCTTGCATCGGGCATACTCCACATGTGTTTTGCTCGATGCTCCTCCTCGATATGGACGCAGACTTTGTAAATCTCCTTCTTATGATATCTCTTCGTATGTGTGCTGCTTCAATCTCCTTCCCAAGCTCCATGAACCTCCAAATACATCTGAAAAACACCATAAACATGGACATGTATGCAATCCTAAGCTTAATGCATGCAAAGTTACTTCTAGATGCAAATGAGACTAAAATGCTAAGTAAAGATGCAAAAACAAGGGAAAAGATGCATGAAATGCAGCCTAAATCACTAGAATATATCAAGCTATCAGATACCAACAGATTTTCTGGTGTTGGATGTAGAAGGAAAGATCAAGAACCCCATAATCTTATGAAGGCCTTTCTTGGTAACTGCAGGAGCTGTGTTTGGTCCTAAGGAGTGCTTTATTGAGCTCAGATTGGCCAATAACAAGGTGCTGAGGTTTGATTCTAAGGGCAACAAGCTAGAGAGTGAGCAAGCCTTCTACATGGAAGTGAAGAAGCTGAGAGTAGCTGCTGAGAATTGGCTTACATTTGATGGTGATGATGGTGAAAGCTTTGATGGATGCAGTCTATCTATGCTGTTTGGTGAAACCACTGAAGAGGAGATCCTTAAAGTGGAATGTTTGAAGTTTGGCAATGAAATTTTGCTGGGTTCTATTGAAGATGGGGTGGTCTTGAGGCCATTTGGTTCTAAGTTTGGTGAAGTATCATACAAGATGAAGCATGAAGGCAGGTCTAAGCCTTTTGGTCTACTCAAGATTGATGGGGTCACCAAGAGATATAAGGAAACAAGATTCCACCAAGGGGTTCCATAACTCCATCTCCTTACCCCATCTAAGGAGCCAAGGAAATTCAATCTAAGTGACTCTTAACAAGCGCACTTGGGAGGCAATCCCATGGTATCCTTATATATATTAATGCTTTCTTATGTTTTTTATGTTTGTGTGAGTGTTTTTGAGTGTCCTTAGTAACCAGGTTTGACCTGGCGAAGAAGGTGCTAGGCTTGGAAGAAGGAAGGAGGCGCAGAAGGTCAATATCGACCAGAATATCGGCCAATACAAGCTGATACAGCTCATATCAGATAGTGTATCAGGCATTTCTTGCTCGATACTAGCGTCCTGAGCTTGTATTGATGAGTGTACCGGGGTGATCCTGGTCAATACAATGAGAGGATGCTGTACCAGGATGGCAAGCCGATGCAGCATATTGGGGCTCATATCGGGCATTGTACCAGGATGGCAAGCCGATGCAGCATATTGGGGCTCATGTCGAGCAACATATCGGGTTCCCAAGCCGATATGCCTTAACTGGGGAAGTGCAAGGGAGAATTCAAGCAAATATTAAGGCATATCAAGCAGCATATCGAGGTACCAGTCCGATACAAGGGGGTAGAGGACTATACCGAGCTACATATCGTGCTACCCTGCTTGATACTGGACAGCTCGATATGAATATCAGACAATGTACCTGGATGCAAGGGAATCGATATGGAGGATGCAGGGCAATACCATACAGTGCATCGATCGATACAGGTGCCCAGAACCCCATACCGGCCTGAATATCAAGCAAACAAAGCTGATATGGTCAATATCGACCAGTGTGTCAGCTTGGCAGCCCGATATTCCCATCGAGGTAAGTCCTTTTCAGTTTAAATTTTTTTCCCTCTTTTATTAAACTAAATCAGGGAATTCAAATTTGAATCCTCTCCCTTCCCAAGCACTAGTGGGCGCTCTCCTAAGCACTTTTGGTCTCCTTGTCCCCCACCTAAAGATTCCCTCATCTTCTATATAAACTCACTCCTCTCTTCTCTCCCCAACATTCTCTTTTCTCTATTTGCAACCCTATAAATTCGAATATCTTAGTTTCAAGTGCTTTGAAGAATCAAACCACTACAAGGTATTGTCTCTAAGATCTTTTAATTGTTTAAGCATTGTTTAAATCACTTGAAAACTATGCTTTAGTTAATTGGTTACATGAGATAGTTTGAGGGTATTGCATTCTTGTTCATATATGTTAATATGCATGTTGAATTTTGAATTTTGACTTAGAAGCATTTTTAATTGGCATTTACTATTGCTTGTAAAGTTTAGATTTTCCTTTGCATTAGCCTAAGTAATCATTTGTTTAGCTTCACCATGCTAGGATTTTTGCATTTAGCTTCTTTAAATTTCAAATTTTTATCTTAAGCATGCTTGGTTTATTTTGTTGCTTCACAATTGATAGATGTTTGCTTTTTATAAGTGAATAAACTCCTCCTTTTGTGACTTTAGTAGCACATTAAGCTAATGGTTTTTTGTTCAAAACTTGGTTCTCTTGAGAATTTTTTGTTTTAGGCACCATCGGTAGAGCAACAAGAAGTGGAGCTAACAAAGAAGTGGAGAGGCAAGAGAAAACAAAAGGGAAGAGCAAAGAAGTTGGGAGTCCTAGTGAAAAGGCTCAAGGAAAGAAGAAGGTGGATGCTGGTCCAAGTGAGAAGGGTATAGAAAGAAAGAAGGGTTCCAGCAGTTCCATTCAAAGGCAACTCTTCAACCATATGCAGAGGATTAAGCTCATGCCTACAAGGTACCCACATCTACCAACAATGGAGAAGCTGGGCATATATGAGGATTGCAAAGCCATCTTGGAAGCAATGGATCTTGAAAGGTTCTTGGGGACCCTCTTGGAGCAAACAAGGAGCAAGTGCTTCGGTTCTTTGCCACTTTGGAGATCACCTTCTATGAGTTTGGTGAGCCATCTCCAGTAAATGATGGTGATGGCTCATCACTTTCAGAGCTGCAAAGAAGACCCATAGGCTGGCCTTTGCTGTTATTGAGCATGTCTTCAACTTTGCACTTGGCAATGGAAGAGGGCAGAGTTTGGGGATAGAGAAGGATGAGCTGATCAGTTTTTGGGACCATATTGGTAGAGGCGCCTACAGACCTGGAAGAAGCAAGGCTACCAACATCAGACATCCAGCGCTTAGGTACATCTACAAGGCCCTTGCTCACACTCTCTTTGCAAAGAAAGAATGTGGAGCTGTTGAAGGTGGTGAAATGGAGCTGTTGGATCAGAGCATGATCCATATTTTGGATGAAACAAGAGATCGAAGAGAGCTCATTGAGACTGATGCTACAACAGGAATGGTGACCATTTTCTTGCAAGAATTGCTTGTTTACAAGCATTGACTCGCCACCACAGATGACAAGTCCCCAAGGTTCTATTGTGGAGACATTATTTCAGTTTTGCTACAAGCTGCAGGAGTAGAACTTGCTCCACCAACAACAAGGGTGGAATATATGAACATTGCTTATCTAAGGAAGTCAAGGTTCCTTGGTAAGGAAGAAGTGGAGGGCAAGTTTGTCTACAACTTCATCTAAGAGGATGGAATTGCTGCAATGATGCTCCTCCCCAATCCACATCTCACCTCCATCACTAACAAGGCCAACATTGGCTTCCACATTCCTCAACACTTGCTTTACCAAGAAGGCACCTCTTTCTCTCAACCTCAACAAGGCGCCAACTATCCTCTTGATAAAGGAGACTACATCCTTATTGTTTGTCAAGGAGGACAAATGGTAGAAGGTGTCCAAGAAGAACAAGAAGAAGGAGAACAAGATTGTCCAAGCTACAATAGTGAGGACTCACTTTCAACCTCATGACTTGTCACGACAAGGAGGTCCCTTGAAGAAGGTTCATGAGCACATTAACCTCTTGCAAAGATGGAATAAATGGCAAGACAAAACCATCAAGAAGTTGGTGAGAGGAATGAAAGGCATGAAAGATCAGATCAAGGACCTTAAGAGGAAGAAGAGTGGTCAATCAAGTCCTCCTCCTCATGAAGAACAAGAAGCTGAAAGCCAAGGGTTGGCTAGAGCACCAAGAAGAAGACACTCTTTTGCTGCCTATGAGGAAATAAGAGCTTGGGAGCCACCTAGACCTTGAGCACATGAAGCGCCAAGGAGGAGAAGAAAGCAAAGGAAGGGGAGACCAATTAAAAGCCACAACATTAACATCAGGTAGGACCTTTCAGGCATCTCCCACACCTCCAAACATACCTTTTAAGGTACCACAACTCCTCCATTGTATATACCATTTTTAGATTTGCATCTCTTTCTCAGCTTTTATTACACAATGGGACTGTGTAATTTAAGTTTGGGGGGTATCTGACCATGTGTTTTGTTTTCTTAGTTTTAAAATTTTCATACGTAAGTCTCATGCATTCATGCATTACACTTATTTGCATAGAAAATCACAAAAAATGAAAAACATTTCAAAAATTTATCTTTCAAAAACAGAGCATCTAGTTGCATTTACACTTAGGATTGAGTCTAGATTGCACATCATATAGGTTGCATAGCATTTACATAAGGAGTAGATGATAAAAACTTGTTAAGATGCTCATGTTTAAATTGTTTTCAATGCCTTGCTTGTTTATTGTTTGATTGCTTTAGTAGAGAGTTTGAAGTTAAGGCTGCACCATATTTTGATTACTTGCATTGATACTCATGTCTTATGCTGAAACTTGATGTGAATTGAATCTAACTCTATCAATTTGAACCTTAATTTGAATTTGTAATTATCTTGATAATGCATTGAAAAGTGTTACCATGGTTACCTTATACATATTTAGACTTTCTTCATTCTTTAACCACTCTTGCTAGTCCAAATAGCTTACCCCACCCTTAAACTAATCCTTCTTTGAAATTTAAACATTATCTTGTGTGAATATGAGGCCTTATTTCGAAAATTTTCTGTTACATCTAGGCAAAAAGTGTTGAGTTAGGCTGACAAGAAGAAGATTCCATATAGATGCTAGCTTGCATTTTGAGCTAGTTCTAGGCTAGATTTGCTATTTGGGTAGACTAGGGTGAGTTCTTGTGTTTAAAGTCATATCCTTTGAGAAGAAGAAGAAGAAAGAATAAGGGGTGTAAGGCGCTAACTTGGGGAGGTTATACTAAGGTGGTGGCAACAAGAAGGCTCCAAAAACAAAGAAAAAGGTGTTCTCTAACAGTTCAAAAAGGCCAAACAACAACAAAAAAAAAACAGCCCAGCAAGCATCTAAAAAAAAAAACAAAGAGACACCAAATCAACAAAGGAGAGCCCTTAAACAAGCCAATCCACAAAGAAAAGAATCCCCAAGATTAGCAAGAAGGTGAAGATAGTGTGAAGGTTATAAAGGCACAAAAGCCTTGGGAATGGGTAGCTTAGAGGGTTAATCATTGGGTTTAGTCTATGATAGAATCTGATTTAGGTACTTGGGTAGATGGAAATCATCCTTGTATGCATAAATTGGCTTTTAATCTTAGTATTTTGCCATAGATTAATACTTTTTATTGAGTAATCTTTGATTTACTTAGCCCTTCAAATTGAGATCATCTTTCTCTCATATCTTTACCCCCTTTAGCAAAATGGTGTCACTTTATTTGCATGATCTTGATTCATTTCGTTCCATTTAATGAATATTAAAGAGTGAGATGATACGAAGGCTTGTGTAGACTAAGCTTGAGTTCAATGTTTGTTAAGATGTGTATGGCTAAAGTTTTTGAAGTAGAACAATCTCTATGCATCTTAGAACTTATAACTTGGGCATTGAAATCAGTTTTTCCATTAGCATCTTTTGTTTTGAACTCCCATTTTCAAACTTCACTCCCTTGTTTGTCTTTGTTTGCTAGATGGCAGACAAAAGCCAAGTTTGTGGGTGTTGATATACATTTTTTATACCATATATATTAGCATGCATTCATCACTAGTTTTTGGTCTTTAAACATGCATATTTTACTTGTTCTTATCCCATTTGCATACATTTAGGAGTTAGAGTAGTTTTAGGTGTTGCATTACATTTTGTTTGCATTTGCATTTGTTTTTAGGTGTTGCATTACATTTTGTTTGCATTTGGATTTGTATCAGGTATAAAAGGAGTGTTTGGAGACCAAGCGGTGCAATGGATGTAAGCTACGAGTGGAGCAAGAAGGGGAACAAGGACGAATGGACCAATATCTAGCTGGATATCAAGGTGTCTTGCCTTATATGGCGTGTACCGATCTGAGTATCGAACAGTTCATATCGATACAGAGGAGACGAGGCGTAGAGAGGAGGATATCGACCTGGGAGGACTTCGATACACTGATATCTCATACATTTGCATCATTTAGGCTTGCATTTAGTGCATGTTTTGATTCTCTTTTGCAAGTTTTCCTTTTTTTTAGTCTCATTTTCTTTACCTTTTAGACTTAGGTTGCATTTAGGATGTAGTTTTCATTTTCTATGCATCAAGAATGTTTTTAGGTACTTATGGAGCTGAATTGAGCAAGGAGGAAGTGTGGGAGCGGATCAGAAGGCTAGCCAAGCCAAGAAGGAGCAAAAGGAGTCAAGGAAAGCAATCTTTGGAAGTCCATCGATCAAGTCTTCAAGACCATCGATCACTCAAGACCGATAGGAGGCCATCGATCAAGAACATCGGTCAAGGAGTGACCAATGGGAATGCAGCAGGTATACCATCGATCACTCTCCCCAGGACCATCAGTCAGGAAGTGATCGATGGGAGGCCATAGATCAGACCATCAGTCAGGAAGTGATCGATGGAAACCCAGCGAGTATACCATCGATCACTCTCCTCAGGACCATCGGTCACTATCTGATCGATGGGATCCAACCCGAACTTGCTTTTATTTACACTTTTGCCATTATGTTAGGGCATTTGTCTTTGAGTATAAATAGCTTGTTTTAAGAATTTTTAGTATCAAGCTTTGTTCTAAGTTTTCTGTTCTTGGTTGATTTTTCTGGTTTTGTAAAACACTTTTATCTTTGCTTAATCTAAGTTTGTATTTGCCTTTAATCTTCTCTTCAATCTCATTCTTAATCATCTTTAGCATCTTTTCTCCTTGTGATTTGAAGTTTAACATGGTGATTAGTGTGTAGTTACCTTAGGGTTTCTAGATGTAGTAGATTAGGGAAATTTAAAGGCTTGATTAGGGTTTGTTAGTCCTTAATATGATTAATTCCTCTCTATTAATATGTTCTTAAGCTAGATTTGTATTGATCACATGAATCTAGATCTAGGCTTCATTTTATGCCCACAAAGTGTTTGATGAAATGCTGATATTGGTTAATAGAGGATTTACTGGCCTTAGCTCAAGAGATTGACTGTTTGAGGAGTATTTTGACTTGAATAGAGTTGGTTGTTCATGCTTGTTGATTGTTCGAACACTAATGAGAGTTAGTTCTTGTTAGGATGATTAGCAAAGTGTTATTTGCCAAGAGATTGGGTTTAACTTGTTTGATTCTGAACTCTATGTCTAGGAATCAGAATTGACTGCTTGTTTTCTTGATCATTGGTGTTTGTAACAACCCTAGTTAGCCTTTGAATTCCCCAAAATCAATAACAACATCTAGGAACTTGTCTTGTCTTTATTTGAATTTCGAATTTGCCATGTACTCTGTTTATTTGCTTTGTTTTGTTCATTGATCATTGCTAAATTGTTCTTCTTTGAGTGCTCTTTGGTTTATGATCATTTAGGTTGTTAGTTTAAGTTGTGTAAGCAACAAATCCTCTTTGATTTCAAACTGACTTAGAGTCTTCTACTTGCAACTCTTCTGTCATTCAACTTAACTCCCTTTGGATTGACATAAAACCCAAATACTACAACTGACTAGTACAATGGGTGATTGGCCAAGAGAGTCAAAACTCTTGTATCAATATGGCGCTGTTGCCATTGGGGTTACAGTTTGGATCATTATAGTTTGTGGAATCTTTAAGATCAGATCTTACTTGTATTTGGTTACTAATCATCCTTGACTCTCATTGCTGTTTTTCAGGTTTATGAACTTAAGATCTAGAGGTTCTAGCAACTTAGTGGACTTCATAGACAACATCAATCTGTTGGACAGAGGTCAGAGAGCAAGAAGACAGCAGGAGAGACAAACACTTGGAGAGACTAGGGATGAACAATCAGGAGCCACAATCTGTGGATGACATGATGTTCAAAGGTCCTCAAGGAGTAGCTGGCGCTCAAGGTCTACAAGGTCAGTAGGGTGTTCAGGGCTTGCAAGGAGAGCAAGGCCCTAGAGGCGCAGCTCAGCTTCCAAGAGCAGTCAAACCCATAGGCGCAGGTGATGCACCAAATGCCTACATCAAGAGAACATGGATCATTTCTCCAGCAGTTCAGAACAATAGCTTTGAGATCAAATCTGGATTGATCTCAATGGTTCAGGGAAGCAAGTTCCATGGGTTACCACTTGAAGACCCTTTGGATCACTTGGATAACTTTGATAGACTATGCTCTCTACCCAAGATAAATGGGGTAAGTGAAGATGGCTTCAACCAAAGGTTGTTCCTATTCTCTCTTGGGGATAGAGCTCACCAGTGGGAGAAAAACTTGCATCAAGGAAGCATCACTAGTTGGGATGAGTGCACGAGAGCCTTTTTAGCAAAGTTCTTCTCTACTTCAAGGACTGCTAGGATCAGGAATGAGATCTCAGGGTTTGCACAAAGGAATAATGGAAGCTTTGGTGAAGCTTGGAAAAGATTCAAGGGCTACACACTGCAGTACCCACACCATGGCTTCTCACAAGCCTCTCTGCTCTCAACTCTCTACATGGGCGCCCTCCCAAAGATCAGAATGCTTCTTGACACTGCATCAAATGGGAACTTCTTGTCAAAAGATGTTGATGAAGGATTGGAGCTTATTGAGAATCTTACTCAGTCTGATGGAAATTATAATGAAGAGTTTGACAGAGCCCCAAGAAAAGTGCTAAGGATGAGCTAGAGTCTAGCAGGAAGGAGATCAAGGCTCTACATGAGAAGTTGGATCTATTGCTAAGGGAGAAGAAGGAAGTTAACTTTGTTGGTGACTTGGTTCAGCTTGATGATCAAGAGACTTGCCAAGTTGAGAGATGAACTATCTTGGTAATCAAGGAGGCTACAATGGGTATGGCAACTACAGACCTAACCCAAACATATCTTACAGAAGCAACAATGTTGCAAATCCTCAAGAGCAAGTGTACCCACCTCAACAGCAACAACAAGCTGGCCAAGCAAGACCTTTTGTTCCCTACAACAAAAACCAAGGTTTTCAACAGAGAAACAACAACTTCCAGCCTAGAGCACCCTGTAACACTCCATGATTCAATGCTCAAGCTCCAGCACAGGCTTCGTCAAGCTCCCAAGATCCTGAACTCAAAGTTCTGATGCAGAAAATGATCAACAATTAGGTCAACACAACCTTTGAGATGAACAAGAAGTTTCCTGAGGTTCATAACAAGATGGATTCTGTGCATGTGGAGTTGACCAACAAGTTTGATGGCTTAGCAGCAAGGGTGAAAACCTTAGAGAACAACAAAGGAGTTGCAACAGCACCATGCCGTCAAGGTAATCTCCCTGGAAATGTGAGATGAACACAAAAGAATACTGCCAAGCTGTTGAATCTCTTGATGCTTTCACCCCTAAGGAAGATGCTATAACAGATGAGTTTCTGTCCATGATCAATGACGAGATTGATGAAAAAAGTGAGGGGGAGGAACTTGTTCAAGTTTCTGATACCAAGAAGGAAGCTCAAGCTGATGTGTTTCCAGCTTATCAACCTGCTATCCCATTTCCAGGAAGATTCAAGGAGCAACTAGTTAAGAAGTATGAAACTCTCTATGCTGCTCAAATGGAATTGAGAGGTTTAAATGCTGAAGAGGAGCTTCAGAAACTGAGAGCTAAGGCTAAAGCTTCAGATGTCAAGGAGCTGGACATGAAGAAGCTTGGAGATCCAGGTTGCTTCAAACTCCCTTGTGAGCTTAAAGGCAAGACCTTCAAGAGCTGTGTGTGGTCTAGGAGCAAGCATCAATCTGTTACCAGCTTCTAGTGCTAAGTAGTTAGGCTACACCAAGTTTCAAACAAGTAATGTCTCTCTTACCATTGTTGATGAGACTGTGAAGATGCCATTAGGAGCTCTCAAGGATGTGCCTGTGCAGATAGAGGGAGTGACTATCCCTAATGACTTCTTGGTGCTGGATGTTGAAGGACAGATTAAGAATGCCATCATACTTGGAAGGCCATTTCTAGCTTCAGCTGGCGCCATATTTGATGCTAGGGAATGCACAACTGAGCTGAGGCTTACTAAGGATAAGGTCTTGAGGTTTGAGAGCAAGGGCAACAAGCTGGAGCATGAACATGCTTTCTCCATGGAGCTTAACAAGGTGAAAGGAGTTAACAAAAACTGGCCAGAGTTTGAGGGGTACCAAGGAGAGAGTTTTGATGGCTGCTGTTTGTCAAAGCTTTTTGAAGACACCACTGAAAAGGAGGTCCTTGAAGTGGTTGGTTACAAGAATTTGAATGAAATCAAGTTGGTTACTAAAGGAGAAGAAGTGGTTTTGCAACCATGTGGCTCAAAGATGGGTGAAGTTTGCTTCAAGATGCAGCAAGAGGGGAAGACTATGCTTTTTGCTAAGATCAAGCTGAATGGAGTCACCACCAGAGTCAAGAGGAGCAAGGTGACACCAAGGAGTTCCAAGACTCCTTCTCCTCACCTCCACTAGAGAGGTAATCGAAGTCAATCTAAGTGACTCTAAACAAGCACACTTGGGAGATAGTCTCATGGTATCCCTTGTATATATAATGCTTTTAAGTTCATTTTTAGTCTTTGTTAGTGTCTTTAGAAGTATGAGTTCGGTTTGGGGCTTGAGAAGGAGTTTGGGGAAACAAAAAAAGCAAGGCATGGTTTCCATCTGTCAAGGCCATCGGTCAGGAAGTGACCGATAGGACCCTATCGATCATGCCATCGGTCAGGAAGTGACCAATGGAAACCAAGCGGATGCACCATCGGTCACTACCATCGATCAGAAAGTGCCCGATGGGAATCAAGCGGATATACCATCGGTCACCACCATCGATCAAAAATGACCGATGGGGTTGGGCAGGAGAGCCATCGGTCTTAAAGTGATCGATAGCACCCTATCGATCACAAACATCGGTCTCAAGTGACCGATGGTCCGGCGAGGTAAGTTCTAAAATTTTTAAAAAAATTTCCCTCTCTTGGTTTGGTGCCAAGGGAGTTTAAATTTGAATTTGTGGCTCCTCCCTGCCATCCTGCTCCACTTCTGAGCACTTTTGTTTTGTCCACCATTTGTTTGATTTCTTTGGTTCCCTCTTAAGTTCTATAAAAGCTTCCTTGCTCCTCTTCACTCTTCACACTTCATTTCCTCTCTTCTCTCACTTGTACAACAAAATTTCTTGGTTTTTCTCTCTTATATTTGTCTTCTTTAAGTGCTCAGAAGTCCTTAAAGGTTTGCTTTCTTAACTGTTCATCTTTTGCTCTTATGCCTTGTGCTTGCTTAAAGTCTTTGAATCTTTTTGCATTAAGAGCTAGTTTTGTTTAGTTTAGGTGCTTGTTTTGATTTTTGCATGACGGAATCTGTCAGCTAAGCAAGTAGAATGTTAAGGATTGATTACTGTTTATAGACTTAATTGTTTGCTTGCTTTGAATTCACTTTGCATAATCATGTTTAACTTTGTTTAGAGCCACCATGCTAGGTTCATATGCATAATAGATTAAACTTATTGAGAACTCTAGCATTTTTATGCCTTTTTAGAGCTTCTAGTCATTGTTTCTCAACTTTTAGTTCATCCACTCATTGGACCTTCAAGCTTTGTTCCTGCAGGTACCATGGGGAAAACTAAAACTGCTGCTGGAAGCAAGGGTCAAGCACCACAAGATGAAGCACCTTCTTCTCCACTTACCAGAAGAGACAAAGGCAAGGGTATTGCTGCTGGGCAATCATCTAAGGCTGCTGGAAAGAGGCCAGTTGAGGGAAAGTCTGCCAAGTCCAAAGGAAAGGGGAATGCTATAGAAGAAGTCCCATACAAGGAGCCAAGTGCAAGAGAGCTCATGAGCACTTCAACCAATGAACTTTCAAGGCTACAAGATATCATTCTGCTTCCACAATGAAAGCGCTTGGGATCTATAGGAAATTGCAAGAGAATCTTTGACAACATGGGGCTTAGCGAAGAATCCACTTCCCTCCTACAAGCATATCACATACCAGTTCCTCTCCACTTTCAAGGTGGTGAGCTATGAAGAGAGTGAACTTTCCAATGGAGATGGCTGGATTTCTTTCAAGCTTGGCAAGCAAAGGTTCACAGTAACCTTCTTTGAGCTCTCTTAAGGTCTTGGCATGTACCCTTATGTTGACAAGAGGGACCACTTTAAGATCAGCCAAAAGCAGTACAAGATGCTATGGGAAGTGATTGGGGCTGACAAATACACAGCTGGAGTCACAAGGAATCAGCATTTGAAGCATCCAGCTGTGAGATATGCTCACAAAGCTCTTGTAAACACATTCTTTGCAAGAAAAGAGACAACCAATCTCACAACAAGGGAGATTGACTTCATGTACAATGCAATGCAGCCAATTGTGAGCTTCAGCAAGAAAGGAGTACCTCTGGGGCCGCCAACCAAGTACCCTTTCTATGTGACTTTGCTTATGGAGCAGCTCTACTCCTACAGAGGCTGGATCTTCAACAAGGGCAAAAGGGAGAGGAATCCCCAGCTGCATATTGGAGGGATTGTTAAAGCCATCATGATGGCAAGTGGTGTGAACCTTGGGGAGCATAATAAAGATGCTTTACAACCAATGTGGATAGATCTTGATTATCTCAAGAGGAGTCGCTATCTTGAGAAAAGCATCCAAGGGAAGCATGTTTACAAGTTCCTCAAAGGATTTAGAGAGCCAGCAAGAGTCATTCTCCCCAATCCGCAGCTCACATCCATCATCATGGGGAATAATGCCAGCTTTTGCCCAGATGAAAGTCAGCTTTACCATGGAGCCCCTTTAGCTTAAGAGAGAGGAAAAGACAGTGAAGAAGATGAGCAATAAGAAGGTGAAGAAAAAAATGAATAGGAGGTACAAGAAGAGGCTGCTGTTGGCCCTGAAAGCCAAGAAGAATCACAAGAGGAAGAGCTAGATGAGAATGAGGTGCTGAACTACAACACTAAGCAGTTCCACTTCAAGCCTTATGAGGTCCCAAGCAAAGGAAGATCTCTGAGTTTGCTCATGAACACATCAACAAACTTCAGAAGTGGTGTAAATGGCAAGACAAGACCATCAAGAAGTTAGTAAAGATGATCAAGGGAAAGTTCAAGAAGGATAAATCTACATCAAGAGGAGCTTCCCATCAAAGCCATGGTCATGAGTACACCTCCCACTATGAAGAGCAAATGCCACAAGCTGAACCTACTGAAGAAGAGGAAGCTATTTGGAACCCCCAAGGGAGACACTCCTTCCATGTGAAACCAACTTATTAATGGGCAGCTTGAGAACCTTCAAGAGCCTCATCTTATGATCCAAGGTCCCAAACACCATCAGGATGGGAGGCGCCAGCTTACACTTCTTCTGAGGTCCACACAACATGACAACAATGGGATACTCAAGGCAACTTATCTCAAGCTCAAGCTCAATGGACTAGTTGGGTTCTTCCACCTTAAGAAGCAGCAACCTCTTCACAAGGCAAAGATAGGAGAAACAAGAGGAGAGCTAGTCAGTCTCCAGAGTCAGAGACATCTGGATCATCCCACCACTCCTCCTACAACAATTAAGGTACCACATCCTTACCATTGTATATACCATTGCATTTTTTTAAGCTTTTATAATATATTTTGTTGCTTCTCTCTCTCATTCCTTTTATTACACAAGAGACTGTGTAATCTAAGTGTGGGGGAGAGATTTGGGGTTTGATATGTTTGTTCTTTTCTTAGTTTTTCATTTTCTTTCATCTTGAGTCACTTGCATATCATGCATTCATCTAAGGCATAGAAAAACACAAAAAAATCAAAAAATTTGAAAAACATTTGCATGTTTTTGCAAACCAAAAAGAAAGCATATAGTTGCATTGCATTTGCATATGACATAATGATGAATTCTCCTTGTAAAGTGCTTAGTGTTTAGAGATGATTTCAATGTTTAAGTGGTTAGTTGTTTGATGCATCATGAGAAAGCTAGAAGTTAAATCTGAACCATGCTTGAATTGCTAAATTTGATCCTGTCATCTCATACTGAAAGCATTTGTTCTTTGAAAATCAACTCTATCAACTTGAACCTTAATCTGAATTTGTAAATATCATGTTTGTGCATTGAAAAGTGAGTTCATGGCTACCATATAGATATTTGGATCATCTTTTCCCTTCTTACCACTCTTGTTGATCCAAATAGCTGATCCTTATACTTATGGGACAGTTAATCCAATCCCTTAACCAAACTTCCTTTTAAGCTTAAACACTATCTTGAGAGTTGTGAGGCCTGTGCATATCGTTTTCGAATTTTGTCTTGGCAAAAAGTATTAGGAATAAGGCTGGCAAAGAAAAGCTCTCTTGTAGATATTAGCTTGCATCTTGAGCTTGATTCTAGGTTAGGAGTTTGGGATAAAAGGGTAGAGTTAAGTGGTTTGGGTTTTCATGTCTATATGGTTTAAAAGAAGAAGGAAAAGTTTGAATTGGTAGTATGGGGAAACAGTTATCATTGTCGTTAAGTAAAGAGAAGAAAAAGCTCCAAGTGTTCAAAGAAGGAAGACGCCAACAACAAAGCTTTGAAAGGGTCAATCCAAAGAATAAATCAGACCCAAGGCAAATCCACCAAAGGTGAAAAATGGCGCTAATTCAACAAGAAGGAGCAAGTCCCAACAAAAAGAAGCAGCCACACAAGAAAAAAGAAGAAGTTTCCCCAGCCATGAAGAAGGAGAAATGGTAGAGTTAAGGAAAGGGTAGATCTAGGGGTTCACTATGGGGTTTAGAAGTGTTTAGGATTTATCTTTGGGTAAAAGGGTAGAAGAGAGGTTTGTATTGCATGGATAAGTGTGCTTTTATCTTTGGCATTTTGCCTAAGATAATATCATTTTCATTGAGTGATCCCTTGTGCTTATAAACCCTTTGCTTGATGAGATCATTTTAATCTCATGACCTTACCCTTTGAACCAAATGTCTTCACATGATTTGCACAAACTTGATTCATGGTTACAAGTTTTTAATGAATGTTAAAGAGTTGATTGATTTGAGCATTTGTCTAGGTTGAGATTTGAGATCATTTTGAAACATGATGAGCATGGCTAGGTTCTTTAAAGTATAGCTGATTATGTTTGCATCCTACAACTAGGCACTTAAGTGTTGACTCCATCTACCTTTACCTTTGCACTTTTGGATTTGAATGCCCATTTTTAAACCTCATCCTCCATTTGTCTTAGCTTGTTTGCTTGAGGACAAGCAAAAGGCAAGTGTGGGGATGTTGATATCTCATACATTTGCATCATTTAGGCTTGCATTTAGTGCATGTTTTGGTTCTCTTTTGCATGTTTTCCTTCTCTTTAGTCCCATTTTCTTCTCCTTTTAGACTTAGGTTGCATTTAGGATGTAATTTGCATTTTCTATGCATCAAGGATGTTTTTAGGTACTTATGGAGCTGAATGGAGCAAGGAGAAAGTGTGGGAGCGGATCAGAAGGCTAGCCAAGCTAAGAAATAGAAAAAGGAGTCAAGGAAAGCAATCTCTGGATGTCCATCGATCAAGTCTTCAAGACCATCGATCACTCAAGAGCGATAGGAGGCCATCGATCAAGACCATCGGTCAAGGAGTGACCGATGGGAATGCAGCGAGTATACCATCGATCACTCTCCTCAGGACCATCGGTCACGAAGTGATCGATGGGAGGCCATCGATCAGACCATCGGTCAGGAAGTGATCGATGGAAACCCAGCGAGTATACCATCGATCACTCTCCTCAGGGCCATCGGTCACTATCTGATCGATGGGATCCAACCCGAACTTGCTTTTATTATACTTTTGCCATTATGTTAGGGCATTTGTCTTTGAGTATAAATAGCTTGTTTTAAGAATTTTTAGTATCAAGCTTTGTTCTAAGTTTTCTGTTCTTGGTTGATTTTTCTGGTTTTGTAAAACACTTCTATCTTTGCTTAATCTAAATTTGTATTTGCCTTTAATCTTCTCTTTAATCACATTATTAATCATAGTTAGCATCTTTTCTCTTTGTGATATGATGTTTAACATGGAAATTAGTGGGTAGTTACCTTAGGGTTTCTAGATGTGGTAAATTAGGAACATTTAGAGGCTTGATTAGGGTTTGTTAGTACTTTATATGTTTGATTCCTCTCTATTATTCTGTTCTTAAGCTAGATATGTATTGATCACATGAATCTAGATCTAGGCTTCATTTTATGCCTACCAAGTGGTTGATGAAATTCTGATCTTGGTTAATAGAGGATTTACTGGCCTTAGCTCAAGAGATTGACTGTTTGAGGAGTATTTTGACTTGAATAGAGTTGGTTGTTCATTCTTGATGATTGTTCTAGGACTAATGAGAGTTGGTTCTTGTTAGGATGATTTGCAAAGTGTTATTTGCCAAGAGATTGGGTTTAACTTCCTTGATTGTGAACTCTATGTCTAGGAATCAGCATTGACTGCTTGTTTGCTTGATCAGTGGTGTTTGTAACAACCCTAGTTAGCCTTTGAATTCCCCAAAATCAATAACCACATCTAGGAACTTGTCTTCTCTTTATTTGAATTTCGAATTTGTCATTTACTCTGTTTATTTGCTCTTTTTTGTTCATTGATCATTGCTAAATTATTCTTCTTTAGTGCTCTTTGGTTTATGATCATTTAGGTTGTTAGTTTAAGTTGTGTAAGCAACAAATCCTCTTTGATTTCAACCTGACTTAGAGTCTTCTACTTGCAACTCTTATGTCATTCAACTTAACTACCTTTGGATTGACATAAATCCCAAATACTACAACTGATTAGGACAATGAGTGACTGACCAAGAGAGTCAAAACTCTTGTATCATACACCAAGGAGAGCTTATATCGGGCAGCATATCGGGCATCCAAGCCGATTCACCCGAGATAGGTTAATACCAACCAGTGTATCGAGCAAGGAGTGCCCGATCTGCCTTAACTAAGGCGATTGTATCGGCATGTATACCAAGCAGGGTCCTTCTAATATATCCCCTGAAGTCCGATGTATCGACCACCGTACCTGGCAAGACCAACCCGATACAAGAATGAAGAAGCCATATCGAGGAGTGTATCGACTTGTCTAAACAGATATGGGTCAGCCTAACCAGCCAAATACCAGTTTATTCTTGGGTTACTAAGAAAAAACCTTTCTCTTTTGAGTAATCTTTGTAAGAACCTTGTTTGATTTAGTGAATTTCTGTGTTTCCCTTAACATATTCTTGTTTAATCTGGTTTCTAATCATGGTTAGCCATTCTTTCTCTTTGGAATTTGTGGTTTTGACTATGGCTAGGGAGTATTCCTTTTTAGGGTTTAGGATGGGATAGTTTAGAGGGGTTTTAGGATCAAGCTTGCTTAGTATCTGTGCTTTCTCTTATGCCTAGTAAGTGTTTGATGAAATGCTGCTTAGTCTTTTAGAAGAATTGTTCATTCTAGCCTAAGAGATTAGATGTCTAGAGAGTATTTTGGCATTATAGAATTGAAATTCTGCTTTGAATGCTTGTTAATCATTTGTTCACCAATGAGAGTTAGTTCTTGAGTAAGTGCTTAGCAAAGTGATTAGTATCCAATACATTTGGACTAGTTATAGCTGTGCATTATATGCCTAGGAGATATCATTGTTTGCTGATTTGTGAAGCATAATTAGTCTGTTCTAATACCCTCTACATCAATAACCCCATCTTAGGTCCTGCTTTTATCATTTGATTATCTTATTTTAAAATTGTTGTTTTGTTTAGTCTTGATTAGTTGAATGCTAGATTTTGATCACCACTTGTCTTTGGTTTGGTTTGGCTTAAGTAAACTATTGCATTTTTAGTGTCTCAGATTTCTTTTATAAATTGATACCTCAAATGCTGCAATGACATGTATGTGGGTTTGAGTAGTTGAAGTGGATATACACCTGCATCAGTACCTTGTTTAGAGATGATGAATATCAGCAAATGGAGACAAAAGCTTGAAATAAGAATCTAAATGCTAAAGCAGTTTTTGAGTTAAGTGGAGAGAGATAAATGAGAGTGCTCTAATGCAAAGGATAGAAGATATATATAAAGAGAAATATACGATATGAGAAAGAATGAGGGAATCTTTCAAAATTTAAATTTTGAAAACAAAATTTTCGTGCTAAGGGGAATGGGGGACAATTCCTGCATGCATGCACCCATGGGTCCAGCTCGATTTGTTGTTTTGTGAAAATTTTCAAAATTTGAAAAATTCACTCATATTGAGCAGGTCCACGGTGTGTATGCTCGGTGTGTACCTGGCTCGGGACATCGGGTCCTGAAATACGCGCTGACATGTACTAGGGTCCGCATCGGAAGAACTTTTGTTCTGGATTCTCCTGTATCGAGCAGGACAAAAGTGGCCCTCCTCGGTATGTCTGCACGGTATAGCACAAGAATTTCTTAGATGCCAGGTCCAGACAGTTGCATGGCTCGGTGTGCTCTCGGACGTCTTGCCTTGCTTGGGACAGCTGCAAAGCATTCCCCTAATGGCAACGGCGCCAAATTGATACTAGGGTTTTATGAATTGATTCAATCATCCAAGCTTGTACTAATCAGTTATAGTATAACATATGGTTTTCTCAATCCAAAAGGGGAGAATGAAACAGTAAGAATGCAATAGATCTCTTAATTCTAGCAAACAAAGATGGTTTTGAAGTCTAACAACTTAAAAGATCAAACAGAAATGAAGAGAACATCAAACAAAGAGTGAAAAGCAAGCAAAATAACTAAAACAAAGACAAAACTGGGCAAATTCGAATTCAAGCTAAAAACTGAGAAAAAATGAGATTTGAGATGAGATAATTGGTGTTAGGGAACTCTTGACTCAACCTATGATGGTTACAAACTCACACAATGCTATTCCTTATGCATAAGATTCATTTATATGACTAATCCAATCTCTTGGTACTAATCTCTTTGCTAATCACCAAGTCAAAAACTAATTCTCATTTGTGAAATGATAAATAGCAAGCGTTAAGACAATTCTATCAATCCTATATTACCAAATCACTCCCTAGACAGTCAATCTCTTGAGCTAGGATAAGCAATTCTCTTGCAAAGCAGTTCAGGCATTTCATCAAACACTTGGTGGGCATAAAATGAGCCTATGATCTTAATCAACTTAGCTAGGGCTAATTAAGCATTAAACACAGCAATCCAGAAAGGAAATAGAAGAATTAACACTAAGACATCATGGATTAAGTCTCAAATTCCCTAAACCTAACCCATCTCAAATCCTTAAAAAGACACTTCACTAAGCACCATTAAAGCCATGAATTCAAAGAGAGAAAGATGACTAATCATGATTAGGAAGATTAACAAAAAAGATAAAAACAAACTTTAATTAAAATCAAACAAAGATTTAAGTTACAAAATCCAAAAGCTAAAACAAAGAAGAAGAAATTGCAGGATAAAAGACTGTTCCCAGAAATTAGGGATTTTTCGTATTTCAAGGAGTCCAAGCGAAAATGGCAAAATTGTAAATAAGTGGTCTTCGGTGTGGAATCCTATCGGTCACTCGTTGACCGATAGGGTGATCGATAGGATTCCTATCGGTCTAGAAAGTGACCGATAGGGTGACCGAAATATACACAGAGAACTTCTATCGGTCACTCCTTGACCGATAGGCTTGATCGATAGGTCTTCTATCGGTCAGTCCTTGACCGATAGCCTTCTTGCTCTGGCCGATAGGCTCTGCAGAGATCGTATGCCTTGGTTCCTCTTGCTCAATTCAGCTCAGCCAGCTTCCTGGTCAACTCCTAAAGCTCCTCCATGCTCCTCATAGCTCCATGAGTACATAAAAACATCCTTTATGCAAGAAATGATGCAAACTACACCATAAATGCAACCTTAGTCTAAAAGGAGAAGAAAATGAGACAAAAAATAAGGAAGGCATGCAAAAGAGAACCAAAACATGCACTAAATGCAAGCCTAAATGATGTAAATGTATGAGACATCAACACCCCCACACTTGCCTTTTGCTTGTCCTCAAGCACATAAGAACAAATGGGAGAGTGAGGTTTGAAAGTGGGAGCTCAAAACTAATAATGTTAATGGAAAAATTGAACCAATGCTCAAGTTACAGGTTCTAAGATGCAAAGAGATTGTTCTACTTCAAAAACTTTAGCCATACCCATCATAGCAAATAATGAACTCTATCTTAGCCTACACAAGTATTCAAATCAACCAACTCTTTAACATTCATTAGTCAGTAACCAATGGATCATGCTTGTGCAAATCAAGAGAGAACATTTGGTCAATGGACAAGGTTATGAGATGAAAATGATCTCATTCAAGCACAGGGTTTATAAACATGAAGGATCACTCAATGAAAATGATTCTATCTTAGGCAAAATGCTAAAGATAAAAGCACACTTATGCATGCAAATCAAAGCTCCCTTCTACCCAAAGATGAATCCTAAACACTTCTAAACCCCAAAGTGAACCCCTAAGTCTACCCTTTTTCCTAAACTCTACCCTTTACTCTTCTTCATGGCTGGGGAAACTTCTTCTTTTTGCTTGTGTGGCTGCTTCTTTTTGGTTGGGACTTGCTCTTCTTTGTTGCATTGGCACCATCTTCACCTTTGGTGGATTGATTTGGGTCAGATTTCTTCTTTGTGTTGACCCTTCAAAACCTTTAAGTTGCTGGCGCCATTCTTTCTAAACACTTAGAGCTTTTACTTCCTTTTACTTAACCACAATGCTAAACTGTTTCTCCTTTTCTACCATTTCAAACTTTTCCCTTTCTTTTCAAAGTATAAAAACATGAAGTTCAAACCACTTAACTCTACCCTTTTTAACCCAAAACTCCTAACCTAGAATCAAGCTCAAGATGCAAGCTTATATCTACAATAAAGCTTATCATTCCCAACCTTATTCCTAACACTTTTTGCCAAGACAAAATTCGAAAATGATTTGCAAAGGCCTTACAACTCTCAAGATAGTGTTTAAACTCAGAAAGAAGGATTGGTTTAGGGCGTGGTTAACTGTCCCATAAGTGTGGGGACCAGCTACTTGGATTAACAAGAGTCGTAAGAAGGGAAGAAGATAATCCAAGTATGTATATGGGTAGCCATGTAATCACTCTCAATGCACAAACATGATACTTCAAAGTCAGGATTATGGTTCTAATAAGATAGATTTCGAATCAAATCAAAGCAAGCTTGAGCATAAGACAAGAATATCAATACAAGAATTCAAGATATGGTGCAGTCTTAACTTCAAATTCACTACAATGCAATCAAACGACAGGTAACCAAGGCATTGAAAACAATTCAAACATTAACATCTTGACAAGTGTTTACCTTATACTCCCTATGCAAATGTATGCAAACCTATATGAAATGCATCTAGACTCAATCTTAGTTATGTAAATGCAACTAAATGATTTTTTTGGTTCCAAAAAATTTGAAAATTTCATGGATTTTCAGTGCACATAGATGAATGCATGAGACTCAAGTATGTAAAAGAGAAGATAAGAAAACAAAAAACCATGTCAAATGCAATGCCCTCCCCCACACTTGAATTACACAGTCCCTTGTGTAATAGAAGCTTGAAGGAGGGTAATGAAAGGTACTCAAAGGTATTCAGAAGCAAAGGAGTGGAGTTGTGTAACTTCGAAGGAGTTTGGTCAGACTGGGAGGTTGTATCGGTCTCTCCCAGATCGGTAGGCTGACCGATATGCTGCCAATTCTTATCGGTCACATTCGTGACCGATACAGTGATCGATAGCCATCCTGATGAATCCTATCGGTCTCATTCTGATCGATACGCTTACCGAAATACATACGATCGTTTTGTATCGGTCACTCTCTAGACCGATAGAGTGAACGAAATACAACCGATGTATTTCCATCAGTCAGCCTCTGATCGATAGCTAGACCGATAGTATTCATAGTTTGCTGCTCCTATCCCTATCGATCACTATTGATCGATAGGTTGACTGGTACATTATGGCTCCACTACTATCGATCACAAGCTGACCGATAACATGACCGATAGGGTCTGTATCGGTCTTGTCTTAACCGATACGGTGATCGATAGCAGCCAGAATACACATGTTCTTGCCTCCCAAACTTATAACAACTTGCCTTAAACCACACTTGCTCCTATTATTGAAAGAAGAACACAAAAGAAAGCATAAAATGCAATAATATGTACAAGGATAACAGGAGAATACCTCCCAAGTGTGCTTGTTTAAAGTCCTTAGCTTGACTTTCCTCAAGGCTGATGTCTACTTCATCCCCAAGGGACTCACTTGCCATGTATGGCTTCAGCCTGTGCCCATTCATTGTGAAGTTATCTCCATTCTTGCTAAACAATGTCACAGCTCCATATGGCAACACTTCCTTCATCTTGAATGGACTTGACCATCTTGACTTCAGCTTTCCAGGAAATAACCTCAACCTTGAGTTGAATAGCAGTACTTGATCCCCTGCCTTGAAGTCTTTGTGTTTGATCCTCTTGTCATGGAAAGCTTTTGTCGTCTCCTTGTAGATCCTAGAACTCTCAAAGGCTTCAAGGCGGTTTTCCTCTAGTTCATGCAAGTTGATGAGTCTCTTTTATTGAGCTGTCTTGATGTCAAAGTTCAGCAACTTTGTTGCCCACAAAGCCTTATATTCTAGCTCAACAGGTAGATGACAGGACTTCCCATAAAGTAGTGAGAAAGGAGTTCTGCCAATTGGTGTCTTGAAGGCTGTCCTGTAAGCCCACAAAGCATCATCAAGCTTATTAGACCAGTCCTTTCTTGTAACACCAACTGTTTTCTCTAAGATGGCCTTGATCTCTCTGATAGACACCTCCACTTGGCCACTTATTTGAGGATGGTAAGGAGTAGCAACCTTGTGCTTGACACCATTCTTCTTGAGCAAACTCTCAAAGACCTTGTTGATGAAATGGCTTCCACCATCACTGATCACACACCTTGGAGTACTAAACCTTGGGAAGATAATTGTCTTGAAGAGCTTCAGCACAACTCTAGCATCATTTGTTGGACTGGAAATGGCTTCAACCCACTTTGACACATAATCAACAGCCACTAGAATGTACTTGTTCCCATAGGAGGAAGGGAAAGGTTCCATAAAGTCGATTCCCCACACATCAAACAAATCCACTTCAAGGATAGAGTTCAGAGGCATCTCATCTCTCTTGGAGATGTTTCCCTTTCTTTGGCATGCATCACATAAGGAGATGTGAGCTTGGGCGTCCTTGAACAGACTGGGCCACCAAAACCCAGCTTGGAGGATCTTGGAGGCTGTCTTGAATGTTGCAAAATGCCCTCCATATGCTAAGCCATGGCAATGATGCAAAATTCCTGGAAATTCTTCTTCAGCTACACACCTTCTGAACAACCCATCATTCCCTCTTTTGTATAGATAGGGCTCATCCCAAAAGTAATGGGAGACATCTCTTAAGAACTTCTTCTTCTGGTGTGAGTTGAGGGTTTGTGGTATCTGCCCAATCACCAAGTAGTTCACAAAGTCAGCATACCAAGGCAGTTTGTTCTCCTCTAAGCTCTTCACTTCAGCTGCCTTCACTGATAAAGCATGCAGCTGTTCCTCTGGTAGAGTGTCATTGATTGGGACAAAATCTTCTATCCTCAGTCTGGAGAGGTGATCAGTAACACCATTCTCAATGCCTTTTTTATCTACAATCTCCATGTCAAACTCTTGCAAGAGAAGGATCCATCTAAGAAGTCTTGGCTTGGTGTCTTTCTTGGCATAGATGTGCCTTAGTGGAGCATGATCAGTGTAGACTATCACCTTAGAACCCACTAAGTAGCTTCTGAACTTCTCAAATGCAAAGACAACTGCCAGGAGCTCCTTTTCAGTGGTTGCATACTTTGATTGAGCCTCATCCATTGTTCGCTGGCATAGTAGATAACATGAAGTTTCTTGTCTACTCCCTGCCCTAAGACTGCTCCAACAGCATAGTCACTAGCATCACACATGATTTCAAATGGCAAATCCCAGTTTGGAGCTTGGACAATTGGTGCTGACACCAGAGCTTGCTTGAGGGTGAGAAAGGCTTGCAGGCACTCCTCATCAAACACAAACTCTGTTTCCTTACATAGCAATCTTGTCAAGGGTCTTGCAATATGTGAGAAGTCCTTGATGAACCTCCTGTAGAAGCCAGCATGCCCCAAGAAGCTTCTGATTCCTTTGACTGTGTTTGGAGGTTCCAAGTGCAGCATGATATCTATATTTGCTTTGTCCACTTCTATCCCCTTCTCTGAAATCTTGTGATCCAGCACAATGCCTTTTTGAACCATGAAGTGGCACTTCTCCCAATTCAGAACCAGCTTAGTGTCTTAACATCTTTGTAGAACCTGAGAAAGATTAGACAAGCAGACACGAAAGGAGGATCCATAGACACTAAAGTCATCCATGAATACCTCCACCAGTTCTTCAAGCAAGTTAGAAAAGATAGAAGTTATACACTTTTGAAAGGTGGCAGGAGCATTGCATAAACCAAAAGGCATTCTTCTATAAGCAAATGTCCCATATGGGCAAGTAAAAGTAGTTTTCTCTTGATCATTAGGATGGATAGGGATCTGAAAGAATCCACTATAACCATCTAAAAAGCAGTAATACTTATGGTTTGCTAAACTTTCTTGCATTTGGTCTATGAATGGCAAAGGGAAGTGATCTTTCCTAGAAGAAAAATTACGTTTTCTGTAATCTATGCACATCATATGACCAGTGATTGTTCTAGTTGGTATTACCTCATCATTTTCGTTTTTTACAACAGTGATCCCTCCCTTCTTAGGCACCACATGGACTGGTGATATCCATGTGCTGTCTGAGATGGGATAGATCACTCCTGCATCAAGTAACTTCAAGATTTCCTTTTTTACTACCTCTTTCAAGTTATGATTCAACCTCCTTTGAGGTTCAAAAGAAGTTCTTGTCTCGATTCTTCGGCTGGATCGTCTGCTTTGCTTGATCCTTGGGTCGATTGGTCTGATGATCGAGTCATGAGCTCGATCTGGCTCTCGCTCTGCATGGCATGGCCCACGTCCGTACTCTTGATCGATCTCCTCTCTCGATCTTGGTCTCGATCCATCCTCTGAAACGACTTGGATCACTCGATCTTCTGGTCGATCTTGTCTAGATCAACCTGCCTTGCTCGATCTGCTACTCGATCTCGGGTCCTTTTGCTGAATGGCTAACTTCTCTGAGTGTCCACAAGTTTGATTTTGATCCTCCTCACGTCCACATAACCTCCACAGCTCCAGAGTGCTCCAAACAACCTGATAATGATGCAAAAGTGCAAGAAATATGCAAAATGAGAATGCAAAGAGACCTAGGACCTAAAATGCAACAAATGGAACAAACTTGCCTATAATGCAAGATGAATGAATAAAAAACTATCCTAAATGCATGCAAAATATGCAAAATATATGGTAATATCACATATATACAGAAGAAGGATGTTATACATGGAAGGATGTAGATGTTAGGAGATATACTTGAGTTAAGGAAACGAGATTGTAGGAATTATAATAGCTATGATTATATACTTTCTATACTCTAACACACCTCCTCAAGATAGACCATTAAGGGAGAGTCTAATCTTGGCCCTCAAGGATTCATGTTGATATCCCTATTATTAATACCATTTTAGCTTGCATTCATCATTAGTTTTAGTCTTTAAACATGCATATTTTGCTTCTTCTTGTCCCATTTGCATACATTTAAGAGTTAATGTAGTTTTAGGAGTTGCATTGCATTTTGCATACATTTGGAGTTTTAATCTGGTACTAGAAGGAGTTTGGAGACCATGTGGTGCAATGGGTGTGAGCTGGGAATGAAGCAAGGAGAAGAACAAGGGCGGATAGGCCAATATCGATGACAATATCGACGTTATCTTATCGATACAATGCATATCGATGGGAGTATCGACCACTTCAACATTGATACAGTGAGAGCATGGTGTAAAGGCAGCATATCAACCAAGAAGGACCTCGATGCACCAAGAAGGGACTCGTACCGAGCAATGTATCGACATCCCATATCGATACACCTTGACAGGACAATACTGAGGTGTTGTATCGACGTGTTTGCCCGATAAGCCTTAATTAAAGGGAGATTGTATCGACTTGTCACCAAGGAGGATCAAACCGATACACCTTGAAGCCTTCCGAATCGACCAGCATATCGACCAAGGGACATCAATACAACCCAGACAAAGACATGATATCGACGTGTGTATCGATGTGCATGATCAATATGGTCCATCAGAGTCAGCCTATTTTTGGATTAATCTTGGTTTATTAGGGGTTTTCAAGTTCCCCTATAAATACTACAGTCCTAAAATGGTTAGGCAACTTAGATCTTATTATTTTTCTTCTGTTCTTGTACTTAAAACCTTTTCTTTTTCAGTTTTGCTTTGTAAAAACTAGTTTGATTTAGTCAATTTCTGCATTTGCCTTTAATATATTCTTACTTATTCTGCTTTCTTATTATGCTTAACCATTATTTCTCTTTGGATCTTTGGTTTTGATTATGGCTAGTGAGTAGTCTTATTTAGGATTTGAGATGGGATAGATTAGAGAGGTTTTAGGACTAGATTAGTGATGTCTTATGCTTATTATGATTTTCTTCTCTCTGTTAGATGTGCTTAACACTAGATTAGTCTTGGCCAGGCTTGTTTAGTATTTGGCTTTCTCTTATGCATGATAAGTGTTTGATGAAATGCTTCCATGAGTCTCTTAGAGGATTTGTTCTCTTAGCCTAAGGAATTAGATGTCTAAGGTGCACTTTGGCTTTATAGGATTGGAGTTCTGTTCTCAATGCTTGCTGATCATGTGTTTGAGTAAAGGAATTTGTCTTGAATATGTGCTTAGCAAAGTGATTAGTGTCAAGAAATTTAGCTAGTTATAAACGTTAATCCTATGCTTAGAAGATAGCATTGTTTGAATGGTTTTGAAAAATCACTAGTTAGGTTCTAATCTCCTCTTAATCAATAACCCCCATCTTAGATCTAACCTATATTATGCTACAACTGATTAGTATAGCATTTGATTGAGAAGAGATCAAAAACTCTTGTATCAATTTGGTGCCGTTGCCATTAGGGTTATTATTTGGATCATTAGAGTTTGTGGAAAATTTAAGATCATGTTTTATTTGTATTTGGTTACTAATCATCTTTGAATCTCATTGCTGTTTTCAGGTGTATGAACTTTAGATCAAGAGGCTCTAGCAACTTGGTGGACTTCATTGACAATATCAACTTGCTAGATATAGATCAAAGGGCAAGAAGGCAATAGGAAAGACAGCAACACTTGGAGAGGTTAGGGATGAATGTTCAGGAGCAACATGTTGTGGATGATATGAGGTTTCAAGGACCTCAAGGAGCAGCTGGTGCTCAAGGCCAATAGAGCCAGCAAGGAGTTCAGGGCCTGCAAGGAGAGCAAGGTCCTTGAGGAGAGGCTCAAGCTTCAAGACCAATCAGACCAATTGGCGCAGGTGATGCACCCAATGCCTACAATAACATAACAGGAATCCTGCCTCCAGCTGTTCAGAACAATAACTTTGAGATCAAATCTGGTCTGATCTCAATGGTCCAAGGAAGCAATCTCCATGGGTTACATCTAGATGATCCTTTAGATCACTTGGACAACTTTGATAGACTCTGCTCACTCACAAAGATAAATGGGGTCCGCAAAGATGGCTTCAAACTTAGACTCTTCCCATTCTTCCTAGCGGATAAAGCTCACCAATGAGAAAAGAACTTGCCTCAGGGAAGCATCACTAGTTGGGATGAGTGCAAGAGAGCTTTTCTGGACAAACTCTTCTCTACTTCAAGGACTGCTAGGATCAGGAATGAAATCTCTGGATTTGCTCAAAGGAACAATGAGAGCTTTGGTGAAGCATGAGAAAGGTTTAAAGGCTACACACTTCAGTGCCTACACCATGGGTTTACACAAGCTTCACTCCTCCACACTCTATACAGAGGCGCCCTCCTAAATATCAGAATGCTCATGGATACTACATCTAATAGTAACTTCTTATCTAAAGATGTTGATGAGGGATTGAAACTTGTGGAGAATCTAGCACAATCTGATGGGAATTATAATGAGGAGTTTGATAGAACCCCTAGGAGTGCTAAGGAAGAACTGGAGTCTAAGAAGAAGGAGATCAAGGCTTTACACGAGATGATTGGTTTGTTGTTAAGGGAAAGGAAGGAAGTCAGCTTTGTTGGTGACTTTGTTCAGATTGAAGATCAAGAAGGCTGCAAAGTTGAGGAGATGAACTATCTTGGTAATCAAGGAGGCTACAATGGGTATGGAAACTACAGAGCTAACCCAAATCTATCCTACAGAAGCAACAATGTTGCGAATCCTCAAGACCAAGTCTATCCACCCCAACAGCAACAGCAAGCTGGTCAAAGACCTTATGTGCCTTACAACAACAACAATCAAGGCTTCCAACAAAGGAACAACAACTTCCAGCCTAGAGCGTCCTACAACCCTCCAGGATTCAATGCTCAAGCACCAGCTCAAGCCTCTTCCAGCACATCAGATGGTGAAATCAAGACTCTCATCCAACAAGTGCTCCAGAATCAGATCAACACTACCTTGGAGATGAACAAAAAGTTTGCTGAGGTCCACAACAAGATAGACTCTGTTCATGTGAAGCTGACAAAAAAGTTTGATGGCCTAGCTGCGAGAGTGAAGACTCTAGAGAACAACAAAGGATTAGCTAATGCACCACGCCCTCAAGGTAACCTCCCTGGAAAGTGTGAGATGAATCCCAAAGAGTATTGCCAAGCTGTTGATTCTCAAGATGCTTTCACCACTGAGGAAGATGCTATTATAGATGATTTCTTGTCACTGATCAATGAGGAAATTGATGAGCAAAGTGAAGGGGAAGATCTTGGTCAAGTGTCTGATGCTAAGAAGGAGGCTCAAGCAGATTTGCTTCCAGTTTACCAACCTGACATTCCATTACCAGGAAGATTCAAGGAGCAACTGGTCAAGAAGTATGCAACTCTTTATGCTGCTCAAATGGAAATGAGAGGTCTAGATGCTGAAGAAGAGCTTGGGAAAGCTCTAGCCAAGGTTGTGGAACCAGAGGTGAAAGAGCTGGACATCAAGAAGCTTGGAGATCCTGGTTGCTTTACTCTCCCATGTGAACTCAAGGGAAGAACCTTCAAGAGCAGTTTGTGTGATTTGGGTGCTAGCATCAATCTGTTGCCATCAACTACAGCTAAGGAGTTGGATTACACCAAGTTTCAGCAAAGCAATGTGTCCTCAACCATTGCTGATGGGACAGTGAAGATGCCATTAGGAGCTCTCAAGGACGTGCCTATGCAGATTGAGAGATTGACTATCCCAACTGATTTCTTGGTGTTGGATGTTGAAGGGCAGATTAAGAATGCACTCATACTTGGAAGACCATTCTTAGCTTCAGCTGGCGCTGTCTTTGATGCTAGAGAATACACAACAGAGCTGAGACTTACAAAGGAGAAGGTCTTGAAGTTTGATAGCAAGGGTAACAAGCTGGAGCATGAACATGCGTTCTCCATGGAGCTGAAGAAGATGAAAGGAGTTGACAAAAACTGGCCAGATTTTGAAGGCTACCAAGGAGAGAGCTTTGATAGCTGCTGCTTTTAAAGGTTGTTTGAAGACACCACTGAAAAGGAGGTCCTTGAAGTGGTTAGTTCCAAGAAGATGAATGAAATCAAGATGATTACTGAAGAAGGAGGGGTGATCTTGAAGCCTTTTTGCTCTAATGATGGTGAGATCTGTTAGAAGCTGAAGCAAGGAGGCAAGTCTAACCCCTTTGCTGAGATGAAGATTGATGGGGTCACCACAAGGATCAAGAGGAGTAAGACACCACCAAGGATTTCCAAGACTCCTTCTCCTTACATCCACTAAAGAGGTAACCAAAGTCAAGCTAAGTGACTTAAAACAAGCACACTTGGGAGGTAGTCCCATGGTATCCTTTTTATATATAATGCATTTTAGTTTATGTTTATGCATTTCTAGTGTTCTTAGAAGCAGGAGTTTGGATTGGGGAATGAGAAGATGTTTGGGGAGCCAAAATAGGTGCCTTCTGGTTAACATCGACCATCAACATCGGCCATGCCAGACCGATATTGGTTCCATCGGTCATGTTCATCGATCAAAAATGATCAATGTTGTAGAACCAGAAGAGCACCGGGCAACCACATCGATAAATTGTGATCGATGTGGGAAAAGAAGTGTCTCGGGTAGATCACATCGGTCACTTGCATCAGTCAAGGAGTGACCGATGTAATCAACCCAAGAGTCAGAAAAACTCACATCGATCAGGAACATTGGTCATAGTGATCGATGTGGATCACATTGATCACTCACATCGGTCTGGAGTGACCGATGTAAAATGACAGAGAGTTTGAAGGATTACATCGAGCAAGAGCATTGGTCACTCGCATTGGTCAAGGAGTGACCGATGTAAATGGGCAGGAGGTTCGGGAGTCAGCATCGGTCAGCAACATCGGTAAAGACTGATTGATGCAAACCACATCGGTCACTTGCTGATAATCGGTTTCTTAGTGCAATGATATGTCAAGATGCAACAGAAAGGTAGCAAGTTCACTAAGAATGCAAAGGATGAGTAAAGCTAAGCTAAAATGATAATTGTTTGGTAAAATCCTTAAAAATTAAATGCAAGTGTCAAATGCAAAGCAAAACAATTTTAAAATCCCTGGAAGAGGGTTAACTACCACGAGGAACAAGCGAAATGATTAAAATGCCAAGCTATGAATTAATAAAAATTGACTAGTGGATCGACCACGGGATCGACCACTAGATCGAGCAACAACGATCGATCTACTAAACAGTTTGAACAGAAATGAATCTAACGACCAAGATGCAAACAGATAGCAAGCGAATGATTAACAGGGATGAGAAAATACTAAGAAAGAGGGTCCAGGGTTGAGGTTCATGTTCAAGGGTTTCAAAGGTTCAAGCTTGGTTTGAAAACTTTAGATCTACTCACTTTGTGAGATTCTCTTGGCCTTGAAAACAAAACAAGATCCATCCATGGCGTGTGGTATGGATCACTCCTTCATTCTCTTCACTAAACCCTTGGCTTTTGGTGGAAAAAGAGATTGAAGGGCATAAAACACAGATTTCAAACACACGGCCTAACTAATCTCTTAAACGACCATGGCGTGTGGGAAAGGAAGGATTTGACTTCTCCAGGACATCTGAATCCGGTCAAGGTAAGATATCCCTCTGATCATAAAGATCTTGGCGTGAGAGTCTTTAAGCCTTAAGCGCTCAAATCCTAGAAGCGAAGACGATGAAGAACAAGAAAACACCAAACTTTAAACCTTTTCAACCCCTTTGAATCCTCTCAACCCCGAAAACCCGATGAAACTACTCACTACTCATAAAGTAAACCGAACGAAATGCAATAGATGATAGACTAAACATGAAAACGGTAGATTAAAAGCAAATATTCAATATTCAAAACATAAAATTAAGAAAAAGCTCGAAAGTCTACATTGGTGATTCGCCTAAAACGAGAGAGATGATAAAAAGTAGTCGACAGGGTGGAATAATGAAAGAGATTGTTGCCTTTTGCCAAAAATGGCCAAACCGCAAATGGTCCCCCCCTTCCCTACGGTCCAAAACCAGCTGGACGGATAAAGTTGGTCTGGGATCGAGTACGAAGCTCGATCTGGCACTCAATCTCATCGTGGATTGGATTGGATCTGTGCGGATCGGGTTGTAAGCTCGATCCGGTCCTCGATCTGCATGGCGTCATTTACGTCCGTACTTCAGATCGATCTCCACATTCGATCTTCTGGTCGATCTCGTCTAGATCGACCTGCCTTGCTCGATCTGCTACTCGATCTCAGGTCCTTAGCGTGCAATCCTGATTTCTCCAAGTATCCAGAACTTCCTCACGAGCCTTAGCACGTCCAAGAATCCTCCAAAGCTCCAAAGTAACCGAAAACAACCTGAATGCAATGCATAATGCACGAAATATGCAAATGTTTATGCAAATGAGCTCTAGGACCTAAGATGATGCAAACTAGCCTAATGTGCAAGGTAAATGCATGAAAAACTATCTTATATGTATGCAAAACACATGAAATATGCAGCAATATCAACTCCCCCAAACTTGCCTTTTGCTTGCCCTCAAGCAAACAAAATTCAAGAAGGGAGAGAGGTTTTAAAACGGGGGTTCAAGCTTCTTGCAAAGGTGTCTTTCAAATGAATCAACCTCAACGTCCTAGTTATTAATTCTAAAATGCAATGCACACACTCATACTCCAAAGAACTTAGCCATACTCATCACACAATGAATCTCAAATCATGACTCTCCTATTCCAAACAATCAAAGAATCTCATCCTTTAACATTCATTAACGATCAAACCGTGAATCAAACTTATGCACTTTAAAGCAGAACACATTTGGCCAAGGGTGAAGGCTATGAGCATAGAATGATCTAATTTTGAAAGGTTTCATAATGCAACGGTTTCTCTCAAAAATTGTATGAACTTTATGCATAATGCTATAGGTAAAGGCAATTGATGCATACATGATCAGATTCTCATCTACCCATATACGCTAATCGATGATCCTAAAACCCCTCTCATTTCTTTTCTTTTAAACTCACTCACCCTCTTAGATACTACCCTTATCAACAAAGCATTAGCTTAGCAAACCCCAAATCAAAATAGAAAACATCTTTACTCTTTAGGCTAGCAAAAAAGGCTTGAAATATTTTAGCTCCTTATTATTTTTTTCTTATTGATATCTCTCTACTCTTTTCTTTCTTTTCTTTTCTTTTTATTTGGCACTTAGGCTCCTTTCTTTTTTTTATTTTTTTTTCTTTTTTTTTTATTTTTATTTTACTTGAGAGTGCTATCTTCTGAAATACTTAGAGCTTTATACATTTTTGAAAACAAAGCCTTTCACTTAAAACTTTTTATTCACTTCAATTACCAAGACTTTTTGAAACCATAAGCATATAAACAAGAATGCAATCCCATCAAACGCCCAAACTTACCCTAAGCCTATAACTAGCTTCAAAATGCAAAGCTAGCAATCATATGAGAACTTAATCATGTCGCCTAAACGTAACACGTTATGCTAAGTTCAAACCGAAAAGAGGCCTCACAATGATGTCACACAAGAATACTTGGCTTGAAAGAAAGGTAAGGATAATGGTGGGAGTTCTACTTAGGCTCACAAAGTGTGGTAAAAGGAGGAAGAGAGCCTAAATATGTATAAGATCCATGTGTTCATTTTCAAATGCATAAGAATGATATTTAAAAGCCGGATTAGGGTTCTCACTTATTAGGACAAGTTTCAAATCATGAATGTTCAAGTCAAGTCACGAAAATCTAAACAAGTGATCCAAGCATGGTAAGGACTTACTTTCAAAGCGTGAGCAAAGCATCAAACAACTACTAACTAGGGCATTGAAACAATTCATGAGCTTAAAACACCTTTTTAAGAAAACTTTAACCCCTTATGCAAATGTAAACAACCTAGATGCTTAAAAATTCTAGACTCAATCCTAAAATGCTTACAAAATGAATGCAACTACATGAATTGTTTTGAAATTTTTTAAAAAAATTTTACCAATTTTTTTTGTTCTTTTCAATGCCTTAGATGCAATGAAATGTGATGCAAGACTCAAAGGATGCAAATAGAAAATAAGAGCAAAATAAACATGTCAAATAACACACACACTCCCCCAAACTTGAATGACACCGTCTCGGTGGCAAACAAATTCGAGAGAGTCCAAAAACACAAAGCAAAAACAAAGAAAATATTAGCGGTATATACAAGGGAATGTTGTTGGTACCTTGGAGCTAAACTCGGCTGGAACTTGGGATGTTCCAGCGGAGCTGCTCTTGCTAGAGGAGCGTCGGGCTATGTCCTTGCCTTTGTCCTCGGTCGGGAAGCCATGAACAGAATGACGTGCTTGTTGCGCGTTGCCTTGAGGCTCACGGATGACAATACCGCCAGTTGATCTCCTCGGGCTGGTTGACCTTTTCACTCATGGACCCCTTAGACTTCGCGGATGAGCTCCCTTGAAGCGCCTTGACCTTCTTGGCAAGCTTCTTGATCATCTTCCCTTGCTACTTAGTTATCTTTCGCTGCACCTCCACCACTCAAGCAAGAAACTTCTCAGCCTTGGTCCGCGGCTCAAAGTCCATCCGTGGAAGCTCAAAGTTGGCTGGCATTGCGCCATCCGAAGGTGGTGACTCTGACTGCTCTCGTGCGGACTGAATAGGCATCATGGTTGTACCGAGTGGGGCGTAGCACTCCTCGTGGGTTGGGCAAAACTGGATCGTACCGATACTATCCAAGTTTTTCTCCTCAACGTTGGGTAAGATGCACACGCTCTTCTTCCCTGCGTCATTGTAGAACTGATAGGCGAAGAACCCTGGAGCTGGCCGAGGTCCCAAGCTATCGGTATTGCGCATGTAGGTTTCATCCATGAATGATTTATCCGCGCAAGGCTCGAACCGTTGAAGGGGTACACTAGCTTGGATAAAGAGTGGCGTGAGAAACCCTCCAATGTAAGCTGAACTCGCCTTGCACCTCAGAGCGTATGCCTTGTACTTCACCAAGGAGGATGCTAGAATACACCTGTAGTTAACATCATTCCCAAGGTCATCCATCAGCGGATCGTGGTTCTCATCTTTGCTGCTGCATAGTATCCTCTTGATCCCTTGGAAAAGGAAGCATAGCTCGGTCTTTGTCACCATAGGTGACACGGACCGCCCGCTGAAAGTGTTTGCTAGAAGCTTGATAGTGTACCGCAGGATGGGGTTCCTCACTTTCTTGATCTTGGCCGTGTTTGGCTTGTAGTCTTCATCGCAAAGCACGTCCCATATGATGCTAGCATTCCTGAGAGGGGGAAACTCCACTTGTTTAGCCGCGGCGTTGAGTCCATAAGCTTGGCAAAGCTCCTCAATGGAAAGGTGAGAAGCTCGCTTCTTGACTTTGAAGGTGAGATGTCCTTGTGAGGGAGTAGGGAGGCTCGGATTCTCATAGGAAAACGCCAAGGTAGAGAGGAAATCCAAGGTGACTTGCGGAAATATTGGGCAATCCATCCTTGAAAGGTAAGCAAGCCCCATGTTTTGGAGAAGAAAGTCAAAATCTTCTAGGAGACCCATCCTTGCCAACAAGTCTCTACTCGCGAACTTGGTAGGCTCAAAGCGCAGCCTCTCTAACCTCTTCTTTGCTGATTTTTCCTCCTTAGTCCAAAGGATCCTCTCGTGAACTTGCTGAGGTTCCTCCTCTTGAACCACTTGTTGCTCATCTTATCTTTGTGCCTCCTCTTCTCTGGTTCTCTTAGGTGCCATTGGTGCCTGAAACACAATTCTCAAACAAGAGAATGAGCAAAGGCGGCGAAAAACCAAGAAAGAGACTAGCAAGAAGGAACAATTTATAACTAATACCCTAGAATTTTGAGGAATTTATAAAAATCCTAGCAAGATAATAGAGAATCAGATCTAGAGATATAGGTAAATATAGAATTTTTTCTAATACCAAGCTAGTTTTAAAAAAATTTAAACCGCCCTAGCATCTAAAACAATCAAAGCGCATTAAAAGGAAATTTTCTTGAAGATTTTCTTAAAGATTCAAAAATACCTTCGCAAAGATTGAAAGAGAATGCTGTTAGCCTTTTGAAAATAAAAACTCACACTCTCTTTTTGCTTAAAGACTCGTGAAAACAGGAATGGGAGAGTGTGAGAGATGTTAAAAATATAAAGGCTAACGATTTTACAAAACCATGGGTAAAAAAAGTGGTTTTCTGACAAAAGCTGTGGTCAAGGCACATCTTTCATGGTCAAAGATGCTTGCCTTGACCACTTTTTGAATTTAAAAACCGGAGGAAAAACAGAAAAGAGGGAAAAAGGAATTGTTACCTCGGCACGAGATCGAGTCCATTTGGTCGATCTAGGACTCGATCTCATGCCATGTTGGCTGGATCGAGAGATTTGATCGATCAGTGACTCGATTGATTTAGAATCGAGTCTTAGATCAATTTGACTCTCTCGTTCCTTGACTTTTGGTCAACTAGGCTGTACTCCTTGGATGGATTTCTTTGATCGATTCGGGGGTCGATTTGGCTGAGATCGAATGGCAGATCGAGTAGACTGCTCGATCTTTTCAAGGATCGAGTGACTCGATCGATCTACACCTCGTTCGCTTTTCAGGCTGAACGAATTGGTGAATTGTCCTCTCATGATCGACCGTTCCACTCAATTTGTCTACTCAATCTCGTCTAGATCGACTGACTCCTCTCGATTCACTAGCTCGATCTAGCAAAGATCGAGCCAGGATGAGTCGATCTAGCACTTGATCTCTAGCCTATATTCGCCCCTTCTTACTCCCTTTGGATCTAAGATCGTGGCATGCGGTCCCTTATACCTGTTCCTACACACTCAGAAAATAAAAACATAAAACTGTAAGAGAAATAAAGCAAGAATATATACAGGATAAACATGGGAATGCCTCCCAAGTGCGCTTTCTTTAACGTCTTTAGCTAAACTTTACTTGGTTTAGGCAGATGGTGGGTCTTGGAGAAGCATTGAAGTGCTCTCCTTGTTGAATGCGCTGGCCAAGTATGGCTTCACTCTGTGTCCGTTTACTGTGAATACATTCCGACTCTTGCCAACCAACGTAACGGCTCCGTAAGGCAACACCTCTTTGATCTCAAACGGTCCGCACCACCTAGACTTCAGCTTTCCTGGAAAGAGCTTCAGCCTCGAGTTGTAGAGCAATACCAAACTGCCTTCCTTAAGATCTTTGTGGACCAGCTTCTTGTCATGAGCCGCCTTAGTACGCTCCTTGTAGACCCTAGCGCTTTCGTAAGCATCCAGCCTTAGCTCATCAAGTTCATGTAGCTGGATCAAGCGCTTCTCCTGAGCTGTATTTAGATCAAAATTCAGCCGCTTCACAGCCCACAATGCTCTGTGTTCTAGCTCAACGGGGAGGTGACATCTTTTGCCGTAGAGAAGAGTGAAAGGAGTAGTACCAATGGGCATTTTGAAGGCGGTCCGGTAAGCCCACAAAGCGTCGTCTAGCTTAGCTGCCCAATCCTTCCGAGTAGTACCCACTGTCTTCTCGAGTATGGCTTTGATCTATCAGTTAGAGACCTCCACTTGCCCACTCGTTTGAGGGTGATACGGTGTAGCCACCTTGTGCTTCACACCATATTTTCTTAGAAGGCTCTCAAACAACTTGTTGATGAAATGGCTACCACCGTCACTGATTCTTGGGGACTCCAAACCGTGGAAATATGACGGTTTTGAAGAGCTTTATCACCACCTTAGAGTCGTTTGTAGGGGAAGCAATGGCCTCAACCCATTTAGAAACGTAGTCAACAGCCACTAGGATAAACTTGTTGCCGTAGGAAGAAGGGAAAGGTCCCATGAAATCTATGCCCCACGCGTCAAACACGTATACCTCAAAAATAGGAACTTGAGGCATCTCGTTCCTCTTCGTGATGTTTCCTGCTCTTTGACACGCTTCGCAACTCTTCACGAACTCATGGGCATCTTTGAAGATAGACGGCCACCAGAAACCAGCTTGTAAGACTTTTGTAGCTGTCTAGAATGAAGCAAAGTGACCGCCGTATGAAGAGCCATGGTAGTGAAGGGGAATGTCCTTAGCTTCTTCCTTTGTTACGCACCTCTTGTATAAACTGTCCACGCCCCTCTTGTACAAGTAGGGCTCATCCCAAAAGTAGTGGCCTACGTCTCTCATGAACTACTTCTTGTGATAGTTGTCGAGATGCGAAGGGTCCTCTCCGCATGCCAAGTAGTTCACAATGTCAGCATACCAAGGAAGATCCTCTTCTTTGAAGCTCAAAACCTCTTCAAACTGTCCCTCTAGCCTTCCACAAACAGCCGTAGTGATTGCCATGAGTTGTTCTTCTGGAAGCGAATCGTCTAAGGGAAGAGACTCATTGATTCTCATCCTAGAGAGGTGGTCAGTAACGCCGTTCTCTATCCCTTTCTTTTCCTTGATCTCCATATCGAATTCTTGGAGCAAAAGGATCCATCTCAAGAGTCTCGGTTTAGTGTCTTTCTTGGAATAGATGTACCGCAGAGCCACGTGATCTGTGTAGACGATGGCTTTGGAGCCTACGAGGTATGACCTGAACTTCTCAAACGTGAATACAACTGCTAGCAACTCCTTCTCAGTCGTAGTGTATCGGGCTTCAGTGTCGTCCAAGGTCCGTGAAGCATAGTAAATCACGTGAAGCCGTTTATCTTTTCTCTGACCCAGAACAGCTCCCACGGTGTAGTCACTCGCGTCACACATTATCTCGAACGGTAGAGTCCAATCCGGTGCTTGTACTATAGGCGCGGATACTAGAGCTTCCTTGATGGTCACGAAAGCATGAAGGCAATCCTCATCAAACACAAAGTCAGCTTCCTTGCACAACAGCCGTGTGAGAGGGCGTGAAATATTGGAAAAATCCTTGATGAAGCGCCTGTAGAAGCCAGCATGGCCTAGGAAACTCCTCACCCCCTTGACATTAACCGACAGCTCAAGACTCATCATAACCTCAACCTTGGCTTTATCAACCTCTATGCCTTTCTCTGATATCGTGTGGCCAAGCACGATCCCTTCCTTCACCATGAAGTGACACTTCTCTCAGTTAAGCACAAGATTCGTCTCTTCACAACGCTTTAGTACCTTGCAAAGATTCAACAAACACGCAGAAAAAGATGCACCATACACAGAGAAGTCATCCATAAACACTTCTACCACCTCTTCTATTAGATCCGAGAAGATCGACACTATACACCGCTGAAACGTAGCCGGTGCGTTACACAACCCGAATGGCATCCTTCGATACGCGAAGGTGCCATAAGGGCATGTAAAGGTCGTCTTCTCCTGATCATTTGGATGGATTGGTATTTGAAAGAATCCACTATATTCATCAAGAAAGCAATAGTAAGGATGATTAGCAAGCCTCTCAAGCATTTGATCAATAAAAGGTAAGGGGAAATGATCCTTTCTAGTAGCAAGATTAAGCTTCCTATAGTCTAGACACATACGATGTCCTGTAATAGTCCTAGTGGGTATAAGCTCATCTTTATCATTCTTAATGACCGTGATCCCTCCCTTCTTAGGCACCACGTGTACGGGAGATACCCACGTGCTGTCACTTATGGGATAGATCACGTCAGCCTCTAAAAGCTTAAGAATTTCTTTCGTAACAACCTCCTTTAAATTTGGATTCAAACGCCTTTGGTGTTCTATAGAAGAGGCGTTCTCATTATCCAAGTGAATCCTATGAGTGCAAAGCATTGGTGAAAGGCCCTTGATGTCAATTAGAGAGTACCACATGGCCTTCCTATACTTTCTCAGCTCATTTAGGAGCGAGTGCAACTCATCATCACTTAAGTTCTCATTCACAATCACGGGATATGTTTCATTAAGCCCTAAGAAAGCATACATTAGCCCTTTTGGGAGCTCCTTAAGGTCCACCTTTGGGGCTAGCAGCTCGCTCCAGTCCTCCTCATGGCTCTTGTTGACGTTCCCATCCTCAGTAGCCTCCTTAGAACCCGAGACATGACCCAAAAGACTGCCTTCTTGAACCGTTGTCCCCTCCGAGATCGAGTCTTCCAGTCGATCTTGCACTCGTTCTGAACCGGATCGAGCAACTTCCCTCTATTCTCCTACTCGATTTGATTGGGATCGAGCAGGAGAACGAGTCTCTGTCCCGATCTCTGAACTGATCGATTGACTTCCCTTGATCTTTCCGTCGATTGTTTTTCTGGATGGACTGCTCTCAACTCGATCACTCACTTGATTTAAATGGGATCGAGTAGTGGATCGAGCGTCTGAGTCGTTCTCTTCTCTGGATCGACCAGTATCCTCGATCTTCTTATCGATTGCTGACTTGGATCGAGTGATCTTCTCGATTGCCTGATCGATCTCTAGGCATCCGCCTTCATCTTCTAGCACAACTTTCCTAGAATCAAGGAGATTTATATACTCCTAAGCCCTCTGATCCATGAAACCGTACTCTCCTGGCTCCTTAGTCAATGCCAGCTTCAATTGATCCCCTTGTGCAAGCTCCTCTAGTAGTTCATCCGCCAAAGCGTCCAACGTCTCTATGTAGAAAGCTTGTCCTTCTATGGTGGGTTTCTTCAGGACCTCGTTGATATCAAAATCCAGCCTTATATCCTTACCCAGGTGTAGAGCTATCTTCCCATTTTTGACATCAATGATAGCTCCGGCGGTTGCAAGGAATGGCCTTCCAAGAATAAGCGGATCCTTAGGTTCTTCATCCATTTCAAGCACAACGAAGTCTGTAGGCACGTTTACACCACTGCCCTCACCGGTAAGTCCTCAAGCAAACCCACGGGTAGCCTCACGCTTCTGTCAGCTAGCACCAAGGATATTCTACAGTCTTTGAATCGGGTAAAACCGAGCTTCTTTGCTATAGAATGGGGCATCAAATTTATACTAGCACCGAGATCGCATAGACAGCTCTGAAATGCTAAAGGACCGAGAGCACATAGTATAGTGAAACTTCTTGGATCTCCCAACTTCTTGGGGACTATCTCCTTGTGTATCACGGCGCTACATTCTTCACTAAGTACCAGCACTTCCTTGCTTTCCTTATTCTTCTTTGCCAGCGTGTCTTTGAAAATTTTTGCACATTTAGGCATCCTGGCAGGGCAATCCACGAGAGGTAGCTTAATCTCTACGTCCCTTAGATGCTTCTCAAACAAGACCCTATGCTTCTCTATAAGCTGTTTCTTGAAACGGCCAGGAAAAGGAAGCTTAGGAACATAAGGTGGAGGTATGTACTCATCCTTCTCCTCGGTTGTTTTCTCTGCTTGCTTCTTTACAGCTGCTTCTTTCCCTTTTGTTGGCCGCTCTATCCACACGTTGTGGAAGTTGATCTCATCATCAGCCGATGGCTTATCCTCCCCCTCTTGTACCACAATGTCCTCATTGTCCTTAGGTGCAACCCGAGGTGGAAGTTCTTTCCCACTTCGTAGTGTAATGGCGTTGGCGTATTCCTTGGGATTCTGCTCACACTTGCCTGGTAAACTACTTTGACCACTCGTACTTGCTTTACCCTTCTCTAACTGCTTGATCTTGTTGTTTAGAGACATCAGTGAGAGAGGAGTCTAAGCGGTTGTTCATCTCGGCGAACTTCTGATTTGTGGAAGCTTGCCCTTGAAGCAACTGCTGAAACATGGCTTGTACAGGATCAACTTGTTGCGGTTGCATCTGTTGTTAAGGAACAAAGCCTGGAGGGTACATAGGAGTATAAGGTTTGTTTCCTTTCTGCTGCTGCTGTCCCTGAAAGTTACCTTGGCGCTGACCTTGGAAACCACCACACGGCTGAAAACCTTTGTTGTAGGGCACAAACGGTTTAGCTTGTTGAGGAGGGTACACCTGATCCTTTGGGTATTCAACGTTGGTGCTTCTATAAGACAAGTTGTTGTTGCCTTGGTAGCCTTGAGAGTAACCTTGAGGTTTGTAGTTGTTTTGACCAGCTACCCAATTAGCTTCTTCTTCTTGGCATTGATCTAGCTCATCCAAGACATCCGCGGCTTCACCAATAAAATGGACATGCTTTTGGTTAGCAAGCATGAGCTTATCGATCTTCTCATGTAGAGACTTCATTTCCTTCTTGTTGGCTTCAACATCAGCTCCTCTTGGTGCACGGTCATAGTCCTCTGAATAATTTCCATCACTTAACGCCAAGTTTTCAATTAGCTCCATGCCTTCCTCAACCTCTTGACCAAGGAAGTTTCCTTTGCTTGCCGTGTCAAGTAGTAGCCTGATCTTTGGAAGTGCTTCGCGGTAGATAGTACTCAATAAGGTTTCTTCACTGAAACCGTGGTGAGGGCAAGCGATTGTGTAATCTTTAAAGCACTCCATAGCCTCGTTGAATGACTCATTCTGTCTCTGAGTGAAGCCACTGATCTCGCTTCTCAACCTTGCTATCCGAGAGCTTGAGAAAAACTTGGAGAGGAAAACTTTCTTACAATCTGCCCAAGAAGTGATAGTGCCCTGTGAAAGAGTCTTCTCCCAATGACGTGCCTTGTCGCCTAAGGAAAAGGGGAACAAGTGCAGCTTGAAGCTGTCTTCCGAGATGCCATTTATCTTGAGCATTCCACAAAGCTGCTCGAAGTTGTCTAGATGCGCCAATGGGTCCTCCAAAGCTAACCCATGAAATTTGTTGTTTTGCACCATCTGAACAAACCCTGGCTTGATCTCGAAATTATTGTTCTGCACTGGAGGAGGAGTGATCCCAAACCTATTATGGTGAGTATTGGGAGCATCTCCCGCTCCAATGATATGTGGGGGTCTAGCCGCGTGGTGGGGATTTCCATTACCCCTTCCCACTGCCCCGTGAGCTGGAGGAGGTCCCTCTGGGTGCTCGTGCTCAGCCATCGCTTCAAAATCCACTGAACCTTGCTGAACAATCTCCTCAAAGGCACTAGCTTGTTCTCGAACTCTTCTTGATCTTGTGTTCCCAAGGGTTTCAAAGGTTCAAACTTGGTTTGAAAACTTTAAATCTACTCACTTTGTGAGATTCTCTAGGCCTGGAAAATAAAACAAGATCCATCCATGGCGTGTGGTATAGATCACACCTTCATTCTCTTCTCCAAACCCATGGCTTTTGGTGGAAAATAAGATTGAAGGGCATAAAACACAGATTTCAAACACACAGCCTAACTAATCTCCTAAACGACCATGGCATGTGGGAAAGGAATGATTAGCCTCTAGGATTTGACTTCTCCAGGACATCTGAATTCTGTCAAGTTAAGATATCCCTCTGATCATAAAGATCTTGGCGTGAGAGTCTTTAAGCCTTAAGCGCTCAAATCCTAGAAGAGAAGGCGATGAACAACAAGAAAACACCAAACTTTAAACCTTTTCAACCCCTTTGAATCCTCTCAACCCCGAAAACCCGATGAAACTACTCACTACTCATAAAGTGAACCGAACAAAATGCAATAGATGATAGACTAAACATGAAAACTGTAGATTAAAAGAAAAGATTCAATATTCAAAACATAAAAGTAAGAAAAAGCTCGAAAGTCTACAATAGTGATTCGTCTAAAACGAGAGAGATGATAAAAAGTAGTCGACAGGGTGGAATAATGAAAGGGATCGTTGCCTTTTGCGAAACCGCAAATGGTCCCATCCCCCCCCCCCCTTTGCTACGGTCCAAAACCAGCTGGACAGATAAAGTTGGTCTGGGATCGAGTACGAAGCTCGATCTGGCACTCGATCTCGTCTTGGATTGGATTAGATCTGTGCTGATCGGGTTGTAAGCTCGATCCGGTCCTCGATCTGCATGGCGTCATTTACGTCCGTACTTCAGATCGATCTCACATTCGATCTTCTGGTCGATCCCGTCTAGATCGACCTGCCTTGCTCGATCTGCTACTCGATCTCAGGTCCTTAGCGTGCAATCCTGATTTCTCCAAGTATCCACGAACTTCCTCACGAGCCTTAGCACGTCCAGGAATCCTCCAAAGCTCCAAAGTAACCGAAAACAACCTGAATGCAATGCATAATGCAAGAAATATGCAAATGTTTATGCAAATGAGCTCTAGGACCTAAGATGATGCAAACTAGCCTAATGTGCAAGGTAAATGCATGAAAAACTATCTTATATATATGCAAAACACATGAAATATGCAGCAATATCACTTGCATTGGTCAAGAGTGACCGATTTGGTCAGCGAGGTAAGTTATTCTAACTTTCAAAATTTTCCATTTTGACACACTTCTGCCAGCTCCAAGAGTACAATCCCACCACTCCTCCCATCACAACTAAGGTACCACATTCGTTCCATTGTATATACCATTGCATTTTTTTAAGTTTCTGTTTTTATTTTACTGTTGCTTCTCTCTCTCACTCCTATAATTACTCAAGAGACTATGTAATTTAAGTGTGGGGGAGGAATTTGGGGTTTGACATTGTTTGTTCTTTTCTTAGTTTTTCATTTCCTTCATCTTTGTGTCACATGCATCTCATGCATTTATCTAAGTGCATTAAAAAACCAAAAAAATTGAAAACTTTTGCATGTTTTGCAAACCAAAAAGAGAGCATGTATTTCCATTTAATTGCTTAAGATTGAGTCTAGTGTTTGCATGTAGGCTGCATTGCATTTGCATAGGGCATGATGATTAATTTTCCTTGTAAAATGCTAAGTGTTTAGGTTTGATTTTAATGTCTAAGTGGTTAATTGTTTGATGCATCATGAGAAAGTTAGAAGTTAAGGTTGAACCATGCTTGAATTACTAAATTTTATTCTCTCATTCTCATACTGAAACCAATTGTTCATTGAAAATCAACTCTATCTATTTAAACTTTAATCTGAATTTTTAATTATCATGTTTGTGCATTGAAAAGTGATTTCATGGCTACCATATACATATTTGGATCGTCTTTTTCCTTTTTACCACTCTTGTTGATCCAAATAGCTGATCCTCATACTTATAGGACAGTTAATCTACACCCTTAACCAAACCTCCTTATAAGCTTAAACACTATCTTGAGAGTTGTGAGGCCTTGCATACATAATTTTCGAATTCTATCTTGACAAAAAGTGTTAGGATTAAGGCTGGCACACGAGCAAGAAGAAGAAGTTTCCCCAACCATGAAGAAGAAAAAGGTTTAGAGTTTGGGAAAAGGGTAGATTTAGGGGTTCACCTTGGGGTTTAGAAGTTCTTAGGATTCATCTTTGGGTAAAGGGTAGAAGAGAGCTTTGATTTGCATGCATAATTGTGGTTTTACCTTTACCATTTTGCATAAGATAGAATCATTTTCATTGAATGATCCCTTATGTTTATGAACCCTTTGCTTGAATGAGATCATTTTAATCTCATAACCTTACCCTTAGAACCAATTTTTCTCACTTGATTTGCACAAACATGATTCATGGTTACAACCTTAATGAATGTTAAAGAGTTGATTGATTTGGCATTTGTCTAGGTTGAGATTTGAGATCGTTTTGAAACATGATGAGCATGGCTAAGTTCTTTAAAGTATAACTGATTGTGTTTTGCATCCTACACTTAGGCACTTAGATATTGACTTCATTTCTTTACCTTAGCATTTTTTGATTTGAGTGCTCACCTTTAAACCTCATCCCCCATTTGTCTTAGTTTGTTTGCTTGAGTACAAGCAAAAGGCAAGTGTGGGGGTGTTGATATCTCATACATTTACATCATATAAGCTTGTATTTAGTTCGTGTTTTGGTCTCCTTTTTCATGTTTTCTTTCTCTTTAGTCCCATTTTCCTTTCCTTTTAGACTTAGGTTGCATTTAGGTTATAGTTTGCATTCTCTATGCATTAAGGATGTTTTTAGGTACTTAAGAGGCTCTGTGGAGCAAGGAGGAAGTGTGGGAATGGTTCAAGGAGTTGGCCAAACTGAGAAGGAGTAAAAGGAACCAAGGAAGATGATTTCTGGTGCAACATCGGTCAAGGCACAGAGCACATCGATCAAGGGTGGTCGATGTAAAGCAACATAGAAGTTCACATTGGTCATTCACATCGGTCACTTGTGACCGATGTGAAGAGACAGGACACCCACATCGATCAACTGCATCTGTCAAGACTGATCGATGTAACCGGGCCGAGAGTCTTGAGGATTCACATCGATCAACAGCATCAGTCATCAGCTGACCGATGTCAAGCACTAGAGAGGAGCATCGGTCATCCACATCGGTCGTGACCGATGTGAGCCAACCCGAACTTTTTTTTATTTACAACTTTACCATTGCTTTAGGGCTTTTGTCTTTTATTATAAATAGGCTTCGACTAATGATTTTTAGCCAAGTCTTGTTCTTGCTTAGTTTTCTTAAATTTTTGTTTTTGCTTTTAATTTCTTCTCTAATCTCCCTCTTAATCATGTTTAACACACTTTACTCTTGTGATTTGGTGTTTTTCATGAAGATGAGTGAGTAGTCCTTTTAGGGTTCTTAGATGTGGTAGATTAGGGGAATTTAGAGGCTTGATTAGGATTTGTTAGTGTTTAATTAGGTTGAGTTCTCTCTATTAATCTGTTTTTAGGCTAGATTTTTCTTGATCATATGAATCTAGATTTAGGCTTCATCTTATGCCCACCAAGTGGTTGATGAAGTGCTGATCTTGCTTAATAGCGGATTTACTAACCTTAGCTCAAGAGATTGACTGTTTGAGGAGTATTTTGACTTGAATAGAGTTGGTTTTGCATGCATGTTGATTGTTCTAGCACTAATGAGAGTTAGTTCTTGTTTGGATGATTATCAAAGGGTTATTTGTCAAGAGATTGGACTTAACTTGCTTGATTGTGAACTCAATGTCTAGGAATCAGCATTGCCTGCTTGTTTGCATTGTCAATGATGTTTGAAACAGCCTAAGTCTTGCCTTTGAATTCTCCTAAGTCAATAACCACATCTAGGAACTTGTTTTCTCTTATTGAATTTTGAATTTTTCTTTAAGTGCTCTATTTTTATTGCTCTGTTTTGCTCTTGATCATTGCTAAGTTGTTCTCTTTTGAGTTCTGTTTGGTGCTTGATCACTTAGGTTGATAGTTTAGTTGCTAAGCAACACACTTTCTTTGATTCACTTGACTTAAAGCTTTCTGCTCACAATTCTAGTGGCATCTATTCATAACTCCTTTGGATTGATAAAGAACATATACTATGCTACAACTGATTAGTATAGAGTTTAATTGAGAAGAGATCAAAAACCATTGTATCATGCAAGAGAGCATTCCTGGCCAAGTTCTTCTCTTCTTCAAGGACAGCTAGAATCAGGAATGAAATCTCTGGTTTGCTCAAAAGAATAGTGAGAGTTTTGGTGAAGCATGGGAGGGATTCAAAGGGTACACACTTCAGTTCCCTCACCATGGCTTCTCACAAGTTTCACTCCTCTCCACCCTATACAGAGGCGCTCTCCCTAAGATCAGGATCCTACTTGATACAGCCTCCAATGGAAACTTCCTATCTAAGGATGTAGATTAAGCTCTAGAGCTTGTGGAGAACAACTCCTTCAAGGCCAACAAGCTATTAATTTGAAGAAGCTAAACAACGCCTGCTAGACCAACATTGGAGAAGCTAAACATCAAGAAGCTTAGAGATCCAGGTAGCTTCACCTTACCTTGTGAGCTGAAAGGAAAAACTTTCAAGAGCTGTCTTTAAAACCTTGGAGCAAGTATCAACCTTCTCCCATCCTCTACTGCAAGGCTGCTTGGCTACACTTCCTTTCAAGAGAGTAATGTGTCTCTAACCATAGATGATGGCACAGTAAAGGTACGAATTAGAGCCCTTAGAGATGTGCCAATGATGATTGAAGGAGTGGTCATCCCAACAGATTTCCTGGTCCTAGATGTTGAATGGAAGATCAAGAATGCCATCGTTCTAGGAAGACCATTATTAGCTTCAGCTAGAGCAATATTTGATGCAAAGGAATGCACAAGAGAGATGAGATTAACCAAGGAGAAAGTGCTGAAATTTGAATCAAAGGGGAACAAGCTGGAAGATGAGCATGCCTTCTCAATGGAGGTTAAGAAGCTGAAGAAAGTTGGTGAGCATTGGCCAAAGTTTGAGGGCTATGTGGGTACAACCTTTGATGGTTGCTGTCTGTCCAAGTTGTTCGCTGATACCACTGAAGAGGAGGTCCTTGAATTGGGTGGTTATGATGCTGTGAATGAAATCTTGTTGGGTCCTATAGAAGAAGGAGTGGTTTTGAGACCATTTGGCTATAAGAGGGGTGAAGTTTGCTACAAGATGAAGCAAGAGAGAAGATCTAAGCCTTTTGCAGTGCTGAAAATTGATGGAGTCACCGGGTGAGTCAAGGGAAGCAAGATCACACCAAAGAGTTCCAAGACTCCTGCTCCTTACCACAACTAATGAGCTGAGGAAAGTCAAGCTAAGTGACTATAAATAAGTGCGCCTGGGAGGTAATCACATGGTATCCTTGTGTATAGTTTTGCATTTTTTTAAAAGTTTTTTTATGTCTATGTGGGTGTTTTTTAGTGTCCCTAGTAACCAGGTTCAAGCTGAATGAAGAGGAACCAAGCTTGGAATAAGGAAGGAGGCGAAGAAGGATCAATATCGACCAGCATATCAGCCAAAACATGTCAATACAGTCCGTATCGAGCATGTCTTGCTCGATACTGAGGTGTCGGATTGGTATCGACATGTGTACTGGGATGATGATGATCGATAAACTTGTGAGGTTTTTTGTATCGATCATTGTACTGGTATAAGGCAAACTTATACGCTTTACAAGAAATGTATCGGGTAATAAAAAGATCGATATGCCTCATCTGATACTAATATCAATCACATATATCGATGTACCTGGTCGATACAACACCAAGGAGTGCATAGCGAGCACAGTATCGACATAACACATTGATATGCCTTAACTGCGAGGATGAAAGGCGATTAATGTCCCTTTTTAAGGCATATCGGGGGTGAATATTGACGTCCCGTGTCGATACACCTTAAAGGATGAATGAAAACATGCTACTCAACATAAGTCAAGGTGTATCGATGTGCATATCGAGGTACTAGTCCGATGTGCATTGTTGCATGATCATATCGAGCTACATATCGAGCTGTCTAGCTCAATATTGGACAGCTGAGTGTGATCATCGGACTACGTATCGAGGTGGGGGACATCGATACAAGAGGTGTCAAGCAATATCGACGTGCATACAGGTCGATACAATGACCCGAACATCTGATATCAACCGGACCAAGTCGATATGATCAATATCGATCACAATATCGACTTGGGTGGTCGATATTGCACCCGAGGTAAGTCTTCTTCAATTCAAATTTTTTCCCTCCTTGGTCAAACTAGATCAAGGAGTTTGAATTTGAATCCTTCCCCTTCCCAAGCATGAGTGGGACCTCTTTTAGGCATACTTTGTCACTTTGCTCCCCACAAAAAGATTCCCCTACCCTCTATTTAAACAAACCCACTCTTCTCTCTTTCTCACTTTCATTTATCTTATTTACAACCACAAAAATTTCGAAATCTTTAGTGTTTTAAGTGTCTAAGGAAGCCAAACCCCTCAAGGTAATGTCTCTCAGCTTTTTAAATGTTTATAATTTGCCTTAAGCACTTAAGAACTTTATTGTATGATGTGGTTGCTTTCTTGATTTATGATTATTACCTCTAATTTAGTTTATTTCTTTTGCATGGTGAATAATTATTTTTGACCTTTGAAGCATTTAGATTAATAAATACTTGCTTGTCAAATTCATTTATTTAGCTTTGCATTAGCATTTTAGTCCATTTGTTTAGTTTCACCATGCTATGATTCATGCTTTTCAATTAGTTGATAAATTTTGTTTCATGAATCCTTTGCATACATTGCTTATTTAGTTGCTTCACAACTGATAGAGGTTTACTTTTATGTAAATAAACTCCTCCTTTTTTTATTTTTAGTAACATTAAGCTTTGTGTTTTGTTGCTTCCTTGGTTCTGATTTTTTTTTTTAGAATTTGTTTTAGGTACCATGGGAAGAGCAACAAGGAGTGTAGCAAACAAAGAGGCTGAGAGGCAAGACAAAGCAAAGGGCAAATCTAAAGAAGTTGGGAGTCCAAGCGCCAAATCTCAAGGCAAAAAGAGAGCTGATGCTGGCGCTAGTGAGTAAGTTCCCCAAAAGCAGAAGGCACCACCCCAGCTCAAAGGCAACTCTTTGACAAGCTGCAAAGGGTTGATGTGAGACCAACAAGATATCCCCATGTGCCATCTCTAAAGGCCTTGGGAATCTATGAAGACTGCTCTTCTATGCTTTAGACAATGGAACTCACAAAACTAATGGGAACTCCTTATTCAGCCAACAAGGACCAAGTGCTTCAATTCTTTGCAAGTTTTGAAGTGACATTCTATGAGCCAGGAGAGGAGACTCCTGAACAAGATGGTGATGCCTTCATCACTTTCAGTGTTTCCAAGAAGAACTATAGGATGTCCTTCTCAGCAATTGAAGATGCCTTTGGGTTCTCCTATGTAAGCGCTAGAGGTCAAAATCTGGGGGTTAGCAAAGAAGAGATGAGCAGCCTTTGGAATCATGTGGCTAAGGGCGCTTTCAAGCCAGGAAGAAACAAGGCTTCTTTGATCAGAAATCCAGCCATCAGATATGTGCACAAGGCACTGGTGCATACTCTCTTTGCAAGGAAGGAAAGTGGAGCTATTGAAGGAGGAGAAAGGGAGCTCATTGATCAAGGTCTTATGAGCATACTTGACTGCACAAGGCAAGGTGTTGAGCTCAAGGGAGCAGATGGGACAACTGGAATGGTCACCATCTTCATGCAGAAACTATTAGTCATCAAACATTGGTTAACAACCAATGATGACAAGGCACCAAAGCTGTATTGTGTTGGCCTTATTACGTAATTGATGGAAGCTGCAGGAGTTCAGAGTGTACCAGCAACAGTCAAGATCACATACTTGGACCTGCCATACCTGAAGAAAGCAAGGTTCTTTGGCAAAAATGTGGGTGAGAAGTTCATCTACAAATTTATCCAAGAAGATGGATCTGCTGCAAAGCTTCTATTCCCTGATGTGCATCTCACATCCTTCTCCAACTCCAACAGCTTTTCCTTTCAAATTCCACAGCACCTTCTCTACCAAGCTGGTGCTCCATCCTCTTACATTCACCAAGGTGCCAACACTCCTCTTCCTCAAGGAGAATATCCCCTTGTGGTCTTTGAAGGAGGGCAAATGAGAGAAGGAATCGAAGAAGAAGAAGAAGAATCAGATGCTCCAAGCTACAACAGTGAGGAGTTTAACTTCCAGCCCCATGATGTCGCACACCAAGGAGGCCCCTTGAAGAAGGTCTATGAACACATCAACCTCTTGCAAAGATGGAACAAATGGCAAGATAAAACCATCAATAAGTTGGTGAAGGGCATGAAGAGCATGAAGGCTCAAATCAAGGACCTAAAGATGAAGTCTAGTGGAGCCTCCACTTCTGCTCATCAACAAGAGGAAGAAGCTGAAAGCCAAAGAATGGCTAGAGCTCCTAGTAGAAGGCGCTCTTTTGCTAGTTATGAGGAAGTGAGAGCTTGGGTGCCACCAAGAGCATCATGTCAAGAAGCTCCAAGGAGGAGGAGACACACAAGGAGGGAGCGGCCAATAAGGCGCCACAACATTGACCTTATGGAGGACCTTGCAGGAGCCTCCTACACCTCACACACCACCTTCTAAGGTACCAAAAACTCCTCCATTGTATATACCATTGCATCTTTGTTTAGATCTTGTAATATATTTCTGTTGCTTCTCTCTTCTACTCTTTCATTACACAAAGGATTGTGTAATTTAAGTGTGGGGGAGGGATTTGGGGTTTGACTTTTTTTTGTTATTTTCTTAGCTTTTCCTTTTTATTCATCTTTAAGTCTCATGGATTCATCTAATTGCATTAAAAAACCAAAAAAAATTGAAAAGTTTGAAAATTTTGCACCTTTTGCAAGCAAAAAAGAAAAGCATGTAGTTGCATTCATTTTATAGGTTGCATTGCATTTGCATAAGGCATGATGATGAAAACTCCTTGTAAAATGCTAAGTGTTTAGGACTGAATTGAATGTCTAAGTGGGTAAATGTTTGATGCATCATAAGAAGTTAGAAACTAAGGCTGAACCATGCTCTTGAATGCTAAATTTGATCCTCTAATCTCATGCTGAAATCGCTTGCTCTTTTAAAACCATCCCTATTTATTAGAACCAATAATTTGAATTGTTAATTATCATGTTCTTGCAATGAAAAGTGGTTTCATGGATTACTCATATACATATTTGAACTTTCTTTCTTCCTTTTTACCTCTCTTGCTAGTCCAAATAGTTGATCCTCATTATGGGACAGTTACCATACTTAACCTTACCTTCCTTTCAAACCTAAACACTATCTTTGTGTGTGAGGCCTATTTTTGTATGAACTAAGCAAAAAGTGTTAGGTTGGCACTACAAGGGTTGGTTACTATGTAGAACTAGCTCTTCACTTTGAGTTAGACATAGGTTTAGAATGGTAGTTTTAGGTCTGGGCGGATTTGAGTGTTACAATGATCTATAAGGAGAGAGTGAGAGAAGAAAGAAATTGACTTCATTTCTTAACCTTGGCATTTTTGGATTTGAGTGCCCACCTTCAAACCTCATTTCCTCCTTGTCTTAGTTTGTTTGCTTCAGGACAAGCAAAAGGCAAGTGTGGGGTAGTTTTAGGAGTTGCATTGCATTTTACATACATTTGGAGTTTTATTCAGGTAATAGAAGGAGTTTGGAGACCATGTGGTGCAATGGGTGTGAGCTGGGAACGAAGCAAGGAGAAGGACAAGGGCGGAAAGGCCAATATCGATGACAATATCAACGTTATTTGATCAATACAGTGCGTATCGATGGGAGAATCGACCACTTCAACATCGATAAAGTGCGAGCGTGGTGTAAAGGCAGTATATCGACCATGAGGGACCTCGATGCACGAAGAAGGGACTCGTACTGAGCAGTGTATCGACATGGGACAGGACAATATCGAGGTGATGTATCGATGTGTTTGCCGCCTTAACTAAAGGGCGATTTTATCGACTTCACACCAAGGAGGATCAAACCGATACAACCTTGAAGCCTTCCGTATCGACTAGCATATCGACCAAGGGACATCGATACAACCCAGAAGAAGACATGATATCGACGTGTGTATCGATGTGCATGATCGATATGGTCCATCCGAGTCAGCCTATTTTCGGTTTAATCTTGGTTTATTAAGGGCTTTCAAGTTCCCATAGAAATACTAAAGTCATAAAATGGTTAGGCAACTTAGACCTTATTATTTTTCTTCTGTTCTTGCACTTAAAACCTTTTCTTTTTCAGCTTTGCTTTGATTTAGTAAATTTCTACATTTGCCTTTAATCTGTTCTTGCTTATTCTGCTTTCTAATAATGCTTAACCATTATTTCTCTTTGGAATCTGTGGTTTTGATTATGGCTAATGAGTAGTCTTATTTAGGGTTTTAGATGGGATAGATTAGAGGGGTTTTAGGACTAGATTAGTGATGTCTTATGCTTAATATGATTGTCTTCTCTCTATTAGATGTGCTTAACACTAGATTAGTCTTGGCCAGGCTTGTTTAGTATCTTCGCTTTCTCTTATACCAGATAAGTGTTTGATGAAATGCTGCTATGAGTCTCTTAGAGGATTTGTTCTCTTAGCCTAAGGAATTAGATGTCTAAGGTGCACTTTGGCTTTATAGGATTGGAGTTCTTTTCTCAATGCTTGTGATCATGTGTTTGAGTAAAGGAATTTGTCTTGAATATGTGCTTAGCAAAGTTATTAGTGTGAAGGAATTCAGCTAGTTATAAATGTTAATCCTTTGCTTAGAAGATAGCATTGTTTGAATGGTTTTAAAGCATCACTAGTTAGGTTGTAATCCCCTCTTAATCAATAACCCCCATCTTAGATCCTTGCTTTATCTATTTGAATTTCCTGCTTTGTTTAGTTCAGTCTTTAGTCCTGTTTAGTTTGATCACAACTGTTTTCTTGAATTTGGCGTAACTTAAGTGATTTTTTGCTTTCTCAGTGTCTTATAAATTTAGATGGATTGATACCTTACATGCTGCACTGACATGAGTGTGTTAGGATTTGATTAGCTAGTCAAATCCCTGCTATCACATGTTGAGGACAAGATAGTGGTTTGGTGAGTGCACCCGCCAATTGGTCATTAGTTGAGACGTGTGAGACACGAACTTGGCCTGTTTGGACTTGGTTCAGGACAAAATGATAATTGAGGGCAATATGCTTCATGCGAGAGTGGAAGATAGGATTTGCCGCTAAGTATGTGCTCTAGTGTTATCGGAATAGATTGCTGGTGTTTGCGTTATTTGAAGACCTAGTTCTATGTTGAGAGATCGTATCCAACAGATTTCCACACTTGTGGATGCAATAGAATTATATTCTGCATAAGTGGAGGATCGAACTACTCCAATTTGTTTCTTGGAGGACCATGCTACAGAATGACTTCCAAGGTAGACAATGTATGTGCATGTTGATGTGTAGTCGTCTTTATTCCTGTCCCAGTCAGAATCAGTGAAAGCATGTAGTGTCAGACTGTTCTTTGCAGGGAATAAAGTACAATGAGATATTGTTCATGAGAGGTATCGAAGAACTCTTTTGACCGCTGTATAATGATCCATTGTTGGTCGATGCATGAATTGTGAGAGTTTTTTTACCATAAAAGAACTATCTAGTCGAGTGAGTGATAAGTATTGTTAACTTCCAACAGCTGTGTGATATTCGTTGCCATCGTCTAGAGCTGTGCCGGATAATAACGATAGTGATAAACTGGGACACATTGGTGTATTGTTAGGCTTTGTATTCATCATTTTCATCCGATGTAACAAATCAGAAATGTAACGATTTTTGAGATAAATGTAAGCCCTTAGTTGATCGAGTGACTTCTATACCAAGAAAATAAGATAAATGACCCAAGTCTTTAATAGCAAAGCGTTAGGAAAAGGAAGTGATAAACCGGTTTATATGCGGTGTACTATTTCTGGTGATAATAATATCATTAACATAGACCACCATGTAGAGGAGAAGGCCATTGTTATTGTAGATGAAAAGTGAGGCATCACCAAGTGAATTTTTGAATCCCGATTAAAGAACAAATTATCGGAGCTCATTGTACCCTGTCCTTGGAGCCTGTTCGAGCCCATAGATGGCTTTATGGAGCTTGCATTCTGCATTGGAATTGTCATTATCGACAAACCTGGTGAATAGGCCATATATACTTCTTCTTGAAGGTGTCCTTGAAGAAAACCTGTGGTGACATCTAACTGTATTGACGGCCAATCACGTGTTGTAGCTGTGCTTCAGACTATCTGAATTGTGGCGGGCTTAACCACCAGACTGAGTGTGTCCTGGTAATCTAGTCGTGGTCGTCGATTGTAGCCTTTAGCTACTAAACGCGCCTTGTAGCATTCAATAGAACTATCTAATTTCTTTTGATTGTAAAGATCAATCTGCGTCCAACATCATTTGTAACATTGGTAGCATTAGTTAAATTCCACATTCTATGTTTAACATGTGAGTTAATTTCTTAACTCATGGCTTTATGCCAATAGAACGATTTGAGAGCTTCAACTACTCAGGTGGGAATAGTTGTTGCAGGAGCCTCCAAGTGGGTGTGAAGATTTAATTTCTGGATCGGTTCAGGTGGCCAGGAACTCGCTCGTGTAGGAGCAGGAGCTGGTGGCCGTGGTATTGATAAGAGTGTTTTTTCTCTTTGCAATTAAAAACCCTTAATAGCCATTTGTAGTATAGCTCAAATTTTTTTGTCAAATCCAAGTGGGAAAGATGCATCACAGAGACTACATGATATTCTAGTTAGCTAAGCCAAGCAAAGAAGTGTTGTTCAAGAATCTAACACCCTAACTAGTCACCAAACTGAAACATGACAATGATTAAAGTGAAATACAAACATCAATAGTGGATCAACTTAAGTAAACACAAATTTAAACTAGCAAGAACAAAGTAAAAAGCAGAGCAAAACATAGTAGATGCAGGACAAGTTCAAATTTATGTGACATGGTTACAGGATAGGATAATCAACCTAGAATGATCTTCAGTTTCTAACAAGATGTTCAAACAATCAATAAATGCATGATCCTTAGCATAGAACTCTAACATCTAAATCAATCCACTTTCATGACAAAGATTCCTGTGAATGCAACTTAATCAAGATCTAACTCTCATTAGTGATCAGGAAACAATCAAGCATAAATAAACAGTCCTATCTAGCCAATAAGCTCCCTAGTCATCCATTCTCATGTGTAAGGATAAAAAAATCTACTAAGAGGTTTGTTCACGCATTTCAAAAATCACTTTTGATGCAGAGAAAGGCTAATTTAAAAAATCAGATGATCTGTAAGATTCAAACATTATGAACACCTAATAGTGAAAGATCTAACATTATCTACACCTAAACATCAAGTTATAAGCCTCAGATAATCCTAAATCTAACCCATCCTTCAACCCAAAAAAGACTACTCACAAATCATGGTTGATCTATCAAATACAGAGCAAAGGAAGAAATAAAATATGATCAGAAGCAATAGATAGAATATTAACAACAAAAAATGCAAACTTATATTAAAAACTCAAACTATTGCTACAAAATACCAAAAACTGGAAATTTCTTCATGAACACGAGAGAGAGAGATAAAAGATAAAGTTTTTTGCTAAAGAGAAGATAATAAAGCATAATCTGAAGATAACATAAGGCTTTTGGTTAATATAGTCAAGGGTCAATGCTTGGTCATCTCGGTTAAATCTTGAAATTCTAAGGTTAACCAATGTCAAAAAAAAATGTTGGAATATCGGCCATTTTCCCGAGACAAGGTGGTCGATACAGACTTTATCATCTTGGTATCGGGCTCTTGGTTGATAGAGGTGCCCGACACTGGAAGCCTCCAGAACACCGGTTTTAGCTCCTTCTTCAGTATCAACTTTCCTCCTGATATGCACCTCAATACACCGTGATGTCGGCTTCTTGGTCGCTACACAACATCGATACAAACTGACAAAACTTCTCCAGCTCCTTTGAGTGCTTCTCCTCGTTTCAGCTTGATCCTCAACTCTACAAGTGTCCTCCTTAGCCTTATAATCAAATCGGACGCTTTGGACTATAAAATGGATAATATGCTATAAAAACTATGCTAAATGAAGCCTAAAAAGATGTAATTATGCAAGTTATCAGGTACTCTTGTTGCTCCTTTGCTGGAGGAGGTTCTTGTTGTGGAGGTGCCGTTGAATGTGAATTTTAAGATTGAGTCACGCCTGCTGGTTGGGGTTGCGTTACTAGTGTTGATGATGATTGTTCATTGTCCCTGGATTCTGCTGGTGGATCTGTTGGTGTAGAGGGAGCTACAATCGGTGTTGAGGCTTGATGGGATATTTTTGTTCACTGCTAGTTTCCACCTTAATAAACAGCAGCAAGTTCGCATCAATCACAGTAGTATATTAGGGGATCAAATCCACATATATTGTTGTTTTGTGAGAATCCTAGTTTTCTAACTTCTCTGTACCAAATAATGGATTTTGGGGTTTGTGTGTGTCACGGTTCAGAGTGTGCAAATAAGCAAAGCAAAGCAAAATAAACGGTTGTTAATCAATAAATAAAAGGTGTTGGGCTTTACGGGAATTCTCCGGGGTTCATGGATCAGCACGTTAGACGATAGAAGGGGGGGGTGAAAATAACAAAACAGTTTAGGTTCTTTTAGCTGAAACGGTATTATACAATTATCCAGCTTTTGGTAGAGATAACAAACTACATCTGGTATATACCATAAGTATGCAGTTCAAATCTTATGTCACATCTTTGGATGTGCATTGAACGAGCCAGTTTATAAGCGCTCACGGACTTCGTAAATGCGATTAGCCCCTTACAAAGTATCCGCTCGTTTACCCTAGATCAGGATGATATAATATAATTGAAGTCTACCAATCCTAATATCATTTGCTAAGTGATAAAAATAAATCAGGTCTTGGTTAAAATGAGAATAAACAAAGAAACCTAATGGAAAACGAACTTCTATCAACCTAATTAAACAGAACCATGATTAAACCCCTCTGAAACCCTCTTTAAACCCAACTAAATGACTACTCGCTCATGAGAACGGGAGTCATCTTTGAGTAAATGGAAGTGCGATTTATTGAAGTGCAAAGGCAATAGAAAACTTCTCCAAACGAGTTATAGAAGAAGAGATTTTCTTCCTTAAAGTAATTAAAAGCAGAAAATCTAAGAACTGAATGTAAAAACGAAAGCAAGGACAAAATAATGAAGAACAAGGCGGCCGATGGGTTTCTCTCTATAAGTCTCCCTTCTAGGTCGCCTCTCCTTCTCTCCTTGGTCGACGGTTGCTGGTTGCTTTTTTGGCTGTGTGTGTGTAAAAAATGTCTCCCTTAAGTTTAGGTCTACATGACGTTATATAAGCCTTCAAGATTAGGAGAATCAGTAGGCCTTAAAACGTTTTATGGCCTTAAGAGAATATAATAGGCTTTGAGTCGGAAATGGGCTTCAATTGGCTCAACCTCTGTGCCGGAAGAAAGAGCACGCCACAAAACCAAGCTCCCGTGGCGCGGCCGTTGGTCGTGAGTGGTTCTCTGTGGCGCAGCAGACGGACATGCCTCCAGTGTTTTCAGCGTAACTTAAGATAGAACCACGGGATTTTGACGAAAAACCTTGTCTGTGGTTTTTCACTCATCTGGATATCATGCATCCAAATTTGAACCATTGAATGTTTCTGTCGAAGCCTCCCTTCTAGATCGCCTATCCTTCTCTGCTTGGTCGACGGCTGCTGGTTTCTTTTTTGGCTGTATGTGTGTAAAAAATGTCTCCCTTAAGTTTAGGTCTTCATGATGTTATATTGGCTTTCATGATTAGGAGAATCATCGGGCTTTAAAACGTTTTATGGCCTTGAGAGAACAGAATAGGCTTTGAGTCGGAAATGGGCTTTAAGTTGCCCAACCTCTGTGCCGGAAGAAAGAACACGCCACACCACCGACCTCCCATGGCGCGGCCGTTGGTTGTGAGTGGTTCTCCGTGGTGCGGCAGACGGACATGCCTCCAGTGTTTTCGGTGTAACTTAAGATATAACCACGGGATTTTGATGAAACAACTTGTCTCTGGTTCTTTACTCATTGATAGGGTTCAGATTGTACCCAAATGAAACTACTCCAAGTGCACAACAAAACAGTTATAGTATAAGAGGTTATCGAATCCCAAGGGAGTAAGTAAACTACACTAGCAGTTATAGATTCGGACTAGGCTAAGCAGTAGTTAATAAATGTAATGCAAAATAACTAAAACAATGAAAGCAAACGATTATTGATTGATCTAAGATTCAGAAAACTAAAAGCGTTAAGTCAGGTCAATTCGCAGGTTGAGTCCGAGAATGTAGAATGCATGCAAGCAGGAATGATTTAAACCGTCTTGAACTCAAAACTCAATGATATAACTAATCAGTTCTCATTGCAGAAGTTATCTATGCCTAATTCACAGAATCCCAAATCTCTTTGCAAATTCTAACAAGTTATGTAAGAATTAAAGATCAGGTTTTTATTGTTCACAAAACTCTTAAATCAAATCTTTTTGCAAATAGGCGTTTTTCTCATCTAATACTAGTTCATGTGATTAAGAATGTTCTCACATCTGTTAAACAACCTAGGGTATTTCGAATTTCCAGATTACTAGTTAAAGAAATCGGTTTAAATGCAAGCACATATGAAGAAAGAAAAGATATTCCTAACAGTTTAGCGATTCTACAAACTCTTCATCGACCTTTGAAAAGCCGTAACTTAACTAACAGATTACTCACACATGATCATGGAAACACAAAACATAACTGAATAAAACTGCATTAAAAGAGATAGAGTAAACTTTAAAGGGGTTCAAAATCTTCTCAATAAGAGTACAGGATTTGTCTCCCCAAAAGCTCTGAATAAATCTCTCTCTAAAGCTCTCTGAATTCTAAAATCTAGGTTAAAAGCCAACAATGGCTGAAAACCTAATATATACAAGCTAAAACACGAGCTGAAACACTTTTGTAATTAGTGAAACTTCTGGGGCAAAAGTGCAATTAATCCTCCATCTTTTAAAACCAGTCGCGACTCCTCTTCAGATACGGGCGACGAGCGTCACCCTTGCATGGTGATGATCGTCACCAAAGCCAATTGATGCCTCCGAGTTGCTAACTTCGTGGTTGATTCTTGTAATGTTCCAAAAAGCTCCAAAACCTCCAATTATGCTCCAGACATGCTATAACCTGCAAAAACTCTGCTAGGACTCTAAAAAGACAAAAAAAAAATCAATAAAAAGGACTTATATCATGGTTAAAAACCATAAAAACCATGATATATCAACTCCCCTAGACTTAGCTTTTGCTTGCCCTCAAGCAAACATCAGACAGAGAACAGGATCGAGGTTTGAAAACAGAAACAGTTAGCTAAACATCAGGAACACCACATTGATCAACACTTTCGAATCCACACACCATAGAGCCAACACAAGATCAAATTTCAGTCTAATCATCACAAGCTTAGCAAATCTCTCAAATCCAGTTCAAGCTCCTTCAAGAAATCCGAAATTTCTAGTGCTAACTCCTTATATTTATCTAAGTGTGATATCTCATCAAGGTTTTATCATCTCAATCACTTACAGATTCCTTTCCCTTCCTAAACACTGAACAAAGCAATTTCAACACAGCTCTTCTATTTTCTCTTCCCTTGATCTTTTCCTTTGGATATTTTCGATTTTTCAACTTCTTTTCCCTTTTTTTTTTACATTCTAAGATATGGTGCTACTTAATACTTGTGTTCCTTGGGAGGAGACAGATTCTTGAGTGTTCACTACTGTTGTTCCTTGTAAGGAGACAGGGTCATGATGCACCATTCTATTGACTTGAACTCTTAAAAGCTGTATAAGGGAAGATCAAAAAGAGAGTGTAATTAAACATTCTTGTCAGTGTTGAAAGAGAGAATCAAGATCAATGAGAATCAAGCCCCAAGATAAGAAGTTTAAAGTTCATTAAGGTGGAGCTAACAGCAAATTTTCCAGATTCTCTAAGAACCTAAACCTTCATTGCTAGACTGATCTACCTATGACTTTCAACTTAGTAAGACTTGTAATCAACTACTATGGCAGTGGTTCTTATAAGTATCCACGTTTTGTGGTTAGTTCCAAGAAAAACTGACAGTTTCAAAATTTTGACTCTATAGAACAGGTATTTTACTCAACTTTAAGACTCTAAAAACAAATCAAAATGTACACAACGTCAGTAGCCACCTCCCCCAGACTTAAACAAAAATGTCCCCAGTGTTATTAAGCCTAGATTTGGTCAAGAAGAAGCAAGTGAGCGTGGAAAAACCGAGTTTGAAAAGTGTACCTCGCGAAGGATCGGGTGACGAGCGTCACCTCTCAGTGGTGACGATCCTCACCGCGTATGAAACTCCAGCATCAACTAGTTAGATGTGGTTAAACATTACGTTATCATGTGTACTCTAAATTCAGACTGTTAGAGCACTCAAACAAACAGTTAATAACATCCAAATAAGCATAACTCCTGGTTGAACAAGTTCACAAAACAACATCAAAGCAACTGATAATTGACTCGAAAGAAAAACATAAAAATGACTAAAGAGAAATAAAAGAAAAGAGAAACAGAAACAAGTAACCAGATAGTAGATGATCTATTCCTCATCCTCGCAGGCCTCAGCGGCAGAGTGAGGGCGAACACAGCCACAGTTGCTGAGTGTAGACACAACATCCCATAAACACTCGAAGCTGTCAATGACATAATCTTGAAAGGCAGTCATATCCATGGGCGTCAGAGGTCTAGGAGTGCGCCTGAAAGCAGTGGGTGTGGTCTGGCGTCTGGATGGTCCAGCCTGTGCAGCAGCAGCTGAAGTGGAAGCCCCAGCATTGGCTCCTCTAGGATGTTGGGGAAGAAGACGCAGCAAACTCGGGTCAGGCTGAAAACGCAGCTGACGTATATCGCCCTGGATTGTGGTGAGCGCCCGGTTTGGCAACTGTATGCGAACATACTCTCCAGTAAAAGTAGTGAAAGTCCAGATCAATCGCTGCTTGAGCCATGTAGCATTGCACAAATGTGTCTCATCCATGAGAGCCCGCTCAGTGATAATGCTGCAAGGCGATGTATCAATCTGAAAGTGCTAGAAGATTGGTGTGAGAAGGCTGCCAACGCTCTCACTCTTCTCCCTCGGACTGGTAAATGGCTTGGTCTTCAGAGAGACCAAGTGCTCAGCAAAAATGACGCCCAGATTGGCACGGATCAAGCTCGTTATTGGGATCTCATCATCCAGCATATCGGCAAAGCCATAGTAGAGCAGAACCAACTAGCTGACATGCATCTTGCTCGGCGCAGACTTGCACAAGATAGTGTTGCCTAGAAGGCGCAGAATGTACCTCATCACACGATGTCGAACGTCCGTATGTGTGCTCGTCTTGCTCTCATAGACTCCTTTCCCGAACATGGACCAGAATTTCTGCATGTGAGTCCACTGCAAAGGTGTGAGCACGCTGAAAGGATGGTCAGCGAAGCCATAAATCCCGCAAAGCTCAAAGAGACTGAACCTGTAGCGAATCCCTCGAATCAGAAAGGCGAGCGTGCCCTGCTGCACTGTTCTGGCCAGCTCGTTCTCGTAGTACATGCGAACAGTGGAGAGGAACTGGCGAACTAGATCGGGATACAGATCGTACTGCTGTGTCGCCATCGTGCCCATCCCAATCCTCTCGAGAATCTCAAGAACGTCATCCTTAATGCCCATCTTATGCAGCACTATGATGTCTGCAAATCTGGTTGGAATGATCTTCACGTCTTTCCACGTATTGTAGAACAGCGTGTCGTACTAATTCCAGTCCTCTTGTATGTCGCGGAACACACATGTATCTCTCGCCACCTCCTGCTTCGGTGTTCCTGCCCAAGCAACTCCTGAAGCGATTTTTCAATCTTCTCGCTTTGGCCATGGAGGCCTGCATACTGGTCTAGTGCTGTCTGATTGCGCTGAACCGGATGCACCGCTTGATGAAGATGCTGGTCGTTGTCTCTTCTCACGTGGAGGCATATGAAAAATCAAATCAAGAACAAGCAAAAATTCACCAAAATAAGCCAATTTTTGAAAATTCCAAAAATCAACGAATCAGTGTGAACTAGCTAATGGCGATCAATCACAGCAGTACCAGGAACATAGTTCAATCATAGCTTCAACCCAAATCACCCAAAATTTCCAGATTTTTGCAAATTTCATCATGAACTCGAAAATTTCAAAAACTTGCAAATCAACCAATAAAATCACATAGGGATGGTATCATTCATCTAATACAATCTAACTAACCATGATTCAACAGTTAAATCAAGCTTATAAAGTCAAAAATTGAATTTAACCAAACCTATGGCGGACTGAAAATTGGGGATTCTGAGCACATACCTTGCATATCTTGAAAACTGATTAGAGATTATGAAAGAGCACTAAAATCCACACGGATTAGGCTTTTGAATCACTCAATTCGGTTCAAAAAATCAAAAGTTACAAATTTGTGGATATTTGGTCTAGTGTTCGTGTAGTTCAGTTGTATCGCGAGGAAGAAGAAAGAATGAACATATCGCGTACCTGAGTCTCGGGCAGGTGACGAGCGTCACCCCTAATAGGTGACGATCATCACCCGTAGAACATCTGCTTACCCTTTTTTATAACTAAATAAATACTAATTAATATATACACGAAAATAAATAGTAAGTATAGAAAAAATAAAACTTACCAGTGGGGTTGCCTTCCACTAAGCGCTTGTTTAAAGTCATTAGCTCGACTTTGATTGCTGTTTAGACAGCTGGTGCATTATCCAAAGACACAATGTGTCCTGCTGGAATCTTAGCTTGCGCCGAATAGTGTTTCACCCTCTGTCCATTGACAGAGAACTCTTCTCCTTTGGAGTTGACCAAGATAATGACGCCATGTGGTTTAGCTTCTTTGACAGTGAAGGGATCTGACCAATGAGAACGCAATTTACAAGGAAACAGCTGTAAACGAGAGTTGTAAAGAAGTACCTGGTCATTGGGCTCAAAATGTTTTGAGATGGTCTTCTTATCATGATATGCCTTTGTTCTCTCCTTGTATAACTTGAAGTTTTCATAGGCCAGATATCTGATTTCATCCAGTTCATTGAGCTGAATAAGGCGCCTCTCTGCAGCAGGCTTCAAATCGAAGTTCAGCTTCTTTATAGCCCATTATGCTTTGTACTCTAGCTCCATTGGAAGATGGCGAGCCTTGCCATAGAGAAGATGGAATGGTGTAGTCCCAAGGGGCGTTCTGTAGGCTGTCCTGTAAGCCCACAGTGCATCATCCAATTTCGGTGACCAATCCTTCCTTGTCTTCCCAACTGTCTTCTCTAAAATCTGCTTGATCTGTCTATTGGAAACTTCAACCTGTCCACTGGTATGGGGATGATAAGGTGTGGCCACTCTATGCTGAACACCATACTTCTTCAACAGCTTGTCAAAGGCCTTGTTAACAAAATGAGAACCACCATAACTGATAACAATTCGCGGAACACCAAATCTGAGGAAAATAATGGTCTTAAACAGCTTTAAAACCACTGCAACATCAATGGTAGGAGTAGCCAATGCCTCTACCCATTTATATACATAGTCAACAGCAACCAGAATGTATATGTTCCCATAGGATGAAGGAAAAGGTCCCATGAAGTCAATGCCCCAACAATCAAAGACTTCAAACTCAAGAATGAAGTTATGTGGCATCTCATGTCTTCTGCTAATCTTCTCTCTCCTCTGACATGTATCACAGCGTGTAATGAATGCTTGTGCATCCTAAAACATAGTAGGCCACCAGAAACCAGCTTGAAGAACTTTGGAGACTGTTTTGAATGTGGCAAAGTGTCCAGCATACTCTGAGCCATGACAGTGAACAGGACGTCTGGAACCTCAGCTTCTGCTATGCATCTTCTATTCATCACATCTGCACACTGTCTGTAAAAATATGGCTCATCCCAGTAAAATCTCCTAAGTTCTCTCAAGAACTTCTTCTTAGCATATCCCTTAAAATCATGTGGTTCATCCTCTGCAGCGAGCCAATTGGCAATATCAGCATACCAGGGTCTCTGGGGATCAGTAGTAGTATAAACTTGCTCTTCAAAAGCAGCTCCCAAGCTGGCACAAATCATAGCCAACGTCTGAGTCGGGTGACGAGCGTCACTTGCAGCATGCCTAAACTGAATCGCGAGTCTGCTGAAGTGGTTACAAGCGTCACCCCTCTTGTGTCGCTCGTCACTGCCCTGTAGTTGCGAGAACATTGCAGGTTTTCAATACTTTCTTCCTGCATTCGAGTCTCAATCAGATACACATTCTCCTGAGGCAAGAAATCATTGATAGGCACGTCATCTTCAATCCTGATCCTGGAGAGATGATCGGCAACTCTATTTTTAACTTCTTTCTTGTTCTTGACTTCAATATCAAACTCTTGAAGAAGCAGAATACATCTCAACAACCTTGGCCTTGCATCCTTCTTCTGCATCAAATACTTCAGTGCTGAATGGTCTGTGTGGACCATGACCTTGGAGCCAACAAGGTACTGGCAAAACTTCTCAAAGGCAAAGACCACAACCAACAGTTCCTTCTCAATAGTTGCATAGTTCTTCTGAGCTTCATCCAAAGTCCTACTGGCATAGTAAATGGCTTGTAGCTTCTTTTCTTTCCTCTGTCCCAGCACTGCACCAACTGCGAAATCTCTGGCATCACACATAACCTCAAAAGACAAGTCCCAATCTGGAGGCTGCACAATATGAGCTATAACCAAAGCCTGTTTGATCTGCTCAAATGCTGATTGACATTCTGCAGAGAATTCAAACTTCACATCTTTGCAGAGAAGAGCAGTAAGAGGTCTTGCAATCTTGCTGAAATCCTTTATGAATCTTCTGTAGAACCCAACATGACCCAGAAAACTCCTCAGTGCTTTGACAGAATCAGACGCCTGCAAGCTTGTCATCACTTCAATTTTCGCCCTATCCACTTATATGTCATCTCCAGAGACTCTGTGACCAAGAACAATGTCACTATTCTGGTAGGAATCAGCTCATCTTTGTCATTCTTCACCACTATGACACCTCCTTTCTTAGGGACCACGTGAACAGGACTGGCCTAGGCGCTGTCTGATATAGGATAGATGATCTCAGCTTCCAGCAACTTCATGATCTCCTTCTTGACAACATCCTGCAGATTTAGATTCAGTCTCCTCTGGTGCTCCACTGATGATTATGATTGATCTTCCAGATGTATCCTATGCATGCACAAATCTGGAGAAATACCTAAAATATCATCAAGTGAATAGCCAAGAGCTTTGCAAAATCTGCGCAGCTTACTTAGCAAAAGAGTGAGCTCTGCATTATTCAATGAAGCATTAACAATAACAGGATAGGTGGAGTTTTCTCCAATGAAGGCATACCTTTGTCCTGTAGGGAGCTGTTTAAGCTCAACATTTGGTGCTTTTGCTGCACTCCCATCGCCCATTGCAGCAGCTTTTTCAGATGTGCTGACTATCTCATCATGTGCAACCAGTTGCATAAGATGTGCAGTAGCATCCATCATCTTTGCATAACCAGTAACAGCTGCATCTAGATGCTCAACCTCTGCTGTAAAAGTGGTCAACACCCTCTCTAGGGGATCTTCTGGACTCATCTCTTGAAAGATCTGCTCAGCAAGGTTGGTAAGAACATCCACATAGAATGTCTGTCCATCTATGGTTAGCCTCTTCATCAGCTTGTCCATTTCGAATTGAATCACCAAGTCACCAACATTCAGCTCAATTCTTCCTTTCCTGACATCTATAATAGCTCCTGCAGTAGCCAGGAAATGTCTGCCAAGAATCAAAGGGTCTTTGGGTTATTCTCCATACTCCACAACCACAAAATCAGTAGGAATCATGCACTCTTCTACTTTGATAGGAACATCCTCTATCACACCTTCAGGAACTCTGACAGATCTATCATCTAGGACAAGAGATATCCTGGTAGCTTTAAAATCGGTCATCCCTAAGCTCTTGGCAACATAATGAGGCGTCAGGTTCACACTAGAACCAAGATCACACAATGATCTCTCAAACCTGTGAAAATATTGTGCAGTCTAAAACAAAGCTTCCAGGGTCTGGAAGCTTCTCTGGTACTCTGTTCTGAATCACTGCATTGACATGCTCGTTGATCATCATTGCCCCTGTCTCTAAGCTCAAGTTGTTGGTCACCATCCTCTTCACATATCTCCTTATAACAGGAGTAATCCTCACAGCATCAATCAAAGGAATCTCAATAACCAGCTTGTCCATGATTGCCTTCCATCTGGCATCTTCAAGCTCCTGTTTAGACTTTTTCAGATGCTTAGGATAGGGTACGTTGGGCTTATGCACTGTTTCATTAGCATTGTTTAAGGTCTCAGGAGAAGCAGCTATGATTCGAGGTTGGTGACGAGTGTCACCCTCCTGGTGGTGATCGTAACCCATAGGGGACGAAGTCGTGTCGTGCCTTTGCAAATTGGGTGACGAGTGACACCCCTCTGGGGTGACGATCGTCACTCGCTCTTTTTCAGCAGAAATTTCATAATCTTCAAACTCTTTAAGTCCAACGAATTCCTCTGAGCTCAAATCCATCTGCAACACTTGTTGCAGGTTCTTTCCACTCCTCAATGTGATGGCATTGACATGGTACTTGGGATTAGCATCAGTCCTTCCAGGAACGAATCCCTATTGCCTATAAACAGCTCTTGCAGTTTGAGCAACTTGAACATCCAGCTTCTTGATGTGAGAGTTCAGACTCTCAATTTTTCCATTCAGGTCCTGATACAGCAAATCTATCTTGCCATTGAAGTCCACTATCATATTCTGCTGTCCTGCTAAGATCTGCTCCAGCATAGCTTCCATCTTGTTGTCTTGTGGAGGTGCAGATTGGTAGGAAGAAGAACCATAGTTCCTGTTAAATTGCTGCTGTTCTGGTAAGGTTTTTGGAACTTTGTCTTCTAGAACTGAGGCTTGGGCGTGTAACCAGAAGAATTCTGGTTTCCTGTGAAGATACTCTTCTGGTTGTTGCTTTTGTAACCTCTTTTCCACTGCTGATCCCAAACTTTTGACCCTGAAATCCTCCAGCATTGATGAAATTAACATCATCCTGCTCAATCTCCTCTGGATTTTCGAAAGTCTCCACCTCTGCAGCAAAGTGGACTGATTTCTTTAGCACCAGAAGGCTATGCATACTGTCCAGTTTTGCCTGAACTTCAGCAATCTGATTCACATCATTCAAACCAGCCTGTTTCATCCTCTGATAATCAGCATTCTTGGTGCTGTTACTGCAGGCCAAGTTTTCAATCAGTCTGAGTGCTTCTTCTGGTCTGTTTGTGTTGAAGTTGCCACTGTTTGAAGCATCCAACGCCATCTGGTATTGATAACACTTGAATCTCAGCCAAGAACCTTTAAAAGCTTCAGTAGGACCTTGGAAAAATGAAGCAATTTTTGTCCTCAGGTCTTCTGATTTAGCATCATCATAGAAGTTGTTCAGAAAAGCATTCTTGGTGTCCTCTCAAGTGGTCAGCGAATCAGGCTCCAGTTGCTTCGGCCAATAAGCAGCATATCCTCCAAGTGAGTAAGGAAATAGCTTGCAGAACAGAAAGTCATTGCTAACTCCATTAGCTTTGACACTGGAAGCCATATCCTCAAACCTCTCAATATGATCCATAGGATGCTCATGTGGTAAGCAATGGAAAGGATGCTGTCCCATAACCTGAAAGTAAGCAGGCTTGAGCTCATAATTGTTCCTCTGAAAAGCAGGATGAGGGATTGCAGCTCTGTTGGCATAAAACTGATCAGGTCTGTTGTAATCTCCAGGAGTCCGCTGCACAAAACGCCCAGCAACGTTTACAGCTTCTTCTGGTGCTTGCTGAATCACCTGTTCAGCTATGACATTTCCATTCTGATCCAGTATCTCCCCTGCATCATTACTCTTGTTTCCATCTCTAGAAACCAAGTGACCTTCTGCATCTTCAACCAAGATAATCGGATTAAGCATTGTAGATTGCTTCTTAGTTTTCCTGATGGTTCTTTCCAACTTAGCTAGCTCGTCAATGCCTAAAGTCACAAGCTCCTTCTCTTTGTTGCTTCTGGTGCTGCGATAAGGCATACACCTGAAACCAGCACAAAGAAAAATAGCAGAAAGTTAGTAAACAAATAAAAACTTAGACAAAATCCTAATACTAAAAATCGATAGGCAGCTATTACTCCCTGGCAACGGTGCCAAATCTTGATAGGGCTCAGGTTTTACCCAAATAAAACTACTGCAAGTGCACAGCAAAGCAGTTATAGTATAAGGGGTTATCGAATCCCAATGGAGTAAGTAAACTACATTAGCAATTATAGATTCGGACTAGGCTAAGCAGTAGTTAATAAATGTAATGTGAAATATATACAAGCTAAAACACGAGCTGAACACTTTTATAATTAGTGAAACTTCTGGGGCAAATGTGCAATTAATCCTCCATCTTTTAAAACCAGTCGCGACTCCTCTTCAGATACGGGTGACGAGCGTCACCCTTGAGTGGTGACGATCGTCACCAAAGCCAATTGATGCCACCGAGTTGCTAACATCATGGTTGATTCTTGTAATGTTCCAAAAAGCTCCAAAACCTCCAATTATGCTCCAGACATGCTATAACCTACAAAAACTCTACTAGGACTCTAAAAAGACCTAAAAGACTCAATCAAAAAGACTTATATCATGGTTAAAAACTATAAAACCATGATATAGCACTCATCTGTATATCTTGGGTCCAAATTTGAACCATTGAATGGTCGTATAAAGCCTTCGTCTAATCCGATACTTATGGTGGTCCGAAACTGTCCAAAACCTGGCTTTGCTCCAAAAGACTCCAAAACTTGTTCTTTTTGAGAAGTAGAAAACACGAAAACCGCTTGAAAACCTTTGAAAACCGAGTTAAAACACCTGAGATAAATACTGAAATGATATCTTAAATGGGTAAATCTCGGTGTTATCATGGCTGCTGTTTTTGGAACCTGCAAAGTAGAAATTCGGGTAATAACAGAAGTAGGTTGGTTAGAAATATGAGTGGTCTCCGTGTCTTCAGGTTGTTGTATGTCACGTGGTGGAGTTTGAAAAGGGAAAACTAATTCATGAAAAATTACATGACGTGATGTATAAATCCGAAATGTGGCTTTAGCAATGTAAAAATAAGCACTCTGTGCGATTGAATAGCTGAGAAAAACACATGGTGTTGATCGATTATCAAGATTGTGAGTTGCATATTGAATGATCCATGGGAAACGCAATCTCTCAAAAACATAGTTTATGAAAAATCGGACAATGACCAAATAATATTTGAAAAGGTGTTTGAAAATCCAGATTTTGACTAGGCATTCTCTTATAAATAAACTGTTGTGGAAAATGCGTATGTCTAATAAGATTTGGGCACTGAAGCATGCGACAGTAAAGCAAAACTCATCTCAATAATATGTCGATGACAGCGCTCGGCGATGCCATTATGCTCAAGTTTATGATAAGGACTTGTCATATGCTAGATGTCTTAAGTTGCAAGAATGAATGCCAGACCAACATATTTACCCTCATTATCAAAATAAAGGGTTCAAATCTTATGTATCAAATCTGCTTTCAACCAAATTTTTTAATTTGTAAAAGTTTCATAAATAAAGCCATGTATATCTAGTATAATGATAGACAAAAATCATGTCATATTTGAAACCATCATTTGAATGTATTGGAGATGTTCATATATTGGAAAAAACATCTAAAGGATAAGACTATTGTAAAGAAGAAGATTTGAAAAGAAATTCGTGCATTTTATTAATTGAACAAATTATAGATGGCTGTGCCAGCCAAACGTTTGAAATAATAGGTAAATGAAATTGAGAAATAATTTTTTAAAGAATTGGAAAAGCCGGATGGCCCAAACGGTAGTACCAATCTGTAAGAGATGTTTTAACTACTGAAGCAAAAGCATGAGAAGAAGGTTTGGTGTTGGTGATTTTCAGCCATTCATAGGTGCCATCTTTAGGCTTGCTTTCCAGACGAACAGCCCCGTTTGTAAATCTCTAACCTGAAAATATGTGGGAGTCAAAATGACAGCCGCATCATTAGATTTGCATAACTGAAAAACTGAAATGAGGTTCTTTTCTAGAGAAGGAACACAAAGAATGTTATTTAAAAATAATGGTTTAGTGTAAGATGGTAAAGAGGTAGAACTAGTGTGTGATATCTGCAGTGGAGAACCATCGCCAAGAAGAACATCATCACTACCATTGTAAGGAGAATGAAGCGAGAGATTTGCCAGATCTGATGTCATGTGGTGTGACGCTCCTGTGTCAACAAGTCATGTGGATGAATCAGATATCATAGCTGCATTCGCATGTGGCTGTCATATCTAGAGAGATGGTGATGATTGCCACTGTTGCAGATGTGGGTGAGGGGAATGCAATGGGAAGAAGAATTCCCATCCTTGATCATTCGAAATTCTGGGCAATATTTAGCACTGTGCCTTTGAGGGCCACAGGCTTGGCAGCGTCCCAAATACAGTTCTGGCCATGTTGTGCATTGTTAGAGCGTGATGGATTGGTGGTGCTGTTGGCGTGGACGGCTGTCAGTGGCATGAGCCACGATCGGAGCTGCAATGAGTGGTTCAGTATATTGAATCATTGATTCTCTATTGAGAAGCCTTTCATGGAGTTCAGTGTTGGAGATTGCCATGTCTCATCCATTGATTGCATCGATCTCAGGTTTGTTATCTTCACTCAGTCTGGCTAAGATCTGTTCTGTAAGGTCTTTGGGATCCATAGGTTTGCTGAAGAGAGCCAAATCATCAACTTTTGATTTGATGAGAAAAAAATATTCACTGATCGTTTTGGTTCCTTTCATACATGACTTGATTTGATGCTTGAGTTGGCGGATATGACCTCGTGTTGGATTGCCAATAGTGCTTGCCAGAATACGCCAGACATCGGCTGTTGTAGTAGCAGTAGAGACCTCTGATTGCACAGGTAATGAGATAGCACCAATGATCGAGCTATATAGAAGTTGATCTTGACGACGCCACGGATTTTGTGTGGAGACGCCATTCACTGCAGTAGTTTGAGGTGGTGCATCAATTGATTAATCAATGAAATGATGAAGCTCATGACCTTCAAGCAAAACCCTAACTTGTTTGCTCCAGATCATGTAATTAAGATGTGTTAATTTGGTAACATTCGATATGTTGGCTGAAAGAAGAGTGCTTTGTGGATCCAGAATACTATAAACAGATGTGCGTTCAGACATCATTGCGGGAGAAAAAGAAGGTAAGTAATAGAGAAATTGTAGAGACATTTGAAGAAGAGAATAGTGTTTGTTAAACAAAGAAGAAGAAAGAGAAAAGAGAATAGAGAGGTGGCAAAGAAAAAAAATAGGTATATCATTTTAGATTAGAGAACTTGATGATTGTGTTGATTTGCAGAACACTGCATATATACACAAAAGGATGTTATATATAGAAGAATGTAGACGAGGAGATATACGTGAGTTAAAAGCAACGAGATTGCAAGAATTATAATGACTATGATTATATATTTTCTATATTCTAACATTCCGAGGCTCTCACAGGAGCGAAAAAAGCATTTAGGGAATGAAAATATTTGACAGTCATCGTAACCGCATCCTCTCTTGTGTAACATCAACTTCCATCGGTACAAGCAGAAAAGTTCCCTAGAAATTATTTCAGTATGTAAAGATAATTTAAAATATGAATTTGATAATATCTTGTTAGAATCAATAATTGAAAGTGACAATAAAACGTTAGCATAGTTTCTTTGTGTTTTAGCTATATAGCCCCATCTTCAAAGAGGAGGAGGATCAAGTTTCTTGCGTCAAAGACCATCTTCACCTTGGCTTCATGCTGCTGATTATCATGAGATCCTCTTATTAGTGCAAGTCTTTTGATATTGATAACGGTTAAATGGATCTATAAGGTGTATTCATAAATGAACCAGCGCAATAATAAACTCCTGAAGTTAAGCACCAATGTGCTCGTGACATTGCTTAGGGGGACGGGATCTCTGTTTGGTGAGGAAGAAAGGAAAACTGGTTGTGGTTCTCAAGGTGGTGACTCGTTTCATTGTTGAGAATTGGTCTGAATTGTTCTCTGCAATCAATTTCCCCTGGTATAGGGTGCATTTTTTTTTTCTCGCCTACCCCTAGAATTGTGAATGACAATTAAAAAAGGAAGGACTTGGGGTTTTACAGGTCCGGTCAGTCTTTAAACCTCCCGAGTACTTCTAGCTATCTACCATGTAATTCAGTTCTCAGGAATGTTCTGTTTCGGTAATATTCAATGGTTTACTCTAGCCTTGGTGCTAGGTACTAAAGCTGCTTTTTCTGCTAACAGAAGATGAATACGATTTCATGGAATTGTCAGGGCGCAGGAGCGTATCTGACTAAACAGCACATTCGAGAGCTGCACCGATGTTTTTCTCCTTTGTTTTTGTTTCTCTCCAAAACAAAAAACTCATATGCCTTTTTGAAAGAGGTGCAACTTTCTTATGGGTATAATAAAATGTTCACCATGGAACCAGAAGGTACAAGCGGTGGACTAGCTCTATTTTATATAGATTCTTTTGATGTTAAGATTTTATTTTTATATAATCACCTGATAGACGTGGAAGCAGTGATAGAAGGACATCCAGTCTTTCTGACCTTTGTCTACGGTAATCCGGTCATTCAATGCCGCGAGTTACTCTGTGAATAGATTACATGGATTAGTACCACGAGAACGGGTCAATGGTTCATTAGTGGGACTTTAATGAGATTACAAGACATCATGAGAAGAGAGGAGGCCGGAAACACCCTGATGCATCTTTCATACCCTTCAACACTATGCTTGAAGATACCGGAATGGTGGAATTCCTGACAAAATGTAACTCTTTTTCTTGGGTTGGAAATAGAAGGAGTGGTAGAGTTCGATGCAAGCTTGATAGAGCATTAGGGAATGATGATTGCATCATATGTTTTTCCCACACTTCTGTGGAGTATCTAAAATTATGGGGCTCTGATTATCTCCAGTTTTCGCTCGTATTCAATCGCGAAAGGGCAGGGTTAAGAGGAACTTTAAATTTGATAAGAGATGGCTAGGGAAGGAAGGCTTGCTAGAAACGATTATCAAGGGTTGGGGAACCTCTGATGCCTCTACAACTCCGGTTTCTGTATGCGATATCAGAAAATGTCGAAAAGCTATATCAACCTGGAAATATCTTAACCCGTCAAATGCGATAAAAAAAAATTGAGGAGGCCAAAGAGAAGCTCGAAGCCGCTCAACAAGATGATTCTGTCTCAAATGATGACTTTGAAGTGGAATCTTTGTGCAGCCTTCCGAGAAGGGATGCAGGAGTTTACTATACTTCAAATCCTACACATACTCATATCATTGTAGTATGTAGGTATCAATCCAAATGGGCATAGTAAAAAACTAGGAATGCAATAGATCATCTAATTTAGGCAAGCATGTTCAAGGGATTAAAACTATGAATCTAATAAATAAGGTAGACTTCAAATAAGCAAGAGTAAGTAAAATAAACAAAGAAACTAAGGCAGGATCGAATTCAACAATCAAAGACTAGTAGGCTTGAGATAAGGTAATTGATCTAGGGAGATTCTTGGCTTAACTAGTGATGCTTACAGACTCACAACAAGTTATTCCTAGGCATATAATTAACAGCTATAACTAGCTCGATTCCTTGATACTAGCCACTTTGCTAAGCACACATTCAAGATAAATTCTTTTACTCAAACACATGATCATCAAGCATTATAAGCACTAATCCAATTCTATATTATCAATCTACTCCTAAGACAGCTAATTCCTTAGCCTAAGATAAGCAAATCTCTTACTTGACTCAATCAGGCATTTCATCAAACACTTATTAGGCATAAGAGAACCCTAGGGTCTAGATCAACTTAGCAAAGGCTAATCTAGCATTAAACACAATCAATAAGAAGGAACAATAATATTAAGCACTAAGCAATCACTAATCTAGCCTTAAATCTCCTTATCTCTATCCCATCTCAAACCCTAAGAAAACTACTCACTAATCATGACCTTAATCATAGCCCAAAGCAAAGGAAAGCGATAAAGCATAGTTAGAAAGAAGATAAACACCAACTTTTGATTGAAAGAACAAGATTCAACAAGAAATTACAAGAAGAACTAAGAGAAATACAAAGGATAAAGCTGTTATCTATATGATAAAGATGAAAAGAAGATGATCCTAATGTTTTTGGGTCACAACCTATTTATAGTTTTCAGGAAAAACCCTTAGTATACCGGAAGTAAACCGGAAAGTAGCTGGTTCGGAGGCTTTGTATCGGCCTGCTACATCGATATGCAGATCGATACTGGTCGGCTGAAGGTTGTATCGACCAAGCCTGGTCGATATAGTCGTCTCTGGCTAAAGCTTATCGGTTGGTCTCCTCGGTATGCTAGTCGATATAATCGCCCTTTTGTTAAGGCATACCGAGCAAAACCATCGATACTCTGGTCGATACATGTCTTGGCTTGTGTGTCGATATGCTCCACGTCGATATGTAAACCGGTACAGATGCTCTGGAGGTGGTGTATCGGCTAGAATAGCTCGATACTCTTCGACTTGTCATGTCTCCTCGTATCGGCTTAGGACATGTTGATCTGTATGTTCTGTATCGACTTGGCAAGTCGATATCCTACTCGATATGGGGCCTTCTCGCCTTGGTCTTTCCACCAAATCACTCCCAGCATTTTCCTTAGTCCTTAAACTCCTCCATTGCGCCTGCCAAGTGCCCAGAATGCACCAAATATGCAATGCAACTCCTAACTACACTCTTAAGTGCCAAATGGATGCAATTGAGGTATGACCATGTAAAAATGCATTCTTAAGGACTAAAAACTAGTGCTAAATGTATGCTAAAATGGTATGAATATAGTGTATATCAAATCCCCCACACCTGCTTTTTGCTTGTCCTCAAGCAATCAAAGATAAATAACAGAGAGAAGGTTGAAGGTGGGAGCTCAAAACTAAATATGCCAATAGAAAAACTGATTCAATGCCCAAATTATATGTTCTAAGATGCAGAGAGATTGTTCTACTTCAAAAGCTTTAGCCATGCTCATCCTAACAAAGATTGAACTCAAGCTTAGCCTATATAAGTATTCAAATCAACCAACTCTTTAACATTCATTAATTGTAACCAATGGATCAAATTTGTGCAAATCAGGTGAGAACATTTGGTTTAAGGGACAAGGCTATGAGATGAAAATGATCTCATGCAATTAAGGTTCAAACAATCACAGGGATCACTCAATGAAATGATTCTATCTTAGACAAAATACTAAAGGTAAAAGCACACTTGTGCATGCAAGTTAAAGCTCTCTTCTACCTTTTTTACCAAAAGATGAACCTAATAAACTCTAAGTCCCAAGTGAAACCCCTAGATCTACCATTTCCCAAAGCACTTGTCATCTTTATATGTGGGGAAAGCTCTTTCTTCTTTTGCTTATGTGGTTGACACCTTTTGGAACTTGCTCTCCTTTGTTGAGTAGGGGCCATTTTAATCACCTTTTGGTGGATTGCTTGGTCTGAATTCTCCTTTTGGATGACCTTTGTTAACTTTGTTGTTGTTGGCACCTTCTTTAACACTTAGAGCTTTCTTCCTTTTTCACTTAATCATAAAATCTATTTATTTTCCCCCACACTATCAATTCTACACTTCTTCTTTTCTTAAAAGATGTAAACAATTAAAGATTAAACCACTTACGCTACCCCTTTCCCAATCTCTTAACCTAATACCAAGCTCAAAATGCAAGCTGGTGTCTACAAAAGAGCTTCTCCTTGCCAGCCTTATTCCTAACACTTTTTACCAAGAAAATATCGAAAATGATGCAATACAAGGCCTCAAAACTCTCACAATAGTGTTTAGGTTTAGAAGGAAGGATTGGTTTAAGGTGTATATATGTCTAATAATGATGAGGATCAGCTACTTGGATCAAAAAGAGTGGTAAGAAGGGAAGAGGATGATCCAAGTATGTATATGGGTAGCCATGTAAGATAGAGTTCTAATAAGATAGAGTTGGAATCAAATCACAGCAAGCTTCAGTATATGTCAAGAGTATCAATGCAAGAATTCAAAGCATGGTGCAGCCTTAACTTCAAACTCACTACTATGCATTCAAACAACAAGTAACCAAGGCATTGAAAACAATCCAAACATGGGCATTTTAACAAGTGTTTATCATCAAATGTGTGCAAAGCTACATGAAATGCATCTAGACTCTATCTTAGATATGTAAATGCACCTAAATGATTCTTTTTGGTTTCAAAAGTTCAAAAATTTTATGCATTTTCAATGCATATAGATGAATGCATGAGACTCAAACGTGCAAAAGGGAAAATAAGAAAACAAAACACAATGTCAAATGTAATACCCTTCCCCACACTTGAATTAAATAGTCCTCTGTGTAATAAGAGTCATAGAGGAGGTTTAAACAACTGTAAATGATGAATGGACAAAAGGCAGGTCAAAAGAAGTGAAGGATGAAGAGTTAAGGGAGACTTACATTTGTTTACGTTACCGATATGGGGGTCATCGATATGCTTCCTAGGTGGTGGGTATCTTGTTGGGACATCGATACACTTGTCGATGTCCTCTTGAGCGACTTGTATCGATTTGAGTATCCGCTATTGATGTCGATATGCCTTGACGTGTTTCTCAGAAATCGCCTTCGCCCTTTTGTTAAGAGATATCGACATTGTTGCCCTCGATATGCCGGTCGATACATCTGTGCTCTTAGTGTACCGGTGTCGTAAGTCGATACTCAAGTCGATATGCATTGTCTCCGCTTGTGTATCGGTCTGGGTGTATCCGGTACGTTGGTCGATGTGCCACTCGGCGGGGCGTATCGATTCAGCTACATCGGTATCCATGTTGATACACGATCCTCTCTTATGTATCGACTTCAAGCTGGTTCGATACACTCGTCGATATAGATTCAAATGCACATAATATCAATCAAGTGATCTGGATAGGCACATCGATACTAGTCATATCGACTTGATCTCATCGATATACTATCTGATATGGCCCCCATTCGAGTCCATCCTCCTTTGTAACTCAGCTGTTCTTTCCTGGTCTCATCCCAGATGCCTAAAGATGCTCATGGATACTAAAACAAACAAGAAAAGCATGAAAAAGCAAATAATATAGTCAGGGATAACATGAGAATACCTCCCAAGAGTGCTTGTTTAGACTCACTAAGCTTGACTTTTCTTGCTCCTTAGACAGCTGGAGGTTCTTGGAGGTGAATGTTTGTATCATCTCCAAGTGTGTCACTGGCCATGTAAGGCTTCTGCCTATGCTCATTCACTGTGAAGTCTCCTCCCTCTGGTTTGAATAATGTCACAGCTCCATAGGGGAGTACTTCCTTGATCTTGAAAGGTCATGTCCATTTGGACTTGAGCTTTCCTACAAAATAGCTTCAGCCTGGAGTTGAACAACAACACCTTGTCTCCAGCTTTGAAGTCCCTTGGGTCTTATCCTCTTATCATGAAAGGCCTTGGTCCTCTCTTTATAGATCTTAGAGCTCTCAAAAGCTTCAAGGCGATTTTCCTCTAACTCATGTAAGTTGATGAGTCTCTTCTCTTGAGCTGTCTTGATGTCAAAATTCAGCTATGTTGCCCATAAGGCTTTGTACTCCAGCTCCACAGGTAGATGACATGCCTTTCCATAAAGGAGTGAGAAGGGAGTTCTAACAATGGGCGTCTTGAAGGCTGTCCTGTATGCCCATAAGGCATCATCAAGCTTGTGAGACCAATCCTTTCTTGTAATCCCTACTGTCTTCTCTAAGATAGCTTTGATCTCTCTGTTAGACACCTCCACTTGACCACTTGTTTGAGGATGGTAAGGAGTGGCAACCTTATGCTTAACACCATTCTTCTTTAGCAGATTCTCAAAAACTTTGTTGATGAAGTGACTCCCTCCATCACTTATAACACATCTTGGAACACCAAACCTTGGGAAGATGATTGTCTTGAAGAGCTTCAGCACAACCTTGGCGTCATTTGTAGAACTGGCTACTGCTTTAACCCACTTTGAGACATAATCCACAGCAATGATGATGTATTTATTCGCATAGGATGAAGGAAAAGGACCCATGAAGTCAATCCCCCAAACATCGAATATATCCACTTCAAGGATTGAGTTCAGAGGCATCTCATCTCTCTAAGAGATGCTTCCCTTCCTTTGGCATGCATCACATGATGAGATATAAGCTTGGGTGTCCTTGAACAGGCTAGGCCACCAGAAACCAGCTTGAAGCACCTTATATGCTGTCTTGAAGGTGGCAAAGTGACCACCATAGGCTGAACCATGACAATGGTGAAGGACACATTTGACATCTTCTTATGCAATGCACCTCCTGAGCAACACATCAGTCCCATTCTTGTAGAGATAAGGTTCATCCCAATAATAGTGAGACACATCCTTAAAGAACTTCTTCTATTGATAAGCATCAAGTATGGTTGGGACATCTCCACAGGCCAAGTAGTTAGCGAAATCAGCAGACCAAGACAGCTTCTCTTCTTCCAAGCTCATTATCTTAACTGTTTTCATTCCCAATGCATGCAGTTCTTCTGGTAGATTGTCATTGATAGGGACAAAATCATCAATTCTCAGTCTTGAAAGGTGATCAACCACGCCATTCTCTATCCCTCTCTTGTCCACAATCTCCATGTTAAACTCTTGCAAAAGGAATATCCATCTGAGAAGTCTTGGCTTGGTGTCCTTCTTGGCGTAGATGTGCCTTAATGCAGCATAATCAGTGTTGACTATGACATTAGACCCAAACAAATAGCTTCTGAACTTTTCGAATGCAAAGACAACTGCTAGGAGCTCCTTTTCTGTTGTAGCATATTTTGTTTGAGCTTCATCCATTGTTCTGCTGGCATAGTAGATAACATGAAGTTTCTTGACTACCATCTGTCCCAAAACTGCTCCAACAGCATAGTCACTTGCATAACACATGATCTCAAAAGGCAGATCCCAGTTTGGAGCTTGCACTATGGGCGCATTGACCAAGGCCTTCTTGAGGGTGAGGAAAGCTTGTAAGCAGTCTTCATCAAAGACAAATTCTGTCTCCTTGCATAAAACCTTTGTCAATGGTCTTGCTATCTTTAAGAAGTCCTTGATGAACCTTCTATAGAAACCAGCATGTCCCAAGAAGCTTCTGATTTCCTTGACTGAATATAGAGGCTCTAAGTGCACCATCACATCTATCTTGGCTTTGTCCACTTCTATCCCCGTTTCTGAAATCTTGTGACCCAACACTATGCCTTCTTGAACCATGAAATGGCATTTCTCCCAATTCAGAACCAGCTTAATGTCTTCACATCTCTGTAAAACCTGAGAAAGATTGGACAAGCAGACACCAAAGGAGGATCCATAGACACTAAAGTCATCCATGAATACCTCTACCATCTCTTCAATTAAATCAGAAAATATGGAGGTCATACACCTCTGAAAAGTTGTTGGTGCATTGCACAGTCCAAATGGTATTCTTCTATATGCAAAAGTGTCATAAGGACATGTGAATGTGGTTTTTTCTGATCATTATGGTGAATTGGGATCTGGAAAAAACCATTATAGCCATCCAAGAAGCAATAATATTTATGATTAGCTAATCTTTCTAGCATCTGTTCTATGAAAGGTAAAGGGAAGTGATCTTTCATAGATGTTGTGTTAAGTTTTCTATAGTCTATGCTCATCCTATGACCAGTTATAATTCTCGTGGGTATTCGCTTATCATTTTCATTCTTTACCACAGTGATTCCTCCTTTTTTAGGCACCACATGGACTGGTGAGACCCATGTGCTGTCTGAGATATAATAGATCACACCAGCTTCAAGCAATATCAGGATTTCTTTTTTAACTACTTTCAGATTAGGATTCAATCTTCTTTGAGGTTCAACAGAAGTTTTTGTCTCATCCTCTAGATGGATCCTATGAGTGCAGAGGTTAGGAGAAATGCATTGGATATCATCTAGTAAATATCCAATGGCTCTCCTAAACCTCTTTAACATTTTGACAAGAGCAAGGATCTCATCATCACTGAGGTTATCATTGACAATCACAGGATAAGTAGAGTTAGAGCCTAAGAAGACATACCTTAGCTCTTTAGGAAGAGGTCTGAGGTCCACCTTTGGCGCTTTGAGCTCATTCCAATCCTCATCTATGCTGCTCTGCTCCTTTGCGCCAGCTTCTTGGATTGAGAGTATCTCTGTCTCCTTGTACCTTAGCTCCTCAAATGGCTCCCCTTCCTCCAAGATCTTGTGAGAGTTAAGCCTCAGCATGTAACACAAGCTCTCCTTATCCAAATAACCATCTTCCCCATGCACCTTTTTCAAAGCCACTTGGAGTTTGTTACCACAGCACAGCTCCTCTTGAACTTCATCATGCAGCTCCTCTATGGTTTCAATCTTGAATATTTTACCTTCTATGGTAGGCTGCTGCATAATCTGCTTGATGTCAAATTTCAGAGACAAATCTTTACCCAACTGCAGTTCAATCATCCCTTTCTTGACATCTATGACAGCACCTGTTGTGGCCAAGAAGGGTCTTCCAAGTTTGAGAGGATCTCTGGGCTCCTTATCCATCTCTAGGACTACAAAGTCAGTTGGGATCTCCACATTCTCTATTCTGATTGGCACATCCACAAGCAGTCCCTTAGGGAGTCTCACTGATCTATCAGCCAACACTAAAGAGATCCTGGAGTATTTGAATTCAGTGAACCCAAGGCGCCTAGCTATATAGTAAGGCATTAGGCTTACACTTACCCCCAAGTCACATAGGCACTTCTCAAACATTAGTGGACCTATAGAGCAGGTTAAAGTAAAACTTCTTGGATTGCCTAGCTTGTTGGGAGTCACATTATGTTGTTGGATGATGGCGCTGCACTCATGTGTTAGCACAACCATGCCTTGCAGATCTTTAGTTCTCTCAACTACAGCATCTTTCAGAAATTTCAGGTAAGGAGGAACCAAGACAAAGGCATCAAGCAAAGGCATAGTAAGCTATATTTTCTTCATCTGCTCATCAAATAGACCTTTGTATTTGGCAATCAGCTCCTTATTGAACCTTCCAGGACATGGCAGTGGTGGCTTGTAAGGAGGAGGAATGTATCTTGGTTCATTAGCCAACTCCTTAGGCGCCTCCTTCAGCTTCTCTTTAGCTACATCTTTGCCTTTGTTCTTCTTTGGGGTTCATCAGCCTTGACTGGTTCATCATCCTCTATTACCATATCCCCTTCTTGTTCCTCAATGTCCTTATTGTGGATAGTGGGAGCAGCTTAGGAGGGAGCTGATTTCCAGTTCTCAATGTGAGAGCTTTGATGAATTCTCTAGAGGAGTGAGATGTAGAGGGCGCATTCTGGTGCTGCAGCTGCTCAAAATTTTGGTCAAAGGCTAGTTGCTGAGAGAGGAGTTTAGACTCAAGTTTAGCTACTTATGAGGTGATGTCCTGTTTAAGTTCTTGGAAACCGGTTTGTTGGGACTGCAGAGCTGCTGCAGAATTTGTGTCATGTCATTATCTTGAGGTCAAGGATTTGTGGGAGGCTTTTTGAAACGCCCTAACCCGGAAATCTGAACTGCGGTAAGGATTTCACTCGGCCACTTCCTGGCCAGTCTCGGGTATTTGTAAATTTTTCTCATACTTAGTCATTTTCAGCGTTTTCATTCGATTCATCCAAGCCATTTTAAACATAAATGCATTACTTAGGTAAAAACGAGGTTCAAGAATACAATGAAGGTTCGCTATAAGCTAATACAGTCTGCTATAAGCTATTACATTGTTCTACTTGATCATAGTCTACCCTAGCCTAACATCCTTCCTTCCTTGCCTTAGTTCCGCGGTCCAGATCAGTTTTCTTCACGGGCTAAATCACATGCATCCATGAAAAGGAGGCATAAGCAACAGAATTGTTTAGTGAGAGCGGTCGTCACGTCCCACTTAGCCACAGTAAAGAAAATTGCAATCAAACAGTCCATTCAATCATCCAATAATCACTTAAACAATCAATGATCGGCTAATAAGCCCTCATCTGGCCTCGGGCCTCACTTTTGGCCTCGGGCCTTCTATGGTCATCGGACCTCATCGGCTATAAAGCCTAACTTGGCCTCGGGCCTTCACTATTATGCAGAGAAACAGAATATAACAGTAAAGGTACCATAGAACAGTTCAAGCAATCAGTAAATAATCGAATATATGCTAGATCACGAGTCTAAACTATAGCCCACGGTCGCGCACTCACCTTAGTTTCTCGGCTGTTGCAGATCAATGAAGATAGCCGACGGTTTTCAGAAGAACTCCCCGATTCAGAACGTTTCTCTCGGACGCAGTCGAAGTCTCTCGGCGACAGTCGGAATCACCCGGCTATCTCACGATCGGATTCGATGAACTCTCAGATATCTCTCGGACAAATCTCAGTCTCTCGGATGAAATCGCTCTCTGAAATTTGTTTCTGTTTTTCTTTCGGATACTTAGGCAGAATGATGAAGTTTATGTGGTTCCCCGAGTTAAATGACGATTCTCGGATATAACTGATCAATAACTCAATCCGCTGCATTTTCCCTCAAGTAACCGAAGGCCAGTAAATGTTCCCGCACTTCTTACTCGATCAATTCGACTTAGCCGGTCAGATTAACGTTCCCATCCTTTAACCGGCAAATTTCGCTTGGTTTACTGAAATAGCCGGCCTGATTGATGTTATCCGAGCAGTTCTCTCGGATATAGCCGATATCTGTTCCCGCCAATCTTGTCCGCGCCTTTTTCCAATAACTCCCTCGGATATAACCGCTCCCGCTCAGCTAATTTCATACTTAGCGGATATTTCAATAATTCATCCGATGATTCACTAAGTCCTTCGATCATTCCAGCTCGGCTCCGACAAAAGTAACGGTCCTGTCCGAATCCCGACCAAAGGTCCGAGAAACACAGTTTGTCCAATACTGCCTTTGTCTGAATCCCATTTTCACTCGGCTATAATTAGCTCAGCTCCATCCCAGCTCGGACTTCAGTAAACTGACCTGTCGGAAACTCGACCAGCTGTCCGAAATTCGCGGACTGTCAGATTTTCACTTGTCTGAACCATTCCTTCCCGGCTAAACACTCGAATCAGCTGAACTGACCCGATCCAGCTCGTTTTAGCTCGGCTATACCTCTTTTCCGACCGATAGCCCAATCTTTACTCAGACAACCCCCTGGTTTTTCCTATTCATCGTCTTAATCCGACTCATTCAGTTTGATCCACGGATCACGGATGTTACAACTCTCCCCCCCCCCCTTAGCTGAGACTCGTCCTCGAGTCTTCTCTGGTCCACTTAACTCCGGATTTCCCTTAAGTTTATCGAACCACTTAGGAAATTCTGCTTTCATTCTCGCCTCTGGTTCCCAGGTTACTTCTTCTTCACCATCACAATCCCAAACAACCTGAATCATCTGAACTTTCTTCCTACATTCTGCCTTAACTTTCCTTCCCACAATCCGGATTGGTCTTCCTTCAATAGTCATGTTTTCCTTTAAGTCCGAAGGTGGTTCAGGCACCACGTTATCCCGATCACTTATGCATTTCCTTAGCATAGAAACGTGGAACACCTTGTGAAACTTTTCCATAGATGGTGGCAATTCTAGCCTATAAGCCACTGGTCCGATCCTCTCAAGAATCTGGTACGGCCCCATGTACCTCGGACTTAGCTTTGCATTCAGTAAAGCTCGGTCTTTCCCCTTGTAGGTGACTGTCTTGAGATAAACCATGTTGCCCACTGCAAATTCTAACTCTTTCAGGCGCTTATCAGCATAACTCTTATGTCTGTTCTGAGCTTCTTTCATCTTAAGCTTCAGTACTCGGACTCTTTCAGTTATCTCTTCAACAATGTCTCGGCCAAATATAGTAATATACTTTGCTCCCCCACTCGGGTCCAACATAAGGGAGTCCTGCAAGGCCGGCCATACAAAGCCTCATAAGGCGACATCCCGACGCTAGCTTGGTAACTATTATTATAAGAGAACTCGTCTAAGTGCAGATAATGTTCCCATTTGCCGCCCCAATCCAGGACACAAGCTCGCAGCAAATCCTCAAGTATCCTGATAGTTCTCTCGGACTGTCCATCAGTCTGCGGATGGTAAGCCGTACTCATATGTAACTTAGTTCCCATCGCCTTGTGCAAGGCTCTCCAGAAAGTCGAAGTAAACTTGGAGTCTCTGTCGGATACAATACTAGTCGGCACTCCATGTAACCGGACTATCTCCTCAACATATCTCTTGGCTAGAACGGCAGCATTATCCATCTTGTTAATCGCCAAGAAGTGTGCTGACTTAGTCAATCTGTCGATTATAACCCATACTGCATCCTTCTTATCCACGAACGGTAACCCAGTCATGAAATCCATCGTGATCATGTCCCACTTCCACTCAGGAATCGGTAAACTTTACAGCAATCCACTCGGAAATTGATGCTCGGCTTTGACCATCTGACAAGTCGAACATCCGGCTACCCACTTAGCCACATCGCGCTTCATTCCGACCCACTGATAATAGCGCTTAAGGTCACGGTACATCTTAGTCGTCCCGGGATGAATCGAAAATCTCGACTAACTCCTGAGCCAACCGAACCCTAGTCAGCAAGTCTGCCTGATCCGCAGCACCAAAACCCAACGGTTCCAAATCGTCGGTCAAGGCATTCAAGTGTAAGGTGCCAACCATGTTGACTAACTCTTCCATATCCTTCTCTGAATCCACGGTTACTCTCTTCCTGCTCAAAGCATCAGCCACTAGATTAGCCTTTCCCGGATGGTAAGCTATATCCAAGTCAAAGTCCGCAACCATTTCCATCCATCTCCTCAGTCTCATATTCAACTCTGGCTGAGTGAAAATGTACTTCAAGCTCTTATGATCCGTGAAGACTTGGACTTTCTCTCCATATAAGTAAGCCCGCCAAATCTTCAAAGCAAACACTACAGCCGCCATTTCTAAGTCATGTGTCGGGTAGCTCTGCTCATGTTTCCTTAACTGCCGTGATGCATAAGCAATCACACTTCCGTGTTGCATCAGGACACAGCCCAGTCCAGTCTTTGAGGCATCCGTGTACACAAAATAAGGCTCATTGGGTTTTGGTAGAGCCAGGACCGGAGTACTCGTAAGCATGTCCTTAAGCTTAGAGAAACTCTTCTCACAGTCTGCTGACCAAGTAAACGCAACATCCTTTCCAGTCAGCTGAGTCATGGGTTACGCCATGCTCGCGAATCCTTTAACAAATCTCCGACAGTAACCAGCCAAGCCGAGAAAACTTCTTATCTCTGATGCATTCTTAGGTCTCGACCATTCTGCTATAGCCTTTTTCTTCTCCGGATCAACAGACACCCCTTTGTCCGAGACCACATGACCCAAGAAACCGATCTCTCTCTGCCAAAAACTTCACTTGCTAAGCTTGGCGAATAGCTTATGCTCTCTTAGTCTAGCCATGACCGTGGCCAGATGTTTCATATGTTCCTCCGAGTTCTTGGAATAAACCAGGATATCATCTATGAAGATGATCACAAACTCATCCAGACAGTCCCTGAACACGCTGTTCATCAGTTTCATGAATGCAGCCGGTGCATTGGTTAAGCCGAAGGGCATCACCACGAACTCATAGTGCCCGTACCTTGTCTGAAAGGCTGTCTTCCGAACATTTGTCTCAGCTATCGGAATCTGATGATAACCTGAAGCCAAATCTATCTTGGAGAACACAGTAGCACCTCGGAGTTGGTCCAACAACTCGTCTATCCTCGGAAGAGGGTACTTGTTCTTCACTGTCACTCGGTTTAACTCACGGTAGTCTATGCAGAGTCTGAAACTACCATCTTTCTTCTGGACAAACAGAACCGGTGCTCCCCACGGTGAACTGATAGGCCGCACAAACCCTTTCTCGGTCAGCTCATCCAACTGTTTCTTTAACTCAGCCATCTCAGCAGGAGCCATCCGATACGGTGCCTTAGATATAGAAGCTGTCCCTGGCTCCAGCTCGATAGTGAATGGATCAGACCGCCCCGGAGGTAATCCACTCAACGCTTGGAACACATCCTCAGACTCACTTACAACTGGAATCTCACTAAGCTGCATATCCGGACCAACTTCCACAGTGTTGATCGTAGCCAAGTAAGCTTCACAGCCTTTCTCCATCAGCTTCTCTGCTTGAATTGCCGAGACAATCAAGCTGCCATCCGTTGATCGGATCCCCTGATACACCAGCTTTCCTTTATCCGATTCGAACTGAACTCTGCCTCGGTGACAGTCTAGATGTGCCTTATGCTTCCCGAGCCAATCCATTCCGAGGATGACATCATAAGACTTCACTCTGCAAATCACCAAGTCAGCCGGCATGTTCACCTCTCCGATCATCACAGAGACGTTTCGGATATTCCCCAGGGTAAACATCACTTGACCACCGGCTGCTTGAAGTAAACCAAAGTCATCACCGGGTTCTCTCAGGAACTCACCGGATCCAACCATATCCGGGTGAACAAAGCTATGCGATGCCCCGGAGTCAAACAATACATGGGTTGCCACCCCACCCATGATTAAGGTCCCTACACATTATCTGAATGCTAACAACCTATCCTATCACGCAACAAGAATTTTCACCGAGAAAAATACTTAAGGTAAGGGATAAGGCTTACCAGTGATCGGACGAGATGTGCTTCCCTCGGTAGTGTCCTCTCCAATGGAGTATACCCGCGACATTATAGCCTGCCTCTTTGCCTGCGGATATTGTCCGTCACTTGCCCGCTTTCCAGCTTGCTGTTGTAGCACTTGTTTCAGACACTTATCCTTGTAATGTCCGGTTTCCCCACAAATGAAACAAACCCTCTGATCCAGTTCCAGGCAGTCACGGATCATGTGACTCTGACTACTGCAACGGTGACACGCTCCCAAAGCTTTCCTACATTGACCCTCATACAGTTTCCTGCAAGTCAAACACGCTTTCCGTCCAGCCGAAGGCTTGCCCGAAGGTGCATTCTTTCCAAATTTTGGATTCTTCCCAGCAACACTCGCAGTTTAAGCCGACGATGCATGACCCAGCAATCTTGCTTCCTCGGCCAATCCCACCTCTTGCTCGACTGCTTTCTCAACCAGCTCGGCCACAGTAGCATAATCTCGGATCTTACAACGGTTGCTTAGCTCAACTCGCAAACCGCGCATAAACCTGCGGACCTGATTCTCATCATCCTCCAAGTCACAGCCACCATACCTCTTGAGTCGGTTAAACTCAGCCTCGTATTCCCTCACGGTCATAGATCCTTGCTGAAGGTCTATGAAAGCACCTTCCAGTTGGATGAAAGCTTCCCGTGGGAAGTACTTCTTCCTGATCTCCGCACAAAAGCTTCCCCAACTAGTAACCCGTCCATCACGGCGAGTCACTACACCTTTCCACCAAACATGTGCATCCCCTTCCAAGTAGTGAACCGCAATATCCGTCTTATAGCCATCAGGACAGCGGATGGAATCAAAGTTCCTTTCCAGCCGATTGATCCAATCATCCGCCTCCATAGGCTTAGCACCACCTGTGAAGAACTTAGTTCCCAGCTCCTGCATATGCTCCATCACCTTCAGGTAAGATGGAACTCTCGGCGCAGCCACAACTTCCACTTCTTCTATAGCCGGTTCTTCATCCACCACCGGCAGTGGGTTCACTAGGGCAGGTACAGCAGCCGGCAATCTCTGCAAGACTTGAGCCAGCATGCCTAACACCGCCTCTAATCCAACCGGAGCCGTAGCAGCAGCAGCAGAAGCCGCAGCAGCAGCCGCCATGTTCCCAATCCCAGCATTTCCCCCCGGCTATCCCAGCATTAGCCGCAGCAACATTGTTTCCAGCCGTGTTCACTTCAGTATTCTCACTGTTATTCTCATCACCATGACCATCAGCTCTGTTAACCGAGTTTTCCCCAGTCTCTCTTGCAGTTCTCCTACCAGAACGCTGTCCCTTAGCCATCTGCAAGGTGAAATTCTATAACTAAGCTTGCCACAATCAACTTAGTTAACACAGAAAACAACTTACCGCGAGACATCAGGCTGGAAGGATGTTTGCCACTACCCCACTTATGCAAAAAGACTTGTCCTAGAACCGACCACGCTCTGATACAAAATTGAAATGCCCTAACCCGTAAATCCGAACTGCGGTAAGGATTTGACTCGGCCACTTCCTGGCCAGTCTCGGGTAATTTTAAAATTTTCCCATACTTAGTCATTTTCAGTGTTTTCATTCGATTCATCCAAGCCATTTTAAACATAAATGCATTACTTAGGTAAAAACGAGGTTCAAACATACAATGAAGGTTCGCTATAAACTAATACAGTCTGCTATAAGCTATTACATTGTTCTACTTGACCATAGTCTACCCAAGCCTAACATCCTTCCTTCATTGCCTTAGTCCCGCGGTCCAGATCAGTTCCCTTCACGGGCTAAATCACCTGCATCCATAAAAAGGAGGTATAAGCAACAGAATTGCTTAGTGAGAGCGGTCATCCCGTCCCACTTAGCCACAGTAAAGAAAATTGCAATCAAACAGTCCATTCAATCATTCAATAATCACTTAAACAATCAATGATCGACTAATAAGCCCTCATCTGGCCTCGAGCCTCACTTTTGACCTCGGGCATTCTATGGTCATCGGACCTCATCGGCTATAAAGCCTAACTTAGCCTCGGGCCTTCACTATTATGCAGAGAAACAGAATATAACAGTAAAGGTACCATAGAACAGTTCAAGCAATCAGTAAATAATCGAATCTATACTAGATCACGAGTCTAAACTATAGCCCACGGTCGCGCACTCACCTTAGTTTCTCGGCTGTTGCAGATCAATGAAGATAGCCGACGGTTTTCAGAAGAACTCCCCAATTCAGAATGTTTCTCTCGAACGCAGTCGAAGTCTCTCGGCGACAGTCGGAATCACCCGGCTATCTCACGATCAGATTCGATGAACTCTCGGATATCTCTCTGACAAATCTCAGTCTCTCGGATGAAATCGCTCTCTGAACTTTCTCTCTGTTTTTCTTTCGGATACTTAGGCAGAATAATGAAGTTTATGTGGTTTCCCGAGTTAAATGACGGTTCTCAGATATAATTGATCAATAACTCAATCCGTTGCGTTTTCCCTCAAGTAACCGAAGGCCAGTAACCATTCCTGCACTTCTTACTCGATCAATTAGACTTAGCTGGTCAGATTAACGTTCTCATCCTTTAACCGGCGAATTTGTCTTGGTTTACTGAAAAAGCCGGCCTGATTGAAGTTATCCGAGCAGTTCTCTCGGATATAGCCGATATCTGTTCTCGCCAATCTTGTCCGCGCCTTTTTCCAATAACTCCCTCGGATATAACCGCTCCCGCTTGGCTAATTTCATACTTAGCGGATATTTCAATAATTCATCTGATGATTCACTAAGTCCTTCGATCATTCCAGCTCGGCTCCGACAAAAGTAACCGTCCTGTCCGAATCCCGACCAAAGGTCCGAGAAACACGGTTTGTCCGATACAGCCTTTGTCTGAATCCCATTTTCACTCGGACATAATTAGCTCAGCTCCATCCCAGCTCGAACTTCAGTAAACTGACATGTCGAAAACCCGACCAACTGTCCGAAATTCGTGGACTGTCGGATTTTCACTTGTCCGAACCATTCCTTCCTGGCTAAACACTCGAATCAGCTGAACTGACCCGATCCAGCTCGTTTAAGCTCGGCTATACCTCTTTTCCGACCGATAGCCCAATCTTTACTCAGACAACCTCCTGGTTTTTCCTATTCATGGTCTTAATCCGACTCATTCAGTTTGATCCAAGGATCACGGATGTTACACTTTTCCTGATGTTTTTGTCTCTCCCCTTCTTGTTGTTGAACATAGTTAACCAGAAACTCTTGCTGGAGCTGAGATTGGCGCAAGACATCATTCATTCTCTCATTCACCACCTTTACTTCCAACAATGTAGATTTTAGTTGGGACGAGACTAATTCTGAAGTTTTCTCTTGCTCCTCACCATATTATGCATTGCTGTTAGCTAGATTTCTCAACAATTGCCAAGCCATCATCCACATCTTGACCAGGAAATTACCTCTACTTGTTGTATCAAGGAGGAGTCTCATCTTCGGCAGGACACCTCTATAGAGTGTAGATAACAGCGCCTCCTTTGTGAAACCATGATGAGGGCATTGGACTGTGAAGCTCTTAAACCTTTCCCAAGCATCTCCAAAGCTCTTGGACTGATGAGCCCACAGAAGCAGTAGTACCCACGGTCTTGGAGGGACCTATGACTCGATCAAAGGAGAAAGCTCTATGCCAAAAGTTTAACTTAGCCGTGGAAGAGCTCATGGAATGAATTCACCCGGACCTCACGTACCAGCCAAGAAAGCCACCGATGACATACCAACTGGAAAGCCACCCATGACGTACCAGCTGGGAATGCTACCTGCGTCGTACCATTTGGAAACGCCACTCATGCCCGACCAACCAATCATACTCGGGACAGCTCGACAACCAAAGCACGACGATCATCAGACCTCACTTGATCCAAATCAAGGTATGATACCTTTTTTGGCAGGCCAGACCCTTCCAGAGGACAAGCTAGCCGAGAAGTCACCACTTAGCCAAGTCATCACCAACGATGTAACACCCATACCGGGTCAAGGATGGCTAGGGAAACACGGAGACAAAGAGACGTATGAAGACCCTTTGGGCAACATCACATTGGCACGTCAGGGCAATCAAGAAGCTAGAAGCAACGTTCAAGAACTTATGGTGATCTGTCCGCTTCATTTCCATCGTACCGGACCGGCCATGCATAAAACCAAGGTACTTTCCATATTTAGTTTACATGCAGGTACACGATCAAATCCAACCGGCCTTGGTTAAAGCTTTCACAATTAAAGGATCAAGACGACAACATTTTTATTTTATTTTAGTTCTAAGTTAATATACAATATAACAACATTGGTTTATTTCTTTTATTTCTTCCTTTTGCCTAGGATCACATGTTAGTTTCCTTTCTTGCTTATTTCTGCTTAGACCCTAGAAGGTCAAACGGCCGAGCTGTTTATAAAGCTCATTTTGGTCTTGTAGTCCCTTACAATTTTTTACCTAATCAATAAACAGGCAGTTCTTCTATCCTTCTTTTCCAAGCGCCGCTTGCTAAAGAACCCTTACTCGCTTGCTTGTGTGAGAGATTCACATAAGATCCGAGTACTTGCTGTATTGGAGAACCATCCATAGTCTCTGTGGTGCCATCGCCTTCCCCATCGCTTATCATTCAACACACCAACGTGGGAGATTCTAAGGCCACAACGTTCGTTTCCATACTTGTAAGATCCGGCCAGTCCGAGTCTTATACCATTTGGTATCAGAGCTGAAAGGTTCCTGAATCAGGTGATATCTATTATTTACCTTTCGGTTTATTGCATCTTGATTTCCAAAACAGAAACCCCATAAAAATCATTGTTTGCTTCTGCTTGTTTAGTTTTACTTGGATTCATAAGAATATGAGGGAACCGGAAGAGAATATGCCCGAGCTTGATGTTACTGCATATTACATGCATTTTGCATACTCATTAGTTAGCTTTTCATGCATTTGCATCACGTTTTAGGTTAGATTGCATCACTTAGAGTCCTAGAGCATTCTTGCACCATGATAGACTATCTTTCAAGCAGGTTTTATGCAGCAGAGAGGTTATCAAAACTCTAATGCATGCAATGTTGTAGTAAGGCAAGCAGGAGAGTGTCAATCCACTTCTATGAGGCAGAGAATGCACAAAGAATGCAAGGTACTAGGCAAATCTAAGCAGAATGAGACAGTTTATGAGAAATTAACTAAAAACTAGATGCAGCAACCTGAACAGAGCAAAACCTATTTTAAAAATACTAGAAAGGAAGCAACTACCACGAGAAACAAACAGATTAATTAAAGGAAAGAGCTTCGAATTGTTAAAAATCGACTAGTGGATCGACCACAAGATCGACCACTAGATCGAGCAGTAACGATCGATCTCGTCTAAAACCGTAAGAACAACAAATCTAATGACCAGGATGCTATCAGGGAACAAGCGAAAGACGAAATAAGACTTAAAGATTCTAAAAGAAGGGGTCTAGGGTTGAGATTCATGTAAGGGTTTTCAAAGGATCGATCTTGGGTTTGAAACTTTAGATCGACTCACTTGGTGAGGATCTCTAAGCCTTGAAAACGAAACAAGATCTATCTGTGGCTTTCGGTATAGATCCCTCTTTCATCCTCTCCTCCAAACCCATGGCTTTTGGTGGAAAGAGAGGTCGAAAGGCAAGGAAAACAGATTTCAAGTAGATGGCTTAACTAGTCCCCCAAACTTCCATGGCTTTTGGGAAGGGATAACTAGTCTCTAAGGTGTGATCTTCCGAGGCTCCTGGATCCTGTCAAGGTAAGGAACCTCTCGGATCATGAAGCTCTTGGCGTGAGAGTCTTCAAGCATTAAGCTTTCAACACCTTAGAAGAGATAGCCTTTAAAACGTTTAGAAAACAAACCAAGATCGAACCTATTCTACCCCTTAATCCTCTCAACCCCGAACCCAAAGTAAACTACTCGCTACACATAGAGTAAATCAAGCAAAGCAGAAGAAATGAGACGATAAACATGAAAGGAAAACTGGATTAAAAGATAAAGATTCGAATACAAAAGCTTCAAAAGAAAAACTGGTTCAACAATGCTGTTCTTCGCTAAACGAGAGAGAAAACTTAAAAGAAAAGATAAGAAATCTCAAAGTTATCGAAAAAGCATCTCGCAGCCTTGCCTAAAATGCCCAAACAATCCAATGGTCCCCCCTTTGCTAACAGCCAAAAACGGTTGAAAGGACAGAAATCGACCACTGGATCGAGTGGTTCTCGAAATCACATCCGGGCATCGTGTCTTTGGCACGATCCGGGTCTTGATCTTCTTCGGCGAATCGAGTGTTGCATCCGATCTCGGTATCGATCTTCGGGTGGATCGAGTGGTGTACTCGATCTGGCTCTCGCTCTGCATGGCATCATTTACGTCCGTACCGATTGATCGATTGCTTCACTCGATCTCCATCTCGATCATTCTCCTTGGATCGCCTAGTTGGCTCGATCTTCTGGTCGATCAACTCCTGGATCGACCGGCCATGCTCGATCTGCTGCTCGATCACTGGTCCTTAGCATATTTCCGAGCTCCCACGAACTGCTACATCAGCTTCCACACGCCCACGAACCTCCATGACTCCAAAGCAGCCAGAAACAACTTGAATGTGATGCAAAATGCAAGGAAAATGCATATGCTGATGCAAGAATGCTCTAGGACCCTAAGTGACGCAATCTAACCTAAAACATGATACAAATGCATGAAAAACTAACTAATGAGTATGCAAAATGTATGCAATATGCAATATCATCAACTCCCCTAAACTTACTTCTTGCTTGCCCTCAAGCAACAAAAAGCAAGTAAGGAAGAGAGGTTTTTAGAAAAATCAAAGGGGTTTTAAACTTTTTGCAAAGGTGCCTTTCAAATAGATCATCTCAATGTCCTAGTTAACAGTTCTAAAATGCTATGCTTACACTCATACTCCAAAGAACTTAGCCATACTCATCACACAAAGAAATTCAAATCATGACTCTCCTATTCCTAACAATCAAAGAAAATCATCCTTTAACATTCATTAACATTCGAACCATGAATCAAACTTATGCACTTTAAAGCAAAACACATTTGGCAAGGGTTATGGTTATGAACATAGAATGATCTCATTTGAAAAGGGTTTATAATCATAACAAAAGTTTCTCTCAAAAATGGCTTGAACTTATGCATAATGCTAAAGGTAAAGACAATTTATGCATACATGATTAGATTCTCATCTACCCATGTAAACTATCAAATGATCCTATACCCCTCTCATTTAAGAATTTTAATCCTCACTCACCACTTAAGAGTCTACCCTTTTTCTCACACTTAGCAATCCCCAATTCAAAATAAAGACATTTTTAAACTTTTTAGGCTAGTGAAAAGGTTTTGAAAAAAATATTTTTGCTCTTAGAAATTTCTTATTAGTAGCTCTCTTATTATTATTATTTTTTTTTCTTCTCTTTTTTTTTTATTTGGCACTTAGGCTCTTTTTATTTCTTTTTATTTTTATTTTTATTTTTACTTATTATGAGAGAGCTACTTTCTGAAATTAGAGCATACTTAGTTTTAAAAGCAAACCTTTCACTTAAAACCTCATTTCTTTCCTTAAAACACAAACTCTTTGAAACCGAAACAATTAGATAAGAAAGCAAACCCCAATGATCCCCCAAACTTATCCTAAACCAATACCTAGCTTCAAAATGCAAAGCTAGCAATCAATATGAAAACCAAATCATGTCGCCTAAACCTAACACTTTATGCCAAATTCAAACCAAAAGTAAGGCCTCACAAAGATGTCACACAAGAACATTTGGCTTCAAAGGAGGGTAAGGTTCAAGGAGGGAGTTCTACTTAGGCTCACAAAGAGTGGTAAAAAGGAAGAAGAGAGCCTAAATATTTTAAAACCATGTGTTCATTTTCAAATGCATAAGAATGATAATTAGAGTTTCAAATTAAGGTTTTCACTTAGTAGGATGAGTTTCAAATCATGAGAGTTCAATTCAAGCCACGAAAATCCTAACTAGTGATCCAAGCATGGTTAGAACTTACTTTCAACGCATAAACAAAGCATAATAGAACTACCAACTAGGGCATTGAAATGATTCATAAGTAAAAACACCTTTTTAAGAAATTCTAACCCCTTATGCAAAATGCAAACAACTTAGGTGATATGAGAAACTCTAGACTCAATCCTAACATGTTTTTAAAAAGATGAATGTAACTACATGAATCTTTGAAAAAATTTGAAAAATTTTACCAATTTTTTATGACCTAAGACTCAAGGATGCACAAAGGAAAATAAGATCTAAGAACACAAGATTAAATCACACAAGTACTCCTCCAAACTTGCTTGACACCGTCCCGGTGGCAAACTCATCCGGAGGAGCATCAAAACACAATGCAAGAAACAAATATGAGCGGTTATATACAATGGAAGAAGGTTGTTTACCTCTGGTCTAGGCTCGGCTGGAACTTGAGGATGTTCCAGAGGAGCTAGAGATCGTTGCTTTGCCTTTGTCAGCTGGTTCTTGTAGAGAATGGCACGCCGGCTGAATGTTGTCTCCTTGGGTCTCGCGGATGACAATCCCTCCGGTTGAGAGCCTTCTCTTCTCGGGTTGTTGTATCTCTTGGCTAGCAGCTAGCTTAGGCTGGCCTCCCTGAAGTGCTTTAACTTTCTTCCCAAGCTTCTTCAGCATCTTCCCTTGCCACTTGTTAATCTTCCTTTGCATCTCTACCACCGATGCTAGGAACTTCTCGGTTTTTGTCCTTGGTTCAAAGTCCAGCTTGGGAAGTTTGTAAGCTTCGGGTATCTCGTCTTCCGTGCCTGGAGACTCTGATCTTTGACGTGGGGCAATGGCTGAAGAAGGCGGTTCTCCTAAAGGGGCAAAGCATTCTTCCTCCGTGGGTAAGAACTCGATGTTCCCAACACCAAGCAGCTCGGTTTCATCCCTGTTGGGAAGGATGCATACTCTCTTCTTGTCTTCGTCATCTATGAAGAGGTAGGCATAGAACCCTTCTGCTGGCATGCGTCCTAAGCTATCAGTATTCCTCATGTATGCTTCATCCATGAAAGCTCTGTTTGGGATGTGAGCAAAGTCATGGATGGGCACACCGGCTTGCACGAACAAAGGAGTAAGGAAACCGCCAATGTAGGAGGAGGTTGCCTTGCACCGTAAGGCATAAGCCTTGTACTTCACCAGGGAAGCCGCGAGCACACAGCCGTAGTTCACCTCATCGCCGAGTTCATCTTCTATGGGCTCTTCATTTGCATCCGGATCAGACACCAAGTGCTTCACACCTTGGAAGAGGAAGCACAGCTCCGTCTTCGTGACAGTAGGAGCAACAGACCTTTCACTGAATGTATTGGCAATCAGCTTCAGAGTATACCTCAGCACCGACTCCTAACTCGCTTGATCTTGGCGGTGTTGGCTTTGTAGTCTTCATTGCTGATCAGGTCCCAAAACTCGTCGGCTTTCTTGAAGGCTGGGAACTCGACCTTGTGTGCATCAGCGTTGAGACCGTAGGCTTGGCATAGCTCAGGGATGGAGAGTGTGTAAGCTTGACGGCCAACTTTGAAGTAGAGGTGGCCTTGAGAAGGGACAGGTGCACTAGGATTCTCATACCGGAACTCCAAGGTGTCTAGGAAGTCTATTGTCACTTCAGGAATGGTTGGGCAATCCATCCGTGACAAACACCTTAAGCCAATGTTCTTAAGGAGTTAATCGAAGTCCCCAAGAATCCCGAGCCTAGACAAAAGCTCTAGATCAGCAAACTTTGTGGGTTCAAACCGGAGCCTCTCCAATCGCTTCTTATCCCTCTATTCATCTTTGCTCCACCTGACCCTCTCTTGAGCAACCACTTCTTGTCCTTCTCCTTCTTGTGCTTGCTCTTCTCTGGTTCTCTTTGGTGCCATTGTTCCTGAAACAAGATTCTTTGCAAGAGGTTTAGAATATCTTTTGCTAGCTCTTAAAAAGTAAGACTCTCACTCTCTTTGTTTAAAAATCTCGAGTTAAACAGGAATGAGAGGGTGAGAGGATGATTGAAACATTTAAAGACTTAGCAAAACCAAAACAATGGGTGGTCAAAGTGGTTTCTGACAAAGTCTTGGTCAAGGCACATCTTTCATGGTCAAAGATGCTTGCCTTGACCAAGTTTTGAATTTAAAAATTAGAGGGAAAGGAGTAAAGGAGGGAAAGAAAATTGTTACCTCCACATGAGATCGAGTCCATTTGGTCGATCTAGGACTCGATCTCATGCCCAAAATGGCTTAGATCGAGAGGGTTACTCGATTTGAGATTCGATTCGTAGTGAATCGAGTCCTGGATCGATTGGCTCTCTCGATCATTGAGATGTTGGCTCCTCGGCTAAGTCCTTGTGATCGAGCTATGTCCTCGATTTAGGGGTCGATTTACATTGATCGAGTGGTGGATAGAGTCGAGTGATCGATCAGTTTTTCAAAGATTTTCCCGAGAGAAATTAGATCGGTCGATCCGATTTGGATCGATCGATCCTTTTTCGTCAAGGTCGATCTTGTCACTCGATCTCGTCTAGATCGACTGGCTCCTCTCGATTCACTGACTCGATCTAGCAAAGATCAAGCCAGGATCAGTCGATCTAGCACTCGAGCTCTAGCCTTATTCTAACCCCTATTGCCTTTTTAAGACCTCAAAGTCAAGGCTTAGACTCCTTATACCTGTTCCTACACACTTGCAAAATAAAAACATAAAACTGAAAGGGAAATAAAGCAAAAGTATGTACAGGATAAACATGGGAATGCCTCCCAAGTGCGCTTTCTTTAACGTCTTTAGCTAGACCTTACTTGGTCTAAGCGGATGGTGGGTCTTGGAGAAGCACCGAGGTACTCTCCTTGTCAAAGCTGTCTGCCAAGTAGGGCTTAACTCTGTGTCCGTTGACGGTGAATGCACTGCCACTTTTTCCCATCAGAGTAACAGCTCCATACGGCAAGACGTCTTGAATCACGAACGGTTCGCTCCACCTTGATTTCAGCTTGCCCGGGAAGAGCTTGAGCCTTGAGTTGTACAGCAACACCAGTCCTCCTTCCTTAAGCTCCTTGGCGGCCAGCTTCTTGTCATGAGCCTCCTTAGTCTGCTCCTTGTATATCTGAGAGCTCTCATAAGCATTCAGCCTCAACTCGTCCAGTTCGTGTAGCTGAATAAGGCGCCTCTCCTGAGCCGTCTTGAGATCAAAGTTCAGCCTCTTTACAGCCCACAATGCACGGTGTTCCAGCTCAACCGGGAGGTGACAGCCCTTGCCATAGAGTAGAGTGAAAGGATTTGTACCAATCGGCGTCTTGAAGGCGGTACGGTAGGCCCAAAGAGCATCGTCCAGCTTCACTGACCAATCCTTCCTTGTTGCTCCGACGGTCTTCTCTAGGATAGCCTTGATTTGCCTATTGGAGACCTCCACTTGACCACTTGTTTGAGGATGATACGGTGTAGCCACCTTGTGCTTAACCCCATACTTTCTCAAGAGGCTCTCAAAGACCTTTGTTTATAAAGTGGCTTCCTCCATCACTTATAACAACCTTGGGTACCCCAAACCTTGGGAAGATGATACTCTTGAACAACTTGATTACCACCTTAGAGTCATTTGTAGGGGAAGCAACAGCCTCAACCCATTTGGAGACATAATCCACAGCTACTAAGATGTATTTGTTGCCGTATGAAGAGGGAAAAGGTCCCATGAATTCAATCCCCCACGCATCGAACACGTCAACCTCGAAGATAGGAACTTGAGGCATTTCGTTCCTCTTGGTTATATTCCCTGCTCGCTGACATGCCTCACAGCTCTTCACAAACTCGTGTGCATCTTTAAAAATGGAGGGCCACCAGAAACCGGCTTGCAACACCTTCGTGGCAGTCTTGAATGAGGCGAAGTGTCCTCCGTAGGAAGAGCCATGGCAATGATAGAGAATGTCCCTGGCTTCTTCCTTTGTAACACATCTCCGGTACAAGTTGTCTACTCCTCTTTTGTATAGGTAAGGCTCGTCCCAAAAGTAGTCACTAGCCTCCCACATAAACCGCTTCTTGTGATAGCTGTTGAGATGTGTTGGCTCCTCACCACACGCTAGATAGTTCACCACATCAGCATATCACAGTAGATCCTCCTCCTTAAAACTCAACACTTCCTCAAACCTTCCTTTTAGCTTCCCACAAACAGCAGTAGTAATCGCCATAAGCTGCTCTTCTGGAAGAGAGTCCTCTAAAGGGAGAGACTCGTTGATCCTTAGCCTTGAGAGGTGGTCAGCGACTCCATTTTCTATCCCTTTCTTGTCTTTAATCTCCATGTCAAACTCCTGGAGTAACAGAATCCATCTTAAGAGCCGAGGCTTAGTGTCTTTCTTCGAGTAGATGTATCGTAGGGCAGCGTGATCCGTGTATACAATAGCCTTGGAACCAACGAGATATGATCTGAACTTCTCAAAGGCGAAGACTACTGCAAGCAGCTCCTTCTCTGTAGTGGTGTATCGTGATTGCGTGTCATCCAAGGTCCTTGAAGCATAATAGATCACATGTAGCTTCTTGTCTTTCTTCTGACCAAGGACGGCTCATACGGCGTAGTCACTAGCATCACACATGATCTCAAAGGGAAGAGACCAGTCTGGTGCTTGGACTATAGGGGCTGATGTAAGAGCTTCCTTGATGGTCACGAAAGCCTTCAAACATTCTTCATCGAATACAAACTCAGCTTCCTCGCACAACAGCCGTGTAAGAGGGCGTGCAATCTTGAAGAAATCCTTGATGAAACGCCTGTAGAACCCTGCGTGCCCCAAGAAGCTTCTGATCCCTTTAACATTAACCGGCGGCTCTAGACCCATCATGACCTCCACCTTAGCTTGATCAACCTCAATACCCTTCTCTGAAATCTTATGACCGAGCACTATCCCTTCCGTGACCATGAAGTGGCATTTCTCCCAGTTCAGCACCAGGTTTGTCTCTTCACAACGTTTAAGTACCCTGCAAAGATTCAACAAACAAGCAGGAAAGGACGCACCATACACAGAAAAATCATCCATGAATACCTCTACTATCTCCTTTATAAGATCAGAGAAGATAGACATCATACACCGCTGAAAGGTAGCCGGTGCATTACATAATCCAAACGGCATCCTTCGATATGCAAAGGTACCGTAGGGACATGTGAAAGTCGTCTTCTCCTGATCGTTTGGGTGGATAGGAATTTGAAAGAAACCACTATACCCATCGAGAAAACAGTAGTAAGGGTGATTTGCAAGCCTCTCAAGCATTTGATCAATAAAAGGCAAGGGGAAATGGTCTTTTCAAGTCGCAAGGTTAAGCTTTCTATAGTCAATACACATTATATGACCAGTAATGGTCCTAGTAGGGATAAGTTCATCCTTTTCATTCCTTATGACCGTGATCCCTCCCTTCTTAGGCACCAAGTGTACAGGAGAAACCCACGTGCTGTCACTTATGGGATAGATCACGTCAGCCTCTAAAAGCTTTAGGATTTCCTTCTTAACAACCTCTTTCAAGTTAGGATTCAAACGCCTTTGATGTTCTACAGAAGTGGCGTTCTCATTATCCAAGTGAATCCTATGAGAGCATAGCATTGGAGAAAGGCCCTTGATGTCACTTAAAGAGTATCCAATGGCCTTCCTATACTTTCTCAGCTCAGTCAAGAGCGAGTGCAACTTATCATCACTGAGGTTTTCGTTCACTATCACGGGATAGGTGTCATTAGGCCCTAAAAAAGCATACCTTAGCCCTTTTGGGAGCTCCTTTAGGTCCACCTTTGGGGCTAACAGCTCACTCCAGTCATCCTCGTGGCTGTTGTTGTTGCTTTCCTCCTTGGAACTCTCCCTTGAACTCGAGGCATGGCCCTTCAGACTGCTTTCCTCCATCGCTATCCCTTCTGAGATCGAGTCCTCCGGTCGATTTTCCTCTCGATGTCGTCTAGATCGAGCCATTTCACTCGATTCACTTACTCGATTTGATATGGATCGAGTAAGGGATCGAGGCGCTGAGTCGATCTCTTGGTTGGACTCCAAAATGATCGGGAGATCTCTCTCGATCGTCGACTCGATTGTTTTTCCTGATCGAGCATCCTTCTCGATCTGTCCGTCGATTGTTGCGCCGGATCGAGTTGTGTTCTCGATTGACTTGTCGATCTGTCCCCTGGATCGAGTGATAGCGTCGATCTCGGGGTCGATCTCTAGGCAGCAACCTTCTTCATTCTTGATAATCCTCCTCGAATCCAGCAGGTTTACGTACTCTTGGGTTCTCTGGTCCACATAGCCGAACTCCCCTGTCTCCTTAGTGAGTGCTAGCTTCAAATGGTCTTCTAGAGCTAGCTCTTCCAGCAACTCATCCGCCAATGCATCCATCGTTTCAATATAGAAAGCTTGTCCTTAATGTTCGGCTTCTTTAGAACCTTGTTGATGTCAAAGTCTAGCCTGATCTCCTTCCCCAAATGCAAGGCAATCTTCCCATTCTTCACATCTATTATAGCCCCGGCGGTTGCAAGGAACGGTCTCCCTAAGATAAGTGGGTCTTTAGGTTCCTCGTCCATCTCCAACACTACAAAGTCTGTAGGTACGTTTACACCACTAATTCGTACCGGTAAGTCTTCAAGAAGCCCCACTGGTAACCTCACGCTTCTATCAGCCAGCACCAATGAGATCTGACAGCCTTTAAACCGAGTAAAACCAAGCTTCTTAGCCACGGAGTGAGGCATCAAGTTTATGCTAGCTCCGAGATCACACAAGCAACTTTTGAACTCTAGAGGACCCAAAGCACAGGGTATAATGAAGCTTCCAGGATCTCCCAGCTTCTTAGACACTATCTCCTTATGAATAACAGCACTACACTCTTCACTTAGTACAAGTACCTCTTTGCTTTCTTTGTTCTTCTTCACAAGGGTGTCCTTGAAAAACTTGGCGCACTTGGGCATCATAGCGAGACAGTCTACAAGAGACAGCTTGATTTCCACATCTTTTAGGTGCTTCTCAAACAAGATCCGGTGCTTCTCTATAAGCTGCTTTTTGAAACGACCGGGAAATGGTAACTTTGGCACGTAAGGTGGGGGCACGTAGTCATTCTTCTCCTTGGTGGTTAGCTCAGCTTTCTTCTCAGCTACCGCCTTATCTCCTCTCCTCGGCCCTTGGATCCAAACGTTATCAAAGTTTATCTCATCACCATCACACCAGCATGCGCATGTTCCTTGCATTTTGCATCACATTTAGGTTGTGTCTGGCTGCTTTGGATTCGTGGAGGTTCGTGGACGTGCTGAAGCTGTTGTAGCAGTTCGTGGAAGCTAGGATATTTGCTAAGGATCAGAGATCGAGGAGCAGATCGAGCATGGCCGGTCGATCTAGGATGTGATCGACCAGAAGATCGAGAAGACCAGGCGATCCAAGGAGAATGATCGAGACGAGGATCGAGTGAAGCAGTCGATCAAACGGTACGGACGTAAATGACGCCATGCAGAGCGAGAGCCAGATCGAGTACACCACTCGATCCAACCGAAGATCGATACCGAGATCGGATGCAACGCTCGATCCGCCGAAGATGATCGAGACCCAGATCGAGCTGAAGACACGATGTTCGGAGATGATCGAGAGAACCGCACGATCCCGGAGTCGATCTCTGTCCTTTCAACCACTTTTGGCCGCTAGCGAGGGGGGGACCATCAGCTTGTTTTGGCCATTTTTGGAAGGCGGCAACGTCCTTTTCACACACACTTTTTCATCCTTATCTTTTTATGTTTTTTCTCTCTGGTTTTGAAGAACAACACCATTGTCGAACTTTGAGTTTTCTTTAGCTTTGTAATCGAATCGTTTCAGCTTAATCTAGTTTTCTTTTCATGTTCATCGTTTCCTTTTCCATGCTTTGCTTGATTTACCTTATGTGTAGTGAGTAGTTCATTTGGGTTCGGGGTTGAGAGGATTAAGGGGTCTAAAGGGTTTCGATCTTGGGGTTTTCTAAGTGTTTTAATGGCTATCTCTTCTAGGGTGTTGAGCTCTCAAAGCTTGAAGACTCTCACGCCAAGAGCTTCATGATCCAAGAGGTTCCTTACCTTGACAGGATTCAGGAACCTCGGAAGATCACACCCTAGAGACTAGTTACCCCTTCCCAAAAGCCATGGAAGTTTGGGAGACTAGTTAAGCCACTCATTTGAAATCTGTTTTCCATGCCCTTCGACCTCTCTTTCCACCAAAAGCCATGGGTTTGGAGGAGAGGATGAAGGAGTGATCTATACCGAAAGCCACGGATAGATCTTGCTTAGTTTTCAAGGCTTAGAGATCCTCACAAAGTGAGTCGATTTAAAGTTTTCAACCCAAGGTCGAACCTTTGAAACCCCTGACCATGAATCTCAACCCTAGGCCCTCTCTTTTAGCATCTTTACATCTTCTCTCGTCATTCGGTTGATCTTTGATAGCATCCTGGTCGTTAGTTTTACTGTTCTTGCATTTTTAGACGAGATTGATTGTTACTGCTCGATCTAGTGGTCGATCTCATGGTCTATCCACTAGTTGAATTTTAGTAATTTGAAGCTTTGTCCTTTAATTATTTTGTTTGTTCCTCATGGTAGTTTGATCATTCCTGGTAATATTAAAATAGTTTGCATTCCATTTAGTTGCTGCATCTAGTTTTTAGATTTGCATAATCCTTGCATTCTCTTTGCATTTTCTATCATCCTAGGTATGGATTGACTCTCTTTTGTATGCTGTACTACAACGTGTCTTGCATTTGAGTTTGATAACCTCATTGCATATTCACCCTTGCAAATAAAGTGTCTCTCAAATGGCGCCGTTGCCATCCTAGGATTATTTAGAGAACATAGAGATTTGGGACTTAGCAAAGACTAAGTCTTTACCTTGTTTAAGTTACTAATCATTCTACTCTCAAATGTGTGTTCTCAGGTATATGAATCTTCGTTCACGGGGAGATAACAATCTACTTCCACCTTTGGACAATATTCATCAGCTTGGTCATTCACGGCAAAGAAGAGTAAGAGAACAAGCCAGAGCCTTTGAGGAGACTGTTCAGCACGGTTTGGTTGACTTTGAAGCCATGGATGAACACGAGCATCCAGAGGGACCTCCTCCAGCTCACGGGGCAGTGGGAAGGGGCAATGGAAACCCCCAACACGCGGCTAGACCCCCAAGGATCATAGGAGCCGGAGATGCTCCCAATACTCATCACAATAGGTTTGGGATCACTCCTCCTCCTGTACAAAACAACAACTTCGAGATCAAGCCAGGTTTCATCTCCATGGTGCAAAACAACAAGTTCCACGGCTTAGCAATGGAAGATCCCTTGGAGCACCTTGACAACTTTGAGCAAGTATGTGGGATGATCAAGATCAATGGCATATCCGAAGATGCTTTCAAGCTGCGTCTCTTTCCCTTTTCACTCGGAGACAAGGCTAGGCATTGGGAGAAGACCCTCCCACAAGGCACCATCACCTCATGGGCTGAGTGTAAGAAGGCCTTTCTCTCAAAGTTCTTCTCTAGCACCAGGACAGCACGGTTGAGAAGCAAAATCAGCGGCTTCACTCAACGAAACAATGAGACATTCAACGAGGCAATGGAGCGTTTCAAAGACTACACGATCCAATGTCCTCATCACGGTTTCAGCGAGGAGACCCTACTCAGCACCATATACCGTGGAGCTTCACCAAAGATCAGGTTGTTGCTTGACACAGCTAGCAAAGGGAACTTCCTTGGTCAGGAGGTAGAAGAAGGTATGGAGCTGATAGAAAACTTGGTATTGAGTGATGGCAACTACGCTGAGGATTATGACCGTGCACCGAGAGGATCAGAGCTAGAGTCTCACAAAAAGGAGCTGAAATCTTTGCATGAGAAGATAGATAAGCTGGTGTTGGCCAATGAGAAGCATGTTCACTTTGTTGGTGAAGCTGATGAGAATCAAGAGGAGCTTGAGTTGAGCCAGGAAGAAGCCAATTGGGTGGCGGGACAGAACAACTACAAACCTCAAGGCTACAACCAGAACAATAACCTCTCCTACCGAAGCACCAACGTTGTCAACCCTAAGGATCAAGTGTACCCTGCTCAGCAAGCAAAACCTTTCATCCCTTACAACAAAGGTTTTCAGCCGAGTGGTAGTTTCCAAGGTCAAGGGCAGAACAAATTCCAAGGGCAACATCAAAGTAACAAGGGTTATACGCCTAACTACCCTCTGAGCTTTGCATCTCAGCAGCAACAGCCGATGCGACAACAAGTTGATCCGGTTCAGGCAATGTTTCAACAGCTAATACTAGAGCAAGCCTGTACAAACCAGAAGTTCGCCGAGATGAACACTCATCTAGACTCGTCTCTCACTGACTTCTCCACTCAGATCACCAACTTAAACAACAAGATCAAGCAGCTAGAGAAGGGGAAAGCGAGTACAAGTGATCAGAATAGTCTACCGGGCAAGTGTGAGCAGAATCCTAAGGAGTATGCCAACGCCATAACGTTGAGAAGCGGCAAAGAGCTAGAACCTCTGGTCTCTACTAAGAACAACGAGGACGTTGTAATTCAAGAGGGGGAGGGTAAGCCTTCAGCTGATGATAAGATTAACTTTGACAACGTTTGGATCCAAGGGCCAAGAAGAGGAGACAAAGCAGTTGCTGAGAAGAAAGCTGAGCAAACTACTAAGGAGAAGAATGCTTATGTGCCTCCACCGTATGTACCTAAGCTGCCTTTTCCTGGCCGTTTCAAGAAGCAACTCATAGAGAAGCATAGAATCCTCTTTGAGAAGCATCTTAAGGACGTGAAAATCAAGCTACCTCTCGTTGACTGCCTTGCAATGATGCCTGCGCCAAATTCTTCAAAGATACTCTCGTGAAGAAGAATAAGGAAAGCAAGGAGGTACTTGTTCTAAGTGAAGAGTGTAGTGCTGTGATACATAAGGAGATAGTCCCTAAGAAGTTGGGAGACCCTGGAAGCTTCACTATACCCTGCGCTTTAGGCCTGCTAGAGTTCAAGAGTTGCCTATGTGATCTCGGAGCTAGCATAAACCTGATGCCTCACTTCGTGGCTAAGAAGCTTGGCTTTACTCGTTTCAAAGACTGTAGGATCTCGTTGGTACTGGCTGATAGAAGTGTGAGGCTACCAGTGGGGCTGTTTGAAGATCTACCGGTGCGAATCAGTGGTGTGAACGTGCCTACGGACTTCGTCGTGTTGGAGATGGATGAAGAACCTAAGGACCCACTTATCCTAGGAAGACCATTCCTTGCAACCGCCGGGGCTATCATCGACGTCAAGAACGGGAAGATTGCCTTGCACTTGGGAAAGGATTTAAGGCTAGACTTCAATATCAATGAGGTTCTGAAGAAGCCGACCATAGAAAGGCAAGCTTTCTACATTGAAACGATGGATGCCTTAGCGGATGAGTTACTGGAAGAGCTGGCTGTGGAAGACCATCTGAAGCTAGTACTGACTAAGGAGCCAGGGAAGTTTGGCTATGTGGATCAGAGGACCCAGGAGTACGTCAACTTGCTGGATTCTAGGAAGATTGTTAAGAAGGATGAAAGCTGCTGCCTAGAAATCGACCCCGAGATCGACTCTATCACTCGATCCAGGTGTCAGATCGACAAGGCAATCAAGAACACAACTCGATCTGGTGCAGCGATCGACAGACAAATCGAGAGGAATGATCGATCCAGAAAAACAATCGAGTCGACGATCGAGAGAGACCTCCCGATCATTTTGGGGTCCAATCAGGAGATCGACTCAGCGTCTCGATCCCTTACTCGATTCACATCAAATAGAGTAAGTGAATCGAGCGAAATGGCTTGATCTAGACGACATCGAGAGCAGGATCGACTGGAGGACTCGATTTCAGAGGGGATAGCGGTTGAGGAAAGCAGTCTTAAGGGCCATGCCTCGGGTTCTAAGGAGAGTTCCAAGGAGGAAGTCAACAACAACAGCCACGAGGATGACTGGAGCGAGCTGTTAGCCCCAAAGGTGGACCTAAAGGAGCTCCCAAAAGGGCTAAGGTATGCTTTCTTAGGGCCTAATAACACTTATCCCGTGATTGTGAATGAAAACTTAAGTGATGATGAGTTGCACTCGCTCCTGACTGAGCTGAGAAAGTATAGGAAGGCCATTGGGTACTCTTTAAGTGACATCAAGGGTCTTTCACCAATGCTTTGCACTCACATGATTCACTTGGATAATGAGAACGCCTCTTCTATAGAACATCAAAGGCGTTTGAATCCTAATTTGAAAGAGGTTGTTAAAAAAGAGATCCTTAAGCTTTTAGAGGCTGACGTGATTTATCCCATAAGTGACAGCACGTGGGTTTCTCTTGTACACGTGGTGCCTAAGAAGGGAGGGATCACGGTCATAAGGAATGAAAAGGATGAGCTTATTCCTACTAGAACCATCACTGGTCATAAGATATGTATTGATTATAGGAAACTTAACCTTGCGACTAGGAAAGACCATTTCCCTTTGCCTTTTATTGATCAAATGCTTGAGAGACTTGCTAATCACCCTTACTACTATTTCCTCGATGGGTATAGCGGTTTCTTTCAGATACCAATTCACCCAAATGATCAGGAGAAGACGACCCTTACCTTTGCGTATAGAAGGATGCCGTTTGGATTGTGTAATGCACCGGCTACGTTTCAGCGGTGTATGATGTCGATCTTCTCCGATCTAATAGAGGAGATGGTATAGGTGTTCATGGATGACTTCTCTGTCTATGGTGCGTCCTTTTCTGCGTGTTTGTTTAATCTTTGCAGGGTACTAAAGCGTTGTGAAGAGACAAACTTGGTGCTAAACTGGGAGAAATGCCACTTTATGGTCAAGGAAGGGATCGTGCTTGGTCATAAGATATCAGAGAAGGGCATTGAGGTTGATCAGGCTAAAGTGGAAGTCATGATGGGTATTGAGCCGCCGGTTAACGTTAAGGGAGTCAGAAGTTTCTTGGGACACGCCGGGTTCTATAGGCGCTTCATCAAATATTTCTCCAAGATTGCACGCCCTCTTACACGGTTGTTGTGCAAAGAAGCTGAGTTTGTGTTTGATGAGGAGTGTTCGCGAGCTTTCGTGACCATCAAGGAAGCCCTTATATCAGCCCCTATAGTTCAAGCACCAGACTGGTCTCTACCCTTTGAGATCATGTGTGACGCTAGTGACTACGCCGTAGGAGCCGTTCTTGGTCAGAAGAAAGACAAGAAGCTACACGTGATCTACTATGCTTCAAGAACCTTGGATGACACACAAACAAGGTATACCACTACAGAGAAGGAGCTGCTTGCAGTAGTGTTCGCCTTTGAGAATTTCAGATCATATCTTGTTGGTTCCAAAGCTATTGTCTACACGGATCACGCTGCTTTGCGATACATCTATTCGAAGAAAGACACTAAGCCTCGGCTCTTGAGGTGGATTCTCTTGCTCCAGGAGTTTGACATGGAGATTAAAGACAAGAAGGGAATAGAAAACGGAGTCGCTGACCATCTCTCACGGCTAAGGATCAATGAGTCTCTCCCCTTAGATGACTCTCTTCCAGAAGAGCAACTCATGGCAATTACCACGGCTGTTTGTGGAAAGCTAGAGGGGCGGTTTGAAGAGGTGTTGAGTTTCAAAGAGGAGGATCTACCGTGGTATGCTGATGTAGTGAACTATTTAGCGTGTGGTGAGGAGCCAACACATCTCAACAGCTATCACAAGAAGCGGTTTATGAGAGAGGCTAGTGACTACTTTTGGGACGAGCCCTACTTATACAAGAAAGGAGTGGACAGTTTGTATCAAAGATGCGTTACAAAGGAAGAAGCTAGAGACATCCTCTATCATTGCCATGGCTCTTCCTACGGAGGACACTTCGCTTCATTCAAGACTGCCATGAAAGTGTTGCAAGCCGGTTTCTGGTGGCCGTCCATCTTTAAAGATGCACACGAGTTTGTGAAGAGCTGTGAGGCATGTCAACGAGCAGGGAATATCACTAAGAGGAACGAAATGCCTCAGGTTCCCATCTTCGAGGTTGACGCGTTCGACGCGTGGGGCATAGACTTCATGGGGCCATTTCCTTCTTCATATGGCAACAAATACATCTTAGTAGCAGTGGATTATGTCTCTAAATGGGTTGAGGCTATTGCTTCCCCTACAAACGACTCTAAGGTGGTAATCAAGCTGTTCAAGAGTATCATCTTCCCGAGGTTTGGGGTACCTAAGGTGGTTATAAGCGATTGAGGAAGCCACTTCATAAACAAGGTTTTTGAGAACCTCTTGAGAAAGTATGGCGTTAAGCATAAGGTGGCTACACCGTATCATCCTCAAACAAGCGGTTAAGTGGAAGTCTCCAACCGGCAAATCAAGGCTATACTGGAGAGGACTGTCGGAGCAACAAGGAAAGACTGGGCAGTGAAGCTGGACGACGCTCTTTGGGCCTACCGTACCGCCTTCAAAACACCGATTGGTACAACCCCTTTCACTCTACTCTATGGCAAGGGCTGTCATCTCCCGGTTGAGCTGGAACACCGTGTGTTGTGGGCTGTGAAGAGGCTGAACTTTGACCTCAAGACTGCTCAAGAGAGGCGCCTTATTCAGCTACATGAACTGGATGAGTTAAGACTGAACGCTTATGAGAGCTCTCGGATATACAAGGAGCAGACTAAGGAAGCTCATGACAAGAAGTTGGTTGCCAAGGAGCTTAAGGAAGGAGGTTTAGTGTTGCTGTACAACTCAAGACTCAAACTCTTGAGTCAAGGTGGAGCGGGCCGTTTGTGATCCAAGAAGTGTTGCCTTATGGAGCTGTTACACTGATGGGAAAGAGTGGCAGTGCATTCACCGTCAATGGACACAGAGTCAAGCCTTACTTGGCAGACAGCTATGACAAGGAGAGTACCTCGGTGCTTCTCCAAGACCCACCATCCGCCTAAACCAAGTAAAGTCTAGCTAAAGACGTTAAAGAAAGCGCACTTAGGAGGCATTCCCATGTCTATCTTGTATATATTTCAGCTTTCTTTCTCTTTCAGTTTTATGTTTTTATTTTGCAAGTGTGTAGGAACAGGTATGAGGAGTCTAAACCTTGATCTTGAAGTCCAAAAGAGGCGATAGGGGTTAAGACAAGGCTAGAGATCGAGTGCTAGATCGACTGATCCTGACTCGATCTTTGCTAGATCGAGTCAGTGAATCGAGAGGAGCCAGTCGATCTAGACGAGAGCGAGTGATAAGATCGACCTTGACGAAAAAGGATCGATCAATCCAAAATGGATCGACCGATCTAATTTCTCTCGGGAAAATCTGTTGAAAACAGATCGATCACTCGACTCAATCCATCACTCGATCTATGCCAAATCGACCCCTAAATCGAGGACATAGCTCGATCATGAGGACTTAGCCGTGGAGCCAACATCTCAATGATCGAGGGAGCCAATCGATCCAAGACTTGATTCATCATGAATCGAGTCTCAAATCGAGTAACCCTCTCGATCTAAGCCATTATGGGCATGAGATCGAGTCCTAGATCGACCAAATGGACTCGATCTCATGCTGAGGTAATATTTTCTTTCCCTCCTTTATTCTTTTCCCTCCAATTTTTAAATTCAAAACTTGGTCAAAGCAAGCATCTTTGACCATGAAAGATGTGCCTTAACCAAGACTTTGTCAGAAAACCACATTTACTACCCATGGTTTTGCTTTTTGCTAGTCTTTAAATGTTTCAATAACCTCTCACCCTATCATTCTTGTTTTCTCGAAAATTTTAAACAAAGAGAGTGAGAGTTTTCGGTTTTCAAAGGCTAGCAAAGATCTTTAACATTCTTCCAAAGGTATTTTCAGAATTTAATGATTTATCTTTAGAAAAATTTCCTTTAAATTTGCAAGATATTGTTCTAGAAGATAGGGTCGGTTTTGATTTTTAAAATTTAGCTAAGTAAAAGGAATAATTCTAGATTTTCTAGTATCTAAAGATTTGATTCTCCTTTATTTAGCTATAATTTTTATTAATTCCCCAAAATTCTAGAGTAGTATTTATAAGCTTTCTCCTTCTCCTCTCTCATTTTCATCAAACCGTCGTTTTGCTTATCAAGCTTCTTGAGAAACTTGTTTCAGGTACAATGGCCCCCAAAAGAACAAGAGATGAGACAGCACAAGAGGGAGAAGGGCAAGATGTGGCTGTTCAAGAGAGGGTCAGATGGACTAAGGATGAGAAGAGGGACAAGAAACGGCTAGAAAGGCTTCGGTTTGAGCCTACCAAGTTTGCTGATCGAGAGCTGCTGTTCAAGCTAGGGATTCTTGGGGATTTCGACCAACTCCTCAAGAACATTGGCCTAAGATTTCTGTCACAGATGGATGGCCCAACCATTCCAGAAGTGACAATAGACTTCCTTGCCACGTTGGAGTTCCGTTACGAGAATCCTAGCACACCTGTTCCTTCACAAGGTCGCCTCTACTTCAAGGTTGGACGTCAAGCCTACACCCTCTCCATCCCTGAGCTATGTCAAGCATATGGTCTCAACGCGGATGCCAACAAGGTCGAGTTCCCCGCCTTCAAACGAGCAGACGACTTTTGGAACCTGATTAGCAACGAGGACTACAAAGCCAACACCGCCAAGATCAAGAGAGTGAGAAGCCCGGTGTTGAGGTACACTCTGAAGCTGATTACCAACACGTTTAGCGGAAGATCAGTTGCTCCCATGGTCACAAAGACCGACCTTGCTTCCTGTTCCAAGGCGTGAAGCACTTGGTGTGTGATCCGGATGCAAATGAAGAGCCTATGGAGGATGAGCTCGGCGACGAGGTGAACTACGGATGTGTGCTTGCTGCATCCTTGGTGAAATACAAGGCTTATGCCTTGCGGTGCAAGGCAACTTCTTCTTACATTGGCGGCTTCCTCACTCCTCTATTCTTGCAAGCTGGTGTGCCCATACACGACTTCGCCCATGTACCAGCCAGAGCTTTCATGGATGAGGCATACATGAGGAATACCGACAGCTTGGGACGCACGCCAGCAGAAGGGTTCTACGCCTACCTCTTCATAGACGACGAAGACAAGAAGAGAGTGTGCATCCTGCCAAACAAAGATGAGACCGAGCTGCTTGGTGTTGGGAACATCGAGTTCTTGCCCATGGAAGAGGAGTGCTTTGCTCCTCTAGGAGGACCACCTGCTTCAGCGATTGCTCCTCGTCAACGGTCCGAGTCTCCAGCCACAGAAGATGAGATGCCCGAGGCCTACACACTTCCCAAATTAGATTTTGAGCTGAGGACCAAAACAGAGAAGTTCCTAGCATCTGTTGTGGAGATGCAAAGGAAAATCAATAAGTGGCAAGGAAAAATGCTCAATAAACTTGGCAAGAAAGTCAAGGCACTTCAAGGAGGCTCGCCTAAGAAGGATGCAAGTAAAGAGGTTCACCAACCCGAGAAGAGAAGGCTCTCAACCGGTGGAGTTGTCATCCGCGAGGCACAAAGCAGCACCATTCAGCCGGCGCGCCATTCTCTCCAAGAACCAGCCGACAAGGGCAAAGCAACAATCTCTAGCTCCTCTGGAACATCCTCAAGTTCCAGCCGAGATTAGACCAGAGGTAACAACCTTCTTCCATTGTACATAACCGCTCATATTTGCTTCTTTTTGCTTTGTGTTTTGGTGCTCCTTCAAATGAGTTTGCCACCGGGACGGTGTCAAGCAAGTTTGGGGGAGTACATGTGTGGTTTGACATGTGTTTTGTGGTCTTATTTTCCTTTAGCATCCTTGAGTCTTTAGTTCATGAAAAAATGGTAAAATTTTTAAAAATTTTTTGAAAGATTCATGTAATTGCATTCATCTTGTCAAAACATGTTAGGATTGAGTCTAGAATTTCTCTTAGCATCTAGGTTGTTTGCATTTGCATAAGGGGTTAGAGTTTCTTAAAAAGGTGTCTTTACTTATGAATTGTTTCAATTCCCTAGTTAGTAGTTCTCTAATGCTTTGTCTATGCTTTGAAAGTAAGTTCTTAACATGCTTGGATCACTTGCTAGGATTTTCGTGACTTGAATTGAACTCTCATGATTTGAAACTTGTCCTAATAAGTGAGAACCTTAATTTGAAATTCTAATTATCATCCTTATGCATTTGAAAATGAACACATGGATTTTAAAATATTTAGGCTCTCTTCTTCCTTTTTACCATTCTTTGTGAGCCTAAGTAGAACTCCCACCTTGACCCTTACCCTTCTTTGAAGCCAAATGTTTCTTGTGTGACATCTTTGTGAGGCCTTCTTTTCAGTTTTGAACTTAGCATAAAGTGTTAGGTTTAGGCGACATGATTTGGTTCTCATATGATTGCTAGCTTTGCATTTTGAAGCTAGGTATAGGCTTATGATAAGTTTGGGGGATCATTGGGGTTGTTTTTATTTCTATTTGCTCTCGGTTTCAAAGAGTTTGGTGTTTAAAAGAAAGAAATGGGTTTTAAGTGAAAGGTTGTGTTTAAAAACTAAGTATATGCTCTTATAAATTTCAGGAGGTAGCTCTCCCAAATAAAAAAAAAAAAAAAAAAAAAAGAGCCTAAGTGCCAAATAAAAATAAGAAAAAAAGAAAAGAAAAAAAAATAATAATAAATAAGAGAGCTACCAATAAGAAGTATTTAAAGAGCAAAATTATTTTCAAAACCTTTTCACTAGCCTAAAGAGTTTAAAAATGGTTTTGTTTTGAATTGGGAATTGCTAAGTTTTGAGAAGAAAAAAGGTAGATTCTAAGTGGTGAGTGAGGATAAAAGTTTATAAATGAGAGGGGTTTAGGATCATTGTTAGTTTACATGGGTAGATGAGAATCTGATCATGTATGCATCAATTGTCTTTACCTTTAGCATTATACATAAGTTCAACCACTTTTGAGAGAAACCCTTGTTCTAATTGTAAACCCTTTTCAAATGAGATCATTCAATGCTCATAACCTTCACCCTTAGCCAAATGTGTTCTGCTTTAAAGTGCATAAGTTTGATTCATGGTTCGAATGTTAATGAATGTTAAAGGATGAGTTTCTTTGATTGTTAGGAATAGGAGAGTCATGATCTGAATTTTTTTGTGTGATGAGTATGGCTAAGTTCTTTAGAGTATGAGTGTGAGCATAGTATTTTGGAACTGTTAACTAGGACATTGAGATTGATTCATTTGAAAGGCACCTTTGCAAGAAGTTTAAACCCCCATTCGTTTTTCTTAAAACCTCTCTTCCTTACTTATTTTCTGTTGCTTGAGGGCAAGCAAGAAGTAAGTTTGGGGGAGTTGATGTTACTGCATATTACATGCATTTTGCATACTCATTAGTTAGCTTTTCATGCATTTGCATCATGTTTTAGGTTAGATTGCATCACTTAGAATCCTAGATCATTCTTGCACCAGCATGCGCATGTTCCTTGCATTTTGCATCACATTTAGGTTGTTTCTGGCTGCTTTGGAGTCGTGGAGGTTCGTGGACGTGCTGAAGCTGTTGTAGCAGTTCGTGGAAGCTCGGATATTTGCTAAGGATCAGAGATCGAAGAGCAGATCGAGCATGGCCGGTCGATCTAGGATGTGATCGACCAGAAGATCGAGAAGACCAGGCGATCCAAGAAGAATGATCGAGACGAGGATCGAGTGAATCAGTTGATCAAACGGTACAGACGTAAATGACGCCATGCAGAGCAAGAGCCCGATCAAGTACACCACTCGATCCAACCGAAGATTGATACCGAGATCGGATGCAACGCTCGATCCGCCGAAGATGATCGAGACCCAGATCGAGCTGAAGACACGATGTTCGGAGATGATCGAGAGAACCGCTCGATCCCGGAGTCAATCTCTGTCCTTTCAACCACTTTTGGCTGCTAGCGAGGGGGGGACCATCAGCTTGTTTTGGCCATTTTGGGAAGGCGGCGACGTCCTTTTCACACACACTTTTTCATCCTTATCTTTTTTTATGTTTTTTCTCTCTGGTTTTGAAGAACAACACCAATGTCGAACTTTGAGTTTTCTTTTCATGTTCATCGTTTCCTTTCCCATGCTTTGCTTGATTTACCTTATGTGTAGTGAGTAGTTCATTTGGGTTCGGGGTTGAGAGGATTAAGGGGTCTAAAGGGTTTCGATCTTGGGGTTTTCTAAGTGTTTTAATGGCTATCTCTTCTAGGGTGTTGAGCTCTCAAAGCTTGAAGACTCTCACGCCAAGAGCTTCATGATCCGAGAGGTTCCTTACCTTGACAGGATTCAGGGACCTCGGAAGATCACACCCTAGAGACTAGTTACCCCTTCCCAAAAGCCATGGAAGTTTGGGGGACTAGTTAAGCCACTCTTTTGAAATCTGTTTTCCATGCCCTTCGACCTCTCTTTCCACCAAAAGCCATGGGTTTGGAGGAGAGGATGAAGGAGTGATCTATACTGAAAGCCACGGATAGATCTTGCTTAGTTTTCAAGGCTTAGAGATCCTCACAAAGTGAGTCGATTTAAAGTTTTCAACCCAAAGTCGAACCTTTGAAACCCCTGACCATGAATCTCAACCCTAGGCCCACTCTTTTAGCATCTTTACATCTTCTCTCGTCATTCGCTTGATCTTTGATAGCATCCTGGTCGTTAGTTTTACTGTTCTTGCATTTTTAGACGAGATTGATTGTTACTGCTCGATCTAGTGGTCGATCTCATGGTCGATCCACTAGTCGGATTTTAGTAATTCGAAGCTTTGTCCTTTAATCATTCTGTTTATTCATCATGGTAGTTTGATCATTCCTGGTAATATTAAAATAGTTTGCATTCCATTTAGTTGCTGCATCTAGTTTTTAGGGATTTTCTCAAAATCTATCTTGTTTTGTTTAGATTTGCATAGTCCTTGCATTCTCTTTGCATTTTCTATCATCCTAGGTATGGATTGACTCTCTTTTGCATGTTGTACTACAACCTGTCTTGCATTTGAGTTTGATAACCTCATTGCATACTCACCCTTGCAAATAAAGTGTCTATCAGAGCTGGAGGATGACATACCACCCGACCCGTTACAACAACAGTGCCAACAACCCCAAGACCCGGTAAGGAGAAAACGAGGTCGAGAGGAGGCCTCGAGGGAGGGCAACATGGAGGTTAAGCTGATCCCACCAACCTTTGCTGGCAAGTCTAATCCCGACATCTACCTAGATTGGGAGAGGAGGCTAGAATACATCTTCGAATGCTACGGATATGGGGATCGGAAGAAAGTTGCCTTAGCTACTGCTCAACTCATCGACAATGCTATAGCTTGGTGGGATAGGAACGTAGCCGAGAGGAGGAGAAACCGTTTTGCTCCTGTCGCTACTTGGCGAGACATGAAGTTCCTGCTACAATCAAGATATGTCCCTGATTCATATCATCGTGACTTACAAAAACGTTTTAGAAAATTATCGCAGGGAACCAAGACAGTAGATGAGTACTACGAGGAGTTTGAGAAGCTCATGAATCTGCTAGAGCTAGAGGAGTCCGAGGAGGCCTTGATGGCTCAGTTCATTGACGGCCTACATGAGCGTATAGCCCGTAAGGTGGAGAGAACTCAGTATAGCAGGATGGAGGAGCTCCTACACTTAGCCGTTCAGATAGAGCAACAAATCAAACGCAAAGTTTCCCTTAACAACCGTACAAGAGCACCTCAACCGTGGAACACGAGCAACTCAAAACCCTTAGATAAGGGGAAAGCCGTTGAAGTTAACTTGCGATTCAAAGGCAAAACACCGGAGGTCCCTAAAACGTCCCGTCCAGAGCCTAGTAAGTTCCCCAATACCCCTAGAACTCGTGAGATTATTTGTTTCAAGTGTCAGGGGCGAGGGCGCATGTCAAGAGAATGCCCCAACCAACGAGTAATGATCATGAAGCCGAGCGGGGACTATAAATCCCAAGACGAGGAAGAGGAGCAAGGCCTTGATGATTTAGAATAGGAGGTAGAATATCCTGATCAAGGCGAGATGCTCATCACAAGGCGAGTCTTGAGTGCACTTGTCATGCCAGAAGAGCAAGTACAACGGGAGAACATTTTTCATACTAGATGCACCATCTGAAACAAGGTATGTAATCTTATCATCGATGGCGTGGTTCTTGTACTAATGTCGCTTCCAAGTACATGGTAGACAGGTTAGGCTTAACCATGACTAAGCACTCGAGGCCCTACAAGCTTAGATGGCTGAATGATCAAACATAGTTAAAGATAATCGAGAGGGTCGTTATATCATTCAGCGTAGGGAAGTATCAAGACGAGGTAACATGCGATGTAGTACCTATGCAAGTCGGACACCTTCTGCTGGGGAGGCCATGGCAGCTTGACCGAGCTACAACCCACAACGGTAGGACCAACTACTACTCGTTTGTTCATAAGGACCGAAAACACAACTTGGCACCTTTAAGTCCGAATGAGGTTCATGAAATGCAAACTCATATGTCCAAAGAGCCTGAGGTAAGTAACTCTAACTTGTTTATTCAACCTAGTACTATTTACAAGACCATGTGTGCCCATGGCACCGTGCTACTAGTGTACTACAAAGAGTGTTTAAGTACAGATTTCAGCGAGTTACAAGTGCCAAGTGAGGTACTAGATGTCTTAGCAAGGTTCAGCGATGTATTTCCAGAAGAGATTCCAGCTGGCTTACCTCCTATTCGCGGTATAGAACATCAAGTTGATCTAGTATCCGGTTCAGCCTTACCCAACAAAGCTGCTTACCGGATGAACCCGGAAGAGACTAAAGAACTTGAGAGGTAAGTAAAAGAGCTTATGGACAAGGGTTATATACGAGAGAGTCGTAGCTCTTGTGCTGTGCCGGTTCTATTGGTCCCCAAGAAGGACGGTACATGGCGGATGTGTGTAGATTGCCGCGACATCAACAACATCACCATCAAGTACCGCCACCCAATACCACGGTTAGACGACATCTTAGATGAACTTAGTGGAGCTACCATCTTTTCCAAGGTTGATCTCAGAAGCGGATACCACCAAGTTCGAATGCGTGAGGATGATGAATGGAAAACTGCGTTCAAGACGAAGCAAGGTCTCTACGAGTGGTTAGTCATGCCATTCGGGTTAACCAATGCCCCAAGCACATTCATGCGTCTTATGAACCAGGTTCTAAGGTCTTTTATGGGTAGATTTGTGGTAGTATACTTTGACGATATCCTCGTCTACAGTAAGATTTTAGCCGATCACATTACTCACTTAGAAATTGTTTTAAAAACACTTCGCAAGGAAGGCCTTTACGCTAACCTAAAGAAGTGCCCATTTAATACTAACAATCTTGTTTTCTTAGGCTTTGTAGTAAGCAAACAGGGCCTGCAAGTGGATGAGGAGAAGATTAAAGCCATTCGAGAATGGCCTACACCATCATCAATCGGACATGTTAGGAGCTTTCACGGCTTATCCTCCTTCTACCGCCGATTTGTCAAGGACTTTAGCACCATCGCTGCTCCACTCACGGTTGTCATTAAGAAGAATGTTCCCTTTGCGTGGGGAGAAGCACAAGAAAACGCTTTCAAAGCCTTAAATGAGAGCCTTACCCGAGCCCTGGTCTTAACTCTACCAGACTTTGAAGTTATGTTCGAAGTGGAGTGTGACGCTTCTGGCTTGGGAATTGGAGCAGTATTACAACAGAAAGGGAAACCTGTGGCATACTTCAGTGAGAAGCTAAGTGGAGCGACACTAAACTACCCTACGTATGACAAGGAGTTATACGCGTTAATGAGAGCGTTGGAAACATGGCAACATTACTTGCTCTCCAAGGAGTTCGTAATTCACACTGACCACGAGACGTTGAAGTATTTGAGAGGACAGACATCTTTAAAGAGAAGGCACGCGAAGGGGCTGGAGTTCATTGAGACGTTTCCGTACGTCATCAAGTATAAGAAGGGCAAAGAAAACATTATAGTTGATGCCTTATCACGGCGACACGCGTTGATCACTACTATGGAGGCCAAGGTGTTAGGCTTTGAACACATTATGAGCCTTTACAAGGAGGACCCGGACTTTAAAGAGAGCTATGAGGAGAATGGCAGAGGAGCTTATGGAGCTAATTACATCTTTGAAGGGTTCTTATTCAGAGATAAACGCTTGTGTATTCCCCAAGGATCACTAAGAGAGCTGCTGATTCAAGAAGCTCATGGTGGCGGGTTAATGGGACATTTCGGCGTAAACAAAAATCTTGCTGTTCTCACAAGCCATTTCTTCTGGCCACACTTAAAGAAGGACGTATAGAGGTTCTGCTCGCGATGCATCACGTGTAGAAAATCCAAGTCCAGGTTACATCCTTACGGTTTATACACTCCTTACCAATACCTAACGCCCCTTGGGTAGATGTGTCTATGGATTTTGTACTAGGATTACCCAAGTTTCGTCATAAGGACTCGATATTCGTTGTTGTGGACCGGTTCTCTAAGATGGCCCACTTCATACCATGCTCTGAAACGAACGATGCTACTCAAACCACAGACTTGTTCTTCAAAGAAGTAGTCCGCTTACATGGTGTTCCCCGAATGATTGTATCTGATAGAGATGCCAAGTTCCTCAGTCACTTCTGGAGGACCCTTTGGAGGAAGATGGGAACAAAGCTACTCTTTTCTACCACTTGTCATCCCCAAACGGATGGCCAAAAAGAGGCGGTAAATCGTACCTTATCAACTTTACTTAGAGCTACTCTTGGTAGAAATATGAAAACATGGTTAGATTGCATTCCATTTATTGAATTTGCCTATAACCATGCTACTCACTCAGCCTCTAAGTTGTCCCCTTTTGAAGTTGTTTACGGACTCAATCCTCTAGCCCTGATGGATCTTACGCCTTTACCTCCGGCTGAGCAAGCTAACTTGGATGGGCTTAACTGCGGCAAAATCATAAAGAGGCTACATCAACAAGCCAAAGAGAACATCAAGAGAAAGACGTTAGAATACAAGAAAAACAAGGACAAATGGTGCAAAGAGATCATTTTTGAACAAGGAGAGTGGGTTTGGTTGCATATGAGGCTTGAACGGTTCCCCCAAAAACGAAAATCTAACCTAGCACCAAGAGGAGATGGCCCTTTCAGGATCCTAGAACGGCTCAATAACAACGCCTACAAGCTGGAACTTCCAGGTGAGTAAAATATTTCACAAAGCTTCAATGTATCTGATCTATCTGCTTTGATGTATGAGAAACAGTTTTGAGGGAAAAACCTTTTCAAGGGGGAGGGAATGGTGTAACCTCAGAAGATGAGCCCACAGAAGCAGTAGTACCCACGGTCTTGGAGGGACATATGACTCGATCAAAGGAGAAAGCTCTACGCCAAAAGTTTAACTTAGCCGTGGAAGAGCTCATGGAACGGAGTGACCCGGACCTCATGTACCAGCCCATAACGTACCAACTGGGAAAGCCACCCATGACATACCAGCTGGGAAAGCTACCCGCGTCGCACCATTTGGAAACGCCACCCGTGCCCGACCAACCAATCATACTCGGGACAGCTCGACCACCAAAGCACGACGATCATCAGACCTCACTCGATCCAAATCAAGGTATGATACCTTTTATGGCAGGTCAGACCCTTCCAGAGGACAAGCTAGCCGAGAACTCACCACTTAGCCAAGTCATCACCAACGATGTAACACTCGTACCGGGTCAAGGAGGGCTAGGGAACCACAGAGACAAAGAGACGTATGAAGACCCTTTTCGCAACATCACATTGGCACGTCAGGGCAATCAAGAAGCTAGAAGTATGCTTCAATTTCATCGTACCGGACCGGCCATGCATAAAACCAAGGTACTTTCCATATTTAGTTTACATGCAGGTACACGATCAAATCCAACAGGCCTTGGTTAAATCTTTCACGATTAAAGGATCAAGACGACGTCATTTTTATTTTTATTTAGTTCTATGTTATTGTACGATATAAAAACATTGGTTTGTTTCTTTTATTTCTTGCTTTTGCTTAGGATCACATGTTAGTTTCCTTTCTTGCTTATTTCTGCTTGGACCCTAGAAGGTCAAACCGCCGAGTTGTTTATAAAGCTCATTTTGGTCTTGTAGTCCTTTACAACTTTTTACCTAATCAATAAACGGGCAGTTCTTATATCCTTCTTTTCCAAGCGCCGCTTGCTAAAGAACCCTTACTCCCTTGCTTGTGTGAGAGAATCACATAAGATCCATGTACTTGCTGTATTAGAGAACCATCCATAGTCTATGTGGTGCCATCGCTTCCCCCATCGCTTATCATTTAACGAACCAACGTGAGAGAGTCTAAGGCCAGCACGTTCGTTTCCATACTTGTAAGATCCGGCCAGTCTGAGTCTTATATCAGGATGTTGGGAAATCGCCAGCTCCTATAGGTCTTGGTGGCCTTTGATCTCTCAAACCCCAATCACCTTGCAAACCCATTGGACGTTGCTGTCCTTGCAAACCTTGCATCCCTTGTGGACCTTGTGGACCAAAACCAGCAGCATGGGATGCTCTTCCATCCTTCAACAACTGATAGCTGCTGCTGTGAACCCAAAATCCTGCTCCTGGAACCAGTTGTGCAGTTGTAGACACCTTACAGCAAGTGTTTTGGTACCTACAAAAGAAATTCTAGTCCAAAAAGAGTAATTAGTAACCAAAAACGTAAAAAAAAGCTTGATCTCAAACAATCTACAAATACTAATGCTTAGAACAATCTCAAATGGCAACGGTGCCAATTTGATGCAGGAGTTTACTCTACTTCAAATCCTACTCATACTCATATCATTGTAGTATGTAGGTATCAATCCAAATGGGAAAGTAAACAATCAGGAATGCAATAGATCATTTAATTCAAGCAAGCATGTTCAAGGGATTAAAACTATGAATCTAATAACTAAGGTAGACTTCAAATAAGCAAGAGTAAGTAATATAAACAAAGAAACTAAGCCAGGTTGGAATTCAACAATCAAATACTAGTAGGCTTGAGATGGGGTAATTGATCTAGGGAGATTCTTGGCTTAACTAGTGATGCTTAGAGACTCACAACAACCTATTCCTAGGAATAGGATTAACAGCTATAACTAGCTCAATTCCTTGATACTAGCCACTTTGCTAAGCACACATTCAAGACAAATTCCTTTACTCAATCACATGATCAGCAAGCATTATAAGCATCAATTCTATATTACCAATCTACTCCTTAGACAACTAATTCCTTAGGCTAAGATAAGCAAATCTCTTACTTGACTCAATCAGGCATTTCATCAAACACTTATCAGGCATAAGAGAACCCTAGGGTAGATCAACTTAGAAAAGGCTAATCTAGCATTAAACGTAATCAATAAGAAGGAACAATAATATTAAGCACTAAGCAATCACTAATCTAGCCTTAAATCTCCCTATCTATATCCCATCTTATAACCCTAAGATAACTACTCACTAATTATGACCTTAATCATAGCCCAAAGCAAAGGAAAGTGATTAAGCATAGTTAGAAAGAAGATAAACACCAACTTTTGATTGAAAGAACATGATTCAACAAGAAATTACAAGAAGAACTAAGAGAAATGCAAAGGATAAAGCTGTTATCTAGAGGATAAAGATGAAAAGAAGATGATCATAATGTTTTGGGTCACAACCTATTTATAGTTTTCAGGAAAAACCCTTAGTAAACCCAAAGTAAACCGGAAAGTAGCAAAGAGAGTTTTTGTTGCCTAAGCAACTTATCTAACAACCTAGAATGATCAATCACCAAAGAGAACTCAAATGAGACAGTTTAGCAATGATCAAGAAGTAAAACAGAGCAAAATAAGCAGAGTACTAAGCAAATTCGAAATTCAATAAAAGAGAAAGCAAGTTCCTAGATGTGGTTATTGATTTTGGGGAATCTAGAGACTAACTAAGGTTGTTTCAAACAGCATTGATCAGGCAAACAAGCTAGCAATGGTGGTTCCTAGACATAGAGTTCACAAACAAGCAAGCTAAGTCCAATCTCTGGTAAAATAGCCCTTTGCTAAACACCTTAACAAGAACTAACTCTCATTAGTGCTAAAACATTCAGCAAGCAATAACAATCAACTCTATTCATGTCAAAATACTCCTCAAACAGTCAATCTCTTGAGCCAAGGCCAGCAAATCCTCTATCAAAATGATCAGCATTTCATCAAACACTTGGTAGGCATAAGAGAAAGCCTAAATCCTAGATAAGTGTGATCAAGACAAATCTAGCTTAAAAACAGATTAATAGAGAGGAACCCATGTAATTAAACACTAAACAAACCTTAATCAATCCCTAAATCCCCTTAATCTACCACATCTAAGAACCCTAAGCAAACTACTCACTAATACTCATGTTTAACACCAAATCACAAGAGAAAAAGATGTTAATCATGATTAAAAGAGAGATTAGAGAGAGATTAATGGCAAATACAAACTTATATTAAATAAAGCAAGAAATTTATCTTACAAACCCAGAAAATAAACTCAAGAACAGTGTTATGAGGTGACTTGTCGAAAATCCCAGAAAAAGAGGCATTTATACATAAGAGAAGGAAGCCCTAAAGTAATGGCAAAAGCGTAATAAAAGACAGGCTCAGACTGGGTTCCTATTGGTCAATTGTGACCGATAGGGATGATTGATATGGATCCTATCGGTCTGGAAGATGACCGATAGGGTGACCGAAATATAACCGGTGCACTGCTATCGGTCACTTCACTGACCGATAGGCCTGGTCGATAGGAATCCTACCGGTCACTCCTTGACCGATAGGTCTTGTGCCTTGATCGATAGGCTCAGCAGAGATTGTCTGCCTTGGTCCCTTTTGCTCCTCCTGGCCCAGCTAGCTTCCTGGATCATCCCCAAAGCTCCTCCAGTGCTCCTCTTAGCTCATAAGTACCTAAAAACATCCATAATGCATAAAAAATGCAAACTATATCCTAAATGCAACTTAAGTCTAAAAGAAGAATAAAATAGGACAAAAGATAAGGAAAACATGCAAAAGAGAACCAAAACATGAACTAAATTCAAGCCTAAATGGTGTAAATACAAGAGATATCAGACCTCGATATGTTGTTCGGTATGGCTCCTCAGCTTGTATCAACGTGTGATGTCTATATGTTGCTCTGTATGTTCTGTATCGACTTGGCAAGTTGATATCCTGCTCGATATGGGGCCTTCTCGCCTTGGTCTTTCCACCAAATCACTCCCAGCATTTCCCTTAGTCCTTAAACTCCTCCATTGCATCTTCCAAGTGCCGAAAATGTACCAAATATGCAATGCAACTCCTAACTACACTCTAAGTGCCAAATGGATGCAATTGAGGTATGAACATGTAAAAATGCATGCTTAAGGACTAAAAACTAGTGCTGAATGTATGCTAAAATGGTATGAATATAGTGTATATCAAGAAGAAGAATTGTACTAGAAACAAAAGAGGGCGAATTGGTTAAAGGAAGGAGACAGGAACACTATATTTTTTCATGCCACGACTAAGCAAAAAAGAGCTAGAAACAGAATCATCAAACTTGAAAATGCTTCCAGAGGTTAGGTAGAGACTGAACAGGGAATGGAAAAAGTTGCTGCTGATTATTTCCAAGAACTGTTCACAACATCTCAGCCTCAAGATTTTGAGGAGGCGCTCCGGTATTGATAGTTTGCTATTTTATATCATTTTAGGCTGCATTTCATGCATCTTTTCCTCTGTTTTGCATTATAGTTTAGCATTTTAGTATTATTTGCACTTAGAATCAACATAGCATGCATTTAGCTTAGGATTGCATACATTTGCATACATATGCATATTTGTGGTGGTTTTCAGGTGTTTTGGAGTTTCTTGGAGCTGGGGAAGAGATAGAAGCAGATCATGATCAAAGAAGATGTCAAAAGTACAGTTCTTGCAAAGTCTGGTCCATATCGAGCAAGCATATCGAGCAGAACACCTGTAAAGTATGCTCGATGCAAGCAGCAGGACGAGAGGAGAAGGATCAGCACGAGGATTCCAAGCCGTTGGTCTGCATCTAGGACCAGCATCGAGGAAAGATATCGATACATGCTGCACGGACCATATCGACGCATATACGACCTCGATGCAGCTCATCCGCGTTGACCATTTGACTTTTCTTAACCTTATCTTATCTTTTTAGGTTTTTTATGCTTCTTTTGGCTCCCTACTATAAAAGGAAAGCCACAAAACATTATCCTTATCAAGCTTTATTTTATTTAATCTCAAAACTCTCTTTAAACCTTAAAGGGCGATTTTGCCTTAAGGATCTTGATCTTTAATAAAGTTTGCATTTTTATGGTTTAATCTTGTCTTTAATCCTTTATTCTTGCATCTTGGTAGCTTAGATTTATCATCTTTGCTTTTAAAACTCATCTAGTTATGTTTAACTCCAAATCAATGGGATTAAACATGATTAGTGAGTAGTTCTCTTTAGATTTAGGGTTCTAAGTAGGGAAAATGGTGATTAAGATGTGATTAAGAGGTGATTAGGCTTGTTTAATGGTTCTCTGTTATCTCCTTCTCTTGCAAAGTGATTAATGTTGATAAAGTTTGCTCCTTTTGATTGAATATAGTTTGATAGATGCATATTGTTCACTTGATGTCTTGATATCTCTTCTATAAGCATGGTTTGCTTATTTGGCTTGTTTAATGTTACTCTGGTATCTCCTTCTCTTGCAAAGCGATTAATGTTGATAAAGTTTGCTCCTTTTGATTGAATATGGTTTGATAGATGCATATGGTTCACTTGATATCTTGATATCATTTGTTCAGTGACACCAAAGTGATAGTTCACCTTGCTAGATGATTCGCTTAGGGCTAGGTATTGCTGGTTTTGAGATTCTTGGCTTGATGGTTAGATAGTATGCAAAGATCTTGTCTTTGCTTCATTCTTGTTCATTGCTTAGCTCTGTTAGGATGTTGCAAGTATGTGCTTAAATCCATAATCTTGATTGGTGTATAGCTGCTTAGGTCCTTATTGGTTCACAAGATTGATAAGTTGATCTGAATTCTTACTTGGGTGAGAGAGTAGTTGTTTGATTGGTGCATCTTTTAGGCTAGAATGGTTCTGATCTTTATGCTCATGGTTGAAGGATACGCGATCACAAGTGGGTCTCACACTTCAATCTTGTTGAATATGAATTGCTTATTGACGCCAAGTGATTCCATTTAGATACCTTGTCTAGGAGCATAATATTGAGAATTGTTTGCTTGTTGATGCTTGTTGATTGCCTTAGTAAAAAATCCCCTTGTCACTCTTGTAAACTACTATCCCACAATTGCTTAGAACTTTTAGTCTTGCTTTTAATCAATTGATGTAAGACTCGGAATCCACCAAAGTCTACACACGGGTTGCTGATCTATTCCACGACCAACAGTTTATGCTTCTAACTTCCAAGGGTTCTTCCTCGCATGGACAGTCAGTTGCAACACGAAAATGTAAGGGTTTGATTCCACAAACACTTAGAAAATCGCAGGAACAAGTGTTTAAAAGAGATACTCTTCATAAACAATAAAATGTGGTTTCTTAATACTTTCTTGGTAACTTTTACAGTAGTATTAGTGAGCTTTTTATACCTCTTACAAAATATGAATTTAATAAATACATTTAAAAAAATATTCAAACTTAAATAAAAGAAATTAATTAGAATGATCAAGGAGCAAGTTTTAAGGGATTTTTGATGTCAATGACGATGGACCAAATATTCGAGGTTGACCACGCCTTTATGCTCTTTGAACACTGAAATCTTGTGGCTTAAAAATTTGCTTAGGAGGTGGGCGTTTTTCATGAGATGTTGGTTGACTAATAAGAACAAATATGATAGAACATTCTCGGAATAGAACCAACTTGACCCGTTTTGAGAGATTGGACATAACTAGAGAACCCCGAGGGCATAGTTTCTGATTTTGGGCTTGTTGGCACCAGGAGAGACCAATTAAGAATCTCCAAGTGGTCTCGGGTGAAGATAGTGGCTGAGTTGGGCTATGCTGCTCGATATCTGGCCTAGTCGCGAAGGTGACTCCGAAACAAGTCCACCTACTTGTAGGATCAATAAATTCCAAGTCTGAACCGGTATTAATATGAATCCAATTTGAGAGCCTTCTCTGTTGGACTAAGAGTTTATAACAATCCGTTTTGTAGCTTAGTTCCTCTTGGTCCGGTTGGAATCCTCCATTCAATGTGCATACGTCCGATTGGGTTAAACTCGACAACACCGGCTTTGTAAGCTGCATAACTTCTTCATCAGAATCTTGATTTGGATGATTCAAATTCGTCGTGAATTCTTGTTGAGTCAAGCTTCTGGAACATGTCGATTTGTTGTTTAAATCCATCTGATTGGCTAGATATGCTCCATCAAAGGCACATGTATCCTGGTCGGACCCTTGGCAGCTAGAGTGGCATGTTTGATGGATCTCTGGTTCAGCTACTGGTTTGATGATCGCATCATACTCTCCCTCTTCAAGAAGTTTTGTCCTCAAAACTTTTTCACTCGGATAAATGCTGCTGGACAAAACCGAGTTGTCCTCGTTCGGCTGTTTAATGGTGTTGATGGAAGTTGAAGGTGGTGGAGGCTCTTTTGGTGGATCAGGTGGCCTCGGCTCCTTGTTTTCTTGGCATCTTTGGACTAGCAAACTGGTCACTTCAACCCTTTTTCGTGCAATGAGGCTGTCCTCAAGCATCTTTGTGAGTTGGGAGCACATCTAATTGGAAGTGTCTTGAGTGTTTTGTAATTTTTGAAGGAAATCTTCATGAGCTCCCATGTCTCCAAATCAAACAAAAACTTTTTTTTTGTAAAACAGAATGAAAACAAAAACAATGGGGTATAGGAGCTTTTTAGGTTCTGATACCAATGACGTAAGACTCAGAATCCACCAAAGTCTACACAAGGGTTGCTGATTGATTCCACGACCAACGGTTTATGCTTCTAACTTCCAAGGGCTCTTCCTCGCATGGACAGTCAGTTGCAACACGAAAATGTAAGGGTTTGATTCCACAAACACTTAGAAAATCGCAGGAAAGAATGTTTAAAAGAGATACTCTTCAATAAACAATAAAATGGGTTTTTCTTAATACTTTCTTGGTAACTTTTACAATCGTATTAATGAGCTTTTTATAGGTCTTACAAAATATGATTTTAATAAATACTTTTAAAACTTAATATTCAAACTTAAATAAAGGAAATTAATTAAAATGATCAAAGAGCAAGTTTTAATGTATTTTTGATGTGAATGAGGATGGACCAAATATTCAAAGGTTGACCACGCCTTTATCCTCTTTGAACACTGAAATCTTGTGGCTTAAAAATTGGCTTAGTAGGTGGGCGTTCTTCATGGGATGTTGGTTGGCTAAGAAGAACAAATATGATAGAACTTTCTCGGAATAGAACCAACTTGACCCATTTTGAGAGATCGGGCATAACTTGAGAACCCCGTGGGCATAGTTTCTTATCTTAGGCTTGTTGGAACCAGGAGAGACCAAGTAAGAATCTCCAAGTGGTCTCGAGTGGAGATAAGGGCTGGGTTGGGCTGTGCAGCTCGATATCTGGCCTAGTCACGAAGGTACCTCCGAAACAAGTCCACCTACTTGTAGGATCAATAACTTCCATGTATGAACCGGTATTAATATGAATCCAATTGGAGAACCTTTTCTGTTGGACATTTAGTTTATAACAGTCCGGTTTGTAGCTTAGTTCCTCCTGGTCCGGTTGGAATCCTCCATTTAATGGGAATACGTCTGGTTGGGTTAAGCTCGACATCACCGGTTTTGTAAGCTGCATAACTTCTTCATTAGAATCGTGACTTGGATGATCCAAATTCGTCGTGAATTCTTGTAGAGTCAAGCTTCTGGAACATGTCGATTTGTTGTTTAACTCCTTCTGATTGGCTAGATATGCTCTATCAAAGGCACATGTATCCTGGTCGGACCCTTGGCAGCTAGAGTGGTATGTTTGATGGATTTCTGGTTCAGCTACTGGTTTGATGATTGCATCATACTCTCCCTCTTCAAGAAGTTTTCTCCTCAAAACTTTTTCACTCGGATAAATGGTGCTGGACAAAACCGAGTTGTCCTCCTTCGGCTGTTTAATGGTGTTGATGGAAGGTAAAGGTGGTGGAGGCTCTTTTGGTGGATCAGGTAGCCTCGGCTCTTTGTTTTGTTGGCATCTTTGGTAGAAAACTGGTCACTTCAACCCTTTTTCGTGCAATGAGGCTGTCCTCAAGCATCTTTGTGAGTTGGTAGCACATCTGATTGAAAGTGTCTTGAGTGTTTTGTGATTTTTGAAGGAAATCTTCATAAGCTCCCATGTCTCCAAATCAAACAAAAAATTTTTTTTTTGGTTTTTTGTAAAACAGAATGAAAATAAAAACAATGGGGTATAGGAGCTTTTTAGGCTCTGATACGAATGATGTAAGACTCAGAATCCACCAAAGTCTACACACGGGTTGCTGATCGATTCTACGACCAACGGTTTATGCTTCTAACTTCCAAGGGCTCTTCCTCGCATGAACAGTCAGTTGCAACACAAAATGTAAGGGTTTGATTCCACAAACACTAAGAAAATCGCAGGAACAAGTGTTTAAATGAGATACTCTTCAATAAACAATAAAATGGGTTTTTCTTAATACTTTCTTGGTAACTTATACAATAGTATTAGTGAGCTTTTTATAGATCTTACAAAATATGATTTTAATAAATACATTTAAAACAAAATATTCAAACTTAAATAAAAGAAATTAATTAAAATGATCAAGGAGCAAGTTTTAATGGATTTTTGATGTGAATGAGGATGGACCAAATATTCAAGGTTGACCACGCCTTTATGCTCTTTGAACACTAAAATCTTGTGTCTTAAAAATTGGCTTAGTAGGTGGGCGTTCTTCATGGGATGTTGGTTGGCTAAGAAGAACAAATATGATAGAACTTTCTCGGAATAGAACCAACTTGACCCGTTTTGGGAGATCGGGCATAACTTGGGAACCCCGTGGGCATAGTTTCTTATCTTAGGCTTGTTTGAACCAGGAGAGACCAAGTAAGAATCTCCAAGTGGTCTCGGGTAGAGATAGTGGCTGAGTTGGGCTGTGCAGCTCGATATCTGGCCTAGTCACGAAGGTAACTCCGAAACAAGTCCACCTACTTGTAGGATTAATAACTTCCAAGTCCGAACCGGTATTAATATGAATCCAATTTGAGAACCTTTTCTGTTGGACATTTAGTTTATAACAGTCCGGTTTGTAGCTTAGTTCCTCCTGGTCCGGTTGGAATCCTCCATTTAATGGGAATACGTCTGGTTGGGTTAAGCTCGACATCACCGGTTTTGTAAGCTGCATAACTTCTTCATCAGAATCGTGATTTAGATGATTCAAATTCGTCGTGAAATCTTGTTGATTCAAGCTTCTGGAACATGTCGATGTGTTGTTTAACTCCTTCTGATTGGCTAGATATGATCTATCAAAGGCACATGTATCCTGGTCGGACCCTTGGCAGCTAGGGTGGTATGTTTGATGGATCTCTGGCTCAGCTACTGGTTTGATGATTGCATCATACTCTCCCTCTTCAAGAAGTTTTTTTCTCAAAACTTTTTCACTCGGATAAATGGTGCTGGACAAAACCGAGTTGTCCTCCTTCGGCTGTTTAATGGTGTTGATGGAAGGTGAAGGTGGTGGAGGCTCGTTTGGTGGATCAGGTGGCCTCGGCTCTTTGTTTTGTTGGCATCTTTGGTAGAAAACTGGTCACTTCAACCGTTTTTCGTGCAATGAGGCTGTCCTTAAGCATCTTTGTGAGTTGGGAGCACATCTGATTGAAAGTGTCTTGAGTGTTTTGTGATTTTTGAAGGAAATCTTCATTAGCTCCCATGTCTCCAAATCAAACAAAAACTTTTTTTTTTGTTTTTTGTAAAACAGAATGAAAACAAAAACAATGGGGTATAGGAGCTTTTTAGGCTCTGATACCAATGATATAAGACTCAGAATCCACCAAAGTCTACACACGGGTTGCTGATCGATTCTACAACCAACGGTTTATGCTTCTAACTTCCAAGGGCTTTTCCTCGCATGGACAGTCAGTTGCAACACGAAAATGTAAGGGTTTGATTCCACAAACACTAAGAAAATCGCAGGAACAAGTGTTTAAAAGAGATACTCTTCAATAAACAATAAAATGGGCTTTTCTTAATACTTTTTTGGTAACTTTTACAATAGTATTAGTGAGCTTTTTATAGATCTTACAAAATATGATTTTAATAAATACATTTAAAACAAAATATTCAAACTTAAATAAAAGAAATTAATTAAAATGATCAAGGAGCAAGTTTTAATGGATTTTTGATGTGAATGAGGATGGACCAAATATTCAAGGTTGACCACGCCTTTATGCTCTTTGAACACTGAAATCTTGTGGCTTAAAAATTGGCTTAGTAGGTGGGCGTTGTTCATGGGATGTTGGTTGGCTAAGAAGAACAAATATGATAGAACTTTCTCGGAATAGAACCAACTTGACCCGTTTTGGGAGATCGGGCATAACTTGAGAACCCCGTGGGCATAGTTTCTTATCTTAGGCTTGTTTGAACCAGGAGAGACCAATTAAGAATCTCCAAGTGGTCTCGGGTGGAGATAGTGGCTGAGTTGGGCTGTGCAGCTCGATATCTGGCGTAGTCACGATGGTGACTCCGAAACAAGTCCACCTTCTTGTAGGATCAATAACTTCCATGTCTGAACCGGTATTAATATGAATCTAATTGGAGAACCTTCTCTGTTGTACTAAGACTTTATAACAATCCGGTTTGTAGCTTAGTTCCTTCTGGTCCGGTTGGAATCCTCCATTCAATGCGCATACGTCTGATTGGGTTAAGCTCGACATCACCGGTTTTTTAAGATGCATAAATTCTTCATCAGAATCTTGATTTGGATGATTCAAATTCGTCGTGAATTCTTGTTGAGTGAAGCTTCTGGAACATGTCGATCTGTTGTTTAACTCCTTCTGATTGGCTAGATATGCTCTATCAAAGGCACATGTATCCTGTTCGAACCCTTGGTAGCTAGAGTGGCATGTTTGATGGATCTCTGGTTCAGCTACTGGTTTGATGATCGCATCATCAATTGTTTTCAAAGTCATCTTGCATAGTTGTTGCTTTAGTAGTCATTTCTTGCTTAGTACTTGTCTTAATCATTGCTTTAAGTTTATTGTTCAGCCTTGTTCACTTGCATTTAGTTTATGCTTTCTTTTTATTGCATCATTAGGGTGTTAGTCTTGATCTCACTTAATCAAACCCTAAATCTTGCTTACCTTACAGCATTGTTTGCATCTCATCTCCCACAATTGGATTGATACCTGATCTCAATTCTATAACTGATTAGAAGCTCACGACATTTCAGTTTAGACCCAAAAAGTCTTGTACCAGGTATACTACCGCTCAAGTAACTCCAGCTATAAATGCTGCACTCACGAGTTACCCATCGGATGAAGAAATTAAGAAAGCAATTTTTGAGATTCATCCGGAAAAAGCTCCAGGACCAGATGGGATGACTACTTTGTTTTACCAGAAGTTTTGGGAAGTGACCTCGAAGAATATCATCAGAGTAGTCAGAGATTTCTTTGCTACAGATATGTTTGACCCGAGACTGAATCAGACAAACATCTACCTAATCCCAAAGACAGCGAGACCTGTAGAAATGGGAGAGTTCAGGCCTATAATATGTAACGTCAATTACAAGATTATATCGAAGATCTTAAGTAAGAGACTTAAAAAATTCCTCCCGAAATTGATTTCGGAGAATCAATCAGCTTTCGTAGCTAGCCGTCTTATCACAGATAATGTCCTAGTGGCACATGAAGTATTCCATGCACTGCAAACAAACCCAATCTGCAAGTCAAAATTTTTAGCCATCAAAACAGACATTAGTAAAGCTTATGATCGGGTTGAGTGGGGTTTTCTAGAAGCATTGATGCAGAAAATGGGATTCATAGAGAAATGGGTATTGTGGATTAAATGGTGTATCTCATCTGTGTCATATCAGGTCCTCCTAAATGGAGAGGCGAAGGGAAACATACAACCTTCAAGAGGACTATGCCAGGGAGACCCATTATCTCCCTTTCTGTTCATCATTCTTAGAGAGGCGCTAATAGCCCAAGTTAAAGGAGCGGAAGCAGAAGGAAAGATTACTGGGATCAAAGTAGTATAGACTTGCCCCCCCCCCCCCCCCCCCCCAATCTCACACCTTCTTTTTGCAGGCGATAGCCTATTCTTCTGCAAAGCAGACAAAACAGAATGTGAAGAACTGATGAGATTATCGATTGCTATGGGAAAGCTTCTTGACAACGACTAAACTGTGCAAAATCTTCTATCCTTTTTGGTAGTAAGGTCCCACCAGAGAAAAAGACAGACTTAAAACAAGCTCTAGGCATATCCAAAGAAAGTGGCATGGGTATGTACCTAGGGTTACTAGAGAGAATATATGGTTCAAAAAAACAAGTTTTTGCTTTTATTCAGGATAGATTAAGCACTCGGATTAATGTGTGGTTCGTCAACCTTCTCTCAAAAGGGGGGAGGGAAGTTCTGATTAAGTTGGTAGCACAAGCCCTTCCTACTTATGTCATGCCATGTTTCCTCCTCTCACAAGCTTTACTGAAAAAGTTAAGTGGCGTTATATCCAGATTCTGGTGGAGTACAAAACAACATAATCGAGGGATGCACTGGGTCGCCTGGGACAAAATCTGCGTTAGCCAAGATAATGGCGGGTTGGGTTTCAGAGATCTTAAATGCTTTAATCTTGCCCTTCTAGCAAAACGACTCTGGAGATTGATACATTATCCATCATCCCTTTTGGTGAAAGTTCTTATAGCGAGATACTACCGGTATTCGACACCTCTGGAGATTGGAAAGGCCAATAACCCATCATATAGATGGCAGAGTATTATGGCGGCAAGAGAGCTCTTAGAAAAATTCTTGAGAAAAGCGATGAATTCTGGGATAAGCACAAGAGTGTGGCTTGACAACTGGATATTGGCCTGTCCACCAAGACCCGTTTTGGACATAGGAGCAGGGAGAGACCTGGACTTGTACGTCCATCACTTAATTAATCCAGCTACATCTGAATGGAGAATGGATATCATTAACCAATTGTTTGATCCAGAAGATATTATGGGTATAAAGAGCATCAGACCAAGTAGGTCATATAAACCTGATAGATTTGTGTGGGTTTACAAAAAATCTGGTATGTATTCCGTTATAATAGGCTACGAGCTGGCAGTCCAAATGAAAGCCGAAGAAGGTTTGCCAACGGTCACAGAATCAAGTTTTACCCCCTAAAGAGTAAAGTATAGGCTCTAAAAACCCCTCGGAAGAGAAAATACTTCCTGTGGCAGGATCTCTCGGGCAGTATGGCTACCAACAGCCAACTAACATACTGCCATTGTGGGACAGACAGCCAATGCCAATGATGTGGGGCAGAGATAGAGTCAACCAATTTTGTACTCTTTGAATGTCCTCCAGCGCTACAGACATGGGCTATGAGTGCAATCCCATCTCCTCCGGGTATTTTCTCGAGTAATATAATATCCTAAAACTTTGCACATCTTTTCTTCCGGGTCACAGCTCAAGGAGAAACCGCAAAGTTCTTGGAGGCTTTTCCTTGGATTCTATGGTACATATGGAAGGCCAGGAATGAGAAAGTTTTTAACAACAAAGACATCTTGCCAACAGATACTTTGGAAATCGCTATACAAGAAGTGGAATCATGGAATGTCGCACAGAATGTCTCAGTTGGAGACATTCAAATCACCAGTCAGGTGCCAAGCTCGCAAGTAGCAAGGATCGTGAATAGGCCGATGGACAGTAGACCGCTGTTACCGCGTTGCCAAGTGGATGCATCCTGGGTAAAGGACAAGCACACATCAGGCGGGAGTCTCATACTTGATTTGGCAAATGGAAGCCACTTATATGGGCTAACGGCGATAGAGCAGATTCTCCCACCGATTCACGCCAAATTTGAAGCACTCTTGTGGTCTATGAGAGTTTTGATTTCTTTGCAGATTACTGAGTTGATGATTGAGACGGACTGTTTACAGTTGGTAAATTTGATTGAAGAGGAAGAAGAATAGCCGGCACTAGCAACAGAGCTTGAAGAACTGGAGTTTTTGCACCCTAATTTTCATAATTTTTCTATAGTTTTTACTTCATCTCGTTAAGAGCACCCAAGCTCGTCATTTGATTTTTTCCTTTGTAAACTATTTATTTTCAGAATGGCTGGCTCCTAAGCCCAATATCTTTAGAATTGATGTTTAATATATAGAGCATTTGCAATAATAATAAAAACAAAAAAAACAAAAAACAAAAAAAAATCTGACTTATGCAAATCAACTGATCTATGCCCTAATCAGTTGATGCGATATGCACGGTTGATCACTATATATTTTAACAAAATAAAACATACGCACAAACAATTAAACCATAGTCAATTCTTTAAACCCTAATAAAAATTAAATCTAAATATATGATATAATGGTAAAATTGAAAATGAAATCTTATAAAACAAAAATTCAAATCCTTGAAATCACAAAAATCAAATCCGATAAATTGAAACAATACTTCTTAAAATTGCAAAAATGTAATTTTATAAACCAAAATCGAATATGAAATAACTTTGAGACCATCGTATTACCGAAATTTCAATGATAATAATTAAAAAAACATTCCAAAGCATAAACTCGTGGTAAACATTAAAATATATTATTCTAACATTATATAAGTACACAAAGCTAACATGACAACTTACAAAACAAATCTTCCAAGTTTTGAAGCTAAATTAACGTTGACAATTAAACCACAGAAAAAAAATGTGTACAACCGAAAACTATTTTGTTTTAGATCCGAGAGAAGCCAACGCCTCGGATCTCATACGTCTTCTCTTCTGCTCGCAACTCAGGAACAGAAGGTTCATCAATTCTTCGGAAGAGAGGAAGCTCGAGGATGATCTTTGCAGATTCCGGCGACGATGGATCATCTTTGTGACCATCGTTATTCAGAAACTAATGATTCTCATAAGGAAACCTCTCTACTTGTTTGGATTCTCTCTTGCTTATTGGCTCAACCTTGTTTCTTCCAATGATGGCTTCTTCATGATACTCCCAAATCTTTTCAAAGGTCAGATCTTCTTTTGACTTTCTTGTTTTAAACTAATTGGTATAAGTTCCGATAATTACATTAAAAATAAAATACAAACGATAATTTTCTTCATTTTCATCGAAACATCAAATGGACAAAATGAGGATAATACACAACTAATTGTTGCTTAGTATGAATGATTGATTCTTCACAAAATATTATGCGTGACTGAGGTAGTAAGTTTCTCCAAAGGGGCTTTCTGAGCAGGGGCGTGCCTATATGGAAATTTTTGAAGGGGTATTGGCTCATGTAACCATATCAATGCCTATAATTCAGAAAATAACTATACCAATATAGAGGTTATTATATTCTTTGTATATTTTACAATATATACAAAACTGTCTTTGTTTGTTTTTCTTTCTCCTTCGATCTTCTCTTTTTCTTTCATCATTTTCCCCTCACTTCCCCTATGTTCATCTCCAGTCATCCCATCTCTCCTCCTTCCCTTTCCCCTCTCCTCGCCTCCTCCTTTTTTCTCTCGCTGTCTTCTCTTTTTCGTCTCTTTAATATAGTATAGTAAATATAATTAAAATTTCAAGTGTTATACTATATTAATTTTATCGTGTAAGACCATATATTATAGTATAGTCCAAAAAAAAATTATTTGCTATAATCAAAACTATTTTCTATATATATTTTTGGTTTAAAACAAAAGGAGTTTTTGGTCTTTTTAATGTGGGTATGGTTATTTTTCATATTTTTATAATAGCATAACTATATTCTTGTATTTTTTCATAAATATGGTTAGATTGCAAATTAACCCATTTTTGAAACATTGGTGTAGGGCAGAAAAAAAAAAGTACTTAGGGCAGCAAATATTTTTTTTTTTAAATATACTTTTACTTGTATTAGTTATAATGTACTATTGTATTAATCTGGATATGAATATACAAATATGAATATGGATTTACAAAATAAAAGTTAACAACAATAAGTCAAATTGATATTAATCTGTTATCAAAAAATTTAGAATTAGAGTAATAAAGAAAAACAAATTAGACTACGTAATTTCTTTCGTTCATTTTTCTACTTGTGCTGATTCAACATTAAAAAATAAAATTTATTAGTATAAAGTACTTTTTAATATTTCTCCAACAGTCAGTTATAATTAAAATTAAAATATTATCTTTTTATTTTTTTAATTATTTTATTATTTTTTGAAATAGTTTTTATCTATAATTAGCGGATGATTTTAAAAAATTTAACCAATAAAAAAAGAAAAAAATAGTTTTATAACTACATTTTAGTTTATTAAAAAAAATTTGTTTTTATTATATAATAATTATATTTATTATTATATGATATTTATTATAATTAAAGGCATTTTTTGTTTTTTTGTTTCTGTCAATTATTAGAGTTTTTTTTTTTTTTCAACTATTAGAGTTGGCACGGCTATGTTTCTGAGTTGTCAATATTTTCTGATTAATCGAATGTTGAGACATACAATTAAACACAGTAATCGACCCTATGCGTTTAACATTTGTACTATTATTTTTGTAATTATTTTGTAACTATTTCAGGAAAGATTATTTGGCCGGAGGAATCATCAGCCACATTTGCATCCCTAAACGGAAACCTAGACCGGCGAGTAGAGTTAGACCAAAGAATAAAGAGAGGAAGTAAAAGATACAAAGCAATGTTATCAATTATGGCTTCTAAGCTTTCTTACGAGAACATAAACTTTGTCAGCTCTGTTCTTCACAACCACTGGAAGGTTTTTATTTATTGTTTAACTCTTCTCTTTTTACTAACTATTATCAAAAACTCTATTACTCCCTGGTAATTATTTTCACAACTCATGAAGGAAATTATAGGTTTGCCTATCAATCAGTAACAGTTTGTGGGGCACATGAAAATTCAAAAATGGACTTTTGGATTAATCTTATTGAATATATATACAATATATTATTAAGGTCATTTTCCTACTAAATAATATATTGTATATATATTCAACCGTAGAGGAGATTATTTGTTTTAACGAAGGTGTGGCAATTTAAAATGTTATTAGTGATGATTAGTTCAAAAGTAATCTTTTATTTCTAAGGTTTGTTTCTTCTAAATTACACATAAGTTAATTGAAATATCCCTGTGGCCAATTTTGTTTACCGTGTAAAATACGTACAGTTTCTTATAAAAATACGGCAACTAATGCAGACTGTCATTTAGCTGTACTTTATTTCGTAGAATTATTAAACTTTATCTCATAACCATGATCATGCATGATTTTCTTTGAATAAAAAAACAATAAAATCTGATCATTGTAAAAAGAGATTAACAATAATCACTAATATAGTTTTGATTATCTTTTGCACAGATGGACTTATTGGGTTTCTACAGCTGTTGGAATGGTGAGACTGCTTTCTCTCTCTCTCTCTTTTTTGGGTGCAAATGCCCTTTTTATATTAAAGATATAATTAACTGAATTAGTCCAAAAAAGACATATACCACGTGAAAACGCTGTCTGATATGCGGAATATTTTATTTTTCCTTAGCAAAATGAATATGTTTCCAATAATAATTGCATTGGCAACACACGGACAGGTGGAATTTCTAATATTATTCTCCCAAATCATTTTTTAACCCATGATATTTTGTTTTTTTTTTTGGCTAGAAAATTAATTTGATCCCGATTGACAGAAAAATGTCGTCAAGCAGTGTCTTCCAAAAAAATATTTAACTAAATTTCTATACTTGCTTTAATGATTAAGGTTAAATCTTAAAATTATGCTGCTTACAAAGCCATGTATATTTCTTCACACAGCTATTTGACTAAGAAAACTAACCCCAAAGGCCCAAACTCATATCAGATTCTCCGTTCTTTGGTCAAAATCAGGAAAACATTTCTCTTTTTTTACTCAGTAAATAAGTTCTCCTACCTTTTGCTAACTATATAAGTAATCAAACTTAAATTTAAGATTTAGAGCACTTCCATCAGTAGAATTTTAATGGGTATCTAAGCAATATATATATAAAAAAGAAAATAGCGAAAGCAAGAGAGAGAAGGAGAATTATAAGTAATTTAATTTCTAAATAATTTTATAAAATTATGCCTTAATTTATTCATAATTTTTAGGATTTTCAATTTATTTGTATTTGTATTAAATATTAAGAAGATTTTCACTAGAGTAACTCTTTCTTCTTTGAGTTACTTAGGCTACGAGAAACAACGGTCAACAGAGGTGATTGTTATTAAGGACACAAGCACGGACCCGAACCTCATCATCGTCAGTTTCAGAGGAACTGATCCTTTCGACACTGATGATTGGTGTACGGACTTGGATCTTTCCTGGTAAATTTATTTCCTTTGTTTTAATATATTCTCCAAACACAAATCTTTCTTAATTAGTTAGGCTGGTGTTTATTCGGTTTATGTCCATTGATGATTGGTTATTCTAATTAAACCGATGTTGATTTCCATAATAGGTACGAGATTAAGAATGTGGGAAAGATCCATGGAGGGTTCATGAAAGCTTTAGGCCTTCAACAAGAAGGATGGCCTAAAGAAGTAAACCTTGACCAAACCCAAAAAGAAACAACTCAATATGCATACACTACACTATTAGGCGTCACTTAAAAGAGATTCTCGACCAAAATCCAACATGCAAATTTATCCTGACCGGGCATAGCCTAGGTGGAGCTCTAGCGATCCTATTCACGTCCGTGTTAATGATCCATGAGGAAGAGCAAATGCTAGACAAGCTCGAAGGAGTTTACACATTTGGGCAGCCACGTGTAGGAGACGAGGAGTTTGGAAAGTTCATGAAAGGTTCATTGAAGAAATTTGAGGTGAACTACGAAAGATATGTTTATTGCAACGACATGGTTCCTAGGTTGCCTTTCGACGACAAAACACTCATGTTCAAACACTTTGGGGCATGCCTTTTCTATGACAGTTTCTACAGAGGAAAGGTTAGTAATAAATTACAATTTCTGTTCTTCGCATCTTGTTTCTTTTAATTAATCACTCATATCATATACCCTCGACCGGAATAAGACTTCATATCTCATTTAGAATGGAATGGGATGGTACTAGATGAGATATTAAAAAATATACTCAAATCGATAGAAAAACTTATTGCAAGTTAGAAAAATATTTTTTTTTTCATATTTTTTATTCTATTCTTTAATTTTTATTATTTAATATTAAAATATTATGATTAGCTTGAATATGTAAGAAGTTTTGTCTTGTTTCCGCAAAATTTCATCCCGCACTTTTGTTTACCCACTTCCCTTACTAATAGTATCCATATGCACTGCTATTGTTTGATTTTATGTTTAGGTAGAGGAAGAGGAGCCAAACAAAAACTACTTCAATATGTTATTGGCTATCCCGAAGATAATCAACGCATTCTGGGAGTTGATAAGGAGTTTCATCATGTCTTATTGGAAGGTGATGAGTACAAAGAAGGATGGTTCTTGAGGTGTTTTAGAGTTGTGGTATTGTTAATTCCGGGATTACCTGCTCACTTTCCTAATGAGTACGTCAATGTTACTCTCTTGGGAGACTTACCTGATCCACATCTTGACTAAAATTTGATTGTGTCGGTCCCAAATTCTTTGTATAATCGCTAAGTATGAAAAATTGAAGATAGTAGAGAAATAATAAAGATATTAGTAATATATTTTGAGATTTGACATTCTTTACAAAAGCTAAAACAGTTTTTAAAGAATGTCAAATCTCAAAATTATGGCTATGCAATCCTCTACGCTTTTGTCTTCACTATTCACACCTTGGCAGCCTAAAGCTAATCTTCCAATCGGATTCCTATACACAACATCTAACTGGCTCTTGGATAGTGGTACTAATCATCACATCACTTCTGACTTGAACGACATCGCATTCCATCAACCCTACAATAGAGGAGAAGATGTGATGATTGCTGATGGCACCAGCGAATCTAGAGTGTATTATTAATGGGGGCACTTTTTTAGCAAATACATAGATAATAAGCATAAAATAGAAAAATCAATGAGTGCACTGATATATTTTGGCTTAAATTTTATCAAAATTTTAAAAATAATGGGTGCACTTGCATCTATAGTGATGTAAGTAGCTTCGCCCCTGCTCATATGGGTTCCACTTCGATTCCCTCTAATACTTGTGACTTACAGTTGCATAAAATACTCTGTGTACTTGACATAAACAAGAACTCGATCGCTGTTTATCGTCTCTGCAACTCTAATAATGTCTTTGTCGAATTCTTCCCTGCATCATTTCAGGTGAAGGATCTGAGCATGAGGATCCCATTACTCCAAGACCGCATTAGGAACGAGCTCTACGAATGGTCCATCTCTCAAAATAAAGCTGTCCTCTATTCGCAGCACCAGGATCCAGAACGACTTTATCCCCATGGTACTCTCGTCTGGGTCATCCATCATTTTCTATTTTAAAATCTACTGTTTCGCAATTCTCAATCCCATTTTCTTCTTCCTCGCATAAACTCTTGTCTTGCTTGGATTGTCTTTTAAATAAGAGTCATAAACTCCCTTTCTCACAATCATCTATCCTCTCAAACAAACCACTCTAATATATTTAGACCAATGTCTCTGGTCTTCCCCAATACTCTCAATCAACAACTACCAATACTACCTTGTCCTTATAGACCAGTTCACCCATTACACCTGGATTTACTCTTTAAATCACAAATCCGATGTAAAAAATATCTCTGTGGCCTTCAAACCCCTTGTCGAGAACCGATTTTAACAGAAGATTGGCACGCTCTATTCAGGTAACGGGGGCGAGTTCATCGCCTTACGTGCATACCTTGAACTTCACAATATCAGTCACCTCACCTTTCCACCTCATACTCACGAGCACAACGGTATGGCGGAGCGCAAACACATATATATTGTCGAGACGGAAATGACACTCTTATCAACCGCGTCTGTCCCGCTGAAGTACTTGCCGTATGCATTCTCCATTGCTGTCTATCTAATCAATCAGATACCAACACCGGTTCTCTCTCTCTCGATTCACTATTCAAGCGGTTATTTGGTGTCACTCCTAATTACACAAAGCTCTGAGTCTTTGGCTCTCTATGCTTCCCTTGCCTAAGACCATACAGTTCACACAGTTCCTTTCTCATACCACAAAATTCAGTGATCAACAATACTAGTTATGTTTATAGTTAAATCAAGTATAATTAAACCATCACAAGCATAACAAGAACCAAATAACACAATTCTTAGAGAAATTTTTGAAAACATCACAGAAGTTCCAATTAAATCCTAACATAAGTAAAGTCAAAACAGAAACCAAGTCCCGACAGATTTATGAGTCTATAAGACATCATGTAATATCAGAGTTTTCCAGCCATGCATGTGTAACTGGCAGGTGCCAATACCAAGTACACAGCAACTTTGGAGTTGTTCCCACATTTAACTATTTTGTATTTTTAGGTTTTGTCGAGGCTCCACAAATTTTTGGGTACTCCATGAGTTATTTCTATTGTATTCCCTTTGATACCAACATCCTCTCCATAAAGTATACAGTTTGTGTAAGAATTTAAAAATCCAAAACACATCAAATCACTTTCTATATCTTCTTTAGATTTAGATTTGCTAAAATACAACGGTTACAACTTACAAGGACATTTACTTTCTGATTTTTTTTAATATTTTATAAAAATTGAAATAAAAAAGGAAAACGATCTATTTCTCCATGAAAAATATTATATAGCATCAGATCCGCACCAAACTAAAGTCTCGTCTTATACCCCCCTCAAACAAAGTTTAAAATCTATATCTCCCTAATTGATGGTTTAAAATCTCGTAACCTATATATGTCGGTTTAAACGGTTAATAATCTAAACCAAATATCAAACTATTAAATTTTATATTAAACCAAATTAAATTTACAATTATTAAAAATAAGAGAGTTCTCTCTCTTTTTCTTTCTCTCTCTTAATTCTCTAACACAACTTTTTCTATCTGAGTTTCTTTTTTGGCCAGTGGCCGGCGTAAATCCGACGCTGGTGCCGTGCTGTATATATTTTTTGGATCTTATGTTTATATTACCTTTTCCGCTCAATCGGATCTACTGTTTCCGCTTTGTCGGATTAATAATTTCCGTATATCGAATTTTGTTTTGTTTTCCCTTTTGCATGTGTTATCTTTAAATTTTGGTAGTTGATGTTTAATCTCTTTCTCATCGGATTGACTTGATCTCTTATCTCTCAGAGAAATTATTCTTTCTTTACTTCATCAATGGAAAAGATCCACTTTTAGAAGTAAAGTTTCTCTGTAGGAGATATTTGAATTGAGAGTTTTGGAGTTTCTTTCGGGTGTTCTGGAACAGAATAGGAAGAGCTGGCATTTCAAATGGTGCTTCAAGTGGTCTGGTGAAAATTCTGTCACCATGCTTCCGATAACTCTAGCGTTAAATCTCTAATAAGTATTTGAAGATTTCTCATTCTATCCCGGCGACTATGTGCAAAAGGAAGGAGCAGAATTTTCGTTGCAGATTTGTGGTGAGCAATTTGTTATCTTGGTCGGTGACCGGCATCAGAATCCGCCGACGGTGAAATTACAGCGATTTCATCTTCAGTCTTACACGTGGATCTTTGGCTTTATTGGCTCTTACACGTGTTATTCCATGTGGTGTAGATCTGTTTAGGTTCATTGGGTTTTCTTTTATTTTTGAATTGGGCTTAAATTGTCAGATGTAACTCTCCTCTACCCAATTTGGGTTTGCTTTAATGCAAAATGACGAAAAAATAAAAAATTTATAATTATTACAAAAAATTGGAAAAAAACCCAAAAGATCGTCTTCTTCCTCTCGCCTCCTTTCTCTTCTTCTCTCCTCCTGATCTCTCAACTCTCCTTCAACAAAATCAAAACTGGCTAGAGGGAGTCAGAAAGCATTTTAGTAAAGTAGTTCACAGCGATCGAAATTTAATATCTAAGGAGATTGAAAAAAAAATCAAAACCATTGCTACAAATCCAGAGAGAGAAGGGATGACTCTCGACCAATCTACTCATCGACCTGGTCACACCCAACACTTTATCGGCCTCTTGGGACGAGATCCAAGCTCAAAGTTGCCGTCTTGACCTCTTCGACGAGCTATTAGCAGGGCTAGCTTACAGAGGAGGACAATCGGTGCTATGCCCCAGGGCCCACGAAAATAGGGGTCCATTTTAATTAAATTTTTTCTTAGTAAAAACATAATAAATCACATATAAAACAATTTATAAATAGGGAAATTGGCTGATATAGCCATATAAATACCTATAATTTGGAAAGTAATCATACCAATATAGGGACTATTATATTCCTTATATATTCTATAATATATACCAAAAACTCCTTCGTTTAATAGATTACACTACTATACTATATTATACTCTTCTTTCCTCTCTTCTGCTCACTTCCGCTCATCTCATCTCTCCTCCTCCCATTCCCTTCTCCTTACCTCCTCTTTCCTCTTCTCCCCTCCTCTCTCGTTTTTTCTCTTCCTTGCTCTTTTTTTCTATATATACTATATCAAATAGAGGACTATTCCATAAAATTATATATAGTATAGTATATAGTATAATATAGTACAAGGTTATTTTTGATAATTGATTGTGGGCCATGATTAGTTTACTAATTTGTCAAATAGCATAGCTATATTCTTCTATTGTTTTGTAAATATGGTTAGATAGCAAAAAAGCCCTTATAAATAATCATGCAAAAATAAATTAGTTTGGGCCAAAAGTTTGACAACGACATTTACTAATTTTTTTTTTGTGAAACTTATCAGTTGTCCAGACAAACAAATTCTTTTTTATTTTTTTTTCTCTTTTATCTCTAAAAATTTTACTCTTTTACATCAAAAACTAATTTTTAGTTCACAAATTATTATTGTTTTTCAACTTTTCAAGGCTATAAGTTTTATAATCTTTTACCCTTCTTAGAGTTTGATTTTAGATAATTGATGTGATTTGGTTTTTGTTTTATTACTTTTCTTTTTGTTCAGCAACTAAATTTTATTTATCTTATTCTGATTTATATATCTTTCTTTATAAACATTTAGATTTCTTTTTTCAACGAAACCGTTAGATGAATTTTTTTATTTAGTGTTTATTTTACATAAATATATATTTTTCAAACTTGTGAATTGTATAGGGGTCAATTTTTGTATGTTAGGGGTATTCTTTTTTTTTTTTCAATAGGGGTCTGTTTTTTGAATTTTGCCCTAGGGTTCATAAAATACTTGAGCCGGCCCTGGCTATTAGGCTAAGTCAATGAAGCTTGCCGGCGAAACCTTAACCGGAGCCGGCGTTGCCCTGTTTTAGCCGCTTGGCCCCTCTAGCTTTACAAGTTACCGGCTCCTGCTTTGAAAACGGTATCCTCGGACCCCGACGAACCCATGAAACCGAACAATTCCCGAAGTGTTCGTGAAATACAAATCAGATTGTTAAAATTGGTATGGGATAATTGGTCAAAATTAGTCTGGTTTAAAGATTTTTCTGTTGTAATTGGTTTAAATTCGGTTGATATTGTATTTATGTGGTTAGTGATTTGTTTGGTAAACAGTAAACCAATGTTTATGGATTCAGAGATTTATAAGTATGATTTGGGGGAGACATTAGTTTTGAACTTTCAATTGGGGTAATTAAGTTTTGAACTTTGTTTTCATGGGATCTAACACGAAGCTTTAGTTTAGATCTGATGCTATATGATACTTCTCATGGAAAAATAATCTATTTTCACAAGTAAAAATAAATAAAAAATTAGAAAGTAAATACTATTTAATTAATATATATATATATATTAAAACTTTATAGATATATATAGAAACAGTAATAAATATGGAAATATTTACTCTAGAGACACTTATATTCAAACTCATTACATTTTAGTGTCTTTTTGAAACCCACACATTTCTACAAAGTGATTTCTTTCATTTATCCATTATCTCAACCTAAGTAAATTTTGACCATTTCCCATTTTCACGCATATCGTAAATTCTGTCAAAAACGCACCACCGCAAAATCACCACCGTCCCTGTATTCTCGCCGTCGCTCTAACCTAAATTCCATCAACAATCAAATCTAAGAATCACACTACTTCTTTGAATGGAAAGTAAGACTTGTACCAGTATTTGTAGATCTGGTTTATTTTTTATAACTTTTATCACTCTACATCTTCATTTTGCTCTGTCATCTGTAGATCTGATTACGATTGCTCATGAAACTTCTCTTTTTGATTTCGTAGGTGCAGAGGATAACGAACTGTGGGATAAAAACCTTCTGTCGCGATTCTATACCACCGACAGATTCACCAACGCACGCCTCAATGTTTACTCGAAACCCAATACTCTGAAGGTCATCCAGGATATTCTGGGAGATTCACCCGAGTTTGCAGCTATACTGGACTCCTGTTTTGGACCCTTTTTTGATTTACCGGCGGCTAGATGCCCAATATTAGGCAAGCTACTTCACGTCTTACTGACCAGACAACTTATATCCAACAAGAAATACGAGTTGTGGATGGTCTTTGGTGGTCAACCATTTAGGTTCTCCCTAACAGAGTTTCGCGAGATGACAGGTCTACCTTGTCACCAGTTTTCAGACGACTATTACCCGGATTTCGAACCTATGAAAGACTGGAAGCCAGACGCTGCTTGGAAAGAGATAATAGGAGAACGTGGCACTACTTGCGCTAAAATTGGTGATATTCTACGAGATAATCCCGAAATGCCAGCTAGGAGAAGACTCCAACTTGCTCTAATTCTGATTGTTGACGGCGTCCTTATAGCAAATTCACAGATTCACAAGCCAACTCCAAGGTACGTGACAATGGTTCAGGATGTCGAAGCATTTCTCCGATTCCCATGGGGTCGTGAGTCATTCCTCCGTACCATTGGCACAATGATGCCACTGCCATCCACTCCGAGGAAGAGAGAAGAATCCGCCTCGACACTTTGCTCCCAGCTCCGTTCTCGCAGTATGCGTCTGTGCGGATTCCCGCTCGCGCTGTAGCTTCTCGTTTTTTGGTGAATACCTTTCCTTCTCGAGAGGCTCCCTTATACAGCAGAGGAGCCCACTCTTCTTCACATGGATGGCATTGTTATTCCCAAACGTGGATCTCTAACCTTAGAGCAGACCCACCTCGCCGAAGCGGAGCCAAATGTAAGTGTTATATTCAATATCAGGCTTTCGTGCATCTTTTTTTTATACGCATATTTTGTCGACTCATAAAAAATAATCTGCTTCATGCTCACGCAGCTAACCGTATGCCCCATGGTTGAGGCTGGGGGACCAGAAGAATCGAATGGGATGACGAGTCAGGGGATAGGAAAATCAAATACATGCACACCAAAATAACCAGCGGCTACTCATTCTGGAAGAAAGAATGGCCAGGCGGCGATACATCCTTTCCTATCATTATCACCAAGCACGTCCCCGTCAAACGTCAACACAAAAACACATAGTTGACAGAAACCAAGCATATCGCGAACACCTCAAAGCCAAGGCTCCAACAACTTTTTTTAAGAAAAAAATTTCTCGCCCTACGTCTTCGAAGGCCACTAATATCCCTACAGAAGTTAGTGATGATGAGAGCGAAGATGTCCTGTCTCTATCAGCCCAAGTGCAACAACTTGCTCATCAACTCCACATTCTTGAGAACAAACACAACAATCTCGCAAAGCTGTTTCAAAAAACAAACCCACATCGGTCTGCGCAGGGAACCACCTACACGCGGCGGTACAGCCCTCTTTATAGGAGGAGAGTTTCATTTTCCCACGCCCGCCCAGCACGCCCGAAAACCACTGTTTATTCCCAACCAATTATTAGCCTCAATGCCAACTATGACAACAGATCCCCGGCGCCTGAAGAAACAGAGCACAGTCAAAACCAGCCCCCACCCGTTCAAAGTGCCACGTATACATTGCTTACATACATCTACACCACCTCCACTCAAAATTTTCCTTTCTAACGCTCTTCTCATTCTCGCAGATACCCGATGACATATTAGACGGAGAAGGCCCCGAGAATACGGACAACTACCACGTAAGCGCTCACAATACTTGTTGCCATTATATTTTTTTCTGTAGTTCTCAATCAATGGTTCCTCACATACTCTTTCTCCACGCGAAGACACAGTCCCCCTTTCTCACGCAACATTCACCTTCAGCGGCCAAGCACAAGGCATGTTTCTCTATTACATCATCAAGTCCTGCATAGTATTCAACTTCGCCGCAACGAGATCTATGGATAACACCATCTCTATTACATCACCATGTCCTGCATAGGATTACGCCATCGACCAACACAATAACGGTTATACGTCGTTAAACCAACATCTACCTTAGATCAGTCGGCCTACTACGCTGCAAGGGCACGAAGAGATCATAACCTCTGTACTCTCTGACCTAAACAACCATCCTGCCAGGTCAATACGTAGCAGGGCAGAACAGGTACAAATTATACATATTTATTTCATTCTAAGCATAATCATTTATACTAGCACTTTCCACACATCTGACATCCCCATTAGCAGGTTATAACTTCACTCAGACAAGGGAAATATCTACTAAGATCAGGAATTCAAGAACGATGCCCTGACATCCCTAGCCGTTCGCCTCCTGCTAAGCAATTGCCCGATAATATCCACGTAAGACATTCACCCACCGATTCATTATCAACTCCTGCATGGTCAACCCGTAATTGGTCACCCACCTCGTGGTCAATTATCTTGACACCACTTTCCTGATTCGCAATTGCAGGGCCATTTACCAACAAACAATAATGACCCGATTACAAGCGCTGATGCGGTCGCTACTGATGACGACGCTCAACACTCAACGGCTTCCAAACCGGAGTCTCATGCTGTCCTTGTCGAGGTAATTTGCACACACTCTTGTGCTGTTCCATACTATAATGGTCACCTTTCAATGTTCAACCCCATTCATGGTCAATAGTCTGTGGTCAGCTACGATTTACCTCTCAAATCGCTAACACTTACTGCTCCGGCTTATTTTTTAGGGGCCACTAGCTGCAACGAATCCAGACACCATTACTTGCCCCGTTGTGGCTGCTAATAATGAGGCCGCCAAACACTCCACTGCGGCGAAGGTAATTTGCACACACTCTTGTTCTGCTCCATAGTATAATGGTCACCTCTCAATGTTCAACCCGATTCATGGTCAATTGTCTGTGGTCGGCTAATTAAACTAAGCTCTCAAATCGCCAACACTTACTACTCCGGCTTATTCTTTTAGGGCCCTCTAGCTGCAATGAATCCAGACACAATTACCTGCCCTGATGCGGCTGCTACTAATGACGCCGCCGAACACTCCTCTACGGCGAAGCTGGAGTCTCATGCTGTCCTTCTCGAGGTAAATTATTCACTACTACAATGGTTATTCTCTACTGATCAACACATCTTGGTCACCGTTCTATGGTCAACCCATTTTATGGTCAGTAGTCTGTGGTCAACTTATTGAATCAAGATCTCAAATCGGCTTCGCTTACTGCTCCAACTTCTTTATTTACGGCCCTCAAGCTGCACTGAATCATAACACAATTACCTGCGCCGATGCGGCTACTACTGCGGCGAAACAGGATTCTCATGCTGCCCTTGTCGAGGTATTTTACCACTCCTCCCATGGATATATCCGAATGGTCAACCGATTGTTGGTCAATAGTCTGTGGATAACTACTACGATTTACCTTTGCCCATGGTTAACGCTAAGTGGTCAGAATAAATACCTTTACCCACAACAATCTAATACGTCGTTTTCATTTACTTTAGTTCTTTCAATATAAATTTTGACTCCTTAATTCCTTAACCACGCCTGTCGTCGGTAACCTTTTCTTGCAGGGGACTTCAAACGATTTCACACCGACCCTACACAATACATCTGCTAAATAAAGAGGACATAATCTTCTTCTTAATAGCTCAAACTAACTGGTATTTGAACTTACTAACATTCACAGAACTCACTCCACAGGAAGAACATCATTCCGAACACAAACCCCCACCAACAAAAAAATTGCACCGCAGAGCAAAGGACATCAACAACGATCAAGATGAACTTCAACAACTAAGCGACTCGTCCCCACCTCCATCTCCTCATCAGCATCGCCCGTCTCCAATGGAGTTGAACTTGGCTTCCACGATGAAACAGTCCAAAAGAAATCCCCATACTGGCCCAATCTAGACACTAGACCTGGCCCAGTTTGTGCTACTCGAAGATACCCTCAAAACTATTCCATCAGTTTAAGCACTTTACAACCACCGCACAACTCAATACTTTGAAAACCACATACACATCATACTTTCTCTTCATACGCAGGCGGCACTTCACACATTTAAGTTCGGTATTCGACAACAATTTTCTTCATGAACTAGCTACACTACAACATTGGACATCCACTTTGGTAATTTCTAAACACTTAAATGTTCTCAAGTTTTTACGAATGTTTGACATCCATCTACTACTCCGTTTCAGCACATGGATGTGTTGATGAAATGGCTCGCAACAAGAGCATCCGATGGCCACCAAGACTCCGCCGCTTACTGCCCTCCAGAGCTTCTAGGAATTTTATTAGAGAAAGATAGGAAGTTCCGCATGTCAAGAAACAAGGCAAACTTCAGATGGGACGACATAAGCCGTTACGTCAATGCGGAAGGAAGGACATGGGTCAAGGACACCGACACTGTCTACGTCCCCATGTGCTGGTCTGGCAAACACTGGGTCGGATTAGCTATCAACCTCAGCCTTAGCCACATCGAAGTCCTAGATCCCTATACACCTCTCAAAGGCGACCGTGACGTAGAAAAATGGCTACGCCCAATCTGCGACATGCTCCTTTACGCTGTTAACAGCCTCTGCCCCGCCGCATCACAACAGAAGGGCTTGACAAGTCACCTATTGGTACCACAACAAACGCAACGGAGATTGCGGGCCCGTCGCCGTTATGTTCATGGAGATGCATGCTGCCAAAGATCCAGATCCTCACATGTTCGGCTTCACCGACGAGATTGTTGACCAATTCTGCAAACAGTACGCTCTAGACCTTTACAGAGAACTAGTCATACCTCTCTACTAGAACTCCACTATGCCCTTTTCCATTTCTCCCCTACGCCTTTTTCTATTACAACATCAGACTTAACTCTGCCAATTTGTCTTTTATAAGCCCCTTATTGTGCAACAACTTCATCTGTATATTTTTTATCCAATCATATGCATGAGATTCAAAAAACTATCAGAAAATGGTTATTTACTTCTAATGCATTTTAATAGCTTCCTAAACATTAACCCCTACTTCAGTATTCGTTGATTTTTCGTTTAATTGTGTTCACAATTTTTCTAACTCAATGAATTCCATATAAATATGGGAGTTAATAGTGTTCCACCAACATTTACAACAACTAAAACTCACAAATTCACATAGACATAAGCGAATAAAACAGCTCAACCAAATCTACACAAGAACACATTCAACTGCTTCAGCATCATTGCTATGGTCACCAGATACTACCTTACAGTAACAGTGGACGGAATATGATAGCCAGTCCCTCGTGGTTAGCCATTCCGTGGTCAACAAAGTCACTGAAAACCTAGTAGCGTCCTTGGCTTACACTAAGTCTCATGCAGCCCTTGTCTAGGTAAATTATCACTCATTCCATGGATATCTCCCAATGGTCAGCCGTTTGATGGTCAACCAACAGTAACAGTGGACGGAATACAATGGACAGTGCCATTACGTGGTCAACAAAGTCACCAAAAACCTAGTCTACATCGTACGACGAAAGAAAAACAAAGCAAGCTTCCTTGTGTCCTCAACCATTCCGAACTCACATTAATGCACCAAAATACAGACAAACTTAAACTAACATCCGTGTTCAATTACGCACATTAAACTACCATACATCTACACACATCTAACGACGAATTAAACAACAACACATACACATACCAAAAACTACGACATCAACTAATGCTTCCCCAACACCAGGACCAACGCAATCACCAACACGAACACACCCCAAGACATCAAAACAAAGTGCAGCAAAAGTTCCTCCCGCTCCTTCGACGCCTTCGCTTTCAACGATGCCTCAATCTTCATTTCATCCACCGAGCAACTTACATCTTCTTCAAGAGCCTCTCTTTCCATACTCACACTACCACTAATTGTTTTCTTCAGCTCTAAAATAGTCGCCTTCAGCTCATTGGTTTCTTTAGCTTGACGCCGGATCTGATCCCTCTCCTCCATAAGACTCTGCTTCTGTCAACCATGTGGTCTCTCGATGTCGTACCATCAGAGGAAGCCGTGCGTACCACAACTGAAATACCTCCGCCCAGGATTATCATCTGTCCAAGCTTTAGAGATTACAGTTACTCTGTTGCAGAAACACAGCGGCCCCTCGACAGATCCATAGCTCTGAATCGACGAACTAACAGCCGCACCCTCGGTTCACGACCTAGCCATTTAATCCGTACTTTGCTATCTCCTAATATTGGACGAAACAAAACTAAGCTAAGGGCCAACTACCAAATATATATCCGACTCTCCACTAAACCTATTTCTTTTCCTGCTGGGCCTCTTACAAACTACACACTTAAGGCCCACTAAATAATGTTATAGAAATAAAGACAACGATAATATCCAATACGAAGATAATCACCAATCATAAGTATCTAAGAAATTACGTGATCAGACGCATAGGCAGTAACCATGACCCCAAAACTAAACAATTCGCTACATTCTGTACAACAGGGGTGTGTTCGGCATTTCCGTGGTCAGTTAAGTTGGAGAATAAGCTGAAACCGTCAGAATAATCCCATCACGAAAACAAAACAAAATAAAGGCTTCACCGGAAATAGAGCATAATAAACGGACTGTAGAAAAATACAATTACTTTACCACAAAACATTTTCGGCTCAACTAAAAAATCCAAACACAATAATAACACACAATCTGCCAAGAGCAAACGATTATAATCCGCAAAAAACTACAACCTCATACGACTTATACTCCACCCAAAAAATTATCACTCTCACTACTGCAAATCCAGCACCGCACAGGCTTCATCAATCACCTCTGCTTCATACAGCTAGTCCTGTTATGCCCAGGCTGTAAGCATTTAGAACACTTGTTAGGAACTTCCTTCTTAACACGAGTCACCTGCAAGCAATTCAAAACTCTGGAACTCAACATATAATAAACCAATCCCAATTACGACTTTCGAAAACTATAACTTACAGGCATCTCCCCGACGGAAGGTATTCGCTCAGTCTTCCTTCTTCCTATATTGTTCTTGGAGGAAGCAAAACAATCTTGCTTATCTCAGCTGGAACTTCTTCATACTCCTTCTTCCCAATGGGGCTGATAACTCCTGCATAAGTCTCCCGCCAGTTACCAACCCTATACGTCACCCCGACTAAAGTGCTCGGAAGTAGTTCTAAGCTATCACCAACGAGCAAGGCGTGTCCACATGGTATCTTCAGACGATCATATTTCTTACAAGAACACTTACGATCAGTCAAATTAACTGAATTTTGCTTCCCAAACGGTCCCACCACCTGGCATCTCCAGTCCGTGATTTCGTTAAGTCGACTTCCTTTAACTTCCTCCATGTGCTTCGACATAACCTTGTCCACCTCCACTGTAACTTTCCCCTAGTATTTCAGAGATTTTTTCCTCCTCCCACTAAACCACCGTGTCATGATCTCCTGTATAAATCTCAACAACTCCACTGTCGGTGATCCACGACCCCTTTTCAAAGCTTTATTTAACTGCTGGCACACATTGCTCGTCATTAAATTGTACCTCTCACCTTGACAATAAACCCTGGTCCAGTGAGACATGCCGACTTTCTCAAGATAACGCCCGCATTCTCCACTTGTGGTTCAGATTTTATCAAACATTTGCTTAAACTATCCAACTCGGTATGCAAAAGCAGCCGCTGTAACCAACTTTGACAATCCTTTATTATTGAACCGAACGCTCACGTTCCTAGCCAAATGAACAATGCAACAACCATGCCTCGCTTTAGGATAGGCCATCTTCACTGCTTTGTATATAGACGAATGACGGTTAGAGATTATTGTCAAATTAGGACTGTCGGATAAGATACGCTCTAGCTTCTGCAAAAATCAGCACCAAGTCTCATTGCTCTCCTCGTCTACGACGGCATACGCAAGAAGAAACACCTGAAAATTCGCATCCTGCCCACAAGCTGTAAGCAAAATCCCTTTATACTTCCTCCACAAATAAGTACCATCCAAAAACACTACAGGTCTCAGTTTCCTAAACCCCACGATAGAGGCATAGAATGAGATAAACACGTACAAGAATCTATCATATCCGTTTTCGTCAATCTCCGTCACCAAATCAGCTACTGTTCCTGGATTAGCCATCTTCAACAAATGCAAATGCATAGGAAGATCCAGATATGAATCCTCATCAGACCCTCGAATAGCACCGATAGCTTTAGCCTTCGCCCTATAACAAGTCATGTAACTAGCACTAACTCTCAGGTCCTCCAGCACCAACTGCTGCAAATCTGCAGCCCTAGGTCCATGGTCCGGGTCACTGTACTTCGCCTTGAAAACAGCAGTGATCACTCTGGAAGACGCCTTCTTCTTATACGCATTACGGGTATCACGATCACACATATGCTCTAACTCAGCTTTCTTAATCTCGTAGTAACCACAGTCGCCGACCTCACGACAAAACACTCTCCAATCACATTGTGAATCAACACAGCTCAACACAAAGTAATGGCGTTTTGTCTTCGTCTGCCTGAATGTGAACATCCCCTTAATGACATAGATAGCCATGGCAATTCGACATTCCTCTTTGCTTCCAAATAAATTCCCAACGTATATACCATCATCCAATCCGTCAATGTCTAGATCTGGTATATCTTCAGTCACATACTACGTATCGTCGAAAAGCGGCGGGATATCAAACTCCTCGTCATCAATTAACTGCAGCGGTCTACTATCCTTCACACACCCAAGAGTGCAAGGAGTTTGCACATGACCACCACCATCACACATAGAGAACTGACCACTGCCTACGTCGCCACACTTATCTTGAGCACCATAAAAATGACCATCACCTTTCCCATCGCTCCCAGCACGACCACGTCCATTTTGACCACCGTCTGTACGGCAACATGGGTTCCAGCCAGCTGGGGGATCTATAGCTTCAGCGCCGTCAACAATGGTGCCACAAAACATAAACGGACATGCTTCCTCTTTGAACATACCGTCACGATAAGGATCCCCCCACGCGCACACGGTGGTTAAAAGCATCGTTCGTGCTGCACAAAACTTCTCTCTGCACTCCCAGCGCGGCTGCTTTACCATCGAATCCATCGGTAGCGGGGCACATCACATCGGCAGCATCAGATCCAGCCAAAGGATCATCAATTAGTGGCTCCCAAAATTCATTGTCGTATCCAACCGGCATTACATCGCGATCATCCTCTAAATTACCGCAATAATCTTCTGAATCAGAATCATCTGTTGCCAGGCTTGAACTTTTACTCCTTCTAATACCCTTCTCGCTGAAGTATTTCTCCTCGGCCGACTCCATGACGTTTAAAATATCATCCTCGTCCAAGTCAAAAGGGACGGGGTAAGAACTACCTTCATGCAGACCAACATTCTGCGCCTCGCTTCTCGAAGAACATACAAAGAACCGCCGCTTTGGAGAGGGTGCGGGAGTTGCTTCCTCAATGAACCTAGAAAGTTTTTTACCCTCAACAAAAGAAGACTCGGACCTAATTCTTGCCAAGAAAGCCTGAATATGTATATGTGATCCATGTATTTCATTTCAAATGCACAAGTGTGATAATTCAAATTCAGATTAAGGTTCTCACTTAGTAGGAAAGGATTCAATTCATGTCTGTTCAACTTAAGCCACGAAAATCAAAACAAATGATCCAAATATGGTTAGAACTTAACTTCAAGTTTGCACAAGCATCAAAGAGCTACTAACTAGGGCCTTGAACTAATTCATGAGCATAAAACACTTTTTTAAGAAAAATTGCCCCATATGCACGTGAATGCAAGCAACCTATATGATAATATCTAGACTCCATCCTAAAATATTTACCAATGCAAGTGCAAGCTACATGAATTTTTTCAAAAATTTTGAAATTTTTTCTGATTTTCTATGCAAATGCATATGCATGAAGACTCAAATATGCTTAAAGGGAAAATAAGAAAACAAAACATAAAATTAAATCTCTCAACCTCTCCCCCAAACTTAAATTACACAGTCCCTTGTGTAATAAAAGTTCAAGAGAGACCAGCAACAAGAAATAAAATTCAAAAAGCCAAGAATTCATGATATATACAAGGTGTTGGAATGGTGTACTTTGAGCTGTGTTGTGGATCGAGCTAGAGGATCGATCTGAGGGTCGTTCTGGGCAGAATATCGAGGATCATGCTCGATCAAGAGGTCGATCTAGATAGGACCGATCGGTCCAAACTCTGAGAATTTCCCGAGAGAAATTAGATCGGTCGATCCATTTTTGGACCGATCGATCCGTTCTCTTAGATCGACCTTGTCACTCGATCTAGCCATCGATCTACTGGACATGCTTCAGTTTTCCTGTATTTAAGAGCTTCCAAGAGCGTGCCTTTGAATCTCCATCTTCCTTGGTCATGTTGAGGCTTGTATCACCAGGCTCATACTCATCATAGAACCATCCCTCAAATGTGTGCATCCTTATCTCCTCAAAGGGTAGCTTCCATGGGTCCTCAAGGCTCTCCTCCTCGGTCATGTTGAGGCTTGTATCACCAGGCTCATACTCATCATAGAACCATCCCCCAAATGTGTGCATCCTTATTTCCTCAAAGTGTAACTGCCGTGGATCCTCAATGCTTTCTTCATTGGTGAGGGTGAAACCGAGGTGCTTGGCAAAAGGTTGTTCCAGTGGAGATTCTTCTTCTTCACCCTCCTTGGAGGCTAATGCAATGGGATTCTCCTTTGTCTCCTTCCTGGGAATGAGTTGCAAATGTGTTTCTTTCTTGGTGTAGGGCTCTTGCTCAACAAATGAGCTATCACTAGCATCCTCTAAACATTCAACAACCGAACTTTCTTCACAAGGATCTTCAAAGCTTTGCTCAAGATTTTCATCAACAATGTATCTAAGAAGAGCTTCAAGTTCTTCAGCTTCTTGTTGGAGTTCATCTCTGGTTAGAGCTTTATCCTCTTGTTCCTCATTCCCTTGTGTGATTTCGGTGTTGATAGACTCTACATGTGTTGTTGCAGCAACTCTTGAAAATGGAGCAGGAGAGCCTAGTGTGAAGTCAACCATGCTAATGCTCTCATTAAGCTGTTCTTGCTGCCCCAAAAGCAACTTCATCATGTTCAGAGTTTCTTCCTCCTTAGAGATGTGGGTAGAATAGGCTGCTCCTTGCTGCTCCAAAAGCAACTTCATCATGTTGAGAGTTTCTTCATCCTTAGAGATGTGGGAAGAATAGGCTGCTCCTTGCTCGTGCTCCATGTCCCAGGATTGGTATTCCTCAACATATCCATAGTGATTCTCTGAAGCAGAATGTTCATCTATAAGCCCTCTTTGATAAGTGGATGACCTTTCAAAACCATAGTTGCTAGTTGGGTCCCAAGCCAGAATTCTCTCTTGATTCGCTAATAAGTCCTCAAACATTGATGCTATATCCGAATCCATACTGTCTTCCTTGTGATTGTGCCTTGTGAAAAGAACAAACACTTGAAAGAGAGTTAGTAACCAAAATGGAAAATAAAAACTTAGTCTATACTAAGCTCCAAATCCTAGTAATTTCAGCAAAACCTAAGTTGGCAACGGCGCCAATTGATAGAGAGCTTTTTTCACAGTTCTAATTATCAATCCTAAAGCTTCTTAGTGTTGCTGTAGTACTTTAGGTGTCAATCCAGCCTAGGTGAGAAAGATACTAGGAATACAAGAGCAAAGTAAAGCTAAGTCAAATTCGGGTAAATGAGGGAGAAATTCAACAAAAACTAAATGCAATACGAAAAGAGTAAGAAAACAATTTTAAAATCCCCTCTTAAGGGTTAGCAACTACTAGAAGAAAACTAGGAATTTAAAGTGCAAGACTACTGATTATGAAAATTCGAAAACTGAAAACAGGAAATTAAGGCTATTTCTAGCAACTTAAAGGAGCAAACTTTAAATCTAAAGGAGAAAGCTTTTGAAACTACTTGAATGATAAATAACAGATTTAAGGATGAGGTTCATGCTTAGGGAAGCTCAAGGTTCGATCTTGGTTTGCAAGAAGCAAATCTACACATTTCAAAATGAGCTATCTTTAAGCCTAAGAAGCAATCTTCCCATGGCTTGTGGGTAAGATAAATTCCTCTCATCATTCATCCTCTCCAAACCCATGGCTTGTGGCGGAAAAGGATGGTTGATGGAGCTGAAGCACGGATCTTAACATGGCTTAACTAGCCCTTACTTGCCACTTCCGTGGTCTTTAAGGCATACTAGTCTTTTAGTTTGGACATAAGAGATCTCCTAAGTTCTTATGAGAAAAGGAAATCTCTTGGATCATAAAGCCTCTCTCAAGGTCTTTAAGCATTTGATACTCCAAACCAAGAAAGGATAAAGTTCAGTGCAAAAAAATACCAAGATCTAACCTTTAAAACCTTCCTAATCCCCTCATCCTATGCAAAGGTACCATAAGGGCATGTGAAAGTTATCTTTTCTTGGTCATTTGGATGAATAGGGATTTGAAAGAAACCGCTGTATCCATCTAAGAAACAATAGTATGGATGATTAGCAAGTCTCTCTAACATTTGATCAATAAAAGGTTTAGAAAAATGATCCTTTCTAGTAGCTGAATTGAGCTTCCTATAATCTATACACATTCGATGACCAGTTATGGTTCTAGTAGGAATCAATTTATCTTTTTCATTCTCAATGACTGTGATTCCCCCTTTCTTAGGCACCACGTGGACTGGGAAAACCCACGTGCTGTCACTGATAGGGTCTATCACATCAGCCTCTAACAATTTCAAGATCTCTTTCTTAACTACTTCTTTCAAGTTCGGGTTCAAACGTCTTTGATGTTCAATAGAAGAAGAGTTTTCATTCTCTAAGTGAATCCTATGAGTACAAAGCATTGGTGAAAGGCCCTTGATGTCACTTAGAGAGTACCCAATGGCCTTCCTATACTTTTTCAGCTCCTTAAGAAGCGAATTTAACTCATCATCACTCAGACTTTCATTCACAATCACGGGATAAGTCTCATTAAGCCCTAAGAAAGCATACCCTAGCCCTTTTGGGAGCTCCTTTAGGTCCACCTTTGGGGCTAGCAGCTCGCTCCAGTCCTCCTCGTGGCTTGTGTCGATGTCGCTCTCCTCACTGCCCTCTTTAGAACCCGAGTCGTGAGCTTTCAGGCTGCCATCTTCAACCTTTATCTCCTCTGAGATCGAGTCATCCAGTCGATCTTCCTCTCGTTCTGGTCCGGATCGATTGCACTCACATCGATCTCTTGCTCGATTTGATGTGGATCGAGCAGTGGATCGAGTTACTGAGTCGTTCTCTGAACTGATCGAGTTGGCTCTCTCGATCTTCTCATCTATTTCTTTCCCAGATCGAGCAGTCCTCTCGATCTTCTTGTCGATCGTAGTCCTGGATCGAGTGAACTCCTCAATTTCCTGATCGATCTCTAGGCATCCGCCTTCATCTTCCTTCACAACCTTGCGAGAATCAAGGATATGGACGTACTCCTGGGTCTGCTCGCTCAGAAAACCATGCTCCCCTTGCTCCTTAGTCAAAGCTAGCTGTAGGTGATCCTCTTGTGCCAACTCCTCAAGCAACTCATCGGCTAAAGTATCTAGAGTTTCAATGTATAAAGCTTGTCCTCCAATGGTTGGCTTCTTCAAGACTTCATTGATACCGAAGTCTAGCTTGATGTCCTTGCCCAAGTGTAGAGAGATCTTGCCATTCTTCACATCAATGATGGCTCCAGCGGTTGCAAGAAACGGTCTTCCAAGGATAAGAGGATCCTTTGGCTCTTCATCCATTTCTAAAACAACAAAGTCGGTTGGCATGTTAACTCCACTGATCCTCACGGGCAAAATCTTCAAGCATACCCACAGGAAGCCTTATGCTTCTATCACCTAGCACGAGAGAGATTCTACACTCCTTAAACTTGGTGAAACCGAGCTTCTTTGCAATGGAATAGGGCATAAGATTAATGCTTGCACCAAGATCACATAAGCAGCTCTCAAACTTTAAGGGACCAAGAGCACAAGGAATGGTGAATGATCTTGGATCTCCAAGCTTCTTTGGAACTATCTCTTTGTGAATGATGGCGCTGCACTCTTCACTAAGCACCAAAACCTCTTCACTCTCCTTGCTCTTCTTAGTTAAAGTATCCTTGAAGAACTTAGCATATTTAGGCATCATGGCTAAACAATCAACTAAGGGCAGCTTGATCTCAACATCTTTCAAATGTTTCTCAAAGACTGCTCTATGCTTCTCAAGCAGCTGCTTCTTGAACCGCCCAGGAAAAGGAAGCTTCGGTTTATAGGGTGGAGGAACGAATGCATCTTTCTCTTTGCTCACCTCCTCTACTTTCTTCTCTACAACAACTTCTTTGCCTTTCCTTGGCCTTTCAATCCACACATTTTCAAAGGTAATCTCCTCATCATTTGAAAGCTTGCCCTCCCCCTCTTGAACCACAATGTCCTCATTGTCTTTAGGTGCAACTCTCGGCGGAAGCTCTTTACCACTTCTCAAGGTAATAGCGTTTGCATACTCCTTGGGATTTTGCTCACACTTGCTCGGTAAGCTGCTTTGAACGCTTGTACTAGCTTTGCCTTTCTCTAAATGTTTGATCTTGTTGTTTAGATTGGTGATCTGTGTAGAGACGTCAGTGAGAGAAGAGTCTAGCCGGTTGTTCATCTCAACAAACTTCTGATTTGTAGAAGTTTGACCTTGAAGCAACTGTTGAAACATTGCTTGAACCGGATCTTGAGGTGGGGGTTGCATTTGTTGTTGCTGTGGAACGAAACCAGGAGGAAACATAGGAGTGTAGCCTTTGTTGCCTTGCTGTTTCTGCTGGAAATTGCCTTGCCTCGGACCTTGGTAACCACTGTTTTGTTGAAACCCCTTGTTGTAAGGTACAATAGGCTTTGCTTGTTGAGGGGGGTACACCTGATCCTTTGGATTCTCAACGTTGGTGCTCCTGTATGAGAGATTGTTGTTGGCTTGGTATCCTTGTGAATAGCCCTGAGGCTTGTTGTAGTTCTGACCAGCAACCCAATTAGCTTCTTCTTGGCTCAGCTCTAACTCCTCTAAGACATCTTCGGCTTCTCCCACGAAAAGTACTTGCTTCTGATTTGCAAGAACGAGCTTATCTATCTTCTCATGGAGCGATTTGAAGTCTTTTTTGTGTGACTCCAGCTCAGAACCTCTAAGTGCACGGTCGTAGTCCTCAGTGTAATTCCCATCACTCAAAGCCAAGTTCTCTATAAGCTCCATACCCTCTTCCACTTCTTGACCAAGAAAGTTACCCTTGCTTGCCGTATCAAGCAACATTCTGATCTTGGGTAATGCTCCTCGGTATATTGTGCTCAAGAGAGTCTCTTCACTGAAGCCGTGGTGAGGACACTGAATTGTATAGTCCTTGAACCGCTCCATGGCTTCAATGAATGTCTCGTTCTGCCTTTGAGTGAATCCGCTGATCTCACTTCGCAGCCTAGCTGTTCTTGTGCTCGAGAAAAACTTTGAGAGGAACGCCTTCTTACATTCAGCCCAAGAAGTAATGGTGCCTTGTGGAAGGGTCTTCTCCCAGTGCCTAGCCTTATCTCCAAGAGAAAATGGGAAGAGCCGTAGCTTGAAAGCATCTTTCGAGATCCCATTGATCTTTATCATCCCACACACTTGCTCAAAGTTATCAAGGTGCTCCAAAGGGTCTTCCATAGCCAGTCCATGGAATTTGCTGTTCTGAACCATAGAGACAAATCCAGGCTTTATCTCGAAATTGATATTTTGGACTGGTGGAGGAGTGATCCCAAAACGGTTATGATGTGTATTTGGAGCATCTCCAGCACCAATGATCCGTGGTGGTCTAGCTGCCTGGTTAGGGTTTCCATTACCCCTTCCTACAGCACCGTGAGCTGGTGGGGTCCCTCAGGATGTTCTTGCTCAGCCATTCTTGCAAAGTCTACAGTACCAGCTTGCACAATCTCTTCAAAGGCTTGAGCTTGCTCTCTTGCTCTTCTTGATCTTGCGTGTCCGAGTTGGTAAATATTGTCCAGGGGTTTAAGCAGATTGTTGTCACCCCTGGAGCGCAAATTCATGTACCTGAAAACACAATCAGTAAGGTAGAGCAATGAGTAATCAAAATAAAATTTAAAGGCTTAGTCTTTGCTAAGCACCAAATCTTAATGCTTTCTAACAAACCCAAGTTGGCAACGGCGCCATTTGATAAACAGGTTTTTATGCAAGCAAGAATATCAAAGCTCAAGAAACCTATAGTTATAGTATAGTATGCAAGAGAGTATCAATCCTGCCTGGGTTAAGAAAGAACACTAAGAATGCAAGAACTAAGCAAAGCTAAGCAGATTCGGGTAAATGGATGGTAAAAATCGACGAAAACTAAATGCAACGACCAAACTACTACGAGAACTATTTTAAAATCCCTGGAAGAGGGTTAACGACTTCTAGGAGAAAACAGAGGATCAAAAACGCAAATCTACTAATAACTAAAAATCAAGAGCTAAAACGGGTAAAACAGGTCGATTCTAACAACTTAAGACAAATGACTTCTAATGATCAAGAATGCAACTTTATGACAAGAGAATGATAAACAGAGGTTTTAAAATGCTTAAAAGAGGGCTCAAGGTCGAGGTTCATGTTCAAGAGATTTAAAAGGTTCAAGCTTTGGTTTGAAAACACCTAGACCTACTCATTTGAAGAGCTTTCCCTAAGCCTTGAGAAACTTAAACTAGGATCATCCATGGCGTGTGGCAAGACCCCTTTCTCTGATCCTTCCTCCTAACCTATGGCGTGTAGTGGAAAGATGGGTCAAAGAACATTAAACAAAGATCTCAAATATTGGCTTAACTAACCCTATCTACATCCATGGCGTTTGGGAGAGGATATATTAGTCTCTAGTATTTGGTTTTCAAGGATCTCTGAATCCGGTCAAGGTTAGAGAAACCCTGGAATCATAGAGATCTTTTCCAAGATTCTCTAAGCCTTAAGACCCCAAATCCTAGAAGAGAGTGAGTTAAGAACAAGAAAAATCCCAAAAGCTTAAACCCTTAAACCCTTGAATCGCCCCAACCTTTTACCCAAAGAAAACTACTCGCTACACATAGTTAAAACCGATTCAAATGCAAGAGAAAAAAAGCTAAGCATGATTAACAAAAGCGATTAAAGGAAAATGCTTAATGATAAACAAGATTCAAAGTTTTAAAACAAGAAAAGCTCAAAAGGTTTTTGCAATGGCGGAATCGCCTAAGAGAAAGAACAGAAAAGATAAGACAAAGTGTCAATTGTGAAAGTGATCGCCCTCTCTTGCCCAAAATAGCCAAACATCCCTAATGGTCCCCTCACTACGCTCCAAGAATGAGCTGGCCGGATAAGGTCCCAGAGATCGACCTCGAGATCGATCGGCTCACTCGATCTTCTTCCTGGATCGCTTTCTTCTGCTCAATCTTCAAGTCGATTTAGTTGGATGGATCGATCACTTCCTTCGATCTTCTACTCAATCTTTGGATGATCGAGTCGTGGTCTCGATCTGGCTCTCGTTCTGCATGGCATCATCTACGTCCGTACTCGCGATCGATCGCCTCTCTCGATCTTGGTCTCGATCCTTCTCCTTGAAACGACTTGAGTCACTCGATCTTCTGGTCGATCTTGTCTAGATCGGCCTGCCTTGCTCGATCCGCTGCTCGATCTCGGGTCCTTTGCATGCATGGCTGATTTCTCAAAGTGTCCACAAGCCTCCTCTTGGTTCTATGCACGTCCACACAACTTCCACAACTCTAGAGTGTCCCAAACAACCTGATAATGATGCAAAAGATGCAAGAAATATGCAAAATGCGAATGCAAAGTGATCTAGGACCTAAAATGCAACAAATGGTAGAAACTAGCCTATAATGCAAGATGAATGCATGAAAACTAAATCTAAATGCATGCTAAATATGCAAAATATATGGTAATATCACCCCCCTCCTTCTAGTACCAACTGTTCTGGAGAAAATTTCGAGATGCCACGTGGAGGAATCTGATTGGTCGTCGATCTTGCGGGGGAGATTTGAACTCTTGGGGGATGGATCAGCCTGTAACGGGAAAACAAAGGAAGAGGATCTTGATGAACTGGAAAGGGGTTTCCCTTCCGATTACGCTCTGACGCTCTAGTTAGGAAAGGCACGTGACTGGACGAAGTGTATGAAGATATCGAAAGAACTATGGAGTGGGGCACTCTATCAATTCGGATGGATCTTGAAAGAGCTTTTAAGGGTATTTTAGTTATGAAGTAAAGCTAGAAGATGAAGTTATCGTTCTAGGACGTTCTCCTCCTCTCGTTGGTGCGAAGAGTGCGTTTTATAGAAGATACCTGGTTCCGGATCGGACTCGAGTTTGGATCGTCTGACTACCGGGATCGGTTTCCTACTACTATCTTTTGCCATCATTATTGCCATTCCCGGACTTCTCCATGCGTGTAGTCAGAAGGGAGATTGCCGACCTGCTCTGCCTTCTCCTAACCATCATCATTGCAGCCTTCTTTGGTAGGTGCAACATATTAAATATTTCTTAAATTCCCGCCGCGTCCGTTGTCTACAAGTTAGACTTTATAGATGAAAACCACATTTTACAGCCCAACAATATAATATTTAATTTTTTAATTAGTTTATATAACAATTAAATAAATTATTACATATTATTATATAAAACTTATATAAAATAGATTATATAATATTATATAATCTTAAAATTAATCAAATTTATATATAATAATTAATTCATTCTACACAGGTAATAACCTAGCTACTTGTGAGCATAAATACTCTGTAATACAAGACAACAGTGTTGTATTTGTTTTACTCATGTTTTGCAGAAAAAAATACATTAAAATTTATTGTAACTAAATTTTAATACAATTAATTGGAAATTGAATAACATTTGTTTTTTTATTGTACATTAAAATACATCAAACAAATGCTTAATTCAATAATACTGTATTTTAATATATTTTTTTAAATACATAATTAAATACAGTAAATTTAATATTTAAAATACACTCAATTACATAAATCAATTACACTTCCCATGGTACGATTTTTATTTTCGATAAAATAAACAACGAAAAACAAAGAGAGAGAGAGAGAGAGACGCGTGCGTTTCACGCTCCTTAATTCTCGCCGTTCGTCCCTCTTTCTTTCTATTTTCCAATGCTCGGGTCACATCGCCTGCTGATTCTTTCTATCTATTTTCCTTCCTGAATTTAATTGATGTAACTCTGAACATTAACATCTCAAATTACGTATCATTTATATTGTCCCACCGAATCTTCGTCTCGCAATTGTCAGATTTAAGGTACGAAACATTTAAACTCCCATGTCCGAAACCTTTTTTGTTTTCATGACTAATCCGATCCACGTTTTCGTCTATTCCTCAGACATCATCCCAAGAACAAGTCGATCTCAAGAACACGAATTAAGTTTGACCAAAATCAGACAAGACCCGTTTTCTGATTTTTCAGTCGCATTTCCGAAGGTTCATTAACAATGTTGAGCGATGATGATAAAGATTTAGACGACCTAAATGTATTTCTCAACGCCATTGGCGAAGAACCCAACAACGAAGCTCCGGTTAGAATCTCCACGTCTTTCAACGACACCGACTTCTTCAACTTAGACGATGAAGGAGGAGATTCGCATTACCCGTTTCAACATTTCGATTCGAATCAACCCGAAAGTCCAATCTTTGAATCTCCCAAAGTTTATGTCGCACCAAGGGTGATGATAAGCCATCAAGACTCGTTTTCAATAGATTCAAGAATCGATGGAATCGAAGACGCAAGAATATTACCGATTTCGCCTCGTTTAAGAGTTCCTTCTTCTCCTCGAGCTTTTGTGTATCAGAGATCTGTGGAATCGCCTCGTTTTGAATCTCCCGTTGGATTGATTGATACAGCTTCACCTTTCGAATCCGTGAAGGAAGCAGTTTCAAAGTTCGGAGGGATTACAGATTGGAAAGCTCATAAGATTCAGTCAATAGAGGTTTGAATCTTTGTTCAATTGATATTTCTTGTTTTGGAAGTTTTTTCAAAAAGATTGCGTCTTTTGATACGTTCAGAGAAGGAAGCTGGTTGATGAAGAGCTTGAGAAGGTACTAGAAGCAATCCCTGACTATAAGCAAGAAGCTGAGTTAGCTGAAGAGGCGAAACAAGACGCGTTGAAGGAGCTAGAGACCACAAAGGAGCTCATGGAGGAGCTAAAGCTCGAGCTAGAGAAAGCGCAAAAGGAAGAGCAACAAGCGAAACAGGACTCGGAGCTCGCACAGATGCGTGTAGAGGAGATGGAGCAAGGTGTAGCTAATGAGGCGAGTGTTGCCGTCAAAGCGCAGCTCGAGGTAGCTAAAGCGAGACAAGACACAGCGACTTGTGAGCTTAAGTCCGTTAGAGAAGAGATTGAAATGGTTTGTAATGAATATGAAGAGATGTTGAGGGAGAAAGATCTAGCTAAGGAGAAAGCTGAAGTTGCTGTAATGGAAGCTAAAGAGATTGAGAGGAAGATGGACCGTTTGAGTATAGAGATGATTGCTACTAAAGAGCCGTTGGAATCAGCGCACACGGCTCATCTCGAAGCAGAAGAGAAGAGGTTCGGTGCAGCGATGGCTCGGGACCAAGACATTTACAATTGGGAAAAGGAACTGAAGATGGTTGAAGATGATATCGAGAGGCTTAACCAAGAAACTCGTGTGGCTGATGATGTGAGAGCTAAGCTAGAGACTGCTTCTTGTCTTAAGTATGATTTGAGAGCTGAATTAGCAGCTTTCGCGGGTACTGCCTTAAGCTGTAGTCCGTTGATGGAGAAAAAGAGCAATGATGACATAAATGCAGCGGTTGATTCTGCGAAGAGAGAGCTCGAACAGGTCAAATCCAACATCCAAAAAGCGGCTTCCGAGGTGAAAACATTGAAGATAATCGCCGGATCATTAGAGTCAGAGCTTGGAAGAGAGAAGAAGGATCTAGAGGAAACTAAGCAGAGAGGAAGCGTGAGGGATAAAGATGAAACAAGAGAGGAGTTGGTGGAAGAAACAGCCAAGAAGTTGGAGGAGGCGGCGAAAGAGGCAGAGGAAGCAAAGCTCTACGCGGCAGCTGCTAGAGACGAGCTTAGAATGGCGAAGGAACTGTCAGAGCAAGCGAAAACCGGAATGTCTACGATAGAGAGTAGATTAATCGAGGCCAAGAAGGAAATGGAAGCTGCTAGAGCTTCAGAGAAGTTGGCATTGGCTGCTATTAAAGCTTTGCAAGAAACTGAATGTACTCAGAGGTTTGAAGAGATTAATGATTCACCAAGAAACATCATAATCTCTGTAGAGGAATACTACGAGCTAAGCAAGAAGGCGCAGGAGTCAGAGGAGGAGGCGAACACAAGGCTATCACAGATTGTTTCTCAAATAGAGGTGGCTAAAGATGAAGAGTCAAGAATCTTGGAGAAACTAGAGGAAGTGAATAGAGAGATGGGAGTACGAAAGGAAGAGCTAAAAGCGGCTATGGGAAAAGCCGAAAAGGCTAGAGATGGGAAGTTGGATATGGAGCAAGAGTTGAGAAAGTGGAGGTCGGAGAATGGGAAGAGGAGAACAGAAGAAGGTAGGGAGCCTGAGAAGAGCCCGGCGAGGTCAGGCACCGCGGGGAGACACAAGGAGAACGGATATGGACAGTCGAAATCGTTTGCATTTGGTGAACAAGGGAGCGGAAGCAGCAACATTGGAGGAGGCAATAATGTGACACCTGAAACAAAGAAGAAGAAGAAGAAGCTTTCTTTGTTCCCAAAGGTTTTCATGTTCTTGTCAAGAAAGAAGTCTCACTCTCACAAGTGAGAATTGTTTAATACCTTTTGTTTTCTTCAAAATATTTGGTTTTGATTTTTCTTTATTACACCAACAACAACAATACAGTCTCCCTTAAGATGAGTCTGGAAATAACTTTTCCATGTATGGTTTTGTTGATTTTACTTATAGGAAAGGAAATAAAGGTTTTGGTTGATATAAACAATCTTCAATGAGAAAGATTCATTTTATTAAAAACCAATACCAAATATTTGTTCCAAAGATTAAAAAAGAGAAAGTAGAATGATAAAAAGATACTTGAGGAACTTTATTTCTGAGTTTTTCTAGTGACTAAAACAACCAACCCTTTGAAAGACATGAATTGAGCCTGAGTCTAAGGGTTTGCAATACCATTCTTTGTGTGTTCACAACTTTGAGGGCTTTGGGAAAATGTCTGGAGTAAATTTCTGCGCAGCACTCAGACTACCCTTGATCTTCATCGCACCCCTGCGTCAACATTTAACATTCACAAGGCACAGAGATCAGAAACCAAATCAAAGTCGCACAAAAAAAGCCTGTAGGCTTCTTTTAAAGCAAGAACAATCAAGAAATCAGAGTTTCCTGCATATTTTTGATGTCAGTAACGGTGTATTGTGGTTGAGACAAAACAACAAAACTTCACTAACATTCAACAATCACAGGATACAAAGATCAGCTTGTTGAACCAAATCAAAGTCACATAAGAAGGCTTGTAGGCTTCACTCAAAGCAAGAAAAATAAGAAATGAGAGTTTGCAGCATGTGTTTGTTGTTGGTAATGGTGTATTGTGGTTGAGACAAAACAAAAAAGCTCCACTAATTCCAAAACTATTTCATAACCTACAGAGGGAACCTATGAAGAAGAATCAATAAAGCAGAGTTTCCAGTATCATCAAGGTAATCAAAGAAAACTTTGGAGGAAGCTTGAGGTTTTTTTGTTGTTGCTACTGGATTTTGGTTCAGACACCAGATAAAACCGCTAAACAGAAGTTGTGTAAAAACTGCTTATGAAACGACAAATTAAAAAGATTCAGAGGAATGAACAAACCTAATGAAAGCAATCTGAGGATTCATCTTCCCAGTAGCAACTTTGACAAAGTCATCATCTTTGAAGGAAAAAGTTGCATCCACTTTCCCCTCATATTTTCCTAATTAGATCATTTCCGAGATAAACCATCAAAAGAACAATTAATTGCTTTAGCAAATCTCATACAAATTCTCACTTCAAAATCGCAGATTCTCTTATTCGAATTCCCAATTGCCATAATTTAACAAGGGCTAACCTTTGGTGACTTCGCCTTTCTTCAGATCGACGATGTAAGTAACTTCCTCAAACCCTAATTTCTGTAATTTAAAGGGCAAAGTTAACAGAGATGACAAAGAAGAGAAAGAAGAAGAAGATGGAGTCAGTCTCACCTTCGGAGCGATATTGATCTGATAGACGAGACCGATCTTCTTAGTCACTTCTTTGCCAGCGTCGGTGGAGAGATGTTCCTTCATCATGTCCATGATTGCGTCGGATTTGAGCTGCGTCGTCGCCATTTTTGCTGTGGAGTGAGAGATTCAGAGAGAAGTTGAAGATGTGAGATTTTAAGGAGGGAGGTTTGGTTTCGTCAGCGAGTTAGGTAGAAGACAAAGGAGATGACGTGATCGATAAGAATGGAAAGAGTGAGATTTTGAGAGCACTGGCACACATCCCTATTTGCTTATTATTCACAAGCTATATTTTCTTTTTATTTATTTATTTCTTTCATATCTTTTTTTGGAGAATGGTAATCGTTTATTTCTTTAAGCAGCAGATTGCGATGATGTCCTAATAAATTACTCCGATTAGTGTTGAAACGGTAGAGAAGATAATAACGATACAAAAGTAGTTCAAGAGAATTGTAAAACAACAAAAACACACAAAAATTTTCATATATGTTAGAAAATATATGATCATTCATCTTTTGTGACATGTGTCCTTGATACTTATCATCTTAGTTCATTAGTCATCACATTATTTGATTAATCATCACTTAGATATCATATTTAGAATGTTATGTATTTTTTATAGATAATATGTAATACATTGTACAAATCATAAGTAAATAACAAAAAACTCTTTTAGTAAAAGCTATTGTCTATTTCTACACACTTCTCTTTCTTTAAGTTTATCTTACTAATTTCTACATTAATATATTATTCATTATATAGTGTATTATATCATAACACGATATCAGCATGATCGTCTCTCAATCCTTTATATACCAAAAAGATATAATTTATTTGTATGTCTATTATTCAATAATTATATCAAGTTTTGCAAAGCTCAAGATAACTGCTATTAACCTATGAAAAAAGACATATTTGGCTTAAGCGATACATGCAAATCTGCATCTAAAAAAATGATCTCTTGAGCATTATTGATAAATCAAAAACGATATCGAATAAGAATAAGACAAAAGCCATATTTTTTTATGCCACCACATCTATTATGGTTTGTAAAATGGATACATTATGAGAGAAAGAGATCTTTAAGATCTTAGGCAATGATTTAAAACAAAAAAAGGTTGATTCTCTAAGAGAAAAAATTCACCAAGCATTTGGAATTGTTGAGAATCCTCCGCGTAGCTAAAGAATATCATAATCATATGATAATAAACCATCAATCTCATTGGATCAGCTCCATTGGTAGAAGTGAATGTTGAGACGTCCATTTAAAGTGAATGAGATAGATAAGTTCATATTATTAAAAAAAAAATTAAAACGATTTTGGTAGGGTAATAAAAAAAAGACATATATAATCGTATAAATAAAACTGCCCATAAAACATATATGTAAAGTTCTAAAAGAACTATATAATAATATTCATCTAGAAGATGAGTTTCATTTGTTTTATAGTTTACTATTAAAATTACCTTTTTTTTATTAGGGATACTTGCAAAAATGACCTAAAATTTGATTTGAATTGCAAATCTAACCCACAAAAATCACCTTCCCAACATTTGCCATTTTGTGTCCAAACAATCTCTCATAGTTTCAGTTATTCACGAAACTGCCATTGTTTTTAATTAATTTTATTTATTTTCGGAAATTCAATTGACCAACTAATTTTCATCTTCCTCACTTATTTACGAAAATGTCATCATCATCAATTCACCCAACTAACATTTTCAACCAATTTTGAAGCTTTAATGGTGGCAAAAACCCATTTTTGAGTTTGTTGAGCTCATTATTTTCCCTTTAAACTTCTATTCTTCCATTTCCTCTCTATTTTCTTCCCAAAAACTCTATAATTTGTCTATTAAAAAGTTGAAGTTCATAAAAATTTCTATATTCCGGCGATTTGGTTGTTTGTTGCGGTTGTGCTTCTTTCATTGTGGCTAGGATCAAAGATCTTGACCAGAAAAGAAGCTAAAGGCGAGTGGTAAGTCGGATTTTCAGTCAATTTTGGTGTTTTTCAGATCTGGGCTCCGAAAGTAGACTTCACTCGGTCCGAATGAAGTCTACTAGTCAACGCCCATGTTAGTTTTGCAATTGACCGCATGAAAAAGTAGACTTCTTTTGGTCCGAATGAAGTCTACTCCATTTCCTTTGATAACAAAAAAAATGGAGTAGACTTCTCGAGTAGACTTCTTTAGAAGCAGGTCATTTTTGCAATTGACCAACCTTTGACTTTTCAGAGTAGACTTCTCTATGAAAAGTAGACTTCTCCGAGAAGTCTACTTACTGAAGTAGACTTCTCGGAGAAGTCTACTTTAGAAAGTAGACTTCTCGCAGGTCATTTTTGCAATTGACCAAAAAGTCAAATATTTTGCAATTGCAAAAATGACCTGCGAGAAGTCTACTTACGAAAGTAGACTTCTCCGAGAAGTCTACTTTTCATAGAGAAGTCAACTAATATTTTGGCAATTGCAAAACTAACCTGCGAGAAGTCTACTTTTATCCGAGAAGTCTACTTTTCTTGTTTTAAAAAAAAAATCATTTATATACAATATATAACGAATTTTTATGATTTTCGTGATCCTAAGCTTCTGTTATTAAGTTTTCTTGCTTATGTATAAGTTTTGCATGTTTATATATTATAGGTATAGTCGAATGAGTTTTCATGTTTTATATGATACTTAGCTTATTAAGAGTAGACTTCTTAGTCTACTATAGAAGTCTACTAAGTAGACTTCATTCGACTTACCGAGAAGTCTACTTATGCAACATTGATGTCTAATGTGGTTTGGATTTGGTTTTTTTTTTTCACAGAGAATGGTTCACATACCCGCTGTTTATTGAGAATGGGTTAAGACTGAATCAGTTTGGCAGTTCGAGGTGGATAATAACAAAAGAGGGCGGATGTTGTTCTTAAGAGATGGTTGCACACATGTTGAGCTTCTTGGAATGGTGCAAGAGGATTATATGCTGGAAAAGGAAACAAAGGTGGAGTTATCCTATCCCTTACCACCTCAGATGCTTCAACAAATGCCTCCTGATTCTCCGCCTATGTATGTCACAAATGATAGACATGTTCAGAGCTTGATTGAGTTAAGTAAGATGCATGGTGTTCGCCTTTGTGTTTCGAGTAGGATAGTGGACCATGAGAATGATGATGTGGATGGACATGCGGATACGTGCTCTGATGCTGAAGAAGATTGGGATGAAGACGCTGAAGATTGGGATGAAAACGTTAAAAATGAGGATGAAGCTGATAGTTTGAATGAAGATGAAGTTAATCAGAATATGAAAGAAAATTATGATGACTCAGATGTGGATTACAGTGAGTACGGGAAAGTTAAAGATGAAGATGAAGTTGAGGGTGTAAGAGAGCGTTGTGGTGGTTTTGATCGACTGGATAGTAGTTGGTCGTCTAAAATCTTTGTTAATCAGAGTTTTCCTAGCAAAGAGAAGCTTGTATCTGAGTTGCGATTGATGGCAGTTATGAAGAGATTTGCTTTCAAAGTATATAAGTCTACAACGTCTTTGTTTGTAGCAAAATGTTCAGTCAAAGGATGCGTTTGGATGGTTAGAGCGGGTGTGAAGAACGAAGCAAACACATTCTGGGTGATAAAGTATCTGAAAGATCATACTTGTTCTGTGATAGACCGGTCAGCTCATCGTAGACGTTGTACACCTAAGTACATTGGGGCTCTGTTTGTGGAACGAGTTGGCATAATCGATGGAATTGTGCCAAAGCATATCAGAGATTCTATGAAGGTGATGTTTGGTCTAAACCTCAGTTACACCACATCTTATAGAGCTTTGATATATGCCCAACAATTGGTGAGAGGAACAGCAGAAGATGGATATGAGAAGCTGCCTTCTTATTTGCGTCAAATTGAGAGAGCTAATCCGGGAAGTGTCACAGACCTTGTATGCGATGAGATGGATCGATTTAAGTACCTGTTTATTTCATTTGGAGCTTCCATAGCTGGTTTTAAGTACTTGAGGCGAGTGATTGTTGTAGATGGGACTCATCTAAGTGGGAAGTATGGAGGTGTTTTGCTAGTGGCAGCCGCACAGGATGGTAACTTTCAGATATTTCCTTTGGCTTTTGGAATTGTGGATTCTGAGTGTAATGATTCATGGAATTGGTTTTTCACCAAATTGAGTAGATGTTTCTCAGATGGGTATCCGCTTGTCCTAGTTTTTGACCGGCACGACTCCATAGCTGATGCATTTAAGAATGTCATACCATGGGCAACACGAGGTATATGTTACTATCATCTGCAGCAAAACATTGTGACTAAGTTTCACGGGAAGCAACTCATGTACTTGGTGAAAGGTGCTGCATATGCACATACGACTTACGATTATAATCGATACATGGACGCAATCCGAGAGGTAAACCCCAGACTTGCTCAATATTTGGAGACTGCGGACCCGAGGTTATGGTCACGAGTCCATTTCCCGGGAGACAGGTACAACATAAAGACTAGCAACATCGCAGAATCGATCAATGCGGCTGTTTAGGAAGCCAAAGGGTTTCCCATCACATTTCTGTTAGAGTTTATAAGAACAAAGCTCGGGAGATGGTATCATAAAAGGCGTGAAGATGCTCTAAGTCTCACAACGAGCCATACCCGTGGAGTAGAGTATCTATTGGCAATTCGAGAATATGAGGCAGGAGATTTGAAGGCAGAACCCATTGATGGCTGGCGTTTCTTTGTTAAGGGTGGAGCACGAGATTGTATTGTTGATTTGCAACAAAGGAAGTGTTCTTGTGGTGTGTATGATGTTGAAAAAATCCCTTGCTCACATGTTATTGCAGCGGTAGAAGATGCCAACGTGAATCTGTCAACTTTTGTGTGTCCATCTTACTCACGGGAATCCTTATATGCGGCATACTCCCATCCCATTAACCCGCCTATTTCTGATGAAAATGATGTCAAGAAGGAACCATGTGGTGTTCCAGTCATAAAGATTCCTCCTGGAAGAAAGAAAAAATCTAGATGGCAAACTTGGCTAGAAATGTCTAGGAAAAAAGGCACAAGACCAAGAAAGATGCATAAGCAATACAGTTGCTCCAAGTGCAAGCAACCTGGTCATACTCGCCCCTATTGTGTAAGTTAATATTTACATTGTACTTAGTGTGTTTTGTTTTATCTCATGCCAAGTCGTTATGTAGTCTAACTTCAATAAAATCATATGTAGAGATTCGATGATGGTGCTGATTGAATCTGAACAAGTCGAGAAGTCTACTTGACACAAGAGAAGTCTACTAGGTTGTCAAGATATGTAATATAAATGGGGGGAAATGTCCCTCTGAATCATCATTAAGTTATGTATTATTATTGTCTTTAAGAAGTCTACTCGAGTCTAGAGAAGTCTACTTGATAAGAAGTCTACTCGTGACATGAGAAGTCTACTAGGTTGTCAAGATACGTAATATAAATGGGGGAAATATCTCTCTGAATCATCATTAAGTTATGTATTATTATTGTCTTTAAGAAGTCTACTCGAGTCTAGAGAAGTCTACTTGATAAGAAGTCTACTCGTGACACGAGAAGTCTACTAGGTTGTCAAGATATGTAATATAAATGGGGGAAATGTCCCTCTGAATCATCATTAAGTTATGTATTATTATTGTCTTTAAGAAGTCTACTCGAGTTTAGAGAAGTCTACTTGATAAGAAGTCTACTCGTGACACGAGAAGTCTACTCGTGACGAGAGAAGTCTACTCCATAAATTCAGCAACCCAAGAATTCAACACAATCCATGTTACATGTTAACCTACGGTTACATATTCTGTTTTTTGACGGGTTACACCAAAAACTTTCTAACCACATCAACCAGATACACCAAAAAATTAGTTCGTTACAAAAAATAATACACGAGAGAAGAGAAGTCAGGTGCCTTCGTATAACCCCATATTCGCCCAGTCCTGGTTTGGAGGTCCGTGGCACTTGGTCTCCTGGTGTATATCAACCACAAGTTTCTGTCTGATAACTTTCATGTTGGCGGGACACAGTGACGGAGGAAATGGCAGTCCAAGAGCATGATATTCAATAAACTTAAGGCAATAAACTCCACAATCACCACCTGGCCCTTGCTGTGGCACCTCCTTTGCTTCTAGCCGTGTATGCGTGAAAGCGTCATATGGGAACTTGTATTTATCTTCTCGGATAGCCATTTCCCGAAGCAGATAAGGCAGCATGACTGCAAGAGGCTCAACTGCTTTCGCTATTTCCGCAGCGCTAGAATGATGAACGAGACTGTCCCAAATGAGAATGTGCCTCTGAGGTATAGAGATACACAAAGCAACCCAATGATCATCCTTTACATTCAAGGGCGTGTATATGTCATCGACGTCCACCCCCCATGTCTTGCCTGTTTTGCAGTACACTGGTGTCTCACCGGTGTAATAATCAAAGGCACCAGGCGGCAGTTGTCTACCTTAGCCATCGGGATTCGGTTCGGTGGCAAGAAAATCCGCGTACTTGGTACGCCACATCATGCTCAAAATCGTATCAAGTAAGCAGATACGATCACTCCTAAACCATTGTGGATGTTCCATGAATCGATGTCTCAACAGGTTGATGACAGCATCCATGTGCTACATAGCCAAATAGGGAAGTTAAGAAAGTCAGAAACAAAAGTCAAGAAACAGAAGTCTACTCGAGAAGAAGCCTACTAGAGAGAAGTCTACTCGAGAAGAAGTCTACTCGAGAAAAAGTCTACTCGAGAGAAGTCTACTCGAGAAAAAGTCTACTCGAGAGAAGTCTACTCGCGAAGAAGTCTACTCGATAAGATGTCTACTCGAGAGAAAGACTACTCGAGAGAAAGACTAACCGTATCTGCGAGCCATTGTTGTGGTGTCCTCAGCAGCCACCACCAGTGGTTTACTGGGTACTTCTTAGCATGTCTACTCGGCCAATTTCTACAGACAACATTAGTACATAATCATCAGACTTTAATTAGTACACAATCACAAGACTCACAACTTGTTTTATACAGAGAACTTACGGAAGACGTTTGAAAAACTCAGTTACAGCTTTATTCTTCGCTGCATCAATGGGAGCAAAAGGATCATATCCAGCGCCTAGTCTAGATAACCTCCTTGTCTTCTCGGAGGTCTTGGCTCGTGACAAAATTTGTGCCGTGACCTTCTTTGACTGCTGTTTCCTTAACTGCACCTCCAAATCCTCTTTCGTTTGTTTCCGCGACTCGACAAATACGACACTATCCACGTCCTCGCGGTTGACACTCTCACATAGTTTTTTCTGAAATAATGCATTATACATGTTACTGAGAAGAACAACATGACAAAATAAACGGTTTTATTTATTGGAATTTATTAAAGTAAACGAAACATAAGTCAGATTACACGGTACAGGTACAAAATTTTGAAAACATACAAAAATAGCAAAACATCTAGTTCTTTTTGGAAGACCTCGCTCTTGCCCTAGTAAGCCTAAGAACTGGACTCAACGAAGGAATAGCAGGCTTAGCAGTCTTAGAAGTCTTTTTAGTAGATTTGAGAGAGGGATCGGTACTAACCCGACCATCGTTTGACTTGACATACTCCTCATCCTTTGGCTCTTTCATCTTGGCAACAGTATGCTCCACGGCGACAACCTTTTCAGAGAGGAGGTCCAACTTCTTATCGAAGGCCTCAAACCCAGCCTTTATTTCCCCAGACAATGTTCTGCAACATTCTGAGAAATGTTGCTTCATCGCCTCAGCAAGACTCTTCAAACCCTCCTCTTCTATGGCAGCATGAGGCACTGGACAAATCTTCTTCATGCTCCCATCGTCTGGGTCAACACGGCTTTCATCATCTTTAACTTTCCTTTTTTGGCCCTTTGTGGCCTCTAACTTCTTAACCCCTTTGGACCGCCAATGACTAGGCTTCCACTTCCAACGACCACCACCAAACTCCCCAAACATGGCTCCCACTACGTTCTCGATAAGGACATCGTCTACCTCATCATCCCAGGTAGGGAACATTTCCTCCCGTTCCTTGACACAAAAGTTGTTGAAGCTAACCTGCAAACAATTGGAATATATATGTTACAGAGGTCTACGCAAAGAATTATACTCGAGAGAAGTCTACTCGATACGGGGAGAAGTCTACTCGAGACGAGGAGAAGTCTACTCGAGACGGGGAGAAGTCTACTCGAGACGAGAAGAAGTCTACTCGAGACGAGGAGAAGTCTACTCGAGACGAGGAGAAGTCTACTCGAGACGAGGAGAAGTCTACTCGAGACGAGGAGAAGTCTACTCGAGACAAGGAGAAGTCTACTTGAGACGAGGAGAAGTCTACTCGAGACGAGGAGAAGTCTACTCGAGACGAGGAGAAGTCTACTCGAGACGGGGAGAAGTCTACTCGAGACGGGGAGAAGTCTACTCGAGACGGGGAGAAGTTTACTCGAGACGAGGAGAAGTCTACTCGAGACGGGGAGAAGTCTACTCGAGACGGGGAGAAGTCTACTCGAGACGAGGAGAAGTCTACTCGAGACGAGGAGAAGTCTACTCGAGACGAGGAGAAGTCTACTCGAGACGAGGAGAAGTCTACTCGAGACGAGGAGAAGTCTACTCGAGACGAGGAGAAGTCTACTCGAGAAGCAAATATAGTTTAGGATTACCTGTTTCAACATAGCTTCTTTGATGTATTTTCGTCCTCGGCAACCGTTGAAAGCCAGCACCGGTGGAGTTGGATTGTCGGGAAGAGGATTTCCGTAATGCCTCCCAAAATATGGCATAGCATAATACGCCCAAACTTGGAGCACTTCGGCAAACCCATAGAGAGTAACAGTCTTCGTCAAATCAGCTCTTTTGACAGACTCTATGAGGGTCTTGAAAGCCACTCTTCCCCACGGATAATTTGCAAATGCCTCGACATCCATAACTAGCCTGGCATAGTTCAACCGTGTGGGTGAATCCATCTTCCTTGCCTCGATAAATCCAGCGAAGATGGATAAATATCCTAGCATAAGCTTCTCATCCCTTGTCCACTTCCCAGCACGCTTACATGCTTCAGTAAGTTCATCAACGGTGGGGCCAACATCTATACTAACGCCAAGCTTCTCCCAGAAATATTTCATCTCAGGAGTAACTTCTGCTTCCTCCAGTTCCTCAACATCCTCGCAGTTGAGACCGGTGAGTTGTTCAAACTCATTGAGTGAAAACCGAAGTGAGGTTGCATTTATGAGACTCCATATCTCATACTTCTTCTTGCAGTCCAGCTGAAAACCGAGTATAAACTGCACCACCCTCGACGCCCAGCCAAAATTCAGTTTGTAAAACTTTAGAAAAACACCAAGCCTTGATTCCAAAAGCTCTTCCCATATATCTGCTTCCAGTACTGCTTCCAATGCAGGAAACAACTTCCTACTGTTGCTGTAGTAGGCTATACTTTTCCCAGGTTGGGGCTCCTCGTCCTTTGTGAATAATCTCCTTGGAAACTTGGGCTGCTTCTCCATCCTGCAAAACCAAAGATGGCATAAATATGTAAGAAATATATAATTATTAGCAAATGGCAGAAGTCTAGTTCAGAAAGAAGTCTACTTTTCTCCGAGAAGTCTACTCGCGAAAAAGTCTACTCGAGAAGAAGTCTACTTAGAGAAGTCTACTCGAGAAGAAGTCTACTTAGAGAAGTCTACTCGAAAGAGAAGTCTACTCGAGAAGAAGTCTACTCGAAAGAGAAGTCTACTCGAAAGCGAAGTCTACTCTAGAGAAGTCTACTCTAGAGAATTCTACTTATACGAATTCTAAAATAAATCACTAGTTACATAAATTACCTTTGCGAACACTGAAATCCGGCGGAGACAACCAACAGCGTCGTCGACATCTGTAAATCCAAACAAAAAATTTCCAAATTAGCGGCGGCGATGATATCTAGGGCAAAAAATTGAATCTAACAGATGCCGGACAAAGAGAAATAAGGACAGAATTACCAGCAGTAACAAGGCGACGAGGCGACAAGGCAACAGAGGCGGCGATGAAAAGAGATGAACGAAATCGATTAAAGTCTATATACAGATAAAGAGATAAACAGAAGTGAGAGATCTGAGAGAGGAGAACAGAGATTACCTCCATTGACAATTTACAAACGGTGGTGATGAGTTGAAGCAGCGGCGGCGACGACGGTATGAATGGCGACAGAAATGGCGAAAGAAATCGCCCAAACGCTGGTTACGAGTCGAGAGAAACTAGGGTTTGTGGAATGAGTTACTTTCTGGTAAAAATGAAATATATAGGCCGGTTAAAAATGGGTTAGTAATATTATTCGGTTCAGTGATTATTTTTATTTTACTCGGACATAACCGGTCAAAGAAGTCTACTTTTGATTCTAATTCGGTAAGAGAAGTCTACTAGATAGAAGTCTACTTTGGTCCGAGACGTCTACTCGAGAGAAGTCTACTTCGGTCCGAGAAGTCTACTTAACCCTAAACCCTAAATCAATTTTTTTTTAATTAAAACTTATATGAAAACATTAATTACTTACCATATTGATAAGTCATAGTTAAAATAACAAATATATGAACCATGATTCATTAACTGAACCATAAACTATGATTCATATAGAATTTGTGCAAACCCTAAGAATTACACTCTTATACCCTAAATCCTAAACCTCAACCCTAACCTTTTTGATTTGTATACTTATGAAACTTATAAATTGATTCATTTTCATGATTTTTTTTTTATACAGATGCTAAATGTATCTTTTTAATTGTGTATATAATGTTTTTACCAAATTATTTTTCATAATTTTTAAAATTAGTGGTAAAGAAATTAAAATAAAGTAGACTTCTCCAAGAAGTCTACTCCTGAGAAGTCTACTTTAGAATCCGAGAAGTCTACTTAGTATTGATTTCTAACCTAATTTATCAATGATTATTTAAATTAATTATTTTGTGTCAAATTTTATTTTTAATAGGTGTAAAAAGTATATGTTTTTGTTATTTTGATAATTTTTTCACCAAATTATTTTTCATAATTTTTTTAATTAATGGTAAATACATTATTCCAGAGTAGACTTCTCGACTTCTCGGAGAAGTCTACTCGAGAAGTCTACTCGAGCTCAAGTAGACTTCTCGGGGATAAAATAGTCATTGCGACGAGCGTTTTTTGTTTGGTCAGAAGGGATAATATTGTAATTTCACTACCCCTGTGAGTTATTTTTGTCAAACATGCAATAGGGGATCTAGTTTTGCAATTCAAATCAAGTTTTGAGTCATATTCAGCAATTCCCCCTTTTTATTATTGTAAATTATATGAAAGGTTATGCCTGCTGAAATGGTTATCGAAACTAATTTATTTAAACTACTTAATCCATTTGGTAAATATGTGAGTTCTATAAGGACTACATAAAAATAATTGGAAGGTTCAGATAAGCAAAAGACCTCTAAAAGAGCAAAACTTCCGAGAAAAGTAAAATGGTTCAGCAAAACAAAAGCTTTAAAGAGCTTATGATGGAGACATGTATAAAAATGGCCAAAAATGTATATGATAGTAAACTTCAAGCTTACAAATATATAGAATAACCAATTAAAGCTTTCATGGTCCATTAAAAATGTATGTGGAAAAATTAGAAGTTTTTCAGAGAACATGTCTTGGTAAAAAAAAAAAAAAAGACCATTATGAGAGATGAATCACCATCTTATTATATCTCACTGGATATAGCGGTTGATTTACTTAAGCAGACCCCAATCACACCCTGAATCCTGAATATAACTGACTTAAAGTCAAAAATCAAATTCAAGATAGATGGACAGAATAGCCATTATCTTAAAAGGGGTATTAAGAGTTTCACATCAAAAGGATTTGATACATAGTACATGACCTAAAATGGGAAACTGAAAATATTATTGATTCTGGATTTGATACATAGTACATGATCCAAAATGGGTGACTGGAAATGTTATTAATCCTAAAGTGAGATTCAATTCGAGATAGATGAACATGAAGTGTTATCATCTTGGGGGGAGAATAAAAGAATCCCAGTAAGTAAAAAATCCAAAAGATGTTCACACCAAAAATGAACTTGATAATTCTATGAGATTAGAAGATCAAGTATAGTGAAATATTATCTTCATGATTTTGTATAAAACATGCAGTCGTGCATGGAGTAATGATAGATACAATCTTATAATGATTAAAACAGCTGCTGGATAAGATTTCGTGAAATGAATTATTATTATGGATCCTTGTATAAATGAATATAAACATGAAGTTCAAAAAGATAATCCAATTATAGAATGTTATAAAATGACTTCTAGACATATTATTGAAATCAGAAATCTCACATTCCAGCTCAAATTCTCCAATAAGGATATATGTCTTTGAAAGACGATTTATTAGAAGTAACTCTATTGCATATTAGAAGCGTGATAGAACTACTTTGGTTCCAACGATAAAAGTTCTCAAAAAGAAAATGAGTATATATATAATTGTTGAAAAGAGGATGAATTTCATGAAGAGACACTTGAGATGGTTAATAATATAATCAGGTACCTGAATGAAATAAGTGATAATGATAAAGAGATCTCGGTTAACCATGTCATTAAAAAATGGATTTAAAGAAAAAATAATTGTCGACATATATAAAATGATATAGCATGCTATACTGTTAATGAAAATCAAGAATCTCCACTTTGTGGATGAGTGTAGAAAGATAATTATTACAAGATCAAATCAAAGAATGATAATCATCGGAGCTTCTAAAGAGTTTTTAGAAGCTGCATATTATTTTATGAAATTATATTATAATTAAAAGTCTTGGAAGGACAATATTGTTCTCACGTGTTACAAAAATTAAACAAAGTATAAAAGAGGTGTTATCTTAAAATGTCCTTGAAGGATATTACAGTTAAGCATTTGTAAAAAAAATGCTTACTAGTCTTGAATTACCTTATTTGAGCAATATTACTGGGTTTATGTATCTTGCAAATTATATTTGACCAATATAGTTTTTGCTAATAATATACTTGCAAAATACAGCTCATCTTCTATACACAGGCATTAAAACAGAATAAAATATATATTCTGTTATTTCGAAGGTATGGATTATTTTTTGTTTATTTTATGAAAGAAAATTCGAGTTTGGTATAGTTGGTTTTGCAGGTTCAGACTATTTAACGGATCTACATAAAGCTCAATCAACCCGGTCACAATTTCACAATGAGATCATCTAGAGAATATGTGTAGAGATCAATGACTAACTACATACAAGAATCAAGTAGAATAATTATCAACAAGGAGCCAACATAAACTATTTGAAGATAATGCGGCATGGATCGCACAACTCAAAGAAAGCTTTATCAAGAACAATAGAATGAAGTTTACACATCCAAGATTTTTTTCTTACACCCAAGAGCTCAAGAAGAATCAAGACATGGATATTCATTATGTTCGCTCAAGTGACAATGCAGCAGATCTTTTCACAAGGCCGCTTCCAACTACAACATTCAAAAAATATGTTTGTAGTATTAAAATGCGACATCTACAGAATCTATAAAGAGAGGATGATATCTATTATTTTCAGGGGGAGCTGGCGTCGCTGTACTCTTTTTCACTTTATCATGGTTTTTATTCTATTGGATTTTTCCATGGAAAAGTATTTAACGAGGCAGCACATAGCAAATCAATGGTGATGAGTACTCAAAGGGGAGTGTTAGAAAATATGATTTTTCATCTCTTGTGACATGTTTCCTTGACACTTATCATCTTAGTTTATTAGTCATTACATTATGTGATTAATCATTACTTAGGTATCATGTTTAGAATGATATGTACTTCTTATAAATAATATGTAATACATTGTACAAATCATAAGTGAAAAACAAAAAACTTTCTTAGTAAAAGTTATTGTCTACTTCTACACACTTCTCCCTCTCTAAGTTTATCTTACTAATTTCTATATCAATATATTATTCATTATATAATGTATTATTTCACAACAATATACAATTACATTATTTTTAAGTTTTTTAGACAATATTACACTCAATCCTAATTAATTTCTCCTCTAACATATTTTATTAATATTATTCTCATTTTATCTCTGAACCTAAAAAACTTAAATCTGAAAGACTTAACGGACAAAGACAACAGCGGCGAGGCCACCGTCAAAGACAACAACGGCGAAGCTATCGAAGACTTACTTAAAGATAATGACGGCCTCTCGCTGTCAAAGACAACTGTATTCGGATTTCAGATTCGGATTGAAGATAGATTCGGATTGCAGACTTACATCGAGGCGGAGGATCGCAAACATAGACCGAGCGCGAAGGATTGCAAACTCGACAGACAAAGACAGCGGTGGTCTCTCGCCATCGAAGACAATGGTGTTTGGATTCCAGATTCGGATTGAAGATGGAGATCATCGAGGAAAATCTAAGATTGAAATCTGAAAAACACACTAAATGTCTTGGTCTCTACGGCACTCATGAGGAGGCACGGGGAATCGAACGCGGTCAATACTGTTTAGAATCCAAGTCTCAGAACTCCTTCGTTTACCTTGCGTTTTGTAGAACATAGCAGTCACCAAAGCCTAGCATCCGTTGATTTAAAATTGAAAATGATACTAACGATTTATGAAGCATTTCAGGAAGGATTCATGATAGTTTGTGTCTATGAATTGATATGTTTTGTAGCAGACTGAAACTGTAGGAGCAAATCAACTAACAAACTTAAGGAATTGAAATTCTAATAGCAAAACTTTCATGAATTAAAAACTCCAATAGCAAAAATAATTTAGGAATTGGTTAGAATTTATAGAATTAAATCCCACAGATATGATGCACTTGTCTTTGTCAAAGAATTATTTTGCAAGATTTAAAGAGCAAGAGTTCAAAGATGAGAAAGTTAAGGAGATTGGCGTGAGCAGCAATGGTGAAAACATGATGTTCACTAAGGAGAAGCCACCATTAGAAGAATTTACTCCAACACTGAAGCTGACTGAAGCTAGAAACGTCCCACTTAACCAACTCATTGAGCATCTACAAGATAATTGCCAAGGTATGTTCTCAAACTCTAAACATTTTTCAAAAATTAACTTAGGGTTGTTTGATGCAGGTTCTACAGTTTTGAGGACAAAACATCTACAAGAGGGAGAGGATGATATAAGATTCAAGTCTAATTCACTTAAAACAACCAAGAAGAGGAACCTTGGAGCTAAAGAAGGTGCAGAACAGCTTGTAGCTGTGGAGAAAGGAGGCTTTGTAGCTGAGGATGGAGCAGCTAAGGACTTAGCTGCTAAACGACATCACTCTATACATCAAGAGGGACGTTTTGGTCGAGCTAAATACCCACTGGTTCGGATTAATTCAGGAGATATCTCACCTAAACCGCTGAAGCTAACTAAGGAGCCGTTTATGGAAACCTTGCATATACATGTCTCCAATATGTTATGCGACCGACCATCATCATTTCCTAAAGTTAATCCACGCCTTAAACCGCCAGGAGTCAATAACCACGCTTAATCATGCCAAACCAAAGAAGAACTGCCCCTTTCCTTACATGGACCCAATGGAGCATTATGTTATTCATATACGAGCATAGTTTTCTTTTTGATTTAGGTCATTTAAAGTCTTAAAAATACAAAAAATTGTTTTCTAAAAATTAGCAAGCCATTTGTTAATTTTAATTCGATTTTCAAAACAACTGCTTTTGCTTCAGTGAAATTCTGTTTCTCTGTTTTTGCTTGCTTTTGAACATCACTTTGATTCATTCTCTTTCCGTCTTTTGCAAGGTACTAAATGGAGAATGCACCAGCAGATCCTATGCAAACCATGATGGCCATGTTAAGAAGGGCTCAAGCAACCAGTTTGCTAAACAAACCATATAAACAATACAAAGAGCCAAGACCACCTGATATACCACCACCACCTCAAGCACCAGATCCAACCCAAGATGCTGAAGAAGGAGAGCTTCTAGTAATTCAAAGAGCTTTGAATGCACAACAAGTACTAAAAGATCAGGGGCAAAGAAACAATCTCTTCTATTCAAGATGTAAAATCAAAAACAAGGTATGTCATTTGATTATTGATAGTGGTTCTTGTGCTAACATTGCTATCTAGTAGAAAAACTTGGTCTTACCACAAAACAGCATCCAAGGCCTTACAACCTCAAGTGGCTGAATGACAAAGAAGAGCTGAAAGTTTCTAGGCAAGTTGAAATATCATTCAGCATTGGCAAGTACAAAGATCAAATACTGTGTGATGTTGCACCAATGCAAGCTGGCCATGTTTCACTTGGAAGGTCATGGCAATATGATAGAGAAGTAACCCACAATGGCAGAACCAATGAATACTCCTTCACTATTCACCATTGTAAGCACATTTTGGTCCTTTTAGCTCAAAAAGACATTAAAGTTATGCAAGTGAGAGCTAAGCAAGATACTAACACTACAGTTAGTTATTTTGCAATACAAGAATTTTTAAACTTTGATCCACCAGGTATGATGCATTTGTCTTTGCCAAAAGAATGTTTTGCAGGTTTTAAAGAACAAAAGTTCAAAGCTATGGAGATTAAGGATAAAAACGTGGTCAACAATGGTGAAAACAAGATGTTTATTAAGGAGAATCCACCATTACACGAGCTGACACCCACACTAGAGCTTGCTGAAGCCAAAAATATTCCCCTCAATCAACTATTGCAGCATTTAAAAGCTAAACACCAAGGTAAGTTTCTAAACTTTCAAAATTTTACAAAAACTAACTTATCTTTATTTGATGCAGGTACTAATATTTTGAGGACTAAACCTCTTCAAGAGGGAGAGTATGATGTAAGCATCAATGCTTATATCAAGAAGAAACACAAAGGAGAGGAGCTAGAACCTGTTTTGCTTGAAGATAAGGAGCAAAGGAGACATGTAGCTGTTTTCAAAGCAGCTAAGGACTTAACAACAAAACACTGTAGTTCTATGCATCAAGGAGGACGTTCTGATCAAGCTAAACCATGGCTGGGCCAGTTTAATTCACAAGAAGACCAAGCCAAACCACCAGAACCACCAAATCACATGAATGGACCAATATTCATGTTTTCAAGACCATTTAAGGAAACTTCCACCATATCTTATATCACCACGCCTCATTTACATTCCTTGGCATGTTATGAAGATACCAAGAGCTCTAAACCACCAGACCAAGCCAATAACCAAGTCAAAACATTCCAAACCGAAGAAGATATCACCATGAAGACAATTTCCTTTTCTAAGCATGTTAACTTTGCTCCATCCTCTAAAGAAGATCCTGGACGTTCATACAAAGATCAAGACCATAAGATTCGTTCCCCCTCTCTCATTTCCCCAAACAAGCATTTTTTCCCCCTTTATGCCCAAAGACTAGCTACAAGTCAAGCCAAACTTTATGCTTTGTTTTTATTACCTTGTTACCGTTTCTTACACTGCATTTTAAGCACTATATAAGCTCATAAGCTTGTACTTTCATACGCACAAAATTATTTAATCAAAAACCTTTTATTTGCTTCTAAAAGAAAGATTTCTTTTGAATCAATATTGTTCCTGCTTATTACTAGTTCGTCAAGAGGGATTCTTAGAACTTGTAAAGAGTGTAGAGAATAGTGTTCTTGTGAGGATTATCCCTTGAACATTAAAATCTAAACCCTTTGTGTTTGGGATTCAAGCACAGCTGTCCAACCAATCATCTAGCCATTCAACCATCAAAGGCTTCTAAGCAAAGATTTCAAAGGGACATTACTTGGAGCATTTCAAGTATTGTATCATAGTTGGACTAGCAAGAGGGGACAAAGGAGGGAAAAAGAAAGCCCAAGTATGTGTATGGTATCCATGAAAACACTTTCAATGTATAAGACGTGATAATTCAATATTCAAATTATGGTTCTAGTAAATAGAAACTGAATTCAGATCATGCAAGCTTCATCAAGACAAGAGTATCAAGCAAAGAATTCCAAGTGTGGTTCAAACTTCAATTCAAATTATACCATAACATCAAAGAACTAACAACTTAGGCAATGAAGTGATTTCAAAAATTAACATCTCTCAAAGGCAAACATCATGCTCAAAATTTTGAATTGATGAAACCACAATGCAAATGAAACTAGGTGCAATCCTAAAATGCAAGATGCAACTAGACGATCACTCAAAACGTTTTTAAAAATTTAGAAAATTTTTCAAAATTTTCACATTTTTGCAAGTATGAGAGATATGCAAGAGATGAATGCCAAAATTTGAAAGACAACTGTTAGTATCATACCCTCCCCCACACTTAAACTACACAGTTCCTGTGTAATCCACTGTGTAGTGAAAGTGCAAGAGGAGCCAATATCTAACAAACAATTAAAAAAAAATAAGAGAAGAAGAGAAGAAGAAAAATGCAAAGGTGTTGGAGTATACCTCTAGGTCTTGTAATAGAGAAGGAGTGGAAATATTTTAAGGAATGGATTGGGATGGTGAATGGTGAAAAAGAAAACCTGAACTCCCTTGAAACCAGCAGTGTGCACCATATTGAGCAAGATCAAGGAGTCATATCGACCAAAACATCTGATATCCAGCTTGATGTAACTTTTGGGGTTCTTGCAGCGCCTTTGCCAAAAGCGCTTTATGTTTTGATACACTGCACCAAATGATACGAAACCAGCTGCATACGAAACCTAACTTAATTATCTATCACTCGCATGAAGACATTCGAGGCTGAATCGAGACGCAAACCCTTCGTCCAGGCTGATCTTCAAGTCGGTCAAGATGATCGGTCGAAACACCAGATGGATATGTTCTCACTTTATTCGCCATAACTCTTTAGCCACCGATTCGAATGGCTCTAAACCAACCCCAAAAGAAATCTAACTCACGGGGCTACAATGTTGATGAAGAACGGCGAGGCCAAATCAGAATGGAAACACCTCATCTGAGCTGATCTTTAGTCATTATGGTCCTTCGGGTGATTCCTATCAGTCACTCCTTGACCGATAGACTGATCGATAGGGTCCCTATCGGTCTGGAAGTGACCAATAGGGTGACCAAAATGCATCCATTGCATTTCTATCGGTCACCCCTTGACCGATATACATCCGCTCTATTCCCATCGGTCACTCCTTGACCGATGGTCTGATCGATAGGGGTTGGGCGGTTTCATCAAACCTTCTGTAACTTTCTAACCGCTGATGGGAATGACCTGAAACCAACTCCAGACGCAAGCTAACGCACGGGGTGACAACATTGATGAAGACTGTTGAAGTTGAATCGGAGTGTAGATGCTTTTTCCGAGCCGGTTTTGCAGGTGAAGTTTCTGGCCGCTTCAACAAGGTGCACCTTCTTCTTGGTTCTTGGTGTAATTACCATTGAGAGATTAGCTTGGTGCATAGACAGGCAATAAGACTGAGCAGAAATGTCTGGTTTGTACTCAGTATGTTGCCTACCAATTTTTCTTGGTCATAATCAGTGCACTAGCTTAATGAGTAAGCTGTTGTAGCTCCTTGGCATTGTCCACCTTGTGTTGAACCATTTGATCCATCTTAGAACCCTAAAACACTAAACAAAAGAAATCAAAAGCAAAAGGAGCATATATAGACAAGGGATAAACATGGAACTACCTTCCAAGTGTGCTTTTTTATAGTCACTAAGCTTGACTCTTAGCAAGTGAAACTCAAAGATGTGAGTGCAACGGAACTAATGTTCATTCTCCAATCATCAAAAAACATAAAGAAAATAGCCTAGTCTAAGCAATTAATCAAACTCAAATGCCTTAGACACAATGAACTGGCAACGGCGCCAATTGATGTTAAGGTTTTTAAGCTTTAACTCAATCCTCAAACACACATGTCATTGTAGTACTTGAGGTGTCAATCCAATCCAAAGGCTAAGGAACAATCAAGATGGAGAAGACTTGCTAAGCTAGGCCTAATCGAAAGAAGGGGAGACTGATCTAACAACCTAAAACAAGAAATGCAAACTAGAAAACAGAGATTCAAGACTAATGAATAACAAGGTGAATTTAAAATTATGATCAAGGTGAAAGAAACAATCAATGCATTAATCTCTAGACAAGGACTACTAATATAGACTAGCCCAATCCCTCAGCACTAATCCCTTATCTAATCACATATTCAAGATAAATCCCTTTACTCAAACACATGATCATCAAGCATGAAGGTCAAAGTCCATAGAGCCAAAAAGCATGCTAGACATCTAGTTTGCTATGCTATGTTTACTATTCTCTTGTGAAATAGAACTAACATTAACTCACACTCTCATGCATAATCAATGCCTAAAGAAAAATTTCCCACCAATGTGGTGTTAAGTACTTAAGCACAAGCTATGCAAGACATGACATCAACCATAACTTCTTTCAAGCATTTCAGCAAACACCTTAAGTGCAATACTAGAAAGCCTAAGATCTACTTATCCTACAAAGAGGTAATAAGCATGAAGAACAGTCACACAAGAAGAGATAATCAAAGATCCAACATTCTAGCACCTTAACAATCATTAGAAACACTTTTGTTCATCAAAAACCAAGAATCTCAAAAACTGAAGAACACAAATTCGAAAATAATAAAAGCAATAACAAATGGAAAACAAGACTAGAAGATGAAAGACTTAAGATTAAAAGATGAAAGAAATAAATAAAAAGTATATACAATGATCCAATCTCAACCCACAAAGGGTTTGTTCTTGTTCTATGAAAAACCAAAGCAAAGCTTTGGGGAAGAGAAATGATAAAAGAAAATAGATCTATGTTTAGCTATTTATAGGGAACATCCCCAAAATAGCCTTAGGAAGCAAAAATAAAAAAGTCAAAGATGGTCAAAGATGATTTTCGGACCAAAACCTATCGATAAGAAAGAAGGAGGTGATGCTCAATGTAGGTGATCGATATGGTGATCGATAGGAACTTCTGGTTATGGACAGTGATGCTTGAACCGCTGATCTTTTGAACTACTGATCGGATTGACCTGATTCAACCTCCGTTGGAAAGAATATTCGATCCTCTACAACGTATATGTAGGACGTGGAGGCTGAATCGCACCGGAAGACCCTCGTTGTGACCCATACATTTCATATCGATCTGCATATCAGACAGATTTTTCTCAGCTTTGGTCGATACAGGACTTTGGTGCAGTCTAAAATCCGTCATCTTGACTATTATACTTGGTTCTTCATGTCCTCATCATTCACCATTCTCCAAATGACTTCCTTGCTCCATTTAGACCTGAAAAAGACTCCAAACAATGCAAAACATGCAAAATGTCTAACCTAAAACCTATTATGTCTAATATGAATGAAAATGTGACAAAATATGATGAATGAATGAATGAAAGAGACCAAAAACTAAACTAAATGCAAGCTAAAACATGGTAAAATATGAGGATATCACCAAGTTTAGTCTTTCTACAAAAAACTCTCTTCTCTAAACCTTAAAGGGCGATTTTGCCTTAGAATCTTTTCCTTCAATAAAGTTTTCATTTTTATGGTTTAATCTTGTCTCTTGATCATTATTCTAGCACCCTGGTAGTTTAGATTTATGATCTTTTCATTTTAATCTCATCTAGTCATGTTTAACTCTAAACAAATGAGAGTAAACATGATTAGTGAGTAGTCTACCTTAGATTTAGGGCTATAAGTAGGGAAAGTGGTGATTAAGATATGATTAAGAGGTAATTAGGCTTATTTAATTTTCTTCTGTTGTCTCCTTCTCTTGCAAAGTGATTATGGTTCATCAAGCTTGCTCTTTTTGATTGAATATGGTATTGATTGATGCATATGGTTCATTAGCTAACTTGGTACTTATTGGTTCAGTATATTGATAAGTTGATCAGAATTGAAAGAACTTGCCTTTGTTTCATTCCTGCTCGTTGCTTAGCATTGTTAGGGTGTTGCAGCTGTGTGCTTAAGTCCATATTCTTGATTGGTGTTTTGCTAACTTGGTACTTATTGGTTCAATATATTGATAAGTTGATCAGAATTCTTGCTTGAGTGAGACAATGGTTGCTTGATTAGTGTATCTCTTAGGCTAGAATGGTTCTGACCTTTATGCTCATGGTTAAAGAATACGCCATCACAAGTGGGTTTGACACTTCAATCTTGTTGAATATGAACTGCTTATTGACGCCAAGTTGGTTCCTTTTAGATACCCTGTCCAGGAGTATAATATTAAGAATTGCTTGCTTATGAATTGATGCTTGCGTTTGTTAGAAATCCCAAATTTTCACTCTTGAAAACCACTATCCCACAATTGCTTATAGTCTTGAGTCTTGCTTTTAATCAATTGTCTTTCGAATCATCTTGCTTAGTTTTTGCTTAGTCATTGCTCTAAGTTCATTGCTTAGTTCTTATTACTTGTATTTAGTTTCTGCTTTCTTTCCATTGCATTGTTAGGTTGTTAAACTTGTTCTTGCATAATCAAAACCCCATCATTGCTTAGCTTATGGCATTGTTTGCATCTCATCATCCACAAATGATTGATACCTGATCCCTATTCTACAACTGATTAGAGGCTAAAGACATTTGGTTCAAGACCGGAAAAATCGTGTTTCAAATTGGCTCCGTTGCCATTTGTGGATTGTTTGAGTTTAATATTGCTGTTAGGCTAAGTTCTTTATAATAAGGTTACCAATTTGCTCTGTTTTCTGTGCTCTGTTTTTTAGGTACTTGTATGAATTTGAGGTCCAAAGGCTCATCAAATCTGACTCCTTCCATTGACAACATTCACAGGAGAAGAGCGGTAAGACAGAGAGTTCAAGAGTTAGAAGAACAGAGGATGGTAGAGCGAAAGGCTCAATTACCACATGTTGGTGTTGTAGGACATGAACCATTACAACAAGCTGTAGCACACATAGATGGATCACAAGATGCTTTAAACCAGGTGGCTGGAGTTCAGGGTTTGAGAGTACCAGTTCATGCACCTAGAGCTGCAAGACCTATAGGAGCTGGCGATGCACCTGATACTCACCACAACAGGAATGGCATTCATGCTCCAATTGTGCACCAAAACCACTTTGAGATCAAGCTTGGGTTGATCAACATGCTGCAAGGCAACAGATTTCATGGCCTGCCTAATGAAGATCCTTTGGATCATTTGGACTAGTTTGACAAGGTGTGTGGTATGACCAAGATTCAAGGAGTCTCTGAAGATGCTTTGAAACTGCGCTTGTTCCCTTTCAGTCTAGGAGACAAAACACATCAGTGGGAGAAGACACTATATCTACTTGGGATGAATGCAAGACAGAATTCCTCAACAAATTTTTCAGCTCCACAAGAACAGCAAAGCTGAGGAACACCATAAGCAGTTTCACTCTACATGGGAATGAGACTTTTGCTGAAGCATGGGAGAGTTTCAAGTCATATAGTTTGCAGTGCCCTCACCATGGCTTCACAAATAAAAGCTTGCTGTCTACTTTGTATAGGGAGTGACGCCAAAGTACAGGATGCTCTTGGATACAGCATCAAATGAAAATTTCATGGGGAATACTGTTGTTGATGGACTAGCTCTTGTGGAGAATCTAGCACTCTCTGATGGAAACTATGATGATGAGTATAACAGGACATCTAGAGCTGTTGTAAGCGCTGAAGGTGAGAGCACAACAATGAAGGAGATTAAAGTTTTGAGTGACAAGTTAGACACGCTGCTGAGTGTGTCTTTTAAGAATGTCAGCTTTGTTGGTGATATTGTTGCTACACAAGAAGAGGATGGGACAGTTGTAGCAGAAGAAGTCATCTACATAAATCAACAAGGAGGCGGTTTAACAATTACAGGAATTGTCCCAACTTCCCTTATAGAAGCACCAACGTGGCTAACCCTCCAGATCAAGTCTATCCATCACAAGCTGCTCAACAAAACCAAGGAACCAAACATTTTGTTCCTTTGAACCAGCTAAACAACTTTGCTCCAAGACCATCATTTCAAGGCGGTTTTCAACAAGCTAACTTTCATCCAAGACCAGATTTTGTCCCATCAGGTTTTGGCAATACACAAACCTCTTCTAGCACTCAAGATGTTGATCTTAAGCGGATGATGCAACAGCTGTTGACTGGTCAAGCCAACACCACTATAGAGCTGCACAAGAAGTTTGTTGAAGTACACAACAAGATAGACGCCACTACTTGTGACCTGAATGGCAAGTTAGATGATCTGAACCAAAGATTCAAGTCTCTAGAAAGCAAAGGAGCTTCATCTTCAAAGCCTCAGAATCAGTTACTAGGAAAGAGTGAAGCCAATCCTAAGGAATTCTGCCACTTGCTTGCTGAAGAGGATGAAGAGTTTGCATCTTCATTGGAAGACCTTGGCATAATGCTTCAAGAGATGTTGTAACATGTGAAAATGTTAAAGGCTGAGTCTGGGGGGAATGTCATCAATGTCACCATTGATGATCAAGAAGCTGTTGGTCTTGTAGAAAAATTTCTCCAAGGGCTAGATGAAAGCTTGAACAGAGAAGAAGAGCAAGAGAGAGCTGTAAAAGAAGCTGCTGAGAAGGAAGAAGCTGAGAAAGCCTTAGTTGCTCCAGAAGAAGAAGCCAAACCAGTGCTTAGTGAAGCTTATAAGGAACTTGTAGCGACATACCACGCTTTGATGGTCTTAGCCAGAGAAAGTCCTGAAGACTTCAAAGAGTTGTATGATCGCCAAGTGGGTAGCTTTTCAAGCAACAATGAGAAGGGTAAAGCTCCTGAAGTTCAAGCTTATATACCACCAATCCCTTACCCACAATGCACTTTACAAAGGCTCAGTTGGCAGTATATTCAAAGTTCAGGAAGGACATACAAGACGCTGGAATAAAGCTTCCTCATGGCACCACTTTGCTGGAAGTGAAGGATCAAATCAGGTTCCTCAAAGAAGTCTTTGACAAGCTGGAAGTAGTGGAGCCAATTCTAGAGAATGGGGGGGGGGGGGGGGGGGGGGGGGGGGGGGGGGGGGCAATCTAAAGAGAAACAAGGAGCTAAAGACATTGACAAAGCTTCCCAATCCATGAAAGTTTCTCATCACTTGTGAGCAAGAGATGCTAGACAATGTTGGAACTTTGTGTGATTCATGATCAACTGTGAATGTCATATCTTTCCACTTAAGAAAAAACTTAGGAATCAAGAAGTTGAACCCCTGCAAAGCCTCTATCACTTTTGTGGATAACACCTCAACAAGACCCTTGGGCATGGTGAAGGATTTCCCTTAGAAGATTGGGAATTGCTTGGTGCCAACAGATTTTGTGGTTATGGAGAAAACATATTCAAGAGAGGTACCACTTCTTCTAGGAACACCATTCTTGGCAACAATAGGAGCTCAAGTAGACTTCAATAGAGGCTCTGCAATTCTGAAGAATGTTGATGAGTTCAAAGTCTACAAGATTGTCTCTCCTTCCATAGCCTTTTGTGGAATAATTATTGAAGAAGAGAGTGAGCAACAGCAACTTCCAGAGCGTGTGTGGAGCATGCTATGAGCTTCACAATGAACATGCTGATGAGCCAGAACAGAAGCTTGACACTGAGTTGAAGCTTGAAGATGGTTTGAAAGAGGATGAAGGCTTAATCACCAAAGAAGTGAAGCCTTTGATCACAAAAAGGGTCAAGAAGAGGAGAAACAGGAAGACACCTCGTAACAAGAAGAAACTGATGGCAGTGGGCACCTGGATTTACAAGAGGAAAGAGGAAGGAGCACCAGCTCCATCAACCTCTTCTCACTAGTCCTCAACTCATCAAAGTCAAGCTTAGTGACTTAAAACAAGCACACTTGGGATGTAATCCCATGACTATCCTTGTAAATATATGCTTTCTTTTATTACTAATTTCTTTATTTAGTGTTTCGGAAGTCAAAGAACAGGTCCATGGCGGTGTAGGATGGTTTAAAAGCCAAGGAAAGAAAAATCTCTTTTTATATAGAGGTACTATATCGAGCAGAACATCTGGCATTGCTGCTCGATACAGCTTATCTCAGGAAAAGAGCAGTCCTTACACCGAGCAGGTTGCACGATGGAGATCACATCGAGGTGTCACATCGAGCAAAACACCAAAACCCTTGCTCTTTGTGATCGCTCTTGAAGCCCCAATCTGTACACCAAGGAGAATGGATCGTACATCGACCAAAATGCACGGTGGAGATCACATCGAGGTGTAGCATCAAGCAGAACCTCGCGAATTCTTTCTCGAGCAATCCCCAGTCCATACATCATGGAGCTACAGTCCGTACATCGACCAGATTGCTTGATGGAGTCACACCGAGGTGTAGCATCGAGCCGAACATCCATGGTTTTGTTCGATATGGATGCTATCAGCTGACTCGAGCACAAGACGATGTCTGGAACAACAACCACCGACGAGTATTGCAACCGGGTACGAGAAGTTCCATATCGAGGTGTAGCATCGAGCAAAACACCATTATGTTTGGTCGATGCAGAATGGCCGAGCCAAGAACAAATATCCGGATGATGCCATGCACTGCCCACGGGAAGAATCATGCAAGCCGAAGTGTCTCCCTACACCGAGCAACAATATCGAGCAGAAAATCCGCTGAAACTGCTCAATGCAAGGTGCCCTGAAGGAGAAGCTAATCAGAACATGGAACCCCTGAGGTAGAGGAGCATGATTGCCGAGCCACAGGACCCGACGTCCCCAATATGGTACACATCGAGGTACCACATCGAGTGTTTTGCTAGATATGATCCGTGTAAAAAATTTTAGAAATTTTTACATGGGTAAATCGAGTAAAACCTTTTTGTAGACCTTGATGGCTGGAAAAAGAATATTTTCTTTTCCCCCTCATATGCATTTTGGAATTTTAAATAAAATTTTCTTGCATTATCTTTGGTTTATTTTAGATTTTCCTTATCCTGTTGCCTTTAAAACTAGCATTTTCATCTCTCTCCACACATCCATATCGAGCTAAACACCATTGCCAAACATTTCTTATTTCTCTTTTGCATTCTTTGTTCTAGAACTTCATCTCTTGGTTCAAAGATTAAGGTAAACTTTGTGAGATTCCTTGTTTCTTAAGTTTAATCTTTGCAAAATGAAGTAAGATGCATTAGAATGATTGTTAAGGTTGTTTTGCACAATTTTGTTTATGGTTTTGATTTGCATGTCACCATTATTGCATTTCTTTCAAAATTTACGGTTAAAATGATTAGGAAATGCTGTTTTTGTTCTTAGTTTAACATTATGTTTAGATTATGGCCAAATCTAGGCATGCTATTGCTTTTCTAGCATATTAACCATTGAAATGTTTTTTATTAGATTAGTAACGATGAGTCTGATGCATTTTCACAGTTTGGTGGAGAGAAAATGATGTTTTTGCTGCATATGCTTGAAATTGCCTTAATCGCTGCTTGTTACTATGAGAATTTTAGTTTTCATTGTGTCTATCCTTTTGAGCTGAAAAGTTTTGCTAAATTCGACTCTGTTTGTTGGCAATTAGTGTGAATGTTTATAGAATTTTCCCGTGCCTGTTTGATTTTTGAAAAAAATTTTATGCACAGTGCTCTCAAAGGATAGTATGCTAATTTTTGTTTCAAGCATTGCATTTTGAGGTACTATGTCGAAAACTAGAGGAGATGAGGAGATTTATGACTCAAATGCTGCTGCAAAAAACAGAGCACAGGGAAAAGGCCAGTAGTTGAAGAAGAACAAGTCCAAGATGCAGCACCAAAGCTCAAGGACTACTTGAGAGCAGTGAGAAGAGTGGACTTCACTCCTACAAGATATGCTGATTCTGGTCTGTTGTAAGAGCTGTAAATCAAGACTGAGGTGGATGAGCTGTTGAGCAACATTCTTGTGAGTTCCTTGTAAGCTTCAAAGTCTACTTCTACAAGTTTGATGAAGAATATGATGAAGGAGAAGAAGACTTTGGCAATGGATTCATCAAGTTAAGGGCCAACAAAGAATGGTACACCATGGGGTTCACTCAGCTTGAAGAAATATTTGGATTTGATCAAGGCTCAAGAGCACAAAACATGCGCTTCAAGCATGATGAGCTAAGGCATGTATGGGAGGAGATAGCGAATGACGTCTATAGAGCTGGTCATCTGAAGAGTGCTAGCATCCGCCACCAGCTATCAGATATGTTCATAGGGTCTTCACCAACACACTCTTCTACAGAAAAGAGCAGAGTATGGTCAAAGAAGAAGAGATGGGGTTGCTTGTGAATGGCTTGAAGAACATTATGGTGGAGAAAAGGCATGGGGAGATTCAGGGAGAGTGCTTAGGAGTTGGTCTTGTGACAATCCTAATGAAGCAAATTCTATCATGTCAAAAATGGGCTTTCAACACAAGAGACACGAAGCCTAAGATAGCCATTGGAGGCGTGATCACTCCTATTTTGCTTGGTGCTGGAGTTGAGCTTGGCACACCAGATGTTAGCATGATCTTCCTTAATGTCCCTTATCTCAGTAAGATCGGATACCTTTCAGGAGCTGTTGAGACCGGATTTGGCTATCAGTTTGAGCTGGAAAACAGGAAGAGGAAGATCATCTTGCCAAAGCAGCGCCTCACCAACTTCACCACTAATGAGAACATCCGCTTCATGCCAACAGAAGATGAGCTTTATGACCCAAGGACCGACCCACCATTGATGAGGCCAAGCAAGGTTAAGAACATGAGCACCATCAGAATCTTAGATGTGGAAGAAGACATTAAAGAGAAACATCAAGAACAAGAGGTTCAGCATCACGGGATAGAGGAGAATGAACATGAAGACTATGATATCCGTCCTTATGCATTTGACCCCAATGATGCGATCTGCACATCTGAAGCTTCAAAGGCTGCAAATGACCGCATTAGGCTTCTTCTGAGGTGGAACCATTTCCAGGATAAGACCATTAGAGGCTTGCTGAAGACAGTCAAAGCAAGCAAGAAATCGATTGACTCTATGAAGAAGAAAGTGAGGAAGCTCAAGAAGAAGTTTGGAGGATCTACATCAGCCAATAGAACTGATTAAGTGGATCAAGCAGAACCAAAAGGAGGAGGATCTGATGCTGAGGACATGTCTGAGGACACACCAGAGACCACAGTCCAAGAGAGACACTCACTCCACATCAAAGAGCGGCCAAGGACAAATGCTGCTGAACCGGCCATACATTCATCTCATGTAACTGCTCCAAGGCGTAAAGGAAAGAAGAGAAGGGCTAGAAAGCAAACTCCATCAGAGGAAGAAGCTTCATCCTCCCATGCCATTGAGAGTTCAGACTCTCACCACTCCTCCACCTGAAGTAAGGTACACCACACTAACCATTGTAAATACCATAATTTCTTTTAAGTTTCATGCGATTATTTGCTTGATGTTTGTGAGCATTCTCCTTCGCATTTTTATTACTCATGCACTATGTAATTTAAGTGTGGGGGAGGGTGTATGATGGACTGATGCTTGCACTTGCATTTGCATATTAGAATAGGAACCATGCATCATGTTTACACAAAATCTTAGCCATAGAAAAAACCAAAAAAATTGAAATTTTTCGAAAATTACTTCACAAAAAGAGTTTAATTTTCATGCATTCTAATAGGATTTAGATTTCATGCATTCATATAGGATTAACTTGCTTGTTTAAATTGGGAACTATGATATTACATCGTTGTAAATGCTAGTAGTTTATGAAAATGAAGCCCATGTTTTTAATCCTGTGGTGCATTTGATGTTAAACTAGAAATAAAGCTGAACCACTTTTGCAATTTGCATTTGTGTGAGCTTTGTTTGAGACTGAAGTATGCTTTGAAATTATTTCAACCTTTGTTTAAGTGGAACCTAATTTGAATTTGCAATTATCATGCTTTATGTATTTGTGATTGATGTCATGGATAGTTTAAAATATTTGGATCTTCTTATTCTCTTTTGCCACTTTCTAAAAGATCCATTTAGATTTCCCCACCCTTAAATAAAACTTCTTTCAAGCCAAGACATTAATAGTGTGTGATTTGTGAGGCCTCTTTCCATTATGGTTGTTGCTTAGAAAACAATTTTGGGTTGGAACTACAAGGGAAGTATTTCCATTGTAGAACTAGCTCACTCTTGAGTTAGATAGGCTAGGATGTTTGGGAAATGGTTTGGGATTTATCTTGGGATTAGTCTTTAAGAGAAGCAAAGAAGAAAAGAAGTCAAGACACAAAAGAAAAGGAGTATGACACAAGCAAAATGTGGAAATGACGATTCTAAATTCAAAAGATAGAAGGCTCATGTTCAAAAAAGAAAAGAGGATGCAAGAAGTGCAAAGTAAGTAAATCAGAAAGCCAAAGGCGAATCAAGCACCAACATCACCAAATAAAAGAGCCAAACTCAAAAGAAGCAAATCGCCACCACTTGAAGTTGGAAAGAAGAAGTGTCCTCCAAGCGCTTCAAAAAGAGAAGAGTTTTTGGGTTTTTAAAAGGGGTTTTAATTCTTAAAAAGGGTAAAATATGGATGTTTACATTGATAGGCTAGAGTTAGGAACATATCTTATAGGTCTTGGGTAGATGGAAGTCTTCCTTTGTATGTGTAAATTGTTTTTTGACCCTTAGCATTTTGCCAAAGCACAACCATGCTTTTCCTTGAGAGAACCACTTAAACACCACAACCAGTTTGTGAATTGGTATCATTTTTATTCCATTAAGCCTTGTCCCTTAGCCAAATGACGCATTTGCATTTGCATAAGCATGATTCACAGTTTGAGCTTAATTGAATGTTAAAAAGGTTGTTTGATTTTGATAAGCATGTGTATGTTGATAGCATTGTGACCATTCTTGCTTTGTGATGAACGTGGCTAAGTGTTTGAAGTATTCTTCCATCAAGTGCACTATAGAATTAAGAACATAGACTTCATTTTGATTTATTGTTAGCATTTTTAGAGATATGAGTTCCCATTTAAAACCTCATCACCTTGGTAAGTGCTTGTTTGCTTGAGGGCAAGCAAAAGCTAAGTGTGGGGGTGTTGATGGCTTGCTATTTTAGAGCATTTTAGGCTGCATTTCATCCATCTTTTCCTCTGTTTTCTCATTATAGTTTAGCATTTTAGTAGCATTTGTACTTAGAATCAACATGGCATGCATTTTGCTTAGGATTGCATACATTTGCATATATGTGCATGTTTGTGGTGGTTTTCAGGTGTTTTTGGAGATTCTTGGAGTTGGGAAGGAGATGGAAGCAGCTCATGATGGAGCTTTTGCAAAGTCTGGTCCATATCGAGCAAGGATATCGAGCAGGACCTCCATGGAGTGTGCTCGATGTAAGCTGCAGGACGTGAGGAAGAGGATCAGCACGAGGAGTCTCGGCCATTGGTCTGCATCGAGGTCCAGCATCGAGCAAGGAAGCCGATACATGCTGCATGAGCCATATAGAGTTCGCACATCGAGCAAAACACCATTTGTACCAATTCGATGCAACTCATCCGCGCGTTGACCACTTGACTTCTGTTGACATTATCTTATTTTTAGGTTTTTTTATGCTTCTTTTGGTTCCTTACTATAAAAGGGAAACCACAAAACATTATCTTTATCCAAGTTAGTCTTTCTACAAAAAACTCTCTTCTCTAAACCTTAAAGGGCAATTTTGCCTTAGAATCTTTTCCTTCAATGTAGTTTACATTTTTATGGTTTAATCTTGTCTCTTGATCATTATTCTAGCACCCTGGTAGCTTAGATTTATCATCTTTGCAATTTAATCTCATATAGTCATGTTTAACTCTAAATAAATGGGATTAAACATGATTAGTGAGTAGTCTACCTTATTTTTAGGGCTCTAAGTAGAAAAAGTGGTGATTAAGATGTGATTAAATGGTGATTAGGCTTATTTAATTTTTATCTGTTGTCTGCTTCTCTTGCAAAGTGATTATGGTTCATAAAGCTTGCTCTTTTTGATTGAATATGGTATTGATTGATGTATATGGTTCATTAGCTGGCTTGTTATCTCATCTCTAAGCATGTTTCGCTTATTTGGCTTGGTCTATGTTTCCTTTGTTCAGTGACACCAAAGTGATAGTTCACCATTGCTAGATGATTCGCTTAGAGCTAGATAGTGCTGGTTTTGAGATTCTTGGTTGATGGTTAGATAGTATGCATTGAAAGATCTCGTCTTTGTTTCATTCCTGCTCATTGCTTAGCATTGTTAGGGTGTTGCAGATGTGTGCTTAATTCCATATTCTTGATTGGTGTTTAGCTAAATAGGTTCTTATTAGTTCACAAGATTGATAAGTTGATCTGAATTCATGTTTGAGTGAGAGAATGGTTGTTAGATTAGTGCATCTCTTAGGCTAGAATAGTTCTGATCTTTATGCTCATGGTTGAAGAATACGCCATCACAAGTGGGTCTGGCACTTCAATCTTGTTGAATATGAACTGCTTATTGATGCTAAGTTGGTTCCTTTTAGATACCTTATGTAGGAGTAGAATATTAAGAATTGCTTGCTTATGAATGCTTGATGCTTGTCTTTGTTAGAAATCCCTATTTTTCACTCTTGAAAACCACTATCCCACAACTGCTTAGAGCCTTGAGTTTTGCTTTTAATCAATTGTCTTTAGAATCATCTTGCTTAGTTTTTGCTTAGTCACTGCTCTAAATTCACTGCTTAGTTCTTATTACTTGCATTTAGTTTCTGCTTTGTTTCTGTTGCATTGTTAGGTTGTTAGACTTGTTCTTGCATAATCAAAACCCTATCATTGCTTAGTTTTTGACATTGTTTGCATCTCATCATCCACAAATGATTGATACTTGATCCCTATTCTACAACTGATTAGAGGCTAATGACATTTGGTTCAAGACCAAAAAAATATTGTTTCAGAGGCCAGTAGAAATTCTCTTTGACAACGGCCAGCGTCTTGTCTACTCCAAAATGTCCCACAAGGCCTCCTCCGTGAGCCTCTTGAACTATCAGATCCATAAGAGAACATTGCGAAATGCAAAGTCTCTTTTCTCTAAACAGAAAACCTTCATAGTTGTAGAACTTGCCGTGTCCTCCCTTGCTACATTCTTGGTAGCTGTCTTTTAAGTCAATGTCTTCAGTATACAGCTCCTTGATGTTTTCGAATCCCAAAACTTTAGCTTCCATGGTAGAGATTAGAGCATGTCTTCTAGATAAAGCGCCAGCTACAATAATGTCTTTGCCCTTCTTGTACTTGATAATGTATGGGAATGTTTCAATGTACTCCATCCAGCGAGCATGTCTCTTTTTTAGATGAGTTTGTCCTCTGAGGTGCTTCAACGTCTCGTGGTCAGTGTGGACTGCAAACTCTCTTGACATTAAATAATGTTGCCAAGTCTCCAATGCCCTTACTAGAGCATATAACTCTCGGTCATACGTGGGATAGTTTAGCGTGGCACCTCTAAGCTTCTCGCTGAAAAAGGCTACTGGCTTGCCTCCTTGAGTCAGTACAGCTCCAATGCCGATCCCTGATGCATCACACTCCACTTCAAAAGTTTTGTAAAAGTCAGGTAGGACTAAGACCGGTGCATTGGTGAGGTTCTCTTTGAGGTTGCCAAAGGCATTTTGTTGAGTTTCTCCCCATGAAAACTCTATGTTCTACTTAACAACTGCCATGAGAGGGGCTGCTATACTGGTGAAATCTTTCACGAATCGGCGGTAGAGCTAGCTAAGTCGTGGAAAATCCTTACTTGACTAACACTGGTTGGCGTTGGCCCATCAACCTGTAATCCCTACGAGCTTACAACAAAACCTAGGAAAACTAGCTTATTAGTACAAAATGCACACTTCTTTAAGTTTGCATAAAGTCTTTCTTGTCGAAGTGTCTTTAATACAAGCTCAAGATGTGATACATGGTCAGCTAAATTTTTGCTATATATTAAGATATCATCTAAATACACAACAACAAATTTACTGATATAAGCTCTATGAACCTGGTTCATTAATCGTATAAGGGTGATGGGGCATTGGTTAAGCCGAATGGCATGACCATCCATTCATAGAGCCCTTGCTTGGTTTTAAAGGCTGTCTTCCATTCATCACCTTCTTTCATTCTCACTTGATGATATCCACTCTTCAAATCTATTTTAGAAAACAAGTTAGCTCCGCTTAATTCATCAAGCATATCATTTAACCTTTGTATAGGATGACGGTATTTGATTGTGATGTTGTTTATAGCCCGGCAATCGACACACATTCGCCAAGAACCGTCCTTCTTTGGCACGAGTAAGACTGGAACAGTGCAAGGACTAAGGCTTTCTCTCACATAGCCTTTATCTAATAACTATTTCTCTTGTTTCTCCAACTCTTTAGACTCTTTAGGGCTCATCTTATACGCTGGCTTATTGGGTAAAGCAGCTCCTGGTATGAAGTCAGTTTGATGTTCAATGCCTCTCAAAGGTGGTAATCCTTCTGGCATTTCTTCAGGAAAGATGTCTTTGAACTTGTCTAACACGGCATTCACTTCGGTTGGTAGCTCTAATGTTCCATAACCTGTGCTCAAAATCTCCTTGAAGACCATTAGTAGCATTGTGTGTTTTGATGCAATAGATTTCTAACATGGCTAGGCTGAACAAGAAAGTTTGGTTTAGCAATAGTTTCTTTCTCTTTAACCATTTTCATTTGTAAATCATGTACTTGAGCAGGAGTGAGAGGAGCTAAGCTAACCTTTCGTTTATTATGCATATAAGTATACATATTAGTTCTACCATTGCCATGGTCTACCTAATAGTATATGACACGCTTGCATAGGAACAACATCACAAATTACTTGATCTTGGTATCTACCAACACTAAAAGGTATAGTGACTTGCTCACTAACCTTAAGCTCTACCTAAAATATAAGTGGACTTCTCTTCAACCTATTTCTATTTTACAGAAAAAGAAAGATTATTATTTTTTCCTCTATATTTTGAAAAAAAGAGTAATTTGTGGGATAGTTTATTAAGAAAGAAATGATAGATGCAAAGACTCATGATTATCTAAACACTATTTCAAGCATTGAATTCATGCAAGCATTTCAACAAACACTTAGTGTGCAAGGGAAAACCTAAGATCAACTTCTCCAACAAAGAGGTACTCCGCATGAAACACAATCAGACAAGAAAGGAAATGATAAGATCTAAGCCCTAATCACCCGAAACAATCACTAAAATCACCCCATCTTCCCTAATCTCATACCTAAAACAAACTACTCATTAAACATGGGTTTAGCAACAAATCCGACAATAAAGATATGACTAATCATGATTGGTGATGTGAGATTAAAAAAGATTAATTATGGAAGTGCACAAATTTAGATTAAAAGATGAATATTGTTTTTACAAATCACCAAAACAAATAAGAGAAAAGGGTTTCAAAGCAAGAACAAGGCCTGCCTAATAATTTTTTGGTCTTCAACTATTTATACTAAGTGACAAATAACCCTAGAAGAATGGCAAAAATGTAAATATTTAGACTTCTGGTCGAGCACATATCGGGCTATAAGGTCAACATCTTGCTCGATACTGTGCTTCTTCTGGGTTGGATATCGAGCATCATGCTCGATGTGCTGCCCAACATGAGAATGAGTACTTTTCCTGGCAGTTTATGTTGGGCACTCCATTCCCGACATGATGCTCGATGTGGATGTCCTGTCTCTCGAATTTCGGGCTTCATGGTGGATATGCTGCCCGATACAAACTCCTGGATGCGGACAGTGATGCTAGAACCGCCATATTTTTTGAACCACTGACCGGATTGACTTGATTCAACCTCCCTTGGAAATCTCATTCGATCCTCTTCAACTTCTATGAAAGACGCTGGGACTGAATCGCACCGGAGAACCTTCGTTCGGACCCATACATTTCATATCGACCTGTATACCATGCAGGCTTCTCTTAAGATTCGGTCGATATCGGCCATATTGCCCGATATGGTGCCTGATACCAGCTCTGGAAATGTTCTCCTTTGGATCTCCTTGGCTAGGACATCTTCTTGGATTACTCCCATTCTTCCAAAATGTCTCCAACAGTTCCTTTGGTACCTAAAAACATTCCATCTGCAAGGAAAATGCAAACTATATCCTAAATGCAACCTATGTCTATAAGATAAGGAAAATGGGACAAATGATAAAGAAAACATGCAAGAAGGGACCAAAACAGGTACTAAATGCAGTCCTAAGGTTGAGACCACTGGCCATGAGAATAGCAGTCACAACACCTCCAATGTGGATCTGTGGGCTCTTCTCCTTTTTCCCTTTACTTAAAACCCAGCTCTTGTAGGAATAGAGCTGCTCCATCAGCATATACACATAACATGGGTATCCTTTCGGCGGCTGTAGAGGTCTTCCATCTTCGCTGGTACCCACAATTTCATACACCCCTTGGTATATCAAGTCCTTCTCCTTTCTTGTGAGGTATTTTGTTTCTTTCCTTGCAAAGAGTGTGTTTGCAAGTGCCTTGTGAGCATATCTCACAGCAGGATGCCTCAGGTGCTGATTCCTTGTGGTTCCAGAAATGTATGGCCCAGCTCCAATCTCGTACCATAGCATGGCGTGTTACTTCAGGCAGATATCGAACCTGTTCCACTTATGGGTATAGGACCTTAGACCAAGAGCTTCAGCGATAGTCAGGAAGGTTGGGGTGAACTTTTGCTTGCCAATCCTGAAATAGATCCACCCATCTCCATTAGTGAGCTCACTCTCTTCATACCAGACCACCTTGAGAGTGGAGAGAAACTGGTAAGTGAGTTGTTGGTAGGATGGGAGCGGTTTTGCCATGAGGTCTTCAAGTCCCATGTGCTCAAATATTGCCTTGGAGTCCATGTAGATCCCAAGTGCTCTCATTGTGTTAGCACAAGGGTATCCTGTGGGCTTAAAGGTGCACTGGTTGAAAGCCTCCATGAGCTCTCTAGCACTTGGCTCATGGTATGGGACTTCTTCCTCCACAGTTTTGCCCTTTCCTTTCTGCTTGGCGCCCTTGTCTCCAACTGGTCTTTTCCCAGCAGCCTTAGATGATTGCTCAGCTGAAGCACCATTGCCTTTATCTCTTCTAACTCTAGGAGAAGTGGGCGCTTCCTCTGCTGATGCTTTCCCTTTTCTTGCAGCAGCTGTTCTTGATTTACCCATGGTACCTACAAAAAGCAAAGCTTGAAGATACTATAAGTAAAAGAACAAAAGTTTCAGAAACCAATAACTGAAAGCTTTAGAATGAATTTCTCTAAGCTAAAAGAAGTGTAACTAGTCAATAAACAAGATTAAACTCTCAAAAAGCTAGAAGAATTCACAAGCTAACAGTTCATAAATGAAAATCAAACATTTATGCATATGAACCTAGCATGGTGGCTCTAAGAAAAATAGAAGATGATTATGCAAAGGGATATTAAGCAAGCGAGAACTAAGAATTAAGAATAGTAAACAATGCTTTAACAGTTAACTTGCCCATTTCAAACATATCCACCATACAAAACCAAAGCACAACATCTTGAACTAAACAAATTCTGTTCTTAATACCATAGAAATGGTAATTTTAAGCACATGCATTCATTAAGAACAAAAGATGAACAGTTGGGAAAGCAAACCTTAGTGAAGTTTCTGAGCACTTAGAAAAGATAAATAAAAGAGTGAGAGAGCTAAAAATTTCGGACTTTGGTGAGAAAAGTAGTAAAATGGAGTGTGAAGAGAGGAGAAGAGATTGTTGGTTCTTAAAGAGGGGAGTGGGGAACCGTAGGAATCAAAGGTGGGTGGGGGAAAAGAATAAAAGTGCTCAGGAGCTCTGTAAATTGTAAGGAAGGAGCCAAAATTTGAATTTAAACCTCCTTGGCTCCAAGCCGAAGGAGGGAAATGTTTTTGAAAAATGAAGCACTTACCTCGCGGGGCTATCGGTCACAATGCGACCGATAGGAATGACCGATACTGTGCCTATCGATCACAAGTGATCGATAGCACTGACCGAAAGCTTCCTCTAAGTCCTATCGGTCTATAGCTTGATCGATACACTGACCCGAAATATATCCGATTGCTTTGTATCAGTAACTCTCTAGACCGATAGAGTGACCGAAAAACAACCGATACATTTCCATCGGTCAGTATCTGATGGATAACTAGACCGATAGGATTCTCACTTAGCAGACTCCTTTCCCTATCGATCACAAGTGACTGATAGGTTGACTGGTGCATTCTGGCTCTACTACTATCGATCACAAGCTGACCGATAGCATGAACGATAGGGTCTGTATCGGTCTTGTCTTGACCGATACTGTGATCGATAGTAGCCAGAATGTACATGTTCTTTGTCCCTTAGACACTTTTTCAATCTCCAAACCGAAATCCTGCTTCTATACACATTAACTAAGCATAAAAATAAACTACAAAGATTAATATATACAAAGGATATCAGGGGACTACCTCCCAAGTGTGCTTGTTTAAAGTCACTAAGCTTGACTTTGCTTACCTCACTAGTGGAAAGAGGTTGATGGAGCTAGTGCTCCTACTTCTTTCTTCTGGTAGACCCAAGTGCCCACTGACATCAGCTTCTTTTTCTCACTAGCTGACTTCCTGTTCCTCTTCTTTTTGACACTTGGTGTGATTGAAGGCTTCACTCCATTGGTGATCAAGCTCTCATCCTCATTCAAACCATCCTCAAGTTTCAACCCAATGTCCAGCTTCTGATCTGGCTCCTCAGGGACAGTGTCACTCATCAACATACTCATTGTGAAGCTCATATCATGCTTCACATGCTCTGGAAGTTGTTGTTGTTCACTTTCCTCTTCAATGTTCATTCCACAAAAGACAATGGAAGGACATACAATCTTGTAGACCTTGAACTCATCAACATTTTTCAGAATAACAGAGCCTCTCTTAAAATCCATATGAGCTCCTGTTGTTGCCAAGAATGGTGTTCCTAGAAGAAGTGGCACCTCTCTTGAATATGTCTTCTCCATAACCCCAAAATCTGTTGGCACCAAGCAATTCCCAATCTTCAAAGGGAAATTCTTTACCATGCCCAAAGATCTTGTTGAGGTGTTATCCACAAAGGTGATAGAGGCTCTGCAGGGTTTCAGTTTCTTGATTCATAAAGTCTGGCTCAGGTGGAGAGACATGACATTCACTGTTGATCCTGAATCACACAAGGCCCCAACATTGTCTAGCATCTCTAGTTCACAAGTAATGAGGAACTTTCCTGGATTGGGAAGCTTTGTCAATGTCTTCAGCTCCTTGTTTCTAGTCAGATCAGCCCCCACATTCTCCAGAATTGGCTCCACTACTTCCAGCTTGACAAAGACTTCTTTGAGGAACCTGATCTGATCCTTCACCTCAAGTAAAGTGGTTCCATGGGGAAACTTTATTCCAGCATCTTGTATGTCTTTCCTGAACTTTGTGTAGGCTTCCATCCCAGCTTTTTTAAAGTGCATTGTGGGGTAAGTGACTGGTGGTTTGTAAGCTTGAACTTCAGGAGCTTTACCCTTCTTATTTCTGCTTGAGGATCTGTCCACTTGGCGATCATGTAGCTCCCTGCAGTCTTCAGGACTTTCACTAGCCAAGACCATCAAAGCATGGTGTTCTTCTACAAGTTCTTTGTCAGCTTCACTGAGCTCTGGTTTGGCTTCTTCTTCTGGAGCAACTAATGCTTTCTCAGCCTCTTCCTTCTCAGCAGCTTCTTATGCTGCTTTTTCTTGCTCTTCTTCTCTGTTCAAGCTGTCATCTAGTCCTTTGAGGAACTTGTCTACAGTATCTTTGATCATCAATGTTGGAATGGGTAACCTCCCCCCCCCCCCCCCCCCCCCCCCCCCCCCTCCATACTCAGCCTTTAACATGTCCACATGTAACAGCAACTCTTGAATCATAATGCCAAGCTCTTCCAATGAAGCATCTTCATCAGTAAATTCTGCATCCTCTTCAGCAAGCAAGTGGCAGAATTCCTGAGGATTATGCTTACATGCTTCAGGGTGAGTACCTTGGGAGCATGGTGTTATTTCAACTCCTTTGTTGTCTTCTGAGATCTGTATCCCTGAATCCCAATCATCAAGCTTTGTAAGCTCATCATGAACAGAGTCTAATTTGTTAGGCAACTCATCAAATCCCTGGTTTATCTCAAGTGTTTCAAGGAGTTGTAAATTGAGGAATTGAGTGAGCATGCTCTTGGTATCATCTGCACCAGAGGTATATGCATTGTATTGACCTTGAGGGAGAGCAGGAGTGGGTGCAAACTGTGGGTGGGTATTGTCGCTGTCTGCAAAGTAGTTCATAGGCAGAAGCTCTTGGTGGAAGTTGTTGCACCTTGGAGTTTCAAAACAGGGCATCTTCTCTACTTGTAGAGATGTACCTGAAATGAAAGTACTTGAAAAGGAGTGAGTAACCAAATAAAACTGAAAACTTGATCTTAAAGACTCTACAAACTCTATTGATTCAAACAGAAAAACCAATTGGCAACAGCGCCAAATTGATAAAGAGGTTTTCACTCTTAGTCAATCACCCCTCTATGTAAATCAATTGTAGTATAGCAAGGGTTTTATGTCAATCCAAAGGGTTTTGTTGAAAGCAAAAGAGTTGTGAGTAGGAATCCTTAAGTCAAGCAAATCAAAGAGAGTTTTTGTTGCCTAAGCAACTTATCTAACAACCTGAATGATCAATCACCAAAGAGAACTCAAAAGAAACAGTTTAGCTATGATCAAGAAGTAAAACAGAGCAAAATAAACAGAGTACTAAGCAAATTCGAAATTCAATAAAAGAGAAAGCAAGTTCCTAGATGTGGTTATTGACTTTGGGGAATTCAGAGACTAAATAAGGTTGTTTCAAACAGCATTGATCAAGCAAACAAGCTAGCAATGGTGGTTCCTAGACATAGAGTTCACAAACAAGCAAGCTAAGTCCAATCTCTTGTAAAATAGCCCTTTGCTAAACACCTTAACAAGAACTAACTCTCATTAGTGTTAAAACATTCAGCAAGCAATAATAATCAACTCTATTCATGTCAAAATGCTCCTCAAACAGTCAATCTCTTGAGCCAAGGCCAGCAAATCCTCTATCAAACAAGATCAGCATTTCATCAAACACTTGGTGGGCATAAGAAAAAGCCTAAATTCTAGATAAGTGTGATCAAGACAAATCTAGCTTAAAAACAGATTAATAGACAGGAACCCATCAAATTAAACACTAAACAAACCTTAATCAATCCCTAAATCCCCTTAATCTACCACATATAAGAACCCTAAGCAAACTACTTACTAATACTCATGTTTAACACCAAATCACAAGAGAAAAAGATGTTAATCATGATTAGAAGAGAGATTAGAGAAAGATTAATGGCAAATACAAACTTATATTAAATAAAGCACAAAATTTGTCTTACAAACCCAGAAAATAAACTCAAGAACAGTGTTATGAGGTGACTTGTCGAAAATCCCAGAAAAAGGGTATTTATACATAAAAGAAGGAAGCCTTAAAGTAATGGCAAAAGTGTAATAAAAGACAGGCTCGGACTGGGTTCCTATCGGTCAGTTGTGACCGATAGGGTGATTGATAGGGATCCTATCGGTCTAGAAGATGACCGATAGGGTGACCGAAATATAAACGGTGCACTTCTATCGGTCACTTCTCTGACCGATTGGCCTGGTCGATAGGAATTTTATCGGTCACTCCTTGACCGATAGGCCTTGTGCTTTGATCGATAGGCTCTGCAGAGATGTCTGCCTTGGTCCCTTTTGCTCCCCTTGGCTCAACTAGCTTCCTGGATCATCCCCAAAGCTCCTCCAATGCTCCTCTTAGCTCCATAAGTACCTAAAAACATCCATAATGCATAGAAAATGCAAATTATGTCCTAAATGCAATTTAAGTCTAAAAGGAGAAGAAAATGGGACAAAAGATAAGGAAAACATGCAAAAGAGAACCAAAACATGTACTAAATGCAAGTCTAAATGGTGTAAATACAAGAGATATCACATCCATGTACTATTCACCACCCCAGTAGATGGACACACAATGCGAGTTAATTCGTCGCGAAGAACTGTAAGAATCGCACAAAATCCTACCAACAATGTGTTGTTTTAGGATATTTTTCATTTTTCAAAAGTAAAACAAAATATAGTTTTGAGTTTAAGGCTTAGGTTTAAAATTTTAGTTTTTTACTTTTTATTTTATTTTATAAAATGTAACATATTTGTTGGTTTTGACTTTTGTGTGTGAGATAAAACCATATGTGAGATGTTACAAAATGTTGATTCCACCTCGATATGGACGACTGTTTTTCAAAACTCCATAACTAGAAGGACGCCTCGATCATTTGGGCACCATCAACGCCCTCTACCAATAAATATCCAATCCTCCACCCCTCCAAACTCCAATGCAAGTACACGCCTTCCTTTTCCTTTACTCTATACACATTTTCATTTACACTTCATTTTTACATTGTGGTTTGCATCCTTTTTCATTTATAATACACAAAGGACAGTGTATTCTAAGTGTGGGGGAGGGTCTGCTTGGGACTAACATTTGGCATTCTCATCACAGCTGCATTTACATATAGCTAGACAACCATGCATTGCAGTTAAGGCATAGAAAATCACTAAAAATTTGAAAATTTTCAAAAATTGATTTCTTAAAAAACAGAGTTTTCATGGGTATTCATATAGGACTTAGACTTCATTCATTCATTTAGGTTGTAGCTTGCTTGTTTAAAATGGGTGCAATGATAGTGAATCTTTGAAAATGCTAGTGGTTTGTGAAAATGATGCCCTTGTTCTTAGTTCTTTGATGCATTTGACGAAGCACTTGAAATAAGGCTGAACCACTCTTTGAATTTATGATTTTGAAACTCTTGTTTGAAGTTGAAGCTTTCTTGATTTGATCTTGACCTTTATATAAGTAGAACCTTAATTTGAACTTTGAATTATCTTGTTTGTGCATTGAAAGTGATTACATGGCTACCAATATACATACTTGGATCATCTTCTTCCTTTTCACCACTCTTGTTGATCCAAGTAGCTGATCCTCATCATTAAGGGACAGTTAACCATACCCTGAACCAATCCTTCTTTCTAAACCCAAACGCTATTGTGAGAGTTTGTGAGGCCTTGTATCATCATTTTCGAACTTATCTTGGCAAAAAATATTACAAATAAGGCTGGCAAGAAAAAGCTCTCTTGTCAACATCAGCGTGCATTTTTGAGCTTGATACTAGGTTGTGAGTTTTAGGAAAGGGTAGAGATAAGTGGTTTAAGCTTTAAATATTTGAATCTTTTGAGAAGAGAAGAAGAGTGGGAATGGTTTCAAGAAGAGAATGATATTGTGGGAAAATGACTGAATCTTGTGGTTAAGTGAAAAAGAAGAAAGCTCTAAGTTATAAAGAAGTAGAGCCTCCAGGAACAAGAAGCCTACAAAGGGTCGTCCAGAAGGAGAAAATCAGACCAAGCAATCCACCAAAAAGCTGATGAAAATTGGCGCCTATACAACAAAGAAGAGCAAGTTCTAAAAGAAGTCAGCCACACAAGCAAAAGAAGAAGAAGAAGTCCCCCACATTTCAAGAAGAAAAAGATCAAAAGAGCTTTGGGAAAGGGTAGACTAAAGGGGTTTATCTTGGGACTTAGACTTAATTAGGATCATCTTCGGGAAAGGGTAGAAGAGAGCTTTGACTTGCATGCATAATTGTGCTTTTACCTTAGCATTTTGCCTAAGATAGATTCATTTCATTTGAGAGATCCCCTGTTTCTTTGAATCATTAATGAATGAGATCATTTTTTTTATCATAACCTTTTCCCTTGAACCAAATGCTTTCACCTGATTTGCACAAACTTGATCCATTGGTTCCTACTAATTGAATGTTAAAAAGGTTATTTAATTTGATAAGCATGTGCAGGTTCAGTGATGATCCTTCCATTGCGATGAAAGTGGCTAAGTTGTTAAAGTATTCTTCCATCAAGTGCACTCTAGAATTAGGAACATGGACTTCATTTTGATTTACTGTTAGCATTTCAATGATATGAGTTCCCATTTTAAAACCCCATCACCATGTTTAATATTTTATTAGCTTGAGGGCAAGCAAAGACTAGGTATAGGGGTGTTGATAGCTTGCTATTTTAGATCATTTTAGGCTGCATTTAATGCATCTTTTCCTCTGTTTTTGCATTATAGTTTAGCATTTTAGTATCATTTTCACTTAGAATCAACATAGCATGCATTTAGCTTAGGATTGCATACATTTGCATACATATGCACGTTTGTGGTGGTTTTCAGGTGTTTTTGGAGTTTCTTGGAGCTAGGGAAGAGATGGAAGCAGCTCATGATCAAAGAAGATGTCAAAAATGGAGCTCTTGCAAAGTCTGGTCCATATCGAGCAAGCATATCGAGTAGAACACTCGTGGAGTGTGGTCGATGCAAGAAGCAGGACGAGAGGAAAAAGATCAGCACGAGAGTTCCAAGCCGTTGGTCTGCATCGAGGACCAGCATTGAGGAAGGACATCGATATACGCTGCACAGAGCATATCGAGGTGTAGCATCGAGGAGAACACTGAGAACCCACCTCGATATCGAGCAGACTATATCGAGCAGAACACCTTCCTTTGCACCTCGATATGTCAACGCCGAGAGTTGATCAAGATTTTTGGGCTTTTTGTCAAACCTTATCTTCTTATCTTATTTAAGCAAAACATTATCTTTTTAGCTTCTTATCTTCGTCTTTACCTTATTTTTGACCTTGTGGAAAACCACAAAGAGATTTTTATGGGATTTTGATATAGATCATTTTTTTAATAAAGTTTTGTATTTTCTTTGTCATTTTTCTTCTAGTTCTTGTTTAATCATGTTTGATTTATCTTTTCTGCTTGTTTCTGTGTATTTCATGATGTGTAGTGAGTAGTTTCATATGGTTTGAGGTTGGAGCAGATTTGGGGATGATTGGTTGATAGCTTAGGGTGTTTTGGGTTGATTAATGCTTAGATCACTTAGCTTAGTTGTTCTTAAGGATTTAGTAACTTGTTTAAGTGAAACTGATTATAGGTGTTTGCTGCATCACAAGTGTTTGTTTAAATGCCTGGAAGAACTTAGCTAGGAACAATCGCTTAGATGATTATATTGCGTTTAGGTTATTTGTTTGGTCTATAAGAGCCTTGTGTTTTCATTCTAGTTTTTCACAGATACGCCATCACAAGTGAGTCTGACATGTGCTTAACTTAGACATCTTTGTTCTTGTTCTGGGCTGGTTTTGCACCTAAACTAAAAGGTGATTAAGTCTAAGCAAGAACCTAAACTCAATTATCTAACAATCCTAGAATGGCAACAGTGCCAAATTGAAGAAGGACTTTTGCAAGTCTTAACTCAACCCCTCTCTAAATCAGATGTAGTATAGATGAGGTTTAATCAATCCATTTAGGAGCTAGAATAAAAGAGATGCAAGGTGCTAACTAAGCTTAACCATGTATGACGAAGAAAGATGATTCTAGCAACCTAAGTGAACAAAGAAGAAATGCTGAAGTGAAAAGAAATACTCACAAGACTAAAGAAAGCAATGAATTACAAAGAAGCAGGATTAATATAAGCAAGCAATAGAAGTGCAAGAACCAAAATAAATGCTAAATGCAATAACTTGAGATGCAAGGCAAGGAATAGAATAAAAGCAAGCAACTAAAAATAGAGAAAAAACAGAACACAAAGTGATAAAAAGCAAAGAACAATGAAGCGCTGGTTTAAGGCTAGAGCAATGATGACTTGGGGATTACTTAGTATCAAACATAGGATGGTCAAGACTGATAACAAGCAAAGAACATGATCAAGTTACTAAATCAATCAATTTGTATCAAAAGCAGAAATAACTAAGTTAAGCACATGTCAGACCCACTTGTGATGGCGTATACGTGCAAAACCGGCCCACAACAAGAACAGAGATGTCTAAGTTAAGCACATGTCAGACCCACTTTTGATGGCGTATCTGTGCAAAACCAGCATGAAAACACAAGGCTCTTAAAGACCAAACAAACAACCTAAACGCAATATAATCATCTAAGCGATTGTTCCTAGCAAAGTTCTTTCAGGCATTTAAACAAACATTTGTGATGCAGCAAACATCTATTATCAGTTTCACCCTAGAAGAGTTATTAAGCACTAAGAACAACTAAGCTAAGTGATCTAAGCATTAATCAAACCAAAACAACCTAAGCTATCAACCAATCATCCCCAAATCTGCTCCAACCTCAAACCATATGAAACTACTCATAACTCATAGCGAAATCAACAGAAATAAGCAGAGATGATAGATCAAACATGCTTAAACAAGAACTAGAAGAAAACTAACAAAGAAAATGCAAAACTTTATTAAATGAGTGATCTTGATCAAAATCCCATGAAAATATCTTTGTGGTTTCCCACAAGGTCGAAAATAGGGTCAAGAAGAAGATAAGATGCTAAGAAGATAAGGTTTAGCTTATATAAGCTAAGACGATAAGGTTTGACAAAAAGTAGAAAAATCTTGGTCAACTCTCGGTGTTGACACATCGAGGTGCAAAGGAAAGTGTTATGCTCGATGATGTCAGCTCAATATCGAGGTGGGTTCTTGGTGTTCTCCTCAATGCTACACCTCGAAATGCCTTGTGCAGCGCGTATCGACGTCCTTCCTCAATGAAGACTAACGGCTTGGAATCCTCGTGTTGATCCTTTTCCTCTCGTCCTACTGCTCGCATCGACCATACTCCACGGCTGTTCTGCTCGACGTGCTTGCTCGATATGGACCAGATTTTGCAAGAACTCCATTTCTGATATATTCTTTGATCATGAGCTGCTTCCATCTCCTCCCCAGCTCCAAGAAACTCCGAAAACACCTGAAGATCACAACAAACATGCACAGGTATGCAAATGTATGCAATCCTAAGCTAAATGCATGCCATGTTGATTCTAAGTGCAAATGATACTAAAATGCTAAACTATAATGCAAAAACAGAGGAAGATGCATGAAATGTAGCCTAAAATGATCTAAAATAGCAAACTATCAGAAGGCTTGCAAGCACTCTTTATCAAACAAAAACTCTGTCTCCTTACATAGAAGCCTTGTCAAGGGTCTTGCTATCTTTGAGAAGTGCTTGATGAACCTTCTATAGAAACCAGCATGCCCCAAGAAGCTTCTGATTCCTTTGACTGTGTTTGGAGGCTCCAAGTGCACCATCACATCATCTATCTTTGCCTTGTCCACTTCTATCTCTTTCTCTGAAATCTTGTGACCCAACACAATGCCTTCTTGAACCATGAAATGGCATTTCTCCCACTTCAGAACCAGCTTAGTGTCTTCACATCTCTGTAAAACCTGAGAAATATTGGACAAGCAGACACCAAAGTAGGATCCATAGACACTATAGTCATCCATGAATTCCTCCACCATCTATTCAAGCAAGTCAGAAAATATGGAGGTCATACACCTTTGAAAAGTTGCTGGAGCATTGCATAAACCAAAAGACATTCTCCTATAAGCAAATGTTCCATATAGGCAAGTAAAAGTAATTTTCTCTTGATCATTAGGATGGATAGGGATCTGAAAGAATCCACTATAACCATCTAAGAAGCAGTAGTACTTATGATTTGCTAATCTTTCTAGCATTTGGTCTATTAATGGCAAAGGGAAGTGATCTTTCCTAGAAGCAGAATTAAGTTTTCTGTAATTTATGCACATTCTATGACCAGTAATTGTTCTAGTTGGTATTAGCTCATCATTTTCGTTTTTTACAACAGTGATCCCTCCTTTCTTAGGCACCACATGGACTGGTGAGACCCATGTGCTGTCTGGGTTAGGATAGATCACTCCTGCTTCAAGCAACTTCAAGATTTCCTTTTTAACTACTTTTTTAAGATTATGATTCAATCTCCTTTGAGGTTCAACAGAAGTTCTTGTCTCATCCTCTAGATGGATCCTATGAGTGCAGAGGTTAGGAGAAATGCCTTGGATATCATCTAGTGAATACCCAATGGCTCTCCTAAACCTCTTTAACACTTTGACAAGAGCGAGGATCCCATCACCATTGAGGTTATCATTGACAATTACAGGATAAGTAGAGTTAGAGCCTAAGAAGACATACCTTAGCCCTTTAGGAAGAGGTTTGAGCTCCACCTTGGGTGCCTTGAGCTCACTCCAGTTCTCTTCCACGCTGATCTGCTCCTTGGCACCAGCTTTATTGCTTGGAGAACCAGCTTCTTGAACTGAGAACACCTCCTTCCTTGTGTATTCCAGCTTCTTAAATGGCTCTTCTTCTTCTAAGACCTCATGAGAGTCTAGCCGCAGCTTATAACCCAAGCTTTCCTTATCCAAGTAACCATCTTCTCCATGGTCCTTTGTCAAAGCCACTTGGAGTTCACAACACAACTCATCTTGAAGCTCATCATGCAGCCTCTCTAATATCTCAATCTGAAACACTTGACCTTCAATAGTAGGCTGCTGCATAATCTGCTTGATGTCAAATTTCAGAGACATGTCCTTACCCAATTGTAGCTCAATCTTCCCTTTCTTAACATCAATGACAGCTTCTGTTGTGGCTAGAAAAGGTCTCCCAAGGATGAGAGGGTCCCTAGGTTCCTCATCCATATCTAAAACCACAAAATCAGTAGGTCTCTCTACACTCCCAATCCTAAGTGGTACATCATCAAGCAGGCCTTTGGGGAGCCTTGCTGATCTATCAGCCAACACCAAACAGATTCTACAATCCTTGAACTTGGTGAAGCCTAGGCGCTGTGCTACAGAGTAGGGCATCAAGCTGACACTAGCTCCTAGATCACACAAACATTTCTCAAACAGAAGTAGACCTATAGAGCAGGGTAAAGTAAAACTTCCTGGATCACCTAACTTGTTGGGAGCCACTCTCTTCTGTTGAATAATGGTGCTGCACTCATGTGTTAGTACCGCCATCCCTTGTAAGTCCTTTTTTCTTTCAGCAACAGCATCTTTCAAAAGCTTCTGATAAGGTGGGACTAAGACAAAAGCATCTAGCAGTGGCATAGTGAGCTGAATCTTCTTCATATGCTCATCAAAGAGACCTTTGTACTTGGTAATGAGTTGCTTCTTAAACCTTCCAAGAAATGGTATTGTGGGCTGATAAGGAGGAGGAATGTATCTTGGCTCATTGGCTAACTCCTTGGGTGCTTCTCTTGGTTTCTCCATAACCACCTCTTTTGCTTTAGTGCGCTTTGAACCCTTTTCAGCTTCAACCACTTCATCCTCTTTAGCTTCTTCAGCATCTTTGACCTCCACCCCCTCTTCTTGTTCCTCAATGTCCACATTGGGTGTAGAAGGCACCACTCTTGGAGGAAGTTGCTTCCCACTTCTTAATGTGACAGCTTTGACACACTCTTGTGCAAGTGAAGAGGTAGATGGTTGAGCCATGCTCTCTAGTTTGCTGATCTCCATATTCAAAAGAACCTAGTTGGGATTGCAGGCTGGAGTCAATGCCTTTGTGTATTCCAACAGCCATACTTCTTTAAATGTCAGTCATACTCTTTTGAATCTCAACAGCCATGCTTTTCTGAAGTTCTGCAGTTTAAAGTTGTTGAAATTGCAGGAACATCTCCTTAAGGTCCAAGTCATGTCAAAAATCTTAGAGTTGTTGGCGCCAACTGTTTGAGAAGAAGAGCCCTAATGATGTTGAATGTAAGTGTTTCCATTGAACTGTTGGTGACAAGCATTATGGTTTTGTTTCAGTGTTGGCGCCTCTTGTAGTTGAACAGCTTTGACTTGAAACTCTTTGTAGTGGTTGTGTGGAGCAACGTCAGGAACTGGTTTCATTGTGCCACTAAGCAGCAAATCCACTTTTTCTGCAAGGCCTTCATCTTATACAATGCTGTCTCTAGCTTCTCTTCAGTGGCTTTTGAATGTTGCTCTTTATCATGGACATAGTCCCAATTACTGAGTGCCATGTTTTCCACTAGTTGCCATCCTTCATCAACATCTTTACCAAGGATTTAACCATTGCTTGCTGTATCTAGGAGGATTCTGATGTTTGGATGAACACCTCTATAGAGAGTGGATAGAAGCATTTCCCTTGTGAAGCCATGATGAGGGAATTGATGAGTGACACCCTTAAACCTTTTCCAAGTGTCTCCAAAGCTCTCACTAGACCACTGCTTGAAGTTTGTGATCTCATTCCTGAATTTTGCTGTTCTTGAGGGAGAGAAGAACTTGGTTAGGAAAGCACTTTTGCATTGATCCCAAGAAGTGATGCTTCCTTGTGCTAAAGACTTTTCCCATATTTTAGCCCTATCACTAAGGGAGAATGGAAATAATCTGATCTTCAAACCATCCTTTGAAACTCCACTAAGTTTTGTCAAAGCACAAATCATCTCAAAGTTATCCAAGTGCTCTAAGGGATCTTGGTTAGGCAAGGCAAAGAACTGTTTTTCTTGGATCATAGTAATGAGGCTGCTCTTGATCTGATATTGCTGAGTCTCCATATGTGGAAGGATATCTTGTCTTGAAGCATAGCTTGAAGGCATATTTGCAGCAAAAATAGGCCTTAATGGTCGTTGAACTCTCATGCCACAAGCTCCTTGTAAACCAGCTTGACATTGTTCACCTTGCAAGCCTTGAATCCTTTGAAGCCCTTGTGGACCATGTTGACCTTGCAAACCAAAACCAGCAGCATATTGTTGTTCTTCCATGCTTCAACAGCTGACTAATGATACTACAAACCCAAAATCTTTGATCTTAAACCTCAGTTGTAGTGGTAGACACCTAAGAGCAAGTGTTGTGGTACCTACAAAAGAAATTCTAGATCAAATGAGAAATCAGTAACCAAAAACGAAAATAACAAAGCTTGATCTCAAGATCTCTACAAATCCTACTGAACAAAGCTTTCCCCTAATGGCAACAACGGCAAATTGATACAAGAGTTTTGACTCTCTTGGTCAATCACCCTTTGTACTAGTCATTGTAGTAAGGGTTTTATGTCAATCCAAAAGGGGGAGATTGAAGCAATAGGAATGCAATAAAGCTCTTAATTCAAGCAGATATAGATAAGATTGAACTGCCAAACAACCTAAGTGATCAAACAGAAGCAAACATCAAACAAAGAGTGAACAGCAAGCAAATCAACTAGAACAACGGTAAAAACAGAGCAATTTCGAATTCAACTAAAAACAGAGAAAAGATGGGATTTGAGATGAGATAATTGGTGCTGGGGAACCCTTGACTCAACCTATGATGCTTTCAAACCAACACAATGATATTCCTTATGCACAAAATTCATTTATAAGACTAATCCAATCTCTTGGCACTAATCTCTTTGCTAATTACCAAGTCAATAACTAATTCTCATTAGTGAAATGATAAACAGCAAGCATTAACACAATCTATCAATCCTATATTGCCAAATCACTCCCTAGACAGTCAATCTCTTGAGCTAGGATAAGCAATTCTCTTGCAAAGCAGTTCAGGCATTTCATCAAGCACTTGGTGGGCATAAAATGAGCCTAAGATCCTAATCAACATAGCTAGAGCTAATCAGGCATTAAACAAAACAATCAAGAAAGGAAATGGAAGAATTAACACCAAGACATCATAGATTAAGCAAAGAATCCCCTAAACCTAACCCATCTCAAATCCCTAAAAAGACTACTCCCTAATCACCATCAAAACTATCAATCCAAAGAGAAAAAGATGACTAATCATGATTAGAAAGATTAAATAAGAAGATAAATGCAAACTCTAATTAAAATCAAGCAAAGATTCAAATCACAAGATCAAATCCAAAAACATAAGAGGAAAGAACTGTTGGATAAAGAGATGATCTCAAAAATTAGGGATTTTTCCTATTTATATGGGTCTAAGCAAAAATGGCAAAATTGTAAATAAAAGTTCTTCAGGCTTGGATCCCATCGATCACATTCTTGACCGATGGTATGCTCGCTGGGATCCCATCGATCACTTCCTGACCGATGGTCCTGAGGAATGTGATCGATGGCTTTCCAGAAAATGCCTTCCTCAACTCCTTTTGCTCCCTCTCATCTTGGCTAGCCTCTTGAACCATTCCCACACTTCCTCCTTACTTCCTTTCAGCTTCTTAAGTACCTAAAAACATCCTTAATGCACAGAGAATGCAAACTATAACCTAAATACAATCTAAGTCTAAAAAGAGAAGATAATAGGACTAAAGAGAAAGAAAACATGCAAAAAGTGACTAAAACATGAACTAAATACAGCCTAAATGATTTAAATGCATGAGATATCACGCAACCGAGTCATGTTCCCGATGTGTTTGTATACACCACGTATGGCATCGATCAAACATCCCTTCAAATCTGCAAAGCTCTTGGCGCAAGCTTCCGTCCATTGGAATTTGACGTCTTTTCTTGTCAAGGCTATCAACGGCTTAGCCATACTTGCAAATCCCTTCACACACTTCCTGTATTACTCGGCCAAACCCAAGAAACTACGGACCTCAGTAGCACTTGTTGGCGCAGACCAGTTTGTGATAGAAGTGATCTTTTCCGGATTTACAACTAAACCGGCTTCAGATACTACGTGGCCTAGGAATTCTATCTTCCTCTGCCAGAAGCTACACTTACTCGGCTTTGTAAACAACTTATTCTCCCTCAACTTGTTTAGCATAATCCGTAGATGCCAATCATGCTTCTCTTTACTCCTGGAGTAGACTAATATATTGTCAATGAAGACAATCACACACTTATCCAAGTGTTTGTGAAACACGTCATTCATTAACTATATAAAGACAGCGGGCGCATTAGTCAATCTTAATGGCATCACCACAAACTCGTAATGACCATAACGCGTCTGAAATGCAGTCTTCTTCACATCCTCCTCTGCGAAGGGTATCTTATGATACCCTGATGCAAGATCGATCTTTGAGAACCAAAAGGCTCGTTGCAGCTGGTCCAACAGCTCATCGATCCGCGATAAAAGGTACTCATTTTTTATAGTCACCTTATTCTATCCTCTATAATCAATACAGAGTCTGAAGCTACCGTCCTTTTTCTTCACGAATAGCACAGGTGCTCCCCATGGCGAGCTACTTGAACGAATAAACCCTCTATCCAACAAGTCATGAAGCTGCTTCTTCAGCTCAGCCATTTCCGCAGGTGCTAAACGATAAGGAGCCTTTGATACAAGCGCCATCCTGGGCCCAACCCCAATCGTAAAGAATTCACCACGAGTGGGAGGCGGTCCTTGTAGGGGCTCAAATACGTCAGCATATTCAGCTGCTACAGGAATTGCACTAAGATCTGCCACTGCTTCCTCTTCAAACATCGAAATAGTGGTTATATATACTTCATGCCCTTTCTCCAAATGCTCTTTTGCCTGCAACATCGAGATGATTCTGACTCCTGATTTCAACTACACGCCTTGGAACATTATCCAACGATCCTCTCTGGGAATCCTGACCCTTGCCTTATGACAGCCCAAAGTCGCATGGTATCGGATCAGCCAAACCATTCCCAGGATGACCTTATAGTGATTCAGCTTCATCTCTATGAGATCCCTCGGCAAATCCACATCTTCCAACGTTATAGGGACCTTAACATGCACTCCCGTGGATTGTACTAGCTCGGATCCAGCTGTCTGGTTCCCATTGGACTTTGGAGCACAGGTTCCCTTGAACTTCCAACCTCTCACTATCTCCGGACAAACGAAGCTATGCGTAGCTCCCGAGTCAAATAGAGTATGAGCTATTATGCCCCCAACGAGGACTGATCCTACATGGTTTCTACTTCTAGGCTCTACTCTACAAACACACAACTAACACACAGAACTTAAAACTTCTAAACCACAATGACGAATTACTAACCAGCGATCGGTTCCACACCAGTGAGATCTCCAGCCATGAGCACACGCGGACCTGGGGTGTGCCTCTTTGGTGCCAGAGGTAACTGTTCCTGGTTGCCTCCTTCTTGCGGTACAAACACTCTGCAGTTCCTTGACAGATGACCCGTCCGACCACAGCGGTAACATACTAACATTCCTCTACCGGCACTACTGTTGGACACTCCTGGGCGATGTGGCCTGGTTGGTTACACCTGAAGCATGCCGTTCCATGACACATTCCATGGTGATACTTTCCACACCTGTTACACGGCTGCAATCCCCCGCTCCTCGAGTTCACGTTATCCCATGTTTACTTATGGGTTTCCGTCCCCTTAGTGGTTTTTGCTTGGGCATTCCGTGCCAACTTCTGCTCCTCCTCCATTCCATTCTCCTGAGTTGCAGCCGTTTCCACGAGCTCAATCATGCTGTCATACCTTCTTATGGAGCAGCAATTCTGGAGTTCGACCCTCATCCCCCTTTGGAAGAGTTAGATCAACTCTTGATCTCTTGGGTGTTGACCAGTAAATCTCCTCAAATGACTGAACTCCTCCTCGTACTCATGTACGGTCTTGCTTCCTTGACGCAAGTTTTGGAATGCACTCACCATCTTTTCCATCGCCTCGCGAGGAAAGTACTTATGGGAAAATTATGCTTTCAAATCATCCCATGTGAGCTCATACCGCCCCTTCATCTTTTCCACAAGACCTTCCCACCATACCTTCTTATAGAGCAGCAATTCTTGAGTTCGAACCTCACCCCCCTTTGGAAGAGTTAGATCAACTATCGCTCTCCTGGGTGTTGACCAGAAAATCTCCTCAAACGACAGAACACCTCCTCGTACTCACGCACGGTCTTACTTCCTTGACGCAAGTTTTGGAATGCACTCACCATCTTTTACATTGCCTCGCGAGGAAAGTACTTATGGGAAAATTCTGTTTTGAAATCATCCCATGTGAGCTCATACTGCCCCGCCGTCTTTTCCACAAGACCTTCCCACCATACCAGCACCTCATCCTTCAGGTACTGGACGGCCAGGTCTTTGCGGTATGCTGGCAGACATCTTGCTCCATCCAGATTCCTCTCCAACTTCTTCTTCCAATTATCTGTGATATCACTCATATTTGAATCATTTAGCTTGCATTTAATTCATGTTTTAGTCTCCTTTTGCATGTTTTCCTTTGCTTTTATCCAATTTTCCTTTGGTTTTAGAGTTAGGTTCCATTTAGGTTGTAATTTGCATTTCCTTTGCATAAGGGATGTTTTCAGGTACCTAAGGAGCCATCAAAGACAAGGAGGAAGCATGGAAATGATTCAAGGAGTTACCCCGGTAATGGAGGATCAAGAGGAGCTAAGGAAGTTAAATTTTGGCCCAGCATCGAGCTTGATGGAGTCCACATCGTGCGATGTAATGCACCCGAGAAGAAGAGAGTTCACATCGAGCAAGGCAGCTCGAAATCAAGCCACATGACACTCACATCAAGCACTTACATCACACGGCATCGTGGGCCCTAGACTACCAAGATTCACATCGAGCATCAGCATAGAGCCAGTCTGCACGATGTCAAGCATCTGAGGGAGCAACATCGACCACTCACATCGAGCTGGCTAGCTCGATGTCAACCTTATCCGAACTGCTTTTATTTACAAGTTTTCCATTCTATTAGGGGTTTTGTCATTAAGTATAAATACTCTTTAACCTAAGGATTTTAGCAAATCTTGTTCTTGCTTTTATCCTGTTTTCTCCCTTAATCACTTTGGTTTGTAAGAACAAGATCCAACCTTTTTAATTTGAAATTCTGCATTTATCTTCCTTAATCTCTCATCTTAATCATGTTTAACTCCTTAATCCTTGTTGATTTGATGGTTTACTAGATGATTAGTGAGTAGTTTTCTTATATGTTCTTAGATGTGGTAGATTAGGGGAAATTAAGACTTGATTAGGGTTTGTTAGTACTTAATATTGATTGATTCCCCTCTATTAGACTGTTTTTAGGCAAAGATTTGTCTTGATCACATGAATCTAGATTTAGGCTTTCTCTTATGCCTCCCAAGTGTTTGATGAAATGCTGATCTTGTCTTTTAGAGGATTTACCTGCCTTAGCTCAAGAGATTGATTGTCTAGGAAGTATTTTGGCTTGAATATAGTTGATTGTACCTGCTTGCGATTGATTCTAGCACTAATGAGAGTTAGTTTTTATTTGGATGATTAGCAAAGTATTATTTTACAAGAGATTGGATTTAATTTGCTTGATTGTGAACTCTATACCTAGGAAACAGCATTACTTGCTTGTTTGCATTGTTCATGAGATTGAAGACAGCATAGTCTTGCCTTTGAATTCCCCAAACTCAATAAGCACATCTAGGAGCCTTGGTTTTTATTATCTGAATTTCAAAATTTGCATTACTCTGTTTTTTGTTGCTCTGTTGTCTTGCTTGATCATTGCTAAGTATTGCTTTCACTAGTCTTGCTTAGTCCTTGGGTTCACTATATTGATTAGTTTTATTAGATTAAACAACTTTCTTCTTGCTTTGGTTTGACTTAAGGCTTGTATTGCATTCCTAGTGGTATCTATCTTAGACCTTTGGATTGATAAAGCCATATGCTATACTACAATGGCTAGTACAAGCTTTGGTGATTGAGAAAGAGCCCAAAACTCTAGTATCAATTTCACGCCGTTCCCATTTGTCTTTGTTTGGATCATTAGGATTTGTAGAATCTTTAAGATTAAGCTTTTTATTTGAATTTGGTTACTAATCATCTTTCACTCTCATTGCTCTCTTAAGGTATATGAACCTTAGATCAAGTGGCTCCAACAACTTGTTTGACTTCATAGATAATATCAACTTGTTGGACAGAGGTCAAAGAGCAAGAAGGCAAAGGGAGAGACAACAACATTTTGAGAGGTTAGGGATGGATGTTCAGGAGCAACAAGGTGTTGATGATATGAGGTATCAGAGTCCTCAAGGTCCACCGGAAGTTCAAGGAGTTGCTGGTATTGAGGGTCGACAAGGAGTTCAAGGAGAGCAAGGCCATAGAGGACCAGCACATCTGCCATGCCCCATGAGACCCATCGGTGCTGGTGATGCTCTTAATGCCTACAATAACAGAAATGGCATCATTTTCTCCACCAGTCCCAAACAATAACTTTGAAATCAAGTCAGGTTTGATCTATATGGTGCAGCACAACAAGTTTCATGGTCTTCCACTAGAAATTCCCTTGGACCATTTAGACAACTTTGACAGGCTTTGCAACATGAGAAAGATAAATGGGGTTAGTGAGGACAGCTAGAAGCTCAGGTTATTCCAATTCAGCTTCGGAGATAAGGCCCATATTTGGGAGAAGAACCTTCAACAAGGAAGCATAACCAGCTGGGAACAATGCAAGACAGCCTTTCTAGCTAAATTTCTAGGACTGCTAGACTGAGAAATGAGATATCTGGTTTTGCTCAAAAGAACAATGAGAGTTTTGGTGAAGCATGGGAGAGGTTCAAAGGGTACACACTTCAATGCCCTCATCATGGGTTTTCACAAGCTTCACTTTTCTTCACTCTTTATAGAGTCGCCCTCCCAAAGATCAGAATTTTGTTGGATACAGCTTCTAATGGTAATTTTCTCTCTAAGGATGTTGATGAAGGAATGGAATTGGTTGAGAACCTTGTACAATCAGATGGAAATTATAATGAGGAGTATGATAGAACTCCTAGAAGTGATAGGGATGAACTGGAGTACAACAAGAAGGAGATCAAGGCTCTTTATGAGAAGACTGATCAGCTGTTGAAGGAAAGGAAAGAGGTTAACTTTGTTGGAGACTTGGTTCAGATTCAAGATCAAGAAGACTGCCAAGGTGAAGAGATGAACTACCTTGGAGGTTACAACAACTACTCCAATAGGAACAATCCAAACTTGTCCTATAAGAGTAATAATGTTGCTAATCCTCAGGATCAGGTCTATCCTCCTCAACAAGGGCAACAACAGCAAACTGGCCAATCAAAGCCCTTTGTACCTATAAACAATAACAATCAAGGCTTCATCCCTAGGAACAACAACTTCCAGCCTAGACCTCCATTCAACCCTCCAGGCTTTACTGCTCAAGCACCACCTCAAGCCTCTTCTAGCTCTCAAGATTCTGAAATCAAGAGTCTAATCCAACAGGTGCTCCAATCTCAGCTTAATGGTACCTTGGAAATGAACAAGAAATTTGCTGATGTTCACAACAAGATGGACTCAGTTCATGTGGAGCTCACTAGCAAGTTTGATGGTCTAGCTGCAAGAGTGAACACTTTGGAGAACAACAAAGGAGTACCTACAGGACCACGCCCTCAAGATAATCTTCCAGGCAAGTGTGAGATGAATCCCAAAGAGTATTGCCAAGCAATTGACTCTAAAGAAGATTTGGGTACTGCTGAGGAAGAAGCTGTTATAGAGGAGTTCTTGTCTTTGCTCAGTGAGGACATTGAAGCTCAAAGTGAGGGGGAAGACCTTTTCAAGGTTGCTGATGATAAAAAGGAGGACAAAGCTCATGATCTTCCAATTTACCAACCTTATATCCCATTTCCAGGAAGGTTCAAGAAAGAGCTAGTGGAGAAGTACACCACTCTTTATGCTGCTCAAATGAAGCTTAGAGGTGTTGATGTTGAGAATGAGCTGAAAGAAGCTCTTGCAAAGGCTGAGGAATCAGATGTTAAGAAGCTTGGTGATCCTGGCTGTTTCACTCTTCCTTGTAAACTCAAAGGGAGGACTTTCAAGAGTTGTTTATGTGACTTAGGTGCAAGCATCAATCTGTTGCCCTCTTCTACAGCTAACGCATTAGGCTGCACTAAGTTTCAGAAGAGCAATGTATCTCTCACAATTGCTGATGGCACATTCATGACACCTTTAGGAGCTCTCAAGGATATCGGTCAGTTGTATCGGTCTAGGCTTGATCGATATGTATCCTATCGGTCTGGAAGGTGACCGATATGGTGACCGAAATATACTCGGTGCATTTCTATCGGTCACTTTCTGAACGATAGCTTTGCTCGATATGGCTTGTATCGGTCACTCCTAGACCGATAGCTTTGATCGATATGGCTTGTATCGGTCACTCCTTGACCGATAGCCTCCGTGCACGGACCGATAAGCTCTGCAGAGATCGTCTGCCTTGGTCCCTTTTGCTCCTTTTGGTCGAGCTAGCTTCCTGGATTATCCTCAAAAGCTCCTCCAAGCTCCTTTTAGCTTCATAAGCACCTAAAAACATCCATAGTGCAAGAAAAATGCAAACTATATCCTAAATGCAACCTAAGTCTAAAAGGAGAAGAAAATGGGACAAAAACTAAGGAAAATATGCAAAAGAGAACCAAAACATGTACTAAATGCAAGCCTAAATGGTGTAAATACAAGAGATATCAACACCCCCACACTTGCCTTTTGCTTGTCCTCAAGCAAATAAGGACAAATGGGAGAGTGAGGTTTGAAGGTGGGAGCTCAAAACTAAAGATGTCAATGGAAAAACTGATTCAATGCCCAAGTTATAGGTTCTAGGATGCATAGAGATTATTTTACTTTAAAAGCTTTAGCCATACCTATCATAGCAAACAATGAACTCTAGCTTAGCCTACACAAGCATTCAAATCAACCAACTCTTTAACATTCATTAATCAGTAACCAATGGATCAAGTTTGTGCAAATCAAGAGAAAACATGTGGTCAAGGGACATGGTTATGAGATGAAAATGATCTCATTCAAATAAGGGTTCAAAGATTTAGGGGATCACTCAATGAAATGATTTTATCTTAGGCAAAATGCAAAAGGTAAAGGCACACCTATGCATGTAAGTCAAAGCTCTCTTCTACCCTTTTTTCCCAAGATGAACCTAATAACTTCTAAAACCCCAAGTGAAACTCCTAAATTTACCCTTTACCAAAGCACTTGATCTCTTCCTTCTTCATATTCGGGGGAAACTCCTTCTTCTTTTACTTGTGTGGTTGACTTCTTTTTGGAACTTGCTCTTCTTTGTTGTATGATTGGCGCCATTTTCATCACCTTTGGTGAATTGCTTTGTCTGATTTCTCTTTTTGGATGACCTTTTGTAAGCTTTGTTGTTGTTGATCCCTTTCTTCTTTAACACTTAGAGCGTTCTTCCTGATTAACTTAACCACAAGATGATTTGTTCCCCCATACTACCAATCCCATACTTCTTCTTCGTCTCAAAGATGTAAACAATTAAAGCTCAAACCACTTACACTACCCCTTCCCAAACTCCTAACCTAATACCAAGCTCAAAATGCAAGCTGGTGTCTACAAGAGAGCTTCTCCTTGCCAGCCTTATTCCTAACACTTTTTGCCAAGATAAAATCAAAAATGATGTAATGCAAGGCCTCACAACTCTCACATTAGTGTTTAGGTTCAGAAAGAAGGATTGGTTTAGGGTGTGGTTAACTGTCCCATAATGATGAGGATCAGCTACTTGGATTAACAAGAGTGGTAAGAAGGGATGAAAATAATCTAAGTATGTATATGGGTAGCCATGTAATCACTCACAATGCACAAACAAGATAATTCAAAGTCAGGATTATGGTTCTAATAAGATAGAGTTGGATTCAAATCAAAGAAAGCTTGAGCATTAGACAAGAGTATCAATGCAAGAATTCAAGATATGGTGCAGCCTTAACTTCAAACTCACTACAATGCAATCAAACAACAGATAACCAAGGCATTGAAAACAATTCAAACATTAACATCTTGACGAGTGTCTATCATCTACTCCCTATGCAAATGTATGCAAACCTATATGAAATGCATCTAGACTCAATCTTAGTTATGTAAATGCAACTAAATGATCTTTTTGGTTCCAGAAAATTTGAAACTTTCATGGGTTTTTAGTGCACATAGATGAATGCATGAATGCATGAGACTCAAGTATGTAAAAGAGAAAATAAGAAAACAAAACACAGAGTCCAACCCCAAATCTCTCCCCCACACTTTAATTACACAGTCCCTTGTGAAATGAAAGCAATGACAGAGAGAAGCAACAAAATATAACGCAGTGGTATAAACAATGAGTAGGATGTGGTACCTGTTCAATAAGTGGAGTGGTGGGAGGATTGATGAGATGATCCCTCCTGTTTGTCTGCAACACTCTCATTTCGCTCTTCAACTACTGATCTTCCTTGGTAGAGTTGGCTCTCATCAGGGAAAAAACTGAGGTTGCTTCATATATTGATGCATGTTTGCTGTGGGTTTGGGAGGAGGAACCGTGCTGGTGCTTGGGGACCCTTGAAAAAGCTGTAGATATGTTTGCTTCTGATTCTCCTCTCAAGGAAATATCTTCTTCTTAGGTAGTCCAAGTCCATCCACTGTGGTTGTAAGGCATCTTTAGTATGCTCCTCGAGGTTCACTCCACATGCCATTAAGATGGCTGTCACTACGCCTCCGATGTGTATCTGTGGTTTGCTTGCCCTCTCAATTAAAACCCAGCGTTTGTAGGAGAAGAGGTGCTCCATCAACATAGCGATGTAGCAAAGATATTTGATAGGCGGCCTTAGAGGTGTTCCATTGGTGCTGTAAATCACTAGTGGCTGCATGGCATTGTACATGAGGTCTTTCTCCTTATCTATGAGGGTATCTGTATCTTCTCTTGCAAAGAATGTGTTTGCAAAAGCCATTTGGGCGTACCTCACTGCTGGATGCTTCAAATGTTGGTTCCTTGAGGTTTCTGCAGCGGATTTACCAGCCCCTAACACCTCCCATAGCATATTGTGTTGCCTCTGTCTGATCTTGAAGTGGTCCCTCCACTCAGCATATATGTATGTACTCAGGGCCAGTACGAGCTTGAAGAAGGTTGCTGTAAAATTTTGATCGCCAATTCGGAATGATATCCAGCCGTCTCTATTCACCAGCTCACTGTCATCATAGTGTATCACATTCAGAGTGGAGAGAAATTGGTAGTTGAGGTCCTTGTAAGATGGAAGTGCCCTCTCCATAAAGTCAGTGAGCCGCATGCCCTCAATGATTGTTTTGCAATCTAAGTGTATCCCAAGCTCTTGCAAAGTGGAGGTGCAAGGATATCTTGTGGGCCTGAAAGTGCATTGGTTGAATCTTTCCATGAGCTGCTCAGCACTTGGCGCATTGTGAGAGACTTCCTCTACAGTTGTTCCCTTTCCTTTTGACTTGGCGACCCTTCCTGCAACTGGTCTTGGTACAGCATCTCTTGAGAACTGCCCTTCAGCAACGCCCTTGCCCTTGCTTCTTCTAGCTCTTGGGGAAATAGGTGCCTCCCCCTGTTGTGCTCTCTTTTTGCTTTCAGCAGAGCAGTTCATTCTTCTCATTGTACCTGAAAGAACAAGGCTTGAAGGTACTATAAGTGCAAGAGGAACAGCTGAAAAAAAAAAACCAATAGCTGTTTGCTTTAGAAAGAATTACTCTAAGCTAAAAGAAGTTTAGCTAGCCCATATACGAGATTAAACTTCCAAAAAAAGCAAGAGGAATTCATAATCTAACAGTTGAGACATACTAGAGCTCATTTGAATAAAACAATGATGCATGTTAACCTATCATGGTGGTGCTAAGCAAAACAGAAGATGATGATGCAAAGGGGCAGCAAACAGGCAAGAAATGAGATTTGAGAACAGTAAACAAAGCTTAAACACTTAACTTGCCCATTTTAAACAAATCCACAATGCAAAATCAAAGCATAGCATCTTAAACTAAGGAAAACTTGTTCTTAAAACCATAGATAAAGCAGTTTCAAGTACCTGAATATGTAAGAACAAGATGTAAATAGTTGAGAAGGCAAAACTCAAAGGAGCTTCTGAGCACTTGAAAGAGTTAAAATAAAGAGAAAGAAAGCTTAAATTTTTTGTGCTAACCAATGAGAGAAGTAGAGAGATGAAGTGTGAAGAGAGTAAAAAGAATTTGTTGATTTATAAAGAGGTGGGTGGGGAACCAAGGGGATCTAAAGGGTGGGGGACAAAGACAAAAGTGCTCAGGAGCTCTGTAAAGTGGCAGGGAAGAGCCAAAATTTGAATTTAAACCTCCTTGGCTCCAAACCAAAGGAGGGATTTTTTTTTTGAAAATGTAAGCACTTACCTTGCGGGGGTATTGGTCACATTGACCGATATGCTGCGTATCGATCCCAAGTGATCGATAGCAATGACCGATACATTTCCTGGGAATCTTATCGGTCTCTCTCTGATCGATACACTAACCGAAATATATCCGATGAATTTGTATTGATCAGTGTCCAATCGATACGAATGACCGATAGGAAACTTTCTTGCAAACTCTCTTCCAAGTGATCGATAGGATGACTGGTGCAATCTGGCTCTACTGCTATCGATCACAAATGACCGATATTCATGACTGATACGATCTGTATCGGTTTTGTCTTGACCGATACAGTTGATCGATACCAGCCAGAATGCACCTGTTTTTGCCTCTTTAACTCATAACAATTTGCCTTAGAACACACTTGCACCTGTTGATGAAAGAAAAATACAAAGGAAAACATAAAATTCAAGAATATGTACAAGGATAACAGGGGAATACCTCCCAAGTGTGCTTGTTTAATGTCCCTAGCTTGACTTTTCTTGATTGGTCACTCTGGTGGAGGGTCCTCACGGTTGATGTCTACTTCATCACCAAGACACTCACTTGCCATGTATGGTTTCAGCTTGTGCCCATTCATTGTGAAGTCTCTTCCATCCTTGCTAAGCAAAGTCACAGCCCCATATGGCAATACTTCTTTGATCTTGAATGGACCTGACCATCTTGACTTCAGCTTTCCAGGAAACAACCTCAACCTTGAGTTGAATAGCAGCACCTGATCTCCTGCCTTGAAGTCCTTGTGCTTGATCCTCTTGTCATAGAAGGCTTTTGTCCTCTCTTTATAGATCCTAGAGCTCTCAAATCCTTCAAGGCGATTTTCCTCTAGCTCATGCAAGTTGATGAGTCTCTTCTCTTGAGCTGTCTTGATGTCAAAATTCAGCAACTTGGTTGCCCACAAAGCCTTATACTCTTGCTCAGGAGGCAGATGACAGGACTTCCCATAAAGGAGTGAGAAGGGAGTTCTGCCAATTGGTGTCTTGAAGGCTGTCCTGTAAGCCCACAAAGCATCATCAAGCTTATTAGACCACTCCTTTCTTGTAACTCCAATTGTCTTCTCTAAGATGGCTTTGATTTCCTTGTTAGACACCTCCGCTTGGCCACTTGTTTGGGGGTGATAGGGAGTAGCAACCTTGTGCTTGACACCATTCTTCTTGAGCAAACTCTCAAAGACCTTGTTGATGAAATGACTTCCACCATCACTGATCACACACCTTGGAACACCAAACCTTGTGAAGATGATTGACTTGAAAAGCTTCAGCACAATTCTAGCATCATTTGTTGGACTGGCAATGGCTTCAACCCACTTTGACACATAATCAACAGCTACAAGGATGTATTTGTTCCCATAAGAGGAAGGGAAAGGTCCCATAAAGTCAATCCCCCACACATCAAACAGATCTACTTCAAGGATGGAGTTTAAGGGCATCTCATCTCTCTTGGAGATGTTGCCCTTTCTTTGGCAAGCATCACATGAGGAGATTTGAGCTTGAGCGTCCTTGGAGAGACTGGGCCACCAAAAACCAGCTTGGAGGACCTTAGAGGCTGTCTTGAATGTTTCGAAATGCCCTCTATAGGTTGAGCCATGGTAGTGATGCAGAATTCCAGGGACTTCTTCTTCAGCTATAAACCTCCTGAACAACCCATCATTCCCTCTTGTGTACAAATACGGATCGTCCCAATAGTAATCGGAGACATCTCTTAAGAACTCCTTCTTCTGGTGAGAGTTGAGGGTGTCTGGTATTTGCCCAATGACCAAGTAGTTCACAAAGTCAGCATATCAATGTAGTTTATTCTCTTCTAGGCTTTCCACTTCAGCTGTCTTCACTCCTAAAGCATGCAGCTGTTCTTCTGGTAGAGAATCATTGATTAGGACAAAGTCTTCTATCCTCAGTCTTAAAAGGTGATCAGTAACTCCATTCTCAATGCCTCTCTTATCCACAATCTCCATATCAAATTCTTGCAAGAGGAGGATCCACCTAAGAAGCCTTGGTTTGGTGTCTTTCTTGGCATAGATGTGTCTCAGCGCAGCATGATCAGTATAAACAATCACCTTGGAGCCTACTAAGTAGCTTCTGAACTTCTCAAATGCAAAGACAACCGTTAAGAGCTCCTTCTCAGTTGTAGTATATTTTGACTGAGCCTCATCCATAGTTCTGCTAGCATAGTAGATAACATGAAGTTTCTTGTCAACTCTCTGCCCCAAAACTGCTCCAACAACATAGTCACTAGCATCACACATTATTTCAAATGGCAAATCCTAGTTTGGAGCTTGGACTATTGGTGCTGATACCAGAGCTTGTTTGAGGGTGACGAAGGCTTGCAGGCAGTCTTTATCAAACACAAACTCTGTCTCCTTACACAACAATCTTGTCAAGGGTCTTGCAATCCTTGAGAAGTCCTTGATGAACCTCCTGTAGAAGCCAGCATGCCCCAAAAAGCTTCTGATCTCTTTGACAGTGGTTGGAGGTTCTAAGTGCACCATTACATCTATCGTAGCCTTCTCCACTTCTATTTCTTTCTCTGAGATCTTGTGACCCAAAACAATGCCTTCTTGTACCATGAAGTGGCACTTCTCCCAATTCAGAACCAGTTTTGTGTCTTCACACCTTTGGAGGATCTGAGAAAGGTTAGACAAGCAGACACCAAAGGAGGATCCATAGACACTAAAGTCATCCATATATACCCCCACCATTTCTTCAAGCAAGTCAGAAAAGATAGAAGTCATACACCTTTGAAAGGTAGCAGAAGCATTGCATAAACCAAAAGGCATTCTCCTACAAGCAAATGTTCCATAAGGGCAAGTAAAGGTTGTTTTTTCTTGATTATTAGGATGGATAGGGATTTGAAAGAATCCACTATAAACATCTAAGAAGCAGTAATACTTATGATTTGCTAATCTTTCTAACATCTGGTCTATGAATGGCAAAGGGAAGTGATCTTCCCTAGAAGCAGAATTAAGTTTTCTGTAATCTATGCACATCCTATGACCAGTAACTGTTCTAGTTAGAATTAGCTCATCATTTTCATTTTTAACAACAGTGATCTCTCCTTTATTAGGTACCACATGGACTGGTGAGACCGATGTGCTATCTGAGATGGGATAGATCACTCCTGCTTCAAGCAACTTCAAGATTTCCTTTTTTACTACTTGTTTTAAATTAGGATTCAGCCTTCTCTGAGGTTCAATAGAAGTTTTTGTCTCATCCTCTAGATGGATCCTATGAGTGCAGAGGTTAGTAGAAATGTCTTGGATATCATCTAGTGAATATTTAATAGCTCTCCTAAACCTCTTTAACACCTTAACAAGAGCCAGGATCTCATCATCGTTGACGTTGTCATTGACTATAACAGGGTAAGTGGAGTTGGGACCTAAGAAGACATACCTTAGCCCTGTAGGGAGAGGTTTAAGCTCCAGCTTGGGTGCCTTGAGCTTACTCCAGTCTTCTTCTGAGCTGTTCTGCCCCTTGGCTCCAGCTTCCTTGCTTGGGGAATCCACCGCTTGAGCTGAGAAGGCTTCCTTTCTTGTGTATTCCAAATTTTCAAATGGCTCTTCCTCTTCAAAGAACCTGTGGGAGTCCAACCTTAGCTGATAACCCAAGCTTTCTTTATCCAAGTATCCATCACCTACATGCTCCTTTGTCAAAGATACTTAAAGTTTGTCTTCACAACACAACTCCTCTTAAAGTTCATCATGCAGCTTCTCTAAGATATCAATCTGGAAAACTTGACCTTTAGTAGTAGGCTGCTGCATAATCTGCTTGATGTCAAATTTCATAGACATGTCTTTACCCAATTGTAGCTCAATCTTCCCTTTCTTGACATCAATAAAAGCTCCTGTTGTGGCTAGGAAGGGTATCCCAAGAATGAGAGGATCTCTAGGTTCCACATCCATATCTAAAACCACAAAATCAGTGGGTATCTCCACACTCCCAATCCTGAGTGGTACATCTTCAAGCAAGCCCTTGGGAAGCCTTACTGATATATCAGCCAACACCAAAGAGATTCTACAATCTTTAAACTTAGTGAGGCTTAGGCACTGTGCTACAGAGTAGGGCGTCAAGCTGACACTAGCTCCTATATCACACAAACATTTTTCAAACAGAAGTGGGCCTATGGAGCAAGGTAAAGTGAAGCTTCCTGGATCTCTTAGCTTGTTTGGTGCAACTTTCTTCAGTTGAATAATGGCACTGCACTCATGTGTGAGGATCACCATCCCTTGTAGGTCCTTGGTTCTTTCAGCAACAACATCCGTTAGGAATTTTTGATAAGGAGGAACTAGAACAAAGGCATCCAGTAGTGGCATTGTGAGCTGGATCTTCTTCATCTGCTCATCAAAGAGCCCTTTGTATTTAGCAACCAGCTACTTCTTAAATCTACCAGGGAAATGTATGGTGGGTTGATAAGGAGGAGGGATGAACTTTGGTTCATTGGCTAACTCCTTAGAAGCTTCCTTTGCTTTTCCCTTTGCCACTTTCTTGCCCTTGGCTTTTTCTGGAATCTTTTCAGCTTCAATCATCTCATCCTCTGGAGTGTCTTCATTTTCTTTAACCTCCACCCCCTCTTCTTGTTCCTCAATGTCCACATTGGGTGTAGAGGGCGCCATTCTTGGGGGAAGCTGCATTCCACTTCTTAAAGTGACAGCTTTGACACATTCTTGTGTTAGTGAAGAGGTGGATGGTGGAGTCATGCTCTCTAGTTTGTCGATCTTCATATTCATAGGACCTATGTGTGACTGTAGTCTTGAGTCAATGCCTTTGTGTATTTTATCAGTCATACTTCTTTGAATATCAGTCAAACACTTTTGGATCTCAACAGCCATCATCTTTTGGAGTCCTCCATTAGTAAGTTGTTGTAGTTGGATGAGCATCTCTTTATAGTCCAAATCATGTGAAGGTGGAGAGGTGTTGATGCCAACTGGTTGAGAAGAGGAACCTTGATGATGTTGAGGATGAGTGTCTCCATAAGACTGGTGTACACAAACATCATGGTCTTGGTTCATTATTGGCGCCTCTTGTAGTTGAACAGCTTTGATCTGATGCTCTTTGTAGTATTTTTGTGGAGCAACACTAGGAAGAGGTTTAGTGCTCTCATTGAGCAGCAAGTCAAATTTCTGTTGCAAGGCTTTCATCTCATACAATGCTGTCTCTAGCTTCTCTTCAGTTGCTTTGGAATGTTGCTCCTTGTCATCCACATAATCCCAATTGCTGAGTGTCATGTTCTCCACTAGTATCCAACCTTCATCAACATCTTTCCAAGGAAGTAATCATTACTAGCTGTATCTAGGAGGATTCTTATCTTTGGGAGAACACCTCTATAGAGTGTGGATAGTAGCATTTCCTTGGTAAAGCCATGGTGAGGGCATTGATGAGTGAAACCTCTAAACCTTTTCCATGTGTTTCCAAAGATTTCATTAGACCACTGCTTGAAGTTTGTGATCTCATTTCTGAAGTGTGCAGTTCTTGAGGGAGAGAAGAATTTGGTTAAGAAAGCACCTTTACATTGTTCCCAAGTAGTGATGCTGCCATGTGCTAGAGATTTCTCACATAATCTAGCTCTATCAGCAAGAGAAAATGAGAATAACTTGAGATTCAAACCATCATCAGAGATTCCACTAAGCTTTGTCAAAGTGCATATCCTCTCAAACTGATCCAAGTGCTCTAAGGGGTCTTGGTTGGGCAATAAAAAAAACTGCCTTTCTTGGATCATGGTGATGAGACTGCTCTTGATCTGATATTTCTGAGTCTTCATAGGTGGGAGGATACCTTGTCTTGAAGCATAGTTGGAAGGTATATCAGCAACACCAATAGGCCTTCTTGGTCTTTTAAACAAAGCTCCTTGTAAACCATGAGGACCTTGCTGTCCTTGTAAGCCTTGGATCTCTTCAAGGCCTTGTGGACCTTGTGGACCTTGCAAACCAAAACCAGCAGCATACTGATGTTCTTCCATGCTTCAACAGCTGAATTTTGATTCTGCAAACCCAAAATCTTTGACCTTGAACCTCAGTTGTAGTTGTAGACACTTAAGAGCAAGTGTTGTGGTACCTACAAAAGAAATTCTAGACCAAAGAGAAATCAGTAACCAAAAACGAAAATAACAGAGCTTGATCTCAAGATCTCTACAAATCCTACTGAACAAAGCATTCCCCTAATGGCAGTGGCGCCAAATTGATACAAGAGTTTTGACTCCTTGGTCAATCACCCATTGTACTAGTCATTGTAGCATTGGGTTTTAATGTCAATCCAAAGGGGAAGATTGAACAGCAGGATTATAGTAGATTTCCTAATTCAAGCAGATATAAAAGGAGTTTTAGAATATCTAGCAACCTTAGTGATCAAGCAGAAATCAAGCAAACACAAAAAAAGGGTAACAAGCAAGCAAGGCAACCAAAATAAAGAAAAACAGAGAAGATCCGAAATAGAGCTAAAAACAGAGAAAATATGGGGCTTGAGATGAGATAATTGGTGTTAGGGAACCCTTGACTCAACCTATGATGCTTACAAACTCACATAATGCTATTCCTTATGCATATGATTCATTTATATGACTAATCCAATGTCTTGGTATTAATCTCTTTGCTAATTACCAAGTCAAGAACTAATTCTCATAAGTGAAATGATAAAGAGCAAGCATTAAGACAAATCTATCAACCCGATATTTCCAAATCACTCCCTAGACAGTCAATCTCTTCAGCTAGTATAAGCAATTCTCTTGCAAAGCAGTTCAGACATTTCATCAAACACTTGGTGGGCATAAAATGAGCTTAAGATCTTAATCAACTTAGCTAGGGCTAATTAAGCATTAAATACAGCAATCAAGAAAGGAAATGGAAGAATTAACAATAAGAAATCATAGATAGAGTCTCAAATTCCCTAAACCTAACCCATCTCAAATCCCTAAAAAGACTACTCACTAAGCACCATTAAAGCCATCAATACAAAGAGAGAAAGATGACTAATCATGATTAGAGAGCTTAAACAAGATAAAAGATGCAAAGTTTTATTAAAATCAACCAAAGATTCAAATTATAAAACTCAAAGGTCTAAACAAAGAAGAAAGAACTGCTGGATAAAAGATGGATCCCAGAAATTAGAGATTTTTTTGTATTTATAGGAGTCTAAGCGAAAATGGCAAAATTGTAAATAAATGATCTTCAGTCTGTATCAGTCAGTTGTATCGGTCTAGGCTTGATCGATATGAATCCTATCGGTCTGGAAGGTGAACGATATGGTGACCAAAATATACTCGGTGCATTTCTATCGGTCACTTCCTCACCGATAGCTTTGATCGATATGGCTTGTACCGGTCACTCCTTGACCAATAGCTTTGATCGATATGGCTTGTATCGGTCACTCCTTGACCGATAGCCTCCGTGCACAGACCGATAAGCTCGGCAGAGATCGTCTGCCTTGGTCCCTTTTGCTCCTTTTGGCCCAGTTAGCTTCCTGGATCATCCTCAAAGCTCCTCCAAGCTCCTTTTAGCTTCATAAGCACCTAAAAACATCCATAATGCAAGAAAAATGCAAACTATATCCTAAAAGCAACCTAAGTCTAAAAAGAGAAGAAAATAGGACAAAAACTAAGGAAAACATGCAAAAGAGAACCAAAGCATGTACTAAATGCAAGCCTAATTGGTGTAAATACAAGAGATATCACAAGGATATACCCATGATGATTGATGGTGTAGTCATCCCAACTGACTTTTTAGTGTTGGATGTAGAAGGGAAGATAAAGAATCCCATCATCTTGGGAAGACCCTTCTTAGCTTCAGTCGGAGCAGTGTTTGATGCAAAGAAGTATAGAATAGAGCTAAGACTAACCAAGGATAAGGTGCTGAAGTTTGACTCCAAGGGTAACAAGTTAGAGAATGAACATGCTTTCTTTATGGAGCTGAAGAAGAAAAAGGGAGCTGCTAATAATTGGCCTGCATTTGATGGTTATATTGGTGCAAGCTTTGATGAATGCTATCTTCCCTTGCTGTTTGAAGAAACCACTGAAGAGGAGGTCCTCAAAGTGGAGGTTTTGAATATTGGTAATGAAATCTTATTGGGCTCTCTTGAAGACAGAGTAGTCTTTAAGCTCTATCTTTTAAATGGTGAAGTTGGTTACAAGGTTCAATGCAAGGTTAAGGGTAAGCCCTTGTGCTAAGGTAATGGTTGGTGGTGTCACTAAGAGGCTGAAAGGTAGCATGAAGGACTTCAAGGCATCAGCTCCAGCCACGGAGGAGAAGGTTCAACCAAGGAGCTTCACAGCTGCTCTCCACGCCAACTATGAGAACCAAGAAAAGTCAAGCTAAGTGACTCTAAACAATCACACTTGGGAGGTAGTCCCATGGTATCCTTGTACATATTTAGGCTTTTTAGTTTATGTTTATGCATTTTCATTGTTCCTAGAAGCAGGTGTCAAGATGAAGTGATGAGAGGATGGTTTGGGAACCAAATAGACATGTTCTGGTTAATATCGAGCTTAGACATCGAGCTTGCCAAGCTCGATGTCCGAACATCAAGCATCCACATCGATCTGAGAAGCTCGATGTTAGTAGAACCAGAACATGTCAGGCAAACACATCGAGCTACCAAGCTCGATGTGGGGAGAAAAAAGTATCTCGGGCTAGACATTGAGCATGTACATCGTGCTACATCTTTAGCCCGAGAGGAGGTCGAGGAGCATCGAGCACGAACATCGTGCGATTTGAAAAGGTGGAGAAAAAATCAAGACACATCGAGCATGCACATCGCGCAATGTAGGAGGCCCGAGAGTTGAGCCAAAGATATCGAGCTTCCACATCGTGCTAACCATGCTCAACACGCTCACATCGAGCTCTTACATCATGCGATATAAAAGGGCAGGGAGTATTGGTGCAAGCGTCGAGCACTTACATCGAGCTACCAAGCTCAATGTCCACACATCGAGCACCAATATCGAGCTGTCCAACTCGATGTTACCCGTGAGGTAAGTACCTTGAATTTCAAAAAATTTCCTTCTCTTGGTTTGGAGCCAAGGAAGTTTGAATTTGAAGTTTTAGCTCCTCCTCTGCCATTCTGACACTCTCCTGAGCACTTTGTCTTTTGTCCTCCACTCCCTTAGATTCCTTGTCCCCTCCCTTGTTCTATATAAACCACACTTGCTGTCTTCTCTCTTCACACTTCTCATTTCTCTCATCTTTTATCTAATCCACGTAATTTCTTGCCTCATTCTCTCTTTTATTGTCTTTTGCAAAGTGCTCAAGAGCCAACAAAGATTTTCTTCTTAAACTATTCATCTCTTGTTCTTATGGTTAGAAATTGTTAGCTATTTTTAAATCATATGCCATTTGAACTAGTTTTGTTTAGTTGATATCATTGTTTTTATTTTGCATGGTGGATTGTCTTTGATTTAGCAAGATAGAATGTTAAAGTTAATCATTGATCATAATCTATTTTCTTGCTTTGATTATTACTCATCATGTATTATCATCATCTATTTTGTTTAGAGCCACCATGCTAGGATCATGTTTATGAATTGTTAAAAATATGTTTAGGTTCTAGCATGTTTATGATCTTTTGCTCTTGGATTCTCTTAAGTTCTTTAGAGGTTTGCATGTTTAATAACTAAATAGACCTCTTGTAGACTTAAGAAATTTTTCTTAGGGCATTAAATTATTTTTCTTCATCCCATTTGTTCTTATACTTAATAGATCTTTAAGACTTGTTCTTGTAGGTACCATGAGAAGAACAAATGAACCAGTTGTGAACAAAAGCCAAGGAACAAAGAAGAAGGCTCTTGCACAACCAGCAATCAAAGACAAAGGCAAGAAGGTTTCTGAGAGTCAGTCTTCCAAGGCTGCTGGCAAAAGGATAGTTCAGAGTGAGGCTGCAAAAACCAAGTCCAAGAGGAAAGAGAAAGCAGTTGAAGAAGTTCCCAACAAAGTGCCCACATCAAGAGAGTTTGTGGAACACTTCTGGAAGTGCATCTTCAAGCCTACAAGGTATCCTTGTGCTTCCACCATGAAGGCGCTGGGCATATATGAAGACTGCCAAGACATTTTCAATGAGATGGAGTTAGGCAAGTTCATGGAGATGGCCCACCCTTCCTACCAAAACCTTACCATCCAATTCCTCTCAACCTTTCAAGTGGTGAACTATGAAGATAGTGAGCTGCAAAATGGAGATGGATGGATTGGCTTCAAGCTTGGCAAACACAAGTACTCAGCCACCTTCAAACAGCTCTATGCAGCCCTTGGGATGGACTTCTACTACAGTCAGAAGCCTCAGTTCAAAATAAGCAGGAGTGAAGTTGGAAAGCTTTGGGATGTGATTGGGATTGATAAGTTCATCCCTGGAGTCACAAGAAGCACAAGCATAAGGCATCCTTCATTGAGATATTCTCACAAGGCCCTTGCAAACACTGTGTATGCAAGGAAGGAGACCACAAAAAATCTCAGCTAAGAAAATAGACATCATGTTCAATGGTGTGCACAAGATGGTGATCAGCAAAGATAACAAAGTGATCAAAAGTCCAAGGGAGTATCCTTGCTATGCCACCTTACTCTTTGAGCAGCTCTTCACCTATAGAATCTGGATTGCAACCAAGGTAAAAGGGAGAGGGAATCCTCATCTGCACATTAGAGGAATTGTGACAGCAATCATGTTGGCTAGTGGGGTGAATCTTGAAGAACATTCTGAAGATGCTTTGCCAGAACAATGGATGGATCTCTCTTACTTAAAGAGAACCCTCTTCATTGGGCTGAGTATACAAGGAAAACATATCTACCATTTCATCACACCAGCAAATCAGCATGCTCAGTTTCTCCTCCAAAATGTGCAGCACACCTCCATCTCAATGAGGAGCAACATTGATTTCCACCCAAGTGAGGGAATGCTATATCATGGTGGACCTGTTACCACATCATAAGAAGGAGAGATTGAGGATAGCAATGAAGAAGAGATAGAAGAAGAGGATGCTGGCGCTGAGGTTGAAGAGCGATCACAAGAAGAAGAACAAGAAGATGATCTGCTGGAATACAATGCTAGAAGGTTCCACTTTGAACTCTTTGAGGTACCAAGTCAAGGGAGCTCACTCAAGTATGCTCATGAGCACATCAACAAGCTTCAAAAATGGTGTAAATGGCAAGACAAAACCAGCAAGAAGCTGGTCAATTTGGTGAAGGGGAAGTTCAAGAAGGACAAACCCAAAACCCAAGGAGCTTCTCACCAAAGTCATGGCCATGAGTTTGAGCTACATTATGAGGAGCCACAACAGGAAGAGCATCAAGAAGAGGAGAAGTCGAATTGGATACCACCAAGGAGACACTTTGTGGCAGCCCGACCAGGCAAACTATACCGCAGCCGTGACCCACTACATCATAACAGTTTGGTTTCTATACTTAGCCAAATTTTAAACCTTTCATTTGCAATTAACCAATACCCAACGGAATAAAGAACAACTTCATTTCATTATCACTTGAATTAAAAACACTTAAACAGGATTTAGGGTTAACTTAAACAAAGCACCATGGTTCGCTAACGATTACATCATATCATCTAGCAACCTAAAACGCTTAACACCAAAGCTTATAAGACAAAGCACACGTCTTAAACATAAATAAACACCCAATCCCCGTTCCATCCATGTCCATCACTGCCGCCTGGTCTCACTTCCTTTACTGCTTATTACCTGCACACTCAAGAAGAGAGGCATAAGTATTTGATAAATAATTAGTGATTATGGTCATCCCGTAACACCTGGTCAGTACCAATCACACATTCATACTTTCGGATTCAACATCCCACACAATCAATTCGCAATGGACATAACATATTTCAAACGGCCATGATCATCTAACCTAACCAACCAAGATCAATCCCTTGTTAAGACCCATGTCTACTTCAGCGAGAATCCCACATCCCCTAAGCTAGTACATGATCCGGATTACCCTAAGGTTAGCTAGATATCATCTATGCCACAGTAAACATCTTACAATACCAAAATACATAATCGCTTAACAGTTCTAAACACACAACATGACAATCACACAATCAAACATGCAAAACATCAAACCCTAGCAATCCAACAAACATAGAAACCAACCACAATCACGCACTCACCTTAGACAAGGCTGGAAACAAATTGGTCAGAAGAAATCCCGATGAAATCCGCGTGGAAACGAAGATATCCGATCACCCTAGGAATCTCTCAGCTGTTCGTATGATCTGATCCCTTTCCCCTCGGCTATCTCTCGATCCGTTCACCTTTCTCCGAGCCAAACTCTGTTTACCCTCGGAAACCCCACAAAACACGACTATTAGCTCGAGGTTATCCGATGGAAACTCGACATAAAGGGAAATATCCGATCGCTTACCAGTTTATCTCGGCGATGGTCAGATCCATACGGCGATCCGTCAATCTCTCTCGGCTATCCTCGGGATAAACTCTCTTTTCTAGGGTTTTCTCTCTACTAAACTCTCTCTTTGCTTTATTTAGCTCAAATAAACGCAACTCCCTCGAGCTAAGTCTCAAAAATCTTTATATACTCGCAAAACCCTAGATAACTCAGACTTAACCGACGTTTTCCTGGTTCCAGTAGGATTTATCCTGAACCGATTAGATTTTTCTCGGCTATCACCCGTACCAAACTCTACCATCCGCGTGATAACTGCGTATAAGCCAACCTAACATGCTTGGCCCACGGCCCACTCCACTTTCTCTCGGACGATTTCCTTTTCTCTCGGATAAACCACCCTTATCCGAGTTATTTCCCTTCTGTCCGGCCATTTTCCATTTTTCACCCGGATATTCTCACTTCCTCGGCTAATTTCCATTTTCCCTCGGACACAGTCCACTGTCACTTGGACTAACCGCACTATCACTCGGATAAATCCGATTTTCTCACGGACTGGACCAGTTTCTCTCGGATATGGTCCATCTGGCTCGGCTATCCCCGCCATCCATCCGACTATTTCCCAGTCATCTCCCGACCATAGTCTGAACCTCCCAGTTCCCAGCCAATATCCGACCATTGGCTCGATCATTCCTCGTACAATGCCCTGTCCAGCTTGATCATTCCAAATTTTCTCGGATACGGATGGAACAACTCTCCCCCATCCGTTTTGGATTCGTCCTCGAATCCGACTCGTCCGTTTGCAACTTGTCAAACCATTTGGAATACTCAGCTTTCATCCTAGCCTCCTTTTCCAAAGTCACATGTTCATGCCCGTCGCAGTCCCATACGACCTGAACCATTCTGACCAGCTTCTCACGCTCAGTATTTTCTTTCCTGTCTGTCACCCGGACCGACCTAGCAACCACTGCAAGGTTCTCTTGCAATTCCGCAGGTGCTTCCTCTATAACCGTTTCTCGTTCGGTTATGTGCTTCCTTAGCTGCAACACATGAAATACATTATGGAACGCTCCCATTTCTGATGGCAAGTCCAACTTGTACGCCACTGCGCCAACTCTTTCCAGTATTCGGTACGGTCCCATGTACCTCGGACTCAACTTGGCATACTTAGCTGCCCTGTCCGTTCCCTTGTAAGTCAGTGCCTTCAGATAAACCATATCACCCACACTAAACTCCAAATCCCTGCGACACTTGTCCGCATAACTTTTCAGCCTATCCATAGCCTCGACCACTGCTGAATTTATTACGCTATGCTCCCCCACTTGTGTCTAACACAATGGTGTCTTACACGGCCTTCCATACAACACCTCATACAGAGACATCTCTATGCTCTTATGGTAACTATTGTTGTACGCAAATTCAGCGTAGGGTAAGTGGTCTTCCCAACTACCAGCCAAATCCAGCACCCATGCCCTCAGCATATCCTCCAATGTCCTAATCATCCGTTCTGACTGCCCATGAGTCTGAGGATGATACGCTGTACTCATATGCAACCGCGTCCCACACGCTTCCTGGAACTCCTTCCAGAACCTCGAAGTAAACTTAGGGTCACGATCTGAGATGATACTCACTGGCACTCTATGAAACCTCACGATCTGATCAATATACATATCCACTAACTTTGGTACTCCATCCGTCTTTTTCATAGGTAAGAAGTGAGCAGACTTGGTCAAACGATCCACAATGACCCATACTCTGTCTTGCAACTTCTTAGTCTTTGGTAAACCCAGTACAAAGTCCATGGTGATCATGTCTCATTTCCATTTCGGCATTGGTAACGTTTGCAACAAACCGCTCGGAAACTGATGCTCTGCCTTAACCAACTGGCATGTCTCACATCCGGCTACCCACTTAGCCACATCACGTTTCATCCCAACCCAATGATAGTACTGTTTCAAATCCTGTTACATTTCGGTCATCCCCGGATGAACAGAAAACCTTGACTGATGCGCCTCCTTAAGGATCTCATCCTATAGCTCCTTCACATCTGGTACACATACCCGTCCGTTCACAACAATGGTCCCATTGTTTAAAGTCTGATATTCCGTCTTATCATTATGTGACAGCTTGTTCAGACTCTCATCCTGCTCCTGAGCAATCCGAATCCTAGTCAACAAGTCAGCTCTATCCACGACTTCCAAACCCAACGGTTCAACCCCTTCTATTATTGCATTCAACTGCAATGTCCTTAGCATGTTCACAATGCTTCCAACGTCCCGTTTTGATGATACGATAGCTCTCCTTCTGCTCAATGCATCCGCCACCAAGTTGGCCTTTCCTGGATGATATGCTATCCCCAAATCATAGTCCGCTACCAGCTTCATCCATCTATGCTGTCTCAAGTTCAAATCCGGTTGAGTAAATATATACTTTGAACTCTATGGTCTGTGTATATCTGCACCTTCTCTCCATACAAGTAAGACCTCTACCACAGCCGCCATCTCTAAATCATGCGTAGGATAATTCCTTTCATGCTTCCATAACTGCCGTGAAGCATAAGCTATCACCTTACCATCCTGCATCAGGACACACCTTAGTCCCTTTCGTGATGCATCCGTGTATACCATGTATGGCTCACCCGGTTCTGGTAACGCCAATACTGGTGCACTAGTGAGTAACTTCTTTAACTTTGAGAAGCACTCTTCACACTCATCCGTCCAGACATACTCCACGTCTTTCCCAGTCAGCTTTGTCATCGGCTGAGCCATGCTTGCAAAGCCTTTGACAAACCGCCTGTAATAACCAGATAGCCCCTGAAAACTCCTTAACTCTGTAGCGTTTTCTGGTCTAGGCCAATCCGCAGTGGCCTGAATCTTCTCTGGGTCCACGGACACTCCCTTATCAGAAACAATGTGACCCAAGAACCCTATATGCCGTTGCAAAAAGCTACACTTACTGAGCTTGGCATATAACTTCTGTTCTCACAACTTCTCTAGAACAGTCCGCAAATGACTTCTATGTTCTTCCTGACCCTTTGAGTATACAAGAATATCATCTATGAAAATGATCACAAACTCATCTAGGTACTCGCTGAATACACCATTCATCAGCTTCATGAATGCATCTGGCGCATTCGTCAAACCAAACGGCATGACCAAAAACTCGTAATGACCATACCTTGTCCTAAAGGCAGTCTTACGCACGTCTGTCTTCTCTATGGGTATTTGATGGTACCCTGATGCCAAAACGATCTTAGAGAACCAAGTAGCTCCCCTGAGTTGGTCCAACAACTCGTCTATCCTAGGAAGTGGATACTTGTTCTTCACGGTCACACGGTACAATCCGCGGTAGTCAATGCAAAGCCTGAAGCTTCCATCCTTCTTCTTCATGAACAACACATGCGCTCCCCGTGGAGAACTGCTCGGTCTAATGAACCCTTTGTCCAACAACTCCGTTAGCTGCTTCTTCAGTTCATCTCAGTGATGGTCAGATCCGTACGGCGATCCATCAATCTCTCTCGGCTATCCTTGGGATAAACTCTCTTTTCTAGGGTTTTTTCTCGACTAAACTCTCTCTTTGCTTTATTTAGCTCAAATAAACGCAACTCCATCGAGTTAAGTCTCAAAAATCCTTACATACTCCCAAAACCCTAGATAACTCAGACTTAACCGACGTTTTCCTGGTTCCAGTAGGATTTATCCCGAACCAATTAGATTTTTCTCGGCTATCATCCATACCAAACTCTACCATCCGCGTGATAACCGCGTATAAGCCGACCTAACACGCTTGGCCCACGGCCCAGTCCACTTTCTCTCAGACAATTTCCTTTTCTCTCGGATAAACCGCCCTTATCCGAGTTATTTCCCTTCTGTCCAGCCATTTTCCCTTTTTTACCCGGATATTCTCGGACTAACCTCACTATCACTCAGATAAATCCCATTTTCTCACGGACTGGACCATTTTCTCTCGGATATTGTCCATTCGTCTGACTATTTCCCAGTCATCACCCGACCATAGTACGAACCTCCCAGTTCCCAGCCAATATCCGACCCTTGGCTCGATCATTCCACGGACAATGCCGTGTCCAGCTCGATCATTCCGAATTTTCTCGAATACGGATGCTACACACTCCTTCTAAGTGCAGCAGCCAGATCATGGGCCAGCATGGGAACCCTCAAGAGCTTCATCATATGAGCCTAGGACCCAACCATTATCTGCATGGGAGGGGCTTCTCTACTCTTCTTTTGAGCTTTACACTACTTGGCCAGAGTGGGACTCTCAAGGGAATCCAACTCAAATGACAGCAGCTTGGCCTACTTGGGTACCTCCAACAACAGCATCATCCTCACAAGAGAAGGGAAGAAACAAGAGGAGAGCAAGCAAGTCTCCCCAACCTTGTTCTTCTTGTGAACAAGAAGAAGCTGAGGAGCTCTCCAACAGCTCCCATCACTCTTCACACCAGAATTAAGGTACCACATTCCTTCCCTTGTAAATACCATGCATGTTTTTTAAGTTTAAGTTTATAAGTTTGTGTTTGCTTCTCTCTTTCACTCTTTTATTACACAAGATTTTGTGTAATTTAAGTACGGGGGAGGGATTTGGGGATTGACTTTGTGTTTTCTTTTCTTAGTTTTTCTTTGCACTCATCTTTTCAGTCTTATGCATACATGCATACATATAAGTGCATAGAAAAACACACAAAAAATCAAAACAATTCAAAAAACATTTGCATCTTTTGCAAGCCAAAAAGAAGAGCATATATTTGCATTCATTTGTTTAGGATTGAGTCTAGTGTTTTCATATAGGCCGCATTGCATTTGCATAGGGCACAATGATGATAATTACTTGTAAAATGCTTAGTGTTTAAAAATGATTTCAATGTCTAAGTGGTCAAGTGTTTGATGCATCATGAAAAGTTAGAAGTTAAGGCCAAACCATGTTTTGAATGCTAAATTTGATTCTCTCATCTCATGCTGAAACCATTTGTTCTTTAAAAATCAACTCTATATTATTAGAACCTTAATCTGGAATTGAATTATCATGTTTGTGCATTGAAAATTGGTTTTATGGCTACCATATACATACTTGGATTATCTTCTTTCCTTCTCACCACTCTTGTTAATCCAAGTAGCTGATCCTCATCATTATGGGATAGTTAATCCACACCCTAAACTAATCCTCTTTTCTGAACCTATTTTTGTGAGAGTTGTGAGGCCTTGCACTTTTATTTTCGAATTTTATCTTGGTATAAAGTGTTAGGATTAAGGCTGGCAAGGAGAAGCTCTCTTATAGACACGAGCTTGCAATTTGAGCTTGGTATTGGGTTAGGAGTTTGGGAAAGGGTAGTGTAGTGTTTTGAGTTTCATTGTTTATATCTTTTATGATTAAGAAGTATGGGAAAGGTAGTATGGGGAAAACAAGTTAAATTTGTGGTTAAGTGATTGATAACTCATTTCTTATGGTGTAAATGCAAGCACGAGAGGTTATCAAACTCAAATGCAAGACTAAGATGTAGTATAACATGCAAGTGAGGTATCAATCCACACCTAGGAGTAGGAAGTTCACTAAGAATGCAAAGGATGAGCAAAGCTAAGCAGATTATGAAAATGATTGGTAAATTCAAGGAAAACTAAATGCAAGTATCAAATGCAATGCCAAACAATTTTAAAATCTCTAGAAGAGGGTTAACTACCACTAGGAACAAACATAAAGTCTAAAATGCAAAGCTATTAAAAACTAAAAATTGACTAGTGGATCAACCACTAGATCGACCACTAGATCGAGCAATATGGATCGATCTCGTCTAACAACTTAAGATGATGAATGATGCGATGAACTAATGAACAAGATGCGAACTTTATGATGAAAGAATGATAGGCAGAGATTTAAAACACTAAGAAAGAAGGTCTAGGGTTGAGGGTCATATTCATGGATCTCAAAGATTAAAGCTTGGGTTGAAAACATTTAGATCTACTCACTTTGTGAGGTTCTCTAGGCCTTGAAAACAAAACAAGAACCATCCATGTCATGTGGTATGGTTCACTTCTTCAATCTCTTCTCCAAACCCATGGCGTTTGGTGGAAAAAGAGATCGAAGAGCAAGAAACACAGATTTCAAATGTTGACCTAACTAATCCCCTAAACAACCATGGCATGTGGGAAAGGAAGGATTAGCCTCTAGGATCTGATTTTCCAGGACATTTGAATCCTGTCAAGGTAAGACAGCCTTTGGATCATAGAGATCTTGGCGTAAGACTCTCTAAGCCTTAAGTACTCAAGATACTAGAAGAGAAGGTAATGAAGAACAAGAAAACACAAAACTTTAATCTCTTTGACCCTTTTGAATCATCTCAACCCATCAACCCAAATGAAACTACTCGCTACTCATAAAGAAAACCGAACAAAATGAAATAAATAGAAAGCTAAGCATGATTAACGATTGATTAAAGCAAAAGATTTGATATTCAAAGGTTCAAATGCAAGAAAAAACTTAAAGGTTCTACAATGGCGGAATCGCCTCTTGCAAGAGAAAGAAGAACGAAAAAAAAATAAAAGTGAAAGTGTTTGAGAAAGCAGGATCGCCGCCTTCCCAAAGTGGACAAACAACTCGATGGTCCCCCCTTCGCTAGAAGCCAAAAACGGTTAAAGTAGCCTGGGATCGAGCAGGAAGCTCGATCTGGCTCTCGATCTTCGTCATGGATCGGATGGCTTTGGTCGATCTCTGAGTCGATTTTGTGTTGATCGGGTTGGAAGCTCGATCTGGTACTCGATCTGCGTGGCGTCATTTACGTCCGTACTTCAGATCGATCTCCTCACTCAGTCTCGGTCTCGATCCATTTCCTTGCATCGACTTGGTCACTCGATCTTCTGGTCGATCTCATCTAGATCGACCTGCCTTGCTCGGTCTGCTACTCGATCTCGGGTCCTTAGCATGCACTCCTGAGTTCTCCAAGTGTCCACGAGCTTCCTCACGAGCCTTAGCACGTCCACGAATCCTCCAAAGCTCCAAAGTATCCGAAAACAACCTGAATATGATGCATAATGCAAGAAATGTGCGAATGCTAATGCAAAAGTGCTCTAGGACCTAAAATGGTGCAAACTAGCCTAATATGCAAGGTTATGCATGAGAAACTATCTTATAAGCATGCAAAATACACGAAATATATAGTAATATCAACTCCCCCAAACTTGCCTTTTGCTTGCCCTCAAGCAAACAAAATTCAAGAAGGAAGAGAGCTTTTAAAAACAGGGGTTTAAGCTTCTTGCAAATGTGTTTTCTAAATGAATCATTTAAATGGTCCTAGTTCTTAACTCTAAAATGCAATGCACACACTCATACTCCAAAGAACTTAGCCATACTCATCACACAATGAATTTCAAATAATGACTCTCCTATTCCAAACAATCAAAGAATCTTATCCTTTAACATTCATTAATGATCAAACCGTGAATCACACTTATGCATTTTAAAGCCGAACACATTTGGTTAAGGACAAAGGCTATGAGACTAGAATGATCTCATTTAAATGGGTTTTATAAATGCAAGGGTTTCCTCAAGAAGGGTATGAACTTGATATCCCTTGTATTTACACCATTTAGGGCTGCATTTAGTACATATTTTGATCCTCTTTTGTATGTTTTCCCTTTGCTTTTGTCCCATTTTCTTCTTCTTTTAGACTTAGGTTGCATTTAGAATATAGTTTGCATTTTCTTTGCATTTTGGATGTTTTTAGGTGCTTTTGGAGCTTAAAAGAGCTTGGAGGAGTTTTGGGAATGATACAAGATGCTAGCTGGGCAAAAGGGAGGAAGAAGGATCACAGCAGAAGATCTCTGCAGAAGTTTTCGGTCAGAGCACAGAGAGTTTCGGTCAAGGGTGACCGATACGGAGCATATCGGTCACCAGTATCGGTCATGTGTGATCGACACTAACACACCGGATTAATTTTGGTCATGTGTGTCGATCACTGAAGACCGATAGGGACCCATTTCGGTCACTGGAGATCGACACGACTGACCGATACCGACCCAGCCCGAACCTGTTTTTAATTACAACTATGCCATTACTCTAGGGTTTTCCTTTCTAGGCTATAAATAGCCTCTTTTTCCAAATTTTCGACAAGTCATGTCAAAATACTGTTCTTAAGCATTTCTTTTAAGTTTTTAAGACAATTTCCTTGCTTTGTTTAATATAATCAAGTATTTGCTTTAATCTTTCTTTAATCTTTCTTTTAATCATGATTAGCATCATTTTCCTTTGTGATTTGGTGTTAAACATGATTATGAGTGAGTAGTTATCTTAGGGTTTCTAGATGTGGTAGATTAGAGGAATCTATGGCTTGATTAAGGCTTGTTATGTTCTTCATTCTATGGGTTCCTCTCTATTAATCTGTTATTCATGCTAGATTAGTCTTGATCAAACTTGTCTAAGTTGTTAGCTTTCTCTTATGTCCACCAAGTGTTTGATGAAATGCTGATCATGTTAAATAGAGAATTTGCTGGCTTTGGCTCAAGAGATTGACTGTTTGAGGAGCATTTTGACTTGAATAGAGTTGTTTAATCATGCTTGCTTGATGTTTTAGCACTAATGAGAGTTAGTTCTTGTTAGAATGTTTAGCAAAGGGTTATTTGCCAAGAGATTGGATCTAACTAGCTTAAGTGTGAACTCTATGTCTAGGAATCACCATTGATTGCTTGCTTGCTGGATCAATGTAGTTTGAAACAGCCTTAGTTAATGTCTGAAATTCCCCAAAGTCAATAACCACATCTAGAGACTTGTCTTTCTCTTATTTGAATCTCGGATTTGCTCTGGTTTACTCTGTTTTTCTTGCTTAGAACTGCTTAGATTGCTTTTGTTTTCACTTCTTTTGTTGCTTGTTTCACTTAGGTTGCTAGAACTGTTGCTTAGGAAACAAAACCAATTCTCTGCTTGCTTGACTTAGAGATTTTACTCTCAACTCTTCTGTTTTCAACTCTTCCCATTGGATTGACATAAAACCCATACTCCACATCAACTGACTAGTACAAGTGTAAGGGTGATTGACATTCAAGAGTCCCAAAAACTCGTGTATCAATCTGGCGCCGTTGCCATTTGGGAATTAGTTTGAATCATTAGAGTTTGTGAAATTTTTAAGATCAAGTTTTTACTTTTCTTTGGTTACTAATTCTCTTTCACTCTCACTTCTGTCTTTCAGGTATATGTACTTGAGATCTAGAGGTTCAAGCAATCTTGTGGATTCTCATAGACAACATCAATCTGCTAGATAGAGGACAGAGAGCAAGGAGACAGCAAGAGAGGCAGCAACACTTGCAAAGACTTGGTGTGAACAATCAGGATCAGGTCATGAATGACATCAGATTTCAGGGTCCTCCACGAGCTGCAGGCGCTCAGGGTATACAAGGACATCAAGGTGTTCAAGGCTTACAGGGTTAGCAAGGACCAAGAGGCGCTGCACAAGCTCCAAGAGCAGCTAGACCTATTGGCGCTGGTGATGCACCAAATGCCTACAACAACAGGACAGGCATTATTCCACCAGCAGTCCAAAACAACAACTTTGAAATCAAGTCTGGTTTGATTTCAATGGTTCAAGGCAGCAAATTCCATGGGTTACCACTTGAAGACCCTCTAGATCATCTGGATAACTTTGACAGGCTGTGTTCACTCACAAAGATAAATGGAGTAAGTGAAGATGGCTTCAAGCTCAGATTGTTTCCCTTTTCCCTAGGAGACAAGGCACATCAGTGGGAGAAAAACCTTCCCCAAGGGAGTATCACCAGCTGGGATGAATGCAAGAAAGCCTTTCTAGCAAAGTTTTTCTCCACTTCCAGAACTGCTAGGATAAGGAATGAGATCTCAGGATTTGCACAGAGGAACAATGAAAGGTTTGGAGAAGCTTGGGAGAGATTCAAGGGTTACAAATTACAATGCCCTCATCATGGCTTCTCACAAGCATGTTTGCTCTCTACTCTCTACAGAGGAGCCTTGCTTAAGATCAGAATGCTCCTGGACACAGCCTCCAATGGGAACTTCCTGTCAAAAGATGTAGATGAAGGTTTGGAGTTAGTAGAGAACTTGGCTCAGTCTGATGGAAACTACAATGAAGAATTTGACAGAGCACCAAGGAGTGCAAAGGATGAGTTAGAGTCTAGCAAGAAAGAAATCAAGTCTCTCCATGATAAGCTGGACTTGTTGCTAAGGGAAAAGAAAGAGGATCACTTTGTGGGAGACATGGTTCAGCTTGATGATCAGGAGCAATGCCAAGTTGAGGAGATGAACTATTTGGGAAATCAAGGTGGCTACAACAACTATGGGAACTACAGACCCAATCCCAACTTGTCCTACAAGAGCAACAATGTTGCCAACCCACAAGATCAGGTTTACCCTCAACAGCAACAGCAAGCTCCCCCAAGACCTTTTGTTCCCTACAACAATCAAGGTTTCCAGCAGAGAAACAACAACTTTCAGCCAAGAGCGCCCTACAACACTCCAGGATTCAATGCCCAAGCACATGGACAATCTTCCTCTAGCTCTCAAGACACTGATCTCAAGGCCCTCATGCAGCAAATGATCAACACTCAAGTCACTACAACCTTGGAAATGAACAAGAAGTTTGCAGAGGTCCACAACAAAATTGATTCTGTGCATGTAGAGCTTACCAACAAGTTTGATGGATTGGCTGCAAGAGTCAAAACACTAGAGAACAACAAAGGAATAGCTGGTCCCAAGCTACAAGGACAGTTTCCTGGAAAACCAGAAGCTAACCCAAAGGAGTTCTGCAATGCTATTGTGCTAGAAGAAGAAAGCTTCTCAGCTGAAGAGGAGGCTATCATTGAAGAGTTCCTCTACTTGTTCACTGAGGACACTGAACCTCTAAGTGGGGGGGGAAGAGTTCTTAGAAATCAAAAATGACCAAGGAGCTATAGAAAAAGGACCCTTTGGAGATAGGGAAAACTCAGATGATGAAGAGTGGTGGGCGCCACATGAAGTTGTTGACAATACAAAGGACTACTTGATGGAAACTGCTGATGATACGGAGAAACCTCAGACAGCTGCTCTTCCTGTCTATCAACCAACCAACCCTTTTCCAGGAAGGTTCAAGGAACAGCTGGTTCAGAAGTATGAAACTCTATATGCTGCTCAGATGGAGTTGAGGGGTTTGAATGGCCAAGAAGAACTTGAGAAGCTAAGGATGAAGACTGGAACACCTGAGGTTAAGGAGCTCACTATCAAAAAACTTGGAGATTCAGGCTGTTTCACTCTCCCATGTGAACTTAAGAGGCAGACTTTCAAGAGCTGTCTTTATGACCTTGGAGCAAGTATCAATCTTCTCCCATCCTCTACTGCTAAGGCTCTTGGCTACACTCAACTTCAAGAGAGTAATGTATCCCTTACTATAGCTGATGAAACAGTGAAGAAACCACTTGGGAGTCTTAAGGATGTGCCAATGATGATAGAAGGAGTAACCATTCCCACTGATTTCTTGGTGCTTGATGTGGAAGGGCATATAAAGAATGCTATCATACTAGGAAGACCTTTCTTGGCCTCAGCTGGAGCAGTGTTTGATGCTAAGGAATGCACTATTGAGCTGAAACTGACCAAGAAGAAGGTTCTAAGGTTTGACTCCAAGGGGAATAAGCTGGAGAATGAGCAAGCCTTCTCAATGGAGATCAAGAAACCGAAGCAGCTTGGAAAGAATTGGCCAGAGTTTGGAGGCTACCAAGGAGAGAGTTTTGATGGCTGCTGCTTGGTCAAGTTGTTTGAAGACACCACTGAAAAGGAGGTCCTTGAAGTGGTTGGTTACAAGAATCTGAATGATGTTAAGCTGGTTACTAGCAAGGGAGAAGTGGTTTTGCAACCAAGTGTCTCTAAGAAGGGAGAGCTTTGCTTCAAGCTACAGCAAGAGGGGAATACTACACCTTTTGCCAAGATCAAGGTGAATAGAGTCACCACCAAGGTCAAGAGAAGCAAGATGACACCAAGGAGTTCCAAGACTCCTTCTCCTCACCTCAACTAAAGAGGTAATCAAAGTCAAGCTTAGTGACTTTAAACAAGCACACTTGGGAGGTAGTCCCATGGTTTCCTTTTGTATATATTATGCTTTCTAGTTTATCTTTTATGCTTTGTTTTAGTGTATAGAAACAGGATTTCGAACTGGGGTTTGAGAAATTCTGATGGGGACAAAGAACAGGTGTATTCTGGCTGATATCGGTCATTTGTATCGGTCATGACAGACCGATACACAGGTTTTTAGTCATTAGTATCGATCATGATCGACCGATATCGGTGGAGCCAGTTTATACCAGTCAACATATCGGTCACTTGTGACCGATATGAAAGGAAGTTTTGAAAGAGGTTGATTTTCGGTCACCCATATAGACCACACTTAATCGACATAAACACACCGTATGATTTTCGGTCCAGAGTATCGATCATGGAGACTGATAAGATTCTTGAAATCGTATCGATCACCAGTATCGACCACTCAAGATCGACACAATCATACCGGATGTATTTCGGTCAAGTGTGTCGATCACTGATGACCGATACTAATCCCAGGAAGCACGTCGGTCTCTAGTGTCGATCACTCATGACCGAAAATGCAATTTTGGTCAGTAATATCGGTCATGAGTGACCGAAACTCCATCCGAGGTAAGTGTCCCAACTTTCAAAAATTTTTACCTACTTTGGTTTGCAGCCAAAGTAGTTTCAATTTTTAAATTGGATTCCTTCTGACCTCTTTTCTAGCTTCTGAAGACTTTTGTTTTTGTCCCCCACACTTTTGATTCCTTATGTTCCCTCACCAACCATTGATTCCTTTGGTTTCCTCTCCTTTCTCTCTATATAAGGAACAACTCTCTTCACTTCTCTTCACACTTAAACTCACTCTTCTTCTCACTTAAAGCTCGAAATAACTAGTTCTTTTTCTCTTTTATTGCTTTTTCTAAGTGTTCAGAAGTCCACTAAGGTTTGCTTCCTAAACTATCTCTCTTTGCTCTTACTCTTAGCTTACGATAAAAATCGCTTTTATGAAGTTTTTAAGAGCAAGTAGTGTTTAGTTTTGATTGTTGTGCTATGGTTTTGCAATATGGATTTGTTTTGAAATATCAAGCTAGATGTTGAAGTTCTGATTTATATCTATTTATTTCATTGCTTGCTCATCTTCATCCTTTTGCAAAATCATCATCTCTTTTGCCTAAGAACCATTTTGCTTGAATGTCATGCATGACTGTTTATGTTTTGTGCATTCTAGCTTATTTAGTTGCTAGCTTTTGATCTCTTCTTCCTTTGAATAAGTTTCAGCTTGTTGTTAGGACTTGTTAGACTTTTCATTAGCATTAATGAGTTTGTCAATTCAAAGCTTTCAGCTATTTAGTTCTTCAGCTTTTATTCTTTCACTTACCTTGTTTTCAAGCTTTGCTTTTGAAGGTACCATGGGAAGAACAAAAATAGCTGCTGGAAAAAAGGGAAAAGCACCTCAGGAAGCACCAACCCAACCAAGAACACAGAAAGATAAAGGAAAGGGCAAGGCTGATGAGCAATCCTCCAAGGCCGCTGGAAAGAGACCGGTTGTAAATGAGGGAGAAGATCAACAAAACAAGGGCAGTGCTGCTAGAGAACTCATGAAGGCTTTCAACCAGTGCACTTTCAAGCCAACAAGATATCCATGCACTTCCACAATGAAGGCGCTTGGACTCTATGTTGACTGCAAAGCCACATTTGAGCGCATGGGTCTTGGAGCTTTCATGGAGATGCCACTCCCATCTTACCAACAGCTCACTTACCAATTCCTCTCCACACTCAAGGTGGTCTGGTTTGAAGACAGTGAACTCCCTAATGGTGATGGATGGATCTCTTTTCGGATTGGCAAGGAAAAGTTCTCCTCAACATTCACAGAGATCGCCAAGGATCTAGAGCTGAAGTCCCACCCCACCAAGCTGAGCAGGTTCAAAGTCCCAAGAAGGCAGCACACCAGGCTGTGGGGCATCATTGGGATTGGGCAATACACTCCTGGAAGATCAAGGAACCAGCACCTAAGGCATCCAGCCGTGAGATATGTCCATAAAGCATTTGCAAATACACTCTTTGCAAGGAAGGAGACAGCATATCTCACAGGAAGGGAGACAGATCTGATATACCAAGGACTGTATGAGGTGTTGGGAAGCGATGAGTATGGGGAACCTTTCAGAGCACCGAAAAGCTACCCCTGCTATGTGTCTATGTTGATGGAGCAGCTCCTATCCTACCAGAGCTGGATTTTGAGTAATACAAAGAAGGAGAAGAGCCCTCAATTGCACGTTGGGGGAGTTGTGACAGCAGTTCTACAAGCTAGTGGAGTAGACCTTGACAAACATGAAGGTGATGCACTTGAGCCACTATGGATTGACATTGATTACCTCAAGAGAAGCCACTACCTTGAACGAACCATTGGTGGAAAGCATGTGTACAACTTCATCACAAGCTTTGACACACCAGCAAAAGTCCTCCTCCCCAATCCAAAGCTTACATCCTTCTTCAGAAAAGGAAACATCAGTTTCAACCCAAGCACTGAGGAGCTCTACACAGGCGGCCCTATTCCTACAGTAGAAGAAGAAGAAGACAGTGATGAAGAAGAGGAGCACACTGAAGAGATCAGAGAAGAAGAAGGAGAAGAACAATGGAATGCTACTGCTGGCGCTGATGGCCAAGGAAGAACCCATGAAGAAGAGGAGCTTGAAGAAGAAGAAGTGTTGAACTACAGCTCAAAGCAGTTCCACTTCCACCCTTATGAAGCTCCCAACCAAGGAAGCTCTTTGAGAGCAGCTCATGAGCACATTAACACACTACGGAAGTGGTGCAAGTGGCAGGACAAAGCCATCAAAGGGCTTATGAAGATGGTGAAGGGGAAGTTCTGGAAGAACAAGGCTACATCAGCAAAAACTTCCCACCACAGCCACACCCAAGAGCTCAACTCTCAACATGAAGAGCAACTCCACCAAGATGAGCCAAGTGAAGAAGAGGAAGCTGTATGGAACCCCCATGGAAGACACTCATTCCATGCTCAACCAAGTGACCAATGGGGTACATGGGCACAACCAAGGGCCTTATCTTATGAGCCAAGAGCCCATGTTCCATCAGCTTGGGAGGCGCCAACCCCCAACTCCTCTGAAGTTCAAGAAACATGGCAATGGGGCACACAAGGGACTTCTTCACAAGCTGAACAGCTATGGTCAAGCTGGGTTCAACCAACACCAGAAGCAGAGCATTCCACTAAAGTCTATGAGAGAAGGAAGAGGAGAGCTAGCAAGTCTCCATAAACCTCAGGATCATCCCAGAACTCCTACCATTGAACCAAGTACCACATCCCTTCCATTGTTCTATACCATTACTTCTTATTATTTTTGTAATATATTTTGTTGCTTCTCTCTTCCATTGCTTTCATTACACAAGGGACTGTGTAATTTAAGTGTGGGGGAGAGATTTGGGGTTTGACTTTGTTTTCTGTTTTTTTAGTTTTTCTTTTTCTTTTCACTTTGAGTCTCATGCATATCATGCATACATGTGAGGCATAGAAAAACACAAAAAATCGAAAAAAAATTGAATTTCTTTTGCATTTTTGCAAACCAAAAAGAGAGCATGTAATTGCATTTCATTCTTCTAGGATTGAGTCTAGTGTTGACATGTAGGTTGCATTACATTTGCATAGGGCATTATGATGAATTTTCCTTGTAAAGTGCTTAGTGTTTAGAGATGATTTCAGTTTTTAAGTGCTTAGTTGTTTGATGCATCATTTGATTGCTAGAAGTTAAAGCTGAACCATGCTTAGATTGCTAGATTTGGTCTTCTCATCTGATTCTGAAAGCATTTGTTCTCTGAAAATCAACTCTATCAACTTGAACTTTAATTTGGATTTTTAATTATCATGTCTTATGCATTGAAAAGTGAATTCATGGCTACCATATACATATTTGGATCATCTTTCTCATTTCTACCACTCTTGTTGATCCAAATAGCTGATCTTCATAATTATGGGACAGTTAAAAACACTATTGTGAGAGCTGTGAGGCCTCTGCATTGCATTTTTTGATTTTGTCTTGGCAAAAAGTGTTAGGAATAAGGCTGGCAATGATTAGCTCTCTTGTAGATATCAGCTTGCATTTTGAGCTTGATTCTAGGATAGGAGTTTTGGGGTTTAAAAGGGTAGAGTTAGGTGGTTTGAGCTTAATGTTTTTATGTTTTGAAAGAAAGGGAAAAGATCTGAAATGGTAGAAAAAAGGGAAACAGTCTAGTATTGTGGTTAAGTAAGGGGAATAAATGCTCTAAGTTTAAAAGGAAGGATTGGCGCCAACAACAATGCTCAGAAGGGTCCAAAAGAAGAGAAATCTGACCAAGGAGCATTCCACCAAAGGTAATGAAGGTGCCAACACAACAAAGAAGAGCAAGTCCCAACCCAAAAGAAGCAGCCACACAAGCAAAAGAAGAAGTTTCCCCAGCCATGAAGATGGGTAAAGGGTAGAATCTAGGAAAGGGTAGACTTAGAGGGTTCACTCTTGGGTTTAGAAATGCTTAGGACTCATCTTTGGGAAGTAAGGGTAGAAGAGAGCTTTGAATTGCATGCATAAGTGTGCTTTTACCTTTAGCATTTTGCCTAAGATGAAGTCATTTCATTGAGTGATCCTTTATGTTTTTGAACCCTTGTGCTTAAATGAGATCATTCTTATCTCATAATCTTACCCTTTTTCAACCAAATGTCTTCACTTGATTTGCATAAGCATGATTCATGTTCTGAATTTAATTGAATGTTAAAGAGTTGATTGATTTGAGCATTTGCCTAAGTTGAGGTTTGAGATCATTTTGAAACATGATGAGCATGGCTAGGTTCTTTAAAGTATACCTGATTATGTTTGCATCTTACAACTAGGCACTTAAGCACTAAAGCCATCTCTTTACCTTTGCATTTTTGGAATATGAATGCCCACTCTCAAACCTCACTCTCCTATTTGTTCTTGATTGCTTGAGGACAAGCAAAAGGCAAGTGTAGGGGTGTTGATATCCCTTGTATTTACACCATTTAGGGCTGTATTTAGTACATTTTTTTATCCTCTTTTGCATGTTTTCCCTTTGCTTTTGTCCTATTTTCTTCTCCCATTAGACTTAGGTTGCATTTAGAGTATAGTTTGCATTTTCTTTGCATTTTGGATGTTTTTAGGTGCTTTTGGAGCTTAAAGGAGCTTGGAGGAGTTTTGGGAATGATACAAGATGCTAGCTGGGCAAAAGGAAGCAAGAAGGATCACAACAGAAGATCTCTGCAGAAGTTTTCGGTCAGAGCACGGAGAGTTTCGGTCAAGAGTGACCGATACGGAGCATATCGGTCACCAGTATCGGTCATGTGTGATCGACACTAACACAGCGGATTAATTTCGGTCATGTGTGTCGATCACTGAAGACCGATAGGGATCCATTTCGGTCACTGGAGATCGACACGACTGACCGATACCGACCCAGCCCGAACCTGTTTTTAATTACAACTATGCCATTACTCTAGGGTTTTCCTTTCTAGGCTATAAATAGCTTCTTTTTCCAGATATTCGACAAGTCATGTCAAAATACTGTTCTTGAGCATTTCTTTTAAGTTTGTAAGATAATTTTCTTGCTTTGTTTAATATAATCAAGTATTTGCTTTAATCTTTCTTTAATCTCTCTTTTAATCATGATTACCATTCTTTCCCTTTGTGATTTGGTGTTAAACATGATTATGAGTGAGTAGTTATCTTAGGGTTTCTAGATGTGGTAGATTAGGGGAATCTAAGGCTTGATTAAGGCTTGTTATGTTTTTCATTCTATGAGTTCCTCTCTATTAATCTGTTATTCATGCTAGATTAGTCTTGATCAAACTTGTCTAAGTTGTTAGCTTTCTCTTATGTCCACCAAGTGTTTGATGAAATGCTGATCATGTTTAATAGAGGATTTGCTGGCCTTGGCTTAAGAGATTGACTGTTTGAGGAGCATTTTTACTTGAACAGAGTTGTTTAATCATGCTTGCTTGATGTTTTAGCACTAATGAGAGTTAGTTCTTGTTAGAATGTTTAGCAAAGGGTTATTTGCCAAGAGATTGGATCTAACTAGCTTAAGTGTGAACTCTATGTCTAGGAATCACCATTGATCGCTTGCTTGCTTGATCAATGTAGTTTGAAACAGCCTTAGTTAATGCCTAAAATTCTCCAAAGTCAATAACCACATCTAGAGACTTGTCTTTCTCTTATTTGAATCTCGGATTTGCTCTGTTTTACTCTGTTTTACTCTGTTTTTCTTGCTTAGAACTGCTTAGATTTCTTTTGTTTTCACTTCTTTTGTTGCTTGTTTCACTTAGGTTGCTAGAATTGTTGCTTAGGCAACAAAACCAATTTTCTGCTTGCTTGACTTAGAGATTTTACTCTCAACTCTTCTGTTTTCAACTCTTCCCATTGGATTGACATAAAACCCATACTACACTACAACTGACTAGTACAAGTGTAAGGGTGATTGACATTCAAGAGCCCCAAAAACTCGTGTATCAGAACTTATGCATAATGCTAAAGGTAAAGATAATTAATGCATACATGATTAGATTCACATCTACCCATACACACTAACAATCATCCTAAAACCCCTCTCATTTCTTTTCTTTTCAGCTCACTCACCCCCTAGATACTACCCTCATCAACAAAGCATTAGCTTAGCAAATCCCAAATAAAGACAGAAAACATCTTTACTCTTTAGGCTAGTGGAAAGGCTGAAAATATTTTAAACTCTTTATATATATATATATATATATATTTTTTTTTTTTATTGATAGCTCTCTACTCTTTTTTTTCTTTTCTCTCTTCTTTTTTTTTTTCTATTTGGCACTTAGGCTCTTTTCTTTTCTTTTCTTTTTCTTTTATTTGAGAGTTATCTTCTTAAATATACTTAGAGCTTTTCATTTTGAAAACATTGCCTTCCACTTAAAACCTTTTTAAACACTTCAAACACCAAACTCTTTTGAAACCGTAAACAATTAAGCAAGCAAGCAATCCCCATGAACCTCAAACCTAACCCTAAGCCTAAAACTAGCTTCAAAAAGCAAAGCTAGAATCAATATGAAAGCCTAATCATGTCGCCTAAACCTAACACTTTATACCAAGTTGAAACCGAAAAAAGGCCTCACAATGATATCACACAAGAATATTTGGCTTGAAAGAAAGGTAAGGGTGATGGTGGGGGTTCTACTTAGGCTCACAAAAGAGTGATGAAAGGAGTAAGAGAGCCTAAATATGTATAAGATCCATGTGTTCATTTTCAAATGCATAAGTATGAGAATTAAAATTCAGATTAGGGTTCTCACTTATTATGACAAGATTCAGTTCATGAATGTTCCAGTCAAGCCACGAAAATCAAAACACATGATCCAAGTATGGTTAGAGCTTACTTTCAAAGAGTGTACAATGCATCAAAGAACTACTAACTAGGGCCTTGAAACAATTCATGAGCTTAAAACACCTTTAAGGAAAATTTTAACCCCTTATGCAAATGTAAACAACCTAGAGGCTAAAAAATTTTAGACTCAATCCTAAAATGTTTAACCAAGTGAATGCAACTATATGAATTTTTTTGGAAATTTTTAAAACTTTTACCAATTTTTTTGTTCTTTTCTATGCCTTAGATGTAATGAAGACTCAAAGGATGCAAAAAGAAAATAAGAAAAAAGAAAACAATGTCAAATAACACACACACTCCCCTAAACTTGAATGACACTGTCTCGGTGGCAAACAAATTCAAAGGAGTTCAAAATATAGCAAAGGAAAGCGAAAACAGATGATGGTATTTACAAGGATCGGCTGTTGGTACCTTGGAGCTAAGAAGTGCTGGAACTTGAGGACGTTCCAGACCTCTTGCTCTTTGTTGGGGTCTCGTGGGCTACTCTTTTGCCCTTGTCCAATGCAGCTCCTTCATGAACCGAGTGGCGAGCAGGTAGGATGGGGCTTCCTTGAGGCTCACGTAAAACGATGCCCCTAGTCGATCTCCTCCTTTTCTCGGGCTGCTCGACTTCTTCGCTTACAGCCTTCTTAGGGGAGCTCCCTTGAAGCGCCTTGACCTTCTTGGCAAGCTTCTTGAGTACCTTGCTCTGACATTTGTTGATTTTCCTTTGCATCTCAACAATAGAAGCAAGGAACTTCTCGGTCTTAGTTCGCGGCTCAAAGTCAATCTTGGGAAGCACAAAGCTCTCGGGCATCTCATCATCCGAGGCAGGAGACTCTGATCTTGGGCGAGTAGCTTGTTGAATGGCGGCTGTGGCTCCTAAGGGGGCGAAGCACTCCTCTACACTCGGCAAGAACTCGATGTTGCCAACTCCTTGTAGCTCGGTTTCCTCCTTGTTCGGCAGGATACACACCCTTTTCTCATTCTCCTCATCAATGAACAGATACGCATAAAAACCCTCAGCTGGCGTGCGTCCCATGCTATCGATGTTTCTTAGATAAATCTCATCCATGTACGCCCTATCCGCGCAAGGTACGAAGTCAGCTAGTGGCACTCCGGCTTGAACAAACAAAGGAGTAAGGAACCCTCCAATCAGAGACGAACTCGCCTTGCACCTCATGGCATACGCCTTATACTTCACCAATGAAGAGGCTAGAATACAGCCGTAGTTCACGTCATCTCCTAGCTGGTCTTCCAACAGCTCATCATTCTCATTGGGGTCACACATGAGATGCTTAACGCCTTGGAACAAGAAGCAAAGCTCGGTATTTGTGACCGTGGGGGCTACTGACCCTCCGCTGAAGGTGTTAGCAATCAGTTTCAGCGTGTACCTCAGCTCCGGACTCCTCACTCTCTTGATCTTTGCTGTATTCGCCTTGTAGTCGTCATTGCTTATGAGGTCCCACAGGTCATTCGCTTGAGTGAAGGAGGGGAATTCAACCTTGTTGGCAGCAGCGTTGAGGCCATAGGCTTGACAAAGCTCCGGGATTGAGAGACGAAAAGCCTGACGTTTGATCTTGAAGGATAGGTGGCCTTGAGAAGGAGTGGGGATGCTCGGGTTCTCATAAGCGAACTCCAAGGTGGCTAGGAAATCGATTGTCACCTCGGGATAGATCGGGAAGTCCATCCTTGACAAGCACCGAAGGCCTATGTTCTTCAGGAGTTGACCAAAGTCCCTCAAGATCCCCATATTAGCCAGCAAACCTCTATCCGCGAACTTAGTTGGTTCGAACCTCAGCCTCTCTAGCCTCTTCTTGGCTTGTTTTTCCTCCTTGGTCCACTTAACCCTCTCCTGAACCACCACTTCTTGACCTTCTCCTTCTTGTGCTGTCTCTTCTCTCGTCCTTTTGGGGACAATAGTGCCTGAAACAAGATTCTCAAACAAGAGAATGAGCAAACTCGGCGAGTATTGAGAGAAAGAGCAAGCAAGAAAGAAAAAGTTTTAACTAATGCCCTAGATTTTTGGGGAATTTATAAAAATTCTAGCAAGATAATAGAGAAAGAAATCTAGAGATAGAATAAAATCTAGAATTTTTCCTAATATCTAGCTAGTTTTAAAAATTCGCTAAACCTATAACATCTTATTATTCAAACAATGCAAAGAAAAGGAAATTTTCTAAAAGATTTAAAACTAAAACCCGAAAATACCTTTGCAAAGTTTTGAAAGAAGATGTTGTTGACCTTTAAGAAAAAATATCACACTCACTCTTTGCTTTAGAAATCTCTAAACATAGATAATGAGAGAATGTGTGGTTTGAAAATATAAAGGCCAACAAGAAAAATCTAAAACCATGGGCAAGTAAGTGGTTTTCTGCAAAAGGTGTGGTCAAGGCACATCTTTCATGGTCAAAGATTCTTGCCTTGACCACATTTCAAATTTAAAAACTGGAAGGAAAGTAGAAAAGAGGGGAAAAAAATTGTTACCTCGGCACGAGATCGAGTCCATTTGGTCGATCTATGACTCGATCTCATGCCCATAATGGCTAGGATCAAGAGGTTTGATCGATCAGGGACTCGATTCAAATTGCAACGAGTCTTATATCGACTGTACCCTCTCGTTCCTTGACTTTGGTCAACCAGGCATTGGTCCTTGGATCGAGCTACATGATCGATCTGAGGGTCGATTTGGTTTAGATCGAGTGGCAGATCGAGTAGACTATTCGATCTATTTTTGAGAATCGAGTGACTCGGTCGATCTACACATCGTTTGCTTTTCAAGCTAAACGTTTAGGGTGTTCATCCTCTCGTGATCGACCGTTCCACTCGATCTCGTCTAGATCGACTGACTCCCCTCGATTCACTACCTCAATCTAGTAAAGATCGAGCTAGGATGACTCGATCTAGCACTCGATCTCCAGCCTATTCTTAACCCTTCTCGCCTCTTTTGGACTCCAAGATCATGGCCTGCAATCCCTTATACCCTTTCCTACACACTTGGAAGATAAAAACATAAAACTGAAATAGAAAGAAAGCAGAAATATATACAAGATAGACATGGGAATGCCTCCCAAGTGCACTTTCTTTAACGTCTTTAGTTAGACTTTACTTGGTTTAGGCAGATGGTGGGTCTTGGAGAAGCATTGAAGTGCTCTCCTTGTTGAATGCACTGGCCATGTATGGCTTTACTCTATGTCCGTTGACTGTGAATGCATTCCCACTCTTGCCAACCAACGTTACAGCTCCATAGGGTAATACCTCCTTGATCTCAAACGGTCCGCACCACCTTGATTTGAGCTTGCTCGGGAACAACTTCAGCCTCGAGTCATAGAGTAGCACCAAACTGCCTTCCTTAAGCTCTTTATGAACCAACTTCTTGTCATGAGCCGCCTTAGTACGCTCCTTGTAGATCTTAGCGCTTTCGTAGGCGTCCAGCCTTAGCTCATCAAGCTCGTGTAGCTGAATCAAGCGCTTCTCCTGAGCTGTCTTGAGATCATAGTTCAACTGCTTCACATCCCACAATGCTCTATGTTCCAGCTCAACAGGGAGGTGACATCCTTTTCCATAGAGAAGAGTAAAAGGAGTGGTACCAATGGGGGTTTTGAAAGCGGTCCGGTAAGCCCACAAAGCATCGTCTAGCTTAGCCGCCCAATCCTTCTGAGTAGTACCTACTATCCTCTCGAGTATTGCCTTGATCTGCCGGTTAGAGACCTCTACTTACCCACTCGTTTGAGGGTGATAAGGTGTAGCTACCTTGTGCTTCACACCATACTTCCTTAAGAGGTTCTCGAATACTTTGTTGATGAAATGGCTGCCACCGTCACTGATCACAACCTTAGGGACTCCAAATCTTGGGAATATGATGGTTTTAAAGAGCTTGATCACCACCTTAGAGTTGTTTGTAGGGGAAGCAATGGCCTCAACCCATTTAGATACGTAGTCAACCGCTACTAGGATAAACTTGTTGCCGTAAGAAGATGGGAATGGACCCATAAAATATATCCCCCAAGCGTCAAAGACATCAACCTCAAAGATAGGAACCTGAGGCATCTTGTTTCTCTTGGTGATGTTTCCTGCCCTTTGACACGCTTCACAACTCTTAACAAACTCGTGAGCATCTTTGAAGATAGATGGCCACCAAAAACCCGCTTGTAACACCTTTGTAGCAGTCTTGAAAGAAGGGAAATGACCGCCGTATGATGAGCCGTGACAATGTAGGAGTATGTCCTTAGCTTCTTCCCTTGTTACACACCTCCTATACAAGCTGTCCACGCCCCTCTTGTATAAGTATGGCTCATCCCAAAAGTAGTGGGAGATGTCTCTCATGAACTTCTTCTTGTGATAATGATCAAGGTGAGTAGGCTCCTCTCCACAAGCCAAGTAGTTCACAATATCAGCGTACCAAGGCAAGTCTTCTTCTTTGAAACTCAAAACTTCTTCAAACTTGTCTTCAAGCTTCTCACAAACCGCCGTGGTGATCATCATGAGCTGCTCTTCAGGAAGTGAATTGTCAAGTGGCAAAGCTTCATTGACTCTCATCCTTGAGAGGTGATCAGCAACACCATTCTCTATCCCCTTCTTATCCTTTATCTCCATGTCAAACTCTTGTAGGAGGAGAATCCACCTTAAGAGCCTCGGTTTAGTGTCTTTCTTGGAATAGATGTACCTCAGAGCTATGTGATCTGTATAGACAACCACCTTAGAGCCTACGAGGTATGACCTGAACTTCTCAAAGGCGAATACAACGGCCAGCAACTCCTTCTCGGTTGTAGCGTACTTCACTTGAGTGTCATCCAAGGTCCGGCTGGCATAGTAGATGACGTGCAGCCGCTTGTCTTTCCTTTGACCAAGAACAGCTCCTATGGTGTAGTCACTCGCGTCACTCATGATCTCGAATGGTAGATCCAGTCCGGTGCTTGCACTATTGGCGCGAATACAAGAGCTTCCTTGATGGTCACGAAAGCACGAAGACAATCCTCATCAAACACAAATTCAGCTTCCTTGCATAGCAACCGTGTGAGGGGCCTTGCTATCTTGGAGAAATCCTTTATGAATCTCCTGTAGAAGCCTGCGTGGCCTAAGAAACTCCCTACTCCTTTGACATTAACCGGCGGCTCAAAACTCATCATGACCTCAACCTTGGCTTTATCAACCTCTATGCCCTTCTCTGATATCTTGTGGCCAAGCACGATCCCTTCCTTCACCATGAAGTGACACTTCTCCCAGTTAAGCACAAGATTCGTCTCTTCACAACGCTTTAGTACCTTGCAAAGATTCAACAAACACGCAGAAAAAGATGCACCATATACAGAGAAGTCATCCATAAACATTCCTACCATCTCTTCTATTAGATCAGAGAAGATCGATATCATACATCGCTGAAACGTAGCTGGTGCGTTACACAACCCGAATGGAATCCTTCGATACGCGAAGGTGCCACAAGGGCATGTAAAGGTCGTCTTCTCTTGATTGTTTGGATGGATTGGTATTTGAAAGAAACCATTATATCCATCAAGAAAGCAATAGTAAGGATGATTAGCAAGCCTCTCAAGCACTTGATCAATAAAACGTAAAGGGAAATGATCCTTTCTAGTTGCAAGATTAAGCTTCCTATAGTCTATACACATACGGTGACCAGTTATAGTCCTAGTAGGTATAAGCTCATCTTTATCATTCTTAATGACTGTGATCCCTCCCTTCTTAGGCACCACGTGTACAGGGGAAACCCACGTGCTGTCACTTATTGGATAGATCATGTCAGCCTCTAACAGCTTAAGAATCTCTTTCTTAACAACCTCCTTTAAATTAGGATTCAAACGCCTTTGGTGTTCTATAGAAGAGGCATTCTCATTATCCAAGTGAATCCTATAAGTGCAAAGCATTGGTGAAAGGCCCTTGATGTCACTTAGAGAGTACCCAATGGCCTCCCTATACTTTCACAGCTCATTTAGGAGCGAGTGCAACTCATCATCACTTAAGTTTTCATTCACAATCACGGGATAGGTATCATTAAGCCCTAAGAAAGCATACCTTAGCCCTTTTAGAAGCTCCTTAAGGTCCACCTTTGGGGCTAGCAGCTCGCTCCAGTCCTCCTCGTGGCTCTTATTGACGTTCCCATCCTCAGTAGCCTCCTTAGAACCCGAGACATGACCCAAAAGACTGCTTTCTTGAACCGTTGTCCCCTCCGAGATCGAGTCTTCCAGTCAATCTTGCACTCGTTCTGGTCCGGATCGAGCAATTTCACTCGATTCTCCTACTCGATTTGATTGGGATCGAGCAGGAGATCGAGTCCCCGTCTCATTCTCTTAACTGATCGATTGGCTTCCCTCGATCTTCCCATCGTTTTTTTTGCTGGATCGACTGCACTCAGGTCGATCACTTACTCGATTTGATTGGGATCGAGTAGTAAATCGATTGTCTGAGTCGTTCTCTTCTCTGGATCGACCAATCTCCTCGATCTTCTTGTCGATTGCTGTCTTGGATCGAGTGATCTTCTCGATTGCCTGATCGATCTCTAGGCATCTGCCTTCATCTTCTAACACAACTTTTCTAGAGTCAAGGAGATTAACGTACTCCCGAGTCCTCTGATCCAAGAAATCGTACTCTCCTCTCTCTTTAGTCAATGCCAGCTTCAAGTGATCCTCTTGTGCAAGCTCTTCTAGCAGTTCATCTGCCAAGGCATCCAATGTCTCTATATAGAAAGCTTGCCCTTCTATGGTAGGCTTCTTCAGGACCTCGTTGATATGAAAATCCCGCTTCATGTCCTTGCCCAAGTGTAGAGCTATCTTCCCATTCTTGACATCGATGATTGCTCCGGCGGTTGCAAGGAATGGCCTCCCAAGTATAAGCAGATCCTTAGGTTCTTCATCCATTTCAAGCACAACGAAGTCGGTTGGCACATTCACATCGCTTACCCTCACTGGATGATCCTCTAGCAAACCCACTCGAAGTCTCATGCTTCTGTCAGCTAACACAAGGGAGATCCTACACTCTTTGAACCGTGTGAAACCTAGCTTCTTTGCTATAGAATGGGGCATCACATTTATACTAGCACCAAGATCGCATAAACAGCTCTGAAATGTTAAAGGACCGAGAGCACATGGTATAGTGAAGCTTCCTGGATCTCCCAACTTCTTGGGGACTATCTCCTTGTGTATAATGGCGCTACACTCTTCACTAAGCACCAGCACTTCCTTGCATTCCTTGTTCTTCTTTGCAAGCGTGTCCTTCAAAAATTTAGCACACTTAGGCATCTAGGCAATCCACAAGGGGTAGCTTGATCTCTACATCCCTTAGATGCTTCTCAAACAAGAGCTTATGCTTCTCTATAAGCTGTTTCTTGAAGCGGCCAGGAAAAGGAAGCTTAGGAACATAAGGTGGAGGTATGTAGTTATCCTTCTCCTCGGTTGCTTTCTCCAATTGCTTCTCTACGGCTGCTTCTTTGCCCTTTGTTGGCCTCTCTATCCACACGTTATGGAAGTTGATCTCATCATCAGCCGAAGGTTTACCCTCCCCCTCTTGAACCACAATGTCCTCATTGTCTTTAGGTGCAACCCTCGGTGGAAGTTCTTTCCCACTTCTTAGTGTGATAGCATTGGCATATTCCTTGAGATTTTGCTCACACTTGCCCGGTAGACTGCTTTGACCACTTGTACTTGCATTACCCTTCTCTAACTGCTTGATCTTGTTGTTTAGAGTTGTAATCTGAGTAGAGACATCAGTGAGAGAGGAGTCTAAGCGGTTGTTCATCTCGGCAAACTTCTGGTTTGTTGAAGCTTGCCCTTGAAGCAACTGCTGAAACATGGCTTGTACAGGATCAACTTGTTGCGGTTGCATCTGTTGTTGAGGAACAAAGCCTGGAGGGAACTGATAGGGCTCAGGTTTTACCCAAATAAAACTACTCCAAGTGCACAGCAAAAGCAGTTGTAGTACAAGGGGTATCGAATCCCAAAGGAGTAATGCAGACTACACTATCGATTGTAGGTTTGGATTAAGCTAAGCATGATATAATGTATGTAATGCGAATGATTAAATAAAGGTAACCAAACGATTTTGTAAGATGATCTAAGTTTCAGAAGACTAAAAGCGCTAAGTCGGGACAGTTCGCAAGTTGAATCCAAGAATGTAGAATGCATGAAATCAGGAATGATTAAGAACTGTTTTAAACATGAATCACTGATGTATAACTAATTAATTCTCATTGCAGAAGTTATCTATGCCTAAATCACAGAGTTTCAAATCTCTTTGCAAACCCAAACAACCTAAGCATGCAGGAATGATCAGAATCAATTGTTTACAAAACTCCTAAGCCAAATCTTTTTGCACTAAGTTGTTTTGCTCATCAAATACTAGTTCAGGTTATCAATAATGCTCTCACATATATTTAACAACCTATGATTTCGGATTTCTAGATGATGTGTCTCAGAAATTCGAATTTAAAGCAAGCAGAGATGAAAAACCAAAAGATATTCCTAACAGGTAGCGATTCTACAAACTCTTCATCAACCTTTGAAAAAGCCCTAACTTAACTAGCAGATTACTCAGACATGATCATGGAATCATAAAACATACCTGAATAAAATTGCATTAAGAGAAAGAGTAAAAGAATAAGGGGGTTCGAAATCTTCTCAAAAGAGTACAAGATCTGACTCCCCAAAAAGCTCTGAATAAATCTCTCTCTAAGCTCTCTGAATTCTCAAAAACTAAGATCAAATCGCCAACAATGGCTGAAAAACCTAATAAATAGAGGTTAAACACGATATGAGGTCTTCTTGTAAATAATGGAACTTTTAGGCCAATTCTGCAAATAGTCTTTATACTTCTTGTATGTTTTGTGATTCTACAAACTCTTCATCAACCTTTGAAAAAGCCCTAACTTAACTAGCAGATTACTCAGACATGATCATGGAATCACAAAACATACCTGAATAAAATTGCATTAAGAGAAAGAGTAAAAGAATAAGGGGGTTCGAAATCTTCTCAAAAGAGTACAAGATCTGTCTCCCCAAAAAGCTCTGAATAAATCTCTCTAAGCTCTCTCAAATTCTCAAAAACTAAGATCAAATCGCCAACAATGGCTGAAAAACCTAATAAATAGAGGCTAAACACGATCTGAGGTCTTCTTGTAAATAATAGAACTTCTAGACCAATTCTGCAAATAGTCTTTATACTTTTAATAAATCAGGCCATGCTCCTTCCTTGATGGGTGACGAGCGTCACCAAGGGTGGTGACGAGCGTCACCATATGGCATACTTTCTGCTTCGAGCTTGGTACCTCGTGGCTTCAACTCAGAATGCTCCAAAAGGTTCCAATATCTCCAATTATGCTCCAGACATGCTATAACCTGCAAAAACTCTTCTAGGACTCTAAAAAGACCAAAAAGACTCAATAAAAAGGACTTATATCATGGTTAAAAACTATTAAAACCATGATATATCAACTCCCCCAGACTTAGCTTTTGCTTGTCCTCAAGCAAACATCAGACAAAGAACAGGGTCGAGGTTTGAAAACAAGAAACAGTCAATCAGTCATCAGGAACACCACACTAGTTTGAACATTCGAATCCACATACCATAGAGTCAACACAAGATCAAATTTCAGTCTAATCATCACAAGCTTAGCAAATCTCTCAAGTCCAGTCAAAATCCCTTCAAGAAATCCGAAATTTCTACTGCTAACTCCTTATTTTTATCTAAGTGTGATATCTCATCAAGGTTCTATCATCTCAATCACTTTACAGATTCTTTTTCCTTCCTAACAACTGAACAATTCAATCTCAAAACAGCTCTCCTATTTTCTCTTCCCTTGATCTTTTCCTTTGGATATTTTCGATTTTTCACTTCTTTTTCTAAATTTTTACAGTCTAAGATATGGTGCTACTCAATACTTGTGTTCCTTGTGAGGAGACAGGTTCTTGAGTGTGTTCACTACTGTTGTTCCTTGTGAGGAGACAAGGTCATGAATGCACCATTCTTTGGACTTAGACTTTTAAAAACTACATCTGGGAAGATCAAAGAGAGACTGTATCTTAACTTTATTTTCAGTGCTGAAAGAGAGAATCAAGATCAATAAGAATCAATCACCAAGATAAGAAGTTTAAAGTTCATTAAGGTGGAGCTAACAGCAAATTTTTCAAACTCTCTAAGAACCTAAACCTTCATAGCTAGACTGATCTACCTATGACTTTCAACTTAGTAAGACTTGTAATCAACTACTGTGGCAATGGTTCTTATCAACAAAAACGTCCTATGGTTAGTTCCAAGAAAAACTGACAGTTTCAAAATTTTTGACTCAATAAAACAGGTTTTTGACTCAACTTTAAGACTCTATAAACATGACACAAAGCACACAACATCAGTAACCACCTCCCCCAGACTTAAACAACACTGTCCCAAGTGTTATTAAGCGAAGAGTTGGTCAGAAAAATGAATGAGAAGTCGAAAAACCATGGTCAAAAAGTGTTAGCTCGCGTGGGGTCGGGTGTGGAGCATCACCAGTCTGGTGACGAGCGTCACCACGACCTGTATTGCCCAATTGTCAAGTTAGATGTTAATTAACGAAGTGTTGTCATGTGTACTCTAAAGTTAGACTTTTTGAGCACTCAAACACACAATTAACAACATCCAAACATAGCAATAATAACCTGGTTCAACAAACTAACAAGACATCCTCAAAGCAAGCTGACAAACTGACTCTCTTTATTTTTTTTCTTTTTTTTTTGATTTTTTAGCTATGTAATAGAAAACTAGACTAAGTATATGAAAAAGAAAACTTACCAGTGGGTTGTCTCCCATTAAGCGCTTGTTTAAAGTCATTAGCTCGACTTTGATTGCTGCTCAGACAGCTGGTGGAGCAGAAGATGGCAGTGAATGCCTTTGAGAAGAATGTATCCTCATCCATGGTGGTTTATAAGAAGTGGATGCATGAACTCTTCCAAGGAAGTAGGGATCATCAGCAGGGTGGGTCGTGACTGTGGGTGATACACTTCGTTTTCCTGCAGAATCATCAAAGGAAACACCAAGCTTTCCACGAGAATCTCGCTGCTTGCATAAGTGTGAAGCATCTTTTGCACCTTCTAAATTCTTATTGATGAGATTAGGAGGTTTAGATTTGGTTCCAGGAAGTGCATACCTTTGCCTAGTTGCAGGTTTCTGGGTTGTGGAATGGTGAATTTTCGGTTTGGCAACATAAGATGGACTTGTAGAGTAAATATCACGTCTCTCCTTTGTGTCCAGGTTGGTGACGAGCGTCACCAGGTCAGTGACGCTCGTCACTGACTCTGCAGTTCGAGTTGCTGCAGTTTTCCTGCAGTTCAGCTCTGCAAGTCTTGCCTCCATCAAAAACACGTCTTCCTCCAGCAACTTGGTATTCATTGGAACCTCTTTTTCAAGCCCAGTCATGAAGATATGATCCTCACTGCAATCCTCAAACCCAACAGCTTCTGCAGAAGTTTCAGATATTGCCTCTTCAACAGCCATCTTGTTCACTTGCCTACTTGTATCAGATTCAGTGACATACCCAGCAGTAGTGTCTTCTGAATGCTCCATGACATTCTCTTCATCTCTGGAAGTCTTTACAGAATAGGTCTGACCATCAATAGTAGAATTCCCTCTTAAGTTATCCATGTCAAAGTTCATGACAACATCACCAAGATCAAGCTCAATGTTCTCATTTCTCACATCAATGATGGCGCCAGCAGTAGCCAAGAATGGTCTTCCCAGAATAAGAGGATCTTTAGGTTCTTCAGCATATTTCAGAACCACAAAATCTGTAGGAATTATGCAGCCTTCAATGTTAACAGGAACATCCTTTAACATGCCTTCTGGGGTCCTTATTGATCGATCTGCTAGGATGAGAGAGATCCCAGCTGGCTTGAAATCAGTCATTCCAAGTCTAGCAGCAACAGAGAAAGGCAACAAGTTAATACTTGACCCTAGATCACAAAGAGAGTGGGGAAAACGTCCTGCAGAGATTGAGCAATTAAGCACAAAGGTCGCTGGATCAGATAGCTTCTCTGGAATTCTGGTTTGAGTGATGGTATTGACTTGTTCAGAAACAATCACTTTCTTCTTCTTATTTGGAGTTGTGCCTAAGAGAATTGCACTGATGTCTCTGGTAAGCAATGCGCCTTCCTTAGAGCTTACACCATTCACAACCATTCTCTTTACATACCTTCTTAGAGCTGGTGAAAGCTTGACTACATCAACAAGAGGAATCTCAACCATCAACTTCTCTATCATTGCCTTGCATCTGGCTTCTTCTAGCTCCTGTTTAGACCTACTAGGATGCTTGGGGAATGGTATCTTGGGTTTATACGCTTGCTCCTTGCTATTATATGCAGTTTCAGTCAAAAAATCGTCATTTTGGGGTGGGTGACAACCGTCACCAGGTTGGTGATGATCGTCACTCACATGTAATGAATCACGACTTTCTGCTTCAGCTTGGTGACGAGCGTCACCCAACTGGTGACGAGCGTCACCAGTTTCTGAAGAAAATTTGTCGGGGCTTGCAATTTGGGTGACAAGCGACACCCTCCTTGGTGACGCTCGTCACTGATCTCTGGGACAGCGAAAATTTCATCTTCAAGCTTCATTTGTTGCACGATTTGCTCTGCACTCATCCTCTTATACTGCCCTTTTTCAAGCTCCTTTTCACTCATCTGTGATGGCATTAACCTGGTGCTTGGGATTTATATCAGTCCTTCCAGGAAGGAATCGCTCTTGCCTTTGAACAGTTTCTGCAGTTTGAGCAACCTGAACATCAAGCTTCTTCATATGAGAGTTCAGAATCTCAATTTTCCCATTAAAGTCTTGATACAGCAAACCCATCTTGCCATAGAAGTTCACTGTCATCTTCTGCTGTCCTTCAAGTAACTGCTCCATCATAGCTTCCATCTTATTGTCTTGTGGAGGTGCAGTTTGTTAGGAAGAAGAACCAAAATTCCTGTTGTTTTGGCAAGGTTTCTCAACTTCAGTCTTCTGGAACTGTGGCTTGGGCGTGTATCCAGGCGAATTCTGGTTTCCTGTGAAGATACTCTGCTGATTATTGCTGTTGTAGCCTCTGTTCCATTGCTGATTTCCAAACCGTTGGCTCTGAAATTCCCTTTCCATTGATGAAATTAACATCTTTCTGCTCAAATTCTTCAGGATTTTCGAAACTCTCCACTTCTACAGCAAACTGAACTGACTTCTTTCCCACCAAGAGGCTGTGCATACTGTCCAGCTTAGCCTTAACTTCAGCAATCTGATTTCCATCAGCCACACCAGCTTGTTTCATCCTCTGAAAGTCTGCTTTTTTAGTGCTGTTGCTGCAGACCAAATTCTCAATCAGTCTGATCGCCTCCTCTGGTCTATTAGTGTTGAAGTTCCCTGCACTTGCTGCATCCAGCGCCATCTGATACTTCCAGTCAATGCCCCTGAATAATATCCCAAGTAATTGCACTTGACTGAAGCCATGATGAGGACAGTCCCTTTGATAAGACTTGAATCTGATCCAAGAGGCTTTAAAAGCTTCACTAGGACCTTGTGTAAAGGATGCAATTTTCGTCCTCATGTCTTCAGACCTTGCATCATCATAGAAGTTGTTCAGAAAAGCATTCTTAGTGTCTTCCCAAGTGGTCAATGAAGCAGGTTCCAGTTGCTTCAGCCAATATGCAGCCTCTCCTCCAAGAGAATAAGGGAAAAACTTGCAGAACAGAAAGTCATTAGTGACTCCAATGGCTTTGACACTTGAAGCCAAGTCCTCAAACTTCTCAATGTGATCTATAAGATGCTCATGAGGTAAGCCATGGAATGGATGCTGGCCAACCAGCTGATAGTAGACAGGTTTAACCTCAAAATCTTTCCTCTGGAAGGCAGGAGGGCGGATTGCAGCTCTGTTGGCATAGAACTGATCAGGTCTGTTGAAATCACATAGAGTCCTCTGAACAAAACGCCCAGCAGCGTTATTGGCAGCAACAGGGACTCCAGCGTCTTCTGCCACTTGTTGAACCTGTTATTCAACAATGACATTCCCCTCTTGATCAATCCTTTGCCCCTCTTCATTCCTCCTGTTTCCTTCCCTGTTAACCAAGTGACCTTCTGCATCTTCAACCAAGATAAGTGGAGCGACCATTGTAGATTGCTTCTTAGCTTTTCTGTTAGTTCTCTCCAACCTAGCTAGTTCGTCGATGCTCAAAGTCACAAGCTCCTTCTCTTTGTTGCTTCTGGTACTGCGATTAGGCATACACCTAAAACATGAACAAAGAAAAGTAGCAAAAAATTAGTAAACAAATTAAAACTTAGACAAAATCCTAATACTAGAAATCGATAGGCAGCTATTACTCCCCGGCAACGGCGCCAAAAACTTGATAGGGCTCAGGTTTTACCCAAATAAAACTACTGCAAGTGCACAGCAAAAGCAGTTGTAGTACAAGGGGTATCGAATCCCAAAGGCGTAATGCAGACTATACTATCGAATGTAGGTTCAGATTAAGCTAAGCAGGATATAATGTACGTAATGCAAATGATTAAATAAAGGTAAGCAAACGAATTTGTAAGATGATCTAAGTTTCAGAAGACTAAAAACGCTAAGTCAGGACAATTTGCAGGTTGAATCCAAGAATGTAGAATGCATGAAATCAGGAATGATTAAGAACCGTTTTAAACATGAATCACTGATGTATAACTAATCAATTCTCATTGCAGAAGTTATGTATGCCTAAATCACAGAGTTTCAATTCTCTTTGCAAACCCTAACAACCTAAGCATGCAGGAATGATCAGATTCAATTGTTTACAAAACTCCTAAGCCAACTCTCTTTGCACTAAGTTGTTTTGCTCATCAAATACTAGTTCAGGTTATCAATAATGCTCTCACATATATTTAACAACCTATGATTTCGGATTTCTAGATGATGTGTCTCAGAAATTCGAATTTAAAGCAAGCATAGATGAAAAACCAAAAGATATTCCTAACAGGTAGCGATTCTACAAACTCTTCATCAACCTTTGAAAAAGCCCTAACTTAACTAGCAGATTACTCAGACATGATCATGGAATCACAAAACATAACTGAATAAAATTGCATTAAAAGAAAGAGTAAAAGAATAAGGGGGTTCGAAATCATCTCAAAAGAGTACAAGATCTGTCTCCCCAAAAAGCTCTGAATAAATCTCTCTCTAAGCTCTCTGAATTCTCAAAAACTAAGATCAAATCGCCAACAATGGCTGAAAAACCTAATAAATAGAGGCTAAACACGATCTGGGGTCTTCTTGTAAATAATGGAACTTCTGGACCAATTCTGCAAATAGTCTTTATACTTTTAATAAATCAGGCCACACTCCTTCCTTGATGGGTGACGAGCGTCACCAAGGGTGGTGACGAGCGTCACCCTATGGCATACTTTCTGCTTCGAGTTTGGTACTTCGTGGCTTCAACTCAGAATGCTCCAAAAGGTTACAATATCTCCAATTATACTCCAGACAAGCTATAACCTGCAAAGACTCTTCTAGGACTCTAAAAAGACCAAAAAGACTTAATAAAAAGGACTTATATCATGGTTAAAAACCATAAAAACCATGATATATCAGGAACATAGGTGAATATCCATGGTTTCCTTGTTTCTGTTGCTGTCCTTGATAGTTGACCGGCCTCTGCCCTTGAAAACCACCACTTGGCTGAAAACCTTTGTTATAGGGCACAAACGGTTTAGCTTGTTGAGGAGGGTACACCTGATCCTTTGGATTCTCAACGTTGGTGCTTCTGTAAGACAAGTTGTTGTTGCCTTGGTAGCCTTGAGAGTAACCTTGAGGCTTGTAGTTGTTTTGACGGGCTACCCAATTAGCTTCTTCTTCTTGGCGTTGCTCTAGCTCATCCAAGACATCCGCAGCTTCCCCAACAAAATGTACATGCTTTTGGTTTGCAAGCATGAGCTTGTCGATCTTCTCATGGAGAAACTTCATTTCTTTCTTGTTGGCTTCAAGATCAGCTCCTCTTGGAGCACAGTCGTAATCCTCAGAATATTTCCCATCGCTCAATGCTATGTTTTCAATGAGCTCCATACCTTCCTCAACCTCTTGACCAAGGAAGTTTCCTTTGCTTGCCGTGTCAAGTAGTAATCTGATCTTTGGAAGAGCTCCGCGGTATATGGTACTCAAGAGGGTCTCTTTGCTGAAACCATGGTGAGGGCAGGCTATTGTATAATCCTTAAAGCGCTCCATAGCCTCATTGAAGGATTCATTCTGACGCTGAGTGAAAACACTGATCTCGCTTCTCAACCTAGCTGTCCGAGAGCTTGAGAAAAACTTGGAGAGGAAAGCTTTCTTACAGTCGGCCCAAGAAGTGATAGTTCCTTGTGGAAGAGTCCTCTCCCAATGCCGTGCCTTGTCTCCTAAGGAAAAGGGAAACAAACACAGCTTGAAGCTATCCTCCGAGATGCCATTTATCTTAAGCATTCCACAAAGCTGCTCAAAGTTGTCTAGATGCGCCAATGGGTCCTCCAAAGCTAACCCATAAAACTTATTGTTTTACACCATCTGAACAAACCCTGGCTTGATCTCGAAATTATTGTTTTGCACTGGAGGAGGAGTGATCCCAAACCTATTATGGTGAGTATTAGGAGCATCTCCTGCTCCAATGATCCGTGGGGGTCTAGCCGCGTGGTGGGGGTTTCCATTACCCCTTCCCACTGCCCCCATGAGCTGGAGGAGGTACCTCTGGATGTTCTTGCTCAGCCATTGCCTCAAAATCCACTGAACCTTGCTGAACAATCTCCTCAAAGGCTCTAGCTTGCTCTCTAACTCTTCTTGATCTTGCATGTCCAAGCTGATGAATATTGTCCAAGGGTGTGAGTAAGTTGTTGTCACCCCTGGAGCGTAGATTCATGTACCTGAAAGACACAAGTTTGATAGCAGAGAAATCAGTAACTAACTTAAAGTAAAGGCTTAGTCTTTACTAAACCCCAAATCTTAATGCTTTCTATCCCCTAGGATGGCAACAGTGCCATTTAATAACTCATTTCTTATGGTGTAAATACAAGCATGAGAGGTTATCAAACTCAAATAAAAGACTAAGATGTAGTATAGCATGCAAGTGAGGTATCAATCCACATCTAGGAGTAGGAAGTTCACTAAGAATGCAAAGGATGCGCAAAGCTAAGCAGATTATGAAAATGATTGGTAAATTCAAGGAAAACTAAATGCAAGTATCAAATGCAATGCCAAACAATTTTAAAATCCCTGGAAGAGGGTTAACTACCACTAGGAACAAGCAGAAAGTCTAAAATGCAAAGCTATTAAAAAATAAAAATCGAATAGTGGATCGACCAATAGATCGAGCAATATGGATCGATCTCGTCTAACAACTTAAGATGATGAATGATGCGATGAACTAATGAACAAGATGCGAACTTTATGATGACAGAATGATAGGCAGAGATTTAAAACACTAAGAAAGAAGGTCTAGGGTTGAGGGTGATATTCATGGATCTCAAAGATTAAAGCTTGGGTTGAAAACTTTTAGATCTACTCACTTTGTGAGGTTCTCTAGGCCTTGAAAACAAAACAAGAACCATCCATGGCATGTGGTATGGTTCATTTCTTCTATCTCTTCTCCAAATCCATGGCGTCTGGTGGAAAAAGAGATCGAAGAGCAAGAAACACAGATTTCAAATGTTGACCTAACTAATCCCCTAAACAACCATGGCATGTGGGAAAGGAAGGATTAGCCTCTAGGATCTGATTTTCCAGTACATCTGAATCCTGTCAAGGTAAGACAGCCTTTGGATCATAGAGATCTTGGCGTGAGACTATCTAAGCCTTAAGTACTCAAGATCCTAGAAGAGAAGGTAATGAAGAACAACAAAACACAAAACTTTAATCTCTTTGACCCTTTTGAATCACCTCAACCCATCAACCCAAATGAAACTACTCGCTACTCATAAAGAAAACCGAACAAAACGCAATAAATAGAAAGCTAAGCATGATTAACGATTGATTAAAGCAAAAGATTCGATATTTAAAGGTTCAAATGCAAGAAAAAACTTAAAGGTTCTACAATGGCGGAATCGCCTCTTGCAAGAGAAAGAAGAACGAAAAAAAAGATAAAAGTGAAAGTGTGTGAGAAAGCAGGATCGCCGCCTTCCCAAAGTGGACAAACAGCTCGATGGTCCCCCCTTCGCTAGAAGCCAAAAACGGTTAAAGTAGCCTGGGATCGAGCAGGAAGCTCGATCTAGCTCTCGATCTTCATCTTGGATCGGATGGCTTTGGTCGATCTCTGAGTCGATTTTGTGCTGATCGGGTTGGAAGCTCGATCTGGTACTCGATCTGCATGGCGTCATTTACGTATGTACTTCAGATCGATCTCCTCACTCGATCTCGGTCTCGATCTGTTTCCTTGCATCGACTTGGTCACTCGATCTTCTGGTAGATCTCATCTAGAACGACCTGCCTTGCTCGATCTGCTACTCGATCTCGGGTCCTTAGCATGCACTCCTGAGTTCTCCAAGTGTCCACGAGCTTCCTCACGAGCCTTAGCACGTCCACGAATCCTCCAAAGCTCCAAAGTATCCGAAAACAACCTGAATGTGATGCATAATGCAAGAAATGTGCGAATGCTAATGCAAAAGTGCTCTAGGACCTAAAATGGTGCAAACTAGCCTAATATGCAAGGTAAATGCATGAGAAACTATCTTATAAGCATGCATAATACACGAAATACATAGTAATATCAGTGATTAAGGGAAGATAGCTATAAGTGTTAAAGAAAAGAAGGTGCCAACAACAGCAATGCTTTTCAAAAGTCATCCAAAAGGATAAATCAGACCAAAGCAATCCACCAAAGGTGATGAGAATGGCGCCCAATCAACAAAAGAATAGCAAAGTTCAAAAAGGAATCAACCACACAAGCAAAGAAGAAGGAGTTTCCCAATATGTGAAGAAGGAAGAGATCAAGTGCTTTGGGAAAGGGTAGACTTAGGGATTGCACGTTGTGTTTAGAAGTTATTAGGTTCATCTTTGGATAAAAGGGTAGAAGAGAGCTTTAACTTGCATGCATAAGTGTGCTTTTACCTTTAAGATTTTACCTAAGATAGAATCAATTCATTGAGTGATCCCTTAAGTTTTTGAAACCCTTACTTGAATGAGATCATTTGCGTCTCATAACCATACCCATAGACCAAATGTTTTCACTTGATATGCCTAAACTTGATTCATGGGTTACATGTTTAAATGAATGTTAAAGAGTTGATTGATTTGAGCATTTGTCTAAGCTGAGATTTGAGATCATTGTGAAACTGGATAAGCATGGCTAGGTTCTATAAAGTATAGTTGATCATGATTTGCATCCTACAATTAGGCACTTGGACATTGATTTCACTTCTTTACCTTAGCATTTTTGGATTTGAGTGCCCACCTTTAAACCTCATCTCCCATTTGGGTTAGTTTAATTGCTTGAGGGCAAGCAAAAGGCAAGTGTGGGGGGGTGTTGATATCTCTCATATTTGCATCATTTAGGCTTGCATTTAGTTCATATTTTAGTATTATTTTGCATGTTTTCCTTTGCTTTTGTCCTATTTTCCTTTGCTTTTAGACTTAGGTTGCATTTAGGTTGTAGTTTGTATTTTCTTTGCATAAGGGATGTTTTCAGGTACCGAAAGAGCCATTAAAGACAAGGAGGAAGCATGGGAATGATTTAGGGAGTTGCCCAAGTCAAGGAGGATCAAGAGGAGCTAAGGAAGTGGAATTTTGGCCCATCATCGAGCTTGATTGAGTCCACGTCGCGCGATGTAATGCACCCGAGAAGAAGAGAGTTCACAACAAGCAAGGCAGATTGATGTCAAGCCACAGGACACTCACATAGAGCACTTACATCGCACGACATCTTGGGCCCGAGTCTAGATTCACATCGATCATTAGCATCGAGCCAGTGTGCACGATGCCAAGCATCCGAGGGAGCAACATCGAGCACTCACATCGAGCTGGGTAGCCATTCTGTTAGGGTTTTTGTCATTTACTATAAATACTCTTTAACCTAAGGATTTTAGCAAGTCTTGTTCAGCTTTTATCCAGTTTTCTCTCTTAATCACCTTGGTTTGTAAGAAGAAGATCCAACCTTTTTAATTTGAAATTCTACATTTATCTTCATTAATCTATCTTCTTAATCATATTTAACTCCTTAATCCTTGTTAATTTGATGGTTTACATGATGATTAGTGAGTAGTTTTCTTATAGGCTCTTAGATGTGGTAGATTAGGGAAATTTAAGGCTTGATTAGGATTTGTTAGTGCTTAAAATTGATTGATTCCTCTCTGTTAGACTGTTTTTAGACTAGATTTATCTTGATCACATGAATCTAGATTTAGGCTTTCTCTTATGCCCACCAAATGTTTGACGAAATGCTGATCTTGTCTTTTAGAGGATTTACTTATCTTAGCTCAAGAGATTGATTGTCTAAGAAGTATTTTGGACTGAATAGATCTGATTGTATCTGCTTGCTATTGATTATGTCACTAATGGGAGTTAGTTCTTGTTAGGATGATTAGCAAAGTGTTATTTGCCAAGAGATTGGATTTAACTTGCTTGATTGTGAACTTTATGCCGAAGAATAAGCAGTACTTGTTTGTTTGCATTGTTAATGAGATTGAAGTCAGCCTAGTCTTTCCTTTGAATTCCTCAAACTCAATAACCACATCTAGGAACCTTGCTTTTTATTATCTGAATTTCGAAATTTGCATTTATTCTGTTTTTTGTTGCTCTGTTTTCTTGCTTGATCATGGATAAGTATTGCTTTCACTAGTCTTTCTTTTCACTAGTCTTTCTTACGCCTTGGTTCACTGTGTTGATTAGTTTTATTAGATTAAACAACTTTCTTCTTGCTTTGGCTTGACTTAAGGCTTCTATTGCATTCCTAGTAGTACCTATCTTAGATCTTTAGATTGATAAAACTCTATGCTATACTAAAATGTCTAGTACAAGCTTGGGTGATTGAGAGAAAGCACAAAACTCTACTATTAGTCTGCGGCAGTGGGGTCACTCTTGCCCGCAAACATCTCAGTTCCCATGAGACGAACGTGATTCATAGCCTCCTAATAGGTCGGTACAGGCTCTATGTCCTGTCTGCGGCCCAAAGGTGGTGTTGGAGGTGGTCGAACCGGCACAACTGGCTCCTCACAATGCAGATTAGCATCTCTGTATGCTCCTCCCGTGTTGGGGTCTCCACAAAGAGGATTTTCATACCTCTCGCGGTACCTCAATAGCCCTTCTCTTTCAGCAGCTATATCTGCAACACGAGCATCCTCTGCAATATGCGCTTGTTCTGTAACATGTGCTTGCTCAGCCACACGCATCTTTTCCCGAGCCTGGGCAGTAACACGGATTGTTCTGCAGCCAAAGCATGTTGTACGGCTAAGGCTTGAGCATGAGCTGCCTCCGCCTGCTCCGTGGTGCGATTCAGCTCGGTATTGCCTCCATTCACACTTCCTGCTGAAGTGGACTGGATTCCTTCCTCACTCTCACGACATGCAGTAGCCCTGGTCAAACATTGTCCACTTTATGGCATCTATTCACAAGAATAAGTAATCAGAATCTGGTACTACGATTTGATTAGCCACAACAAATGCAGATACAACAGACACAATGGCAATGTAGACATAGATGAAGACAAACATAAGGTAGATGTAGACAGTATATGAAGACGAACTGAAGACAATATTGAAGATAACGAAGTAAACGTGTGTTCTGTTTCGTTTTGAAAACCCCCATTTAAAAACTTTTGAAAACGATTTTGCTTTGAAAACATGTCTCTCGGGTCGGAACCGGTTTGACTGGTAACCTTGGCTCTGATACCAAACTTGCAACACCTGCCTCTCATCATTTAGAGACAGTGTTCCACCCATATAACTTTCCAACCAAGTTACCACAACTTTAACTCAAACCCAATACTAATTTCATAAATATAAACTCAATAGTCTTGCAAATACCAACTTAAAGTCGAAATCAACCATAAATAAGTCTTAAAGCCAAAGAAAAATCATTGAAATACCCAAGGATAGAACTAAAGACACCAATCACTACCAACTTACACCAATCACTTCTGCTGCTCCTGCTCACCTGCGAAAGAGGAAAAAAAAGAGACAGGGAGGGGATGAGTAATTTAGATTACCCAGGAGAATGCATACATGTGGTCCATCACATATACCATTACCCAAACCTGTCGCTAGCCAGAGCCAAACGAACAAGCACAATGTAATAATTCCTGTAACAATCAACAATCAAATAAGCAAGTAAACAAGTCGATCCTACTAAATGCCTCACGTTACAGTACCCCGCGGATTGTTGCCTCCGCAAGCTTTGTTTGTCTTATACCCTTGTAAGGGGACGCATCTCCACAAGAGTCTAAGTCGCTGCACGACTGGTTTGTCAACCGCAGCACCACATGGCACTACGGCAGGCACATCCTCTACCGCAGGCGTCAATCACGGGAGCAGTGCATTCTCACTGTTGGGTCATAATGTAATTGTGATTTTAACACACTATAAGCAATGCAATGCAGAATCAAAATTCTCACAAGAAAACAATATCAATTAACAATCAACCAATTAATCCACAACTAGATCTAGGTTCGAAATTGAAGAACAACTTAGCAGACATCACAGATCTACAAGTTACAATCTAGAGCAGAACTTGTAGGGTTTTAGAGGACTTGAGATCCAGATCTAACAGAAACAAGCTAGACAATAATACAGAAGGGAGTGCATTAACACATCCTCACCTTTCCCTAATCGAGTGAAAGCTAAAGGGAAACTAAGATTTAGGGATCTAACGACCGAAGGCAAAGGACTCAAGAAAGCGGCAGCTCGGAACAACGGAACGGTGGCGTCTCTCCTCGACGGCGGTGGCGTCGAAGAAGGTAGCGGCGGTAGTAGGGTTGCTCGGTTAGGGTTCCTAAGTTATATTTCTGAGTGCTCTGAGAATCGTGATAGGGATTCTAATTCTCTAACACTCTTTATATATAGGGGATCCTGGGAAAACCCTAATACCTTTTCCCCTTTTACTCTTGGGCTTTAGACTCATGGTTCTTTCCTTTTCCTTTTGGGCCTGGAACGGGGTCATTACAATTCTCCCCAACTTTAGGAGAATTTGTCCCTAAATTCACACATTCACCCCGCGAACCACTCATACCCCCAAAAAGTTCCGGACAGCATTTCCTCATTTCACTTTCCTCTCCCCAGGTCTCCTCCCTAATCCAATCTTTTTCCCAACACACTAAGACCATCTGGGTTTCCTTTCCCTGAACGTCCCTTGTCTGATATTCCTTTATCAACTCAGACGTGCTTTTCCCCCGGAGGTTCGCACTCACATCCACTGGCGGATTAGATAGTATCAGCTCAGGCTCTCTAACTACCTTTCTCAACATAGATACATGTAACACATCATGGAAGTCAGACAAATCATGTAGCAAGTTCAAACGATATGCCACGTTTCCAAATCTCTCAATGACCCTATATGGTCCCATGTACCTCAGTTTAAGCTTTTTCAGCTTCCTAATCTCTTTCACACCTCTAAAAGTTCTCATCTTAAAGTAGACCTCATATCTAACTGCAAACTCTAAATCTATCTTTTGCTTGTCGACATAACTCTTCTGACGGTCGTGGGCTTCCTTAAGCATATCCATAAGCAGTTCCACTTGCATAACCGTCTCCTTGAGCAGTTCCGGCTCTAGGTCTCGTCCCCCCCCCCCCCTCAACTCAGTCCAACAGAGGGGAGTGTGACATGGTCTACTATACAGAGCCTCGTATTGAGACATGCCGATAATTGCATGGTAGCTTGTTGTAGGTCAACTCAGCTAATGGTAGGTACTTGCCCCACTTCTTCACCCAGTCAAGGACACACCCCCAGAACATGTCCTCGATGGTCTGAATCGTCCTTTCTGATTGTCCGTCCGTTTGGGGGTGATAGGCAATACTCAGATGAACCCTGTTCCCTAGCGCTTTCTGAAAAGCGTGCCAAAACATCGAGATGAACTTCGGATCACGATCTGACACTATACTGACTGATACTCCATGTAATCTCACTAATCAATCCAGATACTACTGAGCTAAACGATCGGCACCATCCATCTTTTTAATAGCTACAAAGTGCGCAGACTTAGTAAGGCGGTCTACGATTAGCCAAATTCTCAACAGTCCGCGACAGCTCAGTAACAAAGTCTATAGTTACCATTTCCATTATGGTAAGGCCAAGTTCTGGAGTAATCCGCTTGGAACCTGATATTCTGCTTTCACTCGCTGACACGTTTGATACTGTGACATCTATATGGCGACGTCCTTCTTCATACCGTCCCAATGGTAGTACCGCTTTAAGTCCGGGTACATCTTAGTGCTTCCCGGATGGATAACAAACCTTGACTGATGAGCTTGGTGTAGGATCTCGTCCTTCAAATCCTTCATCTTTGGAACGCAAACTCTATTGCAGAATAGGTAAGTTCCATTAGATGCGGTGCGGTACCCAATCACCTCGTGGTTAATCAACTTTCAAAGTGCATATTCGTCTTCCTGAGCCTCGCAGATCCGTTCCATTAGTTCTGCTTGGTCCACGACTTCCAAACCAGGGGCTTTCTCATCGATAGTAGTGGCGTACAGGCGCATGCTGGCTACCATCGAGACTAGCTCTTCGGCTTTCTTACCTTCAGACACATCTCATTTCCGTCTGCTCAGGGCGTCCGCCACTTGATTGGCTTTCTCGGGATGGTAGAAAGTGTCCAAATCGTAGTCTGCCAACAACTCTATCCACCAGCATTGTCTCAGATTCAAGTCCCCTTGGATAAAGATGTACTTAAGACTTATGGTCTGTAAACACTTGCACCTTCTCTCCTTACAAGTATGAACACTAAATCTTAAGAGAAAATACTGTTGCAGCCAACTTTAAATCGTGAGTAGGATAATTGACCTCATACTTGCGTAATTCCATTCATGTGTATGTGATCACCTTCTCCTCTTGCATGAGCATGCAACCAATTCCAGTCCCCAATGCATCTGTATACACCAAGTACAGTACACCTGTCCTTGGTAATACCAAAACGGGGGTTTTTGTCAAACATCCATTCAGATCTGCAAAGCTCTTGGCACAAGCTTCCGTCCATTGGAATTTGACGTCTTTTATTGGTCCAGACTGTCAACGGCATGGCCCCACTTGCAAATCCCTTCACATACTTCCTGTACTACCTGGCGAAACCCAATAAACTACGGACCTCGGTAGCACTTGTTCGCGCAGGCCAGTTTGGGATAGAAGTGATTTTTTCCGGATCCACAAGCTACACCGGCAACAGATACTACATGGCCTAGGAATCCTATCTTCCTTTGCCATAAGCTACACTTACTCAACTTTGCAAACAACTGATGCTCCCTCAACTTGTTCAGCATAATCCGCATATGCCAGTAATGCTCCTCTTTACTTCTGGAGTAGACTAATATGTCGCTAATGAAGACAATCACGCACTTATCCAAGTGTTCACGAAACACGCCATTCATCAACTTCATGATGGTATCGGGCGCATTAGTGAAGAAGGAATTTTGGAAGTCTAAACTCAATTCCTCTTCTAGTCAGATGTAGTCTAGATGAGGTTTATCAATCCATCAAGGAGCTAGAATCAAAGAGATATAAGGTACTAACTAAGCTTAACCAATATGATAAGGAAGGATTATCTAATCACCTAAGTGAAATTGATAAAATGCACAAACAAATGCAAGCTAGCAAGACTAGAGCAAGAGGTGAAATGCAAGGTGATGCGTTATGCAGGAAGTGAATTGAGAGAAGTGATAGAAAACGTGAACTAGACATAACCGGATAGATAGGAAGATCGGGATCACCACAACTCGTAAAGCCAAAGCACCAGAGCTGATAAAGAAACTCGTTGAGCTAGCACCACACTTAGATAAAGTTTCCATCACTAAGTGATAAAGACACTCAAACCGGATAGATAGAAGTGATAGAAAACGTGAACTAGACGTAACCGGATAGATAGGAAGATCGGGATCACCACAACTCGTAAAGCCAAAGCACCAGAGCTGATAAAGAAACTCGTTGAGCTAGCACCACACTTAGATAAAGTTTCCATCACTAAGTGATAAAGACACTCAAACCACCACCAATGACTCTCCCAAAATCAAAGGATAAAGGTATAATGATCAACAGGTCAAAAGAGGTCACAAAAGACTTTCCAAATTCCTTGACAACTCTGTGTGTCTATTTCATTCATAATAAGTCTCATTATATAGAGGAACTAGAACACAGTTTCGTCCCTTGGACTTACAATAAATGTAGAAAAATACATAAAACAAGGGAAAACATAAAACAAGTCAGAAAAGACTGTTGACTTGACCAGTCACGAAAATGACCCTTCAGCACCAATTCGACCACTTCAGGTTTTGAGTTCGACCACTCTGGTCCTCTAGGGAAGTGACAAAAACTAGAATCTTCACATGCTTATTTTATTACTTGGCTGGTCCAAAAATAATAAAGTATAAGCCATTCCATTATGTTTCCCAGCTCCTTGTATATCTTCTATGTTATACATGCTTGCTCATGCATCAATCCCTCCGGTTCAAAAGGATTTGTCCTCAAATCCAGCAACTCTTCATCCTCAAAGTATGGAGAAAGATCCCCAACATTAAAAGTAGCTGAACTCCATAATCACCTGGAAGTTCAAGTTTATAATCATTCTCACCAAACTTGTCAAGTACCTTGAGTGGACCATCAGATCTTGGCATGAGTTTAGACTTGCACTGGCTAGGAAACCTCCCCTTCCTCAAATGCAACCACACCAGATCTCCTGGCTCAAATGACTTAGCACGACGATTCTTGTTAGCTTTCTTCTTGTACTTCTCATTCGCCTTTTCAATCTCAGCTCGAACATTCTCATGCAGCTTCCTCATAGTCTTAACTCGTTCTGCTGCTTCATAGTTCATTTTGAACTCACAAGGTAATGGAATCAGATAGAGTAAGAGGATTCACGCCATACACTACCTCAAATGGTGAACATTTTGTAGTGTAGCTCACTGATCTGTTGTAAGCAAACTCTGCTTGAGCTAACTTCAAATCCCACTCCTTCAAGTTCTTCTTAATCAAACCCCTCAATAGTGTAGTCAAAGTTCTGTTGGTTACCTCAGTTTGGCCATCTGTTTGTGGATGACAATATGTACTAAAGAGCAGCTTAGTACCAAGTAATCTCCACAAAGTCTTCCAAAAATAGCTCAGAAACTTTGAATAACGATCAGAAATAATGGTCTTTGGAACTCCATGAAGACATATAACCTCCTTAAAGTATAAGTCAGCAACCTGACTTGCATCATCCGTCTTGTGACAAGGTATAAAGTGTGCCATCTTACTGAATCTATCCACCACAACCATGATAGAGTCCTTTCCTCTCTAAGTTCTTGGCAATCCCACAATAAAATCCATGCTCACATCATCCCAAGGCTGTATAGGAACCGGCAAAGGAGTGTAAAGTCCAGGCTGGAAATGACTTTTCATCCTTTGGCAAGTTGCACACCTCTCTACTATTGTATAAACGTCTCTTCACATCTTAGTCCAAAAGAAATGCTCCTGAAGCATATCCAACGTCTTATTGATCCCAAAATGTCCAGAAAAACTTCCTCCATGAGCCTCACGAATCAACAACTCCCTTATAGAACTCTTAGGAACAGACAGCTTGTTTCCTTTGAAAAGAAATTCATCTTGCAGCTGGTACTGACTTACAACCCCTTTCTTGCACTCATTATAGACTTGTGTAAAGTCCATATCTCCATCATACAGCTCTTTCATCATCTCAAATCCCATAATTCGTGAATCAAGGATAAAGATCAAAGCATACCTCCTTGAGAGTGCATTAGCTACCACATTAATCTTTCCAGCTTTGTATTTTGACACAGATGAGAAGGATTGTAGAAACTCCACCCATTTAGCATGTCTACTGTTGAGCTTGTGCTGGTTGTTGATGTACTTCAATGCCTCATGATCAGAGTGTAGAATAAACTGTCCTGGCCTCAAGTAATGTTCTCAATGACCAAGAGCTCTCACAATCGCAAAAAAAAACTCCTTATCATAAGTTGAGTAAATCTTCCTAGCTCCTGTGAGCTTATCACTGAAATATGCGATAGGACGTTGCCCCTGAACAAGAACAGCTCATATTCCCACGCCACTTGCATCACACTCAACTTCAAACACTTCATTAAAATCAGGAAGCGCCAAACTGGTGCTTCACACAGCTTCTGTTTCACCACTTCAAACACCTTTTGTGCAGGTATGCTCCAATCAAATGTATCCTTCTTCAAGCACTCAGTTATTGGAGCCATTATTGTACTGAAGTTCTGCACAAATTTCCTATAGAAAGAAGCAAGGCCATGAAAGCTTCTAACATCAGATTGTGTAGTTGGAACTGGCCAACTTCTCATTGCTTCTACTTTGCTTTCATCCACTGATATTCCATCACCAGAAACGACATATCCAAGAAACACAACACTAGAAGTGAAGAAAGAACACTTCTCAGGCTTTGCATAGAGTTGGTTTCTGCGTAGTACCTCAAAAACTTCTCGCAGGTGTTATGAATGATCTCCTTCGGTCTTGCTATACACCAGAATATCATCAAAGTAAACAACCACAAACTTCCCAATAAAGTTGCGTAGTACTAGATTCATCAGCCTCATGAAAGTACTGGAAGTATTAGATAAGCCAAATGGCATGACCAGCAACTCAAACAAACCACCCTTTGTCTTGAATGTTGTTTTCCACTCATCCCCTTCTTTCATTCTGATTTGATGACATCCACTCCTCAGATCAATTTTTGAAAACACCTTTGACCCATTGAGCTCGTCCAGCATGTCATCCAATCGTGGTATAGGATAATGATACTTCGCAGTCTTGTTGATAGCTCAGCTGTCAACACACATCCTCATAGAGCCTTCCTTCTTTGGGACAAGTAGAGCTAGAACAGAACAATGACTCATGCTCTCTCTCACATAGCCCCTAGTAATAAGCTCTTGAACTTGTCTCTGCAGCTCCTTAGTTTCTTCTGGATTACATCTATAAGCTGCACGGTTATGTAGTGGTGCACCAGGCAACAAATCGATTTGGTGCTCAATACCTCTAATAGGAGGCAAACCAGGTGGTAAACCATCAGGGAACACATCAAGGTACTCTCTCATTAGCTTCAGTAACAATGGATGTGTACTCATCACTCCTGTGCCATCATGATGTTACTGCATATTACATACATTTTGCATACTCATTAGTTAGCTTTTCATGCATTTGTATCACATTTTAGGTTAGATTGCATCACTTAGAGTCCTAGAGCATTCTTGCACCAGCATACGCATGTTCCTTGCATTTTGCATCACAATTAGGTTGTTTCTGGCTGCTTTGGAGTCGTGGAGGTTCGTGGACATGTTGAGGCTGTTGTAGCAGTTCGTGGAAGCTCGGATATTTGCTAAGGATCAGAGATCGAGGAGCAGATCGAGCATGGCCGGTCGATCTAGGATGTGATCGACCAGAAAATCGAGCCAACAAGGCGATCCAAGGAGAATGATCGAGACGAGGATCGAGTGAAGCAGTCTATCAAACGGTACGGACGTAAATGACGCCATGCAGAGCGAGAGCCAGATCGAGTACACCACCCGATCCAACCGAAGATCGATACCGAGATCGGATGCAATGCTCGATTCGCCGATGATGATCGAGACCCAGATCGAGCTGAAGACACGATGTCCGGATATGATCGAGAGAACCGCTCGATCCCGGAGTCGATCTTTGTCCTTTCAACCACTTTTGGCCGCTAGCGAGGGGGGGACCATCAGCTTGTTTTGGCCATTTTGGGAAGGCGGCGACGTCTTTTGCACACACAACTTTCAATCCTTATCTTTTTCTGTATGTTTTCTCTCTGGTTTTGACGAAGAACACCATTGTCGAACTTTGAGTTTTCTTAAGCTTTGTAATCTAATCGTTTTCATCTTAATCTAGTTTTCTTTTCATGATCATCGTTTCCTTTTACATGCTTTGCTTGATTTACCTTATGTGTAGTGAGTAGTTTATTTGGGTTCGGGGTTGAGAGGATTAAGGGGTCTAAAGGGTTTCGATCTTGGGGTTTTTCTAAGTGTTTTCAACGGCTATCTCTTCTAGGGTGTTGAGATCTCAATGCTTGAAGACTCTCACGCCAAGAGCTTCATGATCCGAGAGGTTCCTTGCCTTGACAGGATTCAGGAGCCTCGGAAGATCACACCCTAGAGACTAGTTACCCCTTCCCAAAAGCCATGGAAGTTTGGGGGACTAGTTAAGCCACTCATTGAAATCTGTTTTCTATGCTCTTCGACCTCTCTTTCCACCAAAAGCCATGGGTTTGGAGGAGGGGATGAAGAAGTGATCTATACCGATAGCCACGGATAGATCTTGCTTAGTTTTCAAGGCTTAGAGATCCTCACAAAGTGAGTCGAGTTAAAGTTTTCAACCCAAGGTCGAACCTTTGAAACCCCTGACCACCCTTTCTTTTTTGCATCTTTACATCTTATCTCGTTATTCGCTTGATCTTTGATAGCATCCTGGTCGTTAGTTTTACTGTTCTTGCATTTTTAGACGAGATCGATTGTTATTGCTCGATCTAGTGGTCGATCTCATGGTCGATCCACCAGTCGAATTTTAGTAATTCGAAGCTTTGTCCTTTAATTATTATGTTTGTTCTCCGTGGTAGTTTCATCATTCCTAGTAATTTTAAAATAGGTTGCATTCCATTTAAATTGCTGCATCTAGTTTTTAGGGATTTTCTCATAACTTATCTTGTTTCGCTTAGATTTGCATCAGTCCTTGTATTCTCTTTGCATTCTCTATCATCCTAGGCATGGATTGACTCTCTCTTGCTTGTTGTACTACAACCTGTCTTGCATTTGAGTTTGATAACCTCATTGCATCCTCACCCTTGCAAATAAAGTGTCTATCAAATGGCGCTGTTGCCATCCTAGGACTGTTTAGAGAACATAGAGATTTGGGACTTAGCAAAGACTAAGTCTTTACCTTTTTCACGTTACTAATCATTCTACTATCAAACGTGTGTTTTCAGGTATATGAATCTTCGTTCACGGGGAGATAACAATCTACTTCTACCTTTGGACAATATTCATCAGCTTGGTCACTCACGGCAAAGAAGAGTCAGAGAACAAGCCAGAGCCTTTGAGGAGATTGTTCATCACGGTTTGGTTGACTTTGAAGCTATGGCTGAACACGAGCATCCAGAAGGACCTCCTCCAGCTCACGGGGCAGTAGGAAGGGGCAATGGAAACCCCCAACACGCGGCTAGACCCCCAAGGATCATAGGAGCCGGAGATGCTTCCAACACTCATCACAATAGGTTTGGGATCACTCCTCTTCCTGTACAAAACAACAACTTCGAGATCAAGCCAGGTTTCATCTCCATGGTGCAAAACAACAAGTTCCACGGCTTAGCAATGGAAGATCCCTTGGAGCACCTTGACAACTTCGAGCAAGTATGTGGGATGATCAAGATCAATGGCATATCCGAAGATGCATTCAAGCTGCGTCTCTTCCCCTTTTCACTCGGAGACAAGGCTAGGCATTGGGAGAAGACCCTCCCACAAGGCACCATCACCTCATGGGCCGAGTGTAAGAAGGCCTTTCTCTCAAAGTTCTTCTCTAGCACCAGGACAGCACGGTTGAGAAGCAAAATTAGCGGCTTCACTCAATGGAACAATGAGCCATTCAACGAGGCAATGGAGCGTTTCAAAGACTACACGATCCAATGTCCTCATCACGGGTTCAGCGAGGAGACACTACTCAGTACCATATACCGTGGAGCTTCACCGAAGATCAGGTTGGTGCTTGACACTGCTAGCAAAGGGAACTTCCTTGGTCAGGAGGTAGAAGAGGGTATGGAGCTGATAGAAAACTTGGCATTGAGTGATGGCAACTACGCTGAGGACTATGACCGTGCACCGAGAGGATCAGAGCTAGAGTCTCACAAAAAGGAGCTGAAATTTTGCATGAGAAGATAGATAAGCTGGTGTTAGCCAATCAGAAGCATGTTCACTTTGTTGGTGAAGCTGATGAGAACCAAGAGGAGTTAGAGTTGGGCCAAGAAGAAGCCAATTGGGTGGCGGGACAGAACAACTACAAACCTCAAGGCTACAACCAAGGCTACCAGAACAACAACCTCTCCTACCGAAGCACCAACGTAGCCAACCCTAAAGATCAAGTTTACCCTGCTCAGCAAGCAAAACCTTTCATCCCTTACAATAAAGGTTTTCAACCGAGTGGTGGTTTCCAAGGTCAAGGGCAGAACAACTTCCAAGGGCAACATCAAAGTAACAAGGGTTATACGCCTAACTACCCTCCGGGCTTTGCACCTCAGCAGCAACAACCGATGCAACAACAAGTTGATCCGGTTCAAGCAATGTTTCAACAGCTGACACAAGGGCAAGCCTCTACAAACCAGAAGTTCGCTGAGATGAACACTCGTCTAGACTCGTCTCTCACTGACTTCTCCACTCAGATCACCAACTTAAACAACAAGATCAATCAGCTAGAGAAAGGGAAAGCGAGTATGAGTGGTCAGAATAGTCTTCCGGGAAAGTGTGAGCAGAATCCTAAGGAGTATGCTAACGCCATAACGTTGAGAAGCGGCAAAGAGCTCGAACCTCCGGTCTCTACCAAGAACAACGAGGACATTGTAATTCAAGAGGGGGAGGGTAAACCTTCAGCTGAGTATGATGAGATTAACTTTGACAACGTTTGGATCGAAGGGCCAAGAAGAGGAGACAAAGCAGTTGTTGAGAAGAAAGCTGAGCAAACCACTAAGGAGAAGAATGCTTATGTGCCTCCACCGTATGTACCTAAGCTGCCTTTTCCTGGTCGTTTCAAGAAGCAACTCATAGAGAAGCATAGAATCCTCTTTGAAAAGCATCTTAAGGACGTGGAGATCAAGCTTCCTCTTGTTGACTGCCTTGCAATGATGCCTAAATGCGCCAAATTCTTCAAAGACACTCTAGTGAAGAAGAATAAGGAAAGCAAGGAGGTACTTGTTCTAAGTGAAGAGTGTAGTGCTGTGATACATAAGGAGATAATCCCTAAGAAGTTGGGAGACCCTGGAAGCTTCACTATACCCTGCGCTTTAGGTCCTCTAGAGTTCAAGAGTTGCCTATGTGATCTCGGAGCTAGCATAAACCTGATGCCTCACTCCGTGGCTAAGAAGCTTGGCTTTACTCGTTTCAAAGACTGTCGGATCTCGTTGGTACTGGCTGATAGGAGTGTGAGGCTACCAGTGGGGCTGCTTGAAGATCTACCGGTGCGAATAAGTGGTGTGAACGTGCCTACGGACTTCGTCGTGTTGGAGATGGATGAAGAGCCTAAAGATCCACTCATCTTAGGGAGACCATTCCTTGCAACTTCCAGGGCTATCATAGATGTGAAGAATGGGAAGATTACCTTGCACTTGGGAAAGGAGATAAGGCTTGACTTCGATATCAATGAGGTTCTGAAGAAGCCGACCATATAGGGGCAAGGTTTCTACATTGAAACGATGGATGCCTTAGCGGATGAGTTGCTGGAAAAGCTGGCTCTAGAAGACCATCTGAAGCTAGCACTGACTAAGAAGCCAGGGGAGTTTGGCTATGTGGATCAGAGGACCCATGAGTACGTCAACCTGCTGGATTCTAGGAAGATTGTTAAGAAGGATGAAAGTTGTTGCCTAGAGATCGACCCCGAGATCGACGCTATCACTCGATCCAGGAGTCAGATCGACGAGGCAATCGAGAACACAACTCGATCCGGTGCAGCAATCGACAGACAGATCGAGAGGAATGCTCAATCAGGAAAAACAATCGAGTCAACGATCGAGAGAGACCTCCCGATCATTTTGGGGTCCAATCAGGAGGTCGACTTAGAGTCTCGATCCCTTACTCGATCCACATCAAATCGAGTAAGTGAATAGAGCGCAATGGCTCGATCTAGACGACATCGAGAGGAGAATCGACTGGAGGACTCGATTTCAGAAGGGATAGCGATGGAGGAAAGCAGTCTTAAGGGCCATGCCTCGGGGTCTAAGGAGGGTTCCAAGGAGGAAAGCAACAACAACAGCCACGAGGATGACTGGAGCGAGCTGTTAGCCCCAAAGGTGGACCTCAAGGAGCTCCCAAAAGGGCTAAGGTATGTTTTCTTAGGGCCTATCCCGTGATTGTGAATGAAAACCTAAGTGATGATGAGTTGCACTCGCTCCTGACTGAGCTGAGAAAGTATAGGAAGGCCATTGGGTACTCTTTAAGTAACATCAAGGGCCTTTCACCAATGCTTTGCACTCACAGGATTCACTTGGATAATGAGAACGCCTCTTCTATAGAACATCAAAGGCGTTTGAATCCTAATTTGAAAGAGGTTGTTAAGAAAGAGATCCTTAAGCTTTTAGAGGCTGACGTTATCTATCCCATAAGTGACAGCACGTGGGTTTCTCCTGTACACGTGGTGCCTAAGAAGGGAGGGATCACGATCATAAGGAATGAAAAGGATGAGCTTATTCCTACTAGAACCATCACTGGTCATAGGATGTGTATTGATTATAGGAAACTTAACCTTGCGACTAGGAAAGACCATTTCTCTTTGCCTTTTATTGATCAAATGCTTGAGAGACTTGCTAATCACCCTTACTACTGTTTCCTCGATGGGTATAGCGGTTTCTTTCAGATACCAATTCACCCAAATGATCAGGAGAAGATGACCTTCACATGTCCCTACGGTACCTTCGCATATCGAAGGATGCTGTTTGGTTTGTGTAATGCACCGGCTACGTTTCAGCAGTGTATGATGTCGATCTTCTCCGATCTAATAGAGGAGATGGTAGAGGTGTTCATGGATGACTTCTCTGTCTATGGTGCGTCCTTTCCTGCGTGTTTGTTGAATCTTTGCAGGGTACTAAAACGTTGTGAAGAGACAAACTTGGTGCTGAACTGGGAGAAATGCTACTTTATGGTTAAGGAAGGGATCGTGCTCGGTCATAAGATATCAGAGAAGGGCATTGAGGTTGATCATGCTAAAGTGGAAGTCATGATGGTTCTTGAGCCGCCGGTTAACGTCAAGGGAGTCAGAAGCTTCTTGGGACACGCAGGGTTCTATAGGCGCTTCATCAAAGATTTCTCCAAGATTGCACGCCCTCTTACACGGTTGTTGTGCAAGGAAGCTGAGTTTGTGTTTGATGAGGAGTGTTTGAGAGCTTTCGTGACCATCAAGGAAGCCCTTACATCAGCTCCTATAATCCAAGCACCAGACTGGTCTCTCCCCTTTGAGATCATGTGTGATGTTAGTGACTACGCCGTAAGAGCCGTTCTTGGTCAGAAGAAAGACAAGAAGGTACACGTGATCTACTATGCTTCAAGAACCTTGGATGACACGTAAACAAGGTACACCACTACAAAGAAGGAGTTGCTTGCAGTAGTGTTCGCCTCTGAGAAGTTCAGATCATATCTCGTTGGTTCCAAGGCTATTGTATACACGGATCATGCTGCCTTGCGATACATCTATTCGAAGAAAGACACTAAGTCTCGGCTCTTAAGGTGGATTCTCTTGCTCCAGGATTTTGACATGGAGATTAAAGACAAGAAAGGGATAGAAAACGGAGTCGCTGACCATCTCTCACGGCTAAAGATCAACGAGTCTCTCCCCTTAGATGACTCTCTTCCAGAAGAGCAGCTCATGGCGATTACCACGGCTGTTTGTGGAAAGCTAGAAGGGAGGTTTGAAGAGATGTTGAGTTTCAAAGAGGAGGATCTACCGTGGTATGCTGATGTAGTGAACTATCTAGCGTGTGGTGAGGAGCCAACACATCTCAACAGCTATCACAAGAAGCGGTTTATGAGAGAGGCTAGTGATTACTTTTGGGACGAGCCCTACTTATACAAGAGAGGAGTAGACAGTTTGTACCGGAGATGTGTTACAAGGGAAGAAGCTAGGGACATCCTCTATCATTGCCATTGCTCTTCCTACGGAGGACACTTCGCCTCATTCAAGACTGCCACGAAAGTGTTGCAAGCCGGTTTCTGGTGGCCGTCCATTTTTAAAGATGCACACGAGTTTGTGAAGAGCTGTGAGGCATGTCAACGAGCAGGGAATATCACTAAGAGGAACGAAATGCCTCAAGCTCCCATCTTCGAGGTTGACGTGTTTGACGCGTGGGGCATAGACTTCATGGTGCCATTTCCTTCTTCATATGGCAACAAATACATCTTAGTAGCAGTGGATTATGTCTCTAAATGGGTTGAGGCGGTTGATTCCCCTACAAATGACTCTAAGGTGGTAATCAAGCTGTTCAAGAGTATCAACTTCCCGAGGTTTGGGGTACCTAAGGTGGTTATAAGCGATGGAGGAAGCCACTTCATAAACAAGGTCTTTGAGAACCTCTTGAGAAAGTATGGAGTTAAGCATAAGGTGGCTACACCGTATCATCCTCAAACAAGCGGTCAAGTGGAAGTCTCCAACCGGCAAATCAAGGCTATATTAGAGAAGACTGTCGGAGCAAGAAGGAAAGACTGGGCAGTGAAGCTGTACGACGCTCTTTGGGCCTACCGTACCGCCTTCAAAACGCCGATTGGTACAACCCCTTTCACTCTACTCTATGGCAAGGGCTGTCATCTCCCGGTTGAGCTGGAACACCGTGCGTTGCTGAACTTTGACCCCAAGACTGCTCAGGAGAGGCGCCTTATTCAGCTACACGAGCTGGATGAGTTAAGACTGAACGCTTATGAGAGCTCTCGGATATACAAGGAGCGGACTAAGGAGACTCATGACAAGAAGTTGGTTGCCAAGGAGTTTAAGGAAGGAGGGTTAGTGTTGCTGTACAACTCAAGGCTCAAACTCTTCCCGGGAAAGCTGAAGTCAAGGTGGAGCGGACCGTTCGTGATCCAAGAAGTGTTGCCTTATGGAGCTGTTACTCTGATGGGAAAAAGTGGCAGTGCATTCACCGTCAACGGACACAGAGTCAAGCCTTACTTGGCAGACAGCTATGACAAGGAGAGTACCTCGGTGCTTCACCAAGACCCACCATCCGCCTAAACCAAGTAAAGTCTAGCTAAAGACGTTAAAGAAAGTGCACTAGGGAGGTATTCCCATGTTTATCTTGTACATATTTCTGCTTTATTTCTCTTTCAGTTTTATGTTTTTATTTTGCAAGTGTGTAGGAACAGGTATGAGGAGTCTAAACTTTGATCTTGGAGTCCAAAAGAGGCGATAGGGGTTGAGATGAGGCTAGAGATCGAGTGCTAGATCGAGTCAGTGAATCGAGAGGAGCCAGTCGATCTAGACGAGAACGAGTGATAAGATCGATCTTGACGAAAAAGGATCGATCGATCCAAAACGGATCGACCGGTCTAATTTCTCTTGGGAAAATATGTTGAAAACAGATCGATCACTCGACTCGATCCATCACTCGATCTGTGCCAAATCGACCCCTAAATCGAGGACATAGCTCGATCATAAGGACTTAGCCGTGGAGCCAACATCTCAATGATCGAGAGAGCCAATCGATCCAAGACTCGATTCACCATGAATCGAGTCTCAAATCGAGTAACCCTCTCGATCTAAGCCATTATGGGCATGAGATCGAGTCCTAGATCGACCGAATTGACTCGATCTCGTGCCGAGGTAACATTTTCTTTCCCTCCTTTATTCTTTTCCCTCTAATTTTTAAATTCAAAACTTGGTCAAGGCAAGCATCTTTGACCATGAAAGATGTGCCTTGACCAAGACTTTGTCAGAAAACCACCTTTACTACCCATGGTTTTGCTCTTTGCTAGACTTTAAATGTTTCAACAACCTCTCACCCTCTCATTCCTATTTTTCTCGAAAATTTTAAACAAGGAGAGTGAGAGTTTCGGTTTTCAGAAGCTAGCAAAGATCTTTTACATTTCTTGCAAAGGTATTTTCAAAATTTAATGATTTATCTTTAGGAAAATTTCCTTTAAATTCGTAAGATATTGTTCTAGAATATAGGGTCGGTTTTGATTTTTAAAAACTAGCTAAGTAAAAGGAATAATTCTAGATTTTCTAATATCTAAAGATCTGATTCTCCTTTATTTAGCTATGATTTTTATTAATTCTCCAAAATTCTAGGGTAGTATTTATAAGTTCTCTCCTTCTCCTCTCTCATTCTCATCAAACCGCCGTTTTGCTTATCAAGCTTCTTGAGAAACTTGTTTCAGGTACAATGGCCCCCAAAAGAACAAGAGAAGAGACAGCACAAGAGGGAGAAGGACAAGAGGTGGCAGTTCAAGAGAGGGTCAGATGGACTAAGGATGAGAAGAGGGACAAGAAACGGCTGGAAAGGCTTTGGTTTGAGCCTACCAAGTTTGCTGATCGAGAGCTGCTGTTCACGCTAGGGATTCTTGGGGACTTCGACCAACTCCTCAAGAATATTGGCCTAAGATGTCTGTCACGGATGGATTGCCCAACCATTCCAGAAGTGACAATAGACTTCCTTGCCACGTTGGAGTTCCGTTACGAGAATCCTAGCACACCCGTCACTTCACAAGGTCGCCTCTACTTCAAGGTTGGCCGTCAAGCCTACACCCTCTCCATCCCTGAGCTATGCCAAGCTTATGGTCTCAACGTGGATGCCAACAAGGTCGAGTTCCCCGCCTTCAAGAAAGCCAATGACTTTTGGGACCTGATTAGCAATGAGGACTACAAAGCCAACACCGCCAAGATCAAGCGAGTGAGAAGCCCGGTGCTGAGGTACACTCTGAAGCTGATTGCCAACACGTTTAGTGGAAGATCTGTTGCTCCCACGGTCACAAAGACCGAGCTTTGCTTCCTGTTCCAAGGCGTGAAGCACTTGGTGTGTGATCCGGATGCAAATGATGAGCCTATGGAGGATGAACTCGGCGATGAGGTGAACTACGGATGTGTGCTTGCTGCTTCCTTGGTGAAATACAAGGCTTATGCCTTGCGGTGCAAGGCAACTTCTTCTTACATTGACGGCTTCCTCACTCCTCTATTCTTGCAAGCTGGTGTGCCTATTCACGACTTCGCCCATGTACCAGCCAGAGCTTTCATGGATGAGGCGTATATGAGGAATACCGACAGCTTGGGACGCACGCCAGCAGAAGGGTTCTACACCTACCTCTTCATAGACGACGAAGACAAGAAGAGAGTGTGCATCCTGCCATACAAAGATGAAACCAAACTGCTTGGTGTTGGGAACATCGAGTTCTTGCCCACGGAGGAAGAGTGCTTTGCTCCTCTAGGAGGACCACCTGCTTCAGCGATTGCTCCTCGTCAAAGGTCCGAGTCTCCAGCCACGGAAGATGAGATGCCCGAGGCCTACACACTTCCCAAGTTAGACTTTGAGCCGAGGACAAAAACCGAGAAGTTCCTAGCATCTGTTGTGGAGATGCAAAGGAAGATCAATAAGTGGCAAGGAAAAATGCTCAAGAAACTTGGAAAGAAAGTCAAGGCACTTCAAGGAGGCTCGCCTAAGAAGGATGCAAGTAAGGAGGCTCAACAACCCGAGAAGAGAAGGCTCTCAACCGGTGGAGTTGTCATCCGCGAGGCACAAAGTAGCACCATTCAGCCGGCGCGCCACTCTCTCCAAAAACCAGCCGACAAGGGCAAAACAACAATCTCTAGCTCCTCTGGAACATCCTCAAGTTCCAGCCGAGACTAGACCAGAGGTAACAACCTTCTTCCATTGTACATAACCACTCATATTTGCTTCTTTTTGCTTTGTGTTTTGATACTCCTTCGAATGAGTTTGCCACCGGGACGGTGTCAAGCAAGTTTGGGGGAGTACATGTGTGATTTGACTTGTGTTTTGTGATCTTATTTTCCTTTAGCATCCTTGAGTCTTTAGTTCATGAAAAATTGGTAAAAGTTTAAAAAAAATTTCAAAGATTCATGTAGTTGCATTCATCTTGTCAAAACATGTTAAGATTGAGTCTAGAGTTTGTCATAGCATCTAGGTTGTTTGCATTTTGCATAAGGGGTTAGAATTTCTTGAAAAGGTGGTTTTACTTATGAATTGTTTCAATGCCCTAGTTAGTAGTTCTCTAATGCTTTGTCTATACTTTGAAAGTAAGTTCTTACCATGCTTGGATCACTTGTTAGGATTTTCGTGGCTTGAATTGAACTCTCATGATTTGAAACTTGTCCTAATAAGTGAGAACCTTAATTTGAAATTCTAATTATCATCCTTATGCATTTGAAAATGAACACATGGTTTTAAAATATTTAGGCTCTCTTCTTCCTTTTTACCACTCTTTGTGAGCCTAAGTAGAACTCCCACCTTGAACCTTATCCTTCTTTGAAGCCAAATGTTCTTGTGTGACATCATTGTAAGGCCTTCCTTTTGGTTTGAACTTGGCATAAAGTGTTAGGTTTAGGCGACATGATTTGGTTCTCATATGATTGCTAGCTTTGCATTTTGAAGTTAGGTATAGGCTTAGGATAAGTTTGGGGGATCATTGGGGTTGTTTTCATTTCTATTTGTTCTCGGTTTCAAGGAGTTTGGTGTTTTAAAGAAAAAAATGGGTTTTAAGTGAAAGATTGTGTTTAAAAACTAATTATATGCTTTAATAAATTTCAGGAGGTAGCTCTCCCAATAAAAAAAAAACAAAAAAAAAAGAAATAAAAGAGCCTAAGTCCAAATAAAAATAAAAAAAAAAAGAGAAAAGAAAAAAAATAATAAGAGAGCTACCAATAAGAAATATTTGAAGAGCAAAGTTATTTTCAAAACCTTTTCACTAGCCTTAAAAGTTTAAAAATGTTTTTGTTTCGAATTAGGGATTGCTAAGTTTTGAGAAGATAAAAGGTAGACTCTAAGTGGTGAGTGAGGATAAAAGTTGATAAATGAGAGGGGTTTAGGATCATTTGTTAGTTTACATGGGTAGATGAGAATCTAATCATGTATTAGCATTATGAATAAGTTCAACCATTTTTTAGAGAAACCCTTGTTCTAAATTGATATATCATGGTTTTTATGGTTTTTAACCATGATATAAGTTCTTTTTATTGAGTCTTTTTGGTCTTTTTAGAGTCCTAGAAGAGTCTTTGCAGGTTAAAGCATGTCTGGAGCATAATTGGAGATATTAGAACCTTTTGGAGCATTCTGAGTTGAAGCCACGAAGTACCAAGCTCGAAGCAGAAAAGTATACCATATGGTGACGATCGTCACCCCATCGGTGACGCTCGTCACTCAGATAGGAAGGAGCGTGGCTATTTGTTAAAAGTATCAAGAAGAATTGCAGAACTTACCCAGAAGTTTCCTTTATTTATATGAAGACCCCAGATCATGTTTAGCCCCTATTTATTAGGTTTTTCAGCCACTGTTGGCAAGAATCTTAGTTTTTGAGAATAGAGAGAGCTAGAGAGAGATTTTAATCAGAGCTTTTTGGGGAGACAAATCCTGTACTCTTTAGAGAAGATTTCGAACCCCTTTTGTTTTCTACTCTTTCTCTTAATGCAATTTTATTCAGTTATGTTTTGTGATCTCATAATCATGTCTGAGTAATTTGCTAGTTAAGTTAGGGTTTTTCAAAGGTTGATGAAAAGAGTGTAGAATCGCTATCTGTTAGGATTATCTCATGGTTTTTCATCTCTGCTTGCTTTAAAATCGAATTTCTGAGACACATCATCTAGGAATCCGAAAATCATAGGTTGTTAAATATATGTGAGAGCATTATTCATAACCTGAACTAGTATTTGATGAGCAAAACAACTTAGTACAAAGAGATTTGGCTTAGGAGTTTTGTAAACAATTGAATCTGATCATTCCTGCATACTTAGGTTGTTAGGGTTTGCAAAGAGATTTGAAACTCTGTGATCTAGGTATAGATAACTTCTGCAATGAGAATTGATTAGTTATGCATTAGAGATTCATGTTTAAAAACGGTTCTTAATCATTCCTGATTCCCTGCATTCTGCATTCTTGGATTCATACCTGCGAATTATCCTAGCTTAGCGCTTTTAGTCTTCCTGAACTTAGAACATATCATACCATCGTTTGCTTATTTCTAATTATTCATTCGCATTACATACATCATATTTCGCTTAGCTTAGTCCAAATCTATAATTGATAGTGTAGTTAGCATTACTCTCTTGGGATTTCGATACCCCTTATACTACATCTGCTTTGCTGTGCACTTGCAGTAGTTTTTATTTGGGTAAAACCTGAACCCTATCAAGTTTTTGGCGCCGTTGCCGGGGAGTAATAGCTGCCTATCGATTTTTAGTATTAGGATTTTGTCTAAGTTTTTATTTCTTTACTGATTTTCAGCTACTTTTCTTTGTTCCTGTTTCAGGTGTATGCCTAATCGCAGAACCAGAAGCAACAAAGAGAAGGAGCTTGTGACTTTGAGCATCGACGAGCTTGCTAGGTTGGAGAGAACTAACAGGAAAGCTAAGAAGCAATCTGCAATGGTCGCTCCACTGATCTTGGTTGAAGATGCAGAAGGTCACTTGGTTGACAGGGAAGGAAATAGGAGGAACGAAGAGGGGCAGAGAATTGATCAAGAGGGGAATGTCATTGTTGAACAGCAGGTTCAGCAAGTGGCTGAGAACGTGGGAGTCCCTGCTGCTGTCAATAACGCTGCTGGGCATTTTGTTCAGAGGACTCTAGGAGATTACAACAGACCTGATCAGTTCTATGCCAACAGAGCTGCAATCCGACCTCCTGCCTTCCAGAGGAACGATTTTGAGGTTAAACCTGTCTACTATCAGCTAGTTGGACAGCATCCCTTCCATGGTTTACCTCATGAGCATCCTATGGATCACATAGAGAGGTTTGAGGACCTAGCTTCCAGTGTCAAAGCTAATGGGGTTAGCAATGACTTTCTGTTCTGCAAGCTTTTTCCCTATTCTCTTGGAGGAGAAGCTGCATATTGGCTGAAGCAACTGGAACCTGCTTCACTAACTACTTGGGAGGACACCAAGAATGCTTTTCTGAACAATTTCTATGATGATGCCAGATCAGAAGACATGAGAACGAAAATTGCATCATTTACACAAGGCCCTACTGAAGCTTTCAAGGCTTCTTGGATCAGGTTCAAGTCTTATCAGAGGGACTGTCCTCATCATGGTTTCAGTCAGGTGCAATTGCTTGGGATCTTTTTTAGAGGCATTGACTGGAAATATCAGATGGCGCTGGATGCTTCAAGCAGTGGAAACTTCAATACCAACAGACCAGAGGAGGCGGTGAGACTGATTGAGAACTTGGTCTGCAGCAACAGCACTAAAAATGCAGACTTTCAGAGAATGAAACAAGCTGGTGCAGCTGATGGAAATCAGATTGCTGAAGTTAAGGCTAAGTTGGATGATATGCACAGCCTTTTGGTAGGGAAGAAGTCAGTTCACTTTGCTGCAGAAGTAGAGACTTTCGAAGCTCCAGAGGAAGTTGAGCAGGAGGATGTAAATTTCATCAACTCTGGCGGATTTCAGGGACAAAGGTATGGGAATCAGCAGTGGAACAGAGGATACAGCAACAACAATCAGAAAAACGCCCCTACAGGAGGACAGAACACGCCTGGTTTCACTCCTAGACCCCCTTTTCAGAAGACAGAGTATCAGAAGCCATTCCAGAGCAGTGGAAACTACAGAAACTATGGTTCTACTTCCTATCAACCAGCACCTCCACAAGAGAACAAAATGGAAGCAATGTTAGAACAGATTCTGGAAGGACAACAGAAGCTTACTGTGAACTTCAATGGCAAGATAGATTCGCTCTATCAGGACCTGAATGGGAAAATTGAGAGTCTGAACTCTCATATGAAGAAGCTTGATGTTCAAGTTGCTCAAACTGCAGGAGCTGTTCAGAGGCAAGAAGGATTTCTTCCAGGAAGAACTGATGCTAATCCCAAACACCACATGAATGCCATCTCATTGAGGAGTGGAAGGAACCTGCAACCAGTGTTGCAGAAGGATATAACCTCAAGAAATTTCGTGGGTGTAGAAGAGTATGAAGATGAAGAAAATTTTGCTGCAGAACCATTGGTGACGATCGTCACCAATAATGGGTGTCGCTCGTCACCCAATGAGGACAACCCCGAGCCTGATTCTTCACTTATTGGTGACGACCGTCACCAAGGGGGTGACGCTCGTCACCCAAATCCAGTACTCGACCCCGACTTGTCCAAAGTGAGTGACGCTCGTCACCAGTCCAGTGACGCTCGTCACCAGACACCACATATTGCAGTTTCGCCTAAGACTTCAGATAATGCTAAGGAGACCGTGTATAAACCCAAGATACCCTATCTTAAGCATCCTAAGAAGTCTAAGCAGGAGCTTGAGGATGCCAGATGCAAGGCTATCATGGACAAGTTGGTGATAGAGATCCCATTGATTGATGCTGTAAGGATCACTCCTGTTATTAGGAGGTATGTGAAGAGAATGGTGACCAACAACTTGAGCCTTGAGGTTGGAGCTATGATGATCAACGAGCAGGTCAGTGCAGTGATTCAGAACAGAGTTCCAGAGAAGCTTTCAGACCCAGGAAGCTTTGTTTTAGACTGCACCATCTTCAATGACAAGTTTGAGAGGTCATTGTGTGATCTTGGTTCTAGTGTGAACCTCATGCCCTACTCTGTTGCAAAGAGTTTGGGGATGACTGATTTTAAAACTACAAGGATATCTCTTGTCCTAGCTGATAGATCAGTTAGAGTTCCTGAAGGGGTGATAGAGGATGTTCCTATCAAAGTAGGAGATTGTATGATCCCTACTGATTTTGTGGTTTTAGAGTATGGAGAAGAACCCAAAGACCCCTTGATTCTTGGCAGACCCTTCCTGGCCACTGCAGGAGCTATTATTGACGTCAGGAAGGGTAGAATAGAGCTGAATGTTGGTGATTTAGTGATGAAATTCGAAATGGACAAGCTGATGAAGAGGCCAACCATAGATGGACAGACTTTTTATGTTGATGCTCTCACAAACATTGCTGATCAGATCTTCCATGAGATGAGTTCAGATGACCCCTTGGAAAGGGCGTTGACCACTTCTACAGCTGAGTATGAGCATTTAGATGCTGCTGCAACAGGCTACACAAAGATGATGGATGCTACTGCACACGTTATGCAACTGGTTGCACAGGATGAACTTGTCTCCACATCTGCAAAAGCCGCCACAATGGGTGACTGGTCAGCAGCAAAAGCACCAAAAGTTGAGTTTAAACAGCTCCCTGCAGGGCTAAGGTACGCATTCCTAGGAGAAAACTCCACCTATCCTGTTATTGTTAATGCTTCATTGAACAATGCAGAGCTCACCCTATTGCTAAGCAAGCTGCGAAAATTTCGCAAAGCTCTTGGCTATTCTCTTGATGACATTTCAGGTATCTCTCCGGACTTGTGCATGCATAGAATACACCTAGAAGATGAGTCAAAATCATCAGTTGAGCATCAGAGGAGGCTAAATCCGAATTTGCAAGATGTGGTCAAGAAAGAGATCATGAAGTTGTTGCAGGCTGGTATCATCTATCCTATTTCAGACAGTGCTTGGGTTAGTCCAGTGCACGTGGTGCCTAAGAAAGGAGGTGTCACCGTGGTCAAGAATGACAAGGATGAGCTGATTCCAACCAGGACTGTGACAGGACACAGGATGTGTATAGACTACAGGAAACTGAATGCAGCAACAAGGAAGGACCATTTTCCTCTACCTTTCATCGATCAGATGCTAGAAAGGCTGGCGAATCACAAGTATTACTGCTTCCTTGATGGGTATTCAGGCTTCTTTCAGATCCCCATCCATCCAGATGATCAGGAGAAGACCACGTTTACCTGTCCTTATGGCACTTTTGCCTATCGCAGAATGCCCTTTGGTCTGTGTAATGCTCCTGCAACCTTCCAGAGATGCATGATGTCGATTTTCACAGACATGATAGAGAAGTTAATGGAGGTGTTCATGGATGACTTCTCTGTTTATGGATCTTCTTTCAAGAGCTGTTTGGACAACCTGTGTGCAGTTCTGCAGAGATGCGAAGAGAAACACTTGGTTTTAAATTGGGAGAAGTGCCATTTTATGGTACAGGATGGTATTGTACTTGGTCACAGAGTCTCAGGAGACGGTATAGAGGTGGATAGGGCGAAAATTGAGGTGATGACAAGTCTGCAAGCACCTGATTCAGTCAAAGCAGTGAGGAGTTTTCTGGGACATGCAGGCTTCTACAGAAGGTTCATCAAAGATTTTAGCAACATAGCACGTCCACTTACTGCTCTCCTCTGCAAAGATGTGAAGTTTGAGTTCACAGAAGAGTGCAAATCTGCTTTTGAACAGATCAAACAGGCGTTGGTTACAGCCCCTGTTGTGCAGCCTCCAGATTGGGACTTACCTTTTGAGGTAATGTGTGATGCCAGCGATTTTGCAGTTGGAGCAGTGCTGGGACAGAGGAAAGACAAGAAACTCCACGCCATCTACTATGCAAGTAGGACTTTGGATGATGCTCAGAAGAATTATGCAACAACTGAGAAGGAATTGTTAGCTGTTGTGTTTGCTTTTGAGAAGTTCAGGCAGTATCTTGTTGGCTCCAAGGTCGTGGTTCATACTGACCATTCAGCACTGAAGTACTTAATGCAGAAGAAGGATGCAAAACCAAGGCTGTTGAGATGGATCCTGCTTCTTCAGGAATTTGATATTGAAGTGAAGGATAAGAAAGGGGTTGAGAATGGAGTTGCTGACCATTTATCCCGGATTCAGGTCGAAGACAGTGTTCCCATCAATGATTTCTTGCCTGAAGAGAATGTTTACTTAGTGGAAACCAGAGAACAGGAGGAAAGTGTCGAAAACCTGCAGTTTTCACGAAACTACAGGGGAGTGACGAGCGACACCAGGGGGGTGACGAGCGACACCAGGGGGGTGACGCTCGTCACCAACCAAGACCATTCGCGACAAAAGTATACGAGTGAGGTGATGCTCGTCACCAACATTGGTGACGCTCGTCACCGATCTCCACACTTATCTGCGATTTGTGCAAGCTTGGGGAAAGCTTTTGCAGAGCCTGTTTATGCTTTACATGCTCCAAAAAGACCCTGGTATGCTGATATTGCAAACTACCTTGTGTAGAGGATGAACCACATGATTTTAAAGGATATGGTAAGAAGAAGTTCTTGAGAGAACTTAGGAGATTCTATTGGGATGAGTCATACCTTTACAAGCATTGTGCTGATGGTATTTACAGAAGATGTTTAGCAGAAGAAGAAGTTCAGGACATGCTCTTCCACTGTCATGGATCAGACTATGCTGGACACTTTGCTACATTCAAGACTGTCTCTAAGGTTTTGCAGGCTGGATTTTGGTGGCCTACCATGTTCAGGGACGCCCAAGCCTTCATCACAAGCTGTGATACTTGTCAGAGAAGAGGAAAAATCAGCAGGAGACATGAGATGCCACACAACTTCATTCTGGAAGTTGAAGTTTTCGATTGTTGGGGTATTGACTTCATGGGACCTTTTCCCTCATCTTATGGGCATAGATACATTCTGGTTGCTGTTGATTATGTATCTAAGCGGGTAGAGGCGTTGGCTACTCCTACTAATGATGCTGCAGTGGTTTTGAAGCTGTTTAAGACCATTATCTTTCCCAGATTTGGTGTCCCACGGATTGTCATAAGTGATGGGGGTTCTTACTTTGTCAACAAGGTTTTTGACAAGCTGTTGAAGAAGTATGGTGTACAGCACAGAGCGGCCACGCCCTATCACCCCCAAACAAGTGGACAAGTCGAGGTTTCCAACAGACAGATCAAGCAAATTCTGGAAAAGACAGTTGGGAAAACAAGGAAGGATTGGTCTGCAAAGCTGGATGATGCATTATGGGCCTACAGGAATGCCTACAAAACGCCACTTGGGACTACTCCTTTCCACCTTCTCTATGGCAAGGCGTGCCATCTACCAGTAGAGCTGGAGTTCAGAGCAGAATGGGCAATCAAGAAGCTGAATTTCGATCTGAAACCTGCTGCAGAAAGGCGCTTGATTCAGCTCAATGAACTGGATGAGATTCGATATCTAGCCTATGAAAACTCCAAGTTATACAAGGAGAGGACAAAGGCATATCATGATAAGAAGATCATCTCCAGGCATTTCGAGCCCAATGACCAGGTATTACTCTATAACTCTCGTTTACAGCTTTTTCCTGGTAAACTGCGTTCTAGATGGTCAGGTCCTTTCACTGTCAAAGAGGCTCGCCCACATGGTGCAATTGTCCTGATTAACTCCAAAGGAGAGGAGTTTATTGTCAATGGACAAAGGGTGAAGCATTACTGGGCACAAGCAGAGATTCCAGCAGGACACATTGTGTCTCTGGATCAGGCACCAGCTGTCTAAACAGCCAACCAAAGTCAAGCTAATGACTTTAAAAGAGCGCTTAGTGGGAGGCAACCCACTGGTAAGTTGTAGATATAATACTTAGGAATTATTTTCGTGCTTAGAACTAGTAATTAGAATTTTATTCAGTTAAAAAAAAAAAAAAAAAAAAAACGGTGACGATCGTCACCCTTATGGTGACGCTCGTCACCCATAAGAATCGAACACGGGTTTTAACTTCTTCTTCTTCTCCCTCGAGCCAAAACCTGCAAAATAACCGAACACTTAGAGAGAAATAGGAATTTCATAACTTTTGATTTTCTTAACCAAATTGAGTGATTCAAGAGTCTAATCCGTGTGGATTTTACTCCTCTTTCTGAATATCAACTTAGTTTTTACGATCCGCAAGGTATGTTTTCGGAATCCCCAATTTCCAGTCCGCCTCAGGTTTGGTAAAATTCGATTTTTGACTTGATTGGCTTGATTTAACTGTTGAATCATGGTTAGTTAGGTTGTATTAGAGGAATGGAACCATCTTTCTGCGATTTAATCGGTTGATTTGCACTGTTTGAATTTTCGAGTTCATGATGAAAGTTGCAAAAATCTGGAAATTTTGGGTGATTTAGGTTGAACTGCTGCTTGAATTGTGTTCCTGGTAGTGTAGGGATTAATCGCCATTAGCTATTTGATCCTGTTTGGTTGATTTTTTCGAACTTTGAAAAATTTGCTAACTTTTGAGATGATTTTGGTCGATTTTGGTGCTCAATTTGCAGATGCCTCGTCAAGAGAAAAGACTAAGACAAAGCTCGTCTTCCAGCACTGCAACAGGGTCTACAGATTCCTTCAGTCAGCACCCGGTTTGCAGGCCCCCATGGCCCAAACGAGAGGATCGGAAAATAGCCTCGGAGATGGCTTGGGCAGGGACTCCGAAGCAAGAAGTGGCTCGGGATACCTGTGTATTCCGTGATATTCAGGAGGAGTGGGATGAGTATGACACGCTGTTCTACAATGCGTGGCTAGGAGTTAAGATTATCCCTACTAGGCTCGCGGATCCTGCTGTTCTGCAGAAGATGGAGATCTTTGAGGAGGTTTATGAGATTTTGGAGCGCATTGGCATGGGGACTATGCCATTCCAGCAGTACGACTTGTACCCAGATTTGGTTCGCCAATTTCTCTCTACAGTTCGCGTCTACTACGCGAATGAGCTGGCGAAGCGTGCTCAGGAAGGCACTATGACATTTCTGATCCGAGGGATTCGATATCGGATCAGTCTGATGGAGCTTTGTGGGATCTATGGCTTCTCTGACCATCCCACAGGCGTTCTCCTTCCCTCTCAGTGGACCCATATGAGGACATTCTGGTCCAAGTTCGGGAATGGAGTCTATGATAGCAAGACCAGCACGCAGACAGAGGTTAGACATCCGGTTTTGAGGTACCTTCTGCGCCTCTTTGGTCATACTATTCTGTGCAAGTCTGCGCCCAGCAAGACTCGAGTTAGCGAGCTGATTCTCCTTTACTACGGACTTTATGAGATGCTGGATGATTCGATACCAGTTGATAGTATGGTTCGCGCCAATTTAGGTGCTGTTTTCGCTGAGCATTTGGTCTCTTTGAAGACCAAGCCATTCACCAGTCCAGGGGAGAAGACTGAGAGTGTGGGCAGCTTGTTGACACCGATCTTCCATCATTTCCAGATCGATTTTACCCCTTGTAGTCTGCGCAGTGTTAGATCGCTTATGGATGAGCAGTATATGCGCCATGTCACTTGGATGAAGACCGGAGTTGTCTGGACTTTCACTACTACTTTTGGAGAGTATGTTGGCATTAAGTTGCCACAGAGAGCACTCACTACTATCCAGACAGACCCACGCCAGCTATTCTTCATGCCAGCACAGACTCTTCTGCGCCCCTTGACTCTGCGCCCTGCTCGAGCTGCTACAGCTGGTCCCTCTGCTTCTACTGCTGCTGCTACTGATGCTGGACCTTCTACACGCCAGAGTGGCTCTTCTGCTGCCTTCAGGCGTCCTCCACGACCACAGACACCCATGGATATGGCTGCTTTCCAGGAGTATGTCATTGATAGCTTTGAGGGACTCTGGGATGCTGTTGCTACACTTAGCAACTGTGGTTGTGTCCGCCCCCACTACACTACTGAGCCTTGTGAGGATGAGGATTGAGGCTTCATTATCTGGTTACTTGTTCCTTTTTCCCTTTTTATTTTTCCTTCTTTTGAGTCATTTTTATGTTTCTTTTGAGTCAGTTGTCAGTTTCTTTGATGATGTTTTGTGAGATTGTTGAACCAGGTTATTATTGCTATGTTTGGATGTTGTTAATTATGTGTTTGACTGCTCAAAAAGTCTAACTTTCGAGTACACATGCAAACACTTCGTTAATTAACATCTAACATAAGATTTATGCAATACAGGTCGTGGTGACGCTCGTCACCTGACTGGTGACGCTCGTCACCCGACCCCACGCGAGGTAACACTTTTCTGACTTGGTTTTTCGACTTCTCATTCATTTTTCTGACCAACTCTTGGCTTAATAACACTGGGGACAGTGTTGTTCAAGTCTGGGGGAGGTGGTTACTGACGTTGTGTGCTTTGTGTCATGTTTCGGATTCCTAGATGATGTGTCGTTGTAGTATAGTGTTAAGTATTCCCGCCTGTCATGCGGGTGACCCGGGTTCGTTCCCCGGCAACGGCGCCAAAAACTTGATAGGGTTCAGGTTTTACCCAAATAAAAACTACTGCAAGTGCACAGCAAAGCAGATGTAGTATAAGGGTATCGAAATCCCAAGAGAGTAATGCTAACTACACTATCAATTATAGATTTGGACTAAGCTAAGCGAAATATGATGTATGTAATGCGAATGAATAATTAGAAATAAGCAAACGATGGTATGATATGTTCTAAGTTCAGGAAGACTAAAAGCGCTAAGCTAGGGCAATTCGCAGGTATGAATCCAAGAATGCAGAATGCAGGGAATCAGGAATGATTAAGAACCGTTTTTAAACATGAATCTCTAATGCATAACTAATCAATTCTCATTGCAGAAGTTATCTATACCTAGATCACAGAGTTTCAAATCTCTTTGCAAACCCTAACAACCTAAGTATGCAGGAATGATCAGATTCAATTGTTTACAAAACTCCTAAGCCAAATCTCTTTGTACTAAGTTGTTTTGCTCATCAAATACTATTTCAGGTTATGAATAATGCTCTCACATATATTTAACAACCTATGATTTTCGGATTCCTAGATGATGTGTCTCAGAAATTCGATTTTAAAGCAAGCAGAGATGAAAAACCATGAGATAATCCTAACAGATAGCGATTCTACACTCTTTTCATCAACCTTTGAAAAACCCTAACTTAACTAGCAAATTACTCAGACATGATTATGAGATCACAAAACATAACTGAATAAAATTGCATTAAGAGAAAGAGTAGAAAACAAAGGGGGTTCGAAATCTTCTCTAAAGAGTACAGGATTTGTCTCCCCAAAAAGCTCTGATTAAAATCTCTCTCTAGCTCTCTCTATTCTCAAAAACTAAGATTCTTGCCAACAGTGGCTGAAAAACCTAATAAATAGGGGCTAAACACGATCTGGGGTCTTCATATAAATAAAAGAAACTTCTGGGTAAGTTCTGCAATTCTTCTTGATACTTTTAACAAATAGCCACGCTCCTTCCTATCTGGGTGACGAGCGTCACCGATGGGGTGACGATCGTCACCATATGGGATACTTTTCTGCTTCGAGCTTGGTACTTCGTGGCTTCAACTCAGAATGCTCCAAAAGGTTCCAATATCTCCAATTATGCTCCAGACATGCTTTAACCTGCAAAGACTCTTCTAGGACTCTAAAAAGACCAAAAAGACTCAATAAAAAGAACTTATATCATGGTTAAAAACCATAAAAACCATGATATATCATAAATATAAACCTTTTTCAAATGAGATCATTCAATGCTCATATCCTTCACCCTTAGCCAAATGTGTTTTGCTTTAAAGTGCATAAGTTTGATTCATGGTTCTAATGTTAATGAATGTTAAAGGATAAGTTTTTTTGATTGTTAGGAATAGGAGAGTCATGATTTGAATTTCTCTGTGTGATGAGTATGGCTAAGTTCTTTGGAGTATGAGTGTAAGCATAGCATTTTAGAACTAATAACTAGGACATTGAGATTGATTCATTTGAAAGGCACCTTTGCAAGAAGTTTAAACTCCCATTCGTTTTTCTGAAAACTTCTCATCCTTACTTATTTTCTGTTGCTTGAGGGCAAGCAAGAAGTAAGTTTGGGGGAGTTAATGTTACTGCATATTACATACATTTTGCATACTCATTAGTTAGCTTTTCATGCATTTGTATCACATTTTAGGTTCGATTGCATCACTTAGAGTCCTAGAGCATTCTTGCACCAGCATAAGCATGTTCCTTGCATTTTGCATCACAATTAGGTTGTTTCTGGCTGCTTTGGAGTCGTGGAGGTTCGTGGACATGTTGAGGCTGTTGTAGCAGTTCGTGGAAGCTTGGATATTTGCTAAGGATCAGAGATCGAGGAGCAGATCGAGCATGGCCGGTCGATCTAGGATGTGATCGACCAGAAGATCGAGCCAACCAGGCGATCCAAGGAGAATGATCGAGACGAGGATCGAGTGAAGCAGTCGATCAAACGGTACGGACGTAAATGACGCCATTCAGAGCAAGAGCCAGATCGAGTACACCACCCGATCCAACCGAAGATCGATACCGAGATCGGATGCAACACTCGATTCGCCGATGATGATCGAGACTCAGATCGAGCTGAAGACACGATGTCCGGATATGATCGAGAGAACCGCTCGATCCCGAAGTCGATCTCTGTCCTTTCAATCACTTTTGGCCTCTAGCGAGGGGGGGAGCATCAGCTTGTTTTGGCCATTTTGGGAAGGCGGCGACGTTTTTTTCACACACAACTTTCAATCCTTATCTTTTTCTGTATGTTTTCTCTCTGGTTTTGACGAAGAACACCATTGTCGAACTTTGAGTTTTCTTAAGCTTTGTAATCGAATCGTTTTCATCTTAAACTAGTTTTCTTTTCATGTTCATCGTTTCCTTTTACATGCTTTACTTGATTTACCTTATGTGTAGTGAGTAGTTTATTTGGGTTCGGGGTTGAGAGGATTAAGGGGTCTAAAGGGTTTTGATCTTGGGGTTTTTCTAAGTGTTTTCAACGGCTATCTCTTCTAGGGTGTTGAGATCTCAATGCTTGAAGACTCTCACGCCAAGAGCTTCATGATCCGAGAGGTTCCTTACCTTGACAGGATTCAGGAGCCTCGGAAGATCACACTCTAGAGACTAGTTACCCCTTCCCAAAAGCCATGGAAGTTTGGGGGACTAGTTAAGCCACTCATTTGAAATCTGTTTTCCATGCTCTTTGACCTCTCTTTCCACCAAAAGCCATGGGTTTGGAGGAGGGGATAAAGGAATGATATATACCGAAAGCCACGGATAGATCTTGCTTAGTTTTCAAGGCTTAGAGATCCTCACAAAGTGAGTCGATTTAATGTTTTCAACCCAAGGTCGAACCTTTGAAACCCCTGACCATGAATCTCAACCCTAGGCCCTTTCTTTTAGCATCTTTACATCTTATCTCGTCATTCACTTGATCTTTGATAGCATCCTGATCGTTAGTTTTACTGTTCTTGCATTTTTAGACGAGATCGATTGTTATTGCTCGATCTAGTGGTCGATCTCATGGTCGATCCACTAGTCGAATTTTAGTAATTCGAAGCTTTGTCCTTTAATTATTCTGTTTGTTCCTCGTGGTAGTTTCATCATTCCTAGTAACTTTAAAATAGGTTGCATTCCATTTAAATTGCTGCATCTAGTTTTTAGGAATTTTCTCATAACTTATCTTGTTTCGCTTAGATTTGCATCAGTCCTTGTATTCTCTTTGCATTCTCTATCATCCTAGGCATAGATTGACTCTCTTTTGCTTGCTGTACTACAACCTGTCTTGCATTTGAGTTTGATAACCTCATTGCATCCTCACCCTTGCAAATAAACTGTCTATCACATCATTCTTCTCAACCACCAGTAATGCAAGGACCTCCTTTCCATCATCAAGCTTTCTCACAACTCGTGATTCTCCAAAGAAAAGACTTTCCCTACAGCTCTTTTCTTTCAAATGCTCTGTTCTGTGCAACAGAGTGGGAACTAATGGTGCTAACGTGATATGCTTCTTATCCTTATGAAAAGAATAATTGTTCCTGTATCCATCATGAATAGCTCTCCTATCAAACTCCCAAGGCCTCCCAAGCAATAGATGACAAGCATCCATTGGAATAACATCGCAGAGCACCTCATCTTGATAGTTCTTTCCAACAGAGAATGAAACTAGAACTTGTTTAGATACCTGCAGCTTGCTTCCATCATCCAACCACTTCAGCTTGTATTGGTTGCTTATGCTTCACAGTAGCTAAACCCAGCTTCTGCACAAGTTTACTAGATGCTACATTAGCATAACTCTCACTGTCAATAATCAGGCTGCACACCTTTCCCATAACTGTGCATCGAGTCTGAAAGATGTTCTCCCTCTGTGCTTCTTCAACAATAGGAACAGAATGCAACATCCTTTGAATCACCAATAGCTCTCCATGATCAGGTTGCTCAATAATCTCTCCCTCTTCATCTTGAACCTTCTGATTAACTGCAGCTAAATCAAGAGAATCCTGCTTTATCTCCTCTTTTATCTCCTGAATCTCTTGAATAGTCATGACACGCCTATTGGGATATTCAGCTTGGAAATGTCCAAACCCCTGACACTTAAAGCACTTCTTCTTCATATTAGGTTCTGCTGGTGCTGCTGTACTGTTTACTTCGGCCTTCTTAGTACTGCTGCTAGCATCTCCTTTAAAGTTTGCCTTTGGATTTAATGAAGAACCAGAAGTGTAAGATCTGGTGTAAGGCTTCTTCCCTGCTTTAACCAGCTTCTCCACCTTGATAGCAAGCTTCTTTACGTCCTCAAGAGTCCAATAAGTTTGCAACTCTACCTTAGATGTAATCTCCTCACTTAGGCCATGTACAAAACGTACAATAGTCCTCTCTTCTGGCTCCTGTACATCACAACGCAACTGTAACAAATCAATCTCCCTTTTATACTCCTCAACAGTGCACTTCTCTTGCTGCAACTGTGTAAGCTTTATGTACAAGTCTTGTTTGTAGTCATCTGGCAAGAATCTCCTCTTCATAAGTCTCTTCAGCTTCTCCCAAGACCTCACACGAGTCTTGCCTTCTCTAGCACGTTTAGACTTAAGAGTATCCCACCAAATACTAGCATAGCCTTTAAACCTCAAAGTAGCTACCTTAAACTTCTTCTCATCGTCATAAGTGTTTTATTCAAATGATCTCTCCATGGATCTCAGTCAATCTAGAAAGTCATCTGGATTTAGATTACCTTGAAAATCAGGGAAATCTACTTTGAACTCCTCTTGGCGATACTGCCTCTGTTGTGGACGATTGTCTCTTCTCCTTCCACCACGTTGTTCATGATCAGAACCAGAACCATGAGAAGAATCTCCACTGCCTTCACTTAATGCTTCATCAACCTCAACCCTTCGTCTTCTAGGCTGATCTCTGGCGTCTCTCATGTTAACCGCGATTGCTATATCTTGCATCTGTTGCCTTAGATCCGCCATATCTCTGGTGATCCGCTCAGCATAAGCCTGATCAAGAGTCAACCCTCTTGGTAGATCCATCAAAAATGATTTGTGCAGGAGTATGAATGAAAATAATTCACTCCAGCAACCTGGAATTTTGCTCTGATACCACTTTGATGAGTTATGCAGGAAGCGAATTGAGTGAAGTGATAGAAAACGTGAACTGGACGTAAACGGATAGATCGGAAGATCGGGATCATCACAACTCGTAAAGCCGAAGCACCAGAGCTGATAAAGAAACCCGTGGAGCTAGCACCACATTTAGATAAATTTTCCACTACTAAGTGATAAAGACACTCGAACCACCACCAATGACTCTCCCAAAATCAAAGGATAAAGGTAAAATGATCAACATATCAAAAGAGGTCACAAAGACTCTCCAAATTCCATGACAACTCTGTGTGTCTATTCGATTGATAATAAGCCTCATTATATAGAGGAACTAGAACACAATTTCGTTCCTTGGACTTTCAATAAATGTCGAAAAATACAGAAAATAAAGGAAAACAGAAATCAAGGCAGAAAAGACTGTTGACTTGACCAGTCATGAAAATGACCCTTCAGCACCAATTCGACCACTTCAGGTTTTGAGTTCAACCACTCTGGTCCTCTAGGGAAGTGACGAAAACTAGAATCTTCACATGCTTATTTTATTACTTGGCTGGTCCAAAAATAATAAAGTATAAGCCATTCCATTATGTTTCCCAGCTCCTTGTAAATCGTCTATGTTATACATGCTTGCTCCTTCATCAAAAGGAAACTAAATGCTACAGGAATAAAGCAAGAACCTAATGGAAATGCAAGAACTAAGATGAAATCTAAAATGTGGGATAACTTGAAATGTAAGGCAAGATGTGAATCTAAAAAGTAGCTAAGATGAACAAATGCAATGCACCTAAAACAGAGGAAAACAGAACACAAAATGATCAAATGCAAAGAACAATAAGGCGCAGGTTCAAGACTAGATCAATGATGACTTGGGGATTACTTTGTATCGAATCTAGGGTAATCAAGACTAATGACAAGCTAAGAACATGATCAAGCCACAAATTCAATCAATCTGCAATCAGAGCAATGATTTCTAAGCAAAGCACATGTCAGACCAACTTTTGATGGTGTATTTGTGCAAAACCAGCATGATAATACAAGACTCTTAAAGACCAAACAAGCTACCTAAATGCAATATAATCATCTAGGCGATTATTTCTAACAAAGTTCTTTTAAGGCATTTAAACAAACACTTTTGATGCAGCAAACACCTATGATTTATTTCTCTTAAATAAGTTACTCAAGACTTAAGAACAACTAAGTAAGGTGATTCAAGACCCTAAGCAATCAACAAATCATCCTCAAATATGCTCCAACCTTAAACCATATCAAAGTACTCACAACACATCATGAAATCAACAGAACAAAGCAAAAATACCAAAGCAAACATGATTAAACAGAAACTAGAAGAAAAGTGACAAGAGAATTGCAAAACTTTATTAAAGGGATGATCTTGGATCTAAATCTCATAAACTCTCTTTGTGGTTTCCCACAAGGTCGAAAATAGGATAAAAATATAAGATAAGTCCTCAAAAATATAAGTTTAGGCTTAAATATGCCAAAAGATAAGGTTTGACAAAAAGTAGAAAAAGTTTGGTCAACTCTCGGCGTTGACGCATCGGGGTGTATAGGTGGATGTTCTGCTCGATATGTCAAGCCCGATGTACAATGGCTCTTGTTGCGGTTTGGTCATCATGTTGGCTGCTCGTCATGCAGCAGGTGTCAGGTCGTATCGGGCAAGTGGTCGGGTGTTCAGCTCAATGATGGACCCTGATATATCATGTCTCTTCATATCCGCTTGTATGGCCTTCTCTCCTCGTTGCTCCACCCCGATGCAGTCTCAAAGTCCATGATCATGCTCCTCTTCCTTGTCTCACGATCCACATCGGGCACACTATATATGTGTGCTGCCCGATGCTCTCCCTCGATATGGATGCAGAGTTTGCAAGACTCCTTCTTATGGCATCTCTTTAAATGTATACTGCTCTAATCTCCTTCCCAAGTTCCAAAACCTCCAAATACACCTGAGATACAGCATAAACATGCACATGTATGAAATCCTAAGCTAAAGGCATGCAATGCTACTTCTAGATGCAAATGAGACTAAAATACTAAGTAAAGATGCAAAAGCAGGGGAAAAGATGAATGAAATGCAGCCTAAAACTCTCTAATATAGCAAGCTAGCAACACCCCCACACTTAGTCTTTGCTTGCCCTCAAGCAGACAAAACATTTAGCATGGTGATGAGGTTTTAAAACGGAACTCATATCATTAAAATGCTAACAATGAATCAAAATGATGTCCATATTTCTAGTGCCAGAATGCATATGATGGAACTGTACTCTAAAACTTAGCCACACTCATCACAAAATGAAAATGATTCCCAAGTTATAAATCTACACAAGCTCTCAAATCACTTGACCTTTTTAACATTCAATTAGCAAGTAACCAATATATCAAGTTTGTGCAAACGAAGTGAAAGCATTTGGTTCAAGGGACATGGTTATGAGATAAAAATGATCTCATTCAATTTCGGTTCAAAGAAACAGGGGATATCTCAATGATTTGAATCTATTTTAGGCAAAATGCTAAAGGTAAAATCATACTAATGCATGCAAGTCAAAGCTCTCTTCTACCCTTTCCCCAAAGATGATCCTAATTAAGTCTAAATCCTAAGATAAACTCCTAAATCTACCCTTTTCCAAAGCTCTTTTGATATTTTTCTTATTGAAATGTAGGGGACTTCTTCTTTTTTTGCCTGTGTGGCTGACTTCTTTTAGAACTTGATCTTCTTTGTTGTATAGGCGCCACTTTTCATCACATTTTTGGTGAATTGCTTGGTCTGATTTTTCTCCTTTTGGATACCTTTGTAAACTTGTTGTTGCTAGCGGCTTTTCTTCTTTGTAACTTAGTGCTCTTTCCTTTGTCACTTAACCACAATAATTGAACTTGTCTTCCCCACAATGTCATTCTCTACATAATACCAATTCCACTTCTCTTTTCTTCTCAAGAATACCAACAATCAAAGCTCAAACACTTAACTCTACCCTTTCCCCAAAACTCCTAACCTAGAATTAAGCTCAAAATGCAAGCTGGTGTCTACAAGAGAGCTCCTCTTTGCCAGCCTTAATCCTAACACTTTTTGCCAAGATAAATTCAAAAATGCAATGCAAGGCCTTACAAACTCTCACAATAGTGTTTGGGTTTAAAAGGAAGGATTGGTTCAAGGTGTGGTTAACTGTCTCTTAATGATGAGGATTAACTACTTGGATTAACAAGAGTGGTGAAAAGGAAGAAGATGATCCAAGTATGTATATTGGTAGCCATGCAATCACTTTCAATGCACAAACAAGATAATTCAAAGTTCAAATTAAGGTTCCACTTATATAAAGATTAAGATCAAATCAAGCAAGCTTCAACTTCAAACAAGAGTTTAAAAATAAAAAATTCAAAAAGTGGATCAGCTTTATTTCAAGTGCTTCATCAAATGCATCAAAGGACTAAGAACAAGGGCATCATTTTCATAAACCACTAGCATTTTTAAAGATTCCCTATCATTGCTCCCATTTTTAACAAGCAAGCTACAACCTAAGTGAATGCATGAAGTCTAAGTCCTATATGAATGCACATGAACATTCTGTTTTTAAGAAATCAATTTTCAAAAAATTTCAATTTTTTAGTGATTTTCTATGCCTTAAGTGCAATGCAAATATGATGCATGGTTGTCTAGCTATATGTAAATGCAGTTGTGATAAGAATGCAGAATGTTAGTCCAAGAAAACTCTCCCCCACACTTAGAATACACAGTCCTCTGTGTATTAGAAATGCAGAAGGAGGCAAAACCACAATAGAAACAATGAAGTGTAAAGGAGAATGAGTAAAGAGTGAAGGATGAAGAAGATGTGTACTTGTATTGGTGGTTGGAGGGGTGGAGGATGGACATTCATCATAGTGGAGAAAACCGTTGGGGGCCATAGGATAGAGATTTCCTTTCAGCCTTGGTGTTTTGACATGCATTTGTCCGTATTGGTCTGGGTCTTTAATGTTCTGCTCGATGTGCATGTCCGATATGATCACCCTCGGGCATCTTTCTCGGTGTACAGTCGGTTTTCTGATGTACGGATGTGGCTCCTGGAGAGGCGATTGCATCGAGCAGGGCCTTTGAGGTTTTGCTCGATATGTGTCCCCGATATGATCGGCCATCGTGCATCTAGCTCGACGTACGGACTGCTTCTTCCCCGAGATAAACTGCATCGGGCAGATTTTGCAGAGGTTTTCCTCGACATGACACCTCGATGCAGAAACAGAGCTTTGGTTTCCTTTGGTTTTCCACATTCTCTGACCAACTCAACTACTTTTTCCAACCTGAAAACACTTAACAAACATATCAGAAGCAAAAGGAAAGCATATTTACATAGATAGGCATGTGATTACCTCCCAAGTATGCTTTGTTTAAGGTCTCTTAGCTTGATCAGTCCCCATTGTCAGAACTTCCGAGGCTAAGTATGGCTTGACTCAGTGGCCATTGACTGTGAACTTGCATCCTTCATTATCCACCAATGTGATTGCTCCATAGGGATGAACTTCTTTGATTCTAAATGGTTCATTTCACCTTAACTTGATCAGGAAAGAACTTCAACCTTGAGTTGTAAAGAAGTACCAAATCTCTTGATGTAAATTCCTTGTGGACTATCTTCTTGTCATGAAAGGATTTGGTCCTCTACTTGTAAATCTTTGAACTCTCATAAGACTCTAGCCTGATTTCTTCAAGCTCATGAAGCTGCATAAGTCTTCTTTCTTTGGCGCTCTTAATGTCAAAGTTCAGCAGTTTTATTGTCCATTGAGCCTTGTATTCAAGCTCCATTGGAAGGTGAAAATATTTTCTATACAACAAGCTGAAGGGAGATCTTCCTATTGGTGTCTTGAATGCAGTCCTATAAGTCCAAAGTGCATCATCAAGCTTGGTTGACCAGTTTTTTCTTGTGATCCCTACTGTCTTCTCTAGAATAGCTTTGATTTCTCTGTTTGAAACTTCAATTTGGCCATTTGTTTGTGGGTGGTAAGGCGTTGCCACTTTATGCTTGACCACATGCTTCTTTAAAAGGCTGTAAAATACTTTGTTAATGAAATGGCTTCCACCATCGCTTATCACCACTTTGGGCACGCCAAACCTTGGGAAGATCACAGTCTTGAAGAGATTCACAACAACAGAAGAGTCACTTGTAGGACTTGCAACAGCTTCAACCCACTTTGAGACATAGTCTACTGTAACTAAGATGAAATTGTTTCCATATGAAGAAGGAACTGTAACATAAAAATCAATTCCCCATACATCAAAGATTTTAGTTTCAAGGATTGGGTTCAGAGGCATCTCATATGTCTTGCTTATGTTGCCTTTTCTTTGACATGCTTCACACCTCTTGATGAACTCATGAGTGTCCTTAAAGATGCTAGGCCACCAAAATCCTTCTTGAAGTATCTTTGTAGCAGTCTTAAATGTTACAAAATGGCCTCCATAAGCAGAACCGTGGCAATGGAAAATGATTCCTTGAGCTTTTTCTTCTGCTACTCATCGTCTAAACAGTCCATCTGATCCTTTCTTGTACAAGTATGGATCATTCCAATACAGCTGAGACAAGTCTTTGAAGACTTAGTCTTGTGATAAGGCTTTTGGAAGATGGGAAGATGGTCTGAAACCAAGTAGTTCACAAAATCTGAGTACCAAGGCAGGTTCTTGTCTCGCAAAGCGCTTGCTTCATCCCAGCTCTTCAGAATCTTGAGAGTCATAAGATGTTCTTCAGGTAGAGAGTCATCTATAGGAACAAGGTCTTCAATCCTCATCCTTGATAAATGATCAGCCACACCATTTTCTATGCCCTTCTTGCCAAGTATCTCAAGATCAAACTCCTGAAACAAAAGTATCCATCTGAGCAGGCATGGCTTTGTATCCTTCTTGGCATAGATATAGCGAAGTACTGCATGATCTGTGTAGACAATGACTTTAGATCCCACTAGATAGCTTCTAAACTTCTCAAAGACGAACACAACTGCTAGAAGCTCTTTCTTTGTTGTCGCATACCGAGTTTGAGTATCATCTAGAGTGCGGCTTACATAGTAAATGACATGTAACTTCTTATCAACTCTCTGACCAAGTACAGCTCCAAATGCATAATCACTAGCATCGCACATTATCTCAAATGGCAAACTCCACTTAGGTGCTTGGACAATGGGAGCACTCATAAGAGCCTCTTTGATGGTTAGGAAAGCCTGCATGCACTCATCATCAAAGATAAACTTTGTTTCTTTGCATAAGAGCCTAGTGAGTGGCCTTGCTATCTTGGAGAAATCCTTGATGAACCTTCTATAGAAGCATGCATGTCCCAAGAAACTTCTGATCCCTTTCACTGAAGTGGGTGGAGCCAAATGCATCATAACTTCTATCTTGGCCTTGTCCATTTCTATCCCTTTCTCAAAAATCTTGTGTCCCAACACAATGCCTTCCTTGACCGTGAAATGTCATTTCTCTCAATTCAACACCAGACCAGTTTCTTCACATCTCTTTAAAACCTGACAAAGATTAGACAAACAGACGCCAAAGGAAGAACCATAGACAGAAAAGTCGTCCATGAATACTTCCACCATTTCTTCAATCAAATCAGAGAATATAGAAGTAACACATCTCTGAAATGTTGTTGGGGCATTACAAAATCCAAATGGCATTCTTCTATAGGCAAAAGTGCTATAAGGACATGTGATGGTGGTTTTCTCCTGATCATTTAGGGTGAATGGGAATTTGGAAAAAGACACTACAGCCTTCTAAGAAGCAATAATAAGGGTGATTAGCTAATCTCTCAAGCATTTTATCAATGAATGGCAAAGGATAATGATCTTTTCTAGAAGCAGAATTTAATTTCCTATAATCAATGCACATTCTATGTCTTACAGTTCTTGTTGGGATTAGCTCATCTTTATCATTTTTTACCACTGTGATTCCTCCTTTCTTAGGTACTACATGGACTGGTGAGACCCATGTACTGTCTGAGATGGGGTATATCACACCAGCATCAAGTAGTTTTAGGATTTCTTTCTTCATAACTTCCTTAAGGTTTGGGTTTAATCTCCTTTGGGTATCAATGGAAGTTTTTGTCTCATCCTTTAGATGAATCATGTGAGTACAAAGATTAGGAGATATGCCCTTGATATCATCTAGTGAATATCCAATGGCTCTCCTAAACTTTTTTAACTCCTTAACAAGGGCAGAGACTTCATCATCAATGAGGTTTTCATTGACAATCACAGGATAGGTTTCATTTAGCCCAAGAAACACATACCTTAGCCCTTTGGGAAGTGGCTTGAGGTCTAGCTTAGGTGCCTTTAGCTCGCTCCAATCCTCATCTTCATGATCTGCTCCTGCTTTGCTATCCTTAGCTCCATTAGCTTCTTGACTTACTGAACTCACAACTTCCCTCCTTAGCTTGATAAACGGTTCATGGTGAGTGTCTAGCTTAGTCACCTTTAACATCTGCTCATACTCCGTTGTTTCCATATGCAGATACCCATACTCCCCTGGTGCTTTAGTCAATGCTACGCTCAGATGGTCCTTTGTGTTCAGCTCTTCCAAGAGTTTAGTACTCAGCTCATCCATGACATATATGCTGAAGATTTGCCCTTCTATCTTGGGTTTCTTCATAACCTCATTTATGTCGTACTTGAGGATCATATCCTTCCCCAAATACAGCTCAATCTTGCCTCCCTTGACATTTATAACTGCTCCAATGGTGGCAAGGAAAGGTCTCCCAAGTATCAAAGGATCTTTTGGATCAGCATCAAGCTCCAAAACAACAAAATCAGTTGGCACTTTAGTACTTCCAACTCGGACAGAAAGGTTCTCAAGCAATCCAATGGGGTGTCTAACAGCGCGGTCAGCTAGCACAAGAGTTATCCTGCTTGGTCTAAAGCTTGTGAATCCTAGGCGCTTTGCAGTAGTAAGTGGCATAAGACTCGCGCTTGCTCCTAAATCACATAAATAGTTGTTGAATGTGAGAAGTCCTATAGAATATGGCAAAGTGAAACTTTCAGGGTCTCCTAGCTTCTTTGGTGGAGGCACTGACTTCATTAGTAAGAACAACCATCACTTGCATATCATTCTGTCTTTCTGCAACTGCATCCTTCAAGAACTTCTGATATTGAGGCACAAGCAAGAAGGCGTCAAGCAAAGACATAGTCAGCTCGACCTCTTTCATCTGCTTTTCAAAAAGTTGCTTGTATTTCTCGACTAACTGTTTCTTGATCCTTCCTGGAAAGGGAACTGGTGGCTTGTAAGGAGGAGGAACAAAGACATGTTCCTTCTTTATAGGCTGTATGGTTTCTCTTGGTGCTTCATCAACAACATGCTTTCCTTTTCTCATACGCTCTGCTTCAGCTTTCCTTTCAATCTCTGATTCAGCTGCGGTCTCTTCTTCATGAGTTTCAAGAGACACCCCAACCCATCATCAAAGATAAACTTTGTTTCTTTGCATAAGAGCCTAGTGAGTGGCCTTGCTATCTTGGAGAAATCCTCGATGAACCTTCTATAAAGGCATGCATGTCCCAAGAAACTTCTGATCCCTTTCACTGAAGTAGGTGGAGCCAAATGCATCATAACTTCTATCTTGGCCTTGTCCATTTCTATCCCTTTCTCAAAAATCTTGTGTCCCAACACAATGCCTTCCTTGACCATGAAATGTCATTTCTCTCAATTCAACACCAGACCAGTTTCTTCACATCTCTTTAAAACTTGACAGAGATAAGACAAACAGACGCCAAAGGAAGAACCATAGACAGAAAAGTCGTCCATGAATACTTCCACCATTTCTTCAATCAAATCAGAGAATATAGAAGTAACACATCTCTGAAATGTTGTTGAGGCATTACAAAATCCAAATGGCATTCTTCTATAGGCAAAAGTGCTATAAGGACATGTGATGGTGGTTTTCTCCTGATCATTTAGGGTGAATGGGAATTTGGAAAAAGACACTACAGCCTTCTAAGAAGAAATAATAAGGGTGATTAGCTAATCTCTCAAGCATTTTATCAATGAATGGCAAAGGATAATGATCTTTTCTAGAAGCAGAATTTAATTTCCTATAATCAATGCACATTTTATGTCTTACAGTTCTTGTTGGGATTAGCTCATCTTTATCATTTTTTACCACTGTGATTCCTCCTTTCTTAGGCACTACATGGACTGGTGAGACCCATGTACTGTCTGAGATGGGGTATATCACGCCAGCATCAAGTAGTTTTAGGATTTCTTTCTTCATAACTTCCTTAAGGTTTGGGTTTAATCTCCTTTGGGGTTCATTGGAAGTTTTTGTCTCATCCTTTAGATGAATCATGTGAGTACAAAGATTAGGAGATATGCCCTTGATATCATCTAGTGAATATCCAATGGCTCTCCTAAACTTTTTTAACTCCTTAACAAGGGCAGAGACTTCATCATCAATGAGGTTTTCATTGACAATCACAGGATAGGTTTCATTTAGCCCAAGAAACACATACCTTAGACCTTTGGGAAGTGGCTTGAGGTCTAGCTTAGGTGCCTTTAGCTCGCTCCAATCCTCATCTTCATGATCTGCTCCTGCTTTGCTATCCTTAGCTCCATTAGCTTCTTGACTTACTGAACTCACAACTTCCCTCCTTAGCTTGACAAACGGTTCATGGTGAGTGTCTAGCTTAGTCACCTTTAACATCTGCTCATACTCTGTTGTTTCCACAGGCAGATACCCATACTCCCCTGGTGCCTTAGTCAATGCTATTCTCAGATGGTCCTTTGTGTTCAGCTCTTCCAAGAGTTTAGTACTCAGCTCATCCATGACATATATGCTGAATATTTGCCCTTCTATCTTGGGTTTCTTCATAACCTCATTTATGTCGTACTTGAGGATCATATCCTTCCCCAAATACAGCTCAATCTTGCCTCCCTTGACATCTATAACTGCTCCAATGGTGGCAAGGAAAGGTCTCCCAAGTATCAAAGGATCTTTTGGATCAGCATCAAGCTCCAAAACAACAAAATCAGTTGGCACTTCAGTACTTCCAACTCGGACAGAAAGGTTCTCAAGCAATCCAATGGGGTGTCTAACAGAGAGGTCAGCTAGCACAAGAGTTATCCTGCTTGGTCTAAAGCTTGTGAATCCTAGGCGCTTTGCAGTAGTAAGTGGCATAAGACTCACGCTTGCTCCTAAATCACACAAATAGTTGTTGAATGTGAGAAGTCCTATAGAATATGGCAAAGTGAAACTTTCAGGGTCTCCTAGCTTCTTTGGTGGAGGCACTGACTTCATGAGTAAGAACAACCATCACTTGCATATCATTCTGTCTTTCTGCAACTGCATCCTTCAAGAACTTCTGATATTGAGGCACAAGCAAGAAGGCGTCAAGCAAAGACATAGTCAGCTCCACCTCTTTCATCTGCTTTTCAAAAAGTTGCTTGTATTTCTCGACTAACTGTTTCTTGATCCTTCCTGGAAAGGGAACTGGTGGCCTGTAAGGAGGAGGAACAAAGACAGGTTCCTTCTTTATAGGCTGTATGGTTTCTCTTGGTGCTTCATCAACCACATGCTTTCCTTTTCTCATACGCTCTGCTTCAGCTTTCCTTTCTATCTCTGATTCAGCTGCGGTCTCTTCTTCATGAGTTTCAAGAGACACCCCAACCCATCATCAAAGATAAACTTTGTTTCTTTGCATAAGAGCCTAGTGAGTGGCCTTGCTATCTTGGATAAATCCTTGATGAACCTTCTATAGAAGCATGCATGTCCCAAGAAACTTCTGATCCCTTTCACTGAAGTGGGTGGAGCCAAATGCATCATAACTTCTATCTTGGCCTTGTCCATTTCTATCCCTTTCTCAAAAATCTTGTGTCCCAACACAATGCCTTCCTTGACCATGAAATGTCATTTCTCTCAATTCAACACCAGACCAGTTTCTTCACATCTCTTTAAAACCTGACAAAGATTAGACAAACAGATGCCAAAGGAAGAACCAGAGACAGAAAAGTCGTCCATGAATACTTCCACCATTTCTTCAATCAAATCAGAGAATATAGAAGTAACACATCTCTGAAATGTTGTTGGGGCATTACAAAATCCAAATGGCATTCTTCTATAGGCAAAAGTGCTATAAGGACATGTGATGGTGGTTTTCTCCTGATTATTTAGGGTGAATGGGAATTTGGAAAAAGACACTACAGCCTTCTAAGAAGCAATAATAAGGGTGATTAGCTAATCTCTCAAGCATTTTGTCAATGAATGGCAAAGGATAATGATCTTTTCTAGAAGCAGAATTTAATTTCCTATAATCAATGCACATTCTATGTCTTACAGTTCTTGTTGGGATTAGCTCATCTTTATCATTTTTTACCACTGTGATTCCTCCTTTCTTAGGCACTACATGGACTGGTGAGACCCATGTACTGTCTGAGATGGGGTATATCACGCCAGCATCAAGTAGTTTTAGGATTTCTTTCTTCATAACTTCCTTAAGGTTTGGGTTTAATCTCCTTTGGGGTTCAATGGAAGTTTTTGTCTCATCCTTTAGATGAATCATGTGAGTACAAAGATTAGGAGATATGCCCTTGATATCATCTAGTGAATATCCAATGGCTCTCCTAAACTTTTTTAACTCCTTAACAAGGGCAGAGACTTCATCATCAATGAGGTTTTCATTGACAATCACAGGATAGGTTTCATTTAGCCCAAGAAACACATACCTTAGCCCTTTGGGAAGTGGCTTGAGGTCTAGCTTAGGTGCCTTTAGCTCGCTCCAATCCTCATCTTCATGATCTGCTCCTGCTTTGCTATCCTTAGCTCCATTAGCTTCTTGACTTACTGAACTCACAACTTCCCTCCTTAGCTTGATAAACGGTTCTTGGTGAGTGTCTAGCTTAGTCACCTTTAACATCTGCTCATACTCTGTTGTTTCCACATGCAGATACACAAACTCCCCTGGTGCCTTAGTAAATGCTACGCTCAGATGGTCCTTTGTGTTTAGCTCTTCCAAGAGTTTAGTACTCAGCTCATCCATGACATATATGCTGAAGAGTTGCCTTCTATCTTGGGTTTCTTCATAACCTCATTTCTGTCGTACTTGAGGATCATATCCTTCCCCAAATGCAGCTCAATCTTGCCTCCCTTGACATTTATAACTGCTCCAATGGTGGCAAGGAAAGGTCTCCCAAGTATCAAAGGATCTTTTGGATCAGCATCAAGCTCCAAAACAACAAAATCAGTTGGCACTTCAGTACTTCGAACTCGGACAGAAAGGTTCTCAAGCAATCCAATGGGGTGTCTAACAGAGCGGTCAGCTAGCACAAGAGTTATCCTGCTTGGTTTAAAGCTTGTGAATCCTAGGCGCTTTGCAGTAGTAAGTGGCATAAGACTCACGCTTGCTCCTAAATCACACAAATAGTTGTTGAATGTGAGAAGTCCTATAGAATATGGCAAAGTGAAACTTTCAGGGTCTCCTAGCTTCTTTGGTGGAGGCACTGACTTCATGAGTAAGAACAACCATCACTTGCATATCATTCTGTCTTTCTGCAACTGCATCCTTCAAGAACTTCTGATATTGAGGCACAAGCAAGAAGGCGTCAAGCAAAGACATAGTCAGCTCCACCTCTTTCATCTGCTTTTCAAAAAGTTGCTTGTATTTCTCGACTAACTGTTTCTTGATCCTTCCTGGAAAGGGAACTGGTGGCTTGTAAGGAGGAGGAACAAAGACATGTTCCTTCTTTATAGGCTGTATGGTTTCTCTTGGTGCTTCATCAACCACATGCTTTCCTTTTCTCATACGCTTTGCTTCAGCTTTCCTTTCAATCTCCGATTCAGCTGCGGTCTCTTCTTCATGAGTTTCAAGAGACACCCCCAACCCTTCATCAAAGATAAACTTTGTTTCTTTGCATAAGAGCCTAGTGAGTGGCCTTGCTATCTTGGAGAAATCCTTGATGAACCTTCTATAGAAGTATGCATGTCCCAAGAAACTTCTGATCCCTTTCACTGAAGTGGGTGGAGCCAAATGCATCATAACTTCTATCTTGGCCTTGTCCATTTCTATCCCTTTCTCAAAAATCTTGTGTCCCAACACAATGCCTTCCTTGACCATGAAATGTCATTTCTCTCAATTCAACACCAGACCAGTTTCTTCACATCTCTTTAAAACCTGACAAAGATTAGACAAACAGACGCCAAAGGAAGAACCATAGACAGAAAAGTCGTGCATGAATACTTCCACCATTTCTTCAATAAAATCAGAGAATATAGAAGTAACACATCTCTGAAATGTTGTTGGGGCATTTCAAAATCCAAATGGCATTCTTCTATAGGCAAAAGTGCTATAAGGACATGTGATGGTGGTTTTCTCCTGATCATTTAGGGTGAATGGGAATTTGGAAAAAGACACTATAGCCTTCTAAGAAGCAATAATAAGGGTGATTAGCTAATCTCTCAAGCATTTTATCAATGAATGGCAAAGGATAATGATCTTTTCTAGAAGCAGAATTTAATTTCCTATAATTAATGCACATTCTATGTCTTACAGTTCTTGTTGGGATTAGCTCATCTTTATCATTTTTTACCACTGTGATTCCTCCTTTCTTAGGCACTACATGGACTGGTGAGACCCATGTACTGTCTGAGATGGGGTATATCACGCCAGCATCAAGTAGTTTTAGGATTTCTTTCTTCATAACTTCCTTAAGGTTTGGGTTTAATCTCCTTTGGGGTTCAATGGAAGTTTTTGTCTCATCCTTTAGATGAATCATGTGAGTACAAAGATTAGGAGATATGCCCTTGATATCATCTAGTGAATATCCAATGGCTCTCCTAAACTTTTTTAACTCCTTAACAAGGGCAGAGACTTCATCATCAATGAGGTTTTCATTGACAATCACAGGATAGGTTTCATTTAGCCCAAAAAACACATACCTTAGCCCTTTGGGAAGTGGCTTGAGGTCTAGCTTAGGTGCCTTTAGCTCGCTCCAATCCTCATCTTCATGATCTGCTCCTTCTTTGCTATCCTTAGCTCCATTAGCTTCTTGACTTACTGAACTCACAACTTCCCTCCTTAGCTTGATAAACGGTTCATGGTGAGTGTCTAGCTTAGTCACCTTTAACATCTGCTCATACTCTGTTGTTTCCACATGCAGATACCCATACTCCCCTGGTGCCTTAGTCAATGCTACGCTCAGATGGTCCTTGATAGGGTCAGGTTTTACCCAAATAAAAACTACTGCAAGTGCACAGCAAAGCAGATGTAGTATAAGGGGTATCGAAATCCCAAGAGAGTAATGCTAACTACACTATCAATTATAGATTTGGACTAAGCTAAGCGAAATATGACGTATGTAATGCGAATGAATAATTAGAAATAAGCAAACGATGGTATGATATGTTCTAAGTTCAGGAAGACTAAAAGCGCTAAGCTAGGATAATTCGCAGGTATGAATCCAAGAATGCAGAATGCAGGGAATCAGGAATGATTAAGAACCGTTTTTAAACATGAATCTCTAATGCATAACTAATCAATTCTCATTGCAGAAGTTATCTATACCTAGATCACAGAGTTTCAAATCTCTTTGCAAACCCTAACAACCTAAGTATGCAGGAATGATCAGATTCAATTGTTTACAAAACTCCTAAGCCAAATCTCTTTGTACTAAGTTGTTTTGCTCATCAAATACTAGTTCAGGTTATGAATAATGCTCTCACATATATTTAACAACCTATGATTTTCGGATTCCTAGATGATGTGTCTCAGAAATTCGATTTTAAAGCAAGCAGAGATGAAAAACCATGAGATAATCCTAACAGATAGCGATTCTACACTCTTTTCATCAACCTTTGAAAAACCCTAACTTAACTAGCAGATTACTCAGACATGATTATGAGATCACAAAACATAACTGAATAAAATTGCATTAAGAGAAAGAGTAGAAAACAAAGGGGGTTCGAAATCTTCTCTAAAGAGTACAGGATTTGTCTCCCCAAAAAGCTCTTCTACAAATCTCTCTCTCAAGCTCTCAAAAATAATAAGATACAAGATATATGCCAAAAGAATGGCTGAAAAACCTAATATACAAGCTAAAACACGATCTGGGGTCTTTTTGCAAATATTGGAACTTTTAGGCCAAAACTGCAATTTCTTCCCAATCTTTTAAAAACAAGCCACGACCTCCTTCCTTGGTGGGTGACGAGCGTCACCAGCTTGGTGACGAGCGTCACCATATGGCATACTTTCTTCTTCGAGCTAGGTACTTCGTGGCTTCAACTCAGAATGCTCCAAAAGGTTCCAAAATCTCCAATTATGCTCCAGACATGCTATAACCTGCAAAGACTCTTCTAGGACTCTAAAAAGACCAAAAAGACTCAATAAAAAGGAATTATATCATGGTTAAAAACCATAAAAACCATGATATATCAACTCCCCCAGACTTAGCTTTTGCTTGCCCTCAAGCAAACATTAGACAAAGAATAAGGTCGAGGTTTGAAAACAAGAAACAATCAGTCAGTCATCAGAAACACCACACTAGTTAAAGCTTTCGAATCCACATACCACATAGTCAACACAAGGTCAAATTTCAGCCTAATTATCACAAGCTTAGCAAATCTCTCAAGTCCAGTCCAAATCCCTTCAAGAAATCCGAAATTTCTACTGTTAACTTCTTATTTTTTATCTAAGTGTGAAGTCTCATCAAAGCTCTATCATCTTAATCACTTTACAGATTCTTTTCCCTTCCTAACAACTGAACAAATCAATCTCAACACAGCTCTCCTATTTTCTCTTCCCTTAATCTTTTTCCTTAGGATATTTTCGATTTTTCACTTCTTTTTCTCAACTTTTACAGTCTAAGATATGATGCTACTCAATACTTGTGTTCCTTGTGAGGAGACAGGTTCTTGAGTGTGTTCACTACTGTTGTTCCTTGTGAGGAGACAGGGTCATGAATGCACCATTCTTTGAACTTAAACTTTTAAAAACTACATCAGGGAAGATCAAAGAGAGACTGTATTTTAACCTTATTGTCAGTGCTTAAAGAGAGAATCAAGATCAATAAGAATCAATCACCAAGACAAGAAATTTAAAGTTCATTAAGGTGGAGCTAACAGCAAATTTTCCAGATTCTCTAAGAATCTAAACCTTCATTGCTAGACTGATCTACCTATGACTTTCAACTTGGTAAGACTTATAATCAACTACTGTGGCAATGTTTCTTATCAGCAAAAACGTCCTATGGCTAGTTCCAAGAAAAACTAACAGTTTCAAAAATTTTGACTCTAGAAAAACAGGTTTTTTTACTCAACTTTAAGACTCTATAAACATGACACAAAGCACACAACGTCAGTAACCACCTCCCCCAGACTTAAACAACACTGTCCCCAGTGTTATTAAGCCAAGAGTTGGTCAAAATGAAGCATGAGAACGTGTAAAACCAAGGTGGAAAAGTGGTACCTCGCGAAGGAGCTAGTGACGAGCGTCACCATATTGGTGACGAGCGTCACTACTCTGAAACTTCAGAAATCGTCATGTTGGATGTTTAAATGCTATGCCATCATGTGTAGTCCGAAGTCAAACTGTAAGAGCACTCAAAACACACATCAAAACATCCAAACAAAGCATAATCCATGGTCCAACAAGTTCACAAGACATCATCCAAGCAAACTGAACAAAGTGACTCTTTCTTTTTTTTTTTCTCACGTTTTTAGGTTTTTTTTTAGCTATGTAATAGAAAACTAAACTAATATATGAAATATAAAACTTACCAGTGGGTTGCCTCCCACTAAGCGCTTGTTTAAAGTCATTAGCTCGACTTTGAATGCTGCTCAGATAGCTGGTGGAGCAGAAGGTGGCATTGAATGCCTTGGAGAAGAATGTCTCCTCATCCATGGTGGTTTGTAAGCAGTAGATGTATGAACACTTCCAAGGAAGTGAGGAACATCAGCAGGGTGGGTCGTGAGTGTGGGTGGGACATTTCGTTTTCCTGCAGAATCATCAAAAGAAACACCAAGCTTTCTTTGCTTAGTTGCAGGTTTCTGGGTTGTGGACTGTTGAATTTTCGGATTGGCAACATATGATGGACTTGTAGCTGTAAAATCACGTTGCTGCTTTGTGTTCAGGTTGGTGACGAGCGTCACCAGGTCAGTGACGCTCGTCACTGACTCTACAGTTCGAGTTTCTGCAGTTTTCCTGTAATTCAGCTCTGCAAGTGTTGCTTCCATCACATACACGTCTTCCTCCAGCAACTTGGCATTCATTAGAACCTCTTTTTCAAGCCTAGTCATGAAGATATGATCCTCACTGCAATCCTCAAACCCAACAGCTTCTGCAGAAGTTTCAGATATTGGCTCTTCAACAGCCATCTTGCTCACTTGCCTACTAATATCTGATTCATTGACACACTCAGCAATAGTGTCTTCTGAATGCTCCATGACAGTCTCTTCATCTCTGGAAGTTCTTACAGAAAAGGTTTGACCATCAATGGTAGAACTCCCTCTTAACTTATCCATGTCAAAGTTCATGACAACATCACCAAGATCAAGCTCAATGATCCCCTTTCTAACATCAATGATAGCTCCAGCAGTAGCCAAGAATGGTCTTCCCAGAATAAGAGGATCTTTAGGTTCTTCAGCATATTTCAGAACCACAAAATCTGTAGGAATTATGCAGCCTTCAATGTTAACATGAACATTCTCTAACATGCCTTTTGGGGTCCTTATGGATCGATCTGCTAGGATGAGAGAGATCCCAGCTGGCTTGAAATCAGTCATTCCAAGTCTAGCAGCAACAGAGAAAGGCATCAAGTTAATACTTGACCCTAGATCACATAAAGAGTGGGGAAAACGTCCTGCAGATATTGAGCAATCAAGCACAAAGGTCCCTGGATCAGATAGCTTCTCTGGAACTCTGCTTTGAGTGATGGTATCGACTTGTTCAGAAACAGTCACCTTCTTCTTCTTCTTTGGAACTGTGCCTAAAAGAATTGCACTGATGTCTCTGGTAAGCAATGCTCCTTCCTCAGGACTTACACCATTCACAACCATTCTCTTAACATACCTTCTTAGAGCTGGTGAAAGCTTGACTGCATCAACAAGAGGGATCTCAAGCATCAGCTTGTCTATCATAGCTTTGCATCTGGCTTCTTCTATCTCATGTTTAGACTTCCTAGGATGCTTGGGGAATGGTGTTTTGGGTTTATAGACACGTTCCTGGTCATAATTTGCAGTTACAGGCGAAGCAGCTTCGTTCTGGGGTGGGTGACGACCGTCACCAGGGGGGTGACGCTCGTCACTCACCTGTGACAACCCCCGATTCTCTTCTATGTTGGTGACGAGCGTCACTCCTCCTTGGTGACGCTCGTCACTCACCTCTGAGACAGAAAAATTTTCATCTTCAGACTCCATGAGTTGCACGATCTGTTCTGCACTCAACCTCTTTTTCTGCATTGTTTTAAGCTCCTTTTCATTCCTGACTGTGATGGCATTAACCTGATGCTTGGGATTGATATCAGTCCTTCCAGGAAGGAATCCCTCTTGCCTTTGAACAGCTCCTGCAGTTTGAGCAACCTGCACATCAAGCTTCTTCATGTGAGAGTTCAGACTCTCAATTTGTCCATTCAGGTCTTGATACAGCGAATCTAGCTTGCCATTGAAGTTCACTGTCATCTTCTGCTGTCCTTCAAGTACCTGCTCCAGCATAGCTTCCATTTTATTGTCTTGTGGAGGTGCAGTTTGGTAGGAAGAAGAACCATAATTCCTGCTGTTTTGGTAAGGTTTCTCAACTTCAGTCTTCTGGAACAAGGTCTTAGGAGTGTAACCAGGCTTGCTCTGTCCTCCTGTAAAGGTACTCTGCTGATTATTGCTGTTGTAGCCTCTGATCCATTGCTGATTTCCAAACCTTTGGCTCTGAAAACCCCCTCCATTGATGAAATTAACATCTTTCTGCTCAAATTCTTCAGGATTTTCGAAACTCTCCACTTCTGCAGCAAACTGAACTGACTTCTTTCCCACCAGAAGGCTGTGCATGCTGTCTAACTTAGCCTTAACTTCAGCTATTTGGTTTTCATCATTCAAACCAGCCTGCTGCTTTCTCTGAAAATCTGCATTTTTAGTGCTGTTACTGCAGGCCAAGTTTTCAATCAATCTTACAGCTTCTTCTGGTCTGTTGGTGTTGAAGTTTCCTGCACTTGCTGCATCCAGCGCCATCTGATATTTCCAGTCAATGCCTCTGAAGAAGATCCCAAGTAATTGCACCTGACTGAAACCATGATGAGGACAGTCCCTTTGATAAGACTTGAACCTGATCCAAGAAGCCTTAAAAGCTTCAGTAGGGCCTTGTGTAAAGGAAGCAATTTTCGTCTTCATGTCCTCTGACCTTGAATCATCATAGAAGTTATTCAGAAAGGCGTTCTTAGTGTCTTCCCAAGTGGTCAATGAAGCATGTTCCAGTTGCTTCAGCCAATATGCAGCTTCTCCTCCAAGAGAGTAAGGAAAAAGCTTGCAGAACAGAAAGTCATTGCTGACTCCAGTAGCTTTGACACTTGAAGCCAGATCCTCAAACCTCTCTATGTGATCCATAGGATGCTCATGAGGTAAACCATGGAAGGGATGCTGACCAACCAGCTGATAGTAGACTGGTTTAACCTCAAAATCGTTCCTCTGGAAGGCAGGAGGTCGGATTGCAGCTCTGTTGGCATAGAACTGATCAGGTCTGTTGTAGTCACCTAGAGTCCTCTGAACAAAACGCCCAGCAGCGTTATTGACAGCAGCAGGGACCCCCACGTTCTCAGCCACTTGCTGAACCTGCTGTTCAACAATGACATTCCCCTCTTGATCAATTCTCTGCCCCTCTTCGTTTCTCCTGTTTCCTTCCCTGTCAACCAAGTGACCTTCTGCATCTTCAACCAAGATAAGTGGAGCGACCATTGTAGATTGCTTCTTAGATTTCCTCTTAGTTCTCTCCAACCTAGCAAGCTCGTCGATGCTCAAAGTCACAAGCTCCTTCTCTTTGTTGCTTCTGGTTCTGCGATTAGGCATACACCTGAAACAAGAACAAAGAAAAGTAGCTGAAAATCAGTAAACAAATAAAAACTTAGACAAAATCCTAATACTAAAAATCGATAGGCAGCTATTACTCCCCGGCAACGGCGCCAAAAACTTGATAGGGTCAGGTTTTACCCAAATAAAAACTACTGCAAGTGCACAGCAAAGCAGATGTAGTATAAGGGGTATCGAAATCCCAAGAGAGTAATGCTAACTACACTATCAATTATAGATTTGGACTAAGCTAAGCGAAATATGACGTATGTAATGCGAATGAATAATTAGAAATAAGCAAACGATGGTATGAAATGTTCTAAGTTCAGGAAGACTAAAAGCGCTAAACTAGGGTAATTCGCAGGTATGAATCCAAGAATGCAGAATGCAGGGAATCAGGAATGATTAAGAACCGTTTTTAAACATGAATCTCTAATGCATAACTAATCAATTCTCATTGCAGAAGTTATCTATACCTAGATCACAGAGTTTCAAATCTCTTTGCAAACCCTAACAACCTAAGTATGCAGGAATGATCAGATTCAATTGTTTACAAAACTCCTAAGCCAAATCTCTTTGTACTAAGTTGTTTTGCTCATCAAATACTAGTTCAGGTTATGAATAATGCTCTCACATATATATAACAACCTATGATTTTCGGATTCCTAGATGATGTGTCTCAGAAATTCGATTTTAAAGCAAGCAGAGATGAAAAACCATGAGATAATCCTAAGAGATAGCGATTCTACACTCTTTTCATCAACCTTTGAAAAACCCTAACTTAACTAGCAGATTACTCAGACATGATTATGAGATCACAAAACATAACTGAATAAAATTGCATTAAGAGAAAGAGTAGAAAACAAAAGGGGTTCGAAATCTTCTCTAAAGAGTACAGGATTTGTCTCCCCAAAAAGCTCTTCTACAAATCTCTCTCTCAAGCTCTCAAAAATAATAAGATACAAGATATATGCCAAAAGAATGGCTGAAAAACCTAATATACAAGCTAAAACACGATCTGGGGTCTTTTTGCAAATACTGGAACTTTTAGGCCAAAACTGCAATTTCTTCCCAATCTTTTAAAAACAAGCCACGACCTCCTTCCTTGGTGGGTGACGAGCGTCACCAGCTTGGTGACGAGCGTCACCATATGGCATACTTTCTTCTTCGAGCTAGGTACTTCGTGGCTTCAACTCAGAATGCTCCAAAAGGTTCCAAAATTTCCAATTATGCTCCAGACATGCTATAACCTGCAAAGACTCTTCTAGGACTCTAAAAAGACAAAATAGACTCAATAAAAAGGAATTATATCATGGTTAAAAACCATGATATATCAGTCCTTTGTGTTCAGCTCTCCCAAGAGTTTAGTACTCAGCTCATCCATGACATATATGCTGAAGATTTGCCCTTCTATCTTGGGTTTCTTCATAACCTCATTTATATCATACTTGAGGATCATATCCTTCCCCAAATGCAGCTCAATCTTGCCTCCCTTGACATCTATAACTGCTCCAATGGTGGCAAGGAAAGGTCTCCCAAGTATCAAAGGATCTTTTGGATCAGCATCAAGCTCCAAAACAACAAAATCAGTTGGCACTTCAGTACTTCCAACTCGGACAGAAAGGTTCTCAAGCAATCCAATGGGGTGTCTAACAGAGCGGTCAGCTAGCACAAAAATTATCCTGCTTGGTCTAAAGCTTGTGAATCCTAGGCGCTTTGCAGTAGTAAGTGGCATAAGTCTCACGCTTGCTCCTAAATCACACAAATAGTTGTTGAATGTGAGAAGTCCTATAGAATATGGCAAAGTGAAACTTTCAGGGTCTCCTAGCTTCTTTGGTGGAGGCACTGACTTCATGAGTAAGAACAACCATCACTTGCATATCATTCTCTCTTTCTGCAACTGCATCCTTCAAGAACTTCTGATATTGAGGCACAAGCAAGAAGGCGTCAAGCAAAGACATAGTCAGCTCCACCTCTTTCATCTGCTTTTCCAAAAGTTGGTTGTATTTCTCGACTAACTGTTTCTTGATCCTTCCTGGAAAGGGAACTGGTGGCTTGTAAGGAGGAGGAACAAAGACATGTTCCTTCTTTATAGGCTGTATGGTTTCTCTTGGTGCTTCATCAACCACATGCTTTCCTTTTCTCATACGCTCTGCTTCAGCTTTCCTTTCAATCTCTGATTCAGCTGCGGTCTCTTCTTCATGAGTTTCAAGAGACACCCCAACCCATCATCAAAGATAAACTTTGTTTCTTTGCATAAGAGCCTAGTGAGTGGCCTTGCTATCTTGGAGAAATCCTTGATGAACCTTCTATAGAAGCATGCATGTCCCAAGAAACTTCTGATCCCTTTCACTGAAGTGGGTGGAGCCAAATGCATCCTAACTTCTATCTTGGCCTTGTCCATTTCTATCCCTTTCTCAAAAATCTTGTGTCCCAACACAATGCCTTCCTTGACCATGAAATGTCATTTCTCTCAATTCAACACCAGACCAGTTTCTTCACATCTCTTTAAAACCTGACAAAGATTAGACAAACAGACGCCAAAGGAAGAACCATAGACAGAAAAGTCGTCCATGAATACTTCCACCATTTCTTCAATCAAATCAGAGAATATAGAAGTAACACATCTCTGGAATGTTGTTGGGGCATTACAAAATCCAAATGGCATTCTTCTATAGGCAAAAGTGCTATAAGGACATGTGATGGTGGTTTTCTCCTGATCATTTAGGGTGAATGGGAATTTGGAAAAAGACACTACAGCCTTCTAAGAAGCAATAATAAGGGTGATTAGCTAATCTCTCAAGCATTTTATCAATGAATGGCAAAGGATAATGATCTTTTCTAGAAGCAGAATTTAATTTCCTATAATCAATGCACATTCTATGTCTTACAGTTCTTGTTGGGATTAGCTCATCTTTATCATTTTTTACCACTGTGATTCCTCCTTTCTTAGGCACTACATGGACTGGTGAGACCCATGTACTGTCTGAGATGGGGTATATCACGCCAGCATCAAGTAGTTTTAGGATTTCTTTCTTCATAACTTCCTTAAGGTTTGGGTTTAATCTCCTTTGGGGTTCAATGGATGTTTTTGTCTCATCCTTTAGATGAATCATGTGAGTACAAAGATTAGAAGATATGCCCTTGATATCATCTAGTGAATATCCAATGGCTCTCCTAAACTTTTTTAACTCCTTAACAAGGGCAGAGACTTCATCATCAATGAGGTTTTCATTTACAATCACAGGATAGGTTTCATTTAGCCCAAGAAACACATACCTTAGCCCTTTGGGAAGTGGCTTGAGGTCTAGCTTAGGTGCCTTTAGCTCGCTCCAATCCTCATCTTCATGATCTGCTCCTGCTTTGCTATCCTTAGCTCCATTAGCTTCTTGACTTACTGAACTCACAACTTCCTTCCTTAGCTTGATAAACGGTTCATGGTGAGTGTCTAGCTTAGTCACCTTTAACATCTGCTCATACTCTGTTGTTTCCACATGCAGATATCCATACTCCCCTGGTGCCTTAGTCAATGCTACGCTCAGATGGTCCATTGTGTTCAGCTCTTCCAAGAGTTTAGTACTCAGCTCATCCATGACATATATGCTGAAGATTTGCCCTTCTATCTTGGGTTTCTTCATAACCTCATTTATGTCGTACTTGAGGATCAAATCCTTCCCCAAATGCAGCTCAATCTTGCCTCCCTTGACATCTATAACTGCTCCAATGGTGGCAAGGAAAGGTCTCCCAAGTATCAAAGGATCTTTTGGATCAGCATCAAGCTCCAAAACAACAAAATCAGTTCTTCAGTACTTCCAACTCGGACAGAAAGGTTCTCAAGCAATCCAATGGGGTGTCTAACAGAGCGGTCAGCTAGCACAAGAGTTATCCTGCTTGGTCTAAAGCTTGTGAATCCTAGGCGCTTTGCAGTAGTAAGTGGCATAAGACTCACGCTTGCTCCTAAATCACACAAATAGTTGTTGAATGTGAGAAGTCCTATAGAATATGGCAAAGTGAAACTTTCAGGGTCTCCTAGCTTCTTTGGTGGAGGCACTGACTTCATGAGTAAGAACAACCATCACTTGCATATCATTCTGTCTTTCTGCAACTACATCCTTCAAAAACTTCTGATATTGAGGCACAAGCAAGAAGGCGTCAAGCAAAGACATAGTCAGCTCCACCTCTTTCATCTGCTTTTCAAAAAGTTGCTTGTATTTCTCGACTAACTGTTTCTTGATCCTTCCTGGAAAGGGAACTGGTGGCTTGTAAGGAGGAGGAACAAAGACATGTTCCTTCTTTATAGGCTGTATGGTTTCTCTTGGTGCTTCATCAACCACATGCTTTCCTTTTCTCATACGCTCTGCTTCAGCTTTCCTTTCAATCACTGATTCAGCTGCGGTCTCTTCTTCATGAGTTTCAAGAGACACCCCAACCCATCATCAAAGATAAACTTTGTTTCTTTGCATAAGAGCCTAGTGAGTGGCCTTGCTATCTTGGAGAAATCCTTGATGAACCTTCTATAGAAGCATGCATGTCCCAAGAAACTTCTGATCCCTTTCACTGAAGTGGGTGGAGCCAAATGCATCATAACTTCTATCTTGGCCTTGTCCATTTCTATCCCTTTCTCAAAAATCTTGTGTCCCAACACAATGCCTTCCTTGACCATGAAATGTCATTTCTCTCAATTCAACACCAGACCAGTTTCTTCACATCTCTTTAAAACCTGACAAAGATTAGACAAACAGACGCCAAAGGAAGAACCATAGACAGAAAAGTCGTCTATGAATACTTCCACCATTTCTTCAATCAAATCAGAGAATATAGAAGTAACACATCTCTGAAATGTTGTTGGGGCATTACAAAATCCAAATGGCATTCTTCTATAGGCAAAAGTGCTATAAGGACATGTGATGGTTGTTTTCTCCTGATCATTTAGGGTGAATGGGAATTTGGAAAAAGACACTACAGCTTTCTAAGAAGCAATAATAAGGGTGATTAGCTAATCTCTCAAGCATTTTATCAATGAATGGCAAAGGATAATGATCTTTTCTAGAAGCAGAATTTTATTTCCTATAATCAATGCACATTCTATGTCTTACAGTTCTTGTTGGGATTAGCTCATCTTTATCATTTTTTACCACTGTGATTCCTCCTTTCTTAGGCACTACATGGACTGGTGAGACCCATGTACTGTCTGAGATGGGGTATATCACGCCAGCATCAAGTAGTTTTAGGATTTCTTTCTTCATAACTTCCTTAAGGTTTGGGTTTAATCTCCTTTGGGGTTCAATGGATGTTTTTGTCTCATCCTTTAGATGAATCATGTGAGTACAAAGATTAGAAGATATGCCCTTGATATCATCTAGTGAATATCCAATGGCTCTCCTAAACTTTTTTAACTCCTTAACAAGGGCAGAGACTTCATCATCAATGAGGTTTTCATTGACAATCACAGGATAGGTTTCATTTAGCCCAAGAAACACATACCTTAGCCCTTTGGGAAGTGGCTTGAGGTCTAGCTTAGGTGCCTTTAGCTCGCTCCAATCCTCATCTTCATGATCCGCTCCTGCTTTGCTATCCTTAGCTCCATTAGCTTCTTGACTTACTGAACTCACAACTTCCCTCCTTAGCTTGATAAACGGTTCATGGTGAGTGTCTAGCTTAGTCACCTTTAACATCTGCTCATACTCTGTTGTTTCCACATGCAGATATCCATACTCCCCTGGTGCCTTAGTCAATGCTATGCTCCGATGGTCCTTTGTGTTCAGCTCTTCCAAGAGTTTAGTACTCAGCTCATCCATGACATATATGCTGAAGATTTGCCCTTCTATCTTGAGTTTCTTCATAACCTCATTTATGTCGTACTTGAGGATCATATCCTTCCCCAAATGCAGCTCAATCTTGCCTCCCTTGACATCTATAACTGCTCCAATGGTGGCAAGGAAAGGTCTCCCAAGTATCAAAGGATCTTTTGGATCAGCATCAAGCTCCAAAACAACAAAATCAGTTGGCACTTCAGTACTTCCAACTCGGACAGAAAGGTTCTCAAGCAATCCAATGGGGTGTCTAACAGAGCGGTCAGCTAGCACAAGAGTTATCCTGCTTGGTCTAAAGCTTGTGAATCCTAGGCGCTTTGCAGTAGTAAGTGGCATAAGACTCGCGCTTGCTCCTAAATCACACAAATAGTTGTTGAATGTGAGAAGTCCTATAGAATATGGCAAAGTGAAACTTTCAGGGTCTCCTAGCTTCTTTGGTGGAGGCACTGACTTCATTAGTAAGAACAACCATCACTTGCATATCATTCTGTCTTTCTGCAACTGCATCCTTCAAGAACTTCTGATATTGAGGCACAAACAAGAAGGCGTCAAGCAAAGACATAGTCAGCTCCACCTCTTTCATCTGCTTTTCAAAAAGTTGCTTGTATTTCTCGACTAACTGTTTCTTGATCCTTCCTGGAAAGGGAACTGGTGGCTTGTAAGGAGGAGGAACAAAGACATGTTCCTTCTTTATAGGCTGTATGGTTTCTCTTGGTGCTTCATCAACCACATGCTTTCCTTTTCTCATACGCTCTGCTTCAGCTTTCCTTTCAATCTCTGATTCAGCTGCGGTCTCTTCTTCATGAGTTTCAAGAGACACCCCAACCCATCATCAAAGATAAACTTTGTTTCTTTGCATAAGAGCCTAGTGAGTGGCCTTGCTATCTTGGAGAAATCCTTGATGAACCTTCTATAGAAGCATGCATGTCCCAAGAAACTTCTGATCCCTTTCACTGAAGTGGGTGGAGCCAAATGCATCATAACTTCTATCTTGGCCTTGTCCATTCCTATCCCTTTCTCAAAAATCTTGTGTCCCAACAGAATGCCTTCCTTGACCATGAAATGTCATTTCTCTCAATTCAACACCAGACCAGTTTCTTCACATCTCTTTAAAACCTGACAAAGATTAGACAAACAGACGCCAAAGGAAGAACCTTAGACAGAAAAGTCATCCATGAAGACTTCCACCATTTCTTCAATCAAATCAGAGAATATAGAAGTAACACATCTCTGAAATGTTGTTGGGGCATTACAAAATCCAAATGGCATTCTTCTATAGGCAAAAGTGCTATAAGGACATGTGATGGTGGTTTTCTCCTGATCATTTAGGGTGAATGGGAATTTGGAAAAAGACACTACAGCCTTCTAAGAAGCAATAATAAGGGTGATTAGCTAATCTCTCAAGCATTTTATCAATGAATGGCAAAGGATAATGATCTTTTCTAGAAGCAGAATTTAATTTCCTATAATCAATTCACATTCTATGTCTTACAGTTCTTGTTGGGATTAGCTCATCTTTATCATTTTTTACCACTGTAATTCCTCCTTTCTTAGGCACTACATGGACTGGTGAGACCCATGTACTGTCTGAGATGGGGTATATCACGCCAGCATCAAGTAGTTTTAGGATTTCTTTCTTCATAACTTCCTTAAGGTTTGGGTTTAATCTCCTTTGGGGTTCAATGGAAGTTTTTGTCTCATCCTTTAGATGAATCATGTGAGTACAAAAATTAGGAGATATGCCCTTGATATCATCTAGTGAATATCCAATGGCTCTCCTAAACGTTTTTAACTCCTTAACAAGGGTAGAGACTTCATCATCAATGAGGTTTTCATTGACAATCACAGGATAGGTTTCATTTAGCCCAAGAAACACATACCTTAGCCCTTTGGGAAGTGGCTTGAGGTCTAGCTTAGGTGCCTTTAGCTCGCTCCAATCCTCATCTTCATGATCTGCTCCTGCTTTGCTATCCTTAGCTCCATTAGCTTCTTGACTTACTGAACTCACAACTTCCCTCCTTAGCTTGATAAACGGTTCATGGTGAGTGTCTAGCTTAGTCACCTTTAACATCTGCTCATACTCTGTTGTTTCCACATGCAGATACACATACTCCCCTGGTGCCTTAGTCAATGCTACGCTCAGATGGTCCTTTGTGTTTAGCTCTTCCAAGAGTTTAGTACTCAGCTCATCCATGACATATATGCTGAAGATTTGCCCTTCTATCTTGGGTTTCTTCATAACCTCATTTATGTCGTACTTGAGGATCATATCCTTCCCCAAATGCAGCTCAATCTTGCCTCCCTTGACATCTATAACTGCTCCAATGGTGGCAAGGAAAGGTCTCCCAAGTATCAAAGGATCTTTTGGATCAGCATCAAGCTCCAAAACAACAAAATCAGTTGGCACTTCAGTACTTCCAACTCGGACAGAAAGGTTCTCAAGCAATCCCATGGGGTGTCTAACAGAGCGGTCAGCTAGCACAAGAGTTATCCTGCTTGGTCTAAAGCTTGTGAATCCTAGGCGCTTTGCAGTAGTAAGTGGCATAAGACTCACGCTTGCTCCTAAATCACACAAATAGTTGTTGAATGTGAGAAGTCCTATAGAATATGGCAAAGTGAAACTTTCAGGGTCTCCTAGCTTCTTTGGTGGAGGCACTGACTTCATGAGTAAGAACAACCATCACTTGCATATCATTCTGTCTTTCTGCAACTGCATCCTTCAAGAACTTCTGATATTGAGGCACAAGCAAGAAGGCGTCAAGCAAAGACATAGTCAGCTCCACCTCTTTCATCTGCTTTTCAAAAAGCTGCTTGTATTTCTCGACTAACTGTTTCTTGATCCTTCCTGGAAAGGGAACTGGTGGCTTGTAAGGAGGAGGAACAAAGACATGTTCCTTCTTTATAGGCTGTATGGTTTCTCTTGGTGCTTCATCAACCACATGCTTTCCTTTTCTCATACGCTCTGCTTCAGCTTTCCTTTCAATCTCTGATTCAGCTGCGGTCTCTTCTTCATGAGTTTCAAGAGACACCCCAACCCCCCCCCCCCCCCCCCCCCCCCCCACTTTGCTTCTCAATGTCCTCATAGAGAGGTTTTGGTGCTACAGGTCCTTGTAGCTGTTTACCACTCCTAGTAGGGATTGCTTGTACAGCAGGTGGCGATTGTTGTTGAACTGTTGTAGAGGACACCTGGTTGGCTTTAAGCATAGCAAGCTCATCACTAACTTTCTCAAAATTTTGTAGGAGATTAGCATGCATCTCCATTGTGTTCTTTTGATTAGAAAGCATCTCCATTTTATGAGCAGCCTTCATCTCCATTGTACTATTTGTGTGAGCGGCAAGTAACTGCTCAAGCAGTCTAGTTGTGGCTGTATCAGGCGTAGATGGTGGTGAAGTTGAGGGACTAGGGAGATCCTGAACTGGTGAAGCTGCTACTTGATGTTGAGGCACATACTCGGTTGCATACATACTCTCTTGAAGTGCTTCATGTGAAGGTGTAAAGCTATGGTGATGTTGAATGGAACACTAAGCTGGTTGTATAATGGAGCACTCTGTCTTGAGTTAACTTGAGGGCATTAAGCGTTGAAATTGGCATAGCCAGTATCCGTGTAAAGCTCATGATGAACATCTTGTTGTTGTTGGGCTTCAGCTTCTAAGTTGTAAGCATGATCAAGAGCTGACTTCTTCTCCTTAACCTTTGATGATGGATTCAGAGACTTCTCAAGCAATAAATCTAGCTTATCACTGATTGCTATCACATCCTACTGTGTTTGGTGAAGAGAAGCTTCAGTATTCTTCTTGTAAGTATCCTCATGGTCATCCACATAGTTGCCATTACTCATAGCTAGGTTTTCAATCAGCTGCAAACCGTCGTCTACACTTGTACCCATGAAATGTCCATTGCTAGTTGTGTCTAGCAACATCTTGAAACGTAGTAGAACTTCTCTGTAAACTGTGATGAGCAAGGACTCTGTTGAGAAACCATGATGAGCGCAGCGCAGTGTATATCCTTGAAATCTTTCCCATGCTAAACAGCATGGTTCATCTGGTGATTGTGTGAAACCTGATATGTTCTGCCTTAGTGTAGTTGTCCTGGTAGAAGAGTAAAACTTTGCAAGAAACACTCTTTTGCAATCATCCCAAGATTATATTGATCCACAAGGCAGAGCTCTTTCCCACAAATGTGCACGATCACCAAGAGAGAAAGGAAATAACCTCAGTTTAAAGCTATCTTCTGTGACACCACTGATCCTTTGTAAGCTGCAAATCCTCCCAAAACTGTCTAAGTGATCAAGCGGATCCTCCATAGATGTGCCATTGAAGCGGTTGGCTTGTACCATTGCAATCACACTACTCTTGATCTCAAAGTGATGCTTTTGAGATGGTGGAGGAAGTATACCTCTGCGTCTAGTATGAAGGTAAGGAGCATCATGGGAACCAATGTATTGTGCTCTTCTAAAAATCTGAGGCACTAGCCTATGTAACCTCTGAACTGGAGCTTCATCCTCTCTGAACTAAGCTTGATGAGCAGGTCCGTAGTGGTTTGGATTAGCCATGGTACCTCAGAAAACATAGCAAGAAAAGTAAAGTTATTAGTAAAGTAAAAGGTGGTGAAGTCTAAGCAAGAACCTAAACTCAATTATCTACGCAACTCTAGAATGGCAACGGTGCCAAATTGAAGAAGGACTTTTGCAAGTCTAAACTCAATTCCTCCTCTAATCAGATGTAGTACAGATGGAGTTTATCAATCCATCTAGGAGCTAGAATAAAAGAGATGCAAGGTACTAACTAAGCTTAATCAATATGATAAAGAAAGATTATCTAACAACCTAAGTGAAAATGAGAAAATGCACAAACAAATGCAAACTAGTAAGACTAGAGCAAGAGGTGAAATTCAAGGAAACTAAATGCAACAGGAATAAAGAAATCAAGAACCTAATGGAAATGCAAGAACCAAGATGAAAGCTAAAATGTAATAACTTAAAATGCAAGGCAAGATGTGAATATAAAAAGCAGCTAAGGTGAACAAATGCAATGCAACTAAAACAGAGGAAAACAGAACACAAAATGATCAAATGCAAAGAACAATAAGGCGCAGGTTCATGGCTAGAGCGATGATGACTTGGGGATTACTTAGTATCAAACCTAGGGTCATCAAGACTAATAACAAGCTAAGAACATGATCAAGCCACAAATTCAATCAATCTGCAATCAGAAGTATAGCACATGTCAGACCCACTTTTGATGGCGTTTTTGTGCAAAACCAGCATGATAACACAAGACTCTTAAAGACCAAACAAGCTACCTAAACGCAATACAATCATCTAGGCGATTGTTTCTAACAAAGTTCTTTCAGGCATTCAAACAAACACTTTTGATGCAGTAAACACCTATGATCTTTTTACTTAAACAAGTTACTCAAGCCTTTAGAACAACTAAGCAAGGTGATTCAAGCATGAATTAAACCAAAACTCCCTAACCAATCAACTAATCATCCCCAAATCTTCTCCAACCTCAAACCATATAAAACTACTCACAACACATCTTGAAATCAACAGAACAGAGCAAAAATAACAAAGAAAACATGATTAAACAGAAACTAGAAGAAAGGTGACAAGAGAATTGCAAAACTTTATTAAAAAGATGATCTTGGATCACAATTTCATAAACTCTCTTTGTAGTTTTCCACAAGGTCTAAAATAGGATAAGAAGACAAGATAAGTCCTCAAAAAGATAAGTTTATGCTTAAATAAGCCAAAAGATAAGGTTTGACAAAAAATAGAAAAAGTCTGGTCAACTCTTGGTGTTGACGCATCGGGGTGTATAGATGGATGTTCTGCTCGATGCGTCAAGCCCAATGTACAATGGCTCTTGTCGTGGTTCGGTCATCCTATTGGCTGCTCATCATGCAGGAGGTCTCGGGTCGTATCGGGGAAGTGGTCGGGTGTTCAGCCCGATGTTGGACCCCGATATATCATGTCTATTCATATCGGCCTGTACGACCTTCTCTCCTCGGTGCTCCAACCCCGATGCAGTCTCAAAGTCCACGATCATGCTCCTCTTCCTTGTCCCACGATTCATATCGGGCACACTTCATAGGTGTTCTGCTCGATGCTCTACCTCGATATGGACACAGAGTTTGCAAGACTCCTTCTTATGGCATCTCTTTAAATGCATGCTGCTCCAATCTCCTTCCCACGTTCCAAAACCTCCAAATACACCTGAAATACACCATAAACATGCACATGTATGCAATCATAAGCTAAATGCATGCAATGCTACTTCTAGATGCAAATGAGACTAAAATGCTAAGTAAAGATGCAAAAGCAGAATAAAAGATGAATTAAATGCAGCTTAATTTAGTTAATCCGAATGGCATTACCACGAACTCGTAGTGACCATAACGCGTCTGAAATGTGGTCTTCTTCACATCCTCCTCTGCGATGGGTATCTGATGATATCTCGACGCAAGATCGATTTTTGAGAACCAAGAGGCTTCCTGCAGCTGGTCCAACAACTCATCGATCTGCGGCAAAGGGTACTTTTTCTTTATTGTCACCTTATTCAGTCCTCTATAATCAATACAGAGTCTGAAGCTACCGTTCTTTTTCTTCACGAATAGCACAGGTGCTCCCCATGGTGAGCTACTTGAATGAATAAACCCTTTTTCCAACAAGTTATGAGCTGCTTCTTCAGCTCAGCCATTTCTGCAGGTGCTAAAAGATAAGGACCCTTTTATATGGGCGCCATTCCGGGCTCAAATTCAATTGTAATGGATTCACCACACGTGGGAGGCAATCCTTGTAGTGGCTCGAATACATCCGCATATCCAGCTGCTAGAGGAATCGCACTAAGATCTGCCACTGCTTCCTCTTCTAATATCGAAATAGTGGCCAGATATGCTTCATGCCCCTTCTCCAGAAGCTCTTCTGCCTGCAACATTGAGATGATTCTGACTCCTGATTTCAACCGAATGCCTTGGAACGTTATCCAACGATCCTTTTTGGAAATCTTGACTCTTGCCTTATGACAGTCCAAAGTCGCATGGTATCGGGTCAGCCAATCCATTCCCAAGATGATCTCATCGTGATTCAGCTTCATCTCTATGAGATCCCAAGGCAAATCTACATCTTCAAACATTATGGGGACATTAACGTGCACATTCGTATATTGTACCAGCTCGGTTCCAGCCGTTTGGATCTCCTTGGACTTCGGAACACAGGTTCCCTTGAACGTCCAATCTCTCACTATCTCCGGACAAACGAAGCTATGCATAGCTCCCGAGTCAAACAGAGAGTGAGCTGCATCGTTTGAACGGATGTGAATAGGGCTCTTAGTTTGCCAAATTGTAATGACCCGGTTCCAGGCCCAATAGGATAATGCCATGTGGTTCTCCAGTCGACGAACCAGTCATGCAGCGATTTAGACTCTTGCGGAGATGCGTCCCCTAGCAAGGGTGTAAGACATACGAAGCTTGCGAAGGCAACGATCCGTGGGGTACTGTAACGTGAGGTGTTCAGTAGGCTCGACTTGTTTATTTGCTTATTTGATTGTTGATTGTTGGAGGAATCATTAAACTGTGCTTATTCGTTTAGCTTTGGCCAGGGACAGGTTTGGATAATGGTATATGTGGTGGACCAAATGTATGCATTCTCCTGGGTAATCTAATTTACTCATCTCCTCCTTGTCTCCTTTTCCCCTTTCGCAGGTGAGCAGGAGCAGCAGGAGTGATTGGCGTGTGTTGGTGGTGATTGGTGTCTTTAGTTAGATCCTTGGAGAACCTAAAACACATAGTTTTCTATTTCAAATGGTTTTTCTTTGCCTTTAAGACTTATTTTTATGGTTAATTTCGAGTTTAAGTTGGTATTTGCAAGACTATTGAGTTTATATTTATGAAATGAGTATTGGGTTTGAGTTAAAGTTGTTGTAACTTGGTTGAAAAGTTAAGTGGGTGTCATGTTATCTCTAAATGATGAGAGGAGGGTGTTACAAGTTTGGTATCAGAGCCACGGTTACCAGTCAAACCGGTTCCGACCCGTGAGATATGTTTTCAAAGCAAAATCTTTTTCAAATGTTTTAAATGGGGGTTAGGGGTTTTTAAAACGAAACAGAACAAACCATGCCAAATCACTCTGCTCTCCAGGCTCAGTTAGTTAGTAAGATTACTTCATTATCTTCAGTTCGTCTTCATCTACTGTCTACATCTACCTTGTGTCTGTCTTCATATGTGTCTACATCGTCGTTGTGTCTGCTGTATCTGCATCTGTTGTGGTTAATCGAATCGTAAAACCCGATTCTGATTACTTATTCTTGTGAATAATTGCCACTAAGGGTTCAACGTTATACCAGGGCTGTTGCACGCCGTGAGAGTGAGGAAGAAACCGAGTCCACTTTAGCAGAAAGTGTGAATGGACGCAATACCAAGCTGAATCGCGCCAGGGAGCAGGCGGAGGCAGCTCATGCTCAAGCCTTAGCCGTGCAACAGGCTTTGGCTGCGGAACAGGACCATGCCGCCGCCCAGGGTTGGGAAGAGCAGGCGCGTGTGGGTGAGCAAGCGCGGGTTGCGGAACAAGCGTGTATTAAGAGAAAGCCCGTGTGGTTGAGCAGGCTCGCATTGCTGAGCAGGCTCGAGTTGCAGAGATAGCTGCTGAAAGAGAAGAGCTATTGAATTACCACGAGAGGTATGGAAATCCTCTTTGTGGAGACTCCAACGAGGGAGGAGTACACGGAGATGCCAATCCGCGCCGTGAGAGCCGGTTGTGGCGGTTTGACCACCCCTTACCACCACTAAGGGTGGGCAAAATATCCGTTATATCCGCTTCGAACCGGTATTTGCTTCGATCCGATTCGAAAAATCCGGATATCCGTAAAGCTTCGGAGCAAAGCAAATAGCAAAATATAGTATCCGTACAAAACAGAGCAAATCACAAATATGTTTTTAGACAACGTCGGATATCCGATCCGATCCGTATCTTTATAAATTTATTATATATTAGTATATATTATCATGTATATATCAATTATATTATAATTTTTTATTAATATACTCTCGATTTTCTTCCTAAATTTTCAACTTTTTCTAAATTCTTTTTGATTATATAAAATAAATGACTAAATAACCAATTATAAAAATAAATAATATGTTTAAATTTAAAATATGTTAATAAATAATATTTTATTCGATATTAGTTAATAAATATCAACAAAAGTTTTTTTAGTAAAGTTTAATATTAAAATTTTAAATACTTAATATTATTTTTAAATATAAAATATTATTTTTTCCTCATCTTAATTTTGTAGGTTTATTTTTTATAGATTTTTTATAAGATAAAATGTTTTCTTTTAGTTATTTTCACTTAAAAGTTTAGATAAAAAAATATTTTTTTTATAACAAAAATTGATGTACTTTCAGTTTTGCGTATATTAAACGGATCAAACTAAATATTCATAAATATCCGTAAATATCCGCAAATATCCGCAAATACTTGTAAATTTTCCAGATATCCGAAAATCCGGATATCCGTATATTTACGGAGCAAATCAAATCATAAAATTAAATATCCGTTAAAAACGGAGCAAACCACAAATACTTAAAAATTTCTGGATAACCGATCCGCGCCCACCCTAACCACCACCTTTGGGCTGCAGACATGACACGGATCCCAAGGAAAAGAATAGAGCGGCATATTTCACTGTTAGGGTATGAACTAAGAGCCCTAGTTCGGGTGGTATAAGGGACTGCAGAGTGTTATCTGCCATGAGCACACGCGGACCTGGGGCGTGCCTCTTTGGCGCCAGAGGTAACTGTTCCTGGTTGCCTCCTTCTTGGGGTACTAACACTCTGCAGTCCCTTGACAGATGACCAAAGAAATGAAACCAGTTACGAGAAATGAAGAGAAACAGAGAACCCTAGAACTCTCCTTTCTCTCTCACTTTTTGCGGCCGCCGAGTCTCTCTCTCGCCGCTGTCACTTTCTCTCTCTTCCTCTTCAGCACCGTCTCTCTCCTTAGCCACCACGATGTCTCGCTGCTCGCCGCCTTCTCCTTCCCCGCCCTCCGATGCTCGCAGTGGCCGGCCAAGAAGGCACAGCCCCTTCCTGCACTGGACGCCTTCGCCAGCAGCACCCGGCGAGAGCCACCATGTCAACCAACTTCGCGATGGACCTATAGCAACTCCAGCGAGCCGATCCGTCCCAGTGTTCTATGTCAACGAGCCATACTTCCCGCACAGCTACCCCTCGTCCCTGCCGCTCAACAAGCATGGATGGAGGATCAACCCGGCGTGGCTCGCCGCCGTGGAGTCCCTAGCTTCGTTTACTTCTCCTTACCTCCCCTCGTCAGCTTCTTGGCCTCCTAGGCCAAGGTGAGGATAAATTTGTGCTAGACTGTTGTGTTCTTCGCTTTTTGTAATGTCTAGTTTGGGGTTAAACCAAACATACTACTTTTTGCTTTAGAACTGAGTCTCAGTAAGGTCTTGTTAGGATGTTTTTTGATTATGTGGATCGCTTAGATGTGTTAGGAATTTGAATATGAAGTTGCGGGAGATTAAAATGAACGTTACTTGTATTTGAAACGCCTTGATTGTTGGATTGCTGCTTGGTACTCTGGTGTGATGATTGTGTGATCGCCTAATACTTGTAAAGGGGATAAGTTCCTGAGTCTCATATTAAGTTCATATCCTCTTTACAAGTATTAGACGATTACACAATCATCACACAAGAGAATTAAGCAGCAATCATACAATTAAGGCGTTTCAAACACAAGTAATATTCGTTTTAATCTCCCACAACTTCAGTTTCCAATCCCTGACACATTTAAGCGATCCATATAGTCAAACAGCATCCTAACAAGGTCTTACTGGGATTCAGTTCTAAAACAGAAAGTTGTAGTATGCTTGGTTTAATCACAACAGTCTAGCATAGGTTCATCCTCACCTTGGCCTAAGAGGGGAAGGAGGTGGCAAGGAGAGGTAAGGAGAAATAAACGAAGCTAGACACTCCACGGTGGCGAGCCACGTCGGGTTGATCCTCCTTTCGGGCTGGTCGAGCGATGGCAGGGGCGAGGGTAGCTGCGCGGGAAGTCCGGCTTGTTTTTGACATAGAACACGGGGACGGATCGGCTCGCCGGAGCTGCTACGGGTCCATCACAAAGGTGGTTGACGTAGGAGAGTTTTAAGGTTCTCCGTTTCTCTGTAAATTAGGATGAAGAAAATAATAGGAATAGATCATTTCCAGAGGTAGCTTGTACAGGAAGTAGAGGTAATAATAAAAATATAAAAAATAATTATGAATTACTATTCCTTTTCCAAAGATAAATATTTATTAATCACATTAAAAATATAATATTATCTTTATCAAGAAAAAAGAAAGTTTATTTTCAAAAGAAAAATAAAATATGAAGAAAAAAAAGAAATTAGACTTTAAATTATTTTAGTTCGGGTTTGAATTTTTAAACAGGCCTAGTTTGAACTTAACCATTTCTGATTACGCCTATTTCACCCTACCCGTTTCATGAACACTTAAGCCCAAGCGTTAAAGGAATAGACGGTCTAGCCTACTTCAGAGCACTTAGACTCAAGCGTTAAAGAAAACTGTTGACAAATTGCAAAAATTAATTGTCGTTCTTTGTTTTTTTTCGAATTTCTGTGTGATAAACTTGTTCAACCTCTACAGAAATTTTATTTTTCTTCTTAATTCTCATAAAGTGAGATTGAATTTCTTTATTTCATAAATATTGGAATTCAGTGAATATCAATTGGTTTGGATTTGCAATTTGGAGTTATCGTTTATTTGTATCAATTTTTATCGGAATCCAGTGAGGATCAAAGATTGTTCATTCTTATTTAGAAGAACTAAACAAACCGTATGTCTTATGAGTCTTAGTCTGAGATTGCCATTGATCAGTTCTAGTCACGATATATATAGGTCTTAAAGCTGACCGAGCAAGTTCAATGTATAATCAGACTGGGGAATTAGAGGGAAATTGATCTCTAGTTAAGGAACTAGTTCTGCTTACTCCTACGTGCGAAGCCACAATTGATTCTCAACTTAAAACAGTTCGATGCCACTCTCAACTTAAAAAATCTGAGACTCATTTTGCGTCTTCGTGACGAAAAACAAAAGCGACGTGGTTTCCAAGCCAAAAAAAAAAACAAGCTTCCGAATCAGCTCTAAACCAGACGGTCAATTTTTTCATTTAAATTTCATTTTTCTTTTTTGTAAGTTGGGTTGCATCGAAATTTCGTCCAAAAGTCCCTTTCAATAACGGAAACAAGTTATAATTCTCAAATAAAAAAAGGAAGCTCCATTCCCTTACTCTGCTCGTTTTACACAAACCTAGCTTCTCCTATATAGCGAGTCATGAATGATAATTGATATCTTGACAGAAACAGAAGAAGACTAGGTAACTGATCATGTCATAAATACAATACCTTGCCTCCGCAACTCCTGACACAGTTCTGTAGATACAGTAACAGAGTTGCATAGATTAAATCTAAAAATTGTTCTGTAAGTTAGGTTTCTCTATTCTCTTCTGTTTAGGAAGTGAGAGCCATAAGCTTCCACAGTTGGCTACGCGAACTGAATGTAGCATACCCTCACATACCGAAACTAACCCGCAAAGACCAAAACCGAAAGAAGCCAGTTTCCGGACTAAACGCAAAGATTAGAAACGATAAGTGTTTCATACAGCCACATGAATTGAATGTAGCATATATTATTCTCATCCCGCAAAGACCGAAAACGAAAGAAGCCATTTTCTCTCTATATCTAAGCTCCTTTTCTAATGTCACAATAGGAAAACACAAGTGTTTCAACCTCGGTACTCTTGATACCAATCAATCTCCAGCAAACAATAGAAAATCTTTATTCTCCCAACAAACTAAACACGCATCCAAATAATTCGAAATCTGGAGTTAATCCATTATTCAATCAAGTTGCTAGAGTATGCAACATTACACTGAGCAAGAAACATGCGGAATCATAAAAATGGAAGACACGAACTTCTACGTCGCATTCTCCTTCACATTGTAAAAGGATTTATTGGTAAAACAACAGAAGATTATAGATTCATATATCGAAGAAACCTGATCGTCGAATCCTGCAACAGTCCCTGAAAGATTCATAAATGTCAATGAGACTATGAACATTGGGGGTTGGGAATTCATTAAACCGGAAAGAACCGATTCGTACCGGGAATTTCACCGCATTCAAGTGGTTGGCACACCAGAAACTGAAAATACAAGAAGAGGGACAATCAAATGAGCAACATGAGCTTGATGATCCTCAAGACGACCCTTCACACAATCTCCATCCCAGCGAACAAGTGTTGGTACTCCGGTTAGCTTAAACCGAGGATCAACTCTCCACAGATGAACCGGATTCCTCCAGGTCGGCCTATCTCCAGCGTAAGCCCTAATAAGATTCACTTCCTCCGCCGATTCCTCTAGAGTCTTGTATATCACAGGTTCAGCTCTAACACAATCTGAATATCAATTACCAAAACCCATATATCAAAAGGATGAAAATTGGAGGAAATTGAGGAAAAATAAAAACCCTAGCGGACCTGGGCACCAGCTTCGATTGGTGGTAGGATCATCGTTTGCGAGGAAGAGAATGAAATTGATCTTGTTACGGTTTGATTCGTCTGATTCAGTTCTTCTAACACAGATTCTAAGGTTGAAGGATTTGCGTCCCATTTCTTCAGCGTCATCTTAGTTTTTTGTTCCTTCGTTGAAACTGATGATTTTCGATTTCTTTAGCAATTTAAAAGTTATTCGAATTCGTCTTTATTGGACCGCTTTACTCGAAATTAAGGCCCATCTTTGTAGAATTTTCAAAAGCATTTGGCATTTTTCAACTTTGTTTTATTCGTCCGAATAATTCAATAGTAAAAAAGCCACATTTGCTCGAACTGTTGTAAACTAATGTTTTATATAAAGCAAAAAAAAATTAAAATCTTTTAAATTTTTAAATTTCAAAAAAAAAAATAAACATAAATTTTTTTTTTTTAATTTATGATTTTATAAAAAATAAAGTTAATTATTTATATAAAAAATTTTATTTCATAATATAGTAAATTAATATATAAAGATAAAACATATAGATAAGCATTATCCAAAACATATGAATAAACATTATCTAAAACTTATGGATAAACATTATAGGATAAAAATCATTTCTATGGAAAAACCCTATAGGATAAAAATCATAATAAAGGGAAAAAAAGTACAGCAAAAGCAAACTCTCCCCGGAAAAGATGGATCTCATCTTCTCTTCACAAATCTCGTAGATGCTGCATTCTAATACTATGAACATGTTTCTTGAATGTTGTAGTAGGAAGCGCTTTTGTGAAGAGATCAGCTGCGTTGTCACTTGAACGAACATACTAAATATCCACTTCCTTTTTCTTCTCTAGCTCTTGAGTATGTGAGAAAAAATTTGGAGGGATATGCTTTGTTCTATCGCTCTTGATATAACCTTCCTTAATTTGAGCGACACAAACAGCATTGTCTTCAAACACTTTTGTTGGTTCTTTGTCTGTGATTATTCCACTTGCTTCTTGTATGTGATGAGCTATCGACCGAAGCCATACATATTCTATGCATGCTTCATGAAGTGCAATAATCTCCGCATAGTTTGAAGAAGTCGCGACCAAAGTTTGCTTTTGTGATCGCCAGGAGATCGCAGTTCCACCAAATGTGAAAACATATCCAGTTTGCGATCTAGCTTTATGCGGATCAGATAGATATCCTGCATCTGCAAAACCAACTAAACCAACCTCGGGGTTTCTAGAATAATATAATCCAAATTTAATCGAACCTTGAAGATAACAGAATATATACTTTATTCCATTCCAATGCCGGCGCGTTGGTGATGAACTATACCTTGCAAGTAAGTTAGTAGCAAAAGCTGTATCTGGTCTAGTACAATTTACAAGATACATAAGGGCACCGATAGCGCTCATATAAGGCACTTCACGACCTAATATTTCTTTGTTACCTTCACATGGTCGAAATGGATCCTTGTCAACGTCAAGTGGTCTATTGACCATTGGAGTACTCAAAGGAGTCGCTTTATCCATACTAAAGAGTTTCAACACCCTTCTGGTGTAATTTGATTGATGCACAAATAATCCATCTCAGAAATGCTCTATCTGGAGCCCTAGACAAAATTTTGTCTTTCCAAGATCTTTCATTTCGAACTCATCTTTCATATGAGCTCTAGCATCATCAATCTCCTTTTGAGTTCCAATCATGTTCAAGCCATCAATATATACAGCAATGATCGCAAATCCTGATGCGGATTTCTTAATAAATACACAAGGGCATATCGCATTGTTCACGTAACCTTTACTCAACAAATACTCACTTAAGCGATTATACCACATGCGTCCGGATTTGCTTTAATCCGTAAAATGATCGCTGTAGTTTGACCGAACATAGCTCTTTAGATGCTTTAGGCATCTTTGATCCTTGAGGAATCTTAAATCCTTCAGGGATTTTCATGTATATGTCACTATCAAGTGAACCATATAGGTATGCAGTCACAACATCCATCAAGTACATCTCTAAATTATTAGAGGCCGTTAGGCTCATTAAGTACCTGAATGTGATTGCATCCATGACCGGGGAATATGTCTCTTCATAATCTATTCCCGGTCTTTGAGAAAATTCTTGTGCCACAAGGCGAGCTTTATACCTTGTGACCTCATTTTTCTCATTTCTCTTTCTTACAAAGACCCATTTGTATCCGACTGGTATTACATCTTCAGGTGTAATAATTATCGGTCCGAATACGTTCCGTTTATTAAGGGAGAATATCTCATCCTTCATGGCAACTTGCCATTTATCCCAGCCAGGCCTTCTTTGGCACTCTGACACGGAACTTGGATCTTGATCATCATTTTCATGATCGATCTCTTTAGAAACAGAAAAAGAGAACATTCCATCATTATCTTCTACTTCACTTCTAGCCCATAATTTTCCACTTTGGGCGAAGGAGATGGAAATCTCATATTTTTCTGCTTCATATTCGTCTTCAGGACAAACCTCTTTACCTAGTTCTTCAGGAACTGGTTCAGATATGTCTTCCAGACATATACCTTCATTTGGTTCTTCAGAAACCTTTTCACAAATGTCTTCAGGACATTTGGCTTTATTTGGTTCTTCCAGAACCTTTGCGTCCAATTTCTTTCTTTTTCGGGGATTTTTATCTTTTGATCCTACTGGCCTCCCGCGCTTTAGCTGAACCAGTTCATTTGCTCTATTTACATCAATATGTTCTTCAGGAACATTTATCTTTGATGGAGCATTAGCAGCGGGGATATAGGACTTTGTCATCCTTCTTGTATCTGTGAATGCATCAGGTAACTGGTTTGTCAATCTTTGTATATGTATAATTTTCTGAACTTCCACCTCGCGTTGGTTTGTAGGAGGATCAAGATAAGCCAAAGTTTTTGTACACCATGTGATATCATTTGGTGATTCTCTCAATTCTCCCCCTAACGCAGGGAATTCACTATCATCAAAGTGGCAATCGGCAAACCGTGCCGTGAACATATCACCAGTTTACCGGCTCAAGTTACCTAATTATACTTGGTGACGAGTACCCGACATATATTCCCAATCTTCTTTGTGGTCCCATTTTTGTTCTTTGAGGTGGCGCTATAGGGACATAGACTGTACACCCAAACACACGAAGATGGGATACATCTGGCTTCTGGCCAAATGCTAACTGTATGGGGGAATATTTATTATACGCACTTGGTCTTACCTGGACCAATGCCCCATCATGCAATATAGCATGTCCCCATACAGTGATTGGAAGCTTTGTTCTCAAGATTAGCGGTCTTGCAATTAATTGCAACCGCTTAATCAATGACTCAGCCATGCCATTTTGTGTATGAACATACGGAACCGGAAGCTCAACATCGATTCCCAAAGACATACAATAGTCATTAAAGGCCTCTGAAGTGAATTCACCAGCGTTATCAAGCCTGACTTTCTTTATGACATAATCAGGGAAATACGCTCTCAACCTGATTATTTGGGCAATGAATCTTGTGAAAGCCATATCTCTTGTGGTAAAAAAACACACATGTGACCATCTACTAGATGCGTCAATCAACACCATGAAATATCTAAATAGCCCGCACGGTGGGTTAATCGGCCCACATATATCACCATGTATTCTTCCTAAGAATACAGGGGATTCATTCCCAACTTTGGCTAGCGAGGGCCTACATATGAGTTTTATTTGAGAACATGCCTTACATGAAAACTTTCCCGCTTGAAAAATCTTCTGGTTTTTCAATGGGTGGTCACTCGAATTTTGCACAATCCTTCTCATCATGACTGAACCAGGATGGCCTAACCTTTCATGTTATACTCTAAAAATGCTGGACAACATGTGATTCAGCCATGGTTATCTTTGTGTAACATAATCCGGAGGACATCATTGGTAACTCTTCCAACTGATGTTTACTCTCCGTTGTAATGCAAAGATATTCAGAGCCATTCTTATTAATAGTCTCAATATGGTATCCATTTATGTGGATATCTCGAAAACTTAATAAGTTCCGTTGAGACTCGGGGGAGTATAATGCATCTTGCACTACAAACTCTATACCCCTTGGCAATGAAAAACTTGCTCTTCCGGAGCCTAGTATAATCTTTGCAATACCAGTTATAGTACTCACGCTTCCGGCGGAGACTTTCATTTTGAGACAGGAAAAATACTTTTTATCTTTAAGTATTGTATGTGTCGTAGCACTGTCTGCTAGACAAGTATCTCCATCCCGAATCTCAAAGTGTGACATCTTCTGGATCACAATACTTATAAGTGATGCAATAATTAAAAGAACATCAACTTAAAAAACAACAGGTTAATATATTACATCAAAAACCTGTAGCATAAACATAGTATATTATACATACTAAAAACAAGATTAAGAGTTCGTTATTCTTGTCTCTATCAAGGAGACACTATTATCGATTTGAGTTTCTTTGACTTTGTTGATTCTTCAAGATCAACAAGAAAGTTAGCAACATCAAGATGAATGTCATCACTCAAGCCATCAAAGGAAGTTCCAGATTCATCTAAGATAAAGTTGGTCTCTGCATCCTTTTCTTTGGCCTTCTGTGATTTTGCATACAGATCGGCGAAATGTTTTGGCGTACGACACATCCGTACCCAATGCCCTTTCAAGCCGCATCTGAAGCAAGGGGCGTCACCTTGTCTTTTAACGTCCTGGCCATCATCACTTTCCCTTCCTCGTCCACGCCCTCGACCGCGACCGCGACCGCATCTGCGATCACGTCGTGGCTTCTTATCACTTTGACTGGATGACGCAACATTTGCTTCAGGGAATGATATAGATCCAGTTGGACGAGTCTGATGGTTCAACATCACGAGTTGATTATTTTGTTCAACTACAAGGAGGATTTGCATCAACTCCGAGTATTGGGTGAATTCTCTTGCCCGGTATTGCTGTTGCAGGATTACATTTTCAGGATGAAAAATGGAGATAACATATCATATTCACTGATATATTCTCCACACAACATCATCCTGGAGGTGATCCTGAACAGCACGGAATTATATTCACTTACACTTTTGTAATCCTAGAACCGGAGATTCAACCACTCATGTCTCACTTTCGGTAAGATCACATACCTATGGTGATCGAACCGACTCTTAAGCGATAGCCAAAGATCTGCCAGATCTTCTTTCCTGATGTATTCATCTTTTAAACCATCATGGATATGGTGGCGTAAAAAGATCATGGCTTTTGCCTTAGCCTCATCCGACGTCGTTTTCGACTTATCGATAGTGCTCAAGAGACCACTTCCCTTTAGATGCAACTTTGCACCTACCGCCCAAGACATATAATTCTTCCCACACAAGTCAAGGGCGGCGATCTCGAGCTTTGACAAATTTGACATTATTACTGAATAACAAAAACTTAACCCATTTAATTTGAATAAAAATTTGTTATAAAAAAATTATACATGGTAACGGCATAATAAAAGGCAATAATTAAAAGCAATACGATGAGGCAGAGCCTACCATGCAATTGCTGATTGCATAATAAATAAATGAACAAAGATGAGGATTTTAATCTCCCACATAATAAATAAATAAATAAATATGATATGAGGCGACATAGTCTGTCATGTGATCATTTTTGATTGTGGAGGCAAAGCCTGCCATAACAATCAGCTCGGAGGAGACAGAGCCTACCATCCCGACATAATAAATAAATAATATAATTATTTGACCGTGGAGGCTAATGTATAAAGATAAAAGCAAATGGATAATCACTATCCATCTAACACAAACAAATAACTAAGATATAGAGTCATGCGATTTGTAAAAGAAAATACATAATTGTTAAAGCTGGATTTAGCACTCTAAATCTGGCCACATCAAGTCCAACAGACAGATTCAAACTAAGCTAATTTGACTGGGTTTTGATCCTACAGCTTAGGTCCACTCACTCTCAACGATCCAATTTTGAACAAAAAAACGTTCCGTTGGACGGGGTCAAACTCCAGCTCGACCAAATCCCAAGAAACAAGGAAGGATCCGAGCCAAGTCAGAGCATATTCTCGCCAGTTCAAACGAGTCCGAATTTCATAGAGGAAGCTGCTGCACGTGGCGAGATTTCCAGCTGAAGCTGCTGCACGTGGCTGAGATACGCGCTGGAGGTTGAAGCTCGACAAGGTGAGCTATATAAAGGAGACGAACGGCTTAGTTTGGAGACCCCTTCGGCTTGATCTTCTTCTACACCTTTTACACACGAAAACCCTGTAACTGCTCTCAGAGCTCTTTTCAGTTCATCTCTTTCAGAGAAATCTTTGTAACTGTTTCATTTAACCGATTAATATCAAGTCCTTATTTCAGTTAGTGCTAGCTTATACTGTCAATCTGTTCGAGAGAATCTAGCCCTTAATGCTTCTAAAGTTCTTCTTTTACAAAACACATAAATTTCTCAGTGTGGATTTCTGTATCCACATTTTGCCGTCTGTGGAGAAGATCTATATTTTTCTCTTACTCAAGAGCAGATCCTAAGCCAGCTGAAACCGAAATGGATTCAACTCAACAAACCTCGGGAAACATCTCACCGATTCCGATCTCTCCAGATCAAGTCACTCCGACCGGCAACGCCAGTCAGACTGCCGGCCAAAACGAAGCCAGGGTTACAACCCTCGTCGACACCACCAGCACGAACTTCAACGTTCCAAGCCATGTGGAACCGATCATGATCAACCTCATCACTCAACCGGGAACGACGAGTAACCGGTCATAAACAGCCGAGAGGCCTCACTCTCGAACCTGGGTGCAATCTGAGAATTCACCTACAGCTTCGGCATCTCAGAGCCGAGCAGCTCTTGTTTCTCCACCGCTACCTATAGCTTCTAGGAGCACATCGGAGTCGGCCTAGATACTCCATATGCTCACGCATCTGATCGATCGATAACGAGATCAGGAGATCAAGTTAGAAAGACATGAGAGGCGTCAAGCCGCAGCTCGATCTGCTGTGAGTCCACCTCCACGGACTTAGCTCGACTTTTCGTCGATCCTTGCTCGTAATAATCCACCCGGACAATTCGAGACACCTGCGTGCTCCAAGTCCACCAAACTTCGCCCCCACAGTGAACCAGACACCAATCGCCATGGATATTCCGGCTCCAGGAATACCAGAGATAGGACCTCGTCCCTTGACGAGATATCCATTTCCACCTGTGCCAGCACCAGGAATACCCAAAATGGGACCCCGTCCCAACACGAGATATCCATCTCCACCTTTAAGACAACCTGGAACCGAGCCACCTCGATAGAGATGGCTTGGGTCCTCGGCCTTCGCCTTGAGTTTGCAGATATTGCACACGACTTCAAGCTCGAGACTCCCTAATGGGATCAGCGAACAACCCATAGGTTCGTTCACCAACAGCTCGGAACTCAGGTTCCAAATGATCCGACTCGGTCTAATCACTTCGGCGTCAACTCAAGAAACCTAGTCGACTGTGAATTCTTTGAAAGGTTCCAGAAAAAACCGACTATGCCATTCGGCAGATGAACTCCATGTTCCATCAAGCCACGAGCTCAGCTCTCGACATCAATCGAGTAATCCGCGAGGCCCAACGGACTCCATTTACTTACCCGATCATGAACACGTACCTCCGAGACACTACTAAAGTACGAGTCCCGGAGTACTCTGGAAACAGCAACCCAAAAGCTCACATCCGACTCTTCAACCTCGCAGCTATCCGATCAAATTTCTCGCCAAAAGAAAAAGAAGTAGGATACTGCAGGCTCTTTGCCGAAAACTTAGTTGGACCAGCCCAAGAATAGTTTGCGACGCTGGAAGAAAATTCAATTTCGAATTTCAACGAGCTCGCAATAGCCTTCCTCAAGCAATATTCGATCTTCATCGAAAAACGAGAAATCGAAGCCGATCTCTGGAAGCTAGTCCAAGCTCCAGATGAACCACTTCGATCATACATTACCAAATTCAAGGTGATGAAAGAAAAAAATCGCTAACCCTAATGAAGCAGTAGCCCTGCTCACCCTCCGAACCAACCTTTGGTACCATTCGAGGTTCAAAGTGGAGCTCACACTTTGACCTACGGACTCACTCGATGACGCACTCCATCACACATCATTTTTGCTAACTTCGAGGACGAAACGACTGCCTGCGAAGCAAAATACCATAACTCACAGCTCCATCTTGCACCTTCCGGGTCGAGGACAGCTAACGTTCCACCTCCCAAATGGGAACAGCAAGGCAAAGGTCAGCACTCATATGTTATAGAACGCTCGTCCCCCAAAAAGGAGCCGAGCTTCGAACAAAACAAATATTGCGAACACCACAAAAGAACGGACATTCCACTGAGAAATGTCGAACTCGAGCTAGAATCCTGGCAAAAAAGCTCACCAAGGAAAAAGCCGAGAAGGCCGAGAGAAAAGCCTAAAAAGACCTCGACCTGAAACAGGGAAGAGGACCCGGACAAAGCATCTCAAAAACGAGATCGTGAAGTCGAAGTCGAAGTCCAAACCCCTGACTCTCCTCCATCAACGAGAAAAAGGATCGACCTGATTTTCAGAGAGCTAAACCTTTGTGGTGGATCATTGAAATCAGTAATAACCCCCTCCCCCAACCCCCCCCCCCCCCCCCCCCCCAACCCGCACCTTGGAAACCATCGAGCTCCTGCTCAACCAGGCTCCATAAGGTTGCAGGGGGTGGAGGGGGGATGTTAAACCTACTCGGTAGCTCGTCAAAACCGAGCATCACCCAACTCTCGACACCTCGAACTCAAGCGAGCTCTAGCCCACGCATCGCTCACTCCTTCTGGGGGGAGGGGGAGCTACCCACAATGAAGTGAATCAACTTCATCTGCGGAGGCTCAAAGATGTGCAGAGACTCAATCAACTCAATCAAGACATATCAACGCAAGGTCGAGTCCACCACCGTAAACCTACCTCTGGACGGACCCGACCACCAAATAAGTTTTTTAGAAAGCGAAACGCTATCTCTAGATAAACCACATGATGACGCACTAGTCATACAGATCGCTGTAGGCGATTTCGACCTCAAAAGGGTCATGATCGATACCGGTAGCTCAGTAGACGTGTTGTTCTTTTGACGCTTTTAGACGCATGGGATAACAAACATCCATGATGTCAAACGATCGAACTCCACTCACCGGCTTCGCAGGAGAAACCACCTGCTCGTTAGGAACCATCCAACTTCCAGTTAAGGCTAGCAGGGTCATAAAAATGATTGACTTCGTGGTCGTGGATCGCCCAGTTCCATTCAACGCTATACTTGGCATACTGTGGCTATAGCTTCCACATACCACCAATGGGTTAAGTTCCTAACCCCTTGGGGAACCAAAACGACACGCGGCTCCCAACGAGCCTCAAGAGATTGCTACATGAGCAGCTTCTTGCGAGCGAAGAAAGCTCCCGTATAACAATTACAGAAAGAAGAGGAGCTTGCAGTTCGACAAGTCAAACACAACAAAGACCCTTCCGCATGCGAACCTCGAACAGAACTAATCCAGCAAGTATGCATAGATGAGGCCAACCTCGAAAGGTGCGTTAGAATCGGAGTCGATCTCGCAAAAACAATTCTCGACGAGCTAATAGATTTCTTAAAAGAAAACCTAAGCACTTTCGTATAGTTCACTGTGGACATGCCGGGCATCGATACAGAGGTCGTCGCGCACAAACTCAACATCGACCCAACCATCAAACCTGTCAGACATAAATGCCGCAAGCTCGGTCCAGATCGAGTTAAACCAGTCAACGACGAGGTAGACCGACTACTCAAAGTGGGATCGATCAGAGAGGTTAAATACCCTGACTGGTTTGCAAACCCCATGGTCCTCATAAAGAAAAATGGAAAGTGGAGATTCTGTGTCGACTTCACCGACCTAAACAAAGCATGTCCAAAAGACAGCTTTCCATTTCCACACATCGACCGCCTGGTTGAGGCCACAGCTGGCCATCAACTCTTGTCCTTCATGGATGTCTTTTCTGGATACAATCAGATCAAAATGAATCCAGAAGACCAAGAAAAAACAGCATTCATTACCTTTGGAGTCGCCTCAGGTGAATTCCTCGGTTACAAGGTAACCGAACGAGGAATCGAGGCAAACGCGAAGCAGATCATGGCTTTCCACGAAATGCCATCTCCCAGAACAACTCGGGAAGTACAACGCTTGACCGGTCGACTTGCAGCCCTCAACCGGTTCATATCGCGGTCAACCGACAAATGTCTCCTATTCTACGAGCTCCTCAAAGGAAACAAAAAATTCCAGTGGGACGAAAAATGTGAGGAGGCACTAACCCAACTCAAAATTTACCTCACGGAGCCTCCTATCTTGGCTAAGCCAGTCGAAATAGAACCTTTCTACCTCTACACAGCGGTCTCTCCAGCTGCAGTAAGCAGCGTATTAGTTCGAGAAGAGCTCAACGAGCAGAAACCAATCTTTTACGTAAGTAAAACGCTTATCGATGCTGAGAGTAGGTATCCAAATGTGGAAAAACTAGCACTAGCTGTAGTAATGTCAGCTGTCAAGCTTCGACCTTACTTTCAGTCGCACTCAATCGTGGTGATGACCTCGCAACCTTTGCGAACCATACTCCACAGTCCCAGCCAGTCAGGATGCCTCGAAAAATGGGCCATCGAGCTCAGCGAGAACAACATCGAATATCGGACCAGGATATGGGCCAAAGCCCCGGTTCTGGCAGACTTTATGGTCGAACTAGCTCCATAAACCAGCTACGAAAGCCCATCCTCCAAAACCTGGACTCTCTACATCGATGGAGCATCGTCCAACAAGGCGTCAGAGTCGGGGTCCAGCTCACTTCTCCAACCGGAGAAGTAATGAAACAATATTTTCGTCTCGGATTCACCTCGTCTAACAACGAGTCCGAGTATGAAGCACTCATAGCTAGGCTTTGTCTTGCAATCGGCATCGGTGCAAGCGAGATCTAAGCTTACAGCGACTCAAGAGTTGTAACCGACCATTACAGCGGCGAGTACGAGACAAGAGAGGAACGCATGGAAGCCTACTTAACCATAGTTCGCAGCCTCGCGGAACAGTTCACTCGTTTCAAGCTCGTCCACATACCCTGAGGTGAAAATACAGCAGCATATGCTCTAGCAACTCTAGCTTCTACCTCGGATCTAGCGGTAAAATGAATAATCCCAGTCGGAGGAATTGAGAAACCTAGCATAGACCTGGCACTCAAAACACCGGCTGTGAGCACAATTACCACGCCACCATCAACCCGGTCGTAAACGCAACAGTCCTAAGATCCGGGACCATCCAACGCAGCAGCCGGCCATCCCGACGAGGATGAACCAGCTAACTCTCCACCAGAGGATGCGGAGTCGAACCCGACCTCCTCGCAAAGTACTCAGGAATCAACAATCCATACAGTACCAACTGCACTCGCAGAGGAATCGACTTTCAAGGACGAATTCATCGCCAGAGCGGACTGGAGGATACCCATCCTCGAGTACATCATACATGGAATAGCTCCCCCTGACAAATGGGAATCTCGAAAGCTCAAGGTTAAAAGCGCCCGCTATAGCGTGTTATTCAATGACAAGCTATACAAGCGAGGTCTGTCCGAACCATACCTTAAATGCGTTCACGGTGAGGAAGCCTACACCGTAATGTCTGACACTCACCAAGGCCCTTGCGGAAGTCATGCTGGAGGTTAAGTACTCGTCATTTGAATTAAGAAACTTGGCTATTTCTGGACAACCATGATAGCGGACTTTCAGAGACTGTCCAAGAGATGCGACAAATGTCAGAGGCATGCCCCGATCATTCATTGTCCAGCAGAAAGACTGTCGTCGATCTCGGCACCTTATCCATTCATGACGTGGTCAATGGACGTAGTAGGACCCATGGTCCCTTCGGAACCTAAGCAATTCAGGTACCTGATAGTGCTCACTGATTACTTCACCAAGTGGATAGAAGCTAAAGCTTATCAGCAAACAACCGAGCTCCAGGTACGCGGCTTCATCTGTAAAAATGTGATTTGCCGTCACGAGCTTCCATATGAAATCGTAACGGACAACGGTTCGCAGTTCATATTGTGAAACTTCAAAGACTTCTGCGCGAAGTGGAAGATAAAAATCTCTTACTCCACACCTCGTTATCCTCAAGAAAACGGGAAGGCTGAAGCAATGAACAAAACCATCTTGAGCAACCTCAAGAGACGGTTAGACGCCAAAAAAGAAAAGTGGTCCGAACAAACTGGGAAGGTCCCTATCGTATCACCGAAGTAGTTCGCGACGGCCTACAAGCTCACGAAAGTACGAAACGGAGTGCCCGAGATAAGACTTTGGAACGTAATGAACCTCAAGAGGTATTATCACTAAAAGCACTTTAAGCAATCGAACTATGTCTCGACTTGATCCCCTTACGAGGTATGTAGGTAGCTCGAACCACAAGTTCAGCCACCAATTTTTTATCAAATTTTTATTCCATAGCATGACAACATCAATAGGCGAGGTACGCGCAACGACCCTACGTTGTATCTTCTCCCTTTTTCATTTTTACTTGGAATAATAATTCATTTACTCAACAACAATTATATTTATCAAAACCGAGATCACGAACCAAAACAGTTCGGACCACTCTCGTCATACACCTATAAGCTGAAATACACTAAATCAAACTCGAGCTCCACAGCTCGTTTTCGAGGTCAAAACATAACCCGCCCACCCGCACCTCGTCACAAGCGAGCTCTAGCTCACGCACCACTCTCTCGCTCGGGGGGGGGGGGGCGTAAAGTTACCAAACAACTAAGCAAAAAACCTACTCGGACAAACCAAATTCAAAAGGCAAAGATAAACAAAGGCACGAAGCCCGATTACATTAAAACTAAAGCCCTTTCGGGCACGGATGAGTTCAAGAATAAGAATAAAAGCTCTCTCGGGCACCAAAACTAGCGTAAAAGCCCCGCCGGGCAACCAAGTTCAAAAATAAAATTTAAAAGAAGGAAAAGAGAAGGAGAAAAGAGCTACGGTTAGCCTCCGAGCTAACAACCCGCCTTCTCATCGTCACCTCCCTTCTCCGCGTCATTACTCCCGCCTTCTTCAACGTTTAATCCGAATTGATTAAGACCGAGGGGCGCGCCTGAAGCCGGATCAACCTACATAGCCACCGAGTCTTCGGAGATCACCAGGAGGTTCAACTTGCTGATCGAGAAGTCTGACACCTGGGCGGCCTTAAAAGCCACTCCCAAGTCCTCCTCGTCTTTCTTCACCCTTTCCAGCTCCTCCTCAATGGTGGTGGTCCCGGCGATGACCTGCTCAAGCATCTCCTTGTTGGCAATGCACTACTGGAGGTCGCACTCGGTCACACCCTCAGCCTTCTTCTTTTCCCACTTCACCTTGAAACCCTCGATCACTTCCATGAACTTCCGAGACATCTCCTTCGGGGCTTCACGGCTGGCTTGGCGGATAGCACCCTCACGCTCGCGGATCAGACAGAGGTTCTCTTCCCTCGCATCCGAGGCTTCATTGAGAGCTCGAACCGTCTCAGCTTGGGCCTCGAAGATCTGGTTGGTAGCAACCTTGAACTTCTCGCCCTTGTCAACCAGCTCGTTCTCGAGCTCGGTGATGTGAGCCTGCTGGCCTCTGAACTGCTTAAGGAGGTTAGTCTGGCGAGCAACCTGTGCATTCGTGGCCTCAAGGTCGGCCTTCAGCTTGCCGACTACCCTTCCCATCTCCTCGATCTCCTTTGGACGTGGGACGTCCCACAGCTTTTCCTCAAGACGAGCATAGAGCCGGTTTGCAGCCTTCGCTGCCTGCGAGCATCAAGGACCAAAACGTTAAGACAAACAAAACTTAACCAAAAATACAATGGAAAAAGGGACACTCTTTACCTTCCCCTGGGCCGACGCCATCTCCACATAGAGCTCTCTCTCGGTCATCTTCTTGATGGCAGGAAGTTGGCACCCAGCGGACTTGAAATGACACCACATGGCCGCCATGCCCTCGGAATCATCCGTGATCAGGTGATCTTTGGTGCGCTCAAAATTCCAGTGGAACGGCCGGCTACCCGTCGAGCCACCACTCCCGTTAGACGCCGACAGATGTGACTCTGTAGCCCGATTTCCTCCGTCGTCTCTTGGCCTCTTGGAGACATGCTGGGATGAGTGATCGGGCTCCTGGTCATCAACGGAGCGCTGAGTCTTACCCGAGCTAACGGAGATCGCCCCCACTAATCGAGGAGGGGGTCGGGTTGAGGGTTCATCATCTGCTCAACCTTCTCATGACGGAGATAAGGTGTGTGAGCAACAGTAGAGGCGAGCGCGGCCTCGAGGGCCTCCTTGACACTCCTGGAGCATACCCTGGATCTGTTGGGACCAGCCGGGGCTTTCCCAGATCTCTGACAGAAGGTCGGTTTGCGAGACATGGCTGAACTAGAAGGCATAATAGAACGGAGAGGAAGAACTCCAGCTGCCAGCAAAACAAACTACTATGCATCACTTCACAGTGATCTAATAAACAAAGGTCATAACATTAGCTCAACTGAAAAACTTACTAGGTGCGACAGCCGGACCCAGGGCGGGCGATGAAAGGACTCATCAAACTCGTTCTCGCGGGATAAACAAAGGGCAAACCGGTGCGTAAAGTTACCAAACAACTAAGCAAAAAACCTACTCGAACAAACCAAATGCAAAAGGCAAAGATAAACAAAGGCACGAAGCCCGATTGCATTAAAACTAAAGCCCTTTCGGGCATGGTTGAGTTCAAGAATAAGAATAAAAGCTCTCTCGGGCACCAAAACTAGCGTAAAAGCCCCGCCGGGCAACCAAGTTCAAAAATAAAATTTAAAAGAAGGAAAAGGGAAGGAGAAAAGAGCTACGGTTAGCCTCCGAGCTAACAACCCGCCTTCTCATCGTCACCTCCCTTCTCCGCGTTATTACTCCCGCCTTCTTCAACGTTTAATCTGAATTGATTAAGACCGAGGGGGGCGCCTGAAGCCGGATCAACCTACATAGCCACCGAGTCTTCGGAGATCACCAGGAGGTTCAGCTTGCTGATCGAGAAGTCTGACACCTGGGCGGCCTTAAAAGCCACTCCCAAGTCCTCCTCATCTTTCTTCACCCTTTCCAGCTCCTCCTCAATGGTGGTGGTCCCGGCGATGACTTGCTCAAGCATCTCCTTGTTGGCAATGCACTACTGGAGGTCGCACTTGGCCACACCCTCAGCCTTCTTCTTTTCCCACTTCACCTTGAAACCCTCGATCACTTCCATGAACTTCCGAGACATCTCCTTCGGGGCCTCACAGCTGGCTTGGCGGATAGCACCCTCACGCTCGCGGATCAGACGGAGGTTCTCTTCCCTCGCATTCGAGGCTTCATTGAGAGCTCGAACCGTCTCAGCTTGGGCCTCGAAGATCTGGTTGGTAGCAACCTTGAACTTCTCGCCCTTGTCAACCAGCTTGTTCTCGAGCTCGGTGATGTGAGCCTGCTGGCCTCTGAACTGCTTAAGGAGGTTAGTCTGGCGAGCAACATGTGCATTCGTGGCCTCAGGGTCGGACTTCAGCTTGCCGGCTACCCTTCCCATCTCCTCGATCTCCTTCGGACGTGGGACGTCCCACAGCCTTTCCTCAAGACAAGCATAGAGCCGGTTTGCAGCCTTCGCAGCCTGCGAGCATCAAGGACCAAAACGTTAAGACAAACAAAACTTAACCAAAAATACAAAGGAAAAAGGGACACCCTTTACCTTCCCCTGGGCCGACGCCATCTCCACGTAGAGCTCTCTCTAGGTCATCTTCTTGATGGCAGGAAGTTGGCACCCAGCAGGCTTGAAATGACACCACATGGCCGCCATGCCCTCGAAATCATCCGTGATCGGGTGATCCTTGGTACGCTCAAACTTCCAGTGGAATGGCCGGCTACCCGTCAAGCCACCACTCCCGTTAGACGCCGACAGACGTGACTCTGTAGCCCGATTTCCTCCGTCATCTCTTGGCCTCTTGGAGACATGCTGGGACAAGTGCTCGGGCTCCTGGTCATCAACGGAGCGTTGAGTCTTACCCGAGCTAACGGAGATTGCCCCCACTAATCGAGAAGGGGGTCGGGTTGAGGGTTCATCATCTGCTCAACCTCCTCATGACGGAGATGAGGTGTGTGAGCAACAATAGAGGCGAGCGCGGCTTCGAGGGCCTCCTTGACACTCCTGGAGCGTACCCTGGATCTGTTGGGACCAGCCGGGGCTTTCCCAGATCTCTGACAGAAGGTCGGTTTGCGAGACATGGCTGAACTCGAACTTGCTGAACTAGAAGGCAGAATAGAATGGAGAGGAAGAACTTCAGCTGCCAGCAAAACAAACTACTATGCATCATTTCACAGTGATCTAATAAACAAAGGTCATAACATTAGCTCAACTGAAAAACTTACCAGGTGCGACAGCCGGACCCGGGGCGGGCGATGAAAGGACTCATCGAACTCGTTCTCACGTGAACGTGCTCCAGACAACTTCTCCTCGCTTGAGTAATTCTAACCGGTGCTTGATGTCGGGATCCCTCGGTGCTCTGGATAGCTGACCTGATAGACAAGATAGACAAACAAGAGTCAGAACGCCAGTCGAGCAAAACAAAGCAAGTATAGCTAGCAAACACCTAAGCCTAGCTAAACAACCTCTGCCCGTGAATTCGATCGGCAGCTGGGTGAAGTCGAAGCTTCCGATAGACGCCTCATTGACCAGGAATTTGAACCCGGTCTTCTCCCAACTGGAGTCCTTCTCTGGACTCTCCTTGATGAACCGCCGGTTTGACCTTGGGAACGGGTAGAAAGTCCGAGACGGCGGGCGTTGTATTTAACAGAGAAAAACACTCTCAGGTCTGAGTAGCAAAAGATAACGTTCTCCTCTCAGGCCCGCACAACACATCTGATGATGGCCCGAACCAGAATTGGGTACATCTGCGGGAAAGCCAGTCGCAGGTCTACCATCACTTTGAGGAAGTACCGAGGGATTGGGAAGAACAGCCCACAATCCCGGAAGTATGTAGCATACGCAGAACAAAAGCCCGGCTCCACATTCGCCGGAGTCTCCGCTGACGTCAAAACCGCCAGCTCCACCTCATCGGGGATCTCATATTTTCGACGGAAGTCGTCGAGAGCCTTCTGGTCGTTGATTTTGGAGGGACCTGGAACTACGGCGGTCCTCCTGGAACCTTCTCCCTCGATTTTTATGATTGCCGACATCAGAAAAGAATGATGGGAGAAGAAGATGAAAGACACTAAACCCAGAAAAACCAAGAACAAAGATTTAAGTTCTTTCGAAAAACAAGCGAGAAACTTAGCAAACGATCTCTGAAAAACCTTCTCTTTTAAAAATCGCGACGAACGGAAGTTAGAAAAAATAAAAAAAAAGAGGCGAGAAGAAGTTACATTTAATCGTCAAACTGGTGCGGTTAAAGGAGTGGAGAAGGGTGACTTTATATCTCAGTAATTATTGCTTACCTCGTAGATCGCAGAAAATCTGGGCACGCGCCAATCTCTGCCGTCCGATTCCGAGATCTTAACCGTTGAATATTCGGTTCGACGAATCTGGCGTGCAGCAGAGCCTGATTAATCGAAGCCGTCAGATCATCTTTCTATCTCTCCATCTGGACCCTCCACGTCAAAAAGCATCTGCGTGAATCCTCTCAAGGGCTGCACCTTGCCCCGAGAATCTCGATCGCCGAAACAGAAAAGAAAATGTTAATATTTACTCTGAATCCCAACCGTCCACCTGGAAGAGATAATAACAAACTTATCTCAACACGTCAAGCTACGGTTTCGAGGTCGATTCTCGACCACACGATCAACGGACTGTTCACTTTTCCAAGATCTGAACCGTTGAACTCAAATGATTACCTGACTCTATGACGTCAGCGTAGTCGGATACGAAATCTTTCAAATGTCACATCTTACCGCCCATTAAAGCTCAAGCTCGCTCTCTTAATGGGCTGGAGGCAATTGTTGGAGCTGGATTTAGCACCTTAAATCCGGTCTACTCAAGCCCAAGATGCATATCCAAACTAAGCCAACTTGATTGGGCTTTGATCGTACGGCCCAAGCCCATTCACTCTCAACGATCCAGTCATGAACAACAAAACGTTCCGTTCGACGAGGTCGAGCTCCAGCTCGACCAAATCCCGAGAAACAAGGAAGGATCCGAGCCAAGTCAGAGTATATTCTCACCAGTTCAAATGAGTCCGAATTTTGCGGAGGAAGTTGCTGCACGTGGCGAGATTTCCGGCTGAAGCTGCTGCACGTGGCCGAGATACGCGCTGGAGGTTGAAGCTCGACAAGGTGAGCAATATAAAGGAGACGAACGGCTTAATTTGGAGACCCCGCGGCTTGATCTTCTTCAACACTTTTTTACACACAAAAACCTTGTAACTGCTCTCAGAGCTCTTTTCAGTTCATCTCTTTCAGAGAAATCTTTGTAGCCGTTTCATTCAACCGGTTAATATCAAGTCTTTATTTTAGTTAATGCTAGCCTATACTGCCAATCTGTTCGAGAGAATCTAGCCCTTAATTCTCCTAAAAATCTTCTTTTACAAAATACATAAATTTCTGAGTGTGTATTTCTATATCCACAATAATACAAAACTTTTTTAAAAAGAACATTGATTTATTAATTTATTACAAATTATAAAAATTATTATATCTAATTTTTATATAATTGTCAATTTTATCATTTTATAAAAACTTTTTCTAACGATTTTTAATAATTTTTTTATTAATTTATATAATTCTTTATTAATTTTTTAATTATTCAGTAATTTTAATTATTCGAGTTTTTTTTATTTTTTTAACTATTTCCAAAAAAAACTAATGCATTAAGGATTCATTCTGTAATTATTTATTAGTTTTTTTAAAAATATATATTAATTTTATAACAAAAATTCATTAAGTAGTCATTAATTTGCATGATGAAGCCATGTCTTCAAGTCAAAAGAATTAACCAAGTCACTTATCTCACTGGACGGTATAAAAGTACCATAATTATGTCTTTGTTGGATGCCTTGCAGTTTGTTGAGTTTAATGAAACTTGGAATCAATATATCTTTAAGTATTAGCTTTCACATGGAATTCGCTTGAAGCATTAGAAACCATGCTTAAAAAGATACTGTTAATTTAGTACACACGTCCCTCTAGTTCTTAAAAGAAGCAAGTGCAAGAATTAAAAGGGGTCACCATCAAATCATGGAGTATCAGGTCAAGATCCCATAATTTCCACGTGACGCACACTTTTGGACATGTGTACCGAACCAGATCTTCACCCATGCCAGGAGGCCCATGTCAATGATATCTCTTATAATTACATCATATAAGCTTGTATTTAGTTTATGTTTTAGTTTTCTTTTGCATGTTTTCCTTTGTTTTTGTTGCATTTTCCTTTAGTTTTAGACTTAGGTTGTATTTATGTTGGAGTTTGCATTTTCTTTGCATAAAGAATATTTTTTTAGGTATCCAAGAAGCCATTAGAGACAAAAAGAAAGCATAAGACTGATCTAGGGAGTTGTACCAGCCAAGGAGAATCAAGAGGAGTCAAGAAGTGCATTTTGGGATCAATGTCGAACTATAATGTCGAGCCTCCAGCTCGACATCCAAATCTCAAGCAGCAATGTTGTGCGACATCTGCCACCCGAGAAGGAAGAAATCTATGCTGAAGCGGGCAAAAACTGCATCTTACAATTCGGTTCGGACAAAACATCTCCATCCTGATTCAGCTTCAGCAGTCTTCATCAATGTCGTAACCCCGTGAGTTAGCTTGCGTCTGCAGTTTGTTTCCCATCAGTGGTTAGAAAGTTACAGAAGTTTTCGTGAAACCGCTCAACCAGATGTCGTGCACCATTGTCGCGCGACATAAACAACCCGAGACACCCAAGACCTGATGTCATGCATCCATGTCGACCAAAACCAGCTCGACAGCAGCATGTCGAGTATCCATGTCGACCTCATCAGCTTGACATCCTCCTAATCCGAAAACCACTTATTTACAAGTTTGCCACTCTGCTTAGGATCCTATAAATACTTAAAAATCTCTAATTTTTAGGATCATCCTATTATCCAGCTGTTCTTTCTTCTTTTGTTCTTAATAACATTTTGTAGTTTGGATCTTTGCTTGATTTTAATATAAATTTGTATTTATCTTCTTGTTTATTCTCCCTAGTCATGATTAGCTATATTTTCCTTAGATAGTGAGTAGTTGATTTGGGGATTTGAGATGGGCTAGATTTAGGGAATTTGATGTTTGATTCATGATGTCTTAATGTAAATTCTTCCATTTCCTTTCTTAATTGCTGTGTTTAATACCTAATTAGCCTTAGCTAAGTTGATTAGGATTATAAGCTTAATTTATGTCCACCAAGTGTTTGTTGAAATGCCTGAATTGTAATGTAAGAGAACTGTTTATCCTAGCTCAAGGATTGACTGTCTAAGGAGTAGTTTGGCAATATAGGATTGATTATTTATCTTAATGCTTGTTGTTTATCATTTCACTAATGAGAATTAGTTCTTGACTTAATGATTAGCAAAGTGATTAGTACGAAGAGATTGAATTAGTCATATAGCATTGTGTGAGTTTATAACCATCATGGATTGAGTAGAAGGTTCCCTAATATCAATTATCCCATCTTGAATCCTATATTTCCTTTGTTCTTTGCTTAATTTCGAATTTGCTTAGTTATTTTGCCTTGCCTTATTTAGTTTTGATCTTTTGTTTGTTGCTTACTCTTGTTAAGTGTTGCTTCAAGTTTGCTTTAATCCTTTAGGTTGTTAGACTTTATTATTTTCTATTCCTGCTTGAATTAAGACCTTTACTGCATTCTTACTGTTTCAATTCTCTCATTTTGAATTGATAAACTCAATGCTACAATACCTAATGTAAGCTTGAGGATTGATATAGCAATAAAGCTTATCCGGTAACTTCAGAGACAATATTTTGGTTTTTGCTCAAACTAAATTCTAATTGATCTAAAGACCTATAAATATTTATGTTTTGTATTATAGTAGATATAATTTTATTATATTAAGTTAGATGTATCAAAATTACTAATTCATATGGTTATGATATATACCAAATTTATCAATTTAGAATTTGACATATGTTGCAATAAATATAAAAAACTATTAAAAAAAGAATTAAAGAAATAAATAATTTTTTTAATCAACAGCCTCAATACCTAGAACAGTTCAGTAATCTAAACCGGTGAGATTACATAATTTAGATGATAAATATAATCCCGAGCATTTCATGCCAACTTGTTTGTTTTTGTGTTATGCGCGTATGGAATGTGTGAGATTTGAAATACATCAAATTTCTTCCTATTTCTCTAATATTCCTCCAAGTTGTCCATTCCTCTTATTTAGACATCATCTTCACCAAATCAGAACAGTCTGTGACAAAAGCCATTGTCAATCTCCTAGCATCGAACATGCAATGCATCGCCCATATTAATGCTGCAAATTCTGAATTAGTGGCAATATGCTCTGCCTTCTATTTTATGCACCCATTAAGGTTTCTGCCATACCCGTCCCATTGCAATACCACCCCAGACATGTATTAGGAGTTGTTTCTTTCCAAGACCCGTATATGTGATATTTCAACCCTTGAAGACCTCTATTTTGTGTTATATTATTTCCGGGATGTATATCAGCCCCTAAGTCAGCAACCTAAGAAGAGTCCCATGCTATGGCTTCTGCTGTCGCAATTCTCAACACGTCTCGTGGGTCTCGGTCAATGTTTAAGAAAATCTGATCATTCTTTGTTCTCCAAATTTACCATAATGAAAGATAGCCTAACATGGTTTTCAAAATGCAGTAATGAAAGACAGACTAACAGAGTTTTTAGTTATGTTTCACTTACAATATATTATCCCTTCATCATTATATGTCTGTTCATAATAGCATGTCCATAGAGAGGCATCCATGTACAACCAAATATGCTAACATATCCACACTTCACATTTTCTTGAAATTGCATTTCCCTAAAGTTTGAACTGGTTAATTGAGTAAGTTTGTTGTCGACGCTTAGGTAAATTTTAGCATTGATCTGGACATACCAATGATTTTTCTTTATTAGCTTAATAAAAAACCATAAAATCGAGAAGCTGACTAGAAACGAAATACAATTTAAAAAGAATCCATATGAGTTTGATTTTGATTTGAATATGTACTTTTATTTGATTTTGTTTTGAAAGTGCTACTATTTTTTATATATATCATCAGATTTCAAAGAACTAAGTAATCAAAATTGATGTAATTAATAATTTTTTAAGATTCACATTTGATATATGATACAAACTATGTGGGAAGGAGCGTATACATGATTTGTTTTGTTCATCATATTCTATCCATGAAAATTTAACCACATCAATGCATCCAAGACCCTTTGATTGGGCTAAATCATGTTGTCCATCAATTATTTTTTGAAAATATGCATCCATTCTATTCGTATATATACGAATATTGTAGTTTAAATCTGGATATCTCGCCAAATTTTCTGAGAATCACCAATCAAGAAAAAAAAAATATTTACTTTCATAATTTATTCCATATCAATTAAAATTATAATTTTCACGAGACTGTAATAGTATTCAAAGATAAACCATAAAAAGTGGTAAGAAATAGAGAGGAAGAAGCTGAGAGAGAGATAGAAAGAGCGAGAGAGAAACAAACATGTTATGGTGACAAAGAGTGAACCGACAAAAATGCTAGTGGTGGCGAGTTATGAAGATGTCTGAAGATGTGGTGTGAAATTTGAAGAATCAGACTTTGGAGAAGAGGCAGTGGTTAGGTAAGATCTGAAAATATGGATTAAGTAAGTGATAATGGTGAGATGAAATATGTTTTTTTGGTAGTATAAAGAAAGTTATTATATATTACATTCGGTTAAAAATAATTTTTACTAAATAAAATAAAATAGTAAAAAGAAGGATAATTATGTCTTTTTGCTAGTATAAAGTGCATCAAAGCACCTCTATTAGAGGGTATCTAACTTCAGTATCTGAAACAGCAGTTTTTGGTCACTAGATCAAATGTCTTTTGCCCCTAATCAGTTGTAGAATAGAGATCATGTATCAATCCAATTGTGGGAGATAAGATGTAAACAATGTTGTAACCTAAGCAAGATTGGGGTTTGATTATGTGAGAACAAATCTAACAACCTAATGGTGCAATAAAAGAAAAGCTTAAACTAAATGCAAGTGAATAGAATTAAACAATGAAATTAAAGCAATGACTAAACAAAAACTAAGCAAGGAGTGACTACTAATGCAAGAACTAAGCAAGATGACTTTGAAGACAATTAATTAAAGGCAAGACTCAAGGTTCTAAGCAATTGTGGGGCAGTGTTTTTCAAGAGTAACAAGGGGATTTCTTTCTAAGGCATTCAACAAGCATAGATCAAGCAAGCAATTCTCAATGTTATGCTCCTAGACAAGGTATCTAAGAGGAACCACTTGGCGTCAATAAGCAATTCATATTCAACAAGATCAAAGTCTCAAACCCACTTGTGATGGCGTATCCTTCAACCATGAGCATAAAGATCAAAACCATTTTAGCCTAAGAGATGCACCAATCGAGCAACTACTCTCGCACCCAAGCAAGAATTCAGATCAACTTATTAATCTTGTGAACCAATAAGGAACCTGAGCAGCTATACACTAATCAGGATTATGGAATTAAGCACAAATTTGCAACATCCTAACAAAGCTAAGCAATGAACAAGAATGAAGCAAAAGCAAGATCTTTTGACGCATACTATCTAACCATCAAGCCAAGAATCTCAAAACCAGCATTATCTAGCCCTAAGCGAATCATCTAGCAAGGTGAACTATCACTTTGGTGTCACTGAACAAAGGAAACATAGACCAAGCTAGACTATCAAGCCAAATAAGCGAACTGTACTTAGAGAAGAGATATCAAGACATCAAGTGACCCATATGCATTATCAAACCATAACCAATCAAAAGGAGCAAGCTTTATCAACATTAATCACTTTGCAAGAGAAGGAGATAACAGAAAACCATTAAACAAGCCTAATCACCCCTTAATCACATCTTAATCACCACTTTCCCTACTTAGAACCCTAAATCTAAAGAAGACTACTCATTAATCATGTTTAATCCCATTGATTTGGAGTTAAACATAACTAGATGAGGTTAAAAATGCAAAGATGATAAATCTAATCTACCAAGATGCAAGAAAAAAGATTAGAAGACAAGATTAAACCATAAAAATGCAAACTTTATTAAAGATCAAGATCCTTAAGGCAAATCGCCCTTTAAGGTTTGGGAAAGGTTTTTGATAGAAAGCTAAACTTTGATAAAACAGAACTTGATAAAGATAATGTTTTGTGGCTTCGCTTTTATAGTAGGGAGCCAAAATAAGCATAAAAAACCTAAAAAAAAGATAAAATAAGGTTAACAAAAATCAAATGGTCAACGCGGATGAGTTGCATCGAGGTCGTACGGTCGATGTTCTGCTCGATATGCGACCTTGATATGGCCCGTGCAGTGTGTATCGACGTCCTTCCTCAATGCTGGTCCTCGATGCAGACCAACAGCTTGGAATCCTCGTGCTGATCCTTTTCCTCTCGTCCTGCTGCTTGCATCGAGCACACTCCACGGGTGTTCTGCTCGATATGCTTGCTCGATATGGACCAGACTTTGCAAGAACTCCATTTCTGACATCACCTGCGGTCATGAGCTGCTTCCATCCCTTATCCAGCTCCAAGAAACTCCAAAAACACCTGGAAACCACCACAAACATGCACATGTATGCAAATGTATGCAATCTTAAGCTAAATGTATGCTATGTTGATTCTAAGTGCAAATGATGCATAAATGCTAACCTATAATGCAAAAACAGAGGAAAAGATGCATGAAATGCAACCTAAAATGATCTAAAATAGCAAGCTATCAACACCGCCACACTTAGCTTTTGCTTGCCCTCAAGCAAACAAACACTTAACATGGTGATGAGGTTTTAAATGTGAACTCATATCTTTGAAAATGCTAACAATAAATCAAAATAAAGTCCATGTTCCTAATTCTAGAGTGCACTTGATAGAAGAATACTTTAAAAACTTAGCCACTTTCATCACAAAACAAGAATAAGGATCATTACTAAGCTTTCAACCTTCACATGCTCATCAAATCAAACAACTTTTTTAACATTCAATTATGCTAAAACCGTGAATCATGCTTATGCAAATGCGAAAGTGTCACTTGGCTAAGGGACAAGGCTTAGCTGAATAAAAATGATCCCACTTCACAAACTGGTTTTGGTGTTTAAAGGGTTCTCTCAAGGAAAAGCATGGTTGTACTTTGGCAAAATGCTAAGGGTCAAAGAACAACTTACACATACAAAGGAAGACTCTCATCTACCCAAGATCTATAAGATGTGTTCCTAACTCTAGCTAAGCAATGAAAGACCCTCCTATGCTACCCTTTTTAAGAACTAAAACCCTTTTTAAAACCCAAAAACTTTTCTTCTTCAAGCGCTTTGGAGGACACTTCTTCTTTTGAACTTCAAGTGGTGGCGATTTGCTTCTTTTGAGTTTGGCTCCTTTATTTGGTGATGCTGGTGCTTGATTCGCCTTTGGCTTTTTGATTTACTGGTTTTGCACTTCCTGCATCTTCTTTTCTTCTTTGAACATGAGCCTTCTTTCTTTGAGTTTAAAATCGCCATTTCCACCCTTTTGCTTATGTCACACTCCTTTTTCTTTTGTGCCTTGACTACTTTTCTTCTTTGCCTCTCTTAAAAACTAAACCCAAGATAACCCCAAACCATTCCACAAACATCCTAACCTATCTAACTCAGGAGTGACCCAATGGAAGTATTTCCCTTGTAGTTCCAACCCAACACTTTTTGCTAAGCAACAGCCATGATGGAAGAGGCCTCACAAATCACACACTATTAATGTCTTGGCTTGAAAGAAGGTTTAGTTAAGGGTGGAGAAATCTAAATGGATCTTTAAGAGAGTGGCAAAAGAGAATAAGAAGATCCAAATATTTTAAATAATCCATGACATCAATCACAAAAGCATAAGGCATGATAATTGCGAATTCAAATTAGGTTCCACTCAAACAAAGGTTAAAATCAGTTCAAAGCATGCTTCAGTCTTAAACAGAGCTCACACAAATGCAAATTCCAAAAGTGGTTCAGCTTTATTTCTAGTTCAATATCAAATGCACCAAATGATTAAAAACAAGGGCTTCATTTTCATAAATCACTAGCATTAACAAAGATGTACTATCATAGTTCCCAATTTAAACAAGCAAGCTAGTCCTATATGAATGCATGAAGTCTAAATCCTATAATAATGAATGAAAATCAAACTCTTTTTGTGAAGCAATTTTTGAAAAATTTTCAATTTGTTTTGGTTTTTTCTATGCCTTAGATGCTATGAAATCATGATGCATGGTTCATATTCTATTATGCAAATGCAAATACAAGCATCAGTCCATCATATACCCTCCCCCGCATTTAAATTACAAAGTGTCCGTGTAATAAAAATGCTAAGGAGAGTGTTCACAGATATCAAGCAAACAATCACAATAATTAAAAAATGAGTGGTATTTACAATGGTTAGTGTGGTGTACCTTACTTCAGGTGGAGGAGTGGTGAGAGTCTGAACTCTCAATGGCATAGGAAGGTGAAGCTTCCTCCTCTGATGGAGTTTGCTGTCTAGTCCTTCTCTTCTTTCCATTTCGCTTTGGAGCAGCTACATGAGATGAATGCCTGGCCGGTTGAGAAGCTTGTGTCCTTGGCCGCTCACTGATGTGGAATGAGTGTCTCTCTTGGACTGCCCTCTCTGGTGTGTCCTCAGACATGTTCTCAGCATCAGATCCTACTCCTTGTGGCTCTGTTTGGATCGCTTGATCAGATCTCTTGGCTGATGAAGATCCTCCCAACTTCTTCTTGAGCTTCCTCACTTTCTTCTTCAAAGAGTCAACCGATTTATTGTTTGCTTTGACTGTCTTCAGCAAACCTCTGATGGCTTTGTCCTGGAAGTGGTTCCATCTCTGAAGAAGCATAATGTGTTCATGTGCAACCTTTGAAGCTTCAGATGTGCAGATCACATCATATGGGTCAAATGCATAAGAGCGGCTATCATAGTCTTTATGTTCTTCCTCTTCCATCCTTTGATGCTGAACCTCTTGTTCTTGATGCTATTCTTCAATGTATTCTTTCACATCTGAGTCTCTAATGGTGCTCATGTTCTTCACTTTGCTTGGCCTCATCAATGGTGGGTCAGTTTTTGGGTCATAAAGCTCATCTTCTGTTGGCATGAATCAGATGTTCTCATATGATGTGAAGTTGGTTAAACACTGCTTGGGCAAGATGATCTTCCTCTTCCTGTTTTGCAGCTCAAACTGATAGCCAAATCCTGTCTCAACAGCTCCTGAAAGGTATCCGATCTTACTGAGATAAGGAACATCTAGGAAGATCATTGTAACATCTGGTGTGCCAAGCTCAACTCCAGCACCAAGCAAGATAGGAGTGATCACGCCTCCAATAGCTATCTTTGGCTTCTTGTCTCTGGTGTTGAAATCCCATTGCTGGCATGCTAGAAATTGCTTCATTAGGATTGTCACAAGACCAACTGCTAAGCGCTCTCCTTGTATCTTCTCATGCCTTGTTTCAACCATTATGTTCTTCAAGCCATTCACAAGCAACCCCATCTCTTCTTCTTTGACCATACTTTGCTCTTTCTGTAGAAGAGTGTGCTGGTGAGGACTCTATGAACATATCTGATAGCTGGATGACGGATGCTAGCATTCTTCAGATGACCAGCTCTATAAACATCATTCGATATCTCTTCCCATACATGTCTTAGCTCATCATGCTTGAAGTGCATGTTTTGTGCTCTTGAGCCTTGATCAAATCCAAAGATTTCTTCATGCTTAGTGAACCCCATGGTGTACCATGCTCTGTTTGCTCTGAACTTGATGAATCCATTGCCAAAGTCTTCTTCTCCTTCATCATACTCTTCATCAAACTTGTAGAAGTAGACCTTGAAGCTTGCAAGGAACTCACAAGAAAGTTGCTTGTAAGTTGGATAACCAAGACTAGCAAATTTGTCCAGTCCAATTTTTCTCAACAGCTCATCCACTTCAGGCTTGATTCCTAGCTCTCCCAACAGACCAGGATCAGCATATCTTGTGGGAGTGAAGTCCACTTTCCTCATCGCTCTCAAGTAGTCCTTCAGCTTTGATGCTGCATCTTGGAATGGTTCTTCTTCAACAACTGCTCCCTTTCCCTCAGCTCTGTTTCTTGCAGCAACATTTGAGTCAGAAATCTCCTCATTTGCTCTGGTGTTAGACATAGTACCTGAAAATGCAATACTTGAAGCAAGAATTAGTAAAGTATCCTTTGAGAGCACTGTGCAGGAAATTAATTTTCAAAGTTCAAGCAGGCAATGAAAAATTCTGAAACAATTCACACTGATCACCAACAAACAGAGTCGAATTTATCAAAAAGTTTCAGCTCAAAAGGATAAATACAGCTAAAACTATAATTCCCACAGTATCAAGCAGCAATTGTAACAATTTCAAGCATATGAAGCCAAAAACAATATTCTCTCTCCATCAAACTATGAAAAATGCATCATACTCACCATTACTAGTCTAATAAGAAACATTTCAATGGTCAATATGCTGGAAAAACAATAGCATGCCTAGATTTGGCCTGAATCTAAACATAAAGTCAAACTAAGCACAAAAACAGCAATTTTCAAACATTTCAACCATAAAGTTTTAAAGAAGAGCAACAATGGTGACATGCAAAAACAATTTTGTACAAACAACCATAATCAATCATTCTAATGCACCCTACTTCAATTTGACACATTTAAACTCAAGAAACAAGGAATCTAGCAAAGTTTACCTTAGTTATTTGACCAAAAAGATGAAGTTCTAGAGAATGCAAGAGAGAAAGAAAGGATGCTTGAAAAAGAGATGTTTAGCTCGATATGGGTGTGTGTGTGGAGAGAGAGATGAAGATTGCTAGTTTTAATGGAAGCGGATAAGGGATATCTAGAAAAATCCAAAGATAATGCAAGAAAATCTGATTTAAAAATTTAAAAATGCATGTGAAGGGGAAAGAAAAGATTCTTTTACCAGCCATCAAGGCCCACAAAAAGATTTTACTCGATTTACCCATATAAAAATTTCAAAAAGTTCTTACACGGATCATATCGAGCAAAACACTCGATGTGGTACCTTGATGTGTACCATATCGGGGACGTCGGGTCCTGTGGCTCGGTGATGATGCTCTGCTGCCTCGAGGATTCTGTGTTCTGGTCAGCTTCTCCTTCAGGGCACCTCGCATCAGACACCATCTTGCATCGAACTGGCTGTTAGAACCCATATCGAGCAGAACCTAGGATGTTCTGCTCGATGCAACTCCTCGGTGCAACTCCATCGAGCAATCTGGTCGATGTACAAGCTGTAGCTTCTCGATGTACAGACTGGTGATTACATCGAGCAGGGCTTTTGGTGTTCTGCTCGATGCTACACCTCGATGTGATCTCCACTGTGCGTCTTGATCGATGTATGGTCCACTCTCCTTGGTGTACGGATTGGGGCTTCAGGAGCGACTACATCGAGCAGGGCTTTTGGTGTTCTGCTCGATGCCACACCTTGATGTGATCCCCATCGTGCAATCTGCTCAGTATACGGACTGCTCCTTCTCCGAGATAAGCTGTATCGAGCAGCAATGACTGATGTTCTGCTCGATATGGCACCTCGATATGAAACAGAGTCTTCTTTCCTTGGCCTTTAAACCATTCTACACATCCATGGACCTGATCAGTAAATAAAGACATCAGTAATAAAAGAAAGCATATATTTACAAGGATAGTCATGGGATTACTGTGCTTGTTTTAAGTCACTAAGCTTGACTTTGATGGTTTGAGGACTAGTGAGAAGAGGTTGATGGAGCTGGTTCTCCTACCTCTTTCTTCTCGTAAACCCAAGTTCCTACTGACATCAGTTTCTTCTTCTCACGAGCTGTCTTCCTGTTTCTCTTCTTCTTGACACTTGGTGTGATCAAAGGCTTCACTTCCTTGGTGATCAAGCTTTCATCCTCTTTCAAACCATCTTCAAGCTTTAACTCAGTGTTAAACTTCTGTTCTGGCTCATCAGGGAGAGTGTCTCTCATCAACATACTCATTGTGAAGCTCATAGCATGCTCCACACGCTCTGGGAGTTGCTGTTGCTCACTCTCTTCTTCTATGATTGTTCCACAAAAAGCTATGGAAGGAGAGACAATCTTGTAGACTTTGAACTCATCAACATTCTTCAAAATCACAGAGCCTCTCTTGAAGTCTACTTGAGCTCCTGCTGTTGCCAAGAATGGTGTTCCTAAAAGAAGTGACACCTCTCTTGAATATGTCTTCTCCATAACAACAAAATATGTTGGCACCAAGTTATAACCAATCTTCAAAAAGAAATCCTTTACCGTGCCCAAGGGTCTTGTTGAGGTGTTATCCACAAAGGTGATAGAGGCTTTGCAGGGCTTCAATTCCTTGATTCCTAAGGTTTGGCTTAAGTGGAGAGACATGACATTCACTGTTGAACCTGTGTCACACAAAGCTCCAACATTGTCTAGCATTTTTAGCTCACAAGTGATGAGAAACTTTCCTGGATTGGGAAGCTTTGTCAATGTCTTCAGCTCCTTGCTTCTCTTCAGATTAGCTCCCACATTCTCTAGAATTGACTCCACAACTTCCAGCTTGTCAAAGACTTCTTTGAGGAATCTGATTTGATCCTTTACTTCAAGCAAAGTGGTGCCATCAGGAAGCTTTATTCCAGCGTCTTGTATGTATTTCCTGAACTTTGAATAGACTGCCATCTGAGCCTTTGTAAAGTGCATCGTGGGGTAAGGGATTGGTGGTTTATAAGCTTGAACTTCAGGAGCTTTACCCTTCTCATTACAGCTTGAGGAGCTGCCCACTTGGCAATCATACAACTCTTTGAAGTCTTCAGGACTTTCTCTAGCCAAGACCATCAAAGTGTGGTATGTCTCTACAAGCTCTTTATCAGCTTCACTGAGCTCTGGTTTGGCTTCTTCTTATGGAGCAACTAAGGCTTTCTCAGCCTCTTCCTTCTCAGCAGCTTCTTGTGCGGCTCTTTCTTGCTCTTCTTCTCTGTTCAAGCTTTCATCTAGTCCTTGGAGGAACTTCTCTACAATGTCCGCAGCTTCTTGATCATCAATGGTGATGTTGATGACATTCCCCCCACACTCAACCTTTAACATGTCCACATGTAACAGCATCTCTTGAAGTATAATGCCAAGCTCTTCCAATGAAGCATCTTCATCATCAAACTCTTCATCCTCTTCAGCAAGCAAGTGGCAGAATTTCTTAGGATTTTCTTCACTCTTTCCTGGTAACTGATTCTGAGGTTTTGAAGATGAAGCTCCTTTGATTTCTAGAGACTTGGCTCTTTGGTTCAGAGCATCTAACTTGCCATTCAGGTCACAAGTAGTGGCGTCTATTTTGTTATGCACTTTAGCAAATTTCTTGTGTAGCTCTATAGTGGTGTTGGCTTGACCAGTCATCAACTGTTGCATCATCTGCTTCAAATCAACATCTTGAGTGCTGGAAGAGTTTTGTGTATTGCCAAAACCTGGTGGGATAAAAGCTGGTATTGGCTGGAAGTTAGCTTGTTGAAAACCGCCCTGAAATGGTGGTCTTGAAGCAAAGTTGTCAGCTGGTTTAAAGGAACAAAAGGTTTGGTTCCTTGGTTCTGTTGAGCAGCTTGTGATGGATAGACTTGATCATGAGGGTTAGCCATGTTGGTGCTTCTATAAGAGAAGTTGAGATGGTTCATGTAGTTGTTAAAACCGCCTCCTTGTTGATTCATGTAGAAGACTTTGTCTTCTACAATTGTCCCATCTTCCTCTTGTGTAGCAACGCTATCACCAACAAAACTGACATTCTTGAAAGACACACTCAGCAGCTTGTCTAACTTGTCATTGAAAGCTTTAATCTCCTTCTTTGTTGTGCTCTCACCTTCAGCGCTTACAACAGCTCTAGATGTTCTGTCATATTCTTCAACATAGTTTCCATCAGAAAGTGTCAAGTTCTCCACAAGAGCTAAACCATCTACAACAGTATTGCCCATGAAATTTCCATTGGAAGCTGCGTTCAAGAGCATTCTGTAGTTTGACGTCACTCCTCTATATAAAGTAGACAGAAAGCTTTCATTTGTGAAGCCATGGTGTGGGCACTGCAAAGTGTAAGACTTGAATAGCTCCAAAGCTTCACAAAATGTCTCAATCCCATGTTGAGTAAAGCTGCTTATGGTGTTCCTGAGTTTTGCTGTTCTTATTGAGCTGAAGAATTTGTTGAGGAATGCTGTTTTGCACTCATTCCATGTAGAGATTGAACCTTGTGGAAGTGTCTTCTCCGACTGATGTGCTTTATCACCTAAACTGAAAGGGAACAAGCGCAGCTTCAAAGCATCTTCAGAGACTCCTTGAATCTTGGTCATACTACACACCTTATCAAACTGGTCAAGGTGATCCAAATGGTCTTCATTGGGCAGGCCATAAAATCTGTTGCCTTGCACCATATTGATCAACCCAAGCTTGATGTCGAAGTGGTTTTGATGTACAGCTGGAGTGTGAATGCCATTTCTGTTGTGGTGAATGTCAGGCATCACCAGCTCCAATTGGTCTTGCAGCTCTAGGTGCGTGAACCGGTACTCGCAATCTCTGAACTCCAGCCGCTTGGTTCAAAGCTTCTTGTGTTTCATCTATGTGTGCTGCAGATTGTTATAGTAATGCTTGTCCAACAACACCAACATGTGGTAACTGAGCTTCTTGCTCTGCCATTCTCTGTTCTTCGAACTATTGAACTCTCTGTCTTACAGCTCTTCTGCTATGAATGTTGTCAATGAAAGGAGTCAGATTTGATGAGCCTTTAGACCTGAAATTCATACAAGTACCTGAAAAAACAGAGCACAGAAAACAGTGCAATTTAGTAACTTTTAAAGTAAAGAACTTAGTCTAACAGCAATGTTAAACTCAAACAATCCACAATGGCAATGGCGCCAATTTGAAACAGCAGTTTTTGGTCACTAGATCAAATGTCCTTTGCCTCTAATCAGTTGTAGAATAGAGATCAGGTATCAATCTAATTGTGAGAGATGAGATGCAAACAATGCTGTAAGCTAAGCAAGATTGGGGTTTAAGTATGTGAGAACAAGTCTAACAACATAATGGTGCAATAAAAGAAAAGCTTAAACCAAATGCAAGTGAACAGAACTAAATAATGAACTTAAAGCAATGACTAAACAAGAACTAAGCAAGAAGTGACTACTAAAGCAAGAACTAAGCAAAATGACTTTGAAGACAATTAATTAAAGGCAAGACTCAAGGTTCTAAGCAATTGTGGGGCTGTGGTTTTCAAGAGTGACAAGAGAATTTCTTTCTAAGGCATTCAACAAGCATAGATCAAGCAAGCAATTCTCAATGTTATGCTCCTGGACAAGGTATCTAAAGGGAACCACTTGGCGTCAATAAGCAATTCATATTCAACAAGATCGAAGTGTCAGACCCACTTGTGATGGCGTATCCTTCAACCATGAGCATAAAGATCAGAACCATTCTAGCCTAAGAGATGCACCAATCAAGCAACTACTCTCGCACCCAAGCAAGAATTCAGATCAACTTATCAATCTTGTGAACCAATAGGGAACCTAAGCAGCTATACACCAATCAGGATTATGGAATTAAGCACACATTTGCAACATCCTAACAAAGCTAAGCAATGAACAAGAATGAAGCAAAAGCAAGATCTTTTGATGCATACTATCTAACCATCAAGCCAAGAATCTCAAAACCAGCATTATCTAGCCCTAAGCGAATCATCTAGCAAGGTGAACTATCACTTTGGTGTGACTGAACAAAGGAAACATAGACCAAGCTAGACTATCAAGCCAAATAAGCGAACTGTACTTAGAGAAGAGATATCAAGACATCAAGTGAACCATATGCATCTATCAAACCATAATCAATCAAAAGGAGCAAGCTTTATCAACATTAATCACTTTGCAAGAGAAGGAGATAACAGAAAACCATTAAACAAGCCTAATCACCTATTAATCACATCTTAATCACCACTTTCCCTACTTAGAACCCTAAATCTAAAGAAGACTACTCACTAATCATGTTTAATCCCATTAATTTGGAGTTAAACATAACTAGATGAGGTTAAAAATGCAAAGATGATAAATCAAATCTACCAAGATGCAAGAACAAAGATTAGAAGACAAGATTAAACCATAAAAATGCAAACTTTATTAAAGATCAAGATCTTTAAGGCAAATCGCTCTTTAAGGTTTAGGAAAGGTTTTTGATAGAAAGCTAAACTTTGATAAAACAGAACTTGATAAAGATAATGTTTTGTGGCTTCCCTTTTATAGTAGTGAGCCAAAAGAAGCATAAAAACCTAAAAATATAAGCTAAGGTTAACAAAAGTCAAATGGTCAACGCAGATGAGTTGCATCGAGGTCGTACGGTCGATGTTATGCTCGATATGCGACCTCGATATGGCCCGCGCAGCATGTATCGACGTCCTTCCTCGATGCTGGTCCTCGATGCAGACCAACGGCTTGGAATCCTCGTGCTGATCCTTTTCCTCTCGTCCTGCTGCTTGCATCGAGCACACTCCACGGGTGTTCTGCTCGATATGCTTGCTCGATATGGACCAGACTTTGCAAGAACTCTATTTCTGATATCTCCTGCGATCATGAGCTGCGTCCATCCCTTCCCCTGGTCCAAGAAACTCCAAAACACCTGAAAACCACTACAAATATGCACATGTATGCAAATGTATGCAATTTTAAGATAAATGCATGCTATGTTTATTCTAAGTGCAAATGATGCCTAAATGCAAAAACAGAAGAAAAGATGTATGAAATGCAGCCTAAAATGATCTAAAATAGCAAGCTATCAGTTTCTCACACTAAAACATAATAAAATAAAGAAAAGGAAGAGAGAAGACAAAAAAAGCAGAACCATTTCTTCTTTAAGAACTCCCTAGATACTCTCAGATACTTTTTTGCCATATGTCGCTATATAGTTGGTCTAATTTGGTTTTAAAAATAAAATAATTTAACTATTTAACTTATATTTAAATATTAATATTTTATTACTAAGATATATACTTAAAATAAGTATCTGAATGATGGAGATGCTCTTAGTATTTGTAAGTGTCTTTTTATGATATTAGAACATTCTCAATAAGAGGTTTTTATGAGAATATCTTATAATAAAAATAATCAAAATAATAAAAAACAAGAGAGCAAGTGAAAAGAGGTTATCATTTCAGAATCTTTTGAGAAATTGTTGAGAACTCTCCTAAAAACACTTTTATATAGTGATTGGTTAGTATTTATATTTTTTAAAATTTAATATTAAATTATAATTATATTGAAATAGTAAAAAAAATATTGAGATACCCATAACAGTTCTCATGGATGATTATGCTTTTACACTTTTCAAAAGTGTATTTCCACGTAATTTTCTCACATTAATTAAGTCAACAAATTCCGAATGTCTTTCTATTCCTTCCTCTTTCAAATTAGTGCAACACTTCCTATAAGTCTATAACCTTAAATTTGAGACTCCCTGATACATAGCTTATGAATTTTGATACAAGGATATGAAATTTGGTGTTGAAACCTTTTTCCTCGGACATGTGTGGTTTAAATCAAAATTTGGAAGAGATAAAATTTTAAATCAAAATAACCAACATCTAAACGTAAGGTGTAAATCTAACATTTTGTTTGATTTACTTTTCGTTTTGGGGTTTGTTTTGTATGAACTGAAATCTAAACTTTTCTTTGTTGACATATTATCTTTAGCTTAAGGAATTTGAAAAGTAGCACTAAAGGTATGGCGTACGCATGAAGACAAGTTTTGAGGAGTCACTTAGCAGATTCACAAGATTAGAATTATTCTTTTCAATGAAAGTTAAAACGTATAGAGAGGTTTAACATTCGTTTCTGCTGCTTTATGAATCAGTTTATATTATCGGTTCTTGGAGGATCACGTTGTTAATCTGTTTTAATAGAATTGTTAAAGGATACATGTATACAATATGTACAATTGCTATAGGGATTTGGTTTTACTCATTAGTCGTATGAAACCTGAATTTATAATTTTTATTTCCTTATTCTATGTTTGGTTCTTTGTGTTGTGATTGACTGACTTCGTTCGTAGGGATACTGCAGCTGGATGAAAAAGTACTATAATTTAGAAAAGTATTTTGGGTTAATCGATATGATCCAATCTTGATTAATTCTGAACGCTCTAGGAAAAAGTTATACGAAGACGAAGAGATTGGAAAGAAAAAAAACTAAGATTTTCACTAACTAGAAAGGTTTAACACTCTAAAACCTATGAATTTCTTAATTTGTTCATTATGTCTACAATTTATAAGCATATGGACTATTTGTTTAAGTACATTAATTTAGACTGTTAATTCTTTATAGGCAGGCACGGTGATAACGAAAGAGTAACTTATAGAGAGGAAGGAGAAGGTTGGTGAGAAGAGGAAAGCTAATGAAGTGGAGGATACAATGGAGACCAACATAAATATAAATTTAAAATGTCATATATAAAAATTGATATACATAAAGCATAACTTTTATCATGAAAAAACAAGTTACGTGTGATTAGAGAAGGAGAGACCAACATAAAAATCGGAGGGATACTATTTATAAAATTGAATATTTAATTTCTTAATCTATCTATTACTAATAAAGGTTGATGCTAAATGCCTCTAAGAATGTCCACATAGGATATAAAGATTCAATTTTATTGGTACACATCATTATCTTTAGTTAATAATATATTGTATATTAAATTAATTAATTTCGTTTTTTATTTTTAAAAAGACAATTTCTAATTTTTTAATTAATTTCGTTTTTGTTGTTATTAAGAAATTTTCTAAATTTTAAATTAGTTATTAACAAAAAAAGGTTAGAAAATAGATTTTATTTTTCTATTTACAACAAAAAGTAATTTAACATATAAATAGATTATTAAGGAAAAATCATATATATTAAACAAAATAATTAAAAAATCTATTTAAGACCATCATTAAACTATTTCAAAATTTTAATTATGATAAACAATTATAATCTGAGCTACTAACTTAAAATATATTAGTTATGGTCCATGTTGATGTTTTATACTGATGAAGGCGTCCACATAGAACATATAAACTCAATTTGATTGGCCAAAATCAGTGTTTTTTATTAAACATTAAAAATATTAAAAATGATTAACAATTTAAATACATTAAAAACACAAAAATATAAATTATCATAGTATAATGCGAAGTTAATATAAATTATCATATATATTTTAAATGAGTAATTAATTTAACAAAAATATTAAAGTTAAATTGTTATATAAACATATAAAATTACTTTTTAAAACTATCAATACTACAAAAATAAATTCATGTTAAATTAACAAAAAAAAGTCATCAAAAAATTTGATATATAGCCTAATTATTTAGAAAATCAACACAAAAAGCTTAACTAACCAAAACATAATATTTTATACTATTTACTGAAGATAAAAATATTTAACTAACAAAAAACAAAACAAAAAAAATATTTATTACACCATGTCAATACAATTAAAATGAAAATTCATATCAAAAAGGTTAAATTAACAAAGAAAAAAAAGAAAATTAACTTGATATCTATGCTATTTATTTAACAAAATCAATATAAAGAAAATTAGTAAGAGAATAAAAAAACTTAACTAACAAAAAAAAAGATAAATATTTAAGCTACTTATTTAAAAATCATTATTAAGAAATTAATTAATCACTAAAACTATTTTTTACAAAATTTTATATTTAAAAAATTCATCTAAAAAGAAATTGACCTGATATATGACTAACTACTTAAGAAATCAATATAAACAAAATTTAACTAGCAAAATAACAAAAAATAAAATTATATCTTCAAAAATGTCAATATTTTGTGTTAAAATAAAATAGAAATCAGTAACAAAAGAGGTAAATTATCAAATACAAAATTCGTATAAAGTAAAATTAGCTTGATATTTAGGCTAATGTTTTGGAAAATCAACATAAAAATATAAACTAAAAAAATAATGATGATATAAGCTTTTGAGATAAGTCCGCATAAAATTTAGAATATCGAGTTATAGCATGTCAAAACAACATTATAATTAAAATACAAATTTAACAAAAAAATACTTATGTAAAAAAGATTAAATTAATATATATGCCACATATTTGGAAAATCAATAACAAAATAGCTTAATTAAAAATATATATGTTTTAAGTATATCAAACATGCAAAAAAAAATATAAATTAAAATAAAATATAAAATTACTATTAAAAGATATGTAAAATAACAAACAAACAAAATCTAAAAAGAAAATTAGTTTGAAATTTAGTTCCAGAAAATTTATGATTTCTAAAATATTGGTATTCACTATGAATAACCATATAAAATTACAGTATGTTATACGAGTTTCTAAATCAAATATATTATTTAAATTTACAAAGACTAATACTTTGGCTACGTCTGATTTAAAAACTAACAAAAAAAATACAACACAAGTAACTCTACATTAGAAATATAACAAGTAATAAAGTCTGATTTTTTTATACATAGCTACTACTTATAACTTAGCCAACATGAACAACACATGAGTAACACTTTCTAAAATTTTATTTAAATAATAATGTATGACAATGTTATGAATCAAATTCAAATTAGAATATATCTATATAAACTATTCAAATTAAAACATGAATAAAACAAACAAAAGATAAAAACAGTGAAAATAATGTGAAGACTCCACACTATCTTACATGTTTTTTTTTAAAAATTATCAAATAGTTAACTGTAAATAAAACAGATTTTATAAATTAAATAGAGATATAACATAAACTTCGTAGAAGATCTGATGGAGAAGCAGAAGAAGCTACACAACTATTGTAGCATCCTAACAAAAGTAAATCTGAATCAACGTGAATCATATATTATGTATGCATAGTTACACAACATCAGTGAGATATTTAATTAATAACTAAATAATTGAACATATAAAATTTTAAAGAAGAACAACTATAGAAATCCCAAGGATACAAGACAAAATACCAACAGTTTAGTAAGAAAATCATTTTCTAAATCAAATATATGCACGTCGAAGTTGAATATTTCGTTAGGTGTCATTACTATGATTATACTTAATAAGATTTTAAATTTTCTAAGCAAAAAATAGGAAAAACTACAGATTATGTTTTAAAATTTTTATATAAAAGAAAATTTCTATAAATATATTATAATTTTTATAATTTAAACAATATGAACCAAAAAAAAGAAATAAATCAAATCATTAATACAGATTCGCGCGTAGCGCGAATTAAAAAACTAGTCTATTACTAATAAAAGTTGATGCTAAATGCTTCTAAAGGTGTCCACATAAGATTTAAATATTCAATTCTATTGGTACACATCATCATTATTTTTAGTTAATTATATATTATATATTAAAATTAATTAATTCGTTTTAATTATTATAAGGAAAATTTCTAAATTTTAATTAATTTTGTTTTTGTTGAAATTAGGAAAGTTTCTAAATTTTAAATAAGTAATTAATAAAAAAGAGTTTTGAAAATAGATCTTATTTTTCTATAAATAATAAAAAGGTAAATTAACATATAAATAGATTATGAATGAAAAATCATATATATTGAACAAAATTATTAAAAACTGTATTTTAAACCATAATTAAACTATTTTAAAATTTTAATCACCACAAACAATTAAAATCTGAACTGATAACTTAAAATATATTAGTTGTGGTCCGTGTTGATGTCTTAGGCCAATGAGAGCGTCTACATAGGACATATATACTCAATCTGATTAGTTTATATCAGCGTTTTTTATTAAACATAAAAAAATTAATATTAATAATTTAAAAAAATTAAAACATACAAACGTATAAAATTATCATAATAGAATAAAAAATTAAGATATTTTTTTATTAACTTAATAAAATAAATTTATGTCAAAAGTCTAAATCTATTGTGAAAATAAAATGGAAACTCATTGTCACAAAAACTAAACTAACAATAACAAATATGTAATTTATCAATACGAAAAAGTTAAATTAAAAAAATTAGCATATATATTTTAAATGAGTAATTTATTTAGAAAAAAATATTAAGATTAAATTTTCATATAAACATATAAAAATGTTATTTAAAAATATCAATACTACCAAAAAACATCCATCTTAAATTATCAAAAAAGAAAGTCATTTGAAACTTATAATTTTTGGGAAAATATTTAAAAAATTAACACAAAAATCTTAACAAACCAAAAATGATACCTTATGCTAGTTACTGAAGAAAGCAATATAAAAAAATGTTTAACTAACAAAAACCAAAACATAAATTATTTCTTACAACATGTCAATACAACGTCCATATCGAGAAAGTTAAATTAACAAAAAAAAAGGATATTAATTTAATATCTATGTTATTTATTTAACAAAATCAATATAAACAGAATAAGTAAGAGAATAAAAAAACTTAAATAATACTAAAAAACTTATCTAACAAAAATAATATAAATATTTAAGCTAATTATTTAAGAAATCAATATTAAGAAATTAAATTAACTAAAAAATAAAACGAAAATTAAGTTTTACAAAATATTATTTTTAAAAAAAACATTTAAAAATATATTGACTTGATATCTGACTAACTATTTCAAAAATTCATATAAAAATATTTAACTAACAAAAAATTTATTTCTTTAAAATATCAATATTTTTAAAACAATAGTGTGTTAAAATAAAATAAAAATCAATATCAAGAGAGGTAAATTATCAAAGGAAAAAGTAGCTTGATATTTAGGCTAACTACCAAACTAATATTAACTAAAAAAGCAAATGATGGTATAAGCTTTTGAGAGAAGTTTACTTAAAATTTAAAATAACCAGTTCTAGCATGTAAAAATAGCATTTTAATTAATTTAAAAACTAAATTTAACAAAAAACAAGCATTTATGTAAAAGATATTAGATTAATATATATGCTACATATTTGAAAAACCAATAACAAAAGAGATTAATTAAAAATATATATGTTTTAAGTATATCAAACCTGTAGAAAATTAGATAATTAAAATAAAATATAAAATTACCATCGTAGATATTTAAAATAACAAAAAACAAGATCTAAGAAGCAAATTAGTTTGAAATATAGTTCCAAAAATATTCATGATTTTTAAAATATTGGTTTTGACTATGAATAACCATATAAAGTTTTAATAGGTTATACAAGTTTTTAAATCAAACATATTATTTAAATTTATAAAGATTAATACCTTGGTTGCGTTTGGTTGGAAAATTAACAAAGTAAAATACTACACAAGTAACTTTACATTCAAAATATAATAAGTAATAAAGTCTGATTTGTATACATATTTACTACTTATAACCTAGTCAACATGAACAACACATGAGCAACATCTTCTAAAATTTTATTAAAATAGTATAATATGACAAAGTTATGAATCAAATTCAAATGGAAATATATGATGATAAAATATTCAAGTCAAAACATAAATAAACACACAAAATATATAAAAAAAAGTGATAATGTGAAGTCTCAACATCATCTTACATGTTTAAAAACAAATATTAGCAAATAGTTGACTGCAAATAAAACAGATCTTATAAACTGAATAGAGATATAACCTAAAATTCGTAGAAGATCTGGTGGAGAAGCAAAAAGCCACTTTACACGATTAGTGTAGCTTACTAACAAAAGTAAATCTGAATCAACATATATCATATATTATATATGTATATGTACACAATATTAGTGAGACATTTAGTAAAGAGACTAAATATTTAAACATATAAACCTTTTTAAAAAAAGAACCATAAAGGATACAAAACAAAACACCAAAAATTTAGTAAGGAAATCATTTTTCTACATCAAACATATGCACATCAAAGTTGGATAATTCGTTAGGTGTCATTACTATGATTATACTTAATACGATTTATAATTTTATAAACAAAAATAGGAAATACTACATATTATGTTTTGTTTTTTTTTATATAAAAGAAAATTTCAACAAATATATTATAGTTTTGATAACTTAAAAGATATTAGCCAAAAAATTAAACCAAATTATTAATACAGACTCGCGCATAGCGCGAATTAAAAGCCTAATAATATATACAAGCTAAAGGCATAATGCATTGAGAACGTCCACATAGGATGAAGAAACTTAATTTGATTGGTCCACATTAACGTTTTTCATTAAATACAAAATGTTAAGTATGATTAAGATGAAGAAACTGATGTAAGATTCAAGTCCAATTCACTTAAAACAACCAAGAAGAGGAACCTTGGAGCTAAAGAAGGTGCAGAACAGCTTTTAGCTGTGGAGTAAGGAGGCTTTGTAGCTGAGGATGGAGCAGCTAAGGACTTAGCCATCAAACGACATCACTCTATACATCAAGAGGGACGTTTTGGTCGAGCTAAATACCCACTGGTTCGAATCAAATCAGAAGTTATCTCACCTAAACCGCTGAAGCTAACCAAGGAGCCGTTTATGAAACCTTGCATATACATGTCCCCAATATGTTATGCGACCGACCATCATCATTTTCTGAAGTTAATCCACGCCCTAAACCGCCAGGAGGAGTCAATAACCACGCTCAATCATGCCAAACCAAAGAAGAACCGCCCTTTTCCTTACATGGACCCATTGGAGCATTATTTCATTCATACAAGGAAAACTCGGATATATGTCATTCAGAGACATTATATTCGACCCACACCACTTCCACAGAAGCTTACAAGAGCCTTACCACACCAGAAGAAGTCAACAATCGCCCCCTTTTATCAGAAGTCAAAGAAGATCATGCCAAAGAAGAACTTTCCTTACTTGAAGATAATTACTTTGCCTCTGAAGTAAAGAAGGACCAACGACCATATAACTCAGTTAATCTCGTCCCTACATCACCTCTGGAGGATCCAAGACATTCATTTCACGCCAAGGAATCAACACAACCTCCCCATTCATTGCCAAAGTCAAGGATATGCACATTAAAGCCTAATGGCTAGGAAAATGGAGCCAAGAACAAATTCCCTCTTTCATGCTTTTCTTTTACTTAGTTACCGTTTATTTTCCCTCTTTTGAGTATTATATAAGCTCATTTACATTGTATTTTGAGAGCACGAAATTATCAATCAAAGAAAGTTATTTTTGTTTCAAAGAAAAGTACCTCTTTGCATACAAATTGTTTTTGCTTTTTATTAAGTTCTTTTTGAGGGATTCAAAGAACTTGTGAGAAGTGTAGAATCTCCTAAGCTCTTGTGAGGATTAGCCCTTGAGCTGAGAAGAATCTAATCCTTGGTGTTTGAGGTCATCAAGCATCAACAAGGCTACAAAACCATCAGTCTTTTCTTCCATTCTATCCAGCTTGAAGCAACAAATTCTAAGGCACATTCCTTGAAGCAATTTGAGGCTTGTATCAGAAATTCAATATGATTGGTCCACATTAGCGTTTTCTATTAAACACAAAAATGTTAAATTTGATTGAAATATTTAAAAGTTATTTTCTATTTTTAGAAAAGGAAATTATGTTAAAAACCAAAAAATAAAAAAATAGTATCCTTCAAAATAAAATGGAAATTTGTTTTCAAAAGTGATAAACTAACAAAAAAATCGATATCATAAAAGCTCAAACTTATAATGTAGATTAGGAAAATTCTAACTTCTAAATTAATTGACAAGAAAATAAAAAAAACTTTAATTTCGTTTTATAGATGAAAAAATAAAAAAGCTTAAATAACAAATAGAAAAGAAAATTATATTAAAAAAATCAAAATATATTATCCCTTGAAATTAAATGGAAATTTAATGTAAAAAAATCAAACTAACCAATAAATCAATATCATAAAAGTTAAAACTTATAGCATAGATTAGAAAAATTTATAACTTATAATGCATTGCACATATACAAATATATAATAATAACGTTATATACTGTCTATATGATATTAGAAAACTGATCATCATCAAAGACGAGAACTTTCTTTGTCCAGTTAAGCTAATGATATCGCCAATGGTGGAAGTCATATGTTCACTTGCAATTAAAAAAATAAGCATGTTTTCCCAACAATTCATTTATATATTTTAATCTGGAATACAATCTATGTTTACTTACCATCCTTTTATATTTTTTAAACAGTGGGCCAATTGTTCGTGTTACTCTTCCACCAATTTTTAAAGAAAAATAATGAAAAGTGTTGTTAAACTTGTTGTGCTCCTGACCACAATTATGTACCCAAAAATATTTCAAGGTCTGTAATCTCAAACATATAATTACCATTGTTTTACTATTTTTTATGAAAATATGATGAATCCTAAAATAAATTAGATAATAAGATTTATTTAACTCCTAACACTTTAAATTGCATCATGTAGAAGTATTATTTTTGAACTCCACTTCTTCCACCCGGTTATTTTCCGACAAATATATTGAAGCAATTACTGACTATACTCACTATTTGACATGGTAAATACGCTCACATGCATATACATCACCATACTTTAATTTCCTATTGTGTTTTTAGATATGAAAACAAACTGTTTTAAAGCTATTATGATATGATGAGAAAATAAACATGTTTTTATTAAAAGCTTTTTTAGCTTTCAACATGTTATAAATTTATGTTTCAAAATAAAATATGAATCATTATTAAAAGAGGGAAATTAACAAAAAAAAAATCGTATAAAATAAAACTAACTTGGAATAAAGTTTTTGAAAATCAATATAAAAAAACTTAACTAAAATAAACAAATGATATTATAAGCTTTTGAGAAGAGTTCATCTAAGATTTAAATTCAACAGTTAAAGCATATCAAATCAGTTAGAGCATATCAAATCAAATGTATATGTACATCAAATAGTCATTATTATTATTTTACCTAATAATTTTTAAAATTTTATAAATAAAAGTAGGAGAAAATTACACATTATTTATTAAATTCTCTAATAATTTTTTTTATAAATATATTATAGTTTTAATAATTTAAAAAATAGTAGTTAAAAAATAATTAAATCAGACTCGTGCGTAACATAAGTTATATACCTAGTATTTAAAGAAAAGCAATGGAAAAGCCGAAAAACGCAACACTATAATACCTAAATTTAATTCGTACATGCATGTTTATATACAAGAATTCACGATGGGATCTAAGTGCAGCCTTGACAAAAGAAAAGCACCAGAATTTTGATCAAAACAACTTTTAAGAGTATTCATAAGTCATCAAATCACAAATCCAAATATATATAATAAAATGTCATACTGGATGTATACGTAGGGCCACTATCTAGTGACAACAAAGATAGAATACCACTGCCCATTTGTTTTACCATGTCGTGTTAGACATATGCTCCGAATAGCTTTACAAAATTTGAATATTAAAATTTTTTGAGATCGATATTTCGCATTATAGAAAAACAAATAGCAAAAATGTGAATTTTCTCATTCAGTGTATCATTAACAAAAAATCTCTCGGCGAATCATAATCACTCAAATACATCGTTCGCACTAGCAAATTTTGTTTTTTTCGCTTCAAAGGGCAGTGACGGAGCAGTTATTCGTGAGGGCAATATGTTTACTGAGTTTCTTGTGTTCAAAGTTAATCAAACACACGATTCTCTTGTAGAACTTGGGCTGAACTAACTTCCCCAACACGTAAGCCCGAGATCTAACGGTGAAGTTCAACCTCATTGGCACCGGAGCAGGAGGTGCCGGTGGCTCGACGATCACGATTGGTCCTTTCTTCTTCTTGCTTTTTGTTGGAATCGGTGCAGGAGGTGGTGGTGGAACTAAAGTAGAACCACTTCCGTAAAGAGGAGTCTTGTCCCCAATCACATTCACCAGTACCGTTCTTTCGCTTTTTCTCGACTGGTAAAATTTCTTAACCTGCAGTTGTAAAAACAAAACAAAAAGTCAAATCGGAAGTGTGTCAAAAAAACAAAACTTAGTTGAAGAATGGAGATTAAACTGTAAGAATATTTTTGTACTGAATAAATCGAATCCAAATCGAATTTTGTGCAACGAAACTGGATTGGTTTATGTAAAAGTTAAATATCTACCAAATATACATTTTAAAATTGTATATAAAATCAATCAAAGTTTACAACTTTATTCACTTTTTTTTAATCAAAAACCAAGAATTGAATAAAAAACTATTCCGTTTTAGTTCGGTTACATCTAAATTATTAAAAGAGAATCATTCTTAATAAATGTTCAAAAATTATCATGGTATTTATAATATATGCCATTACATTTACTAAATAATTTCATAAATTCATTAAGAGTAATTTAGTCATATCATTAAATCACTAAAAATATATTAAATTAAATTAAATTATATTAGTTTGTTAACAGATAATACCAATAAATTATATCTGATATTTAATAAAATTTAAATTAATATAATTTCGAATTATTTCAAAATCTTTCATAATATCTTAACATAATTACCACAAATATATATGGCATGAATAATTAATATAATTATATATTATATTATAAATTAAATATATATTATATTATAATCAATTTTTTCTCTATACAATTAAAAAAAACACTACTTTAAAATGTTTAAAAGCTATTATGATATTTATTAAATGTGACAATTTATAGTCAATGATGAATATATAACCATTATGTTTTGGTCACATATATACATACTATGAAAAAAATATTATGTAAATAATTTTTTCATGGTTTGTTAATGATTTTTTTGCCTAAAATTATGGGTTTGCGGATTTGACTAACACAAATTTGTAGATTTTATGGGTTTTACAAGTTTTAGCGGATTTTATAAGTTTTAGCAGAAAATATACTTTTACGAGAAAATGCCGGTTTAACAAGAAATATATATGACAATTAATATAATTATATATTGTATTATAAATTAAATATATATTATATTATAATCAATTTCTTCTCTATACAATTTAAAAAAAAACACTACTTTAAAATGTTTAAAAGCTATTATGATATTTATTAAATGTGTCAATTTATAGTCAATGATGAATATGTAATCATTATTTTTTGGTCATATATATACATACTATGAAAAAAATATATGTAAATAATTTTTTCATGGTTTGTTAATGATTTGTTTTTGTCAGAAATTATGGGTTTGCGGATTTGACAAACACAAATTTGTAGATTTTATGGGTTTTACAAGTTTTAGCGAATTTTATAAGTTTTAGCAAAAAATATACTTTTACGAGAAAATGCCGGTTTAACAAGAAATGTGTTTTTATAGATTTAGCAGAAACACATGATTTTAGAAATTTGATTTTGCAGATTTTATGGGGTTTACGAAAAAACACGGGTTTACAGAATGCGAATAACGCAATTTTACGGATTTTATGGGTTTTAGCGGGAAAATATAGTAATACGGGAAAATGCGGGTTTGTGGGTTTGGAAACTCAATTTTGCAGGTTTGGCAGAAACACATGAGTTTAGAAATTTGGTCGTAAAACATGATTAACAAATTTATGAAAAATATGGGTTTGTGGATTTGGTCAGAAACGTGATTTTGCGGATTTTACGAGGTTTACATGTTTTGGCGGGGTTTATAGGTTTTGATGGAAAATGTGGTTTTATGGATTTTATTGAAAATACAGATATGCGGTTTGATGAGAAACGCAGTTTTGCAGGTTTGACAAAAACACGTAATTTTAAAATTTTGGCCACAGAATACGATTTTATGGTGTTGGAGAAAACATAAATGTTGGTTTTGTTAAAAAATGTGGGTTTACAATTTTGGAAGAAAAATACGGTTTGATGAAAAATGCTATATTTACAGTTTCTACGGGAATTCCTGATTTTGGTACAACATGATTTTAGTAATTTTTGATTTTGTTAAAAAAATGTGGGTTTACAGTTTTGGCAGAAAAATACAGTTTGATGGAAAATGCTATTTTTACAGTTTTTATGGAAACTCCCGATTTTGGTACAACAACGTGATTTTAGTATTTTGCAGAAAATACATCTTTTTATTTCGATCAAAACTCTGATTTTATGGTTTTGACAACGAAAAAACTTGATTTTATGGTTTAAAAAAATGTATTTTGGTCTTTTAATTTTTTAGATTCAAATGCTGCATCCAAACTCTATTTTTTTAGCATCTTAAATATTCAAATTTTGAGATATTATAGATTTTGTATTTAGCTATCTTAAAAAACAATATTTGAATATTTACATCTAAATAAGTATCTGGATGCAAAAACAAACAAATCCTAAGTAAATATTGAAATCTTATTTACAAACAAATAAAATTTCTCTTGCATTATAAAACATAATACTTTGAAAATATTTGTTATAGAATTTAACCGGAAATCTGTTAATAAAAATATTGTTTTTTTAGAAAATCAAGCCTAAATAATTTTAAGAACATAAAACTATATCGTAAAAATAGTTTATAAAATCTAATAAAACTTTCTGTTTGGACTACAATTTTGGATTTAATAATATAAACTGATTTTTTTGAACAAAAGTTTAATATAAACCGATTTTTGATGTGGTTTAAAAATATTTTATGAAAAGAAATCCGTGCAAGTGCGCGGATCCAAAATCTAATAGTTATTTAAAACAAAATAAAAAAAACCGAACGTGCGTACTCGTGATCATTATGATGTAACACCGACAACGTTAACCAAAAAAAAAAACTAAAAACCAAACAAAACCCAAATTTTTTCATATGGAACCAAAAGTGCGATGATTCCAATTTACTATACATTTTTACAGCATACATTTTCTTATAATAAAATATAGAGAATGTAAAATTGATTATTTTTACTATTTTTTTTTTCATCAAAAGCCAAACCAAACTTAACAAAACAGCATTCAGTTTTAGTTTGGTTATACATTTTTTCAAAACAAATAATAAACACACAGAATCGAATGTGCACTCCTGATCAACCCATGTGTTGGTAGCAACTAACAACCGACAATATTGACCAAAGACAAACCAAATACCAAACCAAGCCGAATATTTCAAATCTGAACCAGAAAAGGTTCGGTTATCCATTTTTCAAATTCATCTGGTGATAGCAACAGTCACTCACAGACAACAACATTGATGAACATGGATTCAAACATGTTTCAGATAGTATACTTACAGTTCCAGAACCGATTGTGATCTGAGAGAAACTAAGATCGATCGGAGAAGAAGTGACATGGACACCAAAGAAAGTACCAGTGTTTCTATACATCATTCTCAATGTCGCATTCATCGTGATCATGTCGGTTCCTATTCCTCCAGCATCTTGTCCTGCTTGGACCTTAAGTTGCTCAAATGTTATACTCTGCACATTCGATTCACAGATTCCGATTCTATCAATCCGATTTTCGATCTAGATCCGATCTGAGTTATTAGTATAAAGAAGGCTTATATTCTTGATTTCAAGAATCTAATCAATTTTACTAACCTTGACTAAGATCTTTGGTTTCTGAGGTTTAGCAGCTGCATAAAGAATCAAAGAGAAGAAAGCAAAGAGCAAGGAGAATCCAACAATGAAGGCTAATACATAGCATCGACGAGGCAAACCTTCTTCTTCTTTGTCTCCATCATGGAGCAAACCTTCTTCTTCAATCATGGCGAACTTCTTCTCTCCGGCGTGAGGTTTGCGCTTAGAGCCGTTGATCTTGGAGAAGCGGCTAGAAGAGGAGTGAGAATGCGGAGGTGATCCCATCGGGCTAAGAACCGGCGTGGAGTGGAATGATGTTGCTGTCTTCTCTCCATCGTGGGAATCACGTGACGGAGACTGGACGTAGTATGCCGGTCTACGGGGAGATCTAGTCGGCGATGAAGCAGCGAGGCTTGTTACCTCTGAGTCAGTTTTGGCGTGCATCTTGAGATTCAAGAAATTGATGGAGAAGAATAAGAAGACGACGAAAGGGGAGAGTTATATCTTTATATATTGAATGGTTAGTCAATGAGTGGATTTGAGGGACATTAAGATAGGTTTTTTTTTGTAATCCGGTTGTAATCAAAATTTTAGTAGGCTAATAAATTTTAGTTATAATCGTTACAAGAAGCAGGGAAACGGTTTATTTGGCCCTCCTTGAAGCCTGTGGCACAAAAACTCAAGACATTTTAAGAGGAGATTGATTCATTTCATATCATGTCAAGCGAACAAAATCGCCGATAATATAGCTAAATAAGTTCTTTATTTCGGATTAATGGATCAATTACGATCTCAGCCGAGCTGCATGGGCATAAAATTTGGAACAAAAAATCCGAACAAAAATCGACCCAAAATAACTGATTTGGTCTGATTTCAAATATTCCAAAAATACCTAATGGTTCCTCCATATGATTACTTGTGGGTATTGGTTTGGTTTTGGATTTTATCCGATATCCGATTGACCTGAAATAAAAATGTACAATAAAATTTATATAAATTAATAATGTTGGGATTTCAAAAATTTATTAATTTATAAAGAGATTTTTTGGTTCAATTTTATAATGTTCATAATCACACAATAAAAAATATTTTTGACATTATAGAATTTATTTAAAATTTTCATATCATTGAATTTTAAAAATTGGCTCAGTAACATTTATAAACTTAAAACAACAATAAAAGTATATTTTACTATACATACATTAGTTATATATGCTTAGATATATAATTGTTAATTTATCTGATTATTAAGACTATATTTATATAGAAATTTCAAAAACAAAATTATTAACTTATTAAATTTTGTTAATTTTTACACTGGTTCAATTCGGAACCGATAAAATATATATATTTATATTAATTATTAATTTATCGAGTATTAATGAATAGAAGTTCTAATGTATTAGTTATTTTTTAGGTATTGCAGTTATTCAATTATATTTTTATTAATTTTTTGGGTATTCAGGTATATCTTTTTGGATTTTAAAATATATTTTTATTATTTTTGGGTATATATTTTAGTTTTCAATTAGGTATAGGTACATTTTTGGATTTTCAGGTATTTGTTTTGGTTTTCGGCTATATTTGGTGTGATTATGTACAAAAAATTTCGAATATTTACGAGTTCTGAAGATTGAGAATCAAACCAACCAATAATCGATAAGAACCGAACCAATTTGGTTCCTAAATTGGTCCAAAATTCCCTCTAACTGAAAGATCCAAAACCGATTGGTTCGTACCTATAACCAACACAAATACCTGAATGCATTAAACTAAACCGAGCAATATCTTCATAAAATTGTAAATCAATTCGTATGATTATAATCACTATTTATGGGTTTTTGAAATAGGGGGTTTTGATAACTGGTTTCTGTGTGTGACTGTTATATTCAAATCCTAACACACTCATGTTATTGCAATATGAAATGTGTTAATTCATCTGGGCATGTAAGTTATTAAGAATACACTCATGTTATTGCAATATGAAATATGTTAATTCATCTAGGCATGTAAGTTACTAAGAATACAGCAGTTCATTAAGTTAAGCCAAATTTAAGAAAACAGGTGTGATCAAACTAAACAAGACTAAACAGCACAAATTCAAAGCAGGAAATTCAAATAGATTAAAGCAAGGATTTAAGATAGGAGTTATTGACTAAGAAGAGTTTAGAACCAAACTAGTGATGCTTCAAAACTATTCAAATAATGCTATCTTCAAGGCATATGATTAATAACTATAACTAGTTCAATTCCTTGATACTAATCATTTTGCTAAACACATAATCAGATAACTTCCATTACTGAATAGAAGATTAACAAGCATTCAAACAAAAATCTAATCTTATAAAGCCAAAATGCACCTTAGACATCTAATCTCTTAAGCTAAGTGAACAAATCCTCTAAAAGACTTATTGCAGCATTTCATCAAACACTTATCAGGCATAAGAGGAAGCCGAGATACTAAGCAAGTCAGGCCAAGACTAATCTAGTGTTAAACACATCTAATAGAGAGAAGAGAATCATAAAGCACAAGACATCACTAATCTAATCCTAAAACCCCTCTAATCTATCTCATCTCAAACCCTAAATAAGACTACTCACTAGTTATAGTCAAAACCACAGATTCCAAAGAGAAATAATGGTTAAGCATGATTAGAAAGCAGAATATGCAATAATAGATTGAAGGCAATTGCAGAAATTCACTAAATCAAACTAGTTCTTACAAAGCAAAGCTGAAAAAGGAAAGGTTTTTAATGCTAGAACAGTAGAAAAAATAATAAGATAAGAGTTACCTAAACATTTTAGGACTTTAGTATTTATAGGGAGGCTTAGAAACCCCTAATAAACCAAGAATAAACCGAATTAAGGCTAACTAGGCTGAACCATATCGGCTTCTTATATCGATATTGACATCGATACTGGGTCTTCTTGTGGTTGTATCGACATGCTCCTGGTCGGTATGGTGGTCGATACACAAGGCTTCAGGGGTGTATCGGCTTGACTCTCCTGGTGTAGACATCGATACAATCTCCCTTTTCCTAAGGCATATGGAGCAGATTCATGTCGATATAGCACTTCGATATTGCCCTGTCTCTGGTGTATCGACTTGGGTGATCGAAACACTGCTCAGTATGAGTCCATTATGGTGTATCGAGGTCCCCTTGATCGATATGTTTTTCTGTACACCATGCTCCTTCTATGTCGATATGAAGTCATCGATATGCAGTCCGATACACTTCCATATCGACCAGATCATGTCGATATCCTGCTCGATATTGGTCCATCCGACCTTGTCCTTCTCCTTGCTCCATTCCCAGCTCACATCCATTGCACCACTTGGTCTCCAAACTCCTTATAGTACCTGAGTAAAACTCCAAATGTAAGCAAATGATACGAGACTTTTTTGGACTTGATTCAATCACCTAATGCTTGTACTAGTCAGTTGTAGCATAGCATATGTTTTTATGTCAATCCAAGGGGTTAAGATGAATAACACTAGAGTTGCAAGTAGAAGACTCTAAGTCAAGTAGATTCAAAGAAGATTTTCTTGCTTAGCAACTAAAACTAACACCCTAAGTGATCAAACACCAATCAGCACTAAAAAAAGAACAGTTTAGCAATGATCAATGAACAAAACAGAGCAATAAAACAGAGCAAATGGCAAAATTCGAAATTCAATAAGAGAAAACAAGTTCCTAGATGTGGTTATTGACTTTGGGGAATTCAAAGGCTAACTAAAGTTGTTTCAAACATCATTGATCAAGCAAACAAGCTATCAATGCTGATTCCTAGACATAGAGTTCACAATCAAGCAAGTTGAGTTCAATCTCTTGACAAATAACACTTTACTAATCATCCTAACAAGCACTAACTCTCATTAGTGCTAGAACAATCAACAAGCATACATAACCAACTCTATTCAAGTCAAAATACTCCTCAAACAGTCAATCTCTTGAGCTAAGGCCAGTAAATCCTCTATTAACCAAAATCAGCATTTCATCAAACACTTGGTGGGCATAAAATGAAGCCTAATTCTAGATTCATATGATCAAGACAAATCTAGCTTAAGAACAGATTAATAGAGAGGAATTAATCATATTAAACACAAACAAATCCTAATCAAGCCTCTAAATTCCCCTAATCTACCTCATCTAAGAACCCTAAGAGAACTACTCACTAATCACCATAGTTAACACCAAATCACAAGAGTAAATGATGCTAAACATGATTAAAAGGCAGATTAGAAAAAAGATTAAAAGGCAAATACAAACTTTGATTAAAAAGACAGATTTGTTCTTACAAACTCAAAAGAAATCAGAAAGCTTAAGCAAGAACAAAACTTGATTCTAAAAACATTAGATCAAGTCTGTTTATACTAAAAGACAAATGCCCTTGATTAATGGCAAAGTGGTAAATAGAAGCAAGTTCAGACTGGAAACCATTGGTCTAGAGTGATCGGTGGCCTTGATCGATGGTGCATCCGGTGCATTCCCATCGATCACTTCTTGACCGATGGTCTTGATCGATGGTGCATCCGATGCATTCCCATTCATCACTTCCTGACCGATGGTCTTGATCGATGGCTTTGTCCTGTTTCCCATCAGTCTTGAGTGATCGATGGTGCATCCGTTGCATTCCCATCGGTCACTCCTTGACCGATTGTCTTGATAGATGGACTCCTGCTGCACCCTATAGATCATGCCAGATCGATGGCCTTGTTTCTTTGACCGATGGAACTCCAGAGATTGCTTTCCTTAGCTCCCTTTTGCTCCTTCTTGGCTTGGCTAGCTCCTTAATCCATTCCCAAACTTTCTCCTTGCTCCTTATAACTTCTTAGGTACCTAAAAACATCCTTAATGCATAGAGAATGCAAACTACAACCTAAATGCAGCCTAAGTCTAAAAAGAGAAGAAAATGGGTCTAAAAAGAAAGAAAACATGCAAAAGGAGACCAAAACATGAACTAAATGAAAGCGTAAATGATGTAAACGCATGAGATATCAGCAAAATGAAATGTAACTCGTAAAACTACACTAATTTCTAAATGTATGCAAATGGGACAAGAAGAAGCAAAATATGCATGTTAAGAAACTAAAATTAGTGATGAATGCATGCAAAGATAGTGTAAATAATGGAGATATCAACACTCCCACACTTGCCATTTGCTTGTCCTCAAGCAAACAAACTAAGACAAGGAGGAAGTGAGGTTTGAAGGTGGGCACTCAAATCCAAAAATGCTAAGGCAAAGAAGTGAAATCAATGTCTATGTGCCTAAGTGTAGGATGCAAAACACAATCAGTTATACTTAAAAGAACCTAGCCATGCCTATCCAGTTTCAAAATGATCTCTAGCTCAACTTAGTCAAATGCTCAAATCAATTAATCTCTTTAACATTCAATTTAACTATGGAACCAAGTGAATCATGTTTAAAAAAATCATGTGGAATCATTTGGATAAGGGTTAAGGTCATGAGATAAAAATTGATCTCATCAAAATGCGGGTTCAAATGCAAGGGTTTCTCTAAAAAAAGAAGGAACTTAGGCATAATGCTAAAGGTGAAGCACAACTTATGCATACAAGGATAGATTACTATCTACCCAATACCTAAGATTGTTTTAAACCCCAAACGCTTAACCCAAATCAAACCCCAATCCTAACTACCCTTTTCTCAACACTCTCACACTCTCCACACTTTACCATTATTCAGGGAAGCTTCTTCTTTGATCTCACCATGTTGTGGCCTTCTTTTTGCTTCTTTGTTGTGGGCGCCTTCTTTTTATTGTGGGGAGTCTCCTTTTCTTCATTCTTTTGATGTATTAGGCTTTTGTGCCTTCTTTGTTGTTGCTTCTTGAGACTACGTCTTCATAATGGATACCCTTTTTGAGCTTATTTGGTTCCACATATGCTGAGCTTTTGCTTGCTTCCTCTTTCCCATTTCCTTTCCTCTTTACTTTCCTGCTTCTCTCACTTTCTTCTTTTAGATCAACATAACACCCAGATCCGCCCGACCTATAACTACCATCCTAAACCTACGTCTAGCTCAAACTGAAGAGCTAGTTCTATATAGTTACCAATCCTTGTAGTGCTAACCTAACATTTTATGCTTAGTTCATTCAAAAATAGGCCTCACACACAAAATATAATGTTAGGTTTGAAAGGAATGTAAGGTTAAGGTGTGGTAACTGTCCCTTAATGATGAAGATCAGCTATTTGGACTAGCAAGAGAGGTAAAAATAAAGAAAGAAAGTCCAAATATGTATATGGATAATCCATGAAACCACTTTTCATTGCAAAAACATGATAATTATCAATTCAAATTAATGGTTCTAATAAATAGAGATGATTTTCAATGAGAAAATGATTTCAGTATGAGACTAGAGGATCAAATTTAGCATTGAAGAGCATGGTTCAGCCTTAGTTTCTAACTTCTTATGATGCATCAAACATTTAACCACTTAAACATTGGAATCAATTCTAAACACTAAGCATTTTTCAAAGAATTATCATCATCATGCCCTATATAAATGCAATGCAACCTATATGAAAAATACTAAAATCAATCCAAAACAAATGAATGCAGCTATATGCTTTTATTTTTGTTTGCAAAAGATGCAAATTTTTCAATTGTTTTTGATTTTTTTATTTTGTTTTTAAATGCACTTAGATGAATGCATGAGACTCTTATGCAATAAAAACTAAGAAAATAAAACATAATGTCAAATACACAAACTCTCCCCCGCACTTAAATTACACATTCCCATTATGTAATAAAAGATGAGAAAGAGATGGAAAAACAAAGAAAATATGTAATGCAGAAAACGGTATTTACAATAGAGGAGTTTTTGGTACCTTAGAAGGTGGTGTGAGAGGTGTAGGAGGCGCCTGAGATGTCCTACATGATGTCAATGTCGTGGCTCCTGTAAGGCCTCTCCCTCCTTGGCCTTCTTCTCATTCTTGGCGCTTCTTGACAGGAGGCTCTTGGTGGCACCCAAGCTCTCACTTCCTCATAACCAGCAAAGGAGCGCCTTATACTAAGAGCTCTAGCCATCCCTTCCTGCTCTTGTTGAGGAGCAGAACTAGAGGCTCCACTAGACTTCCTCTTGAAGTCCTTGATTTGAGCCTTCATGCTCTTCATCCCCTTCACTAACTTCTTGATGGTTTTGTCTTGCCATTCGTTCTATATTTGCAAGAGGTTGATGTGCTCATGGACTTTCTTCAAGGGACCTCCTTGGTGAGTCAAGTCATGAGGCTGGAAGTGGTACTCCTCACCATTTTAGCTTGGAGAATCTGGTTCTCCTTCTTCTTGTTCTTCCTGTACACCTTCTTCCATGTGCCCTCCTTCATAAACTACAAGTGGATAGTCACCTTGGGGAAGAGGACCGATGGTCTTGATCGATGGCTTTGTCCTGTTTCCCATCGGTCTTGAGTGATCGATGGCCTTGATTGATGGTGCATCTATTGCATTCCCATCGGTGACTCCTTGACCGATGGTCTTGATCGATGGACTCCTGCTGCACCCTATCGATCATGCCAGATCGATGGCCTTGTTTCTTTGACCGATGGAACTCCAGATATTGCTTTCCTTAGCTCCTTTTTGCTCCTTCTTGGCCTGGCTAGCTCCGTGATCCATTCCCAAACTTCCTCCTTGCTCCTTATAGCTTCTTAGGTACCTAAAAACATCCTTAATGCATAGAGAGTGCAAACTACAACCTAAATGCAACCTAAGTCTAAAAGGAGAAGAAAATGGGACTAAAGAGAAGAAAACATGCAAAAGGAGACCAAAACATGAACTAAATGCAAGCCTAAATGATGTAAATGCATGAGATATCAACACCCCCACACTTGCCTTTTGCTTGTCCTCAAGCAAACAAACTAAGACAAATGGAGAATGAGGTTTAAAAGTGGACATTCAGATCCAAAAATGCAAAGGTAAAGAGATATAGTCAACACTTAAGTGCCTAGTTGTAGGATGCAAACATAATCAGCTATATTTTAAAGGATCTAGCCATGCTCATTATGTTTAAAAATGATCTTAAACCTCAACCTAGACAAATGCTCAAATCCATTAACTCTTTAACATTAAATTAAGCTCATAACCATGAATCAAGTTTGTGCTGGTTTAAAGGGTAAGGTTATGAGATTGAAATGATCCCATTCAAGCAAAGGGTTCATAAACATAAGGGATCACTCAATGAAATGATTCTATCTTAGGCAAAATACTAAAGGTAAAAGCACACTTATGCATGTAAAAGCTCTCTTATACCCTTTTACCCAAAGATGAATCCTATAAACTTGTAAACCCCAAAGTGAGCCCCTAAGTCTACCCTTTTCCTAAACTCAACCCTTCTCCTTCTTCATGGCTGGGGAAACTTCTTCTTATTGCTTGTGTGGTTGCTTCTTTTTTGTTAGGACTTGCTCCTTCTTGTTGATTAGGCGCCATTTTTCACCTTTGGTAGATTGCCTTGGGGTCTGATTTCTTCTTTGGATTGACCCTTTCAAAACCTTGTTGTTGGCGCCTTCCTTCTTTAAATATTTAGAGCTTTTTCTTCCATTTACTTAGCCACAATGCTAACTGTTTTCCCCAAACTACCATACCATACTTTTTCTTCTTCTTTTAAAGCATATAAACATGAAACCCAAACCACTTAACTCTACCCTTTTATCCCAAACTCCTAACCTAGAATCAAGCTCAAAATGCAAGCTGATATCTACAAGAGAGCTTTTCATTGCCAGCCTTATTCCTAACACTTATTGCTAAGACAAAATTCAAAAATGATATGCAAAGGCCTCACAACTCTCAAGATAGTGTTTAAGCTCATAAGGAGGTTTGGTTAAGGGAGTGGATTAACTGTCCCATAAGTATGAGGATCAGCTATTTGGATCAACAAGAGTGGCGAAAAGGAAGAAAATGACCAAATATGTATATGGTAGCCATGAATTTACTTTTCAATGCACACACATGATAATTAAAAATTCAGATTAAGGTTCAAGTTGATAGAGTTGATTTTCAAAGAACAAATGCTTTCAGTATGGGATAAGAGCATCAAATTTAGCAATCCAGACATAGTTCAGCCTTAACTTCTAACATTCTAATGATGCATCAAACAACTAACCACTTAAACATTGAAATCATCTCTAAACACTAAGCATTTTACAAGGAGAATTCATCATTATGCCCTATGCAAATTAAATGCAACCTATATGCAAACACTAGACTCAATCCTAAGCAGATTAAATGTAACTATATACTCTCTTTTTGGTTTGCAAAAACATGCAAATGTTTTCAAATGTTTCGATTTTTTTTGTGTTTTTTTCTATGTCTTAGATGAATGCATGATATGCATGTGACTCAAGATAAAAAAAAATGAAAAACTAAGAAAAGAACAAATATGTCAAACCCCAAATCTCTCCCTCACACTTAAATTACACAATCCCTTGTGTAATGAAAGGAATGAGAGAGAGAAGCAACATAATATATTACAAAAAACTTAAAAAGATGCAATGGTATATACAATGAAAGGATATGGTACCTTAATTGTTGTAGGAGGAGTGGTGGGATGATCTAGATGTCTCTGGTTGTGGAGACTGACTAACTCTCCTCTTGTTTCTCCTCTGCTTGCCTTGTGAAGAAGTTTTTGGCTCTTGTGGTGGAGGAACCCAACTTGGCCAGTGAGCTTGGAGTTGAGTAGCATTGCCTTGATCATCCCATTTTTGCCATGATGTATAGCCCTTAGAAGAAGTGTGAGCTGGCTCCTCCCATGCTGATGGTGGCTGGGACCTTGGCTCATAAGATGAAGCTCTTCAAGGTTCCCAAGGCGCCCACTGATCAGTTTGTTGGATTTGGAAGGAGTGTCTTCCTTGGGGGCATCCAAACTGCTTCCTCCTCTTCATTAGGTTCTTCTTGTGGTGCTTGCTCTTCATAGTGGGAAGTGTACTCATGACCATGGCTTTGTTGGGAAGCTCCTCTTGATGAAGATTTATCTTTCTTGAACTCCCCATTGACCAGATTCACTAGCTTCTTGATGGTCATATCCTGCCATTTACACCACTTCTGGAGTTTGTTGATGTGGGCATACTTCAGAGAGCTTCCTTGACTTGGGACCTCATAAGGCTTGAAGTGAAACTTTTTGGTGTTGTACTCCAGCAACTCAGTCTCATCTAGCTCTTCCTCTTGGGAATCCTCTTGGCTCTTAGCGCCACCAACAATTTCTTCTTGCACTTGCTCTTCATTGTTTTTTTCACCTTCTTCTTGCTTATCTTCTTCACTATCCTCTCCTCTTTCTTCTATGACAGGGCCTCCTTGGTAGAGCTGACTTTCATCTGGGCAAAAATCAATATTGCTCCTCATGATGATGGATGTGTGCTGCACATTTGGGAGAAGGAAGCTTGTTGGATTTCTGAATCCTTTGAGGAACTTGTAAACATGCTTCTCTTGGATGCTCTTCTCAAGGTAGTGACTCCTTCTGAGATACTCCAGGTCTATCCATAGTGGATCCAAAGCATTTTCAACACGCTCCTCAAGATTCACACCACTTGCCATCATGATGGCTGTCACAACTCCTCCTATGTGAAGCTGTGGGTTCTTCTCCCTTTTTCCCTTGTTCAAGATCCAGCTCCTATAGGAATAGAGCTGCTCCATCAGCAGAGTCACATAACAAGGGAGTCTTGCTGGCCTTCCCAGAACTGTTCCATCTTTGCTGGTGATCACAAGTGGCTGCATTGCATTGTACATGAAGTACCTCTCCCTTGCTGTGAGATTGGTTGTCTCCCTTCTTGCAAAGAATGTGTTTGCAAGAGCCTTGTGAGCATATCTCACAGCTGGATGCTTCAGATGCTGGTTCCTTGTGACTCCTACAGTATACTTGCCAGCGCCAATCTCTTCCCATAGCATTTTGAGCTGCCTCTTGCTGATCTTGAAGTGGTCCCTCTTGTTAACATAAGGATACATACCAAGGCCTTGAGAGATCTCAAAGAAGGTTGCTGTGAACCTTTGCTTGCAAAGCCTGAATGATATCCAGCCATCTCCATTGGGAAGCTCACTCTCCTCATAGTTTACCACCTTGAAAGTGGAGAGAAACTGATAGGAGAGATGCTTGTAGGAAGGAAGTGGTCTCTCCATGAAATCGCCAAGCCCCATGCTTTCAAAGATCTTCCTGCAATCTACATATATCCCAAGTGCCTTCATTGTGGAAGCACAAGGATACCTTGTAGGCTTGAAAGTACACTGATTGAAGTGCTCCATGAGTTCTCTTGCACTTGGCTCCTTGGATGAGGCTTCTTCCACAGCCTTTCCCTTTCCTTTTGACTTGGCAGCATTGCTCTCAACAGATCTCTTTCCAGCCGCCTTTGATGATTGCCCATCAGCAACACCCTTGCCCTTGTCTCTTCTGGTAAGTGGAGAAGGTACTTCCTTTTGTGGTGCTTGTCCTTTGCTTCCAGCAGCATCCTTAGTTCTCCCCATGGTACCTACAAGAACAAAGCTTGAAGATCCAATAGGTAGAAGAACTAAGTTTGAAAACCAATGACTTAAAGCTCTTAAATTTTTTTTTTTTTAAATCTAAGAGGAGTTTAACTAGCATTTAAACAAAGTCAAACCTCAAAAATTTAAGAGAATTCAAAAGATAATAGTCATAAACATGATAGAGTTCTTAACAGATTCAAATCATTATGCAAATGGACCTAGCATGGCGGCTCTAAACAAAGTTAAACATGATTATGCAAAGTGAATTCAAAGCAAGAAAGCAATAAGATATATGAACAGTAATCAATCCTAATTATTTTACTTGCTTAGCTAACAAGTTCCACTATGCAAAAATCAAAACAAGCACCTTAAACTAAACAAAACTAGCTCTTTAGTGCAAAATATTCAAAAGCTTTAAACAACTTCAAAGCATAAGAACAAGAGATGAATAGTTTAAGAAAGCAAACCTTTAAGGACTTCTGAGCACTTAAGAGAGACAAATGAAAGAGAGAAAAGCTAAGAAATTTTCGTGGTCTAAGTGAGAAAAGAGAGAGAATGAAGTGTGAAGAGTGAAGAGTGAAGAGGAGCTAGATGGCTTTTATAGAGCTTAAGGGGTAACCAAAGGAATCAAATGAGTGGGGGACAAAAACAAAAGTGCTCAGAAGTGGAGCAGGATGGCAGGGAGGAGCCAAAAATTTAAATTCAAAAACTCCCTTGGCTCCAAGCCAAGAGAGGAAAATATTTTTGAAAATCAGAAGACTAACCTCGACGGACCATCAATCACTTTTGATCGATGGCTTTGATCGATAGGGTCCTATCGGTCGGTTTTGACCGATGGCTTTGATCGATGACCCATCCGCTCAGTTTCCATCGTCCACTTTTGATCGATGGCAGTGACCGATGGTACCGCTTGGTTTCCATCGGTCACTTTTGATCGATGGCCTTGACCGATGGCACATCTGATTGATTCCCATCGATCACTCCTTGACCGATGGAGACCATGCTTTGCACTTCTTTTCCCCCATCGATCACAATGATCGATGGTTGCCCGATGCTCTTCTGGCTCCAACAGCATCGATCACTTTAGACCAATGGTCTTGACCGATAGGCTCGTATCGGTCTGGTATGGCCGATACAAGTGATCGATGGCTGCCATAATGCATCTGTTTTGTTTCCCCAAACATCTGTTCAATCCCCAATCCAAACTCTTGCTTCTAAAAACACTAGAAAAACATAAACTTGAACTAAAAAGCATAATATATACAAAAGATACCATGGGACTACCCTCCAAGTGTGCTTGTTTAAAGTCACTTAGCTTGACTTTGATTACCTCTTAGTGGAGGTAAGGAGAAGGAGTCTTGGAAATCCTTGGTGGTGTGTTGCTCCTCTTTATCCTGGTGGCGAGTCCAGCAATCCTCATCTCAGCAAAGGGCTTAGACTTGCCTCCTTGCTTTAACTTGTAGCAGTGTTCACCATCCTTGGAACAAAAGGGCTTCAAGGTCACCCCTCCTTCTTCAGTAACCAACTTGATTTGATTCATCTTCATGTAACGAACCACTTCAAAGACCTCCACTCCAGTGGTGTCTTCAAACAGCCTTGACAAACAGCAACCATCAAAGCTCTCTCCTTGGTAACCTTCAAACTTTGGCCAGTTCTTGTCAACTCCTTTCACCCTTTTCAGTTCCATAGAGAAAGCATGATCATGCTCCAACTTGTTGCCTTTGCTGTCAAACCTCAAGACTTTATCCTTGGTAAGCCTCAGCTCAGTTGTGCATTCTCTAGAATCAAATATGGCGCCAGCTGAAGCTAGAAATGGTCTTCCAAGGATGATAGCATTCTTAATCTGCCCCTCAACATCTAGCACCAAGAAGTCAGTTGGTATAGTCACTCCTTCTATCTGCATAGGCACATCCTTGAGAGCTCCTAATGGCATCTTCACAGTCCCATCAGCAATGGTTAGAGAGATATTACTTTGCTGGAACTTGGTGTAACCCAACTCTTTGGCTGTAGAGGCTGGCAGCAGATTGATGCTTGCTCCTAGATCACTCAAACAGCTCTTAAAGGTCTTGCCTTTAAGCTCACAAGGGAGTGTGAAGCAACCTGGATCTCCAAGCTTCTTGATGTTCATCTCTTTAACTTATGATGCTTTAGCCTTAGCTCTTAGTTTCCCAATCTCCTCCTCAGCATTTAAACCTCTCATTTCCATTTGAGCAGCATAAAGAGTTTCATACTTCTTGACTAGCAACTCCTTGAATCTTCCGGGAAATGGAATGTCAGGTTGATAAGCTGGAAGCAAGTAAGCTTAAACTTCTTTCTTGGCATCAGAAACTTGAACAATTTCTCCCCCCTCACTTTGCTCATCAATGTCCTCAGGACAGAAACTCATCTATTATAGCATCTTCCTCAGGGGTGAAAGCATCAAGAGATTCAACAGCTTGGCAGTATTCCTTTGGATTCATCTCACATATTCCAAGGAGATTACCTTGAGGGCGTGGTGCACTTGCAACTCCTTTGTTGTTCTCTCAGGTTTTCACCCTTGCAGCTAAGCCATCAACCTTGTTGGTTAACTCCACATGAACTGAATCAATCTTGTTGTGGACCTCAACAAACTTTTTGTTCATCTCCAAGGTAGTGTTAACCTGATTGTTGATCATTTGCTGCATCAGAACTTTGAGTTCAAGATCTTGGGAGCTTGAGGAAGCTTATGCTGGAGCTTGAGTATTGAATCCTGGATGATTGTAGGGCGCTCTAGGTTGGAAGTTGTTACTCCTCATTTGAAAACCTTGATTGTTGTTGTAGGGAACAAAAGGTCTTGGACCGGCTTGCTGTTGTTGTTGAGGTGGGTACACTTGGTCTTGAGGATTTGCAACATTGTTGCTTCTGTATGATAGATTTGGGTTAGGTCTGTAGTTGCCATACCCATTGTAGCCTCCTTGATTATCAAGGTAGTTCATCTCCTCAACTTGGCAAGTCTCTTGATCATCAAGATGAACCAAGTCACCAACAAAGTTAACTTCCTTCTTCTCCCTTAGCAACAGATCCAACTTCTCATGTAAAGCCTTGATCTCCTCTCTGCTAGACTCTAGCTCATCTTTAGCACTTCTTGGAGCTCTGTCAAACTCTTCATTATAATTTCCATCAGACTGTGCTAGATTTTCAACAAGCTCCATTCCTTCATCCACATCTTTTGACAAGAAGTTCCCAATTGATGCAGTGTCCAAGAGCATTCTTATCTTAGGCAAGGCTCCTCTGTAGAGAGTTGAGAGCAGAGAGGCTTGTGAGAAGCCATGGTGTGGGCACTGCAGTGTGTAGCCCTTGAAACTTTACCAAGCTTCACTAAAGCTTTCATTGTTCCTCTGTGCAAAGCCTGAGATTTTATTCCTGATCCTAGCAGTCCTTGAAGTAGATAAGAACTTTGCTAAAAAGGCTCTCTTGCACTCATCCCAACTAGTGATGCTTCCTTGAGGCAAGTTTTTCCACTGGTGAGCTTTATCCTTAAGAGAGAATGGGAACAACCTTAGTTTGAAGCCATCTTCACTAACCCCATTTATCTTGGTTAGAGAGATGAGTCTATCAAATTTATCCAAGTGATCCAAAAGGTCCTCAAGTGGCAACCCATAGAACTTGCTTCCCTGAACCATTGATATCAATCCAGATTTGATCTCAAAGTTATTGTTCTGAACTGCTGGAGGAATGATCCCTGTTCTGTTGTTGTAGGCGTTTGGTGCATCACCTGCGCCTATGGGTCTTACTGCTCTTGGAGCTTGAGCTGCTCCTCTAGGGCCTTGCTCTCCTTGCAAGCCCTGAACTCCCTGCTGTCCTTGTAGACCTTGAGCACCAGCTGCTCCTTGAGGACCTTGGAACCTCATGTCATCCACAACATGTGGCTCCTGATTGTTCATTCATAGTCTCTCCAAGTGTTGCTGTCTTTCCTGTTGCCTTCTTTCTCTCTAACCTCTGTCCAACAGATTGATGTTGTCTATGAGGTCCACTAAGTTGCTAGAACCTCTGGATCTTAAGTTCACACACCTGAAAAACAGCAATGAGAGTCAAGGATGATTAGTAACCAAATACAAGTAAAACCTGATTTTAAAGTTTTCACAAACTCTAATGATCCAAACAATAACCCCAATGGCAACGGCGCCAAATTGCTACAAGACTTTTTAGGACTTGATTCAATCACCTAATACTTGTACTAGTCAGTTGTAGCATAGTATAGGTTTTTATGTCAATCCAAGGGGTTAAGATGAATAACACTAGAGTTGCAAGCAGAAGACTCTAAGTCAAGTAGATTCAAAGAAGATTTTGTTGCTTAGCAACCAAAACTAACACCCTAAGTGATCAAACACCAATCAGCACTCAAAAGAGAACAATTTAGCAATGATAAATGAAAAAAACAGAGCAATAAAACAGAGCAAATGGCAAAATTCGAAACTCAATAAGAGAAAACAAGTTCCTAGATGTGGTTATTGACTTTGGGGAATTCAAAGGCTACCTAAAGTTGTTTCAAACATCACTGATCAAGCAAACAAGCTATCAATGCTGATTTATAGACATAGAGTTCACAATTAAGCAAGTTAAGTTCAAACTCTTGACAAATAACATTTGATAATCATCCTAACAAGAACTAACTCTCATTAGTGATAGAACAATCAACAAGCATAAATAACCAACTCTATTCAAGTCAAAATACTCCTCAAACAGTCAATCTCTTGAGCTAAGGCAAGTAAATCCTCTATTAACCAAGATCAGCATTTCATTAAACACTTGGTGGACATAAAATGAAGCACAATTCTAGATTCATGTGATCAAGACAAATATAGCTTAAGAACAGATTAATATAGAGGAATCAATCATATTAAACACTAACAAACCCTAATCAAGCCTCTAAATTCTCCTAATCTACCACATCTAAGAACCCTAAGAGAACACTCACTAATCACCATAGTTAACACCAAATCACAAGAGTAAATGATGCTAAATATGATTAAAAGGCAGCTTAGAGAAAATATTAAAAGGCAAATACAAACTTTGATTAAAAAGACAGATTTGTTCTTACAAACTCAAAAGAAATCAGAAAGCTTAAGCAAGAACAAAAATTGATTCTAAAAACATTAGATCAAGTCTATTTATACTAAAAGACAAATGCCCTAGATTAATGGCAAAGTGGTAAATAGAAGCAAGTTTGGACTGGAAACCATCGGTCTAGAGTGATCGATGGCCTTGATCGATGGTGCATCCGATGCATTCCCATCGATCACTTCCTGACCGATGGTTTTGATCGATGGTGCATGAAACAGCAGTTTTTGGTCACTAGATCAAATGTCCTTTGCCTCTAATCAGTTGTAGAATAGAGATCAGGTATCAATCCAATTGTGGGAGATGAGAGGCAAACAATGTTGTAAGCTAAGCAAGATTGGGGTTTGATTATGTGAGAACAAGTCTAACAACCTTATGGTGCAATAAAAAGCTTAAACTAAATGCAAGTGAACAGAACTAAACAATGAACTTAAAGCAATGACTAAACAAGACCTAAGCAAGAAGTGGCAAGTAAAGCAAGAACTAAGCAAGATGACTTTGAAGATAATTAATTAAAGGCAACACTCAAGGTTCTAAGCAATTGTGGGGCAGTGGTTTTCAAGAGTGACAAGGGGATTTCTTTCTAAGGCAGGCAACAAGCATAGATCAAGCAAGCAATTCTCAATGTTATGCTCCTAGACAAGGTATCTAAAGGGAACCACTTGGCGTCAATAAGCAATTCATATTCAACAAGATCGAAGTGTCATACCCACTTGTGATGGCGTATCCTTCAACCATGAGCATAAAGATCAGAACCATTCTAGCCTAAGAGATGCACCAATCAAGCAACTACTCTCTCACCCAAACAAGAATTCAGATCAACTTATCAATCTTGTGAACCAATAAGGACCTAAGCAGCTATACACCAATCAAGATTATGGATTTAAGCACAAACATGCAACATCCTAACAAAGCTAAGCAATGAACAAGAATGAAGCAAAAGCAAGACCTTTTGATGCATACTATCGAACCATCAAGCCAAGAATCTCAAAACCAGCATTATCTAGCCCTAAGCGAATCATCTAGCAAGGTGAACTATCACTTTGGTGTCACTGAACAAAGGAAACATAGACCAAGCTAGACTATCAAGCCAAATAAGCGAACTGTAATTAGAGAAGAGATATCAAGACATCAAGTGAACCATATGCATATATCCGTAATCAATCAAAAGGTGCAAGCTTTATCAACAATAATCACTTTGCAAGAGAAGGAGATAACAGAGAACCATTAAATAAGCGTGATATATCATGCATTTACATCATTTAGACTTGCATTTAGTTCATGTTTCTGTCCTCTTTTGCATGTTTTCTTTCTCTTTAGTCGCACTTTCTTTTCCTTTTAGACTTAGGTTGCATTTAGGATGTAGTTTGCATTTTCTTTGCATCAAGGATGTTTTTAGGTGCCTATGGAGCTATGAGGAGCAAGGAGGAGCTTTAGGAATGAACCAGGAGGCTTGCTCATCTTAGATGGAGCAAGAGGAACCAAGGCAGACGATCTCTGCAAGCCCTATCGGTTAAGGCACGAAGGCTATCGGTCAAGGAGTGACCGATAGAGGAGCTATCGAGCAGCCTATCGATCAAGATGACTGACCGATAGAAAGCAAACGAGCGTATTCCGGTCACCCTATCAGTCATCTTCAAACCGATAGCAAGCCTATCGATCAGGCTATCGGTCACATGTAGACCGATAGGAACCAGTCTGAGATGCATTTATTTACTATTCTGCCATTACCTTTAGGGCTTTTCTCTTTAAGTATAAATACTCTGTCTTAAGAGATTTTCGGGAGGTCTTGTCAATTTAGTTTTCTTGAGTGATTTTTCTGAGTTTGTAAGACATATTTCTTGCTTTACTTAATATAATTTTGTATTTGCCTTTAATCTTTCCTTAATCCCTCTTTTAATTATGATTAGCATCCATTCCCCTTGTGATTTGATGTTAAACATGTTGCTTAGTGAGTAGTTTGCTTAGGATTCTTTGATGTGGTAGATTAGGGGAATTAAGAGATTGATTAAGGTTTGTTTAGTGCTCAATAACATGGGTTCTTCTCTATTAATCTGTTCTTTGATAGGGTTCAGGTTTTACCCAAATAAAAACTACTGCAAGTGCACAGCAAAGCAGATGTAGTATAAGGGGTATCGAAATCCCAAGAGAGTAATGCTAACTATACTATCAATTATAGATTTGGACTAAGCTAAGCAAAATATGATGTATGTAATGCGAATGAATAATTAGAAATAAGCAAACGATGGTATGATATGTTCTAAGTTCAGGAAGACTAAAAGCGCTAAGCTAGGGTAATTCGCAGGTATGAATCCAAGAATATAGAATGCAGAGAATCAGGAATGATTAAGAACCGTTTTTAAACATGAATCTCTAATGCATAACTAATCAATTCTCATTGCAGAAGTTATCTATACCTAGATCACAGAGTTTCAAATCTCTTTGCAAATCCTAACAACCTAAGTATGCAGGAATGATCAGATTCAATTGTTTACAAAACTCCTAAGCCAAATCTCTTTGTACTAAGTTGTTTTGCTCATCAAATACTAGTTCAGGTTATGAATAATGCTCTCACATATATTTAACAACCTATGATTTTCAGATTTCTAGATGATGTGTCTCAGAAATTCGATTTTAAAGCAAGCAGAGATGAAAAACCATGAGATATTCCTAACAGATAGCGATTCTGCACTCTTTTCATCAACCTTTGAAAAACCCTAACTTAACTAGCAGATTACTCAGACATGATTATGAGATCACAAAACATAACTGAATAAAATTGCATTAAGAGAAAGAGTAGAAAACAAAGGGGGTTCGAAATCTTCTCTAAAGAGTACAGGATTTGTCTCCCCAAAAAGCTCTGAATAAAATCTCTCTCTAACTCTCTGAATTCTCAAAAAACTAAGATTTTTGCCAACAATAGCTGAAAAACCTAATAAATAGGGGCTAAACACGATCTGGGGTCTTCATATAAATAAAGGAAACTTCTGGGTAAGTTCTGCAATTCTTCTTGATACTTTTAACAAATAGCCACGCTCCTTCCTATCTGGGTGACGAGCGTCACCAATGGGGTGACGATCGTCACCATATGAGGTACTTTTCTGCTTCGAGCTTGGTACTTCGTGGCTTCAACTCAGAATGCTCCAAAAGGTTCCAATATCTCCAATTATGCTCCAGACATGCTTTAACTTGCAAAACTCTTCTAGGACTCTAAAAAGACCAAAAAGACTCAATAAAAAGGACTTATATCATGGTTAAAAACCATAAAAACCATGATATATCAACTCCCCCAGACTTAGCTTTTGCTTGCCCTCAAGCAAACATTAGATAGAGTACAGGGTCGAGGTTTGAAAACAAGAAACAATCAGTTAGTCATCAGAAACACCACACTAGTTAGAGCTTTCAAATCCACATACCACATTGTCAACACAAGATCAAATTTCAGTTTAATCATCACAAGCTTAGCAAATCTCTCAAGTCCAGTCCAAATCCCTTCAAGAAATCCGAAATTTCTACTGTTAACTCCTTATTTTTATCTAAGTGTGAAGTCTCATCAAAGCTCTATCATCTTAATCACTTTACAGATTCTTTTCCCTTCCTAACAATTGAACAAATCAATCTCAACACAACTCTCCTATTTTCTCTTCCCTTAATCTTTTCCTTAGGATATTTTCGATTTTTCACTTCTTTTTCTCAACTTTTACAGTCTAAGATATGATGCTACTCAATACTTGTGTTCCTTGTGAGGAGACAGGTTCATGAGTGTGTTCACTACTGTTGTTCCTTGTGAGGAGACAGGGTCATGAATGCACCATTCTTTAGACTTAATCTTTTAAAAACTACATCAGGAAAGATCAAAGAGAGACTGTATTTTAACCTTATTTTCAGTGCTGAAAGAGAGATTCAAGATCAATAAGAATCAATCACCAAGACAAGAGGTTTAAAGTTCATTAAGGTGGAGCTAACAGCAAATTTTCCAGATTCTCTAAGAACCTAAACCTTCATTGCTAGATTGATCTACCTATGACTTTCAACTTAGTAAGACTTGTAATCAACTACTGTGTAATGGTTCTTATCAGCAAAAACGTCCTATGGCTAGTTCCAAGAAAAACTAACAGTTTCAAAAATTTTGACTCTAGAAAAACAGGTTTTTGACTCAACTTTAAGACTCTATAAATATGACACAAAGCACACAACGTCAGTAACCACCTCCCCCAGACTTAAACAACACTGTCCCCAGTGTTATTAAGCCAAGAGTTGGTCAAAATGAAGCATGAGAACGTGTAAAACCAAGGTGGAAAAGTGGTACCTCGCAAAGGACCTGGTGACGAGCGTCACCAGATTGGTGACGAGCGTCACCATCTCTGATACTCCAGAAATCGACATGTTGGATGTTTAAATGCTATGCCATCATGTGTACTCCGAAGTCAAACTGTAAGAGCACTAAAAACACACATCAAAACATCCAAACAAAGCATAATCCATGATCCAACAAGTTCACAAGATATCATCCAAGCAAACTGAACAAAGTGACTCTTTTTTTTTTTTTTCTCATGTTTTTGGGTTTTTTGTAGCTATGTAATAGAAAACTAAACTAATATATGAAAAAGAAAACTTACTAGTGGGTTGCCTCCCACTAAGCGCTTGTTTAAAGTCATTAGCTCGACTTTGAATGCTGCTCAGACAGCTGGTGGAACAGAAGGTGGCAGTGAATGCCTTGGAGAAGAATGTCTCCTCATCCATGGTGGTTTGTAAGCAGTAGATGTATGAACACTTCCAAGGAAGTGAGTAACATCAGCAGAGTGGGCCGTGACTGTGGGTGGGATACTTCTTTTTCCTGCAGAATCATCAAAAGAAACACCAAGCATTCTACGAGAATCTCGTTGCTTGCATAAGTATGAAGCAGCTTTTTCACCTTTTAAATTCTTATTGATGAGATTAGGAGGTTTGGAACTGGTTCCAGGAAGTGCATACCTTTGCTTAGTTACAGGTTTCTGGGTTGTGGAATGGTGAATTTTCGAATTGGCAACATATGATGGACTTGTAGCTGTAAAATTTCGTTGCTGCTTTGTGTTCAGGTTGGTGACGAGCGTCACCAGGTCAGTGACGCTCGTCACTGACTCTGCAGTTCGAGTTTCTACAGTTTTTCTGCAATTCAGCTCTGCAGGTGTTGCTTCCATCACAAACACGTCTTCCTCCAGCAACTTGGCATTCATTAGAACCTCTTTTTCAAGCCCAGTCATGAAGATATGATCCTCACTGCAATCCTCAAACCCAACAGCTTCTGCAGAAGTTTCAGATATTGGCTCTTCAACAGCCATCTTGCTCACTTGCCCACTAATATCTGATTCATTGATACACTCAGCAATAGTGTCTTCTGAATGCTCCATGACAGTCTCTTTATCTCTAGAAGTTCTTACAGAAAAGGTCTGACCATCAATGGTAGAACTCTTTCTTAACTTATCCATGTCAAAGTTCATGACAGCATCACCAAGATCAAGCTCAATGTTCCCCCTTCTAACATCAATGATGGCTCCAGCAGTAGCCAAGAATGGTCTTCCCAGAATAAGAGGATCTTTAGGTTCTTCAGCATATTTCAGAACCACAAAATCTGTAGGAATTATGCAGCCTTCAATGTTAACATGAACATTCTCTAACATGCCTTCTGGGGTCCTTATGGATCGATCTGCTAGGATGAGAGAGATCCCAGCTGGCTTGAAATCAGTCATTCCAAGTCTAGCAGCAACAGAGAAAGGCATCAAGTTAATACTTGACCCTAGATCACATAGAGAGTGGGGAAAACGTCCTGCAGATATTGAGCAATCAAGCACAAAGGTCCCTGGATCAGATAACTTCTCTGGAACTCTGCTTTGAGTGATGGTATTGACTTGTTCAGAAACAGTCACCTTCTTCTTCTTATTTGGAACTGTGCCTAAAAGAATTGCACTGATGTCTCTGGTAAGCAATGCTCCTTCCTCAGGACTTACACCATTCACAACCATTCTCTTTACATACCTTCTTAGAGCTGGTGAAAGCTTGACTGCATCAACAAGTGGAATCTCAAGCATCAGCTTGTCTATCATAGCTTTGCATCTGACTTCTTCTATCTCATGTTTAGACTTCCTAGGATGCTTGGGGAATGGTGTTTTGGGTTTATAGACACGTTCCTGGTCATAATTTGCAGTTACAGGCGAAGCAGCTTCGTTCTGGGGTGGGTGACGACCGTCACCAGGTGGGTGACGCTCGTCACTCACTTGTGACAACCCCCGATATCCTTGTAGGTTGGTGACGAGCATCACTCCTCCTTGGTGACGCTCGTCACTCACCTCTGAGACAGAAAAATTTTCATCTTCAGACTCCATGAGTTGCACGATCTGTTCTGCACTCAACCTCTTTTTCTGCACTGTTTTAAGCTCCTTTTCATTCCTGACTGTGATGGCATTAACCTGATGCTTGGGATTGATATCAGTCCTTCCAGGAAGGAATCCCTCTTGCCTTTGAACAGCTCCTGCAGTTTGAGCAACCTGCACATCAAGCTTCTTCATGTGAGAGTTCAGACTCTCAATTTTTCCATTCAGGTCTTGATAGAGCGAATCTATCTTGCCATTGAAGCCCACAGTAAGCTTCTGTTGTCCTTCCAGAATCTGTTCTAACATTGCTTCCATTTTGTTCTCTTATGGAGGTACTGGTTGATAGGAAGTAGAACCATAGTTTCTGTAATTTCCACTGCTCTGGTATGGCTTCTGATACTCTGTTTTCTGAAAAGGGGGTCTAGGGGTGAAACCAGGCGTGTTCTGTCCTCCTGTAGGGGCGTTTTTCTGATTGTTGTTGCTGTATCCTCTGTTCCACTGCTGATTCCCATACCTTTGTCCCTGAAATCCGCCAGAGTTGATGAAATTTACATCCTCCTGCTCAACTTCCTCTGGAGCTTCGAAAGTATCTACTTCTGCAGCAAAGTGAACTGACTTCTTCCCTACCAAAAGGCTGTGCATATCATCCAACTTAGCCTTAACTTCAGCAATCTGATTTCCATCAGCTGCACCAGCTTGTTTCATTCTCTGAAAGTCTGCATTTTTAGTGCTGTTGCTGCAGACCAAGTTCTTAATCAGTCTCACCGCCTCCTCTGGTCTGTTGGTGTTGAAGTTTCCACTGCTTGAAGCATCCAGCGCCATCTGATATTTCCAGTCAATGCCTCTGAAAAAGATTCCAAGCAATTGCACCTGACTGAAACCATGATGAGGACAGTCCCTTTGATAAGACTTGAACCTGATCCAAGAAGCCTTAAAAGCTTCAGTAGGGCCTTGTGTAAATGATGCAATTTTCGTCCTCATATCTTCTGATCTGGCATCATCATAGAAATTGTTCAGAAAGGCATTCTTGGTGTCCTCCCAAGTAGTTAGTGAAGCAGGTTCCAGTTGCTTCAGCCAATATGCAGCTTCTCCTCCAAGAGAGTAAGGAAAACGCTTGCAGAACAGAAAGTCATTGCTAACCCCATTAGCTTTGACACTGGAAGCCAAGTCCTCAAATCTCTCTATGTGATCCATAGGATGCTCATGAGGTAAACCATGGAAGGGATGCTGACCAACCAGCTGATAGTAGACAGGTTTGACCTCAAAATCGTTCCTCTGGAAGGCAGGAGGTCGGATTGCAGCTCTGTTAGCATAGAACTGATCAGGTCTGTTGTAATCACCTAGAGTCCTCTGAATAAAATGCCCAGCAGCGTTATTGACAGCAGCAGGGACTCCCACGTTCTCAGCCACTTGCTGAACCTGCTGTTCAACAATGACATTCCCCTCTTGATCAATTCTCTGCCCCTCTTCGTTCCTCCTGTTTCCTTCCCTGTCAACCAAGTGACCTTCGGCATCTTCAACCAAGATAAGTGGAGCGACCATTGTAGATTGCTTCTTAGCTTTCCTGTTAGTTCTCTCCAACCTAGCAAGCTCGACGATGCTCAAAGTCACAAGCTCCTTCTCTTTGTTGCTTCTGGTTCTGCGATTAGGCATACACCTGAAACAGGAACAAAGAAAAGTAGCTGAAAATCAGTAAACAAATAAAAACTTAGACAAAATCCTAATACTAAAAATCGATAGGCAGCTATTACTCCCCGGCAACAGCGCCAAAAACTTCATAGGGTTCAGGTTTTACCCAAATAAAAACTACTGCAAGTGCACAGCAAAACAGATGTAGTATAAGGGGTATCGAAATCCCAAGAGAGTAATGCTAACTACACTATCAATTATAGATTTGGACTAAGCTAAGCAAAATATGATGTATGTAATGCGAATGAATAATTAGAAATAAGCAAACGATGGTATGATATGTTCTAAGTTCAGGAAGACTAAAAGCGCTAAGCTAGGGTAATTCGCAGGTATGAATCCAAGAATGTAGAATGCAGAGAATCAGGAATGATTAAGAACCGTTTTTAAACATGAATCTCTAATGCATAACTAATCAATTCTCATTGCAGAAGTTATCTATACCTAGATCACAGAGTTTCAAATCTCTTTGCAAACCCTAACAACCTAAGTATGCAGGAATGATCAGATTCACTTGTTTACAAAACTCCTAAGCCAAATCTCTTTGTACTAAGTTGTTTTGCTCATCAAATACTAGTTCAGGTTATGAATAATGCTCTCACATATATTTAACAACCTATGATTTTCGGATTTCTAGATGATGTGTCTCAGAAATTCGATTTTAAAGCAAGCAGAGATGAAAAACCATGAGATATTCCTAACAGATAGCGATTCTGCACTCTTTTCATCAACCTTTGAAAAACCCTAACTTAACTAGCAGATTACTCAGACATGATTATGAGATCACAAAACATAACTGAATAAAATTGCATTAAGAGAAAGAGTAGAAAACAAAGGGGGTTCGAAATCTTCTCTAAAGAGTACAGGATTTGTCTCCCCAAAAAGCTCTGAATAAAATCTCTCTCTAACTCTCTGAATTCTCAAAAAACTAAGATTTTTGCCAACAATGGCTGAAAAACCTAATAGATAGGGGCTAAACACGATCTGGGGTCTTCATATAAATAAAGGAAACTTCTGGGTAAGTTCTGTAATTCTTCTTGATACTTTTAACAAATAGCCACGCTCCTTCCTATCTGGGTGACGAGCGTCACCAATGGGGTGACGATCGTCACCATATGAGGTACTTTTCTGCTTCGAGCTTGGTACTTCGTGGCTTCAACTCAGAATGCTCCAAAAGGTTCCAATATCTCCAATTATGCTCCAGACATGCTTTAACCTGCAAAGACTCTTCTAGGACTCTAAAAAGACCAAAAAGACTCAATAAAAAGGACTTATATCATGGTTAAAAACCATAAAAACCATGATATATCATTCTTAAGCTAGATTTGTCTTGATCTCATGAATTTAGAATTAGGCTTTCTCTTATGCCCACCAAGTGTTTGATGAAATGCTGATCTTGTTTAATAGATGATTTACTGGCCTTAGCTCAAGAGATTGACTGTTTGAGGAGTATTTTGCCATGAATAGAGTTGGTTTATAATGCTTCTTGAATGTTTTAGCACTAATGAGAGTTAGTTCTTGTTAATATGTTTAGCAAAGGGCTATTTGTCAAGAGATTGAACTTAGCTTGCTTGTTTGTGAACTCTATGTCTAAGAACCAGCATTGCTAGCTTGTTTGCTTGATCAATGATGTTTGAAACAACCTTAGTTAGTCTTTGAATTCTCCAAAATCAATAACCACATCTAGGAACTTGCCTTCTCTTTATTTGAATTTCTAATTTGCCATATACTCTGTTTATTTGCTCTGTTCTTGCTTTACATGATCATTGCTAAGTGTTCTCTTTGAGTTCTTTTGGTCTTTGATCATCTTAGAGTGTTAGTTTCGTTGCTTTGCAGCAAAAACCTTCTTGTTTCACTTAACTTAAGGACTTCTGCTCGCAACTCTTTTGTTATTCAACAACTCCCCATTGGATTGACAACAAAACCCTATGCTATACTACAAAATGATTAGTAAAAAAGGTGATTGACCAAGAGAGTCAAAACTCTTGCATCATTTTGGCGCCGTTGCCATTGGGGTTTTCTGTTTGAATCATTAGAGTTTGTAGAGTCTTTAAGATCAAGTTTTTTTTGAATTTGGTTACTAACTCTGTTTCCACTCTTGGTTTCTCTCTTATAGGTGTATGCATTTAAGGTCAAGAGGCACTGAGAACCTACAACCTTATCAGAACAAAATCTTACAACTTGAGAGAGAGTTAAGAGCAAGAAGACAGAGAGAGAGATCACAGCACTTTGATAGACTAGGGATGAATAATGAAGAACCACATGCTGTGGATGACATGAGATTCCAAGGTCCTCAAGGAGCAGCTGGCGCTCAAGGAGTTCTGGGTCAGCAGGGAGTTCAGTGGTTGCAAGGTGAGCAAGGTCCTAGAGGTGCAGTACAAGGAGCAAGACCTATCAGACCTATTGGAGCTGGTGACGCCCCTAATGCCTACAAAAACAGAACATGCATCATTCCACCAGCTGTGCAGAATAAAAACTTTAAGATCAAGTCTGGATTGATCTCAATGGTTCAAGGAAGTAAGTTCCATGGTTTGTCACTTGAAGATCCTCTGGATCACCTTGACAATTTCGATAGGTCCTTTCTTTAACTAAGATCAATGGGGTCAGTGAAGATGGCTTCAAGCTGAGGTTGTTTCCTTTCTCTCTTTGAGACAAAACCCACAAATGGGAGAAAAACTTGCCCCAAGGAAGCATCACTAGTTGGAATGAGTGAAAGAGAGCCTTCTTAGCAAAGTTCTTCTGTACTTCAAGAACTGCAAGAATAAGGAATGAGATCTCAGGTTTTGCACAGAGGAACAATGAAAGCTTTGGTGAAGCTTGGGAAAGATTCAAGGGCTACACACTGCAATGCCCTCACCATGGATTCTCACAAGCCTCTCTGCTCTCTACTCTCTACAGAGGAGCCTTGCCTAAGATAAGAATGCTCTTGGACATTGCATCAAATGTGAACTTCTTGTCAAAGGATGTGGATGAAGGAATGGAGCTTGTTGAGAATCTAGCTCTGTCTGATGGAAACTATAATGAAGAATTTGACAGAGCTCCAAGATGTTCTAAAGATGAGTTAGAGTCTAGCAGGAAGGAGATTAAAGCTCTACATGAGCAGCTGGATATGTTGCTAAGGGAGAAGAAGGAAGTTAACTTTTTTGGAGACATGGTTCAGCTTGATGATCAAGAGACATGCCAAGTGGAAGAGATGAACTACTTGGATAATCAAGGTGGATACAATGGATATGAGAATTTAAGACCCAATCCCAACTTGTCATACAGGAGCACCAATGTTGCTAACCCACATGATCAAGTTTACCCTCAACAGCAACAACAAGCTGCTCAAAGACCTTTTGTTCCCTACAACAATCAAGGTTTTCAGCAGAGGAACAACAACTTCCAGCCTAGAGCGCCCTAAATCCTCCAGGATTCAATGCACAAGCTGCGGCACAAGCTTCCTCCAGCTCACAAGATACTGAACTCAAGACTCTGATGCAGCAAATGATCAACAATCAGGTCAACACAACCTTGGAGATGAACAAGAAGTTTGCAGAAGTTCACAACAAGATTGATTCAGTTCATGTGGAGTTGACCAAGAAATTTGATGGCTTAGCAGCAAGGGTGAAAACCTTAGAGAACAACAAATGCATAGCAAATGCCCCATGCCCTCAAGGTACTCTTCCTGGAAAATTTGAGAACAATCCAAAGGAATACTGCCAAGCTGTTGAATCTCTTGATGTTTTCACTTCTGAGTAAGCTGATATAATAGATGAGTTCCTGTCCATGATCAATGGGGACATTGATGAACAAAGTGGGGTGGAAGAATTTGTTCAAGTTTCTGATGCCAAGAAAGAAGGTCAAGTTGATGCACTCCCAGCTTATGAGCCTGATATCCCATTTCCAGGAACATTCAAGGAATAGCTGATCAAGAAGTATGAAACTCTCTATGATGCTCAAATGGAGATGAGAGGTTTAAATGCTGAAGAGGAGCTTGAGAAACTGAGAGCTAAAGCTAAAGCATCAAAGGTCAAGGAGCTAAACATCAAGAAGCTTAGAGATCCAGGTTGCTTCACACTGCCTTGTGAGCTTAGAGGCAAGACCTTCAAGAGCTGTTTGTGTGATCTAGGAGCCAGCATCAATCTGTTACCAGCTTCTACTGCTAAGGAGTTAGGCTACACAAGGTTTCAACCAAGTAATGTCTCTCTTACTATTGCTGATGAGACTATGAAGATGCCTTTGGGAGCTCTCAAGGATGTGCCTATGCAGATAGAAGGAGTAACCATCCCTACTGACTTCTTGGTGCTGGATGTGGAAGGAAAGATTAAGAATGCTATCATTCTTGGAAGGCCATTTCTTGCTTCAGCTGGCACTGTATTTGATGCTAGAGAGCGCACAACAGAGCTGAGGCTTACAAAGAACAAGGTCTTGAGGTTTGACAGCAAGGGCAACAAGCTGGAGCATGATCATGCTTTCTCTATGGAACTGAAAAAGGTGAAGGGCATTGATAAGAACTGGCCAGAGTTTGAAGGCTACCAAAGAGAAAGTTTTGATGGCTGCTGCTTGGCCAAGCTGTTTGAAGACACCACTGAAAAGGAGGTCCTTGAAGTGGTTGGTTACAAGAATTTCAATGAAATCAAGCTGGTTACTAACAAAGTAGAGGTGGTTTTGCAACCAAGTGTCTCTAAGATGGGTGAAGTTTGCTTCAAGATGCAGCAAGAGGGGAAGACTATGCCTTTTGCTAAGGTCAAGATGAATGGAGTCACCACAAGAGTCAAAGGAAGCAGGACAACACCAAGGAGTTCCAAGACTCCTTCTCCTCACCTCCACTAGAGAGGTAATCAAAGTAAAGCTAAGTGACTCTAAACAAGCACACTTGGAAGGTAGTCCCATGGTATCATTTGTTTATATTATGCTTTTCAGTCTATTTTTATACTTGGTTAATGTTTATAGAAGCAGGGATTTGGTTTGGGGGGTTGAGAAAGATCTTGAGGAAACAAAAACAAGTGCATCTTGGCTACTATCGGCCACTGTATCTGTAGCATCCGTATCCGAGAAAATTCGGAATGATCGCGCTGGACAGGGCATTGTCCGAGGAATGATCGAGCCAAGGGCAGATATTGGCTGGGAACTGGGAGGTTCAGATTATGGTCGGGTGATGACTGGGAAATAGTCGGACGGACTGGGATAGCCAAGCCGGATGGACCATATCCGAGAGAAAATGGTCAATCCGTGAGAAAATGGGATTTATCCGAGGGATAGTGAGGTTAGTCCGAGTGACAGCGGACTGTCTCCAAGGGAAAAAGAAAAACCTCCGAGAGGAAAAGAGGATTAGCTGAGGTGGGACAAGTTGTCTGAGAAAAAAGGAAATATACGGGTGGAAAATGAAAATAACTCGGATAAGGGCGATTTATTCGAGAGAGAAGGGATTTGGGCTGTGGGCCAAGTGTTTTGTCGGCTATTTTGCTGGTTTATCGCGCGGATGGTTAGTCGGTATAGGGAACAGCCGAGAGAATCTAATCGGTTTGGGATAAATCCTACTGGAACAAGGAAAACGTCGGTTAAGTCCGAGTTATCTAGGGTTTTACGAGTATATAAGGATTTTTGACACTAAACTCGAAGGTTTTGCGTTTATTTGAGCTAAATAAAGCAATGAGAGATTTTAGTCGAGAGAAAACCCTAAGAAAAGTAGTTTATACCGAGGACATCCGAGAGAGATTGAGCTATCGCCGAGCAGATCCGACCATCGCCGAGATAAATTGGTAAGCGACTGAATAATTTCCTAAGTATCGAGTTTCCATCGGATAACCTCGAGCTAATATCCTTGTTTTGTGGGTTTTCCGAGGGTAAACAGAGTTTGGCTCGGAGAAAGGTGAACGGATCGAGAGATAGCCGAGGTGAAAGGGATCGGATCGTACCGAGAGCCGAGAAAAATCCTAGGGAGATCGGATATCTTCGTTTCCACGTGGTTTTCATCGGGATTTCTTCTGACCAATCTGTTTCCAACCTTGTTTAAGGTGAGTGCGTGACTGTGGTTGGTGTCTAGGATTGTTGGATTGCTAGGGTTGAATGTTTTGCATGTTTGATTGTGTGATTGTCATGTTATGTGTTTAGAACTGTTAAGCGATTATGTGTTATGGTATTGTGAGGTGTTTATCGTGGTATAGATGATGTCTAGCTAACCTCAGGGTAATCCGGATCATGTACTAGCTTAGGGGATGTGGGATTCTCGCTGAAGTAGACATGGGTCTTAAAAAGGGATTGATCTTGGGTGGTTAGGTTAGATGATCATGGCCGTTTGATATGTATGTTATGTCTATTGCGAATTGATTGTGTGGGATGTTGAATCCGATAGTATGAATGCGTGAATGGTACTGACCAGGTGTTATGGGATGACCGTACTCACTAAGTATTTATCAAATACTTATGCCTCTCTTCTTGAGTGTGCAGGTAATAAGCAGTAAAGGGAGCGAGACCGGCGGCAGTAATGGACATGGATGGATCGGGGATTGGGTGTTTATTTATGTTTAAGACGTGTGCTTTGTCTTTTAAGCTTTGGTGTTAAGCGTTTTAGGCTGCTAGATGATATGATGTAATCGTTAGCGAACCATGGTGCTTTGTTTAAGTTAACCCCGAATCATGTTTAAGTGTTTTTATTCAAGTTATAATGAAATGAAGTTGTTCTTTATTCCGCTGTGTATTGGTTAAATGCAAAGAAAATGTTTAAAATTTGGCTAAGTATAGAAACCGAACTGTTAGGATGTAGTGGGGCACGGCTGCGGTATAGTTGCCGGGTCGGGCTACCACAGTATCGGTCAAGACCAGACCGATACAATCCTATCAGTCATACTATCGAGCATGTAGTGACCGATAGTTGTGGAGGCAAGAGTGTATCGGTCAACCTGTCAGTCAGTTAAGACCGATAGGGAAAAGGGAATGCAAAATGTGAATGCTATCGGTCACCCTATCGATCAGAAAGTGATCGATGGGAATGCATCGGCTGTATATAGGTCACCATATCGATTATATAGTGACCAATAGAAAACAATCAGGTGTATTTCAGTCACTCTATCGATGAGAAATGTGACCGATATGCAGAAGAAGAGCCATCGATCAAGCTATCGGTCAACAAAGTGACCGATAGCATCCTATCGGTCACCCTATCGGCCAGAAGGTGACCGATAGCCCTGCGAGGTAAGCACTTAAATTTTCAAAAAATTTTCCCTCTCTTGGCTAGGAGCTAAGGGGGTTTAAATTTGAATTTTTGGCTCCTTTCTGACACTCAGCAGCACTTCTGAGCACTTTTTTTTTGTCTCCCACCCACTTGATTCCCTTGGTTCCCCATTAACCTCTTTAAAAGTCAACAACTTCCTTTCTTCTCTTCCCACTTCATCTTCTCACTACTCTCACCTAAACTGAAAATTTTTCAGTTCTCTCTCTCTCTTTAATTTCTCTCTTTTAAGTGCTCAGAAGTTCCACAAAGGTTTGCTTTCTCCACTATTCATCTCTTGTTCTTAAACTTTGAGTTTGTTTAAAGTTGTTGAATCTATAGCTTTACGTACTAGATTTTTTTTAAATTTAAGGTGTTTTGTTTTGATTTTGCATGGTGGATATGATTGATATGAGCAAGTAGGATGTTTTAGTACTGTTTACTGTTTATAAATCTAATTCTTACTTTTTTTTAATATCACTTTGCATAATCATCTTTCCTTAGTTTAGAGCCACCATGCTATAGGTTAACATGCATGAATGTTTGAATCTTATTTTGAACTCTAGCAAGTTTATGACTGTTAGCTTGTGATTTCTCTTAGCTACTAGAAAGTTTAATCTTGTTTAAATACTAGTTAAACTTCTTTTAACTTAGAGAGATTCTATCTAAAGTTTTTAGTCATTAGTTTCTCAACTGTTGTTCTTTTACTCATAGCATCTTCAAGCTTTGTTCTTGTAGGTACCATGGGGAAAGCAAGAACTGCTGCTGGAAGCAAAAGGAAAGCACCACAAGCAGAAGCGCCTATTTCTCCAAGCACTAGAAGAGATAAGGGGAAGGGTGCTGCTGATGGGCAGTCATCAATGGCTGCTGGAAAGAGGCCTGTTGGAAGCAAAGTTACCAAGCCCAAAGGAAAGGGCAAAGCTGTAGAAGAAGAAGTCCCATACAAGGAGCCAAGTGCTAGAGAATTCATGGAGCTCTTCAACAGATGCACTTTCAAGCCTACAAGATACCTCTGTCCTTCCACAATGAAGGCGCTTGGGGTCTATGTGGATTGCAAGACAATATTTGAGCACATGGGGCTTGGCAACTTTATGGAAAAACCACTCCCCTCCTACCAGCAACTCACTTATCAGTTCCTCTCCACTTTCAAGGTGGTTGGCTATGAAGAGAGTGAGCTGTCCAATGGTGATGGGTGGATATCTTTCAAGCCTGGCAAGCAAAGATTCACAACAACCTTCTTTGAGCTCTCTCAAGCGCTTGGTCCGATATCTTATGCTCACAAGAGGAACAAATTCCTAATCACCCAAAAGCAGCACAACATGCTATGGGGCGTGATTGGGGCTGCCCCATTCATAGCTGGAACCACAAGGAATAAATATTTGAAGCATCCTGTTGTGAGATATGCTCACAAGGCTCTTGCAAACACATTTTTTGCAAGAAAGAAAACAACAAATCTCACAGGAAAAGAAAGAAACTTCATATACAATGGAATACATGAACTTGTGGTCACCAGCAGAGATGGAGCACCTCTAGAGCCGCCAAGCAGATATCCATGCTTTGTGACCATGCTGATGGAGCAGCTCCAATCCTATAGGAGCTGGATTTTAAACAAAGGCCAAAGGGAGAGGAAACCACAACTCCACATTGGAGGGGTTGTGACAGCTGTTCTGATGGCAAGTGGTGTAAACCTTGAGGAATATGAAGAAGATGGTTTGGAGCCATTGTGGATAGATCTGGATTATCTTAGGAAGAGTCACTTCCTTGAGAAGAGCATCAAAGGGAAGCATGTCTACAACTTTCTCAAGGACTTCAGAGAACCAGCAAGATTCCTCCTTCCTAATCCACAGCATACATCCATCTCTATGAGGAGCAATATCAGTTTCTGCCCAGATGAAAATCAGCTTTACCATGGAGGCCTTGTTCCAGAAGAGAGAGAAGAAGATAGTGAGGAAGATGAGCAAGAAGAGAGTGAAGAGAACATTGAAGAGGAGGTACAAGGAGAAGCTGTTGCTGGCGCTGAAAGCCAAAGAGAATCCCAAGAAGAAGAGTTTGATGAAGATGAGGTGCTGAACTACAAATCTGAGCAGTTCCACTTCAAGCCCCTATGAAGTCCCAAGCCAAGGGAGCTCTCTGAAGTTTTCTCATGAACATATCAACAAACTTCAGAAATGGTGTAAATGGCAAGACAAGGCCATAAAGAAGCTGGTGAAGATGGCCAAGGGGAAGTTCAAGAAGTATAAAGCCACATCAAGAGGAGCTTCCCATCAAAGCCATAGTTATGAGTACACTTATCACCATGAAGAGCCAATACCACAAGCTGAACCTACTGAAGAAGAGGAAGCTGTTTGGAATCCCCAAGGAAGACACTCCTTTCATGTGCAACCAAGTGATCAATGGGGAACATGGGCACAACCAAGGGCTTCATCTTATGAGCCAAGGACACATATACCATCAGCATGGGGGGCGCCAGTCTACACTCCTTCTGAGGTTCAATCAACATGTTAATGGGACACTCAAGGTGATTCATCTCAACCTCAAGCTCAAGAAGCAGCAACATCTTCAAAAGGCTATGATGGGAGAAACAAGAGAAGAGCTAGCAAGTCTCCACAGCCAAAGACATCTGGATCCTCCTACCACTCCTCTCACTAAAAAGTACCACATCCTTATCATTGTCTATACCACTGCATTTTTTTAGTTTTGTAATATATTCTGTTGCTCTCTCTCTCTCTCTCATTACTTTCATTACACAAAGGACTGTGTAATTTAAGTGTGGGAAAGAGATTTGGGGTTTGACTTTGTGTTTTGTTTTCTTAGTTTATCATCTTCTTCATCTTGAGTCACATGCATATCATGCATTTATCTAAGGCATAGAAAACCACAAAAAATCGAAAATTTTGAAAAGCAATTTGCATGTTTTTGCAAACCAAAAAGAAAGCATATAGTTGCATTTTATTATCATAGGATTGAGTCTAGTGTTGACATATAGGTTGCATTGCATTTGCATAAGGCATAATGATGAATCTTCCTTGTAATGTGCTTAGTGTTTAAAGATGATTTCAATGTTTAAGTGGTTAGTTGTTTGATGCATCATAAGAAAGCTAGAAGTTAAGACTGAACCATGCTTGGATTGCTAAATTTGATCATCTCATCTCATACTGAAAGCATTTGTTCTTTGAAAATCAGCTCTATTAACTTGAACCTTAATTTTAATCTTTAAATATCATGTTTGTGCATTGAAAAGTGAATTCATGGCTACCATACATATATTTGGATCATCTTTTCCCTTCTTACCACTCTTGTTGATCCAAATAGCATATCCACTCCCTTAATTAAACCTCCTTTTGAGCTTAAACACCATCTTGAGAGTTGTGAGGCCTTTGCATATCATTTTCGAATTTTGTCTTGGCAAAAAGTGTTAGGAATAAGGCTGTCGATGATAAGCTAGCTTGCATTTAGAGCTTGATTCTAGGATAGGAGTTTTGGGATAAAAGGGTAGATTTAAGTGGTTTTGAACTTCAGTGTTTATTTGTTTTAAAAGAAGAAGGAAAAGTTTGAAATGGTAGTATGGGGAAATAAGTCTAGAATTGTGGTTAAGTAAAGGGAAATAAAAGCTCTAAGTGTTATGAAAGAATGGCGCCAGCAACATCAAGGCTTTGAAGGGTCAATCCAAAGAAGAAATCAGACCTAAGGCAGACCACCAAAAGTGAAAAAATGGCGCCAATGCAACAAAAAAGCAAGTCGCAACAAAAAGAAGCGGCCACACAAGGAAAAAGAAGAAGTTTCCCCAGCCATGAAGAAGGAGAAAGGGTAGAGTTTAGGAAAATGGTAGATTTAGGGATTCACTTTGGGGTTTAGAAGTGTTTAGGATTCATCTTTGGGTAAAAGGGTAGAAGAGAGCTTTGAATTGCATGCATAAGTGTGCTTTTACCTTTCGTATTTTGCCTAAGATAGAATCATTTCATTGAGTGATCCCTTATGTTTGTGAACCCTTTGCTCGAATGAGATCATTTTAATCTCACGACCTTACCCTTTGAACGAAATGTCTTCATTTGATTTGCATAAACATGATTCATGTTTTTGAGCTTAATTGAATGTTAAAGAGTTGGTTGATTTGAGCATTTGTGTTAGTTGAGATTTGAGATCATTTTGAAACATGATGAGCATGGATGAGTTCTTTAAAGTATAGCTAATTTTATTTGCATCCAAAAATTATGCACTTAAGCATTGATTCCGTCTCTCTACCTTTGCACTTTTGGATTTGAATGCCCACCTTCAAACCTCACTCCCTCACTTGTTCTTATTTGCTTGAGGACAAGCAAAAGGCAAGTGTGAGGGTGTTGATATCTCATGCATTTACATCATTTAGACTTTCATTTAGTTCATGTTTTGGCTCCCTTTTGCATGTTTTCTTCTCTTTAGTCTCACTTTCTTCTCCATTTAGACTTAGGTTGCATTTAGGATGTAGTTTGCATTTTCTTTGCATCAAGGATGTTTTTAGGTGCTTATGGAGCTATGAGGAGCAAGGAGGAGCTTTGGGAATGAACCAGGAGGCTTGCTAAGCTTAGATGGAGCAAGTGGAACCAAGTCAGACGATCTCTGCAAGCCCTATCGGTCAAGTCACGAAGGCTATCAGTCAAAGAGTGACCGATAAAGGAGCTATCGAGCAGCCTATCGGTCAAGATGACTGACCGATAGAAAGCAAACGAGCGTATTCTGGTCACCCTATCCGTCATCTTCAGACCGATAGCAAGCCTATCGATCAGGCTATCTGTCACATGTAGACCGATAGCAAGCCTATCGATCAGGCTATCTGTCACATGTAGACCGATAAGAACCAGTCCGAGATGCTTTTATTTACCATTCTGCCATTACTTTTAGGGCTTTTCTCTTTAAGTATAAATACTCTGTGTTAAGAGATTTTCTAGAGGTCTTGTCAATTTACTTTTCTTGAGTGGTTTTTCTGAGTTTTTAAGACAAATTTCTTGCTTTACTTAATATAAGTTTGTATTTGCCTTTAATCTTTCCTTAGTCTCTCTTTTAATCATGATTAGCATCCTTTCCCCTTGTGATTTGATGTTAAACATGTTGCTTAGTGAGTAGTTTGCTTAGGATTCTTAGATGTGGTAGATTAGGAGAATTTAGGGATTGATTAAGATTTGTTTAGTGCTTAATAACATGAGTTCCTCTCTATTAATTTGTTCTTAAGCTAGATTTGTCTTGATCTCATGAATCTAGAATTAGGCTCTCTTATGCCCACCAAGTGTTTGATGAAATGCTGATCTTGTTTAATAGAGGATTTACTGGCCTTAGCTCAAGAGATTGACTGTTTGAGGAGTATTTTGACATGAATAGAGTTGGTTATTTATGCTTGTTGATTGTTCTATCACTAATGAGAGTTAGTTCTTGTTAGGATGATTATCAAAGTGTTATTTGCCAAGAGATTGAACTCAACTTGCTTAATTGTGAACTCTATGTCTATAAATCAGCATTGATAGCTTGTTTGCTTGATCAGTGATGTTTGAAACAACTTTAGGTAGCCTTTGAATTCCCCAAATTCAATAACCACATCTAAGAACTTGTTTTCTCTTATTGAGTTTCGAATTTTGCCATTTGCTCTGTTTTATTGCTCTGTTTTTTTCATTTATCATTGCTAAATTGTTCTCTTCTGAGTGCTGATTGGTGTTTGATCACTTAGGGTGTTAGTTTTGGTTGCTAAGCAACAAAATCTTCTTTGAATCTACTTGACTTAGAGTCTTCTGCTTGCAACTCTAGTGTTATTCATCTTTGACCGATAGCCTGACCGATAGCCTGACCGATAGGGGTCGAGCGGTTTAACAAAAACTTATGTAACTTTCTAAACGCTGATGGTAATGTCCTGAAACGAACTCCAGACGCAAGCTAACTCACGGGGCTACAACATTGATGAAGACTGTTGAAGCTGAATCGGGTTGGAGATGCTTTGTCCGAGCCAGTTTTGTCAGGTGAAGTTTCTGGCCGCTTCAACAAGGTGCACCTTCTTCTTGGTTCTTTTGATGTCTTGTGCTACACCCACCATCATCTCCCATGCTCTTTGTAGTCTCAAAACTCTCCAAACATACCTGTCAGACTCCTAAAATGCACAAAACATGCAATGCTCACCCAAAATCTATACTAAGTCCTAATTGAATGCAAATGGGACTTAAATAAGCAAAAATGAATGTTTAAAGACTATAAAACAATGCAAAATGTATGCTAATATGGTGTAAATAATGTGTATATCAGCACCCCCACACTTGCCTTTTGCTTGTCCTCAAGCAAACAAGAACAAATGAGAGAATGAGGTTTGAAAGTGGGAGCTCAAAACTAAAGATGTCAATAGAAAAACTGATTCAATGCCCAAGTTATAGGTTCTAAGATGAATAGAGATTGTTCTACTTTAAAAACTTTAGCCATACCTATCATAGCAAACAATGAACTATAGCTTAGCCTACACAAGCATTCAAATCAACCAACTCTTTAACATTCATTAATAGTAACCAATGGATCAAGTTTGTGCAAATCAAGAGAAAACATTTGGACAAGGGACATGGTTATGAGATGAAAATGATCTCATTCAAATAAGGGTTCAAAGATTCAGGGGATCACTCAATGAAATGATTCTATCTTAGGCAAAATGCTAATGGTAAAAGCACACCTATGCATGCAAGTCAAAACTCTCTTCTACCCTTTTTACCCAAGATGAACCTAATAACTTCCAATACCCCAAGTCGAACTCCTAAATCAACCTTTTCCCAAAGCACTTGATCTCTTCCTTCTTCATAGTTGGGGAAACTCCTTCTTCTTTTTGTTGTGTGGTTGACTTCTTTTTGGAACTTGCTCTTCTTTGCTGTATGATTGGCACCATTTTCATCACCTTTGGTGGATTGCTTGGTCTGATTTCTCCTTTTGGATGACCTTTTGTAAGCTTTGTTGTTGTTGGCACCTTTCTTCTTTAACACTTAGAGCTTTCTTCCTAGTTAACTTAACCACAAAATAAACTGTTCCCTCATACTTCTTCTTCTTCTCAAAAGATGTAAACATTTAAAGCTCAAACCACTTACACTACCCCTTCCCAAACTCCTAACCTAATACCAAGCTCAAAATGCAAGCTGGTGTCTACAAGAGAGCTTCTCCTTGCCAGACTTATTCATAACACTTTTTGCCAAAATAAAATCAAAAATGATGCAATGCAAGGCCTCACAACTCTCACAATAGTGTTTAGATTCAGAAAGAAGGATTGTTTTGGGGTGTTGTTAACTGTCCCATAATGATGAGGATCAGCTACTTGGATTAACAAGAGTGGTAAGAAGGGAAGAAGATAATCCAAGTATGTATATGGGTAGCCATGTAATCACTCTCAATGCACAAACAAGCTAATTCAAAGTCAGGATTATGGTTCTAATAAGATAGAGTTGGAATCAAATCAAAGCAAGCTTTAGCGTAAGACAAGAATATTAATGCAAGAATTCAAGATATGGTGCAGCCTTAACTTTAAACTCACTTCAATGCAATCAGACAACAGATAACCAAAGCATTGAAAACAACCCAAACATTAACATCTTAACAAGTGTTTATCATCTACTCCCTATTCAAGTGTATGCAAACCTATATGAAATGCATCTAGACTCAATCTTAGTTATGCAAATACAACTAAATGATCTTTTTGGTTCCAAAAAGAATTTGAAAAATTTATGGATTTTCAGTGCATATGGATGAATCCATGAATGCATGAGACTCAAGTATGTAAAAGAGAAAATAAGAAAACAAAACACAAAGTTAAATGCAATATCCTCCCCCACACTTGAATTACACAGTCTCTTGTGTAATAGAAGATTGAAGGAGGTTGATAAAGGGTGCTCAGAAGTATTCATAAACAAAGGAGTGGAGTTGTGTACCTTAGAAGGTGTTTTGGCAGACTGGAGGGGTGTATTGGTCTCTCCCAGACCGATAGGTTGACCGATAGCTTTCCTGCCAAATCCTATCGGTCACATTCGTGACCGATACAGTGACCGAAATACATCCGAGTGATTCCTATCGGTCACTATCTGATCGATAGAGTGACCGGAATACAACCTATGCATTTCCATCAGTCACTGCCTTGTCCCTGTCGATCAGAATTGACCGATAGATTGACCGATGCATCTTGGCTCCACCACTATCCATCACCTCATGACCGATAGCATGACCGATAGGGTCTGCATCAGTCTGGTCTTGACCGATAGAGTGACTGATAGTAGCCGAGATGCATCTGTTCTTGCTTCCCAAACTTATAACAACTTGCCTTAAACCACACTTGCTCCTTTTGTTGAAAGAAAGACACAAAAAAAGCATAAAATTCAATAATATGTACAAGATAACAGGGGAATACCTTCCAAGTGTGCTTGTTTAGAGTCATTAAGCTTGACTTTTCTTGCTCCTTAGTTGGGTTGAGAGGGAGTTAGAGAACTCCTTGGTGGATCCTTTCTGAGTGGCCAGTGAATGTGGTTGATGGTGACTTGTAGAGAGGCCAATTCGCAGCTGCAAAACTCTATTCCTCAGTCTTCATGAAGTAAGCTTGTCCCTTATCTCCCTTCTTGGTCCTCTTGATGTCAAACCTTAACACCTTGTCTTCCTTCAACCTTAACTCAATGATGCCTTTCTTAACATCAAAAAATAGCACCAGCAGATGCCAGAAATGGTCTTTCCAAGAGTATCACTCTTTATATCCAGCACTAGAAAATCAGTTGGTACCTTCACCTTGTCAATCATCAATGGAATATCTTCAAGAGATCTAACTGGTTGCTTTCTTGACCCATCAGCTAGGGTGAGAGAGACATCACTTTCCTTGAAGTTAATGTGGCATAAGGTCTTAGCAGTAGAGAATGGCATAAGGTTGATGCTGGACCCAAGATCACACAAGCAACTCGTGAAAGAGAGTGTTCTTAATTCACATGGTAGTGTAAAACAACCAGGATCTTCAAGCTTGGTAACTTGAGTTTCTTCATCTTTAGTGTGAACCTCTTCTTTAGCAGCTCTACCTTCCCCAACCTCCTTTGCTTTCAACATTGCAAGATACTTTTGCTTTAGAGGTGGAAGACAGCTTCTTTGTTGCTTCATCTGATCTAAGGATCTCTTCAATTTTTGCCATTTGCTCATCATGGAGACCCTTATATTTGGCAACTAGCTGCTTCTTGAACCTTCCAGGAAATGGTATTGTAGGCTGATAAGGAGGAGGAATGTATCTTGGTTCCTTGGTTGTCTTCTTGGATACCTCTTTAGGCTTCTTTTGAATCACTTCCTTACCCTTGCTATTCCTTGAGCATTCACCAACCTCAACCACTTCATCATCTTCTACTATTGTCTCTTTCTTGGAGATAACCTTTTCTTCCCTTGAGGCAGCCACATAGTCAGCTTCCTTCTCCTTCTCTCCTATGGCCTTTACTGTTTTTTCAAGTTCCTCCCCCATACTTAGAGCTTCAGTGTCCCCAGTGATGATAGAGGGTATCACCTTTGGAGTTATAGGGACAAGCTCATGTCCATATAGAGGGCTGTCAATCTCAGCAATAGAGTTTTTATTCTCCTCTTGAGTAGTAAGGGAAGTAGAGGAGATATCATAACAATACTCTAAAGGCTTCTTAAAGGTGATTGGCTGAGCATTGTTCTCTTACCTACTCAGCTTCATAGTCAAGGAGTCTATTTGGAATTGGAAGTTATTGATGGTGGAGGCAATACTTCCTTGAATTTCAGCAGTCATGCTTCTCTGAATTTCAGCCATACTTCTTTGAATTTCAGCAGCCATGATCTTCTGAAATTCTGCATTCTGAAGTTGTTGGAGTTGCCGGAACATCTCCTTAAGGTCCAATTCATGTGAAGATTGGGAGGTGTTGGCGCCAACTGTTTTTGAGTATAAGTGTCTTCATAGGACTGGTGTACACAAACATCATGGTCTTGGTTCATTATTGGCGCCTCTTGTAGTTGAACAGCTTTGATTTGATGCTCTTGTAGTGGTTTGGTAAAAACACTAGGAAGAGGTTTAGTGGTCTCATTGAGCAGCAAGTCAACTTTCTTCTGCAAGGATTTCATCTCATACAATGCTGTCTCTAGCTTCTCTTCAGTGGCTTTGGAATGTTTCTCCTTGTCATCCACATAGTCCCAATTGCTGAGTGCTATGCTCTCCACTAATATCCAATCTTAATCAACATCTTTCCCAAGAAAATAACCATTACTAGCTGTATCTAGAAGGATTCTTATCTTTGGGAGAACACCTCTATAGAGTGTGGATAGTAGCATTTCTTTGGTGAAGCCATGGTGAGGGCATTGATGAGTGAAGCCTCTACACCTTTCGAAGTGTCTCCAAAGCTCTCACTAGACCACTGTTTGAAGTTTGTGAACTCATTCCTGAATTTTGCAGTTCTTGAAGGAGAGAAGAACTTGGTTAAGAAAGCACCTTTGCATTGTTCCCAAGTGGTGATGATGCCTTGTGCTAAAACTTTTCCCACATTTGAGCTCTACCACCAAGAGAAAATGGAAATAATCTGAGCTTCAAACCATCATCTGAAACTCATTTAAGCTTTGTCAAAGCACATATCCTCTCATAGTGATCCAAGTGTTCAAGAGGATCTTGGTTGGTCAGTCCAAAGAATTTCATCTCTTGAACCATAGTGATCATGCTGCTTTTGATCTCATAGTGATGAGTCTCCATGGGTGGGAGAATACCTTGTCTTGAAGCATAACCTGAAGGTATATCAGCAGCACCAATAGGTCTCAGTTGTCTTTGAAACAAAGCTCCTTGTAAACCATGTGGACCTTGCTGTCCTTGTAAGCCTTAAATCTATTGAAGACCTTGTGGACCTTGCAAACCAAAACCAACAGCATACTGATGTTCTTCCATGCTTCAACAGCTGAATTCGGATGCTGCAAACCCAAATTCTTTGACCTTGAACCTCTGTTGTAGATGTAAACACTTACGAGCAAGTGTTGTGTGATATATCATGGTTTTTATGGTTTTTAACCATGATATAAGTCCTTTTTATTGAGTCTTTTTGTCTTTTTAGAGTCCTAGAAGAGTCTTTGCAGGTTACAGTATGTTTGGAGCATAATTGGAGATTTTTGAACTTTTTGGAGCATTCTGAGTTGAAGCCACGAAGTACCAACCTCGAAGCAGAAAGTACCCCATATGGTGACACTCGTCACCACCATTGGTGACGCTCATCACCCATCAAGGAAGGAGCGTGGTGGATTTATTAAAAGTATGAAAGATATTTACAGAATTGGCCCAGAAGTTTTATTATTTGCAAGAAGACCCCAGATCGTGTTTAGCCTCTATTTATTAGGTTTTTCAGCCATTGTTGGCGAGGATCTTAGTTTTTGAGAATTCAGAGAGCTTAGAGAGAGATTTATTCAGAGCTTTTTGGGGAGACAAATCCTGTACTCTTTTGAGAAGATTTCGAACCCCTCTATTCTTTTACTCTTTCTCTTAATACAATTTTATTCAGTTATGTGGATGTTCTCACAAACATTGCTGATCAGATCTTCCATGAGATGAGTTCATAGGATTCCTTGGAAAGGGCGTTGACCACTTCTACAGCAGAGTATGAGCATTTAGATGCTGCTGCAACAGGCTACACAAAGATGATGGATACTACTGCACAAGTGATGCAACTGGTTGCATGGGATGAGCTTGTCTCCACATCTGCAAAAGCTGCTACAATGGGTGATTGGTCAGTAGCAAAAGCACCAAAAGTTGAGCTTAAACAGCTCTCTGCAGGGCTAAGGTACGCATTTCTTGGAGAAAACTCCACCTATCCTGTTATTGTTAATGCTTCATTGAACAATGCAGAGCTCATCCTTTTGTTAAGTAAGCTGCGAAAATTTTGCAAAGCTCTTGGCTACTCTCTTGATGACATTTCAGGTATCTCTCCTGACTTGTGCATGCATAGGATACACCTGGAGGATGAGTCGAAATCATCAGTTGAGCACCAGAGGAGGCTGAATCCGAATTTGCAGGATGTGGTCAAGAAAGAGATCATGAAGTTGTTGCAGGTTGGTATCATCTATCCTATATCAGACAGTACCTGGGTGAGTCCAGTGCACGTGGTGCCTAAGAAAGGAGGTGTCACAGTGGTGAAGAATGACAAGGATGAGCTGATTCCAACCAGGACTGTGACAGGACACATGATGTGCATTGACTACAGGAAACTGAATGCAGCAACAAGGAAGGAGCATTTTCCCCTGCCTTTCATCGATCAGATGCTGGAGAGGCTGGCGAATCACAAGTATTACTGCTTCCTTGATGGGTATTCAGGCTTCTTTCAGATACCAATCCATCCAGATGGTCAGGAGAAGACCACTTTTACCTGTCCCTATGGCACTTTTGCATATCGCAGAATGCTTTTTGGGCTATCTAATGCTCCTGCAACCTTCCAGAGATGCATGATGTCGATTTTCACAGACATGATAGAGAAGTTTATGGAGGTTTTCATGGATGACTTCTCTGTTTATGGGTCCTCTTTCAAGAGCTGCTTGGATAATTTGTGTGCAGTTCTGCAGAGATGTGAAGAAAAGCATTTGGTTTTAAACTGGGGGAAGTGCCATTTTATGGTTCAGGATGGTATTGTGCTTGGTCACAGAGTCTCAGGAGACGGTATAGAGGTGGATAGGGCGAAAATTGAGGTGATGACAGGTCTGCAAGCACCTGATTCAGTCAAAGCAGTGAGGAGTTTTCTGGGTCATGCAGACTTCTACAGAAGATTCATCAAAGACTTTAGCAAGATAGCACACCCCCTTACTGCTCTCCTCTGCAAAGATGTGAAGTTTGAGTTCACAGAAGAGTGCAAATCTGCCTTTGAACAGATTAACCAAGCTTTGGTTACAGCTCCTGTTGTGCAGCCTCCAGATTGGGACTTACCTTTTGAGGTAATGTGTGATGCCAGCGATTTTGCAGTTGGAGCAGTGCTGGGACAGAGGAAAGACAAGAAACTCCACACCATTTACTATGCAAGTAGGACTTTGGATGATGCTCAGAAGAATTATGCAACAACTGAGAAGGAATTGTTAGCTGTTGTGTTTGCTTTTGAGAAGTTCAGGCAGTATCTTGTTGGCTCCAAGGTCGTGGCTCATACTGACCATTCAGCACTGAAGTACCTAATGCAAAAGAAGGATGCAAAGCCAAGGCTGTTGAGATGGATCCTGCTTCTTCAGGAGTTTGACATTGAAGTGCAAGACAAGAAAGGTGTTGAGAATGGAGTTGCTGATCATCTATCCCGGATTCAGGTTGAAGACAGTGTCCCAATCAATGATTTCTTGCCTGAAGAGAATGTCTACTTGGTGGATACAAGAGAACAGGAGGAAAGTATTGAAAACCTACAGTTTTCTCGAAACTGCAGGGGAGTGACGAGCGACACCAGGAGGGTGACGCTCGTCACCAACCCAGAATAGTCGCGACCAAAGTGTACGAAAGAGGTGATGCTCGTCACCAATATTGGTGATGCTCGTCACCAATCTCTGCACTTTTCAGCGATTTGTGCAATCTTGGGGATGGCTTTTGAAGAGCTTGTTTATGCTTTGAATGATCCAAAGAGGCCCTGGTATGCTGATATTGCCAATTACCTTGCTGCAGAGGATGAACCACATGACTTCAAGGGCTATGCTAAGAAGAAGTTCTTGAGAGAACTTAGGAGATTCTATTGGGATGAGCCATACCTCTACAAGCATTGTGCTGATGGAATCTACAGGAGATGCATAGCAGAAGAAGAAGTGCAGGATGTCCTCTTTCACTGTCATGGATCAGAATATGCTGGACACTTTGCCACATTCAAAACAGTCTCCAAGGTTCTTCAAGCTGGTTTTTGATGGCCTACTATGTTCAGGGACGCCCAAGCCTTCATTACAAGCTGTGATACTTGTCAGAGAAGGGGAAAAATCAGCCGGAGACATGAGATGCCACAGAACTTCATTCTGGAAGTTGAAGTCTTTGGCTGTTGGGGTATTGACTTCATGGGACCTTTTCCCTCATCTTATGGGAATAGATACATTCTGGTTGCTGTTGATTATGTATCTAAGTGGGTGGAGGCGTTGGCTACTCCTACTAATGATGCTGCAGTGGTTTTGAAGCTGTTAAAGATCATTATCTTTCCCAGATTTGGTGTCCCGCGGATTGTCATAAGTGATGGTGGTTCTCACTTTGTCAATAAGGTTTTTGACAAGCTGTTGAAGAAGTATGGTGTACAGCACAGAGTAGCCACGCCCTATCACCCCCAAACAAGTGGGCAAGTTGAGGTTTCCAACAGGCAGATCAAGCAGATTTTAGAAAAGACAGTTGGGAAGACAAGAAAAGATTGGTCTGCAAAGCTGGATGATGCATTATGGGCTTACAGAACAGCATACAAAACGCCACTTGGGACTACACCATTCCATCTTCTCTATGGCAAGGCGTGCCATCTACCAGTAGAGTTGGAGTTCAAAGCAGAATGGGCCATCAAGAAGCTGAACTTCGATCTGAAGCCTGCTGCAGAGAGGCGTTTGATTCAGCTCAATGAACTGGATGAGATCAGATATCTGGCCTATGAAAACTCCAAGTTATACAAGGAGAGGACAAAGGCATATCATGATAAAAAGATCATCTCCAGGCATTTCGAGCCCAATGACCAGGTATTACTCTACAACTCTCGTTTACAGCTTTTTCCTGGTAAATTGCGTTCTCGATGGTCAGGTCCTTTCACTATCAAAGAAGCTCGCCCACATGGTGCAATTGTCCTGATTAACTCTAAAGGAGAGGAGTTCACTGTCAATGGACAAAGGATGAAGCATTACTGGGCACAAGCAGAGATTCTAGCAGGACACATTGTGTCTCTGGATCATGCACCAGCTGTCTAAACAGCCAACCAAAGTCAAGCTAATGACTTTAAACAAGCGCTTAGTGGGAGGCAACCCACTGGTAAGTTTTCTTTTTCACACACTTAGTTTAGTTTTCTATTACATAGCTAAAAACCCAAAAACATGTGAAAAATCGAGAAAAAAAAAAAAAAGAGCCAGTTTGTCAGTTTGCTTAGAGGATGTTTTGTGAACTTGTTCAACCATGGATTATGCTTCGTTTGGATGTTTTGATTTGTGTTTTGAGTGCTCTTACAGTCTTACTTCAGAGCACACATGATGGCATAACATTTATGTCGATTCTGAAGTATCAGTCATGGTGACGCTCGTCACCAGGCTGGTGACGCTCGTCACTCGACCCCCTGCGAGGTAACACTTTTTTGCCTTGGTTCTTCGACTTCTCATTCATCTTTTTGACCAACTCTCGGCTTAATAACACTGGGGACAGTGTTGTTTAAGTCTGGGGGAGGTGGTTACTGACGTTGTGTGCTTTGTGTTTGATTTATAGAGCCTTAAAGTTGAGTCAAAAACCTGTTTTTATAGAGTCAAAATTTTGAAACTGTCAGTTTTTCTTGGAACTAAGCATATGACGTTTTTGCTTATAAGAACCATTGCCACAGTAGTTGATTACAAGTCTTACTAAGTTGAAATTCATAGGTAGATCAGTCTAGCAATGAAGGTTTAGGTTCTTAGAGAATTTGGAAAATTTGCTGTTAGCTCCACCTTAATGAACTTTAAACTTCTTGTCTTGGGCCTTGATTCTCATCGATCTTGATTCTCTCTTTCAGCACTGATAATAACTTTAAGATACAGTCTCTCTTTGATCTTCCCTGATGTAGTTTTTAAAAGTTTAAATCCAAAGAATGATGCATTTATGACCCTGTCTCCTTACAAGGAACAACAGTAGTGAACACACTCAAGAACCTGTCTCCTCACAAGGAACACAAGTATTGAGTAGCATCATATCTTAGATTGTAAAAGTTGAGAAAAGGAAGTGAAAAATCGAAAATATCCAAAGGAAAAGATCAAGGGAAGAGAAAATAAGAGAGCTGTTTTGAGATTGAATTGTTCAGTTGTTTAGGAAGGGAAAAGAATCTGTAAGTGATTGAGATGATAAACCCTTGATGAGACTTCACACTTAGATAAAAAATAAGGAGTTAGCAGTACAAAATTCGGATTTCTTGAAGGAATTTAGACTGGACTTGAGAGATTTGCTAAGCTTGTGATGATTATGCTGAAATTTGATCTTGTGTTGACTCTGTGGTATGTGGATTCGAAAGTTCAAACTAGTGTGGTGTTCCTGATGACTGACTGACTGTTTCTTGTTTCCAAACCTCGACCCTGTCCTTTGTCTGATGTTTGCTTGAGGGCAAGCAAACGCCAAGTCTGGGAGAGTTGATATATCATGGTTTTTATGGTTTTTAACCATGATATAAGTCCTTTTGATTGAGTCTTTTTGGTCTTTTTAGAGTCCTATAAGAGTCTTTGCAGGTTACAGCATGTTTGGAGCATAATTGGCGATTTTGGAACCTTTTGGAGCATTCTGATTTGAAGCCACGAAGTACCAAAATCGAAGCAGAAAGTACCCCATATGGTGACGCTCGTCACCACCATTGGTGACGCTCGTCACCCATCAAGGAAGGAGCGTGGTGGATTTATTAAAAGTATGAAGGATATTTGCAGAATTGGCCCAGAAGTTTCATTATTTGCAAGAAGACCGCAGATCGTGTTTAGCCTCTATTTATTAGGTTTTTCAGCCATTGTTGGCGAGGATCTTAGTTTTTGAGAATTCAGAGAGCTTAGAGAGAGATTTATTCAGAGCTTTTTGGGGAGACAAATCCTGTACTCTTTTGAGAAGATTTTGAACCCCTCTATTCTTTTACTCTTTCTCTTAATGCAATTTTATTCAGTTATGCTTTGTGATTTCATGATCATTATCTGAGTAATCTGCTAGTTAAGTTAGGGCTTTTTCAAGGGTTGATGAAGAGTTTGTAGAATCACTATTCTGTTAGGAATATCTTATGGTTTTTCATCTCTGCTTGCTTTAAAATCGAATTCCTGAGACACATCATCTAGGAATCCAAAAATCTTAGGTTGTTAAATATATGTGAGAGCATTATTGATAACCTGAACTAGTATTTGATGAGCAAAAGAACTTAGTGCAAAGAGATTTAGCTTAGGAGTTTTGTAAACAATTGAATCTGATCATTCCTACATGCTTAGGTTGTTAGGGTTTGCAAAGAGATTTGAAACTCTGTGATTTAGGCATAGATAACTTCTGCAATGAGAATTGATTAGTTATGCATTAGTGATTCATGTTTAAAACGGTTCTTAATAATTCCTGATTTCATGCATTCTACATTCTTGGATTTAACCTGCGAATTGCCCTGACTTAGCGCTTTTAGTCTTCTAAAACTTAGATCCTCTACCAAAAATCGTTTGCTTACTTTTATTTAATCATTCACATTACATATATTATATCCTGCTTAGAATAATCTGAATCTACATTCGATAGTGTAGTCCACATTACTCCCTTGGGATTCGATACCCCTTGTACTACAACTGCTTTTGCTGTGCACTTGCAGTAGTTTTATTTGGATAAAACCTGACCCTATCATTGTGGTACCTACAAAAGAAATTCTAGACCAAAAGAGAAACCATTACCCAAAAAAGCAAAGCTTGATCTCAAGATCTCTACAAATCCTATTGAACAAAGCATTCCCCTAATGGCAACGGTGCCAAATTGATACAAGACTTTTTAGGACTTGATTCAATCACCTTAGCTTGTACTAATCAGTTGTAGTATAGCATAGGGTTTTATCAATCCAAAAGGGGAGAATGAAATAGTAAGAATGCAATAGAGCTCTTAATTCAAGCAAACAAAGATGGTTTTGAAGAGGATCAAACAGAATTGAAGAAAACATCAAACAAAGATTGAAAATCAAGCAAAGCAACTAAAACAAAGGCAAAACAGAGCAAATTCAAATTCCAACTAAAAACAGCGAAAATATGGGACTTGAGATGAGATAATTGGTGTTAGGGAACTCTTGACTCAACCAATGATGCTTACAAACTCACACAATGCTATTCCTTATGCATATGACTAATCCAATCTCTTGGTACTAATCTCTTTGCTAATTACCAAGTTAAGAACTAATTCTCATTAGTGAAATGATAAACAGCAAGCAGTAAGACAATTCTATCAACCCTATATTGCCAAATCACTCCCTAGACAGTCAATCTCTTGAGCTAGGATAAGCAATTCTCTTGCAAAGCAGTTCAGGCATTTCATCAAACACTTGGTGGGCATAAAATGAGCCTAAGATCTTAATCAACCTAATTAGGGATAATCAAGCATTAAAAACAGAAATCAAGAAAGAAAATGGAAGAATTAACACTAAGACATCATAGATTAAGTCTCAAATTCTATAAACCTAACCCATCTCAAATCACTAAAAAGACTACTCACTAAGCATCATTAAAGCCATCAATTCAAAGAGAGAGATGACTAATCATGATTAGAGAGATTAAACAAGAAGATAAATACAAAATTTTATTAAAATAAAGCAAAGATTAAAGTTACAAAAGTCCAAAAGCTGAAACAGAGAAGAAAGAACTACTGGATAAAAGAGTGTACCCAGAAATTATGGATTTTTCGTATTTAAAGGAGTCCAAGCGAAAATGGCAAAATTATAAATAAGTGGTCTTCAGTCTGGAATCCTATCAGTCACTCCCAGACTGATAGGATGATCGATAGGTTTTCTATCGGTCTAGAAAATGACTGATAGGGTGACCGAAATATACACGGTAAACTTCTATCGGTCACTTCTTTGACCGATATCCTGACTGATAGGGGTTGAGCGGTTTCACGAAAACTTCTCTAAATTTCTAAACGCTGATGGGAATGACCTGAAACCAACTCCAGAACAAAGATAACTCACGGGGCTACAACATAGATGAAGACTGTTGAAGCTGAATCGGGTTGGAGATGCTTTGTCAGAGCCAGTTTTGTCAGGTGAAGTTTATGGCCGCTTCAACAAGGTGCACCTTCTTCTTGGCTCTTTTGATGTCTTGTGCTACACCGACCACCATCTCCCATGCTCCATGTAGTCTTAAAACTCTCCAAACATACCTTCCAAACTCCTAAAATGCACAAAACATGCAATGCTCAACCTAAATCTATACTAAGTCCTAATTGAATGCAAATGGAACAAAACAAGCAAAAATGAATGTTTAAAGACTATAAAACAATGCAAAATGTATGCTAATATGGTGAAAATATTGAGTATATCAGTCTGTGCTGTGCCTAGAATCCTTTCGTTCGAGCACTCGTCGGATGTCCGTGGCTCGATTGTCTGAGTGCCACGTGCTGTACCAAGCGAGTCGTGGATTGATTTGCTTGGTGCACTTGCTCGGTACAGTCTCCATACTCAGCTGTTCCAACGTCTGATGCTTGTCCCTCGGATACCCCATGCATGCATGCACGTATCACCATCTTGTGGTGCACCGAGCAAGACATATGTTGGTTTCGTCGGTGCACTTGCTCAGTGCAACTGCCATTCATCAGAGCTCGGACACGCAGTACACTAGACGTCAAAGGATCACCGGAGTTCTCGGCAGAGGGTCGTCGGTGGTTATACCGAGGAGGCTAACTGGTGTACGGCATGCATTTCATTGGTATGATCGCCATCATGCAAATCAACCGGTGAATGACAGGCATTTCCTCGGTGTGAATCGTACTGAGCAAGGCATATGTTCATCTCCATGGTGCAGCTGCTCGGTACAGAAACAGAGTTTTCGCCTTGGCCAATTTGAACCATCTGGTTGATCAATTTGACATTTTAATTGCCTGAAACACTAATATTTACAGGGATAGACATGGGATTACCTCCCAAGTGTGCTTGTTCAGAGTCACTAAGCTTGACTTTGGTTGGCTTAGAGCTCAATGAGAAGTATGAAAGGGAATCCAATTCCCTTCACCTCCCTGAACAAACACTTGCTTGGTCCATGCCTGAACCTTCTTCTTTGACCTGAGCTTTTTGGGGCTCCTTTGAACTTCATCCTCAACCTTAACAACCAATCCTTCAAACAACACCAAAAGATACTCACCATCAAACCTTTCTCCTTGGTACTCATTGTGGTCCATGGTATTGACTTCTTCTTGGACCTTGCTGTTGAAGCTCATGGCATGCTCAACCTTCTCAGGAAGCACCCCCACACTTAGCTTCTCACTAGTCATGGTTCCACAAAAGCTAGAGTAAGGAGGCTTGATCTCATAGATCACACCTTGATCCACATTATTGAGCACCACCTTCTTCTTGGTGAAGTTAATATCAGCGCCAGCTGTGTTCATAAATGGTTTTCCAAGCAGTAAAGGAAGGTCCATATCCATCACAATTAAATCAGTTGGGATTGTGCAACTTCCAATCTTCAAAGGATAATCTTCAAAGTACCCAAGTGGCTGCCTTGTTGATAAGTCCACAAAAGAGATGGTAGACTCATACTCCTTAAGATCAGTGATTCCCAACTTCTTAGTCATCTCAAGTCATATGACAATCACACTAGAACTTGAGCCACAAAAAGCTTCCACCTTTTCAAGACTCCCAAACTCACAAACAACCACAAACTTTCCAGGATTTTTCAGATGTTGGAGGACCTTTGGCTCATGTTTTGACTTGATGGCGCCATCAAGAGAGTTCACAACCTTCTACACTTTGTCTGCATTTCCAAGAACACTTTTGATGAAGCTTAGTTGATCTTTTACCTGCATCAATGTATCAAGATGAGGCAAAGAAATGCCAGCTTCATGCATGTCTTGTCTAAACTTAGAGAGGATGGCCCTTTGAGCTTTGGTGAGGATCCTTCCAGGAAATGGAAGTAGAGGCTTATACTTAAACAGATCCTTAAAAGAAGACTCTTCTTCTCTAGCTAGAGGCATCTCAAAAACCTTCTTGGATTCAGCCTTAGTTTGTGGAGGTGTCTCTTTAGCAAGAGCTTTCTAAGCATGGAAGACTTTGATCAGCTTGCCTTCTTCACTAACTTCAGCTTCTTCAACTTCCTCATCTTCATTGATGCTTAGCAAGAACTCTTTAATAATCTTGTTCTCTTCTTTAGAAGTAACACCACTCAAGTTAGAGAGGATGGCCCTTTGAGCTTTGGTGAGGATCCTTCCAGGAAATAGAAGTAGAGGCTTATACTTAAACAGATCCTTAAAAGAAGACTCTTCTTCTCTAGCTAGAGGCATCTCAAAAACCTTCTTGGATTCAGCCTTAGTTTGTGGAGGTGTCTCTTTAGCAAGAGCTTTCTAAGCATGGAAGACTTTGATCAGCTTGCCTTCTTCACTAACTTCAGCTTCTTCAACTTCCTCATCTTCATTGATGCTTAGCAAGAACTCTTTAATAATCTTGTTCTCTTCTTTAGAAGTAACACCACTCAAGTTTGAAGCCCCTCCCTCCCCCCCCCCCCCCCCCCCCCCCCCCCCCCCCCCCCCTTAGACTTAGACTCAACGTCTGCATTGATGATGGCATTGCAGTAATCCTTTGGATGTGCTTCTGGTTTTCCAGGGAGCTGCATTGGTGAGGCTCCCTTATTTTCAAGAAACTTCACCCTTTGGTTCAAGGCATGAGCTTACCATTCAAATCACAAGTGGTTGCATCTATCTTGTTGTGAACATCAGAAATATTCTTATGGAGCTCAATTGTTGTATTGGCTTAGCCATTCAATAGCTTTTGCACCATCTTTTTGATTTCAGGATCTTGAGCACTTGAAGAAGCTTGTACATTACCAAAACCTGGTGGTGCAAAAGCTGGTTTGGGCTGGAAGTTACCTTGGTTGAACCCTCATTGGTTGTTTTGAAATGGCGGTCTTGGAGCATATCCTTATTGTTGATTGTAAGGGATAAAAGGTTTGTTCGCTTGACCTTGTTGAGCGCCTTGTGAAGGCTAGACCTAGGATTGGCGATATTAGTGCTTCTGTAGAAAAAGTTAGGATGGTTCCTGAAGTTGTTGAAACCACCTCCTTGGTTCGTGTAGAAAGCTTCCTCCTGAAGAGCAACATCATCTTCTTGCCCTTGACCATCTTCGCCAACAAAATTCACAGCTTTGAAGGAAGAACTTAAGAGTTTGTCCAGCTTCTCATGTAGGGCTTTTATCTCCTTCTTAGTGGCACTATCTCCTTTACTTGAGGAGCCTCTTGTAGTCCTGTCAAAGTCCTTATTATTGTTACCATCAGAAAGCTCAACCAACTCTAGACCCTCTTTCATATATTTCCCTAGGAAGTTTCCATTAGAAGCTGTATCCAAGAGCATCCTGAACTTAGAAAGCACGCCTTTGTATAGTGTACTAAGCAAGCTCTCGTTGCTGAATCCGTAATGTGGGCATTGGAGAGTGTAGCTCTTGAACCTCTCCATGCTTCACAAAATGTTTCATCACTGTGTTGAGAGAAGCTAGAGATGTTGTTCCTCAACTTGGCTGTTCTTGCAATAGAGAAGAACTTGCTTAGAAACGTCTTCTTACAGTCATACCATGATGTGATAGAGCCCTGTGGAAATGTCTTCTCCCACTGATGTGCCTTGTCTACTAGACTGAAAGGGTTCAAGCCATCTTCTGAGACACCTTGGATCTTAGTCATGGTGCATATTCTATCAAACTGGTCCAAATGATCCAAGGGATCCTCCATTGGTAAGCCATGAAATCTGTTTGCTTGCACCATGTTGATGAGCCCAAGCTTGATCTCAAAGTGGTTTTGCTGAACATGAGGCACAAGAATCCCATTTCTGTTAATATGGGTATTAGGAGCATCACCAGCTCCAATCTACCTTGGAGCTCTATCGCCATGCAAAGGAGCTCTCTTAAACTGTTGGTCTTGGACATTTGTTGCGCCTCTAGAAGCTTGTTCATCAGGTCCTTGTGCAAAAGGAACTTCATGATGAACGTGATCAGCCATTGGTAACCCTTGATGTTACTGAACCCTTGACCTTTGTCTTCTAACTCTTACTCCTCTATCAAGATGATGGATGTTGTCTACTAGTGGAAGAAGATTGTTAGAGCATTTTGATATGAGGTTCATGCAATGTGGTACCTAAAACAAGTGAAAGTAAACATAAATTAGTACTGAAATAAGAGCCTAGACTATGCAAGAAATGAAACTACAATAAACAAATCCCAAGCAAGGCAACGGCACCATTTGACACAAGACTTTTTATGTCTTGAGTGCAACCTCAATGCACTAGGAGTAGTATAGTGGCAAAAAGTTTTATAAATCTAAACAAGGTAAGTTAGAGGGGATGTAGCTAACTTGTAGAGCTAGGCAAAGATGTTTTAAAAGAGGTTCACAATCAAGCAATGCAAGACTAAAAACAAGTAAGTAAGTGACAAGAGCAAACAAGGCAAAACTAGATGAAAACAAAACAGAGCAAAACAGAGCAAGACTAAGCAGGCTTCGAAATGTAATTAAAGACTAGGATCAACACTAAGGAAATATGATTTCAGATGGTTAAAATCATGACTAGGGTGTAAAACAAACAATCAATGTCTAATCTCTAAACAAGACCATTAAGAATGACTAATCTAATCCATTAGCAATAATCTATTTACTAATTATACTCCTAACCCACTTTCAGTGATGGAAATACAACCAATAAGCATTAAACATAAGGTCCTTAAATCCTAACAAGCATCATAGAGGGCTAAGCTTACTTATCTTTCAAGCAATGGATCAAACACTAACTCACACACCCATGCATAATCAGCATTCAAAATCAGTTCCCTATCCTTTAAGTACTAAAGCATTAAGATTAGATGTGCAAGAAATGATAGATGCAAAGAGTCATGACTATTTAAACACCATTTTCATGCAACAAACTTCATTCAAGCATTTCAACAAATACTTAACATGCAAGTCAACACGCCTAGAATCATTTTCTCAACAAAGGATGTGCTAAGCATTAAACACAATTGCAAGAGAAGAGATTAACAAAGATCTAACAACCTAGCAATCGAATTAATCATTTAACCATCCTAATCTACCATAATCTCAAGCCTAAAAGTGGACTACTCACTAATCATGTTTAAATCCTCAAGATTAAGATTAAACATGATTAGATGAAAGAAAAAAAAACAAGATATTGAAAGGAAATAACAATACTTAAGCAATAAAACCTCAAGATTCAAAGATCTTTTGGCAAGTTCTTACAAAGGAAAGGTTTTTGTGCTAAGATTAAGAAAATTGATAATGATAAGATAAGATCTGGTAAGTGGCATTTTTAAGTTAGGTTATTTATAGAAGAACCCCAAAAATAGACCTAGTAACCAAAAAATACAAAAAGTCTAACATGTTAATTGTGGTCAAAGCTCCCAAAATATCCGGGAGAGAAGTTGTTCTCCTCGATGCAACACGTCGGTGCAATGCTGAGAAGACTACATCTGGAAGTTGGCACGGATGAAGGCTCGGTGCTCGGATGCACCGTGGAAGACATCGGATAACTTACCTCGGTGCACTTGTCGGTATGTCCTGAAGCTTCATACCAAGCAAATGCATCGGTGTACGGCGCCCCTTTCGTCGATATGATCACCTTCGATGAGACTCATCGGTGTACGGGCAAGTCGTCTGTGAAGATCGTACCGTGGAAGAACAGGGGCGTTCTCCACAGTACACTACATCGGTATAGGCCATCTTCACACCTTGAGCTGCTTCTCCATCCTGAATCTTTTTCCTTTGCTTGATCCATCCTCTTGTCCAATGCTCACCATAAAGACCTGAAATCACTCTCAAAATGCATGTAAAATGCAATCCTAAGCTATATGCATGCTATGCATAAAATGGATGCAAAAGAGATACTTTTGGACTTAAGACGATGAAATGTGATGCAAAACCTATACTATATGACTCCTAATATGATAGAATAATGCATGTGAACAGCTAGGCAAGTAAATCTCTTAAAAGATTGGTTCAGGCATTTCGCAAACACTTTTGGTGCAGAGAAAGCCTAATTTCGAAATCTAGGTGATCAGCAAATATTAAGCATTAAGGACATCAAATAATAAAGGATATATCAAGGATCAACCACTAAATCATCATGGATCTAACCCATCCTAAGAATCCTAATAGAACTACTAAGAACACATGGTTAATCTCCCAGATTCTAGATAGAAGATGAGGAAATCCATGATCAAAAGCAATAACAAGATGATCAAAAGCTAGAAGTGCAAACTCTTATTAAAAACTCAAATTGCGCTTACAAATACTAAAATTTCTGGAAAAAGTTTAAGAACAGGAGAGAGAGAGAGGTTGTTTAGATCAGAAGAGTATAAAAGATAATATTAATTGTTGGTAGGATAAGAAGATAAGGTTTACTTTATATAGTCAAAGGATTAGGCCTTGGTCAAATTCCTGGTCAAGGATATTGACCAAAGTCAAAGTCGGAAGGATGTCAGATCAGGAAGGTCGTCGGTGCAACACGCCGGTGTGCCTTCCCTCCAGGGTGTGCAAGCCGGGGTGAGTCGCCGGTGTGGACTGGTGAAAACTGTTGCTCCTCTTGCACTGAGTTGTGGACGTCGGGGTAAGTTCCTGGTGTGACTCCTTGAAATCTTGGATTCCTTCACAACGAGGTTGACAAGCCAGTGTGACACCCCGGTGTGCTCCTCCAAGAATGGCTGGCTGTCCTGCTCCGAGGTGGTGTAGCCGGTGCAACACGCCGTGCGAGTCCTCTCCTTTGCTTTGCTTCCCATAAGCTATCCTTCATGCATCCATTCGAACTCCAGTTGATAGTAAGCCTCCATAGTACCTAGATAACACTTCCAAATGCAACAAAACATGCAATGCATACCTAGAAACTAGCTAACTTCTAATATGAATGGAAAGGGGACCTAAAATGTAGATTTATGCATGAAAGAGAATAAAAAATATATGATAATGTATGCTTAAATGCTGTAAATATGCAAGCTATCAAACATAAGGCCGTGTTTCTTGAATCTATGAATAAGGTTGAGAGAAGTTTTCAGACTCTAAAAAAACCACATTTTCTGCCTCCTAGAATAATGGTCCTCAAAGATGAGCTAATAGCCACGACAAGAAACCTGAATGAAAACAAGATGGAAAAGTTGGTGAACGCCCTTGATGGTTAAAGAAAGCCATGAGATGAGCCAAAGATTCTCCAAAAGCTAAGAAATCCTGGAAAGTTTATTGTTTCTTGTGAGCTTGGAAGTTTAGATAAGGTGGAAGCATTGTGTGATTCAGGCTTTAGTGTCAATGTGGTGTCATTGGAGATGATAAAGAAGTTGGGAATCACCAAGCTGAAGCAATATGAGTCTACCATCTCTTTTGTGGATTCATCAACAAAAAAAACCCATTGAGTTCTTTGAAGAATATCCTTTGAAGGTTGAGAATTGCACAATCCCAACAGATTTTATAGTGGTGGACATGAGACAGTCTACGGATCTCCTTTTGCAACTTGGGATGCTATTCTTGAACACAGCTGGAGCTGAGACTGATTCCTACAAAAGAGGGTGGTAAGCCTCCTTATTCAAACTTTTGTGGGACAATTGCAAGTGAGGAACTAAGTGTTGAGTAGCCCCCTGAGATGGTTGATCATGCTATGAGCTTCGGTGTTAAGGTCCTGAAAGAAGCTAGCCCACTAGACCACAATGAGTACCAATGTGAAAGCTTTGATAGGGAATTCCTCTTGAGGATGTTTGAGGGTCTAAGTGTGGAGGTTGAGTATGAAGAACCAAAGAGCAAGAAGAAGCTCAGAAAGGAAAGGAAGAAGGCTCAAGCAGTGTCCAATTACTTGTTAGTTAAGAGAGGAGAAATGATTGTCTTTCATGCTCCTTATTAATCTCTTTAAACAAGCACACTTGCAAAGTATTCTCATCCTTTTAAATATTAGTTTCTTTTATTATTGATATGTTTTATTTAGTGTTTCAGGTTGATTAGATGGTCAGTTGGTGCAACCAAAGGGTTAGAATGGGCTAAAGAAGAGAGCTCTGTTTCTGTATCGAGTAAGCATATCGTGGAGGGCAACCTCTGTTCTGCTCGGTATAGACTACAGTGAGTACCAAGGAGAAATCTGGTTCGCAGAATTCTGGAGCTTCTTTGTGAGGTCAACTTCGATGTTCTCGAGCTCGTTGATACGAGCCTCCAAAGGGTTGGTCCTCGATAATTTATGAGTTAGAACCTGCTCCCGATCTGTATGAGCCTGCAGGCTTCGGTTCAATGACTCCACCACCTTTTTAAGTCCATCGAGCTCTTCGCTTTGAGGGACCTCCTTCATCCTCTGCTCAAACTCCGCCAAAGCCTAAGGCAAAACTCGAAAAACATAAGAAAAAAGCATAAATACTTGAGTACGATCTGAAAACAAGGGATAGATCCTAAATTTTCCAGTGAGCTTTCATCATTCTGATGTAGGTATTTTTTGCCGTTATCTCCCGAACCGAGGGGAGCTCACACCCTTCAGGCTTCAAATGCCTCATCAAGTTGGAAATGCCCCAAGGACCTCTGAAATAGAAAAATCGTTCTTGTGGTTGAACCTCCACTGCATCGACCTGCTAGAACATGACATATTCCCGTTCGAGGAGCTCGGCTTTGCCCCGAGCTCATCATCTCCACCCCTATGACTTCGCTCAGGTTAAGACATAGCTCTTTTATTCCCTGGGCGAGGAGCTTTACCATAAGGTGGACGAATTGAGCCCATGGATGGCCAGATCTCCACGACATCCTTTGATCTGCTCAGAGGAATAACCACATCCTCTCTGCCCACCGGAGATCGAGGTGACAGAGGCTGCAAAGCAACCAAACATTGGCCGGTTCTGACTTGTTCCTTTGGATAGAACCGACGTCTGAGCAGACGATGCTACGGGAGCAGCATGAGTAGTACCTCCCAGAGCATTGGCGAGCTCTCCAGATTTCACTTTCCTGCCAATATTAACGGGACCTTTTCCAGCACGACGACTGCTTTGCCTGAAAGACATCTGTTGATCTGTTTGCGCACTGGTGGAGCTGGAGTTGGGAACTCGGCGAACCATATCTGATCAAGTTAATTACAAATATGTCAGAACGGCTTCTCCATGCACAAAACATAAAAGGCACTTCAGTCTGAAGCTTACCTAAACAAACTGGTTTGACTTTGACCCGAACAAGAACTCGAAGAGCTCGTGGACTGGCAGAGCTGCATGGGCTTGTGGAGCCTGTTGATCTTGGGGACTTTTCCCGGTACATGTAGGCAGAAAGCATGGTGGATTCTCTCGGGAGTAAACAAATCCCAGTGAACTGGACCGTTTATTTCAAAAACCATCGTCATTAAGTTGAGATGCGACATCATCCAAGGAGCTCGAGATAATGATAAATTTAGATTCTCTTCATCTCGATCGTTCAACATAAAATTAATATGATGTAAGAAGTTACGCCGTCTAGAACGACTAAAACACTACAACGTCTCGCATCTCGTCATCCTTGCCGTATAATTCGTCAAACACGAATAAATTACCAAACCAGCTGACCGGGGAGATCCAAGGATTCGTGGCAGCCCAAAAATGTTCGCCTGTCAAGCCCAATGGATTTCGCTTAACAGGCTGGGGAAAAATTATTGGTGTTGGATTTCAAAAATCTGGCCCACCTAAAAAGCCGATTAGGTAATAGGATTAGTGTTTGAACCTTGAAGCCCACATTATTAATGAGCTACTAGCATAGCGTGGCTCAATCATTTCTTATCTTGAAATAAAAATACGAGCTCGATGAAGAATCATTCAACACATTTATCCGGTCTCATCTACGAAATAGCTTGATCTGAAATCTACAGAGGTCGTTGAGTCAAGATATGCCGAGATATTTGGGAGGTCAAACTAAAGAAGGACATATAAAAGAAGATGAGGATTTAGAAGACGGGCACGACCACACCCATTCACACATTTGTTACTTTGTAAGCATACTTTCATTGTAGCTTTAGAATATCAATTCACACTTTTATACCTCATTTGAGATTCCTTGTATTTGTTCATCATTTGGTCACCAGATTAATGCAAAATCTAGCTTATTCTTGATCTTATATTTCATATTTGACTCATAGAAGATCTAGCCCTCTTTTCCCCATTATGAAATTACCATAAAACCTTTGTGTGAATTTTGGATCTCACACACATGAAGTCGACAAGCCTTCTCGCCACCAGTTCATGTCGTAGACTTTCCATCCTTTCTTGCCCGGCTCGTATCCTAAAAACACATAACAAAGGCTTCTGGACTGGAATTTGTCTTTGTCGCATTGTACTTGTCGTGCAAAGCAGAGAGAACCAAACACCTTGAGTTGCGAGTACTCTGGTGGTGTATCTGTTCAACTGGTGTCTTCATGCTAAGCAACACTGAAGGAGTGTGATTAATAAGATAAGTTGCTTCTTAAATCGCCTCACCCCAAAACTGCACTGGCGGCGTTGAAGATGTGTTGATGTTTGTGCTCCACTCGCCCATACTGTTGAGGAATTGCTACTCATGACGTTTGATGAATAATGCCTACATTCGTTTATAGGTTCAAAGTTTCACCTAAATAAAACTACTGTAAGTGCACAGCAAAGCAGATGTAGTATAAAGGGTTATCGAAATCCCAAGAGACTTAAAGAAGCCACAAAACAGATTCTAGATTTGAATTAAGCTAAGAGAACTGAATAAAAGTTATGCAAATAAACTAAAAGAAAGCAGCAGATGGTCGATTTGAAGGTTTTAAATTCAAGAAGACAAAACGCTAGGCTTTGGGAAATTCGCAAGTTAAAATTTCAGAATGAAAACTTTTAGGATAATTAATAAGCACCATTCTAGAACTCGAAACACAAATATAAAATCAATTAACTCTCGCTGCAGAGATTTTCTATGTCTAAATCCTAGAATTTCAAATCTCTTTGGAAACTCAAACAATTCACACAAGCAATAAGGTCAGGTTCGATCTGTTCACAAAATTCCTAAATCAAATCTCTTTGCAGATAGTAATTTTACTCATCTAAGATTAGTTCGGACAATTAACTGTACTGCCGCATCTATTAATCAACCTAGTATCAGATTCTAGGTCGTGAAACTAGAGTAAGCAATAAACACAAATCTAGATGAAGAACTAACAGATTAATCCCAACAGTAATTCAATTCTAACGATTCATAACCTTTGAAAAACCCAAAACCCAACTAACAAACTACTCAAACATGGTGAATGAAACAAACATCATGAATAGAATATATTGCATAAAATAAATAAGAGATACAGATAAAGGAGTTCAAAATCTTTTTTGAAGGAGTCTGATTTGTCTCCAGAAAAGCTCTGATATAAATTTTTCTCTTTGTCTCTCTAGAAAATAAGATATCAACCAAAAAGTGGCTAACGAATTGGGGCCTTTTGTAATTAATGAAGCATCTAGGCAAAAACTGCAATTCTTCCTTTAACTTTTATTTAGCTCCCGCACGGTCTTCTTAGGGGGTGACGAGCGTCACCCATTGCACAACACGTCTCCTTGTTGCTCTCATCGGGTAGGTCTCCAGTTTTGCTCCAGAATGCTCCAAAATCTCCATATGAGCTCCAAACGTACTTCAACCTGTAAAGACTATAATAGGACTCTAAAAAGACTAAAAAGACTCAATGAAAATGACTTATATCATGGTTAAAAACCATGACATATCATCCCTGAAATACGTCCGTAAGCAGGTGAATTCTGTACCGTTGTCACTTCGAATGATTTTGACTTGTTTGCCATATTGCCAATCCACGAATGTTATGAAGTTCTTTAGTATTTTCAAAACTTCTGATTTCTCCATGAGAAGTATGGTCCAAAATGCTTTAGAGTAGTCATCAACAATCATTAGAAAGTAGTATGCCCCAGACATAGTTCGTGTACGGTAAAGACCCCAAAGATCACAATAAATTAGTGAAAAAAAAAACTTGTCACGTATTTGTTTTGCTCTAATGCAGACATCACAAGAACTCTCCAAAACACCAACTTTATTCTTAAAATCACCAACACAGAAAGAAAAGATAGCACTTTGGACGATGGACGTCCTATTCTGCGATGCAACAAATCTCGACATTGCAGCTTTGTAACCCTCTCAGCTTGAACATCAATCGTTCCTGTGTAGTGGTAAACCTCATCACACTCTTCACTCGCACTAATCAAAGTCTTCGAAGATTAGTCATGTATCACACAAAATCGTTTTTGTAAATAAAACAAAACCAGCAACAGCTCGAACTAATTGGGCGACTGAGATGGGAGTAATATCAAGATTCGGTGCAAGACAAACATTATGTAAAACAAGTTTTCCTCCAAGATTTAATGTGTCATGCCTAGTTGCCCATGTAACTCCTCCATTAAGTAACTTAATAGGACATAGTGGTATTGGAACAATTTCCGTTAATAGATGGATATCTCCTATCATATAGTGAGATTCTCCCGAATCGATAATGACATCAAACCGGCTTTGATAACCCATAATAAGAAGTTTTTCTCTCTTACCAGATAATTTCTCATTGGTGCCGGATTTTTGCGAGTTTATGAATTGGGCAAGCGACTGCCACTGTTCAGTTGTAAAGTCTGGAAACCCAGATGCACTTTTTCAGCAGTTTGTGCATGATTGGCACACTGCATAGCCCCACGTCCTCTACCACGACCAAAGACATCAGCGCATTTTCCTCACCCTGCACCACTTCCCTTGGATTTATCATTCCACCATTCGGGAAATCCATAAAGTTGAAAGTAAGTGCTCACTTCATGTCCAGTCTTGTTGCAATGAGTGCATCGCAGATGTTTGTTGTTTGAAGTGTGAATAGCAGCCACCATTGGTGGTGTCAAGGCAGATAATCCAACAGCAGTGCTACGTTCTTCCACCGCACGAGTAGCACTCAAATGACACTCCTCCTGGACGATCTGAGAGTATAATTTTTCGAAATTAAGCTTTGATTCCCGACTAAGTAGATTTGAATGTGTTGTTCCAAAGCGTGCACCATCAAATCCCATAAGAAATTAATGCACACAAATGTTTTCACAATGCTCTTCATACTTCACCATGGCAGGATACGATCCATCGCTCCAGCAACACTGAAATCCGGTCTCGAGATGAGCCAAGTCATCCTATAAAATCTTCAAATTTCTAAAATATGATTCCACCGGTTGACCATCTTGTTTGCATTCTAAAAAACCGGCCCTCAATTGATGATTATGAATACCATCGCTAACAGAGAATCTTCTCTGCAAACCATCCCAAATGAGTTTTGTGCTGTCTACGAGAGAGACAAATGATCACAACTTTGGCTTAATGCTACTGTAAATCCTGCCACCATGTCCCATTGCACAGCTTCCACCGAGTATGTAGACGACCTCTTCAACGTCCCATCGATAAAGCATACATTCCTCTTGATTCATAGCGAGTTCGTCATGAGTTTTGTTCATCTCTCTTAGTTGTCATCATTCAACAGAATCAGTAATTGTGCTTGACCCGTGTTGTTAGACGGATGCAAGTAGTAAGAAAAGATGAGTATAGCCTCAGATGACGTCGCCATTCCAGTTCTTCCACCAGTAGATCCTATTGTTATGTTTGAAAGAAAGATAAAAAAAGATGAACAAACGATATAAGAGAAAAAATAATTTAGTTTTTTTTGTTTTTCTGGTTTGAGACCATGCCAAAATAAATGTGAACTGTGTTGTTTATTATATTAATCAGTCGTGAGTTATATACACGAACAAGAGAGTAACTTTAATAGATAACATCAATTACACCAATCAAGCTCAATTTACGCATATCAATGATCTGTTATCACGATATGATCGTAACTAGTCAATCAGGATGTTCCCAAATATGTATATTTCCTTATAACTTCAGTTTCAGTTTATTTGTTTAAAAGCTTGATTAAACTTTCTAAAATCATTTTTTGGTGTTTCTTATTTAAATAACATAGTAAAAATATCTTAACTATTTTTTAATAAGCATGTTTAATGAAAAATTTGATGTGTCATCACTTTAGCAAAAATTAGTGTAAATTAATAGTGACGTGGAATTGTGACATGGCAAATTTTCTAAAATAAATGAAATAATTTGGTTAATTAAATTATAAGTAAAGAAATTATAAAATTATAACATAAATACACTAGATAATAATAGATTATCCAATAAGATAGTATATACGCTATATATTAATAATGCTAGGAGTATTATATTATTATTGGTATATAATTTTTTAACATTTTTATATTATTGTTTTCTAGAATTTGCGTAGCTTACATTACCATCTCATGATATTTCTTATCCCTTTTTAAATAAATTAAAAGTGTATCTCATACACGTATACAGTCTCATTGTTGATCGAGAATTTATGTTCAGAAATAAAATGTAATGTAACCGGATAAAAAAATAAATTATATATAAGAAAAAACAAATATGAATAAGAAGTAGAAGTAAAAAAAAAAAATCTCTACAGTTTTGTTTTTCCGTAACACTCTCAAACTTTGTTTTACGAAGTTATTTAAATATTCTAAGAAATAAATTCTATAATAAACGCATGTATGGCTCAAATTTTATAATTAATACATGTATGCAGACTAACCATAAGGAATTTATTTTCTTTATCATACCAATTCCTAAATATTGGACAAAAAGATGAGCATAGAACTGCCGGAAAATTTTATAAAATATAATTTCACAAATTTTATAACAAATATTTATTATAAATTTTATTTGATATAAATAAATATACTTAGAAGTAAAAGTAAAAATGAATCTTTACGACTTTGGTTTTCTGTAAAATTCTCAGGCTATATCTTTAGTTTAAAGCATCTTTCACTCACCTTTATTTTAAATCTTTTAATTAAGAGAAAAAATAGCGATGTTATTTTTTTTTCTATAATAGAAGGAAAAAGTAACAATCTTTCTTTTTCTTTTAAAATATAAATAGGTTAGAGAGAGATCAACCTATATTTTAAAGAAAAAAAAATACATTGGAGATGATCTTAATGTTTAATATATTATTTAAGGTTAAGAAAAAAAATATAAGTCAAAGAAGACAAAAAAAGAATAATTTTTATCAATTTTATATTTTTATTTTAAAATATTTTAAATAGTATCTTACACATATTGATTATTTCATGCATATATTTTTTTCAACATCATAAATATTAGTTCATGTATATGTTATGATCCATTCTATATAAAATTAACACATATATCAAAATTAGGAACAGAAAAACTCTTATTTTGTAATATAACAAATAAATATTAAATATATTATTTTACACCTACAACCAAACACATACATGTTTACGATCCAGCTGGTTTAAAAGCTGCGGTTTGAGGAAGCAAGCGATTGCAGACTATTAAAAATTTGACGAAGAGATAAATGGAGTACTACCGGAGAATTTTATAAAACAAGAATTCACAAGTTTTTATTATAATTTTTATTGAGAAACCATATATCATAAAATACTGAAAAATAAGAAATTTTGATTAAATACAAAACGATATAAACGGTTTTCGTGACTGTTGTTAAGCGCCAAAAAATTGTATTGTGTAAAATTATAACGTTTGTGGAAAATATCAGAAAAACTAACCAACACCTAAATATTACAATTCACTTATTTATAACTCATACCTACATGCATAAATATACATATTTTTTAATTAAAAAAATTGATCATATGTTACAAAAATATATATTACAAAACATATATTTTGATATTTTATTTTAACACATAAAAGTCATACTTCAATTTTTTCACAAATATATGTGTAGATATAAATATTAATTATGAAAAAAATAAAGTTGCATGCAAACTTGTCGTGTATACATTTTCTTAATCTCGATTACAGACTAATTTTAGTTTTACTTATTAGTCAATTTATATTTATTAAAAAATCTCTGTATGTCCTAAAAGCGGTGAGCTGGGTGGTGCGCACGAATGTGCAGGCCAACCATCTACCAACTCTTAGGATAAGTAGTGCTGGTAAAACTCATTTTGGTCTATTTAGCAATATTTCAAGAAAAAAATGTATATTTAATATATATATATATTGACGAGATTGTTGACAAAAAAAATATATATATTGACAAGATTATATTGTGCAAACGGAAAAAGAAATCTAATATAGATAATATTCAAAACATATTATAAGAATCTGGGTTAACGTTTTTTTCTTCAATTTCTATTGAAATCTATAATATTTTTTATTTGATTTATTATTATTTTTAATTATTGAATATTTATATAATATTATTAATATATAATTAATCATATACAAATAAAGCATATTTAATATAAAATATTAATCATATATTTAATATGTAAAATATTTTATAGCCGGTACATGATGCGGGTCGATCACCTAGTATTTTTTAAAATATAGTGTCGATATAGGCGAGGGTTTTTAATCATTAAGGATGTCCAATTCAGATTTTATTCGAATGTGTTAAATATTGTAAGTATTCAAAACTAAATTTGTTAATCAACTAAACCAAATAATGAATCTTCTATGAGTGGCTTTGCTTCAAAGATTCCATCTTTAGTGCTTCTCAGATTCGGGTTCACCTGAGAGATAATTTTTCTTTTAATTTAGATGGTTGTTTCTGTTTATACGACTGATATATCTTATATTTATACTATTTAAGATTGTGTTTAGTTCATGTTTTGGTCTTCTCTTGCATGTTTTCCTTTGCTTGTGTCTCACTTTCCTTTGTTTTTAGACTTCAGTTGCATTTAGGTTGTAGGTTGCATTTATTTTGCATAAAGGACGTTTTTAGGTACTTAAAGAGCCTTTAAAGACAAGGAGGGAGCATATGAATGATTCAGGGAGTTGCCCCAGTCAAGGAAGATCAAGAAGAGCTAAGAAAGTAGAGTTTTGGCCCAGCATCAAGCTAGGAGGAATCCACATTGCACGATGTAGTGCACCCGAGAGGAAAGGAGTTTACATCAAGCACTCACATCCCACGATGTCAAGCCACAGGACACCCACATCGAGCTGCAACATCGTACGACATCTTTGGGCAGAAACTACCAAGATTTACATCGAGCTTCAGCATCGACCCAGTCTGCACGATGCCAGGCACCTGAGGAAGCATATCATGTATACACATCGAGCAAGACCAGCTCGATCTCAGCACATCGAGCATCCACATCGATCAGAGCAACTTGATGTTCTCCTAATCTGAATACCACTTATTTACATCTTTGCCACCTTCCCTAATTTTGGGAACATCCTATTATCCAATAGTTCTTTCCTCTTTTGTTCTTAATTTGATTTTGTTGTTTGAATCTTTGCTTGGTTTTAATATAATTTTGCATTTATCTTCATGTTTATTCTCCCTAATCATGATTAGCTATCTTTTCTTCTTCGATTTGATGGTTTTGATGGTTATTAGTGAGTAACCTTTTTAGGGATTTGAGATGGGTTAGGTTTAGGGAATTTGATGCTTGATTCATGATGTCTTAGTGTTAAATTTTTCATTTCCTTTCTTAATTTCTTTGTTTAATGCATGATTAGCCCTAGCTAAGTTGATTAGGATCATAGGCTCAATTTATGCCCACCAAGTGTTTGTTGAAATGCATGCATTGCAATGTAAGAGAATTGCTTATCCTAGCTCAAGAGATTGACTGTCTAGGGAGTAGTTTGGTAATATAGGATTGAATACTTGTCTTAATTCTTCCTATTTGTCTTTTCACTAATGGGAATCAGCTCTTGACTTGATGATTAGAAAAGTGATTAGTACCAATGGATTGGATTAGTCATATAAATGAATTATATGCATAAGAAATAGCATTGTGTGAGTTTGTAAGCATTATTGATTGAGTAGAGAGTTCTCTAATACCAATTATCCCATCTTAAGTATTGTCTTTTCTCTGTTTTTAGTTGATTTTGAATTTTCTCTGTTTTGTTTGCTTAAGTTTGGATATTTTGCTTGTTTCTTGCTCTTGTTGAGTGTTTGCTTCAAGTTTTTTTGATCTTTTAGGTTGTTAGACTTTGATCTTTACTATTCCTGCTTGAATGAAGACCTTTACTGCATTCTTACTGTTTCAATTCTCCCCTTTTGTATTGATAAAACTTATATTACAATGGCTAGTACAAGTGTGGGTGATTGAGAAAGAGACTCAAAACTCTTGTATCAATTTGGCGCCGTTGCCAATAAGGAATTGATTTGATCAGTAGGATTTGTAGAGATCTTGAGATCAAACTCTTTTATTTCGTTTTTGGTTATTAATTGCTCTTTTTGGTCTAGAATTTATTTTGTAGATACCAAAACACTTGCTCTGAAGTGTCTACAACTGCAATTGAAGTTCAAGGTCAAAGATTTTGGGTTCACAGCAGCAGAAATCAGTTGTTGAAGCATGGAAAAGCATCCATATGCTGCTTGTTTTGGTTTGCAAGGTCCACAAGGTCTTCAAGGTCCACAAGGGATGCAAGGCTTGCAAGGACAACAGGTCCACATGGTTTACAAGGAGCTTGGGGTATGAGAGATCAAAGACCATTGAGACCTATAGGTGCTGCAGATATACCATCTAGCTATACTTGAAGACAAGGTATCCTCCCACATATGGAGACTCACCACTATGAGATAAAGAGCGGCATGATTGCTATGGTTCATGAAAGGAAGTTCTTTGGCTTGCCTAACCAAGATCCTCTTTAGAGGATTTGTGCTATGACAAAGCTTAGTAGAGTTTCAGATGATGGATTCAGGCTCAGATTGTTCCCATTCTCTCTTTTTGTGATAGAGCTCAAATGTGAGAAAAATCTTTACCACAAGGTAGCATCGCCCCTGGAAATAATGTAAAGGAGCTTTCCTAAACAAGTTCTTCTCTCCTTCTAGGACTGCAAGATTCAGGAATGAGATCTCAAACTTCAAACAATGTTCCAATGAGAGCTTTGGAGACACTTGGGAAAGGTTTAAAAGCTTCACTCAGCAGTGCCCTCATCATGGCTTCACCAAAGAAATGCTTCTCTCCAGCCTCTATAGAGGTGTTCTACCAAGAGTAAGAATCCTTTTTTGATACAGCCAGTAATGGTTATTTCCTTGGGAAGGATGTTGATGAAGGTTGGACATTAGTGGAGAACATGGCAATAAGCAATTGGGACTATGTTGATGAGTTTGAGCAAAATGCAAAGGCAGCTGAAGAAAAGTTGGAATCAACAAGGCATGAGGTGAAGGCTTTGTAAGAAAAGGTGGATATGTTGTTCAATGGATCCACCAAGCCTCTCCAAACTGTTGTTGCACATAGCCAATACAAAGAACATGAAGTAAACTTTGTTCACATCCAAGGTGATTACAGCAAGCAATCTCACCAAGGCTATGATGTTTTCCAATAACAGTCCAATGGAGGCCCTTATATTCACCACCATCAAGGCTCTTCTTCTCAACCTTTTGGCGCCTTTCACAACCAGCTAGGGGGCATGACCCTCCTACTCACATGCCAACTGTCTTGGTTCCTCCTCAACAACAACCAAGCTCTCAGCTTTCTCAAGATTTGGACATCAAGCAACTCTTCCTTCAAATGCAACAAGTTCAAAGTGCTGAAATTAAGAGAAGTATGGCTGCCCTTCATACTACGATAGACTACAGCAACAGCAGCTTCCAATCCCAACTAGACTCTTTAAATATGAAGCTGAGTAACCAAAAGAATCTTGCTCAACCACCCTCATCTCCACTTATACAAGAACACATCAAAGCTGTCACCTTAAGGAGTAGGAAGCAGCTTCCTCCAATAGTAGTACCTACTACACCCAATAAGGACATTGAGGAAGAATAAAAGGGGGTGGAAGCTAAAAAGGATGAAATGGTTGAAGCTGATGAAGGTTCAAAGAACAGCAGAGCCAAAGACGTGTTTAAAGAGAAACCAAAAGAGGCACCTAAGGAGCTAAACAAGGAACCAAGATACATTCCTCCTCCTTACCAACCTACAACACCATTTCCTGCAAGGTTCAAGAAGCAGCTAATTGCTAAGTATAAAGGTCTCTTTGATGATCAGATGAAGAAGATACAGCTTACTATGCCACTGCTAGATACCTTTGTCTTGGTTCCACCTTACCAGAAATTCTTGAAGGATGCTGTGGTTTAGAGAAGAAAGGATTTGCAAGGGATGGTAGTACTAACACATGAGTGCAGTGCCATCATTCAAAACCAAAAGGTGACTCCCAACAAGTTTAGTGATCCAGGAAGTTTTACTTTGCCTTGCTCTATAGGTCCCCTACTATTTGAGAAGTGCTTATGTGACTTGGGAGCAAGTGTAAGCCTAATGCCTCTCTCCATAGCTAGTCGACTAGGTTTCACTGAGTTTAAAGAATGTAGGATCTCTTTGGTATTGGCTGATAGATCAGTGAGACTCCCCAAGGAACTACTTGGGGATGTGCCAATCGGAATTGGGAATGTGGAGATCCCAACTGCCTTTGTAGTCCTAGAGATGGATAAATAGACTAAAGATCCTCTCATACTTGGGAGACTCTTCTTAGCCACAACAGGAGCTGTTATTGATGTCAAGAAAGGGAATATTGAGTTGCAATTGGGTAAGGACATATCCCTTAAATTTGACATTAAGCAGATTATGCACCAGCCTACTATAGAAGGTCAAGTGTTCAAGATTGAAACCTTAGAGAGGCTGCATGATGAGGTTCAAGAGGAGTTGTGCTGTGATGACAAACTCCAAGTAGCTTTGAAAAAGGAGCATGGGAAAGATGGTTATTTGGATAAGGAAAGCTTGGGTTACATGCTAAGGTTTGACTCTCACAAAGCCTTTGAAGAAGAGGAACCATTTGAGGAGTTACGTTACAAAAGGAAAGATGTTCTCTCACTCCAAGAAGTTGGCCTCTCAAACAAGGAAGCTGATGCCAAGGAGCAAAGCAGCTTTGGAGAGGACTGGAGTGAGCTCAAAGCACCCAAGGTGGAGCTCAAACCACTTCCTAAAGGGCTAAGGTATGTCTTCTTAGGCTCTAATTCTACTTACCCTGTAATTGTCAATGATAACCTCAGTGATGATGAGATCCTTGCTCTTGTTAATGAGCTAAAGAAGTATAGGAAAGCCATTGGATATTCACTAGATGATATCCAAGGCATCTCTTCTAACCTCTGCACTCATAGGATTCATCTAGAGGATGAGACAAAATCATCCATTGAACCTCAAAGGAGATTAAACCCTAACCTGAAAGAAGTTGTTAAAAAGAAAATCATGGTCCAAGAAGGCATAGTGTTGGGTCACAAGATTTCAGAGAAGGGGATAGAAGTGGACAAGGCTAAGATAGATGTAATGTTGCACTTAGAGCCTCCAAATTTAGCCAAGGGAATCAGAAGCTTCTTGGGACATGATGGCTTATGCAGAAGGTTCATCAAAGATTTCTCCAAGATAGCAAGGCCACTAACAAGGCTGCTGTGTAAGGAATCAGAATTTATCTTTGATGAAGAGTGCTTGCAGGCTTTCCAAACCCTCAAGAAGGCTCTAGTAAGTGCACCCATAGTCCAGGCTCCTAGCTGGGATCTCCCCTTTGAGATCATTTGTGATGCAAGTGATTATGCTGTTGGCGATGTGTTGGGATAGAGAGTGGACAAGAAGATGCATGTCATCTATTATGCTAGTAGGACATTCGATGAAGCTCAAACCAGATATGCCACAACAGAGAAGGAGCTTCTTGCAGTGGTCTTTGCATTTGAGAAGTTCAGAAGTTATTTGGTTGGGTCCAAGGTGATAGTCTACACAGATCATTCTGTACTAAGGCACATCTATGCCAAGAAGGATACTAAACCAAGACTCCTCAGATGGATACTCCTCTTGCAGGAGTTTGGTATAGAGATTGTAGACAAGAGAGGCATTGATAATGGTGCGGCTGATCACCTCTCAAGGCTAATGATTGATGACTTTGTCCCCATCAATGATACTCTACAAGAAGAGCAACTGCACGCATTGGGAATGAAAACAGTTGAAGTGATGAGTTTGGAAGAGGAAAAACTGCGTTGGTATGCTGACTTTGTGAACTATTTGGTTATTGGCAAGGTACCACTGAATCTTGGCCCATATCAAAAGAAGAAATTTTTCAGAGATGTCTCCCACTTCTATTGGGATGAACCTTATCTCTACAAGAAAGGAAATGATGGATTGTTCAGAAGGTGCATAGCTGAAGAAGAAGTTAGAGGAATCCTACATCATTGTCATGGATCAGCTTATGGTGGTCACTTTGCAACCTTCAAGACAGCTTCAAAGGTACTTCAAGCTGGGTTTTGGTGGCCAAGTTTATTTAAGGACGTACAAGCTTATATCTCCTCATGTGATGCATGCCAAAGGAAGGGAAGCATCTCCAAGAGAGATGAGATGCCTCTAAACTAAATTCTTGAAGTGGATCTGTTTGATGCTTGGGGTATTGACTTCATGGGACCATTTTTCTCTTCTTATGGGAACAAGTACATCCTTGTGGCTGTGAATTATGTATCAAAGTGGGTTGAAGCAGTAGCTAGTCCAACAAATGATGCTAAGGTTGTGCTGAAGCTATTCAAGTCTATCATCTTCCCAAGGTTTGGTGTTCCAAGATGTGTTATAAATGATGGAGGGAGCCACTTCATCAACAAGGTTTTTGAGAGCTTGCTAAGGAAGCATGGTTATAAGCATAAGGTTCCTACTCCTTACCGTCCTCAAACAAGTGGTCAAGTGGAAGTGTCTAACAGAGAGATCAAGGCTATTTTAGAGTAGACTGCTGGTAGTACAAGGAAGGATTTGTTTCACAAGTTGGATGATGCTCTTTGGGCATATAGAACAGCCTTCAAAACACCCATTGGAAGATCACCATTCTCACTTCTTTATGGTAAAGCTTGACATCTTCCTATGGAACCGGAGTACAAGGCCTTATGGGCAAGAAAGCTACTGAACTTTGACATCAAGACTGCCCAAGAGAAGAGGCTCATCAACCTCAAAGAGCTAGAAGAGAATCGCCTAGAATCATTTAAAAGCTCTAAGATCTACAAGAAAATGACCAAAGCCTTCCATGATAAGAAGATAAGACCTAAGAACTCCAAGGCTGGAGATCAGGTGCTGCTATTGAACTCAAGGCTGAAGTTGTTTCCTGGAAAATTTAAGTCAAGATGGTTAGGGCCTTTCAAGATCAAGGAAGTACTTCCATATGGACCTGTGACTTTGTTCAACAATGATGGAGAAGACTTCACAGTGAATGGGCACAGGTTGAAGCCATGCATGGCCAGTGACACACTTGGAGATGAGGTGTACATCCACTTTCAAGATCCCCCACAAGAGTGAATGGTTAAGGAAAGTCAAGCTAAGGACATTAAACAAGCGCACTTGGGAGGCATTCCCATGATATCCTTGTATATATTATTGCATTTTAAGTTTGTATTTGTGTCTTTCTTTTGATGTTAGGAGCAGGTGGTGTTCAAGGCAGTTGGTTGGTTGGATTAGTGAACACCTAGGCATGCTTTGGCTAATGTCGCGCATGGACATCGAGCTTGCCAAGCTCGATGTAGGTAACATTGAGCATCAGCATCGAGCTGAGAAGCTCGATGTTAGTAGGGCCAAAACATGTCGGGCAACCATATCGAGCTACCAAGCTCGATATGGGAAGGGAAATGTTTCGGAGCTGGACATCGAGCTCCAACATCGCACGATATCTTTTGCCCGAGAAGAAGGCAGGGAACATCAAGCATGGACATTGTGCGATGTGCAAATGATGGAGAAAAATCATGACATGGCGAGCATGCACATCGTGCGACATATAAGGTCAGGGAGTACTGATGCTGACATCGAGCTACGACATCGCGGGATGTGAAAAACAGAGGAAAAACCGAGCCAACATAAAGCAACAACATCGCACGATACTTTCAGCCCGAGAGTTCAAGAGTTAACATCGAGCTCCAACATCGAGCAGGTCAGCTCGATGTAAACACCCTGACTGCAAAAACCTCCTCTAAGGTATCTAACTTTTATGCATCCTTTTGCAATTATTTTTAGTTTTTTTTATTCACCTCCTTCAAGCTTTTATTATACAAGGGACTGTATAATTTAAGTGTGGGGGAGGGCATTGCATTTGACATTGTGTTTTGTTTTCTTATTTTTCCCTTTTGCATACTTGAGTCTCATGCATTCATGCATTCATCTATATGCACTAAAAATCTATAAAAAATTTCAAATTTAAGGAAACAAAAAGAATCATTTATGTGCATTTTCACAATTAAGATTGAGTCTCGATGCATTTCATATAGCTTTGCATACATTTGCATAGGAAGTAGATGATAAACACTTGTCAAGATGTTAATGTTTGAGTTGTTTTTAATGCCTTTAGTTATCTGATGTCTGATTACATAGTAGTGGGTTTGAAGTTAAGGCTGCACCATGCTTTGGATTCTTGCATTTATATTCTTGTCTTATGCTGAAGCTTGCTTTGATTTGATTCCAACTCTATCTTATCAGAACCATAATCCTGACTTTGAATTATCTAGTTTGTGCATTGAGAGTGATTACATGGCTACCCATATACATACTTGGATTATCTTCTTCCCTTCTTACCACTCTTGTTAATCCAAGTAGTTGATCCTCATCAGTATGGGACACTTAACCACACCCTAAACCAATCTTTCTTTTTGAACCTAAACACTATTGTGAGAGTTGTGAGGC